>OV884003.1:4297500-5730000 GCA_930367185.1 Myathropa florea | reverse complement strand
TGGCGAGCGACAAGAAGCTCTTGTCTGGTGAGTGTTGAGCACGATGACAACAAGAGATCGCAAAGGGATTTCAAAGATGGATGCAAGTTGAATCGGATTGTGGGTCATTTGCCTGATGCGTTCGTTTGTCGACTTGAATAGTAGATTTTCGATTCTAGAAATTTCTTGCACTTCAAGGAGCGACTTTAAATTGATTTTGTTCTTTTGTTAAGACTTTTTTTTTTGAGATAAACCCTGTTAATGGTGACAGAGGGAAAAAGTTTAAAAGCCATTTAGTGGTATGTTCTGAAAGCTCTTTGTTGAAAATCGTTCAATGCTTAGTTAATCATTGCGAGGCAGACGATTAAAGATGAAATATGATTGTGCTTCAGAATTGAATGAAAATACATATATTGTGTGTGCCATAAGAGAAGTTGGTGGGACAGTTTCATTGGTATTTCTTTTTGGGATGTGGGCTCATTCCGCGCAATTTTTATTCTGAAACTTTTTGCAGAATGGAATGCTGCTGATACCATATATGTTTGCAGATGGGTACTGTCTCTAATTTAAAAGTTACAGCATACTAATATTAAAAATATGCTAACTAAATTTAGTAATTTCAATCGACTGACAATCAAGGCGCTCTTAATCCAGCCAGAATTGTTGCTGGATAGAAAGAGAGAGCTTTAAGCCTCAAAATCCCTCCTTTAGCTTGAGACGTCCTACTAAATTAAAATGCACCCGAACGAGTAATGACAGACATGGACACAAGATTTAAATCAAATTTAAAAGAGAAATGTACCATATCTCCCAATATTGTCTGATCTGCCAGTGAAACAGTTCTTCCAAAGGTCTTACAACCGTGTGAACATAGAATTTCGTTTGACATTATTTGCAGAAAACACATTGTCAAATCATTGTTAGGCCTACATCTGCCAATAAAATTGCTGATAACTGATAACTGGCAGTCGTGTGGACACACAATTTGTGTCATTGTCAGATGTTTGGAACATTTGCACACTCATTTTCTATTGGCAGATGCACATTCGCAAATTTCTTCATTGTCAGAGAGTTAACTGTTATATTTAATTTCAGCGACACTAGTTATACATGCACGTTTAAAAGTTTTATTTGACTATGAAAATAAATTAGTGATTGTGAAGATTTTGACACAGAGAACGATTCAGCACTTCGGCCGATCCAAGTCAAACCGAATTCAGAGAAACCAACGAAGTCTCAACCTGAAAAAAAAAACAAACAAAAATCATATCAGAAGAAAGTTCAGCGTCAGGAACAAATTCTGAAACTCTTTCAGGATATCCCCCCAGTTTGTGGCTGGATGCGCAGAATATAAACTGTCGAAGGAAATTGTATGACAGGAAGTCGTAGTCTATATGAACTCCAATGACTAAAAGGGGAAATGACACATCTCTGCCTCACTTTTAACATCTGCCTTGACAAATACCGCAAAAACATATCGTCAGGGTGCTAGCGAATCATTTCCTATAACTTGGAATTATTTCAAGTTTTTTAAACCACGGATGTTTTTGGAAGCTAATAGCGTTCTGCAGCTCACCTAATCGACTTTCTCTATTGAAGTACTTGAATTTGTGACTATTTTGTTTTTTTTTTTCAAAATTCTGCTGTCGACGATCAAAACATTAATCATCCTTCTCTCAATGCAATGAAAAGAACGTCTTTCTGTTCCATTTTAGTTTATTTTTATAATTTCAAATTTCAAACCCTTTACTTCACTCAATGCATTTTGAAGAGATTTTATTTGAGGTAGCAATGACAATCATTCCGGTAAATTTCAATTTATTGACAAACTCTCAGTTAGTGACTCTTCGCTCACTTTTGACGCTGACTGTAAGTCTAAGTCTCGCTGTGCTAAAACCAGTAATCGTGATTATGTCACGAAACACAATAGAATTATTTAAAAAAAAAATGCCGCTGCAACATTAGCTGGAGTCTACACGAAAAGAGTCTCCGTTCATCTATACTGAAGAACATTTTTTAATAATAAACAAGGTGACCCCCTTTCAATTAAAAGAGTCTATTACTGAATATGCGTTTCGTTTTGTGCATAAAGCAACGACATTGCTTCGTAAATCATTGCCTGAAAAATTCTTCAATGATCAGAGTGGCTATGGAGCACATGAAAGGTTCAAACAATCTTAACATAACATGACGATTCGACGAAGTAATTTCGAATAGCCAATAAGAATGCATTTTGCGAGTTTTCTGTTGGAGAAAAGGCGGGAAAAGACGCGATTCAGCTGTTTAAAATTGATTACGCAGCCCTGACTCAAAAATTACTTGTTGGATTTAAAACCACGACAAACAACATTTTTCTAAGTAAATTTCTCAATGAACCATCATCAATTTGCCCATCGAATGATCTCAAAAAAATTGGCGGAAACCATGGTCAACAGTCATACTCGTAGTTCTGCAGCATTGAAGAACATTGACATATTACTCACGTGTGCGTGGTTTGTGCGCACGCAGAAACGTGATCATACTGCGAATGAATCGGCGTTGTTCAAATAAGGGTTGAATTATGTTCGAAGAATTCCTGAAATCAAATATGACCAACAGAATAGTCAAGTAAACTTAAGATAAACATTTACGAAAATGGAATGGATATACTAGTAAGTAGCTCAAAAGTTGTTTCACTCTAGAGCGTCTTCACATTTATTTGAGAGATATCTTGCGGTGCTTCAATGAACAAAAATTTAACTTGAATCAAAACAAACTTAGTGACTTGTTGAATTGAACAGACCAACTGAACGACAAATGTTGAGATGTTTTTGGGCAAGTTGTCCTGGCATTAGGTGAACGTGTTAGTGGCTTTGTTACTGTTGGGGAGAAGACAAGATGTGGAGCCCAAACAGGATACTGACTATGATGTTCAGCCTTTAACAAGTTTGTGACTTAAACTGATAATAGGAGGTTGACCGAAGAAAATAAAAGATTATGTGCCGTAAAATTCGAAAGAGTGTAGAGATAGAGATATAAATTCTAAAGTACACGTGTAGACTTTACGAGTATGGTGCGCACCGGAACATGCAGGGATTTAAGGAAATGAAGCAGTGGGCATACTTGCAAAATAGGATTCAGAGATGGATAAGTCTCTTGCACCACTCTATACAAATATGACGCTAAACTTTCTAAAGTTAGAAGATGAAGTCCTGGAGAGAGTGTATAAATAATGCTCCACCCTAAAAATTGGGTCAAAGACATAAGCCCTGTGGCTGGCATTAATCAAAAGGAGTACATTATGGATGGATGCATTGTGATAGAAGTTCTTACTGGACACCGTGTAATAGGCACACGCAATGTGTCTAGGCTTCCTCAACGACAAATGCAGAAGCTTCAGGGACGAAGAAAAAATTATATCTATTCTGAATCTCCTCTGCGATTGCCCAGCTCTAATAGGAAGAAGACTTCATCTACTGGGCAAACGTTTCTTTTATGAGCTGGAATATCTGAATAAGATCGACCTGAAACTTCTTCTTAGATAGACACAAAAATCTGGGTGGTAACAGTCATCAGTGGAAGGTGTAGGTCGCACGGTGGTAGTACATCTGATCCCTAGAGCGGTATGCTGTCGCTGTAAAACCCTAGGGGACCAATATATCGACACACAGCAATGCCTTAGCTGTCTCCTCTTTCACTTAATCGTCCGGTCAGCTGAAAGAATTTCGTCGTGAACGATATTCTTTCAGTTCCATCCTATGCAGCAAGAACTTCTACGCTTTCAAATCTGACTTTGTCTCTTGAGCTTGATGGCTCACCACAATGGATTCTTCCTGGCGAGGTTCAGAAATGTCTCATAGCAATTTTGCACTGTGTCTCATTCAACATCGAAGTCCATTATGATATTTTACTGTGCCCAGATAAACGAAACAAAAGTTCTCTAGATGTGATATCAAACGTATTGAAGTGATTAAAATTACTAAACCAAATTCCTGTTAAATGTTTAATGCCAACATAAATTTTACTACCATTTTACGTTTCAAAATTGTCAATTCATGCAACGTATCTGATAAGCACGTATGTATGTTCATAGATACCCATCAGTTCTATTTAACCCATGTGAATCAAACGAATATATGATAACCACTTTCCTGCATATTCAAGTCCACAAATCTCACCCGCCAAGTGTAGCTCCAATAGATTAACCAAATAAAAAGTACCTCAATACGAAATGTAATTAGGTTCATCATGATTTAGGTACCCACTTCTGGCTCCCCTTAAGTCCTTAGTATTTATTCCGCACGTGCCTAGCATTGGACTTGGGATCGACCACCGTCTCCCTCTGGAGATAGGATTGTGAATGTCTTTTTAATCGAAATTTTCTGTTCATCGGTTTCAATTACAATTTGTCTCGTGCCGGGAATTCCTTTTCCTAATTTCAAACGACTCTAGGGAGTAAAACAAGTAGGCAACTTTGTAATTATATTCATTTCGAACGGTGTTGTTGGTCATCGATTTTTGACTCAATAGAGCTGAGAAGGGTGAATAGCTACTTTTTGAGATTTCTCTATGAAAGCGTCGAATAATATTATTCTGTGGCTGCTTTCACACCAATCTAAATGGGCGCATTTCCAAAGGCATTCGGTGACATGAATCTGACACCGATAATTGGAACAATTGCTTGATTGCCGCGCCAGCAAAGAGAACACATGAACTTGACCTCGTCTGCGTCAATGTTTCTCAAAATTATAGGAGCAATTTATGAAATGCTGTGTCACCACAGTTCTGGAAAATATGTTGATAGCAGTTATCTATCTCCGACTATCGATTTTCCCCCCATTTGTGGTGGTATAGTTTATTCCGCCTTTTCTCATAAATCGTAATCCAAACCGGAGCAGGTCGATGTTGAACTTGAAACGTCGGTAACAGCAAACAGGCCTCTTAAGAGTAGATAAGAAGGGGTCTTTTCAGTAGCCTTTGATAAGATTAAGCAGGCGCTTGTTGCTGTCAGCTGGTTTCGTTCAAACCATTGACTTAATCTGTATCTACTTTCGAGTTTAAAAATAGACATTGAATTATATATATATATATATTATAATATAGTATATTTGCCATAACATCATCGATCAGAAAAGCATTTTCATCTAGATGCAACGTATTTATAGCACTTCTGCTCCAACAGAAAACAAAACAAATTCAAATCACCAAACAAACAAACAACTCTACAGATACACACAGTGCATCGCAATTATCAGCGATTAAAAGCAATACGTCACGTTGTTGTCTTGAAGCACCACACAATACTTCAGCCATTACGTATGATAAGCACGTTGACGCGTACATGAACCTGCTCCACCCCAGAAGAGGGCAGCTGTCTGCTTTCAGAACGAAACAAAATTCAGTTCTCTACTAGACTTCTGTCGCAACGAACGTGCTGTGATGAGACGTATTTTTTTTTTGGTTTTGTTTTCGTTGATTCTCGCGACGCAATGCGAATCTGCTCGAATTCTCGGTGTCTTCACTGCTCCGTCCAAGAGTCACCTGCTCATCCATACGGCAATCATCGATGCCCTTGTGGAGAGAGGACATGAAGCTACCGTCGTCACCAGTGTGCCCATACCAAAGAAAACCATCAAATACCGTCATCTGAAACTCGATGTACCAGGCTTTCGACCGGACTTCATATCAGAAACTGTGAATAACCCGCAGCCAATGTACAGGAGATTCGCAGCGCTCAGTGAGAATATCTTAAACGTTGCCAATGCGAGCCTTCACGATCCCGCCTTGAAGAAGCTGATGAAGGAGGAGAGCTTTGACCTTGTGATCTTGGGATATTTCTTCAATGAGTTTCAGCTGGGACTTGCTGCGCATTTTAAGTGCCCAGTCATTGTGTCGTTCATGGTGCAGCCGGTGCGAATGATCAACGATTTGGTGGGGAACCCACGCGAGATAGCGTATGTGCCTAATCTGTTTGGCGGTGCCAAGCAACCGATGGGATTCTGGAGTAGAGTGAAGAATTTTATTTTTGCCGTCCTCTTGGAGGATCTTATCATTCCATTGTTCTCTGGCTCCAAGCAGACGATCTACTACAAGTGAGTATTTTTTTTGTTTGCTCTACTGTGTCACTGTCATTGTGGGTATTCGAAAGGAATTATTTTTATGAATTTATTGACACTCTGATACTGAATAATGACAGAGTGGTGCATTAGATTATTTTCAACTGTTTACAACGATGACTGTCAAAAAATGTGTTGTCTTTTGAGTTGTGAGATATTGTGGATGTTTTTGGATGTGTCCTTTGATTGAGTTTGCAGGGTACAAATTTTTGAAGTACAACAACAGAACAATAACAAATAATATCAAAAAAATTACATTCGAACTTCGGAAATTGTTGACTTCCACAGAAGAGACTTTAATTTCGAATATTTGATATGCCTGTAAATCTTTTATAATTACCTTTTGGAACAATATAGACACCTTTCTCACACTTCATTTTTAGTGACAAATTTTGGCCACACTTACTTCAAATCTAACAATTGCAATGGCATCTCTAAACAAAAGTTTACTCCGTAAAACTGAAATATCTAAATACATAACTAAATTTCGAATTTAATTTTTGACTTCCACAGAAGTGACTTAAATTTCGAGCACATTGTACTGTTCATACTAATTTTTGTTTTTATTGTTTGAGTTATGCCGCAGAAAGGGGGTTGAATCTAACATTTAAATAACATTGGCTACAACTCTCAAATTTTTCTGAAATGTGGACCACGCTTACTATTGACGTTTAATGTCAATTTCACCAAGTCAATTTTGACACAGCTTGGTAGATCTTTAGTCAAGAAGGCCGAACTTGGTGTCGAAGCCAAGTTAACGGTATTTAACTCAGTATTTGTTCACACTCTTACCTACTCGTATGTTCATGAAATTTGGGTAATAACCGAAAGAAAAAGATCGCGAATACAAGCTGCAGAGATAGATTTCTTTTTACTGTTTTGGAAGTTACTGGCCGGGATTGGGTGAGAATCACGGCAGTGTGTGAGGAGCTCAAACGGAAAAGGCTAGAGTTCGATGTTTGGTCACGTAGCACGAATTTCCGCATCATCACGACCTCCGATGCGTGCCTTGAATGCGATTCCATCAGGTAGGTGACCACTTGGCAGGCCCAGGAGGAGATGGTTGCACCAAGTCAAAAAACTCGCCTGGTTACGCTTGGGCATAGCTCCTGATGAGTTAGAGTCGATGGCGGGTGATCGAGTGGCCTGGAGATCTCGCATGCGTGCATTGCTCCCCTCCGACCCCTTTAGTGGAACATGCGGCTCACGGATAATGATGAATATCTATAAACTAAAATTTGAAAATATCAAAAATTTTGAATTTCTGAATTCGTTGACGAAAAGAAGTGATCTAAATTTCGAACACTGTTCTATCCGTTTAATCATTTGGGTTCAATTGTTCAGTTAGGCTTTCCATATAAATTTTTCGAACATACAGACGTTTTAAGTTTTTTTTTGACCACACTTACTTTATGTGTAACAATATCAGTCGCATCACTGAGCTAAATTTCACTCCAGATTTTTCTGACTTCTGTCGAGGAGTTATAAATTTAGAATATTCGAAAAAAGACACCATCTTTGTTCCGGTGTAAAGTTAATGATTTTTAAAATATGCACGCCTTTCATTAACTTCATTTTTAAGTACAAAACTTTTCTTTGCCATAACATTTTTTATTGCATCAATGAGTTAAAGATCACTTCGTTGAACCGAAACCTTTGAACAGCTTGATTCGATGACGTCTTCGGATCAGAATCTGATACAAAAAATCAGCTGTGGCTCATAAAAATTTGATTTTTTCCTCTTTTGCCAATTCTATTAAAATGTTGATGTAAACTAGTTTATCTATCGGAAGGTGAGTGTTGTTCTCATAAACCCCGGAACTCTAGACTGCCAACTTCACAAAACAAACAAATACTCAACCTCAAGCAGTTAGATAGCTTTCAATTGCTGACAAGTTATGTGCATGTCATGCCGACTGATTACGACTTACCTTAGTTTATGACTCTGACATACTGTCGACCGATTGGTATAAACTTGAACTTAGGTAAGATTGAGTTGGTATAGAAACCGCTGATCACCGAGTAAATTTATTGTTGTTCTTATAACATTTGCTTTGGAAAGTATGGGTGAGGTAAATAGTTGTTATAGTTGTCGGTATGCGATTTAGCAAAGCTGATCGGTTGACGCGATCTGACTTTGGGCGACACCTAGTTGTGCGGTTTGGCATTTGATTGTGTCTCGGCTAGTAAGTGGCACAACGGCTGTCGTCTTTGAATTACCAAGCAAGATATTAGCAGACTACCTCCTAGATAACGTCGTCGACTTCAACAATAATTCAATATCACACAATTTTAAAGTAACATCTCTGCATTCACTCATCTGCAAAAACAAGTGTAAAAACATTCCGATCAATCTGACAAAAAGATGATAGCCATTGTGTTCGTTTTCTTTACCAAAACAAAGCCACTTCACTTGAATAGATTTTGTATTTCCTTTTGTTACTGAATTTCGCTTTGCTGACTGTTAGGCACTCATCGATGGATGTTTCGTACTCCCACATTGAGTGATCCCGCATTGAGTATGAAACCTCATCAACGCACAGTGTCATGACAGTCTACGGAATCAACGGCCTTCGTGTCCCTGATAAGTATCGAAAGGCAAAAAAAGAAAATGTAAATGATAACAGTGCCAGCAAATTAGTTTGGTGAATACAGTGTATTCTCGAACCAGTTCCTAACTTGTGCCCGACTGGATTGGACGTGTGGTCATGTCTAAGGAGCGAGTTTGGTTTCTTCTTGCTTTCGCCGCACTACTCTGCGGGCACGGCGAGGGTGCCCGTATTCTTGGCCTCTTCACATCACCCGCGAAGAGTCACTTGATCATTCACACTGCGGTCACTGATGCCCTGGCTGAGCAGGGGCACAACATCACCGTGGTCACTACAATACCTCTGTTGAAGCCAAATCCCCTCTACCGGCACATCCAACTGAAGGTGGCTCCATTCTCAAGAAAGTTTTTCGTTGACGTTATCAACAACGCGAAGCCGTTCCACCAGCAGTTCGGCGTTATCACGGAAATGGCCAATAGATGCAACAACGACTCGATGCATGACCCTGCAATGAGGCAGCTGATGGAGGAAGAGCAGTTCGACTTGATCATCCTTGGATACTTCTTCAACGACTTCCAGCTGGGATTTGTGGCGCACTTCAAATGTCCCGTGGTAATGTCATTCATGGTGCAACCCATCCGTCCGCTTAACCAGTTTGTCGGGAATCCCTTGGAGGTATCGTATGTGCCGGCTATATTTACCAGCGACAAGCAGCCACTGGCGTTCATGGCCAGGGTAAAGAACCTGCTGATGATCATCTTCGAGAGTTTCATGATTCGGCTGTACTTGACGGAGCAGCAGAAAACTCTTTACAAGTGAGTACCCGGATTAGCCAATGTTTACGTGTCGTTATCTTGATCTGTGCGTACTTAACCGCGGGAGTTGTTGCTAACGTTCTGCTATCTCTAAGATTATGTTTACGAATATCTGTTTTTGAGGGGTACTTTTTTGAGAGCTCTTGCTGATAAAGCCTTGATCACCTCCATTGATCGATGGGCCACCAAGACTTTCCATAACAAGTGTATATTAATAGCAACCACTTAAGGCTTATGATCTTAGCTAAGATTAGGCCAAGTGTCAGTGACGAGGCATAATCGCCGAGTCAGCGGCGTCTACTGAAATCTTTTTTGATTGTTGTGAAATTGGTTGTTTGGCAGCGAACTTGTTTCTGTTTCCTGTTTTAAGATTCATTCATGAAGTCGCTTGCTGTTCGATGAACTTAATGAGTGTCGTACTTCTAAAAATACTCGTTTATGATTGTTTTGTTTAAACCTGATTCCCTTTGTATCTTTTTAGTGCCAACTTCCCAGCGGATAAGTATCCACCACTGGAAGAGATGAAGAAGAACATTTCGTTGGTATTGACGAATCATCACTTCAGTCAGGGACCGATTCGACCGAATGTTCCCGGGATGGTGGAGATCGGTGGTATTCAGATCAAGGACAAGCCAGATCCTTTGCCCGAGGTGTGTTGTTTTGGTATATCTGTTAAGGATTAGGGTTGGACTGCAGTTGTAAAAATTTTATTGGCCAGTCGCCCTAAATAGTATGCGCCCATACTGTTTTATAGGTCGTGAATCGAATAATCTTCGATCAAGAGCTGTGCTGCGTTTTTGCTCTATATGACCATGCCGTTTGACAGGTTGAGCCGCAGCTATTTGCGTCTTTCGCATTCTCGACCAAATATCACATTCACTTTGCCAGCTGCTGCAACATTACAATTAGCAACACTGTTACTGTTATCTGGTCACCGTTTTCAACATTGTAAGCTCCACGTACCCAAAAAACCACTGCCTCCATCAAAAGCGTAACTGATTTTTTAATAATTTGCGCACTTTCGTCAAGCGTGAAGTGATGCACTACAAAATGCTAAATCTTACTAAATGTTTTGACAGCTGAATGTCATTGATAGCTTTAACAGCGGCTGAAACATAACAATTAGAAGAACTATCATTCCTATCTGGTCATATTTTAGTTTGACCTTCGATTTGCATCCGTTAACAGTTACCCAAATTTTCCTACGTCCAACGACAGTCTAGACGTCGGTCGCATGTCATTAAAATTCTATAAACCTAATCGTATCTTTTTTTCTTTTTAGGACATCAAAAGCGTCCTGGATAACGCTAAAAACGGTGTAGTCTACTTCAGTTTCGGCTCAAACGTGCAAGGGAGTGTCCTAGACAAGACAAAGGCGAAAATTATGTTCGACGTCCTATCGAAGCTGCCACAAACGATTCTCTGGAAATGGGGGGACAGTGACTTCCCCGGCCAATCGCCGAACATAGTCTACAAGAGTTGGGTGCCACAGGATGACGTGTTGGCCCATCCCAATGTGAAGCTCTTCGTCACTCACGGCGGTCAGGGCAGTGTCGTCGAATCGGAATACCATGGTGTGCCAATGGTCGGTGTACCCCTCTTCGGTGAGCAAAACGTGAACATGGCTCATGTTCAATCGGCCGGCTATGGCTTAGCAGTGGACTACACCACCATAACAGTGGAGTCTTTTGGCGGAGCCGTTCATGAAGTGATGTCCAATCCGCGCTATCGTGAGAATGTCAAGCAGTTTGCCAAGCTCTACAAGGACCGGCCAATGACTGCCAGAGAGACAGCCGTCTTTTGGGTTGAGTACGTGCTGAGACATCGGGGTGCTCCTCATATGCAGAGCCCAGCGGTGCACTTGAATACCTTCCAGCTGATGTCGCTTGACGTGTTGGCGTTCCTCCTGACTGTGATTTATCTGGTGTACAAAGTTATTAGGTTAAGTTGTTCGTTTATTTGTTCTAGATGCTCCTCCAAGAGGAGACCTAAGCAGGAATAAATTGCAGACGCCTTGTCCGGCGTGATGAAGGAAAGTGTTTCTCCTCTCCCCAAGGGCTGTCGTCACTCTGAGTCCTCCTCCTCCTCCTGTTTCTTGGCAAAGTCATTTATGTCGCCACAAAAGACGGTGCGGGGTGTATGTTGTGTGAGTTGGTCTTCAGAAAACACACTCACTTTGCTTAATGGAAATTTTATTGATGAAACTAACGAGGAAAGCGGAATAATTATCATTCCGGTTCGTAAGCCGAAATCCATAAATCACACTCCGGTTCCCGGGGAGAAATTAACGCCGCTGTTGTTGTCGTCGGCATTCGAGTCAGTCGATTGCGGCTGTTGGGGTGGCGCTGGTGGTGGCAATGACGATGCCGAAGGGTGACCCTCATGTGCATGTGCAGGCCACATCTAAGCCGGCGGATTACATCGAGTTCGAGTTGATCACAAAACGGCCACATTGCTACATTTTGGGGGTATGAAAATATTTTTGGCTCTTGCGTCGGTCGAGATGGCGGAGGGGTGTTAATGAACCCTTAAACCACAGTAAATTATCACACTATCAAGTGAATTTTACAACCCTCATGTGTTGAGGAGGTTTGGTGTGCTGATGATGCATGTGTCAGAAATTCCCTGCGGGGGAGGTGCGTGGTAGCATTAGAGTGGTGCTAGTGAAGGGTGGTTTCGAACGGAATTTCATGGTATTTTAGTAGAATTTTTGACAATACGTTGTGATGTGGCTGGTCCTTTGGTGCTTTGTTGTGCATGTCGCGAGACTAATTTTGTGGCAGTAGAGGTATTAATTAGCAAATTACAACTAGAGCTTATGATTTTTGTCATTGATGAGGGCCACGAGAAGACTGATGGCTTCGGGGTAAGCTTTGTGAAATGAATATGCATTTATGATGCGTTTAGTAGCGAATGTGGAGACAGGGGTGAATTGCAGGCTGAAATTGAACCAATCTTGATTGAAATAAAGTGAAGGCCTTTGGAAAAAGAGTCGGATGAAAGCTTTCACTGGAACGGTGCTGATCGGATGTGAATAGAATTAGTGCATGCAAAAATGCATATCAAAATCTGGCAGTGATTAGTCAAAGTACAATGTTGTAACATTCATGTTGTTCATTTAACAGTCTTAAAAATCCTACCGTATCAATATTCAACACAAAATCAGTTAAAAAAAAAGTTGGAAGTAGAAGTCACAACCAAATTCAGTTCAACATAGGGAGCAAAGCATCATCTTGTACAAACATCTCTTCCCATAGGTTGTGGTTAAGTTAACTGGAGGTATACATATGTATAGAGGATCATTTGAAGGTTAAGTTTTAAATATTGGAAGAAAATGTAATGCAACTTTAGTGAGTCATGAAGAAGTGAAAAGGACTCGAGTTCAGACTTCGCTGGTATTGGAAAAGACTATATATTTCTTAAATAATACTCACCATTTTTTATTTATAGACAGCAGGCGAAAGCATCCATTGTTACGAGTTATATAGAGCGATATACAAATTCGGAATTGGAGGAAATATTATCCCAAATTCGACTACATGATGTATTCTGCAATAGGGTCGTTGGGGCTTTGACCTTTGTACCCCGGATCACGAAGGGAAATCCGTCATAGTGCGACGAACAAGCTTATCCAGCTTAACAAGCTTATCCAGCTAGAACGATCTTTTGTTAGCTGCTTCCAGTGGGCCACCTTACTCATAAACCTCCTCTGTTGTATTGTAAAGCTTCTCTGGGAGCATACATCTTTGACGACTTGAAGAAGCTAAACAGCATCAGCATCAGTCAACCTAAACGCAAGCACAAACTGGTTTTTATGAATAGGAGATACGTAAACCCTGTGGTACGAAAATGGGCCTATGTTTGTTTTACTGACTGCTAGACTGCTAGTCTGCAGTCAGCCACCTTTATTTAACCTAGGTGTGGCTTAAATTGAATCAAAGACTTTATGTCTTGCCACTAAACAAAGTCCAAATTGATAACTTTCTTTACTGTCGGGACAAACTAGATCCGGTGCGTCCGTTCATTAAATCCCATGCTCAACAATTCAAAAGACAACCCCTACTGATAAGAACGATTGATTTTAAAGTCTAAAATTCTTGTCGGTTGCGTTTGAAATAACTAGACATCTTTTAACGCCTCGGTCCCCCCTACATGTCTTCATCTCCATAAACCATATGCTCCTTCTATGCATATCAAAAACACACACACACACTCCCCAGAACGTTCCTATAAACACAGCAATCGCCCATTGTTTGCGGCCGTCCGATCCTATTTGATGAATGTTAAAAGCGAACAAAGTCCAAACGAGGGACCCAGGACAACGCCTCTCCCCTTCATCGCCATTGAAAATTTATAGCGCTTTGTTTGGCTTAGAGCAAGGCATCCTTATGTGCATGGGTGTGTGTCAAGCACACGAAACAATCCACCCCACCCCTCCCCCTCGGCACCACACAAACTCACTCTTGAATGTTCCTAATTCAAGATGCATGTGTACATTTTATTAAGTAACATCCATCAGAGCGGAAGTTTACGTAAACGGGAAATATTGCCGAAATAATGAGAAATTCCAGCGAGCAAAGGAAGCGAAAGCGAAAAGCTTTTTCCACCCATTCATCGAATGGATGCCATTAATTAGAGAGTCAGCGAGGGGTGGATGTGGCAGCACTAACAGCTACTACTCAACAGTGTGTTGTGTTGCTGTTCGATGCTTTCTGCTGTTTGCCTCGCCACATACATCTCTCCTCCGGGGGAGGGTGCATCACTTCATTCGCCCCCTTGGTGACGAGGGAGAACAACAAAAGTGATGCTCAAAGTGCTTCGCGTTGTTATTGTTATGTGGTGTACTGTGTGTGCCGTGGGGAATTGTGTGGCTCCATCGAAAAATTATTCCCCCCTCCCCCATTCACTTCCGCTCGAGAACATACGATTTAATGTCCCGAATGTCTCACACAGTTAATTACATTCACGGTGCGAGTAGCAATAATTTCGATTTTGGGCGCTGTCCTTGAAACTCAGCAGCCGCCCTGCCGCTGCAATTAATATCAATTAATTAAAAGCGGTTTAATTGAATTAATAGCCTCATAACGAATTCATTAGGTTGTGCACGCAGGCTCAGTCTGCGTTGGCCTCGTCGCATCTCAGGTCGGGACAGACAAGACGAAATTAAATCGCAGCGTTCGTCCTTAGCCCGTGATGAGAGGTCGACTGGCAATTAACCAAGAACGATGCACAGTCGAGTTAAATGGGTTGAAAAATGCACTTCTCCCCTTGAATCAGTTTTGACTCGCAGTTGCACGCGATGCCTGAATGCAACAAAGGGGTATGTGAAGTGTTTGACGGAGGAATTAACTCAAGTAGCTTGTGTTCCTGCTCGGAGCAACGAAAAAATGGGGTTTGGCTGCTGGCGAGAGACTGACGTTCAATGTTAATGCAAATGAAGTGGTCTTCTGGGTAAATTTACTGAAAATGAGTTCAAGGGGTGCAGCATAGACTCAGAGGAGGAGAGTGGGTGGACAAAGAAGGGGACCATTCGGAGTAACAGAGTCCCCAAAGTCATTAAATTCTTTTTTTGAATGCAATCATGAATCAGTTACAAGGACGCTTGTGATGAAGGCGGTGGTTTTTTGAGTACGGTGAAGCTTACAGTGTTGAAAAGGGTGACCAAATAACAGTGACAGTGTTTCTAATTGTTATGTTTCAGCAGCTGGCAAAATATTCAGTAAGGCTTATAATTTTTTCATGCAACATTTCACAATTGCTGAGCGTTCGAAAATTATTAAAAAAATATTATCGAAATTCCGACTCAGTTGTAAACTCGCAACGTGATGTTCATCGTAAGGTCGGTTGGGTTGTCATCATGGCTTCAGTGTGCATGCAATGCGTCCCACCTTCGAAATGTTTGAGCGTGAGTAAACTTTTCTGTATCTAAGGCCACCAACCAGATAGAGATTAGTGCGAAATGAAGAAAACATAGCCGCCGTAGCCGCCAGTATCAAAGAAGACCCAGAAGTGATGATTTACTGACGATCAGCTGAATTGAGCATCGCCAGAGAGTCAGACCGGCTTATTTTGCAGTTGGATTCGGGCTACATCCGTATAAGATTGGGATGACGCAAGAATTGAAGCCGGACGACCATAGACAATGCCGTGAGTTATCCTTATGGGGCTGGAAACATTGGCCGAAGATCCGGATTTTGGTCAAACAATCACCTTCCCGGGCGAGGTCCATTTGTGGCTCAGCGTCTATGCCAACAAGCAAACTTGCCATTATTGGAGCGAACACAATCTACAAGTGTTCGATCAAGTATCAATGCATGAACAAAGATTGACTGTTAGGTGCTGTCTGCGGCATGGCGGCATCATCGGACCTTTTTTTCGAAATCAGGAAGAAGACAACGTTACCGTCAATTGTCTTAGGTATAGAGCGATGTTAACCGACTTTCTGTGGCCAGAGCTCGACAACATCAATATATCCGAGCTGTGGTTTCAACAAGACGGCGTTACATGCCATATAAGCGACGCAACACTCGAAGTTGGGAAGGAGAAATTTGGGAACTACATGGTTCATCTCAGGACAACCGTTCATCAATTGGACGCGAACACCGCTCGATTATTTTCTCTGGGTCTACGTTAAGTCTCTAGTCTACGCTAACAAGTCAGCTCCTTTGGACGAGCTCGATGCCAACATTCGAGACGCTATTGCCGGAGGAATACCGCACATATTGGACGGAGTCATCAAAAATTGGACGAACCACTTGCTATTCCATTCATTATGGCATGAATGTATTTTCAAAATAAAGTCAGAATCGATTTTATATCTCGAAGAGCTGTTGTTTTATTTAAATTTCTTTTCCTGTCGCTCTTATTTAGCTACCCTGTACGTACTGAATAACCCTACGCAACTTGATTTGTGTGGGCTCAGCCTGGGGCTTGACTAAATTTCTTATAAAAACGTTAAAACTTTTTTAAAGCAGCTTTCTTTTCTTCCTTCTTCTGTTTGTCTTTAGACTTTCATCGTGAACTAAAGGGTGATTCTCATGACAAGCTCGTTTTGAAAGTAAGATAGAGTCGAAAAGCGGAAGACAGATGCTCGTGTTCGACATTAAGACGCCGACTTTTGTTTCTCAGCAAGATTCCAACTAATCCACAGTATTGCCTGCGGCGTTCAGCGCATAGCTGCTTAATAAATCAAGCGTTTTAAATGTTCAATCTCTTTTACAAAATTTATGCACGTTCATCCTTTATTCGGTCTCCAATTCACTCAATCGGTCCCATCATCAAGTCGTGTCCAACTGAGCACGATTTCTTTTCCTTGCATATCTGTAAACTCAACGACGAATACACAATGGTGTTCATTCGACAGCCAACAGGCGCCATACACACCGCATCCGAGTCGGGTTACCAAATGCAGCACAAAAACTCTCAAATTCAGAAGTGCACAAGCTACATGGTTGCGAAAAACACACCCCACCACTTGCCAGCAGTTCATAACTCAAGTGTAATCTTCATTAACGCAAAGAGCTCATAACCTCCATAAAAAAGGGTCATCCACCACATTGCACCACTTCGGCTCACCATCTGCACTGTACCGCTGCAAGCACTCCGCTGTGAACAGCTTTCTCAAGTCCTTCGTCAAATTAAGAAATATGAGACGGCACTCTTCACTCTTGTGTTTTGCTCCCTCCCCTGTCTCCCGAGATATAAATGGTCCTGCGGACTGTTCCGAAACAATGAGGACGGCACAAGAAGTGACAAGAAAAATCAGCTCACACCGCGTTTCGGATATGGTTGACTTGATGATGTTCACGACGTTGCCAGTGCGCAGCACAGTGAAGCATAAAATATGAAGAATATTACTTCACCCGCGGTTGGGGTAGGTCTGGCCATGTATTGCGTGCAACCCTCCCAATTATTTAGCTCGCGATCCACACCTTTTTGGTGCTCAGTTAAAGAAGAAAAGGAATAAATTGAACCTGTTCCGGATAATTGAGTTGTACCGCAGGACTCGTTGCATGCCCCCATCTTCGACACCTGAGTTATGCAAATCATTTGTATGAAGTTCATTTAGATTCCCCCGGTGTTATGGCTGCTCAACATGAACGTCTGACTAAAATGCAACATCCGCAGACAGGCACGCAGAGCACGGTGACGCCAGTCCTCATCCAGGAGCGCCTGGAACTCGATTTCATCCATTTCATGCCTCGTTTCTGTGCTTCGTTTCGTTTTTATTTTCCGACCAAGTCCCTTGGCTAATTAAGAAATTTAAGCAAACCAAAAAAAGACCGGTAATTGTGTTGCGTGTAAGTGAATTGTCGTGTAGCAATGTCAGTGATTAATGTTTAATGGGCTGCTTTAGTCAAACTATAGACTTCTGCTTGGGCGTCAAGAGTGGTGGGCTATGTGGTGGTGGGTGAGTGTAATAAATCAAGGCGAAGATGGAAAGGCTCGCTCTAAAGCTGAAGCTGATTCATATTCACCCTCGCGCTTTAAATCAATCATATTCCGTTGTGGCTGTTAGTGGAAGTGTAAGTGGCTCGATGGAATCCAAGGAGTGTGCCCAACTGAGACTGGGGATGTTGTGAACTAATTACCAGTGAAATTCACTACTGCTAATTAATTTGGTTGTAATGGATGTGGATGTGCTAACAGCAATGCTATGTGAGATTATTCAAATGGGTTTTTGAAATTCATCTAAAATTCGCTTACGAGAGGTGCTGAAGTCTCTCAAGAAGATGCTGAGAGGTTTGAAAGCGTAAAGATGGAGATTTTCGAAAATGAAAAAAACATAACTACAGATCTCCGTCAATTTCAGTTTCTCCGATTCTGACATTAATTTTCTGCTAAAAATGTTTCAGCGCACATAGCCACCACCGAGGCTGGCGCTTTTGAACACAATTTTTCTGTACAATTTCTATACATTTGGCACAGGAAGATAGTGAAAGTGTGTAGTAGTTTAGACAATGAGAGGCAAATGCTTAAAATATGGTGAATCTCAATGCGCCGTCCTTTGTTTCACTCTTTATAATAGGGAACATTTCTTATCGCCATATAATAATAATAATAATGGCGGCGCTACAGTCCGAGGTGGACCTGGGCCAAGATTCTCAGCAACACTAGTGGTTGTGGAAAGTGAAGTACGTCAGTTATGGAAAGTTGGAAGACCTGAGGCACATCTTTGAAGGTAGGTGAAGTAGAGGTCCTGTGCCCCACAATGGGATAGAGGACAGAAAGAAGAAGATGCTGATTGTGTCTTAAATGTTGTATGTTGTATCATTGAACTGGAGATTAGGTGTTGAAGTTTCCACCAATACTCATAATTCCACATGGTTAGTGGCATCACGACTGCCGCTTATATTTTCCAAGCCTTGACCTTGTTATGTGTGTACAATGTTTTCTCTGCCCATGTAGGCCATCATTGCGCTGCATATATTTGCACTATCCCAATTTGATGAATTTCTTTGCTATTTCATGTGTACATCCTGATGGTGGATTACAACTGGATTCTTTATTTTTTTGGACAGAAAATGTCCAGAACGGGGACGAGCGGCATTTACTCCTTACAATGTCCTGACGTATTGGGGTGCAACTCCAGTGTAACATCACAGAGGAAACTTGGTATGTGAGTGTATTAACGAGACAATCTTCTAAAATGAGTCAATACTACGTGACGCATGCATCAATGACCGGACAAAGCGTTTATTTCCGAATTACCCATAGGATTATATTGGCTGCAGTTAAAGTAACGAAATGGCCTATTGACTTGTGACAGTGAGTGGCAAGCAGAAATTCCCGTCATGCAGCAAGGCCTTAATACTTTATATGGTGATGGCTAATATCATTAAACCTCCATCAAAATTAGGAATGGCGACTGACGCACTCGTATGAGCAACTACACTCCATTAAATTGTTAGTCCAACATGCTGGCGCATACCAAACAAAGAAACCTCCATTAAAAAGAAACAAAACCACACTCAGGCCCCTCACGTCCATACGTGTGTACTGAACATCCATGCCATTTGGCAGTTAAATCTGCCAGAAGTCGTAAAATCTCGTCTCACCATAAAGTGTCACTAAATTAAGTCACAACAGGCATTAACCCTGAAAGCTTACATCAATTACGACACCAAATGTATGTCAAAGCGCAGAGCCACTAGTTAAGTTTTCACTTTCATTTGGCCGATCCTGCGAGCCTCTGTAGCCTAGACCATTTGCCGTAATGATATCCATAAAACACCAACCCACTCCATAAACCAGAGTGTGCTCGTAGCTCTCTTCGCAACGTCAGAAGGCTCACCGAACGTGATTGATGGAGAGAACATTTTCAAAAAAGGGTGCAACTACCACCGCCATCATCCACAGTCGCCTGTCAGGCGCTTCTTCTCTTATTTCATAATTATGCCGTCAACTTATAGAGGAACAACACAATTACCATCATTAATTCGGTAACGATCACAGGCCCGAAAAATAATTGTTGACAACTTTCCGCAACTGAACGCCTCTGCTATCGTGTCGCCACCATGTCACCCTGACGCTGCCACTCGGATGATGGAGTACAAAGGCGAGCGAGCAACGTTCCTCACCGTGGTGTGTTGTCGGTGTGTTAGGGCTCTTGACTTTCCGTCCAGGATGGGTTTTGTGTAACACTGTCACTGGATTGGTTCTAGGAAAAGTGTTAAAATTAAATTTTCGCTTAACATCCCCTCAACCGAGAAATTAATTTCCTCTCTCTTTCTCTGCCGTTTTCTCTGTCTCTGGACCAGCCTCGATGTAGGTGTTGTGTGACACAATGGCACCCGCATTCGCTCCTAGCTCGGTAACCCCTTGACGGGAGTCAGCGGGCGTGCGTGTGCGTGCCAAGGGTGTTGTGTGGTGCGAAACAGACTTTGATGGAACCAAACAACGTCAACATCATCACCATCATTGTCATTAAATTGAAATATTGCGGAACGTTGAGGAGAGTGCGACAAGTGAGATTTTCAAATTAATTTTATAATGGATAACGTCAATGGAAGTGAAATTGAGTTTCGGGGGAGATGGTGTTGTAATGAGTTGTCATGATTCAGTGAATGGTACCGATTTTTGCAAAGCGGCAAAGGGTGCGATTAAAGTAGTCGGGATTGGATTTGTTTAAAATAGACTTTGGGCACTGACTTTTGTGCACAAATTCGATTTTCTGGGAATTTGGGGACGGGTTCGGAATATCACATAAGAAAGTTCCCATTTTGTCATTAGCTTTAATGCTCCGACATATCACACCTTTTTAAAGTTAAGACATGAAATTTGGACAAAAGATGCATCTACCTGGCTGATACAAATTTGAAAAAGGCTGCGTCTTGGATTGGCATTGGTATGGTTGTCACTTTAATGGGAGCGAAGTCCAGATTCGTGAAATATCTATTCGCCTGTTCGTCGTGCCAAGTGCGTAAAACATGAACCGAAGCTTTCAAGTAAAGGGTGCCCAGATAGCAATGAAAGTTTTCCTACTGTTACATTTCACCAACTGTCAGTGCATGGCATCTCTCATCTGTCAGAGCTGTCAAAATATTCAGCAAGGTTTGGCATTTCATCGTGCTTGCCGAACGTACGGAAATTATTAAAAAATATTATCGAATTTTGGGCTCAGTTGTAAATACGGAAGGTGAATTTCGACGTGAGGTCGGTCGTCATCATGGTTTCAGTGTTCACGCAATTCGTCGTACCGTGGAAAAATTTCACAAAAAGTCACAAAAGTTTTAGATAAGGCGACGCATTGTCATGCATTTTGACAAGAAGATTCAACCACAAACTGAATCAACAGCTGTACAGCGATAAGAGCTTAGACATGCATCTACAAATTCAACGCCTATAACGCAATAGAGTAAGCCCACGACACAGAAAGCGCACAGAAAGTGGAGAAGGACCTCAGCCAACTTAACGTGCGTAATTGAAAGCAGTTGGCTAAAGATCGTGTCAGCTGGAGAACCTTGTATGGTTGAGGCACAGATCCATCAGAATGAGAAGAAGATGTCAGTGAACTTACGGCATCAATCGCAAAGCCAAAGTCCAACAAGGCTGCTGGTGCAGGTGAACTGCCTGCCGAACTTTTCATAGCACCTGGCGACAATTTGGTGCATACAAAAACTCATTTGTAAGACCAGGTCGGATGAAAGTATGCCCGACGGACGGAATCTCAGCATGGTTTGCCCGATCCTAAAGAAAGGAAACCCCCTAAATTGTGCCAACTACGGAAGTATAAGTCTCCTTAGTATCGCATATGAGATCTTCTTTGCCGTCTTATGAAAGCGCCTGAAACCCTCAGTCGTCAGCAGCCTGAGTAGTCAATGTCAGTGAGGCTTGGTCTTGGATAATACCCAGGAGTTTCAAGTCAATACCTATCTAAAAATATACAATATTTTTAGAGACGAGCTATGAAGCGTATTGTCTAGTTTCGACAAGACTCGTTCGTCTTTCAATGACATTGAAGAATGCCCATTGCTCCGTCAGTGTCGCTAAAGACTTCACTGAGACCGAGAATTTAGACAAGGCGACACAATGTCATGCAACTTTTTCAACACAATTATCCAGATGATTGTGCGTAACTCAAACGTAAGCACCAGTGGCACGATTTACTATAAATCAGTGCAAGTGCTTGCATATATACATACTCGTATGTCGGAGGGTCATAACGGGCTGTTAGTCGGGCATTTATGAGTATGGAGTAAAGATCGGTAAAGATGGGTCTTGCAGTGAACGAGAGTGATAGAAAGTATATAATGTCTACGATAAAGGTTAACCCCCACCCACTTCTTGGACAGAGCGTAACTATAAAGTACTATAACTTTGCGGCAATGAAATACTCGTAGACAGCGGAGATAAAACCAAGAATTTCCCTTGCCAATCGCAGTGTCTTTGGGCTTAGAAGGCAATTGAGGAATAAAGCCCTCTTCCGGAGAACCAAGTTATCTCTTTATAAGACCCAGTCCTGCAGAGGCGTGGAGACTAACCAAAGCGGAAGACACCAATGCTCAAGCCCGCAAAACATTCGACTCCAATCTTGAGAGACAAAGCAGTAAAGGAGGACCACGCTGATGGAAGTGTACACAGCTAGAAGGGGACCTTAATCAGTGAACGCGCATCGTTGGAAGCAGCTAGCAGAAGAAAGTGGTGGATGGAGAGGAATGTTGACAGAAGCCCAGGTCCACCCCGGATTGTACCGCTAGCTGAATAAGAAGAATAAGTGGGAAGTTTGAAAGAATTTGGGCTAAGTACAATTTTTCAGATTCGATTCTTCATATGTATAAACCACCACCAGCGACACCACCTCTCGCGAATCACTGACAATGCTGCGAAAGTATAACTGTCATGGATTTCCTCTCATAGCTACCAAATAAAAGTACAAGCCAAGTAACAACTAAACTGGACTTCACAGGATGTAAATCAAAGCTAAACTAAGCGAAAACTTACAACTCCGACTGAGACGTTTGTACTGCCATGGAAGTAGGGTAGTTTGTGATTTTTTTGCCCCCAAAACTTTGTCCCAGAAGCCACAGAGCGAGAAAGAAATTCAATTGCAGAATCTTGTTGGGTTTCTTCTGCTGTCCTCCGTGTTGGCCCTAACACAAACTTGGCACAAACTTTTGCTCGAACTGACGTACTCCTCTGTTGATTTGAAATCTGTACGCTAGACTGTGTAATATAGGCCAACGTAGACAGTATTCATGGTAACCTCACAAAAAAAAGGAAAAATGAAGCTGGGCGTGGAAATTAGCATCGCACCGTTTTGGTGAAGTCGGTGAATAGCAAATCATTTGCTTATTCAAGATTTCCGCTTGAACGAGATGAAAGCGAGAGGCAACGACGATGAGGAGAAGACCATGAAAATGAAGGGAAAACTTTGATGTAACTGAATTTTGTTCAACACAAGTTCACACTTCTTTCAGTTTTTTTTTTCTGTCTTTCTTTGGACAAGTACGAGAGTTGAGCGGTGCAGCAGGATCAAACCCCGCTACCGAGGAGGGTGAACTGAAGAAGAAAGAGACGGATCCAATTATGCAGTTTATTGTGATTTGGGCAGTCGACGGGAATGGGTTGATGCACAGCGATTTCCTGTCCTTCGTCGAAATCAATCGGAGCGTAAGTGACAATATTACGTCTTTTCCCCCAAAAAAAAATCGCCGGCAATGGTACGCGATGAATCCACCGCGAGATGAGAGGACATTTGTATTGTCTATTGTGTCTCAGAAATAACAATTCCATATCATCACTTCTGAGATGCAAACGGAACTCGAAGGAAGTCGAATAAGCAACACGTATCATATACACATCAAGAATCACTTCTCCTTCGACTGCAGCTCAAAGGATTCCCTCCCCAGCCTTCCGAAGAAGACGTCAATAGCAAATACATATCAAGCGTTATGACCTCCATAGCATCCAATTTCATCTTTTCAATAAACGATGCGAAACGTTTGGATCCCTCTTACCTTTCACATGCAGACATCGCCTCATCCATGTGTGCGCATCACCATCACTCCAGCCGGCACACTCTTGTGCACACGTACTCCCAACCTGAATCCTGTTTACATTTACTGCAACAAATTGGCGAGGTTACCAACGCAACCGCCAATATTCACACATAGCTGGCTTGAAAGTTGCCGTTCAAGTGGCAATAACAAACATTTTAGCCCGGTTACTGTAGTCGAAGAGCAATTTACTCGGTTAAACAAACAAAGGCAAAGGCGGGAAGGCAAAACGAGCAGCGCACGGCGCGTCGGCGGAAGGACCGGGTCTTGGCAGCCCAGTCAAGGGTGGACTGCAATTTCCCCAAAATTCAACCTCCTTTCCAGAGGCAAATTACAATTTTAGAAAATTATTTATACGACTAAGATGATAATGTTTGGGAAACGCTTTGGGGGCCTTTATTGAAAGCTCAGTGATGAGTGTGTTGCACATCCTTCTGCATGAGGGATTTCGAAAAGTTGTATGGAGTTGAGAATTGCCTGTGGGTGATAGAGGATAAAGCGTCAGTGCGTTGTGCCTCACCATCGTCGTCCTGATCGTCATCATCATCGTTCGTTTGTGCAGAGAGCGATTGGGTTAGTCTAGTCGAGAGCTACAGATGCACTTAGTTGCTTTGTTGGCCTGCAATTGTGAAAGAGCGTTATTCATATGCTCTTTGGAGTAGTGAAGTGCCCTCTCAGTGCTTCCTTTTAGTTCATGGGAAAGCTATTACTTCAGCTTCGGTTGAGCAGTATTGCAATCCGCTTTGACTTTGTAACTACCATTCAGAGTGGTGTGCTCGCATCGTGATGGGAAAAGAGGTTTCCTATGGCAAGTGAAAGGAAAGAAATTTGCTGCCGAATGAGGATGGAGAAATGCGAATTCAGTTAAGTAATTTACAATTGTGCTACTTTGCTGTACAAGTAGGCAATAGAAGGTTTGCATTCGTGACTGTTTTGAACTGAACGTGCTCGTCTTGATGTGTAAAGTGGGTTACGTAGGCATGTGCATTTAAATTGCGAGTGGGAAAGTTACTTCAATGGAAGGAAATTCTGCAGAACTGTATTATGCTGAAGAATGTTGGGTAACCTAAGATTTCTGAGGTTCAGGGACCAGAGAGGTCGAGTGGTGTATTTTCAGTCAAGTTATGAGATCAATTCCGTGCAATTCTTCATCTTTTTAGGTAGTATTATACTCCGTTATGAACATAATTTTTAGACAATCGATTTAGACAATCGACGAGCTCCTTCAATTAGCGTTTGCTTACCGGTTTAATTGTGGTCTTCTTCAAGTTGTGTACGTCAACTTAGCCGTGATCGCCCTCCTTGCATTGTACGACTGTCTCGTATTCAATGATTTATTCAGGCGAAGCTATGATGTCCATACGCTTTAGATATACGCCTTGTCAACTTTGAATTATAGAAAAATTCACTGTATTGATCGTACACTACGTGGTTGAACTCTCTTCTCCTATGAAGACAAATCCAACCAAACACAATTTTCTGGAAACAACTTAATTAGATGTCTTCTCCTGCAGCGTAAAGATATGACGGGATGATGGAAAGTTTCTTTACAAACCTAAATCATCCTGAGGGATACTTTTGCTATACAATTGCCTCTTGGAAACCATTGACGATCGGCAGGAAAGATTTTATTTTTACCTGAAATTATGATGTAAAGGGTGTGCTAAATTAGTGCAGTTATGTCTGTTCAACCCATTGTTAGATAGCGAACTGTCAGTGTAATTTTTTTCAGAAGTTTTTGCAATTTTTAGCACGTTACTTACATTAAGAAAATTTCATTCGAAAATGATGGTTCTGTGCGTTAATCTTATAAACCTCTAGGACTGTATTTTACCCGACATAATAGTCTGATATTACCGTTTTCGCATAACATTTTCTTAGCAAGATGCGGTGGCATCGAGATGCAAAAATTAGAAATTTTGTAAACGGGCGAAAAATCAATTGTCATTGCATTCGCTGAATTATCGAAAAATTGTATTCGGCTATGAGGCTCACTTTTTAGTACAATGGATATATCCGTTCACAAGCAAAATTGTGAAAAACTTGTGGAGCGAAAATAGTCAAAATGTGATTATCGAAATGCCTTTGCACTTTTTACTACGGTTTGTGAGCTGGTGGAGTAATCGGACCATATTTTTTCGATAATGAGAATAATCAGCGTGCTACGATCAGTGGTAAACCGGCACCCACAGATTTGCCATCTTCACTTTTAAAAACTTACCTTAAGGTGTCTATTTATGATTAAATTATCGGTGAGGTTGTTAATTAATTATTAATCGCTGAGTAGATGCTCTTTTCTGGTTGTTATTGAAGATTAGTTGTAAAGGTCTCGTTTTAACGGCACATGGATTTTGCTCGTATGACAAGATTTTCTGAGAATGAGGCATCACTTTTAGTCTTGAAACGGCCCTCTGATTTTGAGCAGTCATAGGAATCATATTTTGCCCAGGTTCGATCTCATCACATATTTCAGCTCAAGACATTCATATGGGGCCTTAAAATTTCAGAGAAGGTGATGCGCATGTCTATTTCCACTGCATTGTGCCTTTTTTAGAGACAAGAATAGCTCAAAATTTGGAGGGTCTTCTTGCCTTCTTGGAGGATAGGGCTTTTTTAGTAGTTGTGAAGGGATGTTAGGCTAAATAAATAAACTCTCTATTTTGATGTTAAGCAAACTTGTCCCTTTATAGTTGACACAATCGAAGAGGTCTTTTATTTTGAGGATCGGTTCGTTGTGCCTCGACTAAATCTTACAAAGGAAATGGTGCATGTATGTAAGTAAACAACTCTTCAAGTGCTTTAAAGGTCGCAGCAGTCAGAACAGCATTATGGGGAACATTTTTTTTCGATGCAACTGTAATTTTGCTCCGAGCTTTGCCTAAGTCGGAGAGAATAAACTCCCGTCTATTTTTGTCCAGATTAAAGAAAATATTCTGCCGTTTTAGGTTCTTCGGTCAGTATTCACCTTCTGGATCTCCTTCCCGTCAAGCTTCTGCATTCGTTTTTAGGACATCGTTACTTGTATTTACTTCAAGCAATGAAAGAAATTGAGAATACTCGTAACTTCAAGGAATGAGAAACTTTCTCTCATCCCATTTTCAAATTCTTCCATAACTCACCCACACACACTTCAACGTTCTGCTTTTCAATTAACTTCGACGACCCTCGAATAGTTGTTATTTAACTTTCGTCTAGTCGACAAATAGCCAAAAAATTAATTCAGCTTGTTACAGTCGCCTCAGCATAAGTTGGCGTCACAAAAGTGTTACGAAGACAGTTTATACCACCGAACGACGACGGGAATATCATAAAAAAGTTTTCCGTTGGACGGAGGTTTCTTATTGAATCTCATATCTGAGATTTGTTTCACTTTTACGACACCCCCTGAAGTACTTGTGTGTTGTTGAGACAAAACTTTGTTCTGCCTTTGTCCCGCCGCATAAAGGACAAAAATTAGTACACACTTCAAGTCTGAATTACTGCACGTCGATGACACATATGACTGAGTGTCGGAATGGGCTGGTTCCTGTTCTGTCATATCTTTTTGACGGTCGAACAATAAACCGAAAAATGCAAATTGTATCTCTATCAGTGGCTGCGATCAATACGATTCCGTGAAATCCCCCTTTGCAATCACAATTTGGCCCCGGGTGGGGAGCAGACTCGCGTGGGGTTGACGAATGGAATCACCCTAATTTGTAAATCAAAGCGGATGCAGCTATAAAAAATTGCGAGAACGACTAGACGCACAGAGACAAGTAATTTCACGGCATTCCACGAGGAGCAAGAGTCACCCTTGATGCTTCCCTGTCAACTTGCTTTACATCAGAAAATTGCTAATTTCCAACAGTCTCGCTTCGATTTGGGCTTTGGATTGGTGTCAAATCGATGCAGCCACCCCTGGGACGGCTGTCATTTGTCAGGTCTCCCCTAAGCTAACCTCCATGCAGTTATGAAACCCAGCAAGGTGCGAGCACCACAGCCGACTTGCTTGTCAGACTTTTAAACGTCTTGCGGGGATTTCGCTGAAAAAGGAACTAAAAATCCTCTCGTTAATCAAGCTTACTTCAATCCGCCAAAAAGGACTTGATGTGCAATACAAATTTAACGAATTGAAATGAATTGACGGCCGAAGGGGAGAGGCCGGATGCAACCCCAATGTCTTTATGTTCGGGGAAATTGAAAAGCTTCCATGTCTGCAGTGGCGACGATAAGGGTTGAAACAAGGGTAATGTGCTGAGCGAGAATTTAAGTGGGTTCTTCCGGGTATCTGCAGCTCTGTAGCCACTCATCCCCGCTCACCCCCAACGAATGCAAATATTTTCGAGATCAAAATTAAAAGCGAAATTAAATGCCGCCGGGGTTTTCCGTCAGAAAATTGGCCATTCACAAGGCTTTGAGATGTGCAGTTGGTGCCGTCGTTGCTTGGGGAAGGAGCTATTGTGAGGAAAGGTGGAATGAAGTTTTGATAGCTATACTTGTGCGGGATGAGATAAGGTCAACAGGGGTGTAGTTTTTGACGTTTTGGGGTTATAAGTTAATTGCCTTGGTTCTTAGAATCCTGACGGATAAATCTTTTAATTTGATAAATACAACGAACAAAATTAGCTTTAGAAGGTGTCGTAAATACTTTTGGACGATATTTTAAATTAATTTTTTTTGAAATTCAAACGAAAAATGCAAAGCGGATGAACTTGCAGACTGCCTCTACTGGGACAATTCGGCAGCATGGGTGTGTCACTAGGTACTTGTAAACAGTTGCTTAGACTTAAAACAATTCTAAAGACTGAAATTAGATAAAGACCGGCACTACGTGCCAACTCTCCAGACTGATCGGGGTCTGATCCAAGATCAAGATCCAAAATGTTCCATAAATCAAATCTTTCGCGTCTCGAATCTTGGCTTCGAGCTAGTCCAAAGTGGTTGGGCTCTTAGCGTAGACTAAGGACTTGACGTAGCCCGAGCGAAAATAGTCGAGTGTTGTCAAGTCGCATGATCGCGACGATCATTTGATGAACAGTCGCAAAATGTGTATTCTCCTTTGCAACTTCGAGCGTTGCGTCGCTTGTTAAAGCCACAGCTGTGGCCACAGAAAGTTGGTTAACATCACTCTACACCTGAGACCATTGACGGTAACGGTGTCTCGATTTTGAAAAAATAAGGTCCGATGATGCCGCCATGACATAAACCGCGCCAAACAGTCAATCTTTGTGGACTTCCCCTAGAGAAAGGACTTAGACTAAAGAATAAGTGTTTATTAGGTTACTCGCTCTTGAATCATTTAGTGTCGACACCAGCTCCCAATGATAGCATATGTTGCTACACCACTCGAACTGTGTCTTCCATCGGAATAGCTTCTCACAACCTTCAGTCCTACTAAAAGTTAAAGTTTAGAAAACTGTCTACATCAGATCCATATTTGTGCAACCAATGATCATAACTTTTTAGATCACTTATGTTTCAGCGGCCTCTCCAAGAAATTTTATAGCTTTTCTAATTTACGCCTTCATCTTTCAAACCCCTCGTCGATAAGCTGACCCCCTACCCGACTTTAAATGGAAGAAAATTCCTTCATCCATTTTCCTGGATAGAAAATTCATAAAAAAATAAATTTTAAATCTCCTTATCTCCCCACTTCAGTTCAAATTTAAGCGCCAGAAACTAATTTAATTTAACAACCTCAGCACACGACACTCCCATTAAACTGTCGGCCTCCCACAGTGCAAGCCCCCACACCCCAGGGGGTTGAAAAGCATTTTTCCTTGCTCAAAAATTTTGTAAACCATACAAACGATTATAAGCATTTATGGAGACAAATTTAATTGTACCCGGCGTGTGCAGGCCCTCGCCTCACATAAGCACTCCTCTGGGTGTTATCTAGAAGAAAAACCACATCACGCAGGAGGGAGCTAGGACAAACTAAGCGGAAGGGTTAAGGCAAAACTTTCGATTGCCAGTGAGGTCACGTACCGAAATCATTTTCGTGTTTGGCATTTTAAATTCACGAAACATAATGCGATGCCTGCGCATCGGGAGGCATTGTGTACAACTTATCAACCTGATAGCCCTCTGAGCAAACAGACACAAAACAATGCCACGGGGTTCCAATCCAATGTTGAGTTGTGTCGGGAAATTGATTCGCACATCACACCGGGTCGCAATTAAACTTCGTTACCCGGGTCATCACCGGCATTGCCAACGTCGTCCACGACTGCGATGAGTGCACGATTCCCGATTTTGTTTGCATAAATAATTCAATTTTAATTAAAACCGGGAATGGAATATTGTTTACCTACCACTCGGAGGAAAGTAGCGACATAATTATTCTTGTTGTGCTGCCCTCTCCTCCTCCGGCCTTGGTGAGTGAAGGCGAGAAAAGTTGCCAGCTCCGACATCACCCTTGTGTTCGAGGGGCACAATCCAAAATGAGAATTTGAAACTAAAATTTTGCAGAAGTCTAAGTGAGTGAGTTGACTATTCCGCGTTGACGACCAATGCAAAATGGGATTTTAATGAAGCCGCCCCCAGTGGTTCGGGTTGTTGTCTGTGGGTCGGCATTGGGGCTGAACTGAGGAGAGGTGAAACTTGTTTTCTTTATGATTGCGGTAGTTGCAGACGTGTTAATTACTGGAAAATGCTTTATTCCGGCAGGGAGTAGTCGAGAGTGGGTACAGGGAGGTTCCCCTAGAAACGAAAGCCAGCCAATTAGTTTCCATTTAGGAATGCATCAGCGACGAAATTGGAGTTGGAAATTGCCCAAGATGTGCACTAATTGCGTTCAGTGAGACTATTCTGGGAAATTGTGGTTTTGTGTCAAGTGATGTTTACTGAACTAAGGATTGCACTTGGGAGAGAGTGAGAGTGTTATTTCCGCTTCAAAAAATAAACTTGAACCGCAGTCAGATGGTTTCGAATAATTGCGATGGTATGTGGGATGTACGGATAATCCATTTAAGCGTCATGACATTGACTGGAGCTTGGAAAGGGGGGGGGGATAGTTTTATTTCAAGTTCATCTCTTGCGGCTGAACATCGTCATGACAATATGATTTCCAAGGATAAGCCTATCGCTGCTTGGTGAAGTTGGGAAAGGTTGCATCAGGGTTATTACGAAAATAGAATAGAAAAGGAAATTTGTCTGAACTTTGGTTTTTGATGGAAGCAACTTGAAAACTGTTCTGAGTTATAAATAGTTTTCGCAAAATATTGGAAGGCTTCTTGGAAATTTCAAGTGTTTGTAATATTGGAAGTTTTCAGACAGTCAGGATGTTTTGAGGTATTTAATAAATTCTATTTATATCTACTATTTTCTTTCTTCTTCGCAATAAGCGGTTAATCGTTATAAGAGAAGTCGTACTAAATGGAATCTACTGTATGTACTACTTTATTTTAGTTTTATTTTATTATATTGTGTTCCAAAATTGTCAGCTTGGATCGCTGTTTATCGTGGGTGTTGGTATCTGGTCTTAGTATATAATGAGAACATCAAATAAACTCAAGGCAATGCTATGAGGAAATTACCGGAAGTTCGAGCAAAAAATGCATTCCTCGACTTATTGGTGCCATTGATCCTACCCCAAAAATAATCAATGAGTGCTGCTATAACAGGAAACGTCAATCTTACTAAAAAGTGAAGTTTTCACAGCAAAAGTGGATGCAGATGGCTTGCATCTTTGCACGTTAGTAAAGTTCTTCGGTTATCTGACTTGCCACGGTAAGTTCCGAACAATCATGCTCCTTTTCTCTGGATAATACGTTTGTTTTTGCCTATTCGCCATATGCATCTGCACAACGGAATACTTACGGCGCCGTAAAAATTCGACTTAGAGGGAGGCGACTGTATTTACTTTATTAACGTGTTTTTATTTGCATATGGTTACAGTAAATTTAATCTCTTAACCAAGGAACACAAATTATATCGTTATTTTACTTTTTATTAGTTATCTGTAAATAACAAGTAAATCAGTTTTTAAGTAAGCAAGAATTAATGCCAATTAAACTTTTATTTTATTCTTATTTTATTGAATTGTAGCATTAATAGGTTGGGTGTATACAGACTTTTGAGATTGTGTAATTCATAAAATTCAAAATAAACAAAAGACATTAAAAGCATATCAAAAATTGATAAAATCAAAATTCAAAGCGCAACAAGATTTTAATTTTATTGTGATCATAACTAAAAATGTTTGTTTGCTTTCTTTTATCTTGATTTCTTTCATTTTTTGATTGTCTCTGTTTTAAACTCTCTTAATAATCGGTCGATCTTGACATCTTGGTTCCTGCTGGACCTTACAGAAGATGCCAATGCTGTTTCTGCTGCTGCTGGATTTTGTGGTAATGGTGTTGAAGCCACTATTGTTGCTGAGGAATACTATCAAAGAAGAAAGGATTCCTAGGCGAGTTCATTATCGTACACACTCTTGGTTGCCGAAATTTTGTCTGCGCCTATACAGATGGTGTTTGATCTTGGAACGGAAGCCATATTTCCGAAATATGTCGTGCATTTTGCTCATGAACGGAGCCACGTATGGTGCAGTGGTTTTCGAGTCTAATTAAGGGAAATGTCCTTAGTACAATTCATAATTAATGAAATCACTTGCTGTACAGCCAGCGAAGATCACATCCTTCTATACACCGTATTCGATCATTTGCGTATTTTTGCATCCTTGACGTATTGAGGATAATGTAACAAGCTGAATCTAAATCCTGGAATCTACTGTACCTGGAAGTTATAAAAGAAACGAGTACATACATTCCATTACTTAGAAATATGACCCGCAAGGAAATTAAAGTTTTCCCGTAGCCATTCTCTCCAGGGATACGTCTTCCTTTCTTTAAAATAAACTTCTTAAAGCTCTTTAGTTCACGCTTTGTCTTATGCTTAGCCTAGAGCCTCCAACCAGAACCTGCTTACTCACAAATTAATTGCGGTGCCTTAACAAATTGCTAATCGGATAATTTGCATTGTATCCCAGAGAAGAAGAATAAGAAAAAAGAAGACCCTCCTTTCATGCTTGTCGCCTTGAATGATGGCATCACTAAAGGCTGATTTGTCAACATCACAAAACCTAAGTCCTATGCAAACACAAAAAAAGGCCTTTCCACCCAAATCAAATCCTTCCGCTAGCTTCGTGTCATTCTTTTGTCTCGTTGCCACCCAGAGGGAATGTCTCGATACACCCCTCCACCCTGTTCACCCATCAAACAACTATACCATGGAAGGACTCGATAAAACAGATAAAGCGGAAGTGAAAAGGGAACAAACTCGTAAGCTCTTTCGGATTTGTATTGTATCAGTGGGATCCGGTTTAAAAGTGTAGGCCTTTCTTCTGCGGCTGTTAACCAAAAGTTTTTCAATTAATTTCTTCTCTCTAGACAAACAAGTTCGTCTGTGTATCCAGTCAGTGACGGTGGGGTGGATGATGGACAGAGCTCCGGCGGAAGACATAGATAAAGATGTTGCTCCGTCGGTCTCCCCACACAGCCCCATTGACCACTCACCGTGGATATGGATTCTTAACCATGTGAATCGGGAGAGGGGGATGGCTATTGATTACCAATCGATAGGACCCACAGCGTGGGTGGGCGTCGAAACGAGGTCGAATCCTTATTGGTATCACTGAAATAGAGAGTTCCGTCCAGTGGGCATGTGGAATCTTTGATTTATGACCTCCGGAGACATGGTGTCCTTCGCACGCAACAAACACCGTACACACGCAGAGTGTAGTTGAACTTTTTTCCCCCCTTTATTGGTTTTTTATTTGGTCCTTGCGCTATCCGCAGGACAAAAGGACTGCCTATCTTCGGAGGGTGCAGCCATAAATCAACCTTTTGAGATTGAAATTTTGCCGGTCGTCATAAATTTATATTTTTTTTCGTCTGTATGTCTATACTCGTGTGTCCGTATGAGGAAGAGGTCCGCCTTAAAAATGTGGCCATCAGTGCTGTCACTTTAAAAAACCGCAGGGAGCGTCCAGTTAAGTTTCATCCAGCCTGCGGTGATGTCTAGGGATTTTGAATTGAGGCCCTCTTTCCGTTTTCCGTCCCAGCCCCCACTCATTTTCTGGAGACATTGCCAAAACGGCAACATGATACGAATATCAGGACACTAGTGGCTGGACAGTGCTGAAAATTATGTCCAACCACTGTGCCATTTGGCCGGACATGGATGCAGGAATTAAAGCCAATGTTGTTGAGGGATGCATTCAGCTGTGGCTGTATAGGCTGTGTATCTAACCATCCTGCCGGAGGTGGGAGCTGTGATTAGGTTATTATTTGGCCGGGGGGAACGTGTGCTGTTGCTGCATTCGATTGGATGGCATGGCTGCATGAGCAACATTGTGGTGAGAAGGTTGTGCGCCGTTGCCTGGTCGAAGGATGATGTACGCAGGGAAATATTGTTATCGTTGTACTCTTGTTTTTGTGTCGCAACTGTTGTCAGCTTATGAGGCGAGTTGTGTGCGGAGAGGAGTGGTGCCTTGAAGGTGGGTTGTTCTTGGGCGACGAAGATTCAGGATGCGGTTACTTGAAAAAAGAGAAATTACAAGTCTTGGTTTGTAGATGCCTCTGAGTTATTACAGTTGGAGTGTGCTGTGTTTTGCTTGGATCTCGGATGGAAAATATTTCTTTGGCTTCAGGATGTTTGGGGACAGAGCTAGGGAAATGGTAGTTTACATTGTTTTGCGGTTGTTCAATTGTGCGGCCGCCTTGGCGTAGTAAGTAAGTGAGTGGACTCATGGTGATTTAATGCCGGAGGTGTGATTGGACCTTAATTTTTTCGTCGATATAAAATAATCGCCATGTTACCGTCAGTGGAGTAACATAATGAGCGTATGTTGGTCTAAGTGAGACTGCTAACTTGCAGTCAGCCACATTTACGGTCAATGGAGTTCGCTATTGCGACATGTCGGAAGATGGCTTTTGGCCAGAATTTGATTGACTTGGTATTTGAGTTGTTTGGTATTAAAAAGATGCTGGCGCATACCACGTAGCTGGACAAACAACTGAATTATAGAAGAGGAAGTTGGGAAATTGTGTTCTATAAACGTTTTAAAGACAATCTATTACGGCCTTGGTCATTCAAAATTCAGGCATGAAATCTCAAGTTGGGGTGGCTCTTAAACCAACCAACCAAACAGCTCAAAAATATCTACTCAGAATTGTTTGTAATAAAATTCGTACAACTTAGAGCTGGCCTCTATTTAAAGAACTGCATATAGCCAAGAAAGCTGCAGAAGATGCTGAGCCAAAAGCAATAAGAAAATCTCTCGCAAAAATTACAAAGATCCAGAATTCTGCAGAAGGTAACATTTTTTTTTGTCATCAAAGTATGACCATCTCTTTGTGCCTCATAATGGTGATGTCCCTTAACACCCATAGACCTTAACATCTTAACAGCAGAGCACATAATAATGTCGATGAATTTATTGCGAACAGGTGGGTCGTATCTACAAGTCATCACAACGATGGGGCACGTTAACACGTCAACGACCAGTAAATACAAAAACCGAGAATGAGGGGAAAAAATCACAAAAATTTTAATGTCCCCACTTTCAAAAGGAGCAAAGTACCTTGTTCAATGGAGCTCCTTAACAACCTCTTAACCGCCTGGTGGTTAACAGAAGTAGAATCCCGCCGGAGGCAATAACTCCTGAAGCACCGGACCCTTCCCCTGCCTGTGACCTTTTTCCTTTGCCGCACCACTTGTATTGTGTTCTTGAATGCATTGACATTTGAACTTGACAAGTCCCTAGGGCCCTTCAAAACACTCAGAGTTCCCCAAGTCCAATTGCGGACGGTTTTTGGATACATCTTATAGAATTCAAACGGTTCGCTTACCGAACATAATTTAAATTTGTCCTTGCCCCTAGATTTGGCTCCCTTCGCTTGACAGAGTCGCAGTCGGTGTCGGGCTGAATCTCATTATTCCACCACCAAAACACGGTTCAAGTGGTGTTGTCCTCTTGCTCCCTTTCATGACAAATCTGAAAATAAGCTAAATGTCACTTGCATGGCGGGATTGAGCCGAACAGATAGAGAGATGCGCTGCGACTGTCCCCAGCGGATGGATGGATGGGCCGCGTTCAATAGGCGAGAGGATGAGCGCTGGGCCTGACGTGTGAATAATTCGAATTGCAGAACAGTTTGACAGTAATCTTTGGCACTCAAGACGGCACTCACACACACAATGAATAAAATGCTCCTTATGCAAATAAGGACGTGACGAGGGTTGAATGTGTTTATTCTGTTCCTTGAGTGTTCGAAGTTCGGTTCTTTGGGTTTTTCCTTTCTTCCTTTATCCGAGTGTCGGTCTCGCTCTGGCATGTCATCCGGACTCGTATCGCAATGCTGGGGATAGTCCTGGGGAAGGACTCTTCAAATTCAATTAAATTTCTATTCGAAGGGCGATGCACAGGGTAGAGTGGAGTGGTTCAATTTTTTCGTCTAGTATCGCATTAGTTCGGATTCGGAGGGTTGTAGGTGAGTGAGAACGGGAGGGAAGTGAGTGAATCTTTTGTGTGTAAGATTCTCTTTGGAATCGGATAAATGGATAACTTAACACCACTTCAGAGGGGACATCTGTCCATTTCAGACGCACTTGTCCTACACCCATCTTTTTGAAGGCGTCCCAGGGAAGTCACTCGAGAGTTCATTCATTTATGCATTATTCAGTTGACAATTCAAATGGCGACAAATTTAATTTTCCACTTTTCGAGTGTGGGGGCGTGGTAATGGGATATGGAAGTAGTCATTTGGTTTGAATTCAATTTTGCCATGCACAAATGATGTCCTGGTTGGATTTTCGAAAGGCGTCTTTACGAAATGAGTAGATTAGAGAACGATCGTGAAGTGGGTAAATGATTTCTGATTGTCAAAAATGATTTGCGTTGCTCTGGGATTTCGTGTTGAGTCGAGAATGGAACAGATGAAGTCTTTAGAAAGTGCAAACAGTGACAAATGAAGTGAAAGTAGGCGGGATAAGGGCCTGTCGAAACGATTTAGCAAATAGAGGAGATGGGCGGGCGCAATCAATTTAGATCTGAATGGATGGTACCACGACATATAGGGGAGTATCTGCAAGGGAAATTAAGGCTTGATAGCATAGGACGTCAACAAAACTGTTGAAGAACACAGTTTCTTTCTGCTGCAGTTTCCTTCTCCTCCAGGAATAGTCTGCAAGCATAATCTTTAACAAAATCTATCTTTTTCAGGCGATACGTGCAGTTTTCATGCCAGGGGAACAGGCTCTTCACTCATTTTAATGTTCCTTGCTTCAAATTTGGATCTCTCCTCTAGCCGGCTCCAGAGGATATTTTACCTGTATACATTGAACAGTGGTCAATCATCTTCTTTGGTGTTACGCCATGGCCCATTTGTTGAGCAGGTAATCAACCATATCTATGTCTAAAGCTGCAAATGGTTTCGGACCAATTAGCTCAGAGGCTGATCCCTTCTTTGCTAGGGAATCTGCCTTTTCATTGCCTTCGATCCCCAAGCATCCTTTTACCTAAGTAAAGTTGATGCGCACACATTTAATCTTAGCACGCAATCTAAACCCAATGATTCAATTACGTTTATTCGCTTCATCACTGCCTGATGGTCTCTGTACCTGGATTGCCTTCTTTCATAAATCCATCGGTCAAGATGATTATGTCTCCAGTTTCCTTTTCTGAATGTGATTTATTGTTAAATGCGAATTTTGTGAAATCTTATCAATGGGCATGTTAAGTTCCCTAATCTCATTTTGCGTGTCCATTAACGGTCAGAGTGCTGACGTCGCCGATGTTTCCTTAATGAATTAGGCCAATGTAGAAATTTTAGAAAATGTTCCGTTGGCGTCGTATGTATAGCTCCGGCGATACCCAAAGAGGCTAGACGTTGGACCTTGTATGTATGGGATAAATAAAAGAAAAATGCAAGTGACTCCGTCAATATACTTCGCCTGCTGACTGGCTTCTGGAGCAGTTTGAAGCGGAACCTGATTTTATCAAAAAATAATCTTCATCGACGAGGCCGATTTTTGAATATACGAGTATATCAACAACCAACGATACCAATTCACACGAGCTCCACCAAATGGCAATGCATCCATAGAAAGTCACTGTTTTGTGGCATTACCGGCCTGGTCTTCTCCAAAGATGAGGATGGCATTGTCATCACCGTTAACGGAGAGCGCTACCGATCGATGATAATTAATTTCTTTTGGAATAAGTTGGATGATGTGGCTCCAAGATATGTGGTTCCAATATGACCACTAAGTGGCGCTATGTGCCAGACAGCTAATACCAGAATGGGCATGCTGCCGAGGAATTTCAGAATATGGTTATCTCATGATAACTGACTTGAACTGTCCACAGAGATCGTGTGATTTGCCCACACTTTTTTGTGAGGTTTCCTGAAATCGCATTCGGTCAGTCACGCAATTTGTTTTATTCAATTTTGACAGCTACATATTGGAAAATCTTAGTATTTACTTAAGATCCGATATAAAGACATCAAAGTTCAAAAATGAGGACAGTTTCGCTTATGTAGATATTTTAGGCTTAAGAAGTAAGATTTTTTCGGAACTTAAGACATAGCCAAAATCTAGTATTGTAGTATATTAGGGCTGTCCACCGTCCAGCTGGGACTGTAGCGGCACAAGAAGAAGTACAAACAAGCACCTACAGCATAATTCTTAATTTTTAACAACCTTCATACGACTGTATAAACTTAAACCCACTGCTTGACACTGGAAGGAGGAACTGGTTTTGTTGAAGAATACGTGAGATACTCAAAACCTAGAAGGCAATGGAGAAAGGGATCAATTACAGTGAAACAAGAGCTTAACGGCCCCAGCCAGATCTGGGCACATCGGAAAGCAATCATGTGATAGACACAAACTCTGCATTCGAGTAGAAATTTGATTCAAGCTCCCTGAGCCTTGTGAACAAGCACTGTTACCATTTATGAATTCACAACACAATTTATCACTTGAACGCCATTCACCCTGCAAGTCTTGAACCCACACCACAATCTGTAGGAAATCTGATATCTGATAGATATCACAACTTTTCGAACATTCCACAAAAACTTTATTAGTTTCATAAACTGACTCCGACCACACTGACTCACACACACACTGACTACACACCCGTAGTCCTTAACGAAGCAACCAATTGGATATTCCTGGATTAGATATTCTCCATCAAGAAGAATATCTTATTTCAAGAGATACTCGTTGCACTCGGTCGTTCGTTTTAAACGATGTTCATCCGCAAACTCGACCGAACCTATCATCAGTCTCGTACACAAATATCAACACGTTCAGTATTCCTAAGCAGCTATCATCCATCCACTTAAGGATGAGGGAAGAACCTTCCTTGGATTACCAACGCAACCGTCTCGCTCCGGTTTCCAATACCAAATTGATTAAGAGAGTTGCCGTTCAAGTGGCAATATTCAATATTATCATCATCCTGATCACAGATACGGGAGTCGAGTGCACTTGGGCTCAGGATAAACAACCGAACTTCCCAGAACCAGTCATGAGGAAGATATTCGTTATCCTTATTACAATTTTGCAAAATTATTTACGGCCAGAGAACGTCAAAGTGCAAGTCTGCCAGGTGATTCTGCATCCCATGTGAATCGCACAGAGTATGCACTCGAAAATCGTCTCATCGGATTGCGATGTTTTTGAGATGCAAATAGAACTCTTACATTTGGACGAATACCTCTTTTGCGGGCTTATCTGCGCCTATGTGCATTCGGATGGCATGCTCTGATATGTATTTTGCCATCCATCAGGGATGAGATGTTGAATACTGGCAGAGACGGAAAATAAAATGAAATTGGATGCTCTCGGTTCGTTTTGATTAAATTTCCTTCGAACACGTTCTGTGAGGACATAAATTGCAGCGGTGTGGTTCAGGTGTCAACATGCACGTGTAGCAGGATATCATGCATTTGGATGCATATTAGATGACGGTTTGAATCGAAGGACATCGTCGAGACATGACATCGCACAGGATTGTTACGACCAGCAACATCGGCTTGAGCTAGTTGATGGGGACAAGCAAAGACCTTCTATGTAATCGAAACGCCATTGAATCCCTGAATTGATTACAAAATCTTTCAAGTTTATGTTGCTTACGAATAGGATTTGTTCTTACCAATTATTCGTTTTTCTTCTTTATTTCAATTGGGTCTCAACCAACAAGATTCTCCAAGTTAGCAGATCTTTTACTAACCGTTTCCAATTGCGCTGCCAAATTGGTTGAGATCCTTTACTTTGGTCATTTACAATTTATAAAGGGTTTTCCAAATGGGCATCCAAACTATGGCAGTTGATAGTGGCCATACTGTTGAAGCTTCATCTGTCAAATTGGCTGTCATTTATTCAGTCGGTTTTGACAAATCACCATGGACGGCAATAGCGTTCAGCAACACGTGCGAATGATAAAATTGTTTTATCAAAATGTGTGTTCATTTCGGGCTTCGTTCTGCACGCTTCAGTGCCGAGAGGATTATTCGCAGTGCGGTGGATCAATTTGAGTCCACCGGTACAGTAAACGGTAAACCAACACCCGTACGTCCACGAAACGCAAGATCTGCACGCAAGAGTGTGCGGAAGTATCCGTGGCAGTCGATTTCACGTCGCTCACAAGAAATCGGCCTTTCGCAGACCACAATTTGGCGAATTTTCCGTCGTGACTTGGATCTGCACCCGTACAAAATTCAACTGATCAAGGAGCTGAAAGTAAACGACCATAGACAGTGACGTGTGTTCGCTGAATGGGCTCTATAGCAGTTGAAAACGTCAAAATCACCGAAAAATCATCTTCAGCGCTGAGGTCCATTTCTGGCTGAATGGGTATGTCAACAAATAAAATGGGGAATGGGATACTCATCTACATGAGATCCAAGAGCGTCCAATGTTTTCTGAAAAATTCACTGTTTGGTGTCACCTATACATAATGGCATCAATAGGCCTTTTAACCGACTGAAAAATGTTGACGATATCTTACACACTCTTTATTTTATTTAAATTTAAAAATAGGAAGCGCTTAATGAATGACCCTTTATTTCTCCGAGCATCTGGAGCGGCATAGCGGTGATTTCGGTACGAATATTTGCGTGAGCTCGTCACAGGTCTGAAGCTTGCTGGCGTACACTTTGCATTTTCAATCAATTTGAGTGACCAGCCAATGTCGCCATTTTTGGGAATTTTCGTTTGTAGTGTGGCATGGCGCACCGTCTCGTTGGTACCAGTAACCGCCCCGAGCTATGCGCACACATTTGTAGGCAGACATAATAAGCTAACTTCCACCATCGATTCCCATCGACTGCTTCGTCTCTTCTCAAGAAAATTGGTGGTTTGGGAGCAAACACCGGGCAAATACATAGTCACTTTTTGGTCATGCAATGGTGTTTCGTGGATATTGTGCGAATTCTTCGTTCCCTAAATGCGATAGTTTTGCATGTTAACCGCGTCGAAGAGTGTGAAATGGGCGCTGTTGGTCATCAAAATTTGCTTCCAAAAATCAGGTTCAGTGTCAACCATTTGAGGGACTGTTTGGTTGAGGTCGCAACGTGGACCGTCTGTCAGCAATATTCTTTGAGTCAATTGAACTGTATACGGAAACGAATGCAAATCATCTTAAAAAATGCATCGTAAGGTGGTTCCACTAAAGCCAGCCTAGTGCTAGACTTGGTGACGATACGAAACGACGTGGGTTATCTGCAACATTCCCTTTTACCCCTTCAACCATTTCAACAAGACTTCCATTCCATTGTCTCGTCGTCAACAAAAATTGACACCAAACGACGAATAGTGTTGTCAGACAGTGCATGTTGACCACGATATTTTCGACAATATGCACGTTGGGTTAACACAACTGAACGACTAATTTCAATATACAGCTCACTATTTCAGCGAATTTTTTCGATGTGAGACGATTCATAGATAAAATTGCACTGAAGTGAAAGAGAGTTTAAATAACAAGTTCGGTTGATAAATGTCAAAATTATGCAATTTTGACATACCGAGATGAAGGATGACTAATGAATTTAGATGTGCAGTTTACTCACGCTGACGGCGCCATCACATTTACTTCCCAAATGGAATGGAAGGCTTACAACGTTCTAGCCTCACTAATCCTACTTCGGTAGCTCTCTGAAGCAGCACAGTGATACTTAGGTAAATGTAGAATCACAAGCCTCGCAAATGTGATGTCGTAGCCTTTTGAAGCTAAATTCCCATGACATTTGCGAATCTTTTTGGCAAACAATTGATTACCCTGTTAAAGATGTCATGCAACTATGTCACCAACTCCAGACATGTTTACTCATCCGTTCCTGCTCATCAAGCGGTGAAGGCTCTGTGCCGAGTTATTAAATAAGGAGAGTGATGGCCGTGCATGAAAAGCCGGACTAAACAGCAGTGCTTTCAGTACAAATTTGTTTCTATTTTTAACAGCGATGAATCAATTTACTCTTCAAAGAGAAGTAAACAGATGTTTCTGAGAAAAAAGTCTATGGGGTGTCTGTGAGTATCTACCCACCTTCTGCTCAAAAATTCATCACCGGTACACTTCGTAAAAGTATAAATCGCTTTACCTTTGACAGTTCTGAGCGAGTCTCCAGCCTTGCAGGTGAAATCGAGTTATTTGATGATTCCGTTAAACACAGCAAACATCCCCACTGTAGCCGAGACGAAAAGCTAGGATAACTTTGCTTTGAAGACTGTGTGTCTTTCACTTGAGCAAGTCTAATTTTTAAGAGTTTCCCTATCCCCAAACTCTCGATGACAGATTGTCATTCATCATAAAAATTTTTCAAAAAAAGTGTCCTTATTCCCTCCGGCGACTCAACCCCCGTAGTCAACTTCATTACCAAACATCAAACGGAGGCGTTTTATTTATGTTCTCTTTGCGCGTTAATGAAACGTTTCTTCACCTCACACCCATGTCCTGACGCGACGCCTGCAATCAAAGACATTATCACAAAAAAAAACGAATGGAAAATCGGAAGGCTACACTTTTCGAACAAGCCCTCGTCTGGAATGGGGGTGAAACTTTTAAATTAAATTATGACGCTCATTCACACTACGAGCCAGGCATTCGTCTTTCAGTTTGACAAACTCAATCCCACCCTCCTTCGCCTCTTTTTCATCGGACCATCTTAAATTGGCTGCATTAAATTATTCGTCCTTTTTTTTTTTTTTTTTTCTCGTTTGTGTCAGCGGTCGTCTTTTTCTTTTTTGTCAAATGACAACCGGATGTGAGTTCCTAAATTTTCAATTAAAAAATTTCAAAAGCAACGCAAATGCCAAGAACAGAGAGTGACCAAGGCAATTTTTATTAGAAAACTTTCCAATGATTCGTCCTCTGCAGGCCCATGCGATGTGGGAGATGCAAGTGACCAGGAAACGACACAGACGACTAAGCAAGAGAAGGAGAAAATATATTGAAATTATTTTGGCAGGAACTTTCACAAAAGCCTTATCGAAGGAAAGTGTCAGTCGGTGGCTGTCAGTGTTGAGTGACATAAATTCTATTGGAAACTAGTCAGTCTAATTGAAATTCCAAAAATTCTTTCTTTCATTTGCCTGTGAGTGGGTGATGTGAATGTGGAATGAGTGGAGGAGATGTGACACACAATCTCTGTCAGTTGGGGATTGTTTGGGACATGCATGCATTGTTTGTGGTATCTGCTGAAGAATATGCTTAACTCGGACGAAACAAATGTGATACAAGAGAAGACAGACGGAGCAGCAGGTATTGTTGACAGAGGTTTCTGTAGGAATTTTTCAATTAATCCAAGACCATTTGTGGCAGTTTGAATGGCTTGTGGGTCAAGTTCTTTGAACTTCAAACAGCAAGCATGTGTCAAAATTAAAAGGATTTAGCTTATGTTTTGCAAGTTTGTGGTTGGACGCACTCTATACATTCAGTTTATCACTTGCTAACATCTGTTGGTCTGCGTTTAACGTTCTGTGTGATTTCTGTCAAAATTACTTTACAACCAAAGAAGAAAATTCGACAAGAAACTGGATCAAATATCAATCAGCATCAGCAAGACCTTTTAGCACTGTTGTTCCGTCCTGAAGAGCATTTGGGTTTTATTTCTGAAGAGCAAACGCTTTGCAAAATACCGTTTTCAGTTGTTTTCAGGCAGCATAAATGATGCTGTTGAACGGTTAAAGTCCAAATTTCGCTCGCAACATCTCTAGTCAATAGAAGATATGTAATAGAAGAAATGTAAGTCTTCGGAAAATCGAATTGTGTGGTAGCTCATCCAGAAACTAAATTTTTAATTAAAATATTACAACTAGATGCGATACTTCGGCGTACCCCAGTCCAAAATAAAACAATTGTTGGTTTGTTGGTTGATTGCAGTAACATAGGATATCCTTACCAGTGTTCTTACAGCAGTACAATGGTCTATGAATGGGTACACCCTGCTGCTATGAATTTGGTGTTAAAACGTACAATACCACTGAGACCTGCTACTCAAATAATCGGTTATCGTTTCTAAATATTGAAATGTCAGTATTAACTGAAGACAATCGCATTGTATTTTGTCTTTAATTGAGCTTGGTTTGAAGGACATCAGGACCGCATTGCTGTCAAAGAATATATAGACATGCGATCTTCCAGATTATCCCTTAAGCAGATTTCCATGAGTGTAGTGTAGTTTCAGGCTGACATGTACATATGTACAGTATAGGTAGCTCCATATAGGTAGGTGCTAAAATTTAATAAAATAAGTAGTTTGTGGTATATCGACGAATTTTTTGATTTGTTTGAAAGGCCCCTTAATGACTTTAGGCTTCGCAAGGCGTCGCATTTTCGAAAGATCTCATTTTCGGTGACGCTGGCGCAGACATCTGGCCGAATTTGGCCGGATACAACTTCAACGGCACTGGTCATTTTCATCTTAAGCAACTTAAGGAAGCCCAACAATGAAAATCGAACGTGGTTAAATCCCACTATTTCGATGGATATGGTTCACGTTGTGGTAGAATCATGTCCGTAAGTCACTCATGCAGAGCGTCGCCTTGGAAGCGCATATCATTCCGATCCATATCATCGATCGGTAGCACTCTCCGTTGACGTATCCGTTTATACAAAAATGGGTCACGTCGCTAAAGATATTTTTGTTGTTGCTGAAATTGGGGTCCCATTCCTGCTGTTCCCGCATCCAGTCAGCGAATACATGGCGTTGTCTATGGTTTTTGTTATTCACCTTCATGGTCAGTTGTATTTTCTAAAGATATAGGCCCAAGCCCAGATACCAAATTGATGTCTCCGAAAGGCCGATTTATTGTGTGCAGCTCGAATTGGACTATCTTTTACCGTTTCGTTGACATACGAGTGTTAACTGATTGTTTATTAAGTTGGTCGACTCGAGTTTGGCGACCAAACGTTGAATAGTCGACTGGAAAGGACAATCTTGTAAACCGCAAAATGGGCGCAAAGCGAGGAGCGTTGTCACAAGAGAACGCTTGACACTGTAGCTAGCCACGGTGATTTGTTTCTCGTGTCTAAGAAAATTAAAACGAAAATTAATAACATTTCAGCCATAAACTGACAAATTCTTCTCGTCTTTTGAGATTTTTTTTTCGTTTTTGTAGAAAGGTCAAAATTTATTCAATGTGGACAGTTATTGCAGCGATCATTTAGAAATGGTTCAAATTTCGAAGAAAATGTATGCTTTTCTTACAACAAGAACCCAAACGCCTGCACAAAATACTCGCGACATCACAAAACCATTATTCTATGCGATGGATCTGTTCATGACTCCCTTCTCAAAGAATTTCCCTCACACACCACTCACTAAATGTTCCACAATGTAATGGCTCGATCCCCGCCATTTTGTGTGCCTTACACACGTTCATTACATTTGTCAAGAAATAGTTTCCTTCAATTACACCAAACTTTTAATTAAGCCCTTCGATGGTGTAAAATAAATAATTAGTCTCATTTAAGCCACGCATTCCCCTGTGGCAAAGGAAAAACATCCTCGCCACTCTCCCATAGACTGCCACAGAATTGTGCGAAAGGTGTGACTCTAATATGGTTTCAATCTGCACGCGAACGCAAAACCACTGCACAAAGTGAAATTTTGCGGAAAAAAGCACACTTCCCCGCACGCAGACGCTGCTGCTTCCGATAGAAGAGTTGAAATTTAACTCACGTTCAGGGATACCTCAACCGAAAAATTAATTTCCCTTTTTGTAAAGGTGTCGTATGATAAAATGATGCAGTATCCGTGAATATTCCCTCCAACCGCTGCAGGGCGCGTCCTGACAGATCGTCACTCACCATCGCTGCCAGCGTGGCAATGTCCTCGTCGTCGTTATTAAAATGAAATATAACAGAACGTTGAGGAGACTGCCATAATGGAATATTTCAAATTAATTTTATAATGGGCCTGTCAATGCTAGGGCGTGTAATTGATTCTCCTGTGAAATTTTCTCATTGTGAGGGTATGAGAGAGGAGCTTTCTTGAAACTCTAGAATACGTTTTGAGTTTGTTCTGTTTTTTACAATTTTTTACTCATGTATTTCAGTTCTCGAAAGTATCAATGATTTTGTGGTCTGTATGACTCGTGATGACAGTTGTGGTTACAACATTTCCAATGAAATTTTATTTTACTTTGTCGACAATTTTTTAATTGTTTGCTTCTTGTAACGCAAAATGACTACACACCTTACCTAGTTCGCTTAAAGAATGGGGACGGATGTTAAATATACGAGGTGTGTTCAGAAAATAATGGAAATAATTAAATTTCGCGGGTTTGGAGAGTACGAGTGGATGGCGATGGAGAACTCTTGCTGCTCCATTAGAGTCGCTACGAACTCCTCGTGGCCTAAAATGTCAAAAACGTTTTGACAAGGCGACGCGCTGTGATGTAACTCTTTCAACATTCATTTTCAGCCCTTGAGAAGTCCGTAAAAATGCTGGCATATGCGGATGACATTAAAGTGATTGGTCGAGTACCACGATCCGGCAATGAGACGTTCGATGGTATTGAAAAGGGAGCGACTAAGATGAATACGAACGCAAAACTAAGTACATGTTGAGCAAAGATGCAAAACATCGACGACTTGGTCAGAAGGTCACAATAATGGGCGGCTAAAATTTGGATTTGTTTAAGGACTCCGTCTAACTTGGCTCCGCGAACATTGCGAATAACATCTCCGCCGATATTAAACGAAAAATTACTCTTGATAATCGCTGTTTCTTTGGGCTTAAGAGGCAATTGAGTAGTAGAACCATCACTCGAAGGAACAAGTTGCCTTTGTACAGGACCTTGATTATCCCAATGGCGCAAGCGCATGGGCGGTGTCCAAAGCTGATGAAGATGGTCTTTTCGCAAGAAAAGTTCTGTTTTAATGGTGATTGGAAGAGAAGATTCAACTACGAACTCTGCAGCGACAAGAGTCTTACCAGGTCAGTCTACGGACTTAACGCAAAAGTACGCCAGCCCATCTAGAGCCACAAGGACAACTAAGCTCCAGCCCAAAGAATATATGACAAGCCACTGCAGCCACCGTGGTCTTTCGCTAGTTCTCCTAATTTGCGTACAATTTGGTTGAGGTCCTTCTATACTCGCACTTGTGTGCGCCACCTTAACCGCGGCCGTCCTCTATTGCAATGTCCCGCAAGCTCGGAGTCGATATGAAACACTTATATTTACGGCAACAACATTTCCGTGCAATTAACTTCAATCACTCACATAGTTCCAAGGTAATAGACTTTCAGAGAAAACTGCGAAAGAAAGCAGCGCCCACCGACACACAGACCGCCCAAAGTCAAGGTTTCCCTCTTTTTTTTCCGGCGCAACTAGTTCGCTGACGTCTTAATGAATTCCTTATGAGCCTATTAATTCAATTAAAGTCGTTCTAATTAATTGTTATTAATTGCAAGTCCTCGCAAGGACAACGATCTCTTCAGAAAAGGGGCCAACTTATTTCTCCACACGACTGGGGTGCGATTATTTATATGAGGCATTACACCGTACCGAAAACCCTGTTGTGAGTTTGAGTGAGCGTGTGCGGCATATGACGACAATACAGTTCCCACTGTGCAGCTTATGGTTGTTTTCTTTTCTGTGCGACAAGAGTTGGTGGCGGATGCCGATGGACGGGTGGATGGCTGGATGTGTAGATGGAAGGATATTTTTCGGAGCAGCGCAAACAGGGATGATGGTGCTTCTCTCATGGCAGACTCTATAATTTATTGCTCTCCAGTCGATGAACGAGGCGACTTGGTTGTCGTCTGGAGGCACCATTCAGCGACACTCATCCGCCGAATGGAATTTTTCATTATTTGGACAATATTTTCCGCTTTCCTGATGAATGTCCCTTAATTGAAAGTCGTCTGCTTGGAACATATGCTCTCAGTTTCGTCTTGTGGACGTATTTCATGATAATTAATACTTAAAAGTTCCCTAAAGGGATTGCTCTGTTCGGGGATACAGTGTAAGCAGATAGTTTCACGGTTAAATGGAGGATATAGCGGATTGAATGCTATTGGCGGCATTAATGTCTGAGTGTTGTTATTGTTTTTTGTTATTTACTGATGACAGTTTGTAGCAAAAATAGACCGACAAGGCTCTGACAGTTGTTCTGGAAACCGCAGTATTGTGCTCTGAAGATCTGTGGTTTCAAATGCGGACTTTCAAGTTGCGGTTGCGAGAATTAATTGAATGCCGTGGGGAATACATCATGGCTGACGTTCATTCTGATGCAGTCGCTAATGTCCTTTGTTCCATTAGTATTTTGATGGTAAAGGTATACGTGGATGCATCAAAAATGTTGCTGCAGCTTGGAGAATAGCTTAGTGTTGATTAACGAACTACTACAGATGCCTGACTTCTGCCAAGAGTTCTTCTTCCCTCTTTGGACGGCACTGCAGTCCTAGTGGACTTGGGACTAGCTTCTGCAGCAACTACTCATGTTGCGATGTCGATTGTTCTCTCATGAGTGGAGGGAGTACGTACGACGAAGTTTGAGAATTTTCTCTAGACAGTTGTTCTACCTCTGAGTATCGTCAGTGGCTCTAGAGACTTGGTACCGTGATAGTAAATAGAACCATGGCCATGACAGGGAAGGAATGGACGCGCTTACTCACTGCGGCACTGCCGAGTGATGATGGTGCATTTAAGTTCCAGGTCTTATAGGCTGCTATCAAGTTCGCAGTCCTATTGCTTGTAAGCAGATAACTTTGCCTAAGTAAGAGTCGATACGTATAGTCAGATAGTGCCGACCAACTTTTTAAACTTGTAACTCTTACACCGTTCGTGAGGAGTTCATAAGCTTATGTCTTCATTGACAGACTTTTGTCCCTAGTCATTCTGTTTTGCTCCCGGTCATAGCTTTCCTGGCTGACCATGCCACTGTCCAATTTGAGTCGTACCTCCAATCGCTGCCTTTTTTTCTTAGAGGACTTTTCACCCGGATTGTCGTATGTGTAGCCCCTGACGTTCACTTTGATCAGAGAAATAAGACTTTAATGAGCTGTGAAGAGCGTGCATTTAATGTGTCCTCTCATGCGTACAGAGATTGCTGGAGTCATCCAATTAATCAGCACACTCTCAAGCAAAAGTCACGCAAACAATGATCTGTATCAAGAAACCCATCATCCACGCCATCAATGTCTATCCTTAACACCTTTTAACTCTTTAAAGCTGATGAGCAGATGATTAATTCATATCTTCCTCCATGTGTTATCTCACGTTGCAGGTCATAAACAATATTCACTTCAAAGACTCCCCCCATCGCTGTGAGTGAATGGTATCCCAAACCCAATTAGCATCCATCTAATCAACAGATGGCAAAGGAGCGAAGACTGCCTTTATTCATCGCTCTTTGTGTGACACCTCTTCTCTGGCTACCCTAGATTTGCGAATCATCGTAACGCACCTTTCCTACTTCACACAGTCTCATCCCGTCGTAAATTTTTACCACGTTACCACTCGAAACAACTTCACTGAAGCTATTGTGTGTTACATCCCATTTACTTAATTAAAACTTACAAGACAAGCAACAAGAAAAACCAATTATCCTGCAAGAGAAGACACGGAAAAACAAAACCGCTTCCTGCCCACGTAGCAACCCCTATTTAGTCAGAAACCTAATGGGAAATTCATTACAAATCTTCGTCGTTGTTGTCTTCAATGTCAGCAGCACAACCACACCGCCACCACCAGTCTTGTTTTGCATCTGCCAGGACCACCGAACTTGATGCTTTGGATTCTTGTGCGCTGTGGAACCTTTTGTTTTTAATTAAAAATTTTAAATGCACAAATTATGGTTAAAGTAAAGGTAAAAGTGTCGGACAAGCGGCGGAAGAGATGCGGGTTGAAAACAAAGAGAAAGTTATTTCGAAAGGGAAATGGTTTCAATTGATTCACAGGGTGCACAATGGGGCAATGATTTAGGTTACGGTAGCAGTGACCAGAAGACCATGCTTAGGCGGTGTTTTTAGAATCGATGAAAGGAAGATGCAGATGCATTTGATGTCAATTTACTTTGGCCATTGTTTAGCAAAGAACGATTTTTAGGGGTGTCTCAAAATGCTACAAACAATGAATAAGTTTTGAGCTGTCAAGAGGGATATTGAACCTGCAATTTAAAAAAAATATACCCTTGAAGTTGTGAGTACGACGGCTCAGATAGCACAGAAAAACACATTATTTTTATTCAAGTACCACAGTATGGAATCAACCTTGTGTTTAACCAACAATCACTGTAGAGAACAAAAACTGTCTATGTGTTACCAATTTCTCAAGTCAATTTGTTTGAGGTCCGCTTGGACTTATGTTTGGCATCTTCTTTGCAGTCGTTCTCCGGTGCATTATTCCGCATGGTCGTGCCTGCAAAAATCGGATCATTGATGAGCTTTACTTATGATTTGCGTCGTACTTTTTAGAAGCTGGATCCGCAGACGGCTCTCGTCGTTGTATGGTTTGTACAATTTGTACTTGAATCTTCTCCTTTGGTTGGCACTAGAGTCCGACCGAACATTCGGCTTCGGGTTCGGCTACCTTCGGCTATAAATATCACCTTCGGCAAAACATTCGGTTTCGGCCAAATTAGGCCGAAGATTTTGCCGAAGCCGAATGTTGATATTTCTGTTTTCTGTAAAAAATATAAGTTGCGGGAACGGTGCGTTTTTTTTGTTAATGTCGGATATTTTGTATTTTGAAAGTGCGATTGTTTACAGCTTTAAAATCAAAAGATTAAACTATTAGGTGATCTGTATAAAGCATTCAATTTATTTGTACTGGTCTCAGGTAGAAAGAACATCAAAAATGACAGCTAAAAATCCAATTTGGGATTATTTCGTAAAAAATATGCGAAAGCAACTTGCAAAATATGTTCCAAATAGAGTCCGACTGAACATTCGGCTTCGGCTTCGGCCGAAGGTGATGAAAAAGCCGAAGTTCGGCTTCGGCTTCGGCTTCGGCCGAAAAACTGGCCTTCGGTCGGACTCTAGTTGGCACCATAGCCAACTGAATAGCACTCAGAGCAGTTCTTTTAAAAAGGCTAAAGATTCCAAGTTCGGTTTTGAAAATGTACGTGCTACCAGTTACCTTCCGACGAAGGGGATAGATACAAGAAAATTTGCACTTCCTCCGTTTATATAATAATAATAATGGCGGCGCTCCAGTCCGAGCTGCACCTGGGCCTAGCTTCTCAGCAACCACTCATGTTGTGCGTGCTATTGTTCTGTCACGAGCGGAAGGGACCTACAGTTTAATGCCGACTCCGAACGGCGAGATTGAGAAGCTTTTTCTAGACAGTTATACTCTTTGAGCATTGTCAGTGACTCGAAAGAGGTGGAGCCGTGAAAAAAATGTTTGATGTTTTTTTTCGAGATTCGAACTGGCGACCTCGAGCGTAGGAGTCGATGCACCTACCCACTACGCCACGGCGCCCACGTCCTCCGTCTACCGCATTATATTTTACACTCCGACCAAAAATGTACAATGTTTTGCCCAATTAACATGGAAATCCAATTCAGAAATCTATATTTTCCGTAAAATTTCAGAATGCATCGTTTTGAACGTAATTACTCTAGAAACGCATCTAACCGGAGACTACTGTATCTGTTTCAGTGGTCGCCAGTAGTTCGATTCCGGGTCAATACAAGAAGAAGAAGCAGTGAAGAGTATTGGTCTTCTCTTTTATTGGTCTTTAACAATATTTATTGTTTATTTATTGCTCTTCACTGCTTCTTCTTCAATAGTTAAAGAATAAAACTGTCAAGTGAAGATTCTCAAAATTCGTCGATAGCCCTTTTGGAGAAAAAAATATAAAATAAAATAATAACAACTTTTAAAAAATATGGTACGACTTGTCATGTGCTTATTGAAGTTGAGTAGTTTTAAGAAATAGTGACACCAACCAACAACAATCCGAAACCGAAATGAAGCATCTGATTGATACAAATAAACAGCAAAAGATTTATTTACGACCAACGCTTCAATGAACATTTACGAAGATATCAACCACTGGCGAAAATTAATTTAAATGTATTGTTTTAAATTAATGTCAATAAAAGCAGCTCAATATTAAATTATGATCACTTCATTGGAATACATTTTTAAGGTTCCGTTCACCGGTTTTGTTCATCGGTTTGTCACATATCTTCTACATTTGCAAAGATATCGGCATGATATTTTCAAATTAGGTGCATTTCCATGCTCGCAAATTTAAAAAATGGGATCACTGCACTTTTGCTACCATATAGGTTGTTGAAGTTGCCATGGATTTTGAAATAATGGCGTACCCCTTAGAGTAAGATATCAATTGAAATATATTTTGAAATTAAGTGGAGGTTTACATAAAGATAATCAAGAACACCGTTTGAGAAATATGGAGGTTCGAAGTTGGCTTTAATGGTTCCCCCAAAGTGTTCAAAAATTTGAAAAATCACACAAATTGGCTTCAATGGGTAACTTGGAGAAATATGGCCCTAATAGTTTCGAAAATATTGGCCAAAAACGGTAAATTATCGAAGATCTGAAAACGCAGTTTTGTAGATATCAGTGAACGCATTCAAAAAAAGGGATTTCAAAATATCGATTTATGTGCATATACAGTACGACCTCAATAAAAGCATCTAATAGAAATTAGAGAGGTTGCTTTTATTGAGTTTGTTGCAATAATCGAGTCAAAAAATTGTAGGTGCCAAAAATGAGACAAAAAGTTAAAAACGTCAGAATAGTATTGTAAAAAGAACGTGTTTTCCATTGGTAAGCAGACCAAAACTGATAATTTAATTTAATTCATAACAATAAAAAAATTCAAACTTTAATTGTTTTTTTTTTATTTAAATTGGGACACTTTTGATTGTGTCTTTTTCGACGCACAATTCTTTTTCACAGCAGACTGTCGTATATTTTCCAGAGCTAAAATGTGAAGCATCATTTTCTTCAGCTCATTGTAGGCAAATGTTTAGTGCTCGAATTGCAGCCTCTGCTTCAAATTCTTTTTCGTCATCACTTTCGACAAAACTTTCTTCCGCACATAAATTCCCTGCTGAAATCCATAACTTAACACAAGTCTCTGTGGCTCTCGCACATTCATTTTAACCTTTAATGCCCAACAATAATATGTACACACACAGCAGGCATGAGCAGGGATTGAGTATTATGCAAAGAATATTGGAGAATTCCTTTCTCGGCGTTAGGTGCATTGTCTATCTCACTTTACCGTACACACAATAAACAACAATAGCTTAGATATCTAAGTACGAATTGCTCTGGACTAACGAAGTTCCTTCAGGCTTTAGGGGCTATTGAGTAACAGAGCAATTTATCTTAATACCAAACTAGTTTTGTCCTACTATATGACTCAGGGCAAGTAAGAGTAAACTACCAGCATTTTTTGAAGCAGTCCTTTGTCGAATTCATCGATGAATATTGGTGGGTTTGCGTTGATGGTGATTAGGGACAACGTTTTACCTCGTTGCCACCCATAATCACATGAAGTTCGTTACGATATTGGTAACGGAATTGAATCTATCGTTATAAGTAAGTTGTGTATAGTAAATACAGCAGCTTTAACACAAAGAAACAGCCGGTGAGACAAAGCAGTAGCACAGGACGAAGGTAAAGTTAATGCACGTAAATAAAAGCGGAGGCTAGTTTGAGAGGTTTTCATGTAAAGCCTAGGTTCACCCTGAACTGAAGCGCTACCTGAGAAAAAAATGTAAAGGGAATCAGACTTTTGTACAAAAATAATTAAAGTATATAAAGTCCACATCAGAAGAACCCTCCAAGTAGCCTTTTTGAAATAATATTTTCATAACTCCAATCGAAATGAAATTAACAGCGATCTGCACTACTTACGAACTTAAAGTGAATTACTCTCACAAGGGGATCAGAGTCGGTCCACCCACCACTTCCCCGTCTGACCTCAGCGAACTTAAAATCCCATTTCATATTCGAGATATTATTAAATGAAAACGGTATCCATCATAAGCCACTCACAGGGGTGCCCTTCAAAAGCATATCATCGGCGGAAAAAGCAATAAGCCGCCATCATGTGAACATTAATTTTTCCCTGCTTAATCCCTGGCGGGCGTCCGAATGCCACATAAATAAATGCGCCGCATTAACTGACTACTTCATGATAATTCCGCTGTTAATGATGACAGCCATGGGATTGCATTATGGCAGTGTTTATCCCAATGGACTCGCCGATGCAATATCCGGTAAACACCAGAACATCATTGCGTGAGGCGGGCTATCATTATCGCATGAGACCGATGGAATTGATTGAGTTGTATGTGTGTGTGCATGAATTCAGTTCATGAATGCACTTAGTTGATGGTGGAGATGGGCAATGCGATGGTGATGAGATCTGTATCCTCTCTGGAGCAGCCTGTTGGAGGTTTTGAATTCGTAAAGAGGTGATTTGAGGCTGTTTTTCAGAACAAAACTCTGGCATGAGTCTGTCTGTGAAGCAGAATTTGTCAAATACAAAAGGATCCCTACTTGCAAAGAATTCTGGACGAAATTCAGGAATAAAACAGTCTTATCAGCACTTATTCCTTCTAATCGCCTTGTCTACATTCCTGCACCAGCAATAAAGATGATTACCATCCCCTCAACATCTCTCATGTGCCGAACCCCTTCGAAAGTGTCCCTCACAGCATTTCCCATTTCAGACATCTGCCATGCCGCAGGAATGCCTTTGGTGCGATTCTCCGTAGAGCTGATTAAATAGTTGACCAGTTCTTAAACCTCTTAGATCATGCAACCGAAACCCACTATCCTTCGAATAATCAGAACCATTTATAGGATTACACTGATTAATGATGTCGACTATTATCCTGTTTACGGTCTCAGACCAGTCCGCAGACCGTCCATGATGCGGATTCCATTGAAACAAGATGAATAATTATGCTAGGTGGACAAAATGTGGTTCGTACTTTGACGGTTCCTATCATTAATTCCCGCCACAAATCCTTTTCGTTTATTGTCTCCCACATTGGAATTCTTTTAATCACATTAGTACTGGGAGACTGAAAGGACTTTCCTTTCAACCTTTTGCTTGTGTTGTTGTGGCTGCCGGAGGGTCGTGGAATTATTCATGAGTGAAGTGTGCACCGAAGCAAGGAAATTATTGCGAAAAGTCGCCAAAAGAATTTCCATTCGCCATCATCAGAGGAGCGCTCCTCTTGCTCGCTGCGTCCATATTTCATTAGGCGTATTATTGGTTTTAATAACGCCACCGGTGGAGAGGATCGTTTCTCATCTTTTATGTCGGGATAGAGAAGTTTTGCAACAGCAAAAAGTGCACTGCAGTGGATGTCATAAAAATCACAATCGTCTTTATTACTTCTGCCGCGGGGGTGACGGTGGCGGTGGTCCTGTTTTACTGGCTGGAATTTCTCTGATTTCAATATCGAAATATATGTTTGTGTCCTTCTATTGGTTGGCTGGGCTTTTCCGTACCGGGAATTGTGGGTAATAAAAGGATGCACGCCGAGGATACAGCCTCATAAATTGCCATCGGGAGCTTGGTGCGCTGGCTTCGCATCCGGGAATCACTTCAGTGGACTTAGATTGTAATTCATTCTGAGGGGATCTAGTAAAGAGGGACATCTCACTGTTTTTTTCAAACTATGGGTATCCTTTGTCCGTGGTCGGGTGCATATGAGGTGCTTTGGCCTGCAGCCGAGCGGGCGGTTGTGATTTTAGAAGCGGAAATTTATGAGGTTGCCATAGAGCATGTCTGGATGTTGGATGAACTCTAGGCTTAGTGTGTAAATAAGGAGTCCGCTTTGACAAAGCACACTAACGATGCACAGAAGGAGGGTCCTTGCGGTAAAATCCGCTTTATGTTGATTGCAATCCTTCCGCCGTTTACCTTTGTTTTCGAGCGACAGAAAAATGAGTTCCCTCCCAGTCATCGTCTCTACTTCGGTTGTTTGACTGTATGTGCCAGTGCATGTACACCACATTCTGGCATCACTTAAGCCATTATACACTTCGCTGAAGTTTCAAACAATTATTTTCAATTTAAGTTCTACGGTGCATGAAATTAATTCCTTTTGTATGTGAACGGGATTTTTGACACTTTCCGACGAAGGAAATATTCATCCATGCACGCGGTGCTGCTGGCACGCCGGTGGGTCCCCTTCTTTTTTTTCTGTTATTTAAGTTTAAATTGAATTTCTCTGTGTGTAGGGAATGGCGCAGCAAATTATGGCAATTGACAGGACGTAGGAATAGGGAAATGAAAATTCAATTGCAGAACACATTCCTTCAGTTAATAAGTTTTGCAGTTTTGTAAGGATGTGTAGTCATGGTGAACTTCGCTTCATATTTGAACGATGAAAGGTGTAGTTAAGCGTTTACAGACATTTACGAGTAGCTTTGTTTGCAGTTTGTAAGTGCTTGAAAGTTTATCAGAAATATTGCAACAGTTGTGATCAGGTAAAACGTCTGTTTTATTTTGCAGCTGTAACGTTCGAATCATGGGCGATGACTTGGTCGGAGATTTTCCAATGTTCACTAATCTGACAACATTTTTTAGAAGCATACAACTTTAACATCCAATTCTTAATATAAAGTGAATGAGGTCTCTGAAAGATATATCAGTGAACTCATTCTAAATTCCACATGCTGGTTATTTAAATACATCTACCAAAATCTAACGACCCATGGTGGGCCTAAAGTAGGGTTATTGCTACCTTCCCTAACACGCAGCTTCCAGTCCCCAAGTATAATTTTTCTTTCAACCACGATTACTTGGTCCTATAGTCTCCTTCTCGGACCACCAGGCTCGAATTCAATGATTTTCTTAGCTGGATCATTGGTGTTCTTAGGCGCAATGTGGTCGATCCAGTTTACTCGACAGACCTTTGCCTTCTGTAGAGTTTGGGGTTATGTCTTCTTCTCCACTCGCCTTTTTCACAAACACCACCAAATATCTAAAGAAGAATTTTTCTTTCGAATGGTTTTGTAGAGCACAATTTTGGTCTTCCGAATCAGGTGTTTTTACCCAAGTTGTTTCGAGAAACGAAAGTAGCAGCCGTTTGCCAAGGGCGATTAAACCTCGAATCGCCACGTAGATGTCGTTTGTAGAGTTCACGTTTGTCCCAAATTGGACAAACTCATTAACTACCTTAAAATTGACTTTTTGTCTCAGATGGAGAGCGACAGATATATTATTTGTTTGACAGGATATATTTTGTCTTCTTTTTATTAATCTTATGATGAGCTTGTTTCGCCTGAACTCGCCGGGGAAGCTTCTAAACTTGCTGATGGCAACTCGCGATGCTATCTGCATGTCACACTTCTGCTGAAAAAAGATCAATGCCGACGCAGTACGCCACTATTGTGTCAATAGCAAGTTTTATACTAATGTACGGAGACTCACAATGGTGGACGGCACTTGATTACGCTGTCAACTGTAGTCTTCCCAATCAGTGCAAAAGTCAGCATAGATCTGCGTCAGTGAAGAGCTAAAAATTCCACCATCGTCCGCACTAAACACGACTGGATGGCGCAGATGGTTAAGTGCCCGCCCCAAGTTCGAGGGGCCCCAGGTTCGAATCCCAGTGAAATCGAATCTGGTCCAGTCACCATTTGCCGTTGGGATCAAATTAACGGCACTGGAGTAGGTTGCTACCTGGCAACCACAATGAACCAGTTTTAAGTCTGAGTGCACCAGTAGTGTTTCAAAAACTCTCCGAAAAAAAAATCTTCCGCACTAATCGTACTCTAAGTTCTTCCTTTGGATATTCAGTCTTTCCAATAAGGACGGGTAGGTGCCACAATTGAATAAAACAGAAAGCATACCAAATACTGACTTTCTGCGGATTTTTGAATCCCAAATGTTGACGTTCTCTTTCATCCAAAAATGCGCCTCTTCGCTGTAAATGATTATGTTTTGCTGAAATCGGGGTTCTTTTCCAATTGCTTTCGAACTCAGTTAGCCTTCGCTTCATAGGAAGATCGGTACAGTTTACGAGCAATAAACATCCTGATCTTCATGGTATCACAACGGGCCTCTGCTGCGAAGTGACTGTAATCTGCAATCATTAATTCTGCAATTTACAGCACACGAAGATGGTCTGCTAAAAAGGTAGGACGCCTTCTAAGGTACATCGCTCCAAAGATCGCTGTAATCGTCATCAAAGCGTCAGATGTAGACATCCTTCAAATCGACTGCGGATGTAGACAATTCAAGCGCTTTATAAAAATGCGCAAATACACGTGCAACCCGAATAACTCTTCCATTCAACGCCCAAGTATAGGCGCATGAAAGAAGAGTTCCGTTTAGAAATTGAAAAGAGTCTAGAACCCATTTTAGAGACATGCACGTTCCTTTGAGATATACATTTTGATTGCACAACAATCATTCATCTCACGACCCAATTATGCAGTCAAAGCTTCGCATTGCTCGGGAGTAATTGCAAAAGCCATCATCAAAGAGCTCTCTAACAATGGCCTTTTAAAAAATTACCCGAAGCCGAGCATGTGAGATGGGTATGTGAACAGCGTCAGCTTCATTTGTCCATGAACTAAATTCCACTCGACGTCATCTAAGTTAAGTAATCCCCAGCAAGGTGTCGGAGGGAAAAAATACCCATAAGTCGCTCTGTCGCCACGAATGTGATGGCTGAGCAGAGTGAGAAATGCATCACAGCTCTCACATGATTCTGAGTTTTATGTCCTTGTTTCTCCGTTTTTTCCCTCTTACTCTGGTTCAATCTGAAGTTATCTTCAAAGGCATCTCTCTTACGTTTGTGAAAACTTTAATTGCTTTGGGGGCGCTACAACTCCCAAACACGAGATGGCAAGGATATGTGTCCTGGCGGGCGTTTGGGCGTTCGGTCGTTCGGGCGGTAGCCGTAAAGGTAATCCCCTGGTGCATTTTGCGCAAGGGCACTTTAAAACAATCAGCCAAAGTTTTAATGGATCCTGTTGTCTTTTAGCAAACTAACTTGATTGGATTTCTATTGACATTGCATTTTCTATGTTTACCCGAAGCACACACATACACTTGCCGAAGGTATCCTACTCAGTTGCAGAGCTCGAGGTGCATTAAGTCACCATGTTACACGACGGTGATGATGAGGTGTTCCATCAGGTAGATATGACTTAATCCCTCCAGTGAGCTTGTGTACACCTTAAGGACTGCAAATGCAAAGCTAAATGTGACGAGGATACTTCTGTTTGTGGCACACTCTAGGTAACACCGTATGCATGCAGTAATGAAGGGTGACGGCATCACGTGTTTGCATCTCGAAATGTGAAAGCAGATACGTATCTGGGTATCAAATTAACCTGCGGTGACTTGTGGATTCACAGGACTTACACCAAAGTGAGGGATGCTTATTTTGGAGTTATCATCCGCAGTGTGGTCTAAGGACATTTGAATGCGAAGCCACTTGGGAGGAAATTACATTATCCAGATTTTAATTAAAGGTTTGAGTTATGATGGTTCAGCGAGGTACTGAGTACTCTCTTTGATAACTTCACTTTCAACTGGAGTGCAAGCGGGTCTTTTTTTGGATTTGTAATGAAATGTAAGTGCTTCTTGGATTTTCTTGTTGCAAATGTAGTCTTTTGCTGCCAGCTTATTGAAGGCAAAAGAAACGCCTTTTAGAATGAAAGACTCTTTAAGCTAGCAAGTGTTAGAAGATTCCATGTGTTTCGAGGTGAAGTGAAATTACTGACCCCATTCTATTTGGAGGAATTCTCATGATACGCCACCCGATTATGGCAAAGGAACATGTCGTTTGTGCGGGCTTAGTCAAAAAGGCTGGGGGAATAAAAGAATTCTCTTTTTCATGCAAATAAAAATTCCAGGGATGACATTTCGGTACAGAACTTGTTGTAAGTAATCCGTGATACGTCAGTTCGTTATTTTGAAGTTGAATTCGAGATTTGAATGACTAAGGAGCTGCATGGTGAATTGCAGCTGAAGCCTTGAAGAGTTGTGCTCTTAAAAGAAAGTAGCTGATGTCCAGGGTATTTACTCATATATGTGGACAGTGACGATAATAGAAGAAAATTCCTTCTCCACGATCTACACGAGGTCAAGGCAGCAATATCGAGACGGAAGTCTAACAAATGTGCCGGGTCAGATTGCCTGATAGCTGGAATCTTTAAAGTAGCTGGGGATGATCTGGTTGGGCACATGCACCAGCTCATCTTTCATATGCAGGATGCGGCATCTTTTATGTCGGTATATGAATATTGTATAACTTTGAAAAAAAAAACAATCGTATTTTTATTTAGTTTGGTCCTTTCCAATTCATTTGCACTAGTTTTTGAATAAAACATCAATTATTGACCAAAGCAAAATGCTTGGGCTCGTCATAGAACTGAGGCATGGTGGTGTAAAATGAGGGTTCAAATCTGAAGATCTGGGTGGTGAGTGTGTGATAGCACATGTCCAGGGAGTTTTCGTTTGCAGTGTGGCGTGGTTCACCGTCTTGTTGCAACTAGTAACTGCCTAGACCTTTTTCACATATTTATCGGCAGGCATAATGAGTCATTATCCACCGATTTCGACTCCCAGACTGTTTCGCCTTCCCTGGAGAAAAATGGCCCAATGATGGTTTTGGCGCAAACGCTGCCGTTCCAAACACTCACTTTTTGGTAATGCAATGGTGTTTCATGGATCTCGTGTGATTTATGGGTTTCCCAAATGTGATAATTTTGCTTGTTAACGGCGCCAGAGGAACGTTATTCATTGGAACGTCTTGGCCGTAGAACGAAATTCTACACCAAACAACGTGATATTAGACGTACATCGTCGTCACTATTTCGACGCGTTTCTTCAGTGTCTAGCGATTTATGGTTGAAATTGTGCTGAAATAAAGTTTCAAAAACGTGTCTATTCAAGTCAAACAGTTGATAAATGTCAACGTTATTGAGACATCGCGATCTCCATTGAACATTGAATAATGTTTAGAATTCCGACATAAAAGCTAGCGCACCCTGTAAAGGCGGAGGAAACAAATAATCAGTCTCAATAACGTCGTTGACCTTCTCTGCTGTTTTGTATTGATCCCTAAAACCGTTTGTCAACGATCTGATAGGTCCTTATCTGCGTGATTTCAGTCTAGGGAATACCACAGTAGACCAGATCTTCACACTAAGCGACATGAGTCTAGCCAGGCATCAATGGATCCAACGCCTAATATGGCTAGGCCATGTAGAGCGCATGGACATCTTGGCTCCGGCCCAAGGTTCGACTTTGAACCAGTGGGACACCGCAACAGAGGACGTTCAGATGTCTAAGGCCTAAGGTCTTAGGTCTAAAGTGGCAGACACAAGTGGAGAGAGACCTCAACCAACTTGGTGTGCGCAATTGGGGACAGCTAACAAAATTTCGTGGTAGTTCGTGCCACAGCAGACTGCTCAAAAAACTTCATATTGGCATCACAGGAGTCATAGAGACTTGTTTGTTAGCAGAATCAATGTACATATGTGCTTATATCGCACTAGTATTTATGATTGCTAAATCACCCCAATCACACTCTGCAAATTTTTGAGTGAACACCAATCACTGGCACATGTTTCACAAACCACAAACGAAACACAATCCACAACCATATCAAAATGTCACCTTCGCCCTCGACTTCCAGACCAAATCACCTCGCAACCGTGATGCATCCATTACACATCTCCCAACGTATTCGTTCTCATGTATCTCTTCTTTAGAAACCCTAAACCGATAGCATATTTGCAAATCATTTGCATACCTTTTACAAAACGCACCGCTATCACTTTCTATTTCGGCAAACAAAGGAGCCAAGGACTACAGCCACAGTTGCATCTAGCATTCCACAACCAACCGGAGAGTAAATATCAATTTGTATCAATTAGCTAAGTATCCATGATTTATGATCATTGGCATTGTTCCCTGGACTCGTTCGAGTGATTTCCTGGCAGTTGATGCATTCGTATAAATTTCTATCCATCGCAGTGCTTTTTGAAGGGAGAGCGGGTTTGGTAATGCGACTTAAAATCAATAAACCATTTCCAAATATCAGCATCAACTCCCTCACCCGAATCCATTAAAATATGAAAACCACCAACGCCGCCAAGCCCACGTTGTGAAGAACGAGATCTGACCACTATCGTGCGTCCCTCGTGTCGCACAAGCCAATTTGTTGACGGGCTTATGGACCGTTTGCAGGCCTCTATCCCCATCGCCGGCGGTGTTAAATTATGTTTATCTCCCATGATTCAGGACGTTATACCACATGTACCCCATGTAATCATGGCGTCCCTTCCGAAAAAAGAAGTCTTAATGGCTCCACCACTAACGACAGGCATATGCGCGACATAAAAGGCCAACACCAGAGGCTACAGAGGCTTCTGCACCAACTCGATGTCAGATACCGACCGGATTTCGGTTAAACATTTTCATTTCACGAAGAGACCACAACCCTTTCCCTCACACCCATTTGAGGATGCTTTTCAGGAGCAATTGCCCCAAGGACGCTATTTTACCCCACCGAAAAAATGTCGAAACTGATATGGCAACAACAACAACAAAAGCAACAAATCTGTGTGCGTTCCAGGCGCACGTCGAAAATAAATTAATTTTTGTCATCCTTTCGTCCTTTTATCTTCCGTTTGTACTCGCTGCTGTTGTCGACGCTGTTGCGTAAGCTTTTCGGTATTGCCAGTGGTCACCATAATGGCCACCGATGCCGGCGTTCCCACTCAATCAAATGAGCTATTTCGCAGCAACTCCCCGAGGGTGTTTGTTTTAAACTATTGAATACACGGCTTTCAATCCGGAGAGGGATGTCCTCGTGCTGTAAACTTTTCTGACATGGGGAGGCTTTTAGAGAGTTACAGCAAAATATTTGTTTAGGATGTTCGGGTCTATGTTGCTCCCGGTGAGGGTGGACGAGGGGGCGGAGATTTGATTTTCTAATGAGCCAATTGATCAGCTACGAACGTCGAAAGTTTGGGAATGTAAATCAATTATTTGAATGCTAGGAGCTCCACGGGCATAACCAAATGATAAAAGCGGTGGATGGGAATTAATGAAATTTTAGGGCGGTACCTCTAGACTCATACATGTAAAATTATGTAAATTTAGTCCCTTTAATCTCCTTGTAAATGTTTTTACGCAAGTTTTAGAAACGTGAGCAGCTTTTCACATACATCTTATAGAAAATCGACTTAAAATCGTGTTTAAATCGACTTCAAATCGACTTTAAATCGACTTGAAATCGACTCTAAATCGACATCAAATCGACTTTAAATCGTGTTTACATCAACTTCGAATGCACCTAAAATCCCGAGATAAATGTTTGATACTTACCCAGCTTACTGGGAATGTACCTTGATGTAGTTCCGTATTGAGTGAAGAAAATTGTAGACTGAGACACAAGTTCACCGAAGCCTACAGTACCGTTAAAGTAACTGACTTCAGTCATTTGACGGTATATCACAGCTTGAGCATTCATACAGATGCTGTGATCGATACTTTCCACTGGTTTGATAACAATGATGACGAGAGAAGAGATCTTCACCTAATCTAAAAAGTAACTTGTTCTTCTCCTTTATAATTTGTGTTACAGTTCGGGGTGAGCCCGAGACCTACAGCCCCCTCCACTCGTGTGAGAACGGGCCCAACACAAATGGTTGCTGCAGAAGATAGCCCTAAACCCAGACTGCATCTCCTAACCTTCGCTATTCCTATGTTGGACTTATCCTTCCTAATAATTGCTTCCCACAGTTTCACAGATAGAGAAGGAAAATCCAACGTTCGCGGAAAAATGTTGTCAAAATAATATCTGTCATGATGGTGTTCCACTCAAAACTTTTTTTTAGTGTCCCAAGCTCTGCTTTACACAAAATATACACAAGAGTGTAGTCGATGAATACGTTTAAATCATTTCCCCCCTTTCTTTTTAAAATGTGCAACATCCCTCGACGTTTACCCCAAAGTTTAGCCTTTTCAAATATTTCTGAACTTGGTTACATGATGTAATAATCCATGCAAGGCTTCTGAAGAAATCCCAGAAGACAGAGTCCTTACAGAACATTTTGTAAGCCCGTCACTTGCAGAAGGAGCTCACCATTGATACGGTTCAAGCGTGCCGACAAAGCACAACTGCAACCTCAATAACATAACTCAACACATTCAGATTCGATTTCACCCCTCCCCACACCCACAAAAGTTTAATTAAATTTATTTTTCTTACCCCTTATGGAAATTTGCCCCAAAGAGACTAGCCATCAACCCAAAACCCGTTCACCCATTGTTCGGTGCCGAACAAATGAAGACTGCTTTCGTAATGAGCACCCAACTTTACGAACTCCCTGCTGGCATACACACAATTTCATCTAGCCGGGGAACTCTATTAAATGTAATTCCATTTTAATTGTATAACAGGATCCTGATCCTTTTCGAATGTAACTGCAACCTGCCAGCCGAACCGCCTGTCTGCACCCTTGCCATGGAATGTGTTCACCGCACCACCACACAGTTCATAATGCCAGAATCCGGCAAAGGACACGAGCTAATGGAATCTGATTAGAATTTTAGACACGTCCTGGACAGGAATTGCTTACATGTGAATTTATGAAAAGCTCTCTTCGCTAACATAACCATGCTCGCTTTATGCAGTTTTATGTGAGTTCTGTTTTTTTTCAATTTTTTCCCTCCCCATTCAGAGGCAGGAGCGGAGACCCATTCGGCGGTCATCTTGTAATTGTTATCCCTTGTGGGTGTGCGGGTACAGAAACTTTTAAGTCTCGGATAATTCTGGAAAATTACACACGACCAGGTGCACGGTGGAGCTAATGAGGTTGGATTTTGATTATTGCTCTGTGCGAGGGCGAAGCAAACATAATCGGAAGGAAATGCGAATATAGTTTTCATGCTTTTAGCCAATTACGAAAGCTTGCGAGCATGAGGGCAAGAGATTAGTGTTTAGCCGGTTATTACATTCGGAAGGCAGAAGTAGTTCAGCGTGTGGTTTTGTATGTGAGTCCAGGTATAGCCATGCAAGGGTTTAAATTGCTTCTTTGGAACGTACCTTTTTGCAATTATTGAATTTAATTTCCCTTATATGAGTTACATTAGACTGAAATAATTCTTTCTGATGTTGTTTGTCTTTCGAATTTTGTCTGTGGAAATGTGACTTAATTTTAGGGTCTTGATGGTTTATGCAGGACGCCCATACATTTCACCGCAGGTTTAGTTTTAAGGCCAACCAATGAAGATCTTAAGGTAAGAATTTCTGTTGTTATTCATATTTAAAAAATTTGTTTAGCAAAGCATGCACAAAAGTTTAAAATTATTTTTTTAAAATCCCCACAATTCGGCGTTAAAAAAGTCATAGCAAAATAGTTTGAGAGGGTTTGGTTTTTGGAGCGAGGCACTTGATGGATATAAAAGTTAAGGTGATTAAAGTACTCTAACAACGAATTCCGGCCAAAGCCGCAAAAAAACTATTCTGCTTTAAAATTCAGCTGTAATAATACATAACGTTTTTATTATTATTATTATTATCATCATTCACACATTTTATTAAATTCCCAATCCAAAAAAATATCATTTGATGCGCCGTGTCGTCGTATCAAGAAAATCGTTAAATTTTCAATAATCCGAGGGCAGCATATTTCAAACTGGCAACGCTTTTTAGTCTCTCATGCCCATTTCGTTTTTCTCGTGACTGATCAAGACAACCGTCCCATGCCACACATTCCAGTTCAGTTACTGTCAAAAATGACAACTGTCAGCTATGCTCCAATAGAATATCGTTGTCAAGGTCACAAAATTTTGCACAAAAGACCAAAACAAGAAAACAAACACATTTACTAGACAAATTCGCCTCTTAACAAAGTCACTGACTTTATTGCTTCTTCCCTCGCTTCACCACTCGCCCATCTCACGCCATTACGTTTCGCATAAATCTTCCTCCGTCGCCGGAAACACTTATGAAATTAGCCGAAAAGGGTTACACGACACCACACCGGCAAAGTGACATTATGATACGACCGTCGACGAACGGAGCCAAGACTGTAGACAAGAACAATTGCTTTTTGGAAAAGGATGTGTAGAGCGATATACCCATTCATGTGGCGCCAATGACACACTCTCTCGGTCGTTGTCTAATCAAAGTAATGACGGAAGAAACGTCGTCCCCATCCAGTTCACTGATTTACTCACCCGGCTAACTAAAATTTACATAAAAGACCAATTTATCTGGCGAACGGAGACACACAGTACATTTCCTTCTGCCAGCCGAAAAGAAACCGAAAAAAGGACACTCTCCCACACTCTTTCGCTTGTGCTTATCGGTTCTCTTTTCATGTTTCTATACGTCCTCGGCTTCTTGTGCGAAGTAGATCGACTGCTGCAATGACGTATGGTATTTTTTCCTGGAAGTGACCAAGTGCGATGGGCCTTCTTCTGTCTGGCCGATTGCATGTTTTGGAGAGAAGATTTTGTCTCTTTGGACTCCATGCATTCGGTGAATGAGTTAAGTCTCACACGAGCAAAGAGCAATTAACTCAGCCGCCTTGTTTGTACACAAAGGTTCGAGCAAACAGTCATTAAATCCCCGCCTTTGTCACCTTTAATCACACACAAGTGTACACACGCAAAGCCGAAAACCTCATTAACTTGCCCGCGGTGAAGTAATTAGAGACCAGACGTGCGCACACAATGCACGAAGGACGAAGTTTAATTCCTCTGTCACCAGCAGCAGCCGCTTAGAGTAAGAAAAACACCGTCTCCACGCGTTCTTTTCTTTCGTTTATTAGAACACAATCACACTACACACCCACAGACACACAACTAGGCCTGTGCCTTCTTGTTCTCCTCGAGCTGGGCTTTTAACTTCTTCATCATCATGTCGGCTCCTTTTCGGTTGGCCTCCTGGTAGTAGGGCAGCTGCGACATACGCCCAATCCATGACACGATATAGGGGAACTTCTTTACGTCAACTGGAGCTATGTCGTGGGCAGTTGAGACTGTTGAAATGAGGCAGAGATCTGCGACTGTCATGGTATCACCGCAGACGTACTCATTGCCAACGAGGCAGTGCTCCAGACCATCGTACGCCTTCTGGAGGTACTCCAGCTTGTCTGGAGCGATGGTTGGGGCTCCTGCGTAGAAGATTGGTTCCACAATGTTTCTCAAACGGGAGAATAGGTTTCCGCAATTGTAGAAGAGCCGTGTCAGAACCTTGTTGCGTGCCTCCGTATCCTCTGGGTAGAGTCTATCGTCCTTGCCGTACTTATCTGCGAGGTAGGTGGCAATAACATTGCTGTCCGTTATCACAATGCCGTTATCTTCCAGTACGGGAATCGTGTGATGAGGGTTCATTTTCAAGAACTCCGGGGTTAAATGCTCCCCGGCCCTCGTATTCACGAGACTGCAAATAAGAAAATTACATGAATTCTTTGGGAGACCTTCAACCACTTTCTCTTACCGATACTCCAACTCCACGCCAATTGCAGCTGCAGCCAGTTGGACAGCGCGGCACGGCGGGCTGTGTGGGGCGTAGTAAAAAACAGGTTTCTTCGACATAACTGAAAGGTAATCCGGTTCTTGCTTTCTCTTTGAATGACTCTGCACTTGGCGGCCGACACAATGCTTCCAGTTGAGAATCGAAACTCGTACTGACTTTAATTTCGCATTTCGATGGCGTTATGAACTCACTTTTCGCTGGCTGTGTGTGTTTTCCAGTTATTTGGCTTGAATTGTGTTGAGGTCATAAAAAAAATGCTTGATTGTGTTTGTTTTGGACTCACACTCATACGTGTGGCTTCTAAAGAGATACAGTACGGACAAGTGACATCACTCGCTTGTAGGTGTGGTGGTTCGGATACTGTGTGCTAAAAATAGTCTTTCTCCCCAACGGTCTCTGCTGCTAGACTTATCAGTGTTTCTTTCTAGAATATCAAACGAGGAACGCCCCACGGCGTTGTTTACTTGAGAGTCTCATAAGCGATAAGCCCCCTGTCAACTTAATTGAACTTGTTTATCTAATCTGGGCGATTAAAAATAAATCTGTTCGATGATGAATTTGCAAGTTCATAGTTTGTGGAAGCAATTAGCATGTATACACCAACTACATTTATCTGAGGGTTTGCATTCAATTATCACCACTTTGGGATAGAGGCAGGTGTCTTATATCCGAAATATTTGGTGTTTAGGGTAAGCTCTTGGTAATTCTTGAAGAAAGTCTAGTGAGAGGGTGCCATGAACGTGGAATCACTTCCGGACCCCTAAAACAAGGCATACTTGAGTTCTGTCCGTATAAGAACCTACATTCAAGAACTGCGTAACCTTCCGATTTTCTCTACAGGATTGTAGATAATTATCTTATCTTATATTCGGGGCTAATCCATCATCTCTCTAAATTTGAGGTTTCAGTGGTGCACATGTCCTCCTCAGTTACTGGACTTACAGCTTTATGTTGCACTTTATGACCAATGTCTTTCTAGCCATATTTTGAAACATGGGGTTTTTTTGCACTATGTCCCAATGCAATAATTGACTGGAGCTGAACTTCAAAGAAAGAAAGAAACACACACTTTCCTCTGTTCTAAATATAAGTTTTTCAGTCGACAAAAAAATCTCGAAAACCACACATAAGGGGCCTTTAAGAATTCAACTGGCTGCGCAGACCCTGCAGTAATTGCGGCGATAACCGTTAAAAAATTCAGACCTCAATACAACTGCGTGCAGACAAGCTTTGAAGAGAATATTTACGAATCTTGCTAGACTTTGATTCCGAGACTTGAATGGGATTTTGTAATTTGTCAAACCTCTTCCACTCCAATGATTGATTCTGTCTTCTCAATTTCATCGTCAGTTTTTTTATTTAAAAAAAAATGCTCACATTTTTTCAAGGAATAATTGAAATGAATGAGTAAAATGGCTGCAATGTTACACGTGTCTACAAACCGCACTCGTCCGTCGAAATTAAAAGGACCAATGACAGTTTCGGATACACCGTCAAAGGGTATCCAATCAAACCCGATGAACGTTGAAAAACAATTAATTCGTTATCATAATTAATAGGTGCTCGAAACAGAGTGACAGGGTGTCAATTATTCGATCAGTCCTGTATTTTTTCGAAAATGATTAAATAGAGGCAAATTATTTGGGGCGTGTAGGCAAAAAGTGATCAAATTAAATGGCTGCTGGCTAACGTGTCATTTTGAAAATTGCATTTTGTCAAATTTTAAAGGGCATTTTAAGGTTGTAATGTGAATTGATACACATTTCGATGGATAAACATTTAAGCACTCGTGACGTTATATGGAGGTGTCTGTTCTAACATAGTGCTTGGATTCCTCGGCTGAAGGTCCGTGAAGCATGGACTTTCATTTTTACAACACAAATCGGGCATAAAGGTGCGGAAGACTATTTACAGGTCTTCAGTTCTCTGTCAAAGAATGCGAGTGGTTGCTGCAAAAGTTAGGTCAAAACCCACGCTGGACTGTATCGCAAGAAAAAGAAAGAAGAACGAAGACTTTGTATAGACCCATGCCACATCGACTGATACTCAAGATACCGTTTGCACTTGACCACTTGTAAATTCCAATCATAGCTTAACTGAGAAATTAAGCTGTCTCCGAGATTCATTTGCGTGCAAACAATGCGCAAAAGTAATAAAAAGGAAAGGGCGAACGAAAGCAAAATTCAACCCTATTCCAATTTCAGAGCAATCCCAGCAGAACATCATTTGCGTCCCATGTCGGTTGGGCATGAATAAAATTTTATCTGTTCCACCCTGTGGTGGTCACTGGGAAAAAACATCCTAGATTCATTTAGTTCCTTTTCCCAAATACCGAATACAACCCGATTTTATGGCGGAACATCTCATTGAGATAGCTGTTGCCATTCCCATTAAAACCGGCACCGAGTAGCCACTTGTGTGTAAATCTGCTGTGCACCCCCACCACAGAAGTGCGAACAGACTCGAGGTCTGGCTGGCCCTCCATATCGCACCAAATCGAATGATATGTCTGCGTTTTCATTGCTCCTGCTCCGCTTACACCTGAGGGTAGAAGCAGGCTCACAGTTGCTGCAGCATCTCCACCAGTGACACTGTCAGTGAACCTGGTTGTCCTTGTTTTTTTTGCTTTTGTGCGAGTTCTCCCAATTTGCAGTCCTTTTTAATTGAAACTCGAATTTTAATTGAATTTTTGAATTTATTTCATGTTGATTGAGCATTTATGCACTGAAGTGGAATAAAAAAACAAAAATTGCACACACTCTGCCGGATTGGTGTTGCGTCGTGTTCAGGCATAACTTCTGCAGATAACATGACAATATTTGATTTGAAATTTATTTTGTACTGCCATTTTTTTGGGTCTGCTCAGTCGACTAACTCTAACCTGGACGGACTGCTTGTGTTTGGGTGCGGTCTACGGGGTGTCGATTGGGCCGCATGAAGTCATACCAAAACTGAGGTTGACGTCTGTTGTTAAATGAAATTTACTAGGATTCCTAATTTTGATTTAAAATTGACAATTTTTTTGTGCAAAAAAGTTTTGACACGGTATTTCTGACCTATTTGCGGTTAGTTTGTTCAATGTCGTTCGTTTTTGAAATAGGTTTTTGATTTGTTTCGAAGTCTGGGTGGTGATTGGCAGTTGTTTTCAAAGGTAGACGGATTTAATGACTTGGGGATGTAGTTTATTTCGACTGCAATTCGTCAGTTTTGATTTGATATTGAATGGGAAATAATTATTTTGGAAATTGGTTGTGAGTTGGCGGGTGAGAAATGTGAAATTGCATGCCGACTTTTTCAGCTACCGGGACTGAAAAATTTCAGAGTGCGTTGGAAGCAATTAATTGATGATTTGTTAGCTGTCTACAGCGTGAGGGTCAATTTTAGTTATTTATTCGGCAATTTAGATCAATAGTGGGAGTCAATACTTTTTTTGACATCACTTCCATGAGTTGCACGAATGTTTAATCCAATATTGAGCCTAATAGCAAATTTTTAAACATTGCCATTTTAAAAATCGGAGTTAGAACAAAACAAACAAAAATCTGTTGTCAGACACCCAGACGATGAGAAATTGCAAGTATTATTGATTCACAACCCTGTGCAGGATTTCAAACTGACAATGAGAGATATAGGTATGAATCAAAACCAACTCATGACACAGTAACAGCCACGGTGATATGTTTTGAAAAAATCAGCCTCCGGCATAGACGCCTTCAGGTCAGAGTTCTTCAGGCCAAGCGAAGATAAACTAGCGGAGAATATGCACCAACAGCAAAATAAAATAGAATTCATAATTAAATTCACTTTTTCAAACACCTATAGAAGTTGGGGCGCACAACTTTCCAAAAACCACGGGATATACCCACCTTGCAATGTTAACGAGGTGTTAAACGGAGATAAGAACAAACATGAACCACACCTTAGGCTTGACCAAATGACTTAGAGCTGAATGCTCCTTGAGCTTACGTTGCCAGTCCTGACTTATGAATTTATCTTGGGTACTTTTGAAAGAGTGTCTAGATCCAAGGAAGGCCTCTGCAAGGAAACAAGTTGAATCGCGTTTTTAATTACGTGGGTGTAGACTGAAAAGCAAGTGTATGCTTGATGTTCTCGGTTCGATTCCCGAAAAAACACCTAACATTTTTTCACGGCTCCAGCTCTTTCGAGTCACTGATAATTCTCAAAGAGTATAACTGTCTAGAGAAGGCTTCTCAATCTAGCCGTTCGGAGTCGGTACTAAATTGTAGGTCCCCTCCACTCCACCAGAACAATAGTACGCACAACACGAGTGGTTGTTGAGAAGCAAGGCCCAGGTCCACCTCGGACTGTAGCGCCGCCATTATTATTATTATTATTATACATCAAATTGAATGCAGTTTGTCTGTTTGTCTATTAGTCTGTTTGTCTGTTTGTCTGTTTGTCTTTTTGCCTGTTTATCTGTTTGTCTGTTTGCCTGTTTGTATATTTGCACGTTTGTCTGCTTGTATGTATGAGATAAGCTTCCAAGCTATTGGACCGATCCTTGTGAAATATCGACATTTGTGTTAGAATCTGAAAAATCGGAATCAGAAAAAAGAAAATTTGCATATCTCAGCAAATATTCGATCTAGAATTATGAATTTCGGGACATACTCGTAGGTAAAGGGCACTAGGTGGAATTAAATCCACTAGAAATAAGGGGGATACACCCCGCACAAGGGAACGTAGCGAAGCACGAAGCTAGCATGTCATACAAAAAAGACTGATCCGCATTTATACAACCCTTATTTCCAATTGAAAAATCTGTTGGAAAAAATCCACGCCATTGAAGATCACACAAGCCCGTGAACAAGAAAAATTTCAACTGACTTAGATTACTTTAGAAAAACAGAACAACAAGAGTGAAGAGTACTTACGTTTACAAAAATTGATTTTGAAGTTCAGTGAAAGAAGTTTTCGACTATTGTCGAAGTCGAAGGTCATCGATCATGAATTTATTCAAAAGTCCTTGTGCAAAAACCTGCTCGGTAAACCTAAAAACTGTATAAACTGTAGGTAAAACAATAAAAAAGGGTAGTCACATGATTTATTAGCCAACAAGCATTTCGAAATTAAATCCCGTCTAAGGGTGTAAATCAGTTGGTACAATCATTACTTTCCCACTGCACAAGAACTCCGGTTCAACAAAAAAATCTCCACAACTTAGTTCCATTTTTTATCATCCCAACTAACAGCAGCAGCGAAACAGCCCTAAAACATAATCTCACCAAATGAAACCAAAAAAAAATGTTGAAATTCCCCGGTTAACCTTGCGACCAACGTACAAGGAGCAGGTAATGTCAACCACTTAACCTCAAACTACAACCGCAGCAAACCTAAGAGCTCACAAAAAAAAATAAAATTCATTTCATTTCAATCTTATGTGTAGAGGATAAAGGAAATTTTATTTCCAGCTTGTTGTCTCCACCACCCTAACGCCGTGCGTCACCGTCCGCAGAGACAAGTGAAAGGGAAGAATATTAGCCAACTCACAAGGGTGTCACCATGGAAGCGCAGAGGCTGTCATTGATTTAAATTTTTATTCGCATTTTACAAGCAAAGCTACGAATGGATAATTCGTTAGAAGGGTTTCTCCACACCAAATTGGCATTTTTACGACGGTGCAAGGACTTAAAGCGACGGCGGCGGGTATCTGTTCAACAACCCCAAATGCGAAGTGAGTAAATATTTGCATGTCGTGAGTATGACGCGAAAGTGCTTAATGGTGACTCTTGAAAATCTTTCTTGTAATCGGATTACTTTAATTAAAAGTCGTTCCAGCAGTCCTTTCCAGTGTATCCTTCTCGGGTCTGTATGACTGTCTGGCGGGCGGACTGGATTCATCGATTTTTTTTCCTGTCTTGTTTTATTCCGAGTTGTGCGGCTCATGCAGGGTTTATTGAATCTCAGCTGGTTGTGTCCATTAAAGAGGAATTTGAATTCGAAATCCATGTCCACGCTTTCAAAGGGGTGGCTGTCCGGCAGGAAGTTGGTGGGAGTTTAAGTTTTTCGAAATTCATTGAAGTAAGTTGATCCCGTTTTCGCATGAGACCAGGGATAGGAAGCAGACTACAAGCAAGTGCATTCAGCGGCAATTACCAACTTGATTGCGATAATTCCCCAGCGACATTGACGGTACCTTGTCTAAGCACCGTGAAACTCCTTTTAGCGTACTTCTCGCGAGTTATCACGTAATTCCGAGACTTAGCAAAGTTTCTCGAAAACAAAAGGGAGTAGCAAATTACTCATTAAACGACTGCAGAGCAGTGAAACTGTTAACTGTTAAGACTGGATAGAATGTCTCGTGTCAGTTGCTGAATGTGTGGATTAAGTCATCTTCATTTACATTGCTGTTGATGCGTTTGCCAAGGGGGGATTTACGGAGTGAGATGATTGTTATTGCATTTCCAACTGCAATTTTGAAGATTTAAGGAATTTTGAAGATGATTTCATGCTTAATGGTGGATGTGGTGTTTGGAGTATTATTATTCATCGGAATTCTGTATCCCTCAAGAAGGATTTTGAAGCAAACCTAACAACATCCCTCGAGGTTGTAGTCGAAGAGGTTCGTGTTCATTCGCTCTATATGACCTAGCCATCTTAGAAGGGAGACTCGAACTTGTTCGACCAAATCGCTGTACAGCCAGTAATGTTATTCGTTCTGTCTCGTCCTTTAAACACCATTAATTCATAATAAGAAAGACTTTCCTCTTGAAGCAACCAACAAACTCCTCGCCCCGTTGGTCGAATTACAGAGTATATTGTTGCCGTCCGTTTTATTTCACAGTGAATGAAGATTGCTCCAGCAACATTGCATGGACTTGACATTAAGGATATGCGGTTTCAAAAAGACGGTGCCATGAGCTACACAGCGGGTGCAACAATCGTCTTATTGAAAACTCAATTCCATGAACGTGTTTTTAGATTTAACACCACTAGACTTTTCATGGGGCTACGTTAAATCGTTGGCCAATGCCAGCAAACCGGCGTCGTTAGAGAAGCTCTGACCCCATATTGAACGAGAGATTGTGTCCGTTTCCTTTGAAATGTGTTGACATGTTTTTAATACGTCATATCAGTACAATTTTATCACAATTAATCGCTAATTTTTTAACAATTAATCGCTCAATACTGAAATAGTGATGATAAATATTGAAAATAGTCGTTTTGTTGTGTTAACGGAAAGTGCATATCGCCGTCAAATATCGTGGTCATCGAGCACCGACTAACAACACTATTCGTCGTTTGGTGTAAATTTTTGTTGAGCACGGGACGATGGGAGATCGTCGACATGACGTTCATCAATGCCTAAGATGTTCCAGTGAACTGGTTGAAGTGAGAAGAGAGGGTGTTGCCTAGAACCCACGTGTGTCGTATCGTCACCGGGCTCAGCATTTTGGCGAAAGTGGAACAACCTTGCGGCTTGATTTTGATGGATGACTTGCAGTTGTTTTCGTATAAAGGGCAATTGACTCAAATAATATTTCCAACAGCCCACGTCGCTTGGAATACGACCAAACAGTCGCTCGAATGGTTGACACCGAACCTGATTTTTGGAAGCAAATTTTGATGATCGACGAGGCCCATTACACACCCTCTGGCGCTGTTAACAAGCATGACCAAAAAGTGACTGTTTGGGTCGGCGTCATTGGGTAATTTTTCTAAAGAGATGGGGGAAACAAACGATGAGAATCGATATCTTTGGATGTTGTTTCATTGTGTCTGCTAAAATTGCGTGAAAAAGCTATGTACGGTTACTGGTTCACCCAGATCTCAAAAGACCTCTTTGAAACTCTTTTTGTGTGGAAACTCTTCTTGTTAGATGAAAAACAAAATGTACGCCAGACCGTTGAAGAGCTCAAGGCATCAAATATTCGTGCCGAAATCATTACTCGAAAATTAGTTTTTTTAACAAAAAATCTTCAGACATTTCTCATTCACTTAAGATCAGTTTTGCTGACGTTTTATGTTCTTCATTAACACAATAGGTTACTCCTTCTCTGGATTTTTTCCCCAAGTGTATACATAAGCAATTTACTCAATGGCCGATCACGCTCGAAATCTGACAATAAAATCAGTTCTCAAATGTCCTAAAAATATAAATCACTAATACCCATCTACGGCTGATTGGTAGATATCAACAAATTTCGAACAACCAGACAATTAATGGATTGATTAGGCTTTGTTATAGTTTAATCAGAAGTGGGCGTGTTGTACTCGACTCTAGCCTGCGGCAGTTTCCATAGCTTTTTCCTTTCAAAATTATCGGTCAAATAATTGATAAGGATTATGTCACATACGTGGTCTTGTTTACATTCGAATAAATATATGAAATATATGAATTCCGAGAAAGCCTAGATAATTGATAAGACCTAACTGGAGGGCTGGTTGACGAAAACGATGAAGAATTGTTTGACTCCGTTTTGAAACGTTTTGCAGTTGTCATGCTGCTGCCGATGCTAGCAGTTCTGTCGCCGATGTAATTGTGGAGGCAAATAAGTACTGATGCCTCTCTGTGCTCCGAGCAACATCTTCATCGTTTTGATGAGTTTCAAAATCAATCTCGGATGTCTTTTCGGGGTATTGCGAACAGCTGTAGGTTATTCTAGCTCCAGTTCCAATTCGTAGATAGTATCGGAGTCAGCATTAAACTGTAAGTCCTCTTCACTCGTGAGAGAACAATAGCACGCACGACACGAGTGGTTGCTGAGAAGCTAGGTCCATGTCCACCTCGGACTGTAGTGCCACCATTATTATCGTTATTATTTGCCGAATACGCTCGCTTATTTCTGCCACAAGTTCCTTCCAATTAAAGCGAACTTGGTTTGTTCTTTGTTCGATACTCCACTTAAAACATTTCTGTTAAAAACCTCAATTTAAACAGCGAATCAAATCAGATAAAGAACTGCTGCCAACAATTGAATATATTAAGCTGCTTACCAAAACAAACCAAAATTGAGGTCCACTAGCGGCTGATGTGGTTTGTTAACCACTGAAATTGTGTGTCGTTAGTTTTAATTAAGTGTAAACCACCAGCGACATGGTACCCGCTACGGTTGGTAATTAAGCCAAGATGGGACAGTCCGAATTTCAAGATTCTGCCCGAATCTCATTAAGATTTGCCATTCTTTTGCCAAAAATTCCCTTCTCACACATCACACTGTCTCCTCACCCAGTTACCCAAATGGCCACAGGCAAAATTGACCGTGATTGTGCTCCTATCCATGGGTTTCGTCACATACACTCTCCAATCCAAATGACCTTAAGGAACGTATGTAATTAATAGTAAACATTCCAAAGGCAATTACATAACCTCAGCCGAGAGCGTTAATTAATTCCGCCACTTTCGTCGCACGACTGTTGTCCGCTTAATGGCGGATGTCCTTTCCGGTGTGTGACAAACTGTTAGCTCTTTAAGTGACAACTTTCTGCATTTAATTAGTCCAAAACCGATTGATTTAGTGCAATTAATTACGCCCCGCGTTCACATGTACTTCGCTTTAGGAAGTAGGAGGAGTCAAAACTCCTGCCTTATTATCTATTCACGTGCCACGAAGCTCCTCTCAAGCACCCACGGTGGAGTGCAATTAAATTTTATAATTGCATTCCATTGTGCTGCTCGCAGAAGGATACAGAATACAGTTGGCCGGAGAGGATACCGCTCAAAAAATTAACACTGATTCGCACAATGGAAGTCTATTTAACATAAATTAACCCCCAGCCCGGCCGGATGGGACGTGTGGCAATCGTGCAAGACGACCCACGAGAAGTTTCAGCCGGGAAATTTAATTGCATTCCACTTCCATTGGCTTCCACACACAATAGGAGGTGGTCGACGACAAAAAAGACGGACACAATCGGGAGAGGGGTGGCTGTGTGCAATTTACTTTTGTGGTTGGAAACTTATTCTATCACATCCCGCCAACCATCCACCCTTCTGGGGTGAGTAAAGTTGCGGTTCATTGTTTTAGATTTCGGGCGGTTGAGATGATGGAGGATCTCATAAAGATTTCAAAGATAAAATAAATGTATCTGCAAAAATTATCTCACACGCTCTGGACAAAACCGACTGGTATTTTGACAGGAAGTCGTTAGAACAGGGTGCTTATCTCGCAGATGTTTTATAAGTGCTGATGTTGGAGCGACGAACAAGACAGGGTGGATGCAAAATTCTTGAAAAAGCAAGAAGAAAGGGTATTTGCACATGAAGGTTTAAAACAAAAGCCTTGGAATGAAATAAAAATAACAATATTTTTTGCTGTTTCAGGTCATGGAGATGCCTAGCTTCTAAAAACACACTCATACTGTTCTTGCTTTTGTTCTCTTATGAGTGGGAAGGACCTACAATCTTAGGCTGGTAAAGTTTTAGAAGCTTTTCTCGAACCATTGTCAATGAATTGAGAGACGTGATTTCGGGTAAATGAAAGTTGCTGTTGTGTCAAAATCGTATCACTAGAACTTGTGCATAACAGTCAACCCAATGGGTTGAGGTGATGTCTGCCTCGCAGGCTTTTAGTGCCTCCCCAAGTTCTTCAGCACATGGTCCTTTAAGGAACCGAAAATCGTTATCCGTTGTTCAAAGTTTGTTATCGGCTTATAACTCGAATTTTGTACACGATGGGGAAGTTGCCCTCTCGCGAAACCCGCGAATATAGAGACACGGTCCCCTCTATTAAGTCCCTGGACAGAGGGCCTGCTGCATATATTGGTGTACCTCCAAACGGTTGCTGTAGAGGTTATCCAGTGTGCGCCACGAGGAGGCAGTATGTCAACTTGACCCGTGCATTTATAGGGATATTTGCTGCCATTTCACCAGATTGAGAGCGATAAACAATTTTGCCGCAGATGTACAGGCCAATGCCGCTTCAAAAAAATATTGGACGCTCCGTATGGCCCTAAAATTACAAGCGACAACTGAACAGTTTTCGCTTGCCTTTAGTAAAGCTCGTTAAGTTCTGACTTTCTTGTCATGGCTCCAACTAAGTTCTTTGTGAGTTCGACTCGATTTTTTTTTTAAAAGTGAATTTCCAACATTTGAAACTGTCGTACACCTGTAGGCAGTTAACCCCAGTTGCTATCAGATGGGGTTTTCGAACTACATTCTTAAAAAAAAAAATGCTGATGTTAAATGTACTCACATGGTCCAGTTTTGAAATACATATATCACCAACTTCCTCTACTCTGAGGCGTCCTCTAGCTTCCCTTCACTTTCTGGAGTATTAAATTGACTGCGGCCAGTTATTAAATCGATGAATTCAAAATCAACAACTTCCATTTCCACAAAACAACTAACTTGAAGAGTTTTCTGCAAAATTAGTCGGAAAAAGTTTAAAAATTCACTCTGGATAAAGTCAACTTCCCTTACTCGTTTCCAGTGGTCATGTGTGGTCAAAACTCGTGTCGTTTACCTAATTTCCGTCCATCTTCTCCTACAAAAAATGTCAGAATATGAATTTCAAAAAAAAAAAAATACAAACTACATGTCTCATTCAGCACTTCTGTCTGTGAAATCGTTGATTGCTTGATTGCACTATTCAATGACATGTGCTGTGGTCAAAACCATTCCCGTCAACTACTCTCTTAAACGTTTGGTATTCTCTTCACGTTTTACAAACCACAAGACGGAAGCGAATCTGTTCAGCCGGCCATTTAATGAATTTCTATGCTCTCTTTGTGTACGCAAAACTATTCCACCACAACGAAACCGAACGTTTCTCGACAAAAAGGACATCTGACAGGACCGTACTCCCTCCCAACTGCAGCCGATAAAACTCATAAAACATCCTTTGTCATCAAACTTGAAAATATCTTGTCAACCGACAGAGCCCAACCGAACTTTCCCCAAAAATTTGATTTCCTTTAATTTTGACCACAACCCAGACTGTGTCTGCTTGTCCGCCCGTTGCCGCCGCCGCCGGCAAGCCGCCACGCTGATGCGGAAGCGTTTCGCTTCAAAACTAATAATGCAACTTTTAAATGAAACGAAATTGTTTTCGAAACTTTTGTCTGTTGTTTGTGGGATGGATGGAGTTTATATGCCGGCGTGGAGGACTCATGGCAGAATTTCAAATAAACAATTAAATTCGCATACGTTTGGTCGGCCACTGTCGGACCTTTGCCGCCCACCCGTTGACGGTAAATTATGGATCTCGCCCAGCAGGTGAGTGTATTTTCGATATCAGTGTTCTTGACACGGGGAAATTGTTTTCTATTCTCGTTTCCTTTACAAAATCAGCCGTCAACTACGCACAAAAGGGATACCGCTGTAGACGAGATCGTAGTGAAGGGTAAACGCTTGTGTGCCTATCCCCAACCGAAAAATCAATTTTCGTCGCCGCCGCATTCAGTAGTGGGGGTGTTTTAGCCTAAGCTGTCTATCACAGAAGGCCGTGCCGAGTGAATTGATGCGAGAGGACGAGGATACATATAATGCCAGTGTGTCATGTGTTGATGCGGAACATCTCACACACGGTTGGCAATGTTATATGTGTGAAAAGTCCCTTTTCGGACAACAACAGAAAAAATCTATTTTCACTCCAGCAAATTCGATAGGCTTATGGCTTTTTTTTGTAGTCGCTTCCATCCTCCGAAGTCGACCAACAATACCACCGGCTTTTGGGGTACATTGCCTTCAACATCCCACAGAGTGTGCTTCATTATGCGAGCAAGGACAAGAATTCAATCGCGTCGAACGAGGGGTTGAGGAACAGGAGGAGAAACGGCGAGAGTCTGGGTAAATCCGATTTAAGGATAATAGGTCTTTAGGACACCTTTTCACACACGCAACAAGAAATGACCACCTTCCCAGCTGCAGACCTTCTGCTGTCCGCAAGATAATCGTATCTTTTCCTTCGAGGACGGATGCGGGGATGAGGTGATTCTGTGAAGATGCCAAGGACTCTGCTTATAAATTCAATTTAGTCCTGATATTGGGGAATCACGGTGTATTGAGACCGTCGGGATGACATATTATCTTAAGACGAGATAAATGCTGACAACCTTTTGCGATGCAAGAAAGACGGTTAATTCCAAATTGGATTTTTCTTGGGACGGCTTTGGGCGGCACGAAAGAGTGGAGACGTTATGACAAGAGTTTTGGTAATGATATATTTGATGGAATAAATAATCTTCTGAGAGGAATGCGGAACGAGGACAAGGGTAACAAAGTAAAAGGATTTGTTTTTTTCGTAGACGACTGGTGTTAAATATTTGAACAATGGCTATTAATTTCCTTTCCACGTAACTCAGTTCAAGGCAAATGAATGTCGAAGCAAATAAGTTCTGCAATCAGCTCTCAGTTGAACCAGCGTTTCTTGAATTTATGTTGGTTGTCCGAGTTCTTCATTTTTCGGAGAGATTGTTCCGTTTTATTTGACTGTGGAAAAGTAAAAATGCGTCAAAATCCAATATATCGTTTTTATTAGGTCTAAACACTCAAACCTGCGGAGAAAAGTTCCAAGTCACTATTTTTCGTCGATAGTTACGTATGTAGATGCCACTGATATGTTCACAAAGATTGCTCTGCTGGATATAAGAGCATTTATTCCTCACAAAGAAAAGAGTATCAAAGAAATGCGAAGTATGACACGAGCTGTAAAGAGGCTTTCAGGTTGAGAGAGTCATCAATCCGCGGACTTACAAAGCCAACCCTACTTAGGAAAGCCGGAAAAAGTTTAACTTACTTATCAGGCCTGCAACTCTTGGAAGGTCTGAATCTGAGAAATTGCGGCCTTCTATCGCGGACGGTCTCCGCGGCACTCTGCTTCTAGTCATCAAGATCAAGTTATCGTGCATCCGTGATTACTTGGTCTTTATATATAGTCTTTATTATATATGAGACAAAAATCCGAATCACAATATGTGCAGCCTTTTGTGGCAGTAATATCCGTTTTGTTTGCGCGAGGATATTTTCTGATTGGTGAGCTGCTCCGGGAGTATATGGTGTTCTTATATTCCAGCAAATCATTGCCCTTTTCCGCGCCGTGTCCTTGTTGGGTGTCGGCCCGTGCATCCGAGGCATTTTGCTCCTTCATAACGTTATAGGTTTTTCCATGTTATAGGATACAATTACGTCCTTTTGCCTAAGACGCTGGCCGCAAACTTTGGTTCAACTCACAACAGTTCCTGTAGAAACTATCCACGAGGTGTGGAGGCTGTATGTCAACCTGACTTGATTAAGGATATCGTTGCTGGCATTCTGCCAGGTTTGGAGCAGAAACTGTCAACAACTTTGCCCAGTATCCCCAAGCCCTGCCACTAAATGATGTCATTTATTTCGTGGCACTACTGTAGCACCACCAACCACAAATCGTGAGATCCACTAAAAATACCATAAACTTTTATCTAAGACAGCAACCTGCGGCTGTCGCTGAGTTGATCGAGATTGAAAGCCAACTGCGATCGCGTGGTTATCTTTGGCCCGAGGGATGACATTTCCTCGTATAAAAGCGAATAAAAACCAACCAATAAACTTCAGGGTAGTTTGAAGAATAAATGCATGTTTCTCATTTCCCTGAGTTACCACCGCAAAACCGACGTAAACTTACGATTAAGATTGATGATAAATGTTCATAAAAACACACACCAACCATCAGTGTAAGCCTCTTAGTCATCATTCAAACTTCTTTTGTGCACGTTCGTAAAGATTCCTATTTCAAAGAGGTAACCCCAACGCGTACACGCGCAGTTACGTACGTCTATATTCACGGCTCCTTCAAACGAACCCCATCACAGAGACCAGACACGGAACCAGAGGAACACAGAAAATAGTAAAAATGAAAGAAAAAGTAATTTGAAAGCTACCCCTAGAGGCATTAATATAAATTGCTGTAATCGGTCCCTTGTCGGTGTTTATCTCTTTGATGATTGCCCTTGACGGCACGTGCGTTTCTCTAGTTTCATAGGGAAATCTACCACCCCCAACATCCGCTAGTCATGCCCTCATCTTCATCCCTCCGAGGCTTAGCTGGGGTATCGTCTTGAAACAAAAGGCGAGAATCGAGTTTCGTTTTTCCATTTGTTCATCTTGACAATCTCAAGATTCTTGTTAAGTCATATTGCATTTTCAATTTAGTTGCTCCGTGGCATTGACTTCTCCTTGGTCTGGTCTTGTCTTTTTTCGTTGCTGCTCCCAAGTGAAGTATTTCATCATCGTAAGTCGTCGCAAGGCATCTCCAATCCCTTGTGTCCTTTTGATTGAGTTTATTTTTCTTCTCCCCCGCTCTTTGCCGAAGTCCCTCGTTCTTTTGTCATTTATCTCTTATCAACTGGTGTCAGGTTTATGAAATTTTTTCTCCTTAACAGCGACGCCATGGATACCTGTCGAAAGTGTTAACGAGGTGAATTCATCACTCAAAATTTTCTCGGAAATGATCCTTCATTTTAATGAGATGACGAGGGGATGGATGGACATCTCCTACAGAGCTCTCCATTTGAGGGCGGTTGTTGGGCGCCACGGCACTTTGTGACAAGCCAAATCCAGGCGAGGAACTCGCCACACCCCACAAAGAAGTGGCACCGTTTTATAAACCCCAGAGTGGGTAATGTCGTTGGAGCAGCTCCATCAAGAATTACGGTGCAATTAAAAGCTGGTGAATCTAGCACGCTGATTGCGGTCCACGAAATGGTTCATAAAATTCACACTAAGTAGCTGTTCACCGTTTAAACTGCACCCGGCACGTTATCTCTTAAGACATTTATTGGATTCAGTTTCTCCGTTTCACCCGGCTAGACCGGAAGATCTTTGATGTGAATAACGACCAGCCATGCGGTGTACATGGAGGAGTGCATTCCAAGGATACTGCACCGACGGTGGCCGACGCGAAATGTCGGGGTCGGTGTGAGCTTTTAAACTTTTTTGAGTAATATTTGTGGCCAATAAAAAGTTTTATTCCTGCAGTCTGTATGGGTCTAATAAATTTGCGACCCCAGAGCACAGAGAGTATACGAGCACACTGGAGGAGGTCGTTTGTTAATCTCGCTAATGACTTAATTGTTGGGTGGCGGTTAGCTGTGGAAATCAGGCGATTTGCGGTTATATTGTTCCCAGTTTATGGCATTAAGTGCGACGATTAAAATCAAAATTACAGGCGGTTATTTTTTGGTGTAAAATCGTCTGAGTGCCCGTGGTGGTGATGGAATTGTGCCAGGAAGACTTTTATTGATGTAGTCATTAAGCAGATTGCAATGTGAGATAGGAAAATGCTTTGGCAAAGTGAGTGGTTTGTCTCGAAGCAACAGATGATTAGATTGATGGTCTTAAAGTGATGAGTGGCTTGTGACTGCAAGGCGCAGAATATATTTAAAGGACATCTGGCTTAAAGTCGTTTTCTAAAGACCTTAAGTGTGGCAAATCAAAAGTAAAAGGAAAAGAAGAGAAGTAACAATTTTAAGGGATGTTTTGACGGAGACACTTAAGTGTAAGCTTTTCTTAATCTTTTAGGAGGAATGGGATTCATTTTTTTTGTATTTTTGATTGTTGGCACTAGCAGCGTGGTTCAGGCTAAAAAGTCTACAGTAGACCAGAGTTTCATATTTCATCAGATCCTGGAATAAGGTTAAAAAAATGCTAATCGGCACCCACTACCGATTCGTCGATTTCAGGGCGGCTTATGACCGCATGGATAGAGACGAGCTACACCGGGCCATTTTAAGTTTTAAAATTTCGGCCAAGCTCGTCCGACTGATGAGGATGATTATAGAGATCTCCCCCTGCTCCCTCAAGTTCGGTAATGAACTCACCGAGACCTTCAATGTCAAGAAAGGTTTTAGGCAAGGCGTTGATTGCGATTGAACAGGTGCCTAACCGGGGGAAAGGCCTGTGGCACTGTGCAACCCAGATCGGATACCCCAACTAAAGGTAGATGCACCCACAAAATGATTCCTACGATTGATGTCTGGACATCGACAGCACACGGGGACTGCAACTATCAACTTACGCTGTTCCTGTCTGGTCGTGACGGCTATCGAAAATATCTCCACAACTTGGAACACGATGGGTCAACCTTCTGTTCAGAATATTTCAAGTGTGGATCGAAAGACCTTAAGTGTTAAAATCAATTTGATATCAAACTGATATTAAAACCACCACCAAGTATCAGAAGATTCAAAAGAGTGTAGAGAAATAAAGATCTCAACACTATTCAAGCAGAGGAATATGAAAAAAAAATATAACAGAGTCTAAGCCCTCGACATTTAAGAGTCTCTTTCCTGTCACTTGCACTCCTCAGTCCCAAAAGCTGCTTATCTTGTTAGCACATGTAAAGTGACAAGTAATTCCTGAGGACAATCTCCTAAGGGACAGCATACCTACACAACCCAACATCCATACTGTAGACCATGAACATTCCCCGCGCAGGAGACCACATTTTCCCCACGATTTCATTCCTCTGCACATCCTTTTTGTCGTATCCCTTCGCAGAAATCCCTATTTCTTTACACATCATTCTTTTACGTGCCTGCCGTTGTATAAATGCCTTCCATTTTTCGGGTCTTGCTTCTTATCCCTGCGAACACCATATTCAATTTCCATCGTAGGTTCTCAAACGTACACCCGAACCTTGTTCCTGCTTGAGTAAGTAGCCAAACGTGATTGGAAATTTAAAATTCAAATATGGTCCAGAATGATAGGTCCAGGAGGAAAATGAGAAAAAAAATCTCGTTTCATATTTTTTTCCCACCCTTGTTCACGTTTTTTGTCCATGACCTAGCACTCTATGTGGGCCATGGCTGCATGAATATTTCGCATGTTCTTTTGACCGGAAAACGTTTCACTATTCAACTTTCTTTTGCATGCGAAACGTGAGGCGAAATTCGATTTTAGATTTCAATTCGCTGTTGAGGAAAAAGTAGAGGGACACGAGTTCGTTAACGGTCTTGAATAACACTGGGACACTTTTTCAGGCTTTAACTCGTTAAGACAGTTTGGAAAGATTCACACGTGAAATATGCTCAAAGTTGACAGCAACCTTTATCGATATGCTTTATTGGTGACGTACTGAAAACTGAAGTGAATCTCAGGTTGGTGCATCTTAGGTTAGGTTGGGTGAGAGAGGGAAGTGTGATGGTAGAAGCATTATTTCCACTAGGAAGCCATAAGGCCCATTGTACATCATTCATTTCATTCTTCATTTTCGTGGTACACAAATTTTACGAAACCACCCCGCGCTCTTAATAAAGATTAAGCCGGCGTTCGCAAAGGCCGCAGTCTCTGTAAAGAATCCTTGGCCCAGCGAACCTAGGCGCCTGTTTTGAAAAGCTGGGCAGTGAAGTGGCACAGCAGATGTTGGATCGTTTCGGTTTCTTCCTCATCGCTGCAGCTCTGTGATTGCAACAAAGATGGCTGGACTCCGTATACCATTTTCGAAGAATAGTTCCAATGGGAAAATGTCCTGTGATTATTTCGACGAGCACGGATCGATCGACTTTCGTTGCAACGCCAGGAGCTTCTTTGTTTTACCATTGTTAAGCTCTGTCCACGGCTTTATCTTTTTCGAGTGAAGACAATGCTGTCTAGTATAACTATTTAGGAAAAGCTTCTCAACCTCGCCGTTCGGAGTCGGTAGGTACACGCACGCAGGCAGCACGCACAGCACGAGTAGTTGCTGAGAAGATTAGCCCAAGTCTATTTCACGCTGTAGCGCCGCTTTTATTATTGTTATTATATTCTCATTATTATTATTATAAATGGCAAAAAACAAGTATTCAAAACCGTCAGGCTTGAATTTTATGAATCGTCCAATAAGCCAGTAAAAGAATTAGAAAACACCCTTCTCGGGTTGACGAAAACTTGATTTGTTTCCCCTTTTTGAATACAAAAATATTAAAAGTCGTCAAAAAATTGTTTAAATTCAGAAATTTCTAAATTTTCCATTGGCTTTATGTGGCGCTATGGTTCGAGGTAGAACTAAGCCTTAATCAACCAGTTCCTCCAGTAAGCACAATTCTTTGCCATCTGTCTTTAGCACACCAAATTGATTGAGGTTCTTCTCCATTGGTGTGTAATATGTAGCTCAAATGGAATGTGCACTGTTGCGTTTTCCCACAGGCTCGGAGTCTTTGTTTTGTTTTTTGCTATAGGCAATACTAAAATTTAAAAAAAAAATGTAGAACGGTGACACCAAATTTAATATTTAAATTTAAGCAACACTATATTCATCTGCTCACACTCACTTCACTTCATTGTCACCAGCACCAAGAGACGCTTGTTATGGAATTTCATCGGCAATGGGTTATTCGGTTGTGCATGCCCTCGAAAGGACTCGCTCGTTTCTCGCGTCATGCAGGCCGTGGAATCAATAAATCACCAGAATTAAACCCGGAAGCCTATTAATGCGGAATAAAATATTGACAATCCGCAAACCACTCATCACGTATGTGGGTGAATGTTTTCAAAAAAAGATCCAATTTATGCACGAGCATGTATTTAATTTTTCATATTTTTTAATCATTTTCATATTTTTTGTTTTTGTTTATTGTATAATTTTTTTCCTCTGAAACAGAGCCGTTATATTCCTTGCATGGGATTATCTCAATTTCGCATTAATTGATGTTTAAAGCGCAAGAGCTTCAATGTGATCCGAGAACTTAAATTTAACAGGAGAATGAAATTTTCATGAAAAATATAAAAGTAAAAGGCAGTTATATGCCCTTGTTTTCAAATCATAGAACGATGTGGTGGTCTGGAGACGACAGTAAGTTATGTATGGCTTTGAAGAGCTGAAAGGGCTCGTCACACAACTTCCTAGAATTCTTTGAATCACATAAAGTACAGAATTATTTTCAAAATAATCCATCAGTGTGTTCGAGTTTTATGAATTAGTCGAAATGGATATTATATCCTTTCCAATAGTTCCGAATAATCTCTTGAATAGACGAGATATTTATGTGATGTAAGGCATACGAAGTAAACGAGAGTTCGTTCTCCTGCCTTAGTAATGTTGGCGTCCTATATCACATGTTTAAGTCACTCTCGCAGCAACATTAGAGAAACTAGTCAGGGTAATGAGTTTCGTGAAATTAACGCCACATTTCTTGAAAAAAACTGTCCTTCCTTTGCTGATAGTCATCAATACCAAGTTGTCTTGCTTCCGCGATCACTTTGTCCCTATACCGAATGCTCGGTCCGTGTGTTTTCGTTTGATGTAGCCGAGATGCACTTTACGGGTTTTTTTATTTTAGATTTTTTTTTGTTGATGCTAAAAGTTTCTGTCCCAAATTGTTCCTCTTAATGGTGATACGAGCGGAATATTTGACAAACGCCCTTTTATTGTACGAATAGAACATAGTCGTTTATCCGCTGCAGACAAGCCCGGAGTTTTATGCTCAAGAAGGAAGTTGAAACAATGGAGGCATATCCTTTGTACGGCAACCCTAAAGTCAAACACAATTGCCTGCCAATTAGGGGTTGAAGCTAGTAGCCCGTTTCTAACATTTGTCTCAACTAGTTTCCTGAAGGGAAATTATCTGATCTCATTGGTTAATATTTTTTGTCAAATTTCCAGTGCTCATCACTTTCAATATTCCAAATAGTCAATTGTACACAGTCTATCAAGACGAATAGCAAAATTCCATTTCACGTTGCCATGATCCACTGCTTCGGATTCCACATTCATCCTCCTAACTGATTGCATAATGTATTCCATTCATTGATTGGCAAAGCAATTCTTGAAGTTCTCGTTGCTTGTTATCTGCAACCTAATTAAGTTTGAAGTTTGAAACCGACAGACTAATTCGGTCTCGGCCTGGATGGATGCCACTGGTGTGTGCTTCATTATCGACCACCGTAAATTGCATTTCCGTCTCTCTACGGCTATGTTACGTATTATTATCTCAAGATGCATGACGTATGCCAATCATGCACTAAATTACGTTTTCGATTCCACCAGCTGTCAATTGCTTTCTTCTTTTCCTCACTCAGACGGTGATACACCACAAGTGGGGAGCATGTGGGTATGGTTGGGTTACTCAAGTTACCAAGCAATACCCTGAAAGCAATTCCCCACTAAACCCACGCATCGAGCAGACCACCCTTAAGTCGAGATAAGAGGCCTAGGGCAATTGACATTGGTTATGGAATTTCATTACGGGCCATGACCTTAACGAAATGAATTTCGATATTGTGATAAGCAACGTGTTCGAGAATAGCCTTCCATACCCTCACTCGGAGAACGTATGTGTACGCAACAGGAATACCTGATACCCGATGACTGACCTTCGGAGGAATTGATTGCAGCACGAGGCTACTTAGGTCTCATTGACTGGGTAACATACGGTTGACGTTGTTATGAGAAATATCAAAGCTGTCAGCTTATGAAGATAATGTCTCAAAGGAAATGCTGTAGGACCCGGAAACCTAATATGTCAAGGATTGAACAAACGACTGGCTTGAGGGGTGTGTTGTGATAATGAGTGAGTGGGCTTTTGTTTCAAGGGAATAAGAATTTTGTAAAGATGACTTAATAAAGTAGAGAAAAAAACTCAGTTTCTCGGCTTTCAGAAAAACATATACACATTTGTTCGTATAGACTTTCACATAGACGGTGTTCCTAAAAATCTTCTAATTGGTATACATTTTCTAGGCACAGATAATTTGGTACCTTAATTGTGCTCAAGTCCGTTTATTCAATTTTGTTTATCCCTTAGGTGGCGCTACAGTTCAAGGTGAACTTGGGCATAGCTTCTCTTACAACCACTCGTGTTGTGCGTGCTATTTTTCGTTTACGAGTGGAGAGGACCTACAGTGTAATGCGGGCACTGCGCCGTGGCGTAGTCTATATGTGCGTCGAGTCCAACCTAGACTAAATGTTTCTAGGTTCAGTTCACAGCTCAGCTAACAATTTTCAAAAGGAACAAAATTGTTTAAGGCTCCACGTCTTCCGAGTCCCAGTCAACGCTCAAAAGTAAAGTGTGCTTTTTTTAGAAGCATGCAAATTCAGTATGAAATAAAACAAGTGAAGCAAATTTTAATGTCTATGATATTAGCTTTATTTAATAGGTAATTTTATGCCATTAGTGTCTAAATATGTAAAAAATAATATTTAAAACTCCTGACTCGAAGGACAAAAATCATTCTCTACAAAACTCTTATTCTGCCAGCCCTGCTATATGGAGCCGAAAGCTGGACACTGAGCAGAACTGCGGAGCTGATTCTTGGTGCCTTCGAAAGGAAAATTCTACGTCGGATATATGGTCCCGTCTGCGAGGAAGGCGAATGGAGGACAAGACACAACCGCGAACTCTATGAGGTGTACCAGTATGTGGATGTAGTCCGGAAGGCAAACATTCGTCGACTGCACTGGCTCGGACACATCGAGCGCATGGACAACAACGCTCCAGCTAAGAGGGTCTTCGAATTCGAGCCTCCTGGTTCGAGAAGGAGAGGAAGACCGAACCTCTGGTACAAAGACCAAGTCATCGCGGACGTAAGACAGCTTGGTCTTGATGGCTGGAAGCAGCGAGCCCAGGACGGTCAACGATGGAAGGCAGCGATTTATCAGGCTCAGATCCTACATGGGTCGTAGGCCTGCTAAGTAAGTAAGTGCTTTAATATGATTTCGGGCATACGAGTATGCACGTCACAACTAGATCGAACGAACTCCAATCTTCGACAACTTTACCGAGCAATTGGGGCCGTATATCAGCAATAACATGGCTAATGTTGACTTCCAAATCGTCCAACGTTTCTGGTTCATCGGTGTCGACTAATGAGTTCATATACTCCCAAAGAAAGTACTTTAATGGTGTGAGATCACAAGATCTTGGAGGCCAGTTCACAGGTCGATTATGCGAAATTATCACAAATTTTTCCCGCAATAAATTGATGGTGTCGAGCGCCGTGTGGCATGTTACGCCATCTTGTGAGTAACGAAGAACTCACAAATCATGTTTCGATAACGCTCTCCATTGACGGTAACCTTTTGTCCGGCCTTAAAGAAATTTAGGCCGATGATTCCACCATTTTATAAAGTAGACCAAACTGTAAGTTTTAATGGTGTGTAAGCTCGTCTCGACAAAGGCTTCGGAGTTTTCTTCACTCAAAATTCGGCAATTTTGCTTGTTTACATATCCATTTTAACAAAATTGTGAGAGTGAGAGAACAATAACACGCACAACGCTAGTGGTTGCTGAGAAGCTAAGCCCAAGTCCACCTCGGGCTGTAGCGCCGCCATAATAATTATTATTATTATGATTATAATATGATTTGGTTCGCATGGAAAGCTGAAAGTAAATACCATTTAAGGCAAGTTGAAAGATGCTTGACGGCTGATGTTGTGTCTATGTCAATAAAAAAACATGGTTGTGAGTTCAGATTCCGCCTTTACTTAATTAAGTAATGTACTCGCACTTAAGCCATCTACACCCTGGATTGTTTTAATATGTTCATTAAGCACCTTAAAGTTCTAGTCCAACTATGACCAATTACCCTTCTGGTCAATCTCCTGTCGGAGATTACATACTTAGTAAATCAACATTTGAGTTCATGTCCGTAGCAAACAAAATGTTCAAACATTGATGGACAAGACCGAAAGACAAAAACCACAGACTTTTGAAATCAATCAATACCAAGACAGACTGCAAAGCAAATGAATATGAAATTGGCTCCAACATCGTTTGACTTGATTTTATGACTTCATATGCGTCCCGACGTCCCTGCGAACAAAATGAAATGAGCGAACTGAAACATAAAACTTGATGAGCTCTTAGTGAAATAGGATTCCTATTCATTCGAACGAGAATATCAGTCGAAGCCAGACAAATGAAAATTCTCAATTCAAAAGGAACGTAAGAGCAGATCTTCCATCTCACGTCCAATCCGTACGTTTTCTGGCTGCAATTAGTGAAGTGCACATAAACCTCAGACAAAAGACAGGAAACAATAACAATGAACTTCACATGGTTCTGAAGTTAAAGTTCATAAAACTTTAAAAGGCATTCTCCAAGCGTTCACTTGTCGCTTATGTCAAGTACCTCCGACATGGGATATACATAACTATCATCTAATTCCATCTCCTTCAACGACCCATTTGAAGTTGTAATTGCTTAGAACCCTAATTCAATTTTCTTGAAATCAGAGTCATCAGAGCTCAAAACTCAACCGAGTATCAGGTCCTGAATGCACTTTTGTCAACTACCACCACCGCCCATTGTGAGGCACAAGGAGCACAGTGTTTAAGGATACTGCTGCCCAAATGTTGCAATAATTAATATCCTGTCCAAAACTCTTGCAAATTAAGGAACTATTATCGTGTTGCTAACAAAATTATTCCCATGTCCCACATTCGTCTTCTTCTTTCGGATGATAGGCCTTGGTAGCAGCAACATCACTGGCAGTGGAGCAACTACCATCAAAATCATAAAACACTCACCATGATGACTGCTCATCCATCAAATGCATCATACACGAACGCAGGAGCCTTGTCAGGCCTTCACATGTGCTCACGAATCCTTGCCCACAGCACCATCAGCTCCAGATGATTGTGCGAGGATGTACGAGTACACAAGTAGGTTGATGTATGTGCTTGCACATCATCAGATTGGTCTGTCTCGGCCTCACTTGGTACATCTACGAGGATGTTTCAGCTGTGCTCTGCTGTACTGTTCGGTCTGATATCCTGGTTGAGGTTTGCCTAAGAGTTTATATGTAATTAAGCTGTGAAGCGAACGTTTCTCAACAATTTATGCAACGATAAAGTCTTCCGTCCCCACAGGGGATGGGACACGCTGCCACAGACGCAGACATACATTAGACGGAGGCATCTGTTGTTAACCAGAAGATACAAGGAGCAAATATTTAAAGTTCTGCTTGTCATGCCCTAAGATCCGATTCAATTCAAATGGAATTCATAATCAACACCCACACCCGCATTCTCGTTTCGCCCCCATCCTCACTGTCAGACGTTCGCCCATGATTTTCCGGCTGACATCAACGACAGCAACATAAAAGTCAATCTTTTGTGTCAAAAATCGAAGGAATGTCGTCGCTCCTCACAATTATTGGCAAACATAAAAGTTCCTTCCTTTCAGGGCTGTGTGTTCAGTAAGCGCCCTCGTCGTCGTCCTCTGCCCCCTCACGAGGACAACAAAAAACAACCGAAAATTGCTCCAATAAACCGAGTAAACAAATAAAAACAATTTAAAACGATGATACAACATCATTATAGCTGGCAGAGACGAGAGTGGATTCCGGCGGAGGGATGATGTGGCGGAATTGGCCGTGGTTGGGGGGGCATTGCCATAAAGTTTAATGCGCGGCAATGTCATAAAAGTGTGCATAAACAACCCCCGGAGGGATTGTTCCCAAGCAGAGGGTGTGCGGTTGCCGAGAGACAACATGCTGGGTTTTGGCGGATTGCTTGGACTATTGGAACGCATAAAACTAATGTACTTCACTATAAAACCGTGATTTGTTTACAGTCCATCTTGTTTATTGGAATTTTAATTTGGTCTATGCTGCTTTTGGTTGGGCCAAGTATTCCGTTTTGGAGAATGGTTAATGATCCATCATCGGGGGAGTTCAAGCGAAACTTTTGATTTATAACCTCGCAAACTTACAAGCAAGAGTTCTTTGCAAAGTTAATTTTTAAGTTACTTTCAACGAGGAGTGGATTGAACTCCGCGAAAAGAGAAACTAAAATTTCAGTGGAACGTGTGGAGGAATGCCTCAGAGAGTTCCTGCTCAAGAGTACGACGGCACCTGCTGTCGCAGCGCATAAGTTAATATATTTTGCCAGCGACCGTGTGCATCGGATTTGCAATAAAAGTGAAATCAATTAATCAAGTCTTGTCATACACGCCACGGACGAAACAATGGTTCATTTGATGTTCTCAGACAGACAGGCAAGCTGGCGCGTATGTAGGTTGTGTTCTCTCCCCCATTTGTTTTGAGATGTTTTTTTGGAAGGCATGTAGAAGAGTATAAATTTAAGATCGATACGTAGATGAGTGGCATGTTGAAGGGTTGAGTTCCTTATTTATTTATGGAATCAGTATCTCTGGTATATTCTGGTAGGGAGCATGGTCGCGATTATTTGTGGAATTTGGGAAAACGAAAGCATGCCCGATGACTGAAGTATATGGTTCGTACAGTTTATTGGGTGAACGTTGTAGTCTTTGTGCACCACACTAATCGGTACGTACTAAAGCGACTTTCCGCCCGCAAATTGGCGCCCACGTCACCATTATTATTATATAAACTTTATTGTGCATTGAAATAATCCAACTTACTACCTACAAGAGTCCAAGACGCTCAATGTCTAATCCCCGTTGTAACTCCTAAATGAATCATGACCATCTCGTCCATCTCATTCCTTTGAGTTTTGATTTGCCCACTGACTGTTTTAAAGCGGGCCGCTTTTTGTCAATAAAACTTGCATCCATTGGCAGCATCTGTAACAGTGGACCCGATACCCATAAACAAGCGATTGCAATAAAAGGAAATCAAGTTCATGTGACCCCAGTCTGTTAAAAAATTCATAAACTCCTTTAGGGCACCTTCATTCTCAGTTTGGATGAGGGCAAGTTTGACGAACCGATAAAAAAACACAGAAACACAACATAAAGACTGCTGCTTCCACTCAATTGAACCCCCTTTTTTGCCGGGTGTATGGGGTTGGTGGGGTAATTACAATAAAAATCCAGTCGTCATCCTCACACAGCACATAATCATCATGCAAGTCACGAATACTGAGAGCCTTCCGATGTCTTGAGTTGATGTAGTTCGAGTTACAACAATTTACACCACAGATCGTAGCTCCTAAGAGGATATCCCTTGGCATCGGCATCCTTCATGCCATTACTCCCTCGAAACTGCTTACTCATATTCGTTTGTCATCATCATCGTCGTCGTAGTCGTCGCCGGTCGTCGGTCGTATCGGTGCGTTGCTATTTGATGGGAATTTCTCAATCAGGGTTTTATTATGACGAATGGCACGTACTTGGGATTGTTCGATGAAGGGGACATGCCTGTGCAATTGTGAGAGACTGCCAGCAGAATGCTTGCAGCGGGGAGGGGGGCTACTTATTGGCAAATACATTCCATCAGAGCACACAATGACAAAAAAGTCTCTCTAATTTCGATGTTTACACTGCGAAGGGAATATGATTCGATAATTGAATTAAGCTATCGGATGCGCACATGTAACTGTTTGAACAATGGCTCCACGATGAATTTATCTGCGAGGGACAAATGGAGTGTGTCGCCAATTCCCGTGGGCTGGAGTGTAGGTCTTTAAATTTGACTCCCAGTTCTGCTAAGTGATGATTCGCACGATAAAGCGAAGGAAGTGCGCTGAACTGAACATGAATGGCGCCTATTCGGAGGAAGATATCTTCAAATCAATGTGACAGCGATCTGTTTAAGTTGAAATTCGAAATCCGTGGGAAGGGGCTGTCATTGTTGTATCGAGCATTCAATTTTGCAATTGTTGACAGTCAATACTCTTGTATTGCGTAAATTGCAAGTAAATCCTGTCTAAAGTTCTACTGTCCTCCGAAATCGATTTGCACTCACTGTCCTCAGATGGCATTTGTAATTAAATTTTGTTAAGCTTTGGTGATGTACAATTTTGTTTGCATAAATAATTCAATTTTAATTAAAATCCAACATGGAGTAGGTGGTATTTTGTTTGCGGAACACTTGGCTGAGAGCAGCTCGCCAAACATAATCATTGTGTCACCATAGCACCCACTCAGAGTGAGGCTTCGAATTGTTCTGTGTCAACTATGCTCTTTTTTAAGGCAAACAATGGAAGCAATTTAAAGCTTAATCTTGTTGGGATTAGTTTCTATTAGAGCCATTCTTCAGTTTCCAAGAGGATGGACAAATTCTAATTAAATTATGCAGACGTTCGGTATTAAGTTGCCGCCTTCCGGTCACTGTCTGTCCTTCTGGCCGGGAACGTTTCTGCACTTTTCGTTTCTTTTAATGTTTTGTCGCCGTTAGCTGTTACATCTTACATACTGTCTCCTCATCGCTCCTGCAACCTGCCAGCTGCCTCATTTTTTAGATAGCTAACCTGTATTTTTTAGATAGCTGCTGGATACGAAAGATAAGAAAAGAAACTCAAATCAAACAATAACGGTGTGAGGTATATAACTGACTCTGACTGTATTTTAAAGCTGCATTCACGCCATTATGGAATACATAGTATTTAAGTATGGAATAACAAATCATGCAAATGATAGCCTCGACCTCCCTGGCAGTGCTTCAAGTGGTCGGCTCAATTTTCAAAATGTGCGCCGTTATCCCGGCTATAGCGTCTCGAATGTTGGCCTCCAGCTCGTCCAAAGTGGCTGACTTGTTAGCGTAGACTAAGGGCTTGAACTAGCCCCTGAGAAAATAATCAACTGATGTCAGGTCGCATGATCGTGGCTCACGCTCGCTGTGAGATTAACCAATAACCGAAATTTCTCCTTCATAACTTCGAGCGTCGTTCGTGTGTAGCTTGTATGGCTTGTATGGGTTGCGCCGTCCTGTTGGAACTAATAATAATAATAATGGCGGGGCTACAGTCTGAGTTGGACCTGGGTCTAGCTTCTCAGTACACCTCGGGTTGAGCGTGCTACTGTTCTGTCATAAGTGGAGGGGACCTAAAGTTTTATGCCGACTCCGAACGGCGAGATTGAGAAGCTTTTTTTGGACGGAAAGGGTATACTCTTTGAGCATTATCAGTGACTCTAAAGAGGTGGAGCCGTGAACAATTTTTTTATTTGAAAAATTGTTTTGTCTGGACCGGAATTTGAACCTAGACTTGAAAGTCTAGTACGTATGGGTTGACTCACAAGCCCACACGGCCACTGCGTCCACTGTCGGATATATCGATGCTTTTGAGATTTGGCTACAGAAAGTCGGTTAACATTGCTCTATACCTGAGGCCATTGAGGGCAAGGGTATCTCCTTCATCATTTCTAAAGAAATAAGATACGCCGACGCCGCCATGCGATAAACAGCACCAAACACTTACCGTCAATATTTGTGGATACCTTGATGCTTGATCAAACACTTGTTCGCTCCAATAATGACAATTTTTTAGCCGCTGAGCCTCTTCTTTACTGGCCGCTACAGCGGCTATGTTTTCTTCATTTAGCACTAATATCTGTATGGTTGGTGGCATGAAATCCAAAAGAGTGTACTCACGCCCAAAAATTTCTACGGTGCGACTAATTGCCTATACACTGAAGCAATTACCATTACAACTGTGTCGGAATTTCAATAATATTTTTAAATGACTTTTGCTCGTTCGGCAAATGTGAAACGATGCGTGATGAAATGACAAAACTTACTGAATATTTTGACAACGTTAGAAGAAAGTTCACTTGCACCGGCTTTAGGCATTCGATCAAAATACTCCATTCTTTTTTAACTACTTATATCTTTTTGTGTTGCCTTTGTGGGACAATAACTACAGAAGTTAAGTTACTCGTAATATAATAATAATAAAGTAATTAACTTCCGTTCACATACCGGAAAAGCTGAAATCAGAATTAAAGCAAATTATGGTTTTAGCAATTCTCAGATATCACACCGTTCCAAATAAATTTCAAGCTAGCTTCTAGACATTTTCTTTAATTGAACTTTTTCACTTCAAACAATCGCAACTCTAATCGTCAAAAATAAAATATTTCCTTTATATTTTAAGAATGGATATACTATTGCCCGGGAGCCGGCTAGACAACATTTTTAATGTCAACCTTCTCCGCCTAGCCCCGTCCAAGCACAGAAGCTAGGGAAGCTGTTAATACCAGTTATTTCCTCGAGGCAATGTCATTGACTCATCGAATTAAAGTTAAACTCGCGTTCGCCCATCAACAATTATACCCGAAGCGTTGTCGTAACAGCCAACGAATTTGACCACTACACCACGGTAACCATTGTCTTTTTTTCTATTATGAGTCTTGAGCTTGGTAATCGAATTGATTCTAACAAAATCCTAATGAATTTAACCCATTCCTTCATGTTCACTGTCGTTGTGTGGTGAGAATAGAAAAATGCATGAGAAATTGTTGCCTTAAATCCATTACACTCCTTTCTTCATCCAAAATGCCCTTCCAACATCGCCACTAACCATCAACAATTTGCCACATTACCAATGTCCACATAGTTCCTTCGTCACCATGAGGTATTGATGTAATTGGCGTATTGCTAAAGTCCTTTTCAAAAATTTGCAAACGGAAATGTCTCGTCGGCAGAGGATGTACACATTGTTATGCAAATCAACGATGGCGATGGAAATTAAAACGATTAAGGATTTGTCTCCGAAAACATGTTCTTCCTTCCCCAGCGAATCCTTTTTTACATTCATTTGCGATGTAAATTGCAATTTAAATTTTACCGAGTGAAAAAGGACAACTGTGCTTGTGGGAACCGCTTGTCCTCCGGAGTTCTAGAACGCCGCCAGCGGCGGATGGCGTCATTGCATTTTTTTCTCCTCCGACTCCGACTAAAGGACAACAGCGCAAGAATGGAGAAAAAATTCTAAAAGTGAGGGTGGCTTTGAAATCAGCTGGAGGATTTCTCACATGCATTGAAGCCATGCATGGAAGGACATAATCACATGTCCATGGTATGTAATTTTGCAATGAGCACTTGGGAAGGGCAGTGGTTTGGCGAAGGACTTTTGCTTCGCACGGTGGAAGTCTCCACGCGTTTGTGTGCAGGATTTGATGCCAATCGGACAAAGGTTCGCCTCATTTAAATCCCCTCACCAGCGTAAGACTGCGGCGATTCTTGTCACATCGTTATGATAGTCTATGCAATCTCCACCGTCTCACCAAATCAATCACATCGCATTCAGTTACCCACGGCTAAAACTTTACTATCAACGCCCTGGACTCACAGACAAAATTCCTTCCCTCAAGTTTGCTTACAAAGGAAATTAATTGAAAAACTTTTACAAAGCCCCGCCCGAGAAAGCCCACAGCAACAGCATTCTCGCGGCGACTGAGGAAAGCCTACATTTTAAATAAGTTATCCTGAAACAACAAAATCAATTTGGTTGGCAAAAAGGACTTAAGGACTTATGACTTTTTCATTCTTCGCTGAGTTCCTTTGCCCTAAGTGGGCATGGTGATGTCAAGTCGGTGAGTCCTCACGAAGACATTGCACGGAATTAGATGAAGACTTCAAAAGGACAAGGCGTTTGTTTAGGGAAGGACATAAGTTCGGTGTTGTTGACAAATCTAGTGCTTAGCAACGCCTTCAATCGTAATTCGTCAGGCAACCGCAATTAATTTGCCCAACAAGGACCCCAACAAAGGGTGGGTGGTAATCTCTTGAACGGTAAACAAAAACCCACTCGTTGCTTTCTTCTTCGTAATTTTGAGGTTTACCCGTCAAGAGTCTCGGTTGACATATGAAAGGCATCTCACTCGGTTCCACCAGAAGCGGTTACTTTAATGCCGGCAGTTGTCGACTGTCGAATTCGATGGTGTGGAGGGGACATTGGAGAGTTCAAGCACCATTCATAGCCACTCCCTGTGAAGAGGATAAGGAGCGTACTTCAAAAGCGACACAATGATTTTCGCGAAAGTTGGTTGGAAAATTCAAATCCAGTGACAGCTGGTCGGAATCTCATTACGGAACGACTTGTTTTGCGTTCACTTCCCAGACTTAACTGACAATAAGCGACATGTCACCAGTAAATCAAATCATGTGGCACTTTGGGTAGACCAGACTCTGATGTGTGAATAATTTAAATTTCAAAGCAGTACTTTGACAGTAAGCTTTAGCTTTAGAAATTACGCACACATCCGCAGAGTGGTTGGGGAGGGATGGAGTTGGGGATCCTTATGCAAATGAAGATTTGACGAGGGTTTGGATGTGTTTATTTCATTATTGGATGCGAGGTATTTGATCGTCTTTCTAGGAAAATCTTGAAATTCAATTAAATCTCATTATAAGCAGACATCCTATGTAAACGAAATCTTAATAGATTTTATGTCCCAAAAGTAAAAAAATACGGCTTTCAAAAAAAAAAAAGAAACGCTTGTTGAGTTTTCAGATGTTTCGAATCTGGGGAAATGAATGAAAGAATTGATAGTCGACAACGAAATTTAAGATTTGAGTTTTTCTTGGAAATTGGAAAAGTAAAGCTGTGCACAGCGCATCTTAAAACAACTTCAATTAATTCATTCCAAATAATCTCGATGTTTAAGTATGCACGTGTAAGACATGTATTTTGCATGTGATAGTCTAAACTAACGGGAGATTTCATAAAAAAAAATCCAAACATTGACTCGATAATTTTTAAGTTCGTTGGCGCCGAAAGTTGTGGAGCACGAAGAGGACCTACTTCTTAATAACCTCTGCGGCATCAGTGAGGTACGTATTAAAAGTGTACAATGTTTAGGAAAAAGTAAATAGAATGGTGCTGATGACAAAGCTATTCTTACAGTTAGAAAAGTGAAGAGGAATCAATTTAAATTCTACAGTCTATAAACTCCGACTTTGCTGTATAATTTCACGCTGATATTCTTAACTACCGTTGATTGTTTCTATCTAATTTAATAGTAACCGTTTCGGTCAGTTTCGGTGAGTTCTGCTTCTTTAAACGGGAGCGAAATATATCGCTCTCTACGTATACAAATCTCAGTTGACAGTCGAATCGTCCTTAAGTTACTGATTACTTTTCGTTTGCTTTTGACATAAGCCAGTATTTCCGAACGACTATTATAGTTGGCCCATAAGGAAGTGTAATGCTGCTCAAACGCAAGGAGAGTATGAGTATGTTGTTTATTTCTGGTTATAACCTTCTGTTTCGAAGAAAATGTTTACATACTCGTAAATAAACTGTTCTCATCCCAGAACAGCAAAGTTTTACAATGAAATCTCAAAAGTGAACAGGAAACTAGTATGGTTTCTGACATATGCTCGGTTTCTGCAACTTAAGGCAACACAACCGTCAGTCGAAATCTTCCACGGCTGCACTTGCGGCGGTAACGAAGAAGTTACAAAACGACTTGGGCTGCTTAATTAATTGAATGAATATTAGTGCCAAGCGCATTCATGTCCAAAAACTTCTGAGAAAAGCGAAACTAATTTGAATAAAACAAAACACCATGCTCCACTTGTATCCAATCCAGTGGTGTCACTATTTTTTATGCGGGACTCGTTCTTTGCGGATCCGGAATGAGTGCAGCAGTAAAAAGTTTTCCCCCGAATTCACTAAAATAGCAGTCGAGAGTCAAACTAACCGAAAACAAAAGCAAAACGGATAACTTTCAAAAACTGCAGTTTTTTTTAAAATAAAAATAAATGCAAATCGAAATTGTTCCCAACACGAGGGTAAAGTTTTTGCATTTTCATCTACACGAGTACCATTTTTCCAAGCCTGAGTTCGGAACGTCTCTCTCTCTCGCTGTGGTCGCACAAAAAGCATAGTGTAACCGAAAACAAATGAAAATTAAGAGAAGAGCATGGGAATCAGAAGTGAATCGAGGAAAAGGTTAATGGCGGTGGTTACAAGTTTCCAATGTCAAATGGCCGTCTGGGTGGTGGAGATGTGTCTTGCTGTGGTCACAAGTGCAGTGAAGTTCTTCTGCAGTCAATTGAATGTAGAGCAGTTTAAAGAACAAAGTACCATCTTATCCAATGACATTTAGTTTTCTATAGTTTCGGGAATGGTGTTGAAAATGGTGTCAAAGAAATTAAAGGTTGAACTCGTTGAGAGGGTTGAGGCTTTGTCACCTAATAGTCATGCCAATGTGATGTGATGTTGCTGGGAGGTTGATGATTCCATCCGTCGTATACTGGGTTGTTCAGAGGCCAACATAATCGCTAAAACGAATAATGAGCTGGTTGCTAGAGCACGTACAGTGCGTTGCCGGTCTCTGGCCCAACTCTGACCCTCTGACCCTGAGCCAATGTAACAGAGGATATCTTCAATTAGGGTAGCGTTCACAAGAGGCAAAGGACATCAACTAATTTGGTGCGAAAGTGGAAACCGCTATAAAAGCTGAAGAAGCTTTTTGTTTGAAGCTCAGCTTCACCCCGGACTATATCTCCATTCGAAGAAGATAAAGAAAAATAATCAGCAAATTCTCATTTTTCAATTCTCTCTCTGTCCACTAACCACTAATTCCAACATTTGTGCATATTTTCAAATCAGTGTTTCAACGCATATTCATAGACATGCCTGAACTGCCTTCACCAATCCAGGAATCATGAAATGGAAACCATTAGCCTCATCATCTTCTCCTAACGCACGAAACTTCCGTGCAAAGAACCATTATAGTTTATTGTTGAGCTTAGATACTCTTTGAATTGACCACCCACTTTAACGAGGATCGTATTGGAGCATATAATTCCGTGTGATTTAAAAAAAATGTGTACTCACATTCGTTCGTTGCTTGATGAACAGATCACCCTCCTTATTCATCATGATGAGCGACACGCATCTGAATTTTTGTTCAAATTCAATTCAAACAAAAGATGCCGACACACACACACGCCCATGAGACAATATCTCGTGTTAAGCAAACAAGACCACTGATTTGGAAAGCAGGGAATTGTTGATGACATGACAGTCGTCCCCTTGGATGGAAGAGCGTGTACATGGAGCCATGGAACAGCTTAATTCAATTAAGCTATCGCGCTTAGGAGGAAATTGCGTGAACAATGGATCCACAATGAGTTGAGATATCTTGGCATCACTGCGTCTCTCTGCGTGCGTGTGTGCGTGTTTTTGGCAAAAGTCGAATCGAAATTGAGTTTTAAAATTGTAAATTGTTTGACAATGACAACCACGGTGGGGTTGGGTGATGCTGATGATACGCAGTCACATTCCAAGAGGAAATGGATGTGCAGAGTGCTGTCGCTCGAGTTACACGAGAGAGGAGAGGAAAGGGAAATGCCTGTTAATCATAATTTAATAAACATAAAAACAATCTTAACTGGAGCGGAAGGCTACAGCATCGTTGGAATGAAATGACTTGATGAAAATGTGTGCGAATAAATTATGTGTAAGCATGGTGTCATATTTTACATAACTTATTCGTGAAGAGGGCTGAACTTGTGGGCTTATCCGTTGGCATTTACAGTCACGTTAAAGGAGGGTTAGAAAGTCAGATAGCTTAGTTTTAAGTGTAACGTTAAAAAATGCTGAGTTGTAAGCCTGTTTGGCAAGGGATCCAAGAGAAGCGGTTGCACACCTCATTCACTTTTGTGGGGACTTTGACGAATGAAATCTTATATGTGTGTTATCTCCGTTTCGTGGTTTGAAAACCGAATGAGACTCAGCTCGTTGAGTCTTTCGATAAGAAGTTCAATTTGGGTTTGGATTAAAATTTTAATCAGATTGCCATCGAGTATGCAATTTGTTCTACTCCTGTCTTCTACATTAGGGCTAATTTATGAATTGTACTCTTTGTGACAATTTTGTACTCTTTTTCTTTATGTAGTGAATTTTCAGATGGCGCTGCAGTCCGGCATCTATCTGTTTTCTAGTAGTGGAGGGAACTATTGTATTATGCCGACTTCAAATGGCAAAGTTTGGGAAACTTTCCTTGAAATCTATACAAAGTCTTTGAGCATTATCGGAAGACCAGTTTTGTTGTGCTCCTTAGCCAGATTTTCGTTAAATATTTTTTTTTATTGTAAATGTAGGTGTTTATTCATTTTATGACTCACAATAACTTCGAAGGCCTTATATAAAAAAGTTTTTGACCAACACGTTTAATTAAAAAGATTCGGTAAAAATGTTTTGTTGTTGGGCCACACGTACAGCAACTAGTAAAATAAACTATAGTCGGATCGGATTTTGCTACAACAGTATTTATATTTCAACAAACATGAAAATGATGCTTCGTATGTCAAAAATCGCTGCGCAGAAGGTCAAAAATAGTGTTCAACAAAATCTTTATTTTGTTAGTCTTGCTGAAAGAAGTTGAATCCTGGATGGTAGACAAGACTGCAGAACTGGTTCCTAGTGCTTCTCCAAGGAAAAAATCTAAGCAGGCTATTTTATCCTGTCTTTGATTGGAGGAGAGGGCACAGCCATAAAAAAAAGTGCTCTACAAGATGATTTCGGAAGGCAAAAACCTGTCGACAAAAGTGGCACGGCTACATCGAGAGAATGAACGCCAATGCTCCTGCTAAAAGAATCTTCCAATTCGATTCTCAAGATTCGATAAAGAGACAAAGGCCAAACGTCAGGTACAAAGTGATCGTGGATGTAAGCCAAATTGGTTTTGATTTCTTAAAACGGGGTACCCGAAAGCGCCAAGGACGGAAAGGGGCATTAACTGAGACTAAGACTCCCAAGGGTCGTTGGCCTGATAAGTAAGTAAGTAATTAAGTTTGATCTGACTGATTGCAGTAATATTCGTATGTGGGCTGGCTTATCAGTTTTCAGATATACTTTCGACTTTTTCGTAATTTGATTATCAATCCATTTCCTTCATAAAACTAAGGCGCTTGATTATTTTCTGATTCGCTTATACGAAAAATTTGCCGAACGTAAGAGAAACCATTGCTCCCAAAACTTTCCAGTCAATAGTTAGTCAAGAGCGATGTGAAGGGTACATCATTAAACGCATCTCATCTTTAAATTTATATTGAACAAAGTGTGTGTGAAATATTATCGACATTTTTAATTTTTTTGGAAAACCTATCAATGCCATTATGTAGGAAATATTGCATCATTCAAATGTCCGCCGTGGCTTCTCTTGGTGACGGGCATCCAAAATGTCAAATTTTCATTGGCGCATAAATCAGGCTGAATTTGACCGATACCATCGGTTATGTTGGCTTTGTGGGCCGCCGTGGTTTGTAATTTATTCGCATAAACCTTCGACTTTAAAAAATTCCACAAGAAAAAGTTTAACAAGCAAATCGCACGCTCTCACTGGCCAGTTCACATCACCTCCACGTGAGATGACCATGCCCTCAAATCGCTTCTGCAGAATTTTCAATGTGGCGAAAGCTGTGTGGCACGTAGCGCCATCTTGTTGAAGCCACATGAAGTCAGTAATCATCGACCTATAGCGTTCGTCGTTGAAGGTGATGGCCTGGCCAACGTCAAAATCAAAGAAATGTAGACCGAAGGTGATGGCCTGGCCAACGTCGTTATCAAAGAAATGTAGACGGCGCCAGCGGAAAATCCACACCAAACGTTATTTTTTTTGGAGATGCATTGGACGCTCTTGGATCTCATGTTGATGGGTATTGTCCCAAATTCGACAATTTTGTTTGTTGACGTACCCATTCGTTTGTTGACGTACCCATTGGACCTCATCGCTGAAGATGATTTTTCAATGAAAATCAGGGTCAGTTTCCAATTGCTTCAGAGCCCATTCAACGAACACACGTCGCTGTGTCTGCCCATTTATCAAATTTACCAAGCACCAAATTCACTCGCAAAATTCGCAAAGTTGTGATCTGTGATTTGTTGTGAGCGACGCGAAATCAACTGCATCGGATTCTCCTGCACACTCTCATGGACAGTGGCGATGTTTTCGGCAAATCTTGCGATTCTTCGACGAGCGGGTCAGATCAACTACGATTCAAGTGGCTTATAAAAGTTGAGCAACACCCAATTTGGCTTGCGAAATTAGAAATCGCTAAGAAATAATCGTTTCTTGTCAAATGAGGAAGAGCCTCGGGCTGTAGCGTCTCTAAATAAAAAGAAGATACCTATGTGAAATTGCGTGTACTGCATGAGTAACCAAAAATGATAGACGACATAGACATTTCAAGCGATATCTCTCATTTGCACTCGTTAAAGTAGTAAACAATTGTACTTTAAGATTGTGATTTATTAGATCCGGCGACCACATGTCCGGGAATATATTCCGACAGACATGGCACGTAATAATCTTTTAAAACGAAATCAATACACAGGCAATAATCGCGATTTCCAAGAATTTAATTTCACTTAAAAATTCTTTGGTTTTAAAATAGAACCCATTATCTGCGATATCCATACGATGTTTTTATTACATAATGGTATTTCTCACTTAAGTCCTAGGAGCTGGTTAGGTAAATACGGCCAACTTCCTGCAAACGTCACTCCTTAAAACATAACACACCGAAATAATAGAGAAATGGAGAGAAAAAACTTCTAGATATAAATCACTTTTCAACGGAAAACGAACTGGCACGCGACATGAAACGTCTGAGTCAAGAGCAGTCACCACACAGTAACGCGCACTATCAAGCCGGCATTATCAAGGCCATAAACTTATTTGCCTTGTTTTCTACTGTGCCGTTGATAGTCATAAACGCTGATTCCAGTGTTTGACCAGTTCTGTTGTTAGCGAGTTGTGACGCGACAGTCACACAATCGAATTAAATCATAAACAAAACACATTGCTGGCGAGTGTAGCCCTATAGGCCGTATTGGGGCTTATCGGCGGCTATCTAATCAGTGTTACAAACAATTAGACGGTATCAAAGTTTTCACGTATTAGTCCATTGCCAGCGGCGTTCAAGTCATGTCGAGACTTCGCGCGGTTATTATCGTCTTTTTCGTCGTGAATACCAGCCTTCTTATCGTGCCGGTTCACGCAGCTAACGTTTTGTGTATGTTCACTAGTTCGGGCAGGTCTCAGTTGGTAGTGTTTATGGCAGTGGCCAATACTCTCATTGAAAGGGGGCACAATGTGACGATCATCACAACAATACAAATTCCACCGCAGTCGGAGCCGGTTCATCCGTTCAGACACATCTTCTTGGAAACTACCGTGGAAACGGCCAAGAAAATAAACGACAATCTGGTCGAAATAGCAGAGGAAAACACTTCCAAAGTCAAGGCGATGATTAACTTCTTCACACTCGTCGACATCTTTACCACCATTCAGAGGGACGCTCTGCTACAGGAGCCGTTCCAAGAGTTCCTTCAGGAAGACAACCATTTCGACTTGATGCTGCTGGGATATTACAACAACGACTACTTGGTCGGTGTGGCTGCGCGGTACCGATGTCCCATTGCTATAATCATCCTTGGATCGCCTTATGGTCCAATCAGCCGAATGATTGGCAATCCCGAGGAGACGACCTACGTCCAGTTCCCGCTGTTTGGGCGAAGCCAACCCATGAGCTTCATGGAAAGGTTGATAAACTTTCTGTGGGCTGTCGTGGAACCCCTGATACAGTTTTATTCTCACCGAATGATGGAAAATGTTTACACGTAAGTTGCGGTTGTTTGAACTCGTGCCAGACACTCTTTGAACGCTCTCAATGCCATTCTCATAGGAGATTATTTACAGCTGATTTTTATCCAACGTTCTCCGATGTAATCACCAACATCTCGCTGGTCCTGTGCAACAGTCACTTCTCGGAGTTACCCGTACGGCCTTTAGTCCCGGCGCTCGTCGAAATCGGAGGAATTCAGTTCAAAGATCAACCAGATCCTTTACCCGAGGTAAGTTTGGCTAAAAGCACTTTGACATCAACTCTCATGGTTACGTCTTTTTAGGACATTCAAGCTTTTCTCGATTCGTCAACAAATGGAACGATTCTTTTTAATGTTGGCTACAAGCTTCGGGGAACCTATTTGAGACCAGAGAAAGTTCAAATAATTTTAAGCGTCCTCTCCAAACTGAACCAGACTGTCCTTTGGGAGTGGGATGATAATATGCCGACGCATAAGCCTCCAAATATTCTATTTCGACGAGGCTTACCACTGGAAGGTATTCTAGCTCACAATAGTGTCAAGGTCTTCATCACAGATGGACGGCCGAGCTGCATATTCGGCGCACAGTATCGAGGGGTTCCCATGCTCGGAATGCCACTTTATGCCGACGAACCATACAACATAGAGGAAATGACCAATAAAGGCTATGGAGTTTCCGTCGATGTGAACACACTGACGGCAGAGTCTTTTCAACAGGCATTGGAAAATGTCCTTTATTCGCCATTTTACAGCGCAAAAGTGAAAAGATTCTCGAGAATCTACCGCGATCGGCCGACAACGGCTAGAGAAACAGCAGCATTTTGGCTGGAGTATGTGATACGTCATCAGGGAGCTCCTCACTTGCAGAGTCCACTGGTGAAAATGACTTTTGTGCAACGTTGGAACATTGACGTCATTTTTGTGATAGGGATCATCGTGTATACATTTTTTAAATTGGCCAAGCTGATTGGAGTAGTTGTAAGTAAGGCTCTGGAGTTCAGAGCGAATAGGCGAATAAGGATTCAAAAATACAAATGTGCCTAGGTAAAGTGTGGGTGTTTCTTTTGTTGAGGAGATGGAATCTATTCTGAGTGATGTACGTTTTATTGCTGTCGTGGTCAAGTGCGCGAATTCCTGCGAAATACTTGAATGATGCCTGGAAACGTATAGCAGCGTTGGCTTCCATTTGTCGCCCAAATAAGTATAGGGGATGAGATTGGGGATGATGTCCAGTGCGTCCGAAGGAGTGGTTTTTAACGCGCCACTTATGCTGATGCAAGCTTGACGTTGAACTTTTCTTAAGTTTTTATAGTGCAGGCTTTATCTAGAATGGGCCACCAGACTAACACACCATATATCAGTTTGCCACACTATGGCAACGTAGATGCAATGGGTCATGTGTGGGTGAAGACCCCATTTTTTTCCCATAGCTTCGACGTTTCGGGCGCGTTTCAATACTGTCGACATCCAGCTGAGTCTCTTATCTATGGTGAGTCCCAAATATATGGCTGTGTCCGACGAAATGCAGATTTTGCCGTTGGTTTCTATGTGTCCAACCTCATCTATTTAGACTTAAGCCACAGAGGATGACTTCTTAAAGTTTGGCGCACCCAAGATGATAAATTCAATTAACAAGGGATCGTCTATCAGAATAGTATTGGTTGTGGAAGCCCACTGTCAGTCCGGAGTATGGCGCTACCTGAAAAGAAGAAATCTTGACGTGTAGAGTAGCTACCCGTCGTGTAGAGTTTTCGAACTTATTTCTCATTTTTTCTGAAAAGCATTGGTTTTTTTATTTCGATAAGTACATTTTTGAAGTATATATCTAAAGTATCTACTCGTATAATTAAAACAATCGATGATATGTAGTTACTGATAAGGTTAGTGTTCACTTCCGTGTGCGATTTAAAATTATTGTCAAAGCTACCGGTTTTTAACTCAGACATTGGGTATACAGCATAATTGACCTACCTCCGTACTTTATCGTTTGTTTCACAACGTTATTATCCCTGTCCAAACCATTTCAGCAGACGTCAATGCTATTCAAGAGGTTGCTCGCTTATTGTCAATGAGTTCAATAAATGCGAAATTTATTCCTTTATATGCACATAGACAGTCAGGAGGCCATAAATGCTCTGGAGATATCATCAATTAAGTCCGAGATGGAAAAACGTTGCCGTCTTACTCTAAAAGGGATAGCGGTCAGATGTAACCTTACCCAATGCTGGGCCGCTGGACATAGTGATATTTCAGACAACGAAACAGTCGGGCAGTTAGCTAGAATGGATATGGGTATGTCAACTAATCAGGAGACAGCGTATCCCTCAGTAAAGTTAATTAATACCCTGTTACTTACGGATACCATAAAAACCACTAATCGAAGATAGCTGTAACTTTGTAGATACTTGCAGGACAAAAAGACTTATTCAGCCTACCTTATGAATAATAATAAGTCACTGCATGTGTGGATGCTCTCCTCGTTGAGTTGGAAGAGTTGGAAGAATGCACAGAAAGGCTGAATGAAAGGTCCGTAAAAATAAGTTTCTATAGATGTAGTTATCCAAGCCTGCTTCGTTGTCAGTTTGCAGAAACAAATTTGACTTATCTTTTAAGACAACGATTATTCGTTGCCCTTCATTTTCCAAACCAATTGGTCTCACGTGCTTGATATAGTGGGGGTATGACGAAACTCTTTGCTGCGGCGGCTTAATTTCCGTAGCAACCAAAATGCTTACCAATGTGAACATAAATATGAGCATACTTTATCACAAATTACTCTCAAACTCAGTCATAAAATGTTGTTGTTGCATAAGTTGCTTCGGAAAGAAGTATTACCGCCGACGGGCTGCTTAATAAATTCTCGGATTCATTGCAAAAATAAGTTAATTTTTGTTTTTCGAAGCACATTTCAAATGATTTCGATATCCTGTCTTACTTCCATAAACACAAAGTTTCAAAATGTTTTGCAACAGAAACTATCACGGTGGTCCTATTTAAGCAGTTCCTTGCATTAAGCACACCAAGGTTATACACGCCAGATGGCAGATGGAGTCGACTTTGCTTATCCACCGTCGCCTTTGTGCCTGAAAAGCAATCAATCACATCCTCTCTCGCTCGCTACTAGGTCCAATCTGGGACAAATTTATAGATTTAGGGCGCTCCCATTCCACCCAGCGCAATTTATCATCGTCGTTCGCATAGTTTCCAATATCATCTCCCGGCCGCCCTCTCCCTGTCACCCATTCCAATCCAAATCAAGAGAAGATGAAGGCGGTAGCGCTGTTGGCCTAGTTATGAAGTGAATAGAGCTTGTCACCCAGTCAACCGTGTGATTAATTTGAACTTCGAACTAAGATGAATTAATTTCGCAATGATTGTGGTGTTAGGTTTCCTCACCGACTGAATCCTTAGAGGACACACTGGCACACAACAAAATACCAAACAAAACAAACCGGATAGCGATAAACAACAGAAAAAAAAGTTGGCCTATAACGATTTCCTATTCCGCTGCCGGGGCATAGATGAATTCCATTCATCTCGATAGTAACATCGCATCCTGTTTACAAGCGGATGCGATTTCCTCTGAAATCCTAGTGGAGGGATATTATATGTTCGCACACCAAGGAGATGAACAAATATGTTTCAAATAAGGATCCTGTTTACAACTAACAAACACACAATCTGCCTGTAGGCATTTCTTTCTTCGTGGAAATAAATTCAATCCGCACGAAGGGGAATGGAGTGTTTTATTGCTTCTTGGCTCCTTTTCTCTGAATTCACGTCTTCGTTGAAAGGCGCTTTCGGTGGAAGGGTGGAAGAGAGAGACGGGCAGGGGGATATGGCTATCCCCTATCACTGGTGTAAAGGAAGAAAGTTGCACTCAATGCGAAACATTTCGTTTTCATCTTCCTCGTTCATTTCTTCTCCCCCACGAGAGCAACTTGCATAGCACAGCCTCGATTGTAAAGGGAATGCCATTTCGTATCTTCAGTGAATGCATGGGAATGTTGGGCAGCGGGCATGGAGAATTATACGTCATTGTAGGAGTAGTCGAAGTCAGATTTTATAGGGAATCCAATTCATTGGCCTAGTTACAGTGGATATTAAAATGTTACGACCTGCTTCTTGAAACTTGGAGTCGCTTCTAAGGCAAGACAACGCCAAGGAAAGAGGCTCAGACCAGTAACAAAAGCTAATCGTAGTCACTTTCGTTTGCAGATAGGCACAGTTCCTATAATTTCAAGCATATCACGGTAGAATTTACGGAATTGAATAGACTGAGCAGAATTAGGGATATGCTGGCATTGAAACGACAGTTCCAAAAATCTTGTTTTTCTTTGTATGGGGCTACAGTCTATGGTGGACCAGGGCCTCAACCAACATGCCTCTCCACCTAGCACAAACTTTTACTAGCTGTCTTCCCACATAAAGTTGTAAACGTATTCACTTGTGTGCGCCGAATCAATCGTAGAGATCCTCTGTTGCATTGCTCCACAGGCTCGGAGTCGAAGATTTTTCTAACTTGGGCTGGGTCTTCTATGCCATCTACGTGGCTTAGCAATCTTAGTCGTTGGATCTCGATTGGATTTTTATTGTCTCCTGGTTAGACTCATGTCGCTATACAGTCCGTACAGTTCGCGGTTAAATCTTCCCCGCCAATAGCTATCAACGCAAACAGGACCAATGATCGCACACAGAAATTTTCTTTCATAAGGATCAAGGGTTTTCATATCCGCTTTTGGCATAAAGCAGAACTGGAATGATAAAGGTATTTTATGTAGCCAACCTGGTCTTTCGGAAAAGAACCCTATTACTCTGTTGCCCAAAGAAACAGCGGTTGTCCAGAGAATTTCTGATCTCAGAACTGACGGTTATCATTGACCACATAGAAATTGTACAAGTAACTGCCTTTTTTGACACTCTGGCTAACCCGTCGATGAAGTGCCCTCTTCCTTGAAGATACTATGTTTTCTTCATGTTTAAAGTCAGCTCCATTTTAGCCGCATCCTCTTCAATGCCAGCAAACCGCTTAATTGTACATCAAAACAGTTTCCTTAAAGCTGTAGCAATTTTTCGTGAAACGACGAATGTTTTGGGAAAAACAAGGGGGAAAGATAATTCATGAACGCAACAATGTGCGGCTATAGCTTCGGAGTAGTGAAGGACTTTTGTAACCTCTAATTGAAGCGCAGCTTACTCGAGTGCTGTTGAGAGTTGACCCTAAGAATTCGTACATCGTCTTTTGCTTTAAATGCTCATATCAAAGTATATAGCGTTTTGTGCAGTTTCAATAGAAAATATACTTCTCATCCCACGAAACATTCGTGTAGTTTTGCCTACGAACTGACTCTATATGACAAAGAATCATTACAACTTTTCTTCTTTTCTCCTGAGAAACTTCATCAAAAAGTCAACCGGCGTAAACCATTTCCAAACTTTTACAGGGAATAGTTTCCAAGTTACCTGCTGAGTAGGTGTACATGTCATTTCGTAGGTTGCAGTCTCTCTTCAAAGGCACGAGTGCGTGTAAGACTTCTGTAAACGAAAAGAAACTGAAATGTCAATGGGAATCCAATCAGAATAGTTTTACTTCTACTGGCGCTGGATTCATTAAAACTTCTCCTGTTTGTCTCAAAAGTGGTTTCCGTATCCACAATTCTTTGAAAGTATTATCCCCTCACTATGCAGGGAATCATTGTTTTCAAAGCAATTAAATCTTAATGCAAAGACAACTTCTTGGTATCTACTCATGTGGTTAAGGGTGTTCCTGGAAGTTGTGAAATTTCCTTGCTTCAACCTAAGAACAAGGCTCGTCTTAGAGAACTGTAGCAAGTAGCTAGTTTTATGCGCAACTCTAAACGGTGTATATCCTTAAAATTCTTTCTTTATCGAAGTTGGACCTCCTAGGATCGCTTCTAAGTGATAAAAGCTCACGTGTGTCTACCTTAAATTCCTCATACTGACATTTTTAATCTAACTTGGCTCCTTTCCCATGTCAGTCACTTACAAAATCCCTAAATAAAATCCAGCCATTCAAAGTTTATCCTTGAAGCAATTGTAAATCTTTATTGTCGACCATTTCCACCGGCAATCTTCTCGTTTATTGAATAATTCAATAAAGCAACCTCAACGTCCTTCCTTCGTTTACACTCGCAATCGTCTCTGTTCAGGAATTATTGCACTTTCAAGTGCAGTTAGAGAGAACATTGCGAGTTGCAATCATATAAATTAAGTTTATTGCACAAGTTTTTCAGTGAGCGTCCACTGGATGTGCACTGGAGTACAATCCACAATCTAAGTGGAGCACGTGTTTCAGTCCTCAAGGACAATAATAAACGCTGCGAAGTGGATTAGCCAAGGTCCAGGATAAATTGGTGGCAATAAAAATGGCAATTTGTCTCGATGGAATTGAATTGCTGTCTCGTTTAAGAGGTGAATCAGTACCTGTCGCAATGGAAGTGGTTACAGAAGTAAATTGGATTGAGGAAGAGGGTGTTTTTTTAACTTTCGGTTTTTGTGTATTAATTCGCGCGTGCAAAATATCCGAATACCGTGTTCGAAGTTAAGACACAGCAGGGGACGACGGTATGGATCTCGACTCTCTTTATGTACACGCTATCTGAAGCACTGGATCGGGGCGCATTCCATTCGTTGAACTCATGCCAGAAAATCTAATTGGTAAATTGTTTTTGAAAGTGTATGCATTATAAAGCCGAACTGTGATGATTGGGGACTTGTCTTGGACTTGTATAGGGTATTTCATTAAGTGCTTCCCATATATAAATTGAAATAAAACAAAGTGTGGGTGAGGTATCATCAACATTTTTTATTCGTTTAAAAAGCCTGTCGATGTCTAAGTCTAACTGGGTCAAATCGCACGATCTCGGTGGCCAGTTCACATCACCTCCACGTACAATGATTATGTCCTCGAATCGCTCATCCTGTTGAAACCATTGGTCATTGGTGTCCATATCATTCGATTCAGGCCAAAAGGAGTTGGTAATCATCGACCTATAGCGCTCACCGTTGACAGTGATGACCTGGCCAACGTCGTTCTTTGGATCGATGGGGCGGCCAGCCTAAAATTCACACCAAACAGTGATTTTTTCGGGATGCATTTGATGCTCTTGGATCTCATGTGGATTGGTATCGAAATGGGCCTCATCGCTGAAGATGATTTTTCGACGAAAATTAGGTTCAGTTTCCAACTGCTCCAGAACCCATTCAGCGAATACACGTCGGCGTCTATGGTCGTTTACCCTCAGCTCCTGGGTCAGTTGAATTTTGTACGGGTGTAGGCCCAAGTCACGACACGAAATTCGACAAGTTGTGGTCTGCGAAAGGCTGAGTTCTTGTGAGCGACTCGAAATCGACTGCACACTCTCACGTACAGTGGCGATGTTTTTGGCAGATCTTGCGTTTCGTTGACGGACGGGTGTTGGTTTATCGTTTACTGAACCAGTGGACCAAAATTGATCGACCAAAGTGCGTAAGTCCTGTCGGTAGGATGATTATGACGAACGTAAATGGGCGAAGCACGCGGATTTTTGATAAAACAATTTGCACGCATTGTTGAACGTTGTGACCATGCATGGTGATTTGAAGAAAGATGATGAATAAATGACAGCCAATTTGACAGATGTAGCTTCAACAATTTGGCCGTTATCAACTGTCAAAGTTCGGAAGTCCTGATTGGAAGACTTTTTATATTGATAATGAAATGCCTTAGATTATGTTATCAGACTTTGCGTTAAGAGATACATACACATTGGAATTCGCATGAGGTGGCATGCAGCGCCCCTACAACCACCCATATTGGAGTAGGTAGGGTAGACGCATGCGAAACAAGGATATAAACAAATTTGCATCTACCCAACCTCACAAGTCCAACGGTGACTCCAGGAAAGAGGTGTATGCGACCCTCACGGTTTGCTTTGAAAATCCCCAATTATATGAAATACTTTGTGTTATTTCAATGAAAATGAGAATAAATTTCACATCCTCAAATCGAAATAATACCAATCGGCTATGTTTCGTTTTCTGAAGTGAAATAACACCAAACAGGGGATTTGAGCTTATTTTATTTTTGAAAACGAAGTACAGTGCGACCTCAATAAAAGCAACTAATAGAAACTAGGGCAGTTGCTTTTATTGAGTTTGTTGCAATAATCGAGTCAAAAAATTGTAGGTGCCAAAAATGAGACAAAAAGTTAAAAACGTCAGAATAGTATTGTAAAAAGAACGTGTTTTCCATTGGTAAGCAAACCAAAACTGATAATTTAATTTAATTCATAACAATAAAAAAAATCCAACTTTAATTGTTTTTTTTTTTAATTGGGACACTTTTGATTATGTCTTTTTCGACGCAGAATTCTTTTCCACAGCAGACTGTCGTATATTTTCCAGAGCTAAACTGTGAACCATCATTTTCTTCAGCTCATTGTAGGCAAATGTTTAGTGCTTGAATTGCAGCCTCTGCTTCAAATTCTTTTTCGTCATCACTTTCGACTTCTGATTCCGGATTACTACTAGTCGGTTCCAAATTGGGTTCATTTTCGGCAATCGAATCAGTTATGTCCTGGGAACTGTCAACTCTTGAAACAAATCTTTAATCGATGATATTATTTTGGGTTCTTTTAGGATTTGGTCCCTTATAAAAATATGTATTCATGAGTTCATGAAACAATAGTTGCTTTTATTGAGTCGCCATTTTTTGAAGAGTTGCAATTACTGAGTCAGCAATGGTAAGATTTAAGGTGTTGCTTTTATTGAGGAGTTGCACGTATCGAGGGTTGCTTTCATTGAGGTCGCACTGTAGTACCAAATGTTTTAACTTAATTAACCTACTACACTTCCCCTTTACGATATCAGTACAACGACAAGAATTGTGGCGCTTTCTTTTTGTGTGGAGGTCTGACGGAGAGTCACAATTTACAACCGCTGCAACTTTAGTATATTCAAGCAACTAGGTTCAAAATTCCTTACTCAAAAATCAAAATCATCCTCTACAAAGTGTATGCATATCATTCCAATCTAAACCAGGAGCTACGGGATAAAAAAAACACAACAGGCCTGATTCAAAGTCCTTCATTGAATACTTGATTCGGTTACTCTGTACTGGAAATAGTCACGAAGTCAGAACCTGAGCACCGCCTTCTTCTAGATCTAGATTCGTTGGTCTTGTAAGTAAATTAAATGAAAGTTATATTGAACCGATGTGTCCCAATATGGTTCTTGAAGCGGCATTAAGAGGAATATTGGTCCCTTAATGGACTCATAGACCATACTGTGACATGCCACTCACTCCCTCCGATTTATGCTCTTTTCGCAATTTACAAAAACATCAAGGAAAAACAAGAACCTTGCTACATAAAGAGGAACATAAATGGTTGAGAGACCCCATCCCGGAGAACTAAAAAGCAAACAAAACCCAGTTTGTCTGGGGAGTACATGTAAATATGCATGTGACCTCATCAACCACACCCTTGACGCAATCCATTTCCAACCCAAGTGCCTGTCCATTTCATCTTAAAATTGCTTAAATCTGTTTTTCAAACAAAACCTAACCTTCCACAACGAAAACTTCAGTCTCCGACACTGGGACGCCCACAAAAACGAAAAACGAAAAAATAACAAAAACTTTAAAAACATCCCCATTACAACTGAGGCCCTGCCGCTTGTGTGTGACTGGATTTCATAAACTCAAACTAACGGTATGTACATGTGCTCGTATGTAAGCAATTTATGTGGAGAACGTGTCCGAAATTTTTAATCAGATTCCATTAGTTTCCACCCCATATACGGCACCATTATGAGCTATTGAGCGGACGGTCGGGGAGAGCTGGTGCGGGGGGAGTCGGCCGGTAGTGCAATCATATTTAAAGGGGATCAAGTGCTTTCGTACAATTAAAACGGAATTACACTTGAGAGGCTTCCCCCGAGGCAGGCACCGGAAAACACGTGTATGTGGAAGATTTTTGCACAAGAATTCACTTCTGTTTGCATTAGTCGATCCATTTGTCTTTATTTTCCCCAGAGTCCCCAGTGGACTTGAGCTTAGTTGGAGAAACCTATTCGAGAGAAGCCAGGATAAGTTTAATTAAATACCTGAGCGTTTAGACTCCGTGAACAATTATTTTCTGCACTTGCAGTCAGTGTTTCACTTTGAAGGAACACGGGGTGGGCGGTCTTCCTGGGAACGACAGGCTAATAATAATTTCTTCAGGAAAATTGGTTTTCAGGCAACCACATTGACTTGATGTCGAACTGGTTTCGTGGAGGGGATACCCGGGGACGAAGAATGAAGCAAACTAATGCGTATGCAACGGATTTGAAAGACCACATGTTCCTTAAGTGCAATCACTTGTGCGCAGATTGTCGCGTGCATTTGACAGCAATTTGCTCCTTGTAACGAGCTCGTTTAGAAGGAGGGAGGCTGTCTGGTGGGTGCAATGAAAGCGAAGTAATCTACGTCGATATTAATAGTTTCACAGTGCTCGTGATGTGGAAAACCGTGATTTGTGCGGCGAAGTGTGGTTTATGAGGAGCGCTGATGGAAATTGTGTGGGAACCGACAATCGGTTAATGACAAGTGGTTATGGGTCGGCTGTTCGTGAAGGAAATAAAAGGATCATTCGCTGGGAATCCTTGTTAAGAAAAACGTAAATCATCATTGCGGCTGAATCCAAACATTTGGTCACCAACCGATTCATCTGATAATTTGAAAGAAGTTGCAAGACGGGACGAGATAAGTAGATCTAAATAGCACTTAAACCAAAAAATTGTCCATTGTGCCGCCACGTAGATTGGACATCCACTACATCACTAGTAAGACACTATTTGAAGCTTTTAATATAGCGTAATAGACTCCTGATGGGTGCTTTACTGAGGTAACACATGTTCTCGAAAAAGTAAGCTCCCAAATAATGTGGTCTAAGCGACACCAGAGCCGGACATGTTCAGAGAAGATGAGTGATATTCTCTACTTCTTCTTCGTCTAAGCTTCTGCAGTAGTCGTTTGTCAAACCACCGAATTTTCGAGAATGTTCACCAATGTGACACTATTCAGTGATGACAGTCACCATAATCCCAAATTTTTTAACTGTCGATTGTTGTTTTTTAGATAATTTTAGCTTATGCCAGACCATTCTGAAAGTGTGCGAGTTGTTGTTCTCATCCATCTATTATTCGTCTTTTGAGTTCTAACTAATTTTTTTTTTTAAAACGACTGGATGGCGCAGTTTTTTAAGTGTCTGCTCCTAGTTCGAGGAGTCCCAGGTTCGAATCACAGTGAAATCGAATCTGGTCTATTCACCATTTGCCGTTGGGATAAAATTAATGGCACTGGAGTAGGTTGCTACTTGGCAGTACAATGGGCCAGTTTTCTAGTCTCAAAAATCCTCCGAAAAAAAAAACTACAGTTTACATCCAGCAAGATGCCTACATGAGTGGGCACCGTGGCCGTGTGGGTTCGTGCGTCGACCCATGCGCAGCAGACTTTCACAGACTAGGTTCGAATCTCAGTTCAGACAAACAAGTTTTCAAAAAACGTTTGTTCACGGCTTCACCTCTTTCGAATCACTGACAATGCTCAAAGAGTATAACTGTCTAGAAAAAGCTTCTCAATCTCGTCGTTCTGAGTCGGAATTAAACCGTAGGTCCTCTCCACTCGTTCGAGAACAATAGCTTGCACAACACGAGTGATTGCTGAGAAGCTAGGCCCAGGTCCACCTTGGATTGTAGCGCCGCCATTATTATTATTATTATAAGATGCCTGTATGACTATACTTTTTGGAAAGTATGGAAAGGGAGTTTTCCATCAAGTCCCTTAATACAGAGGAAGTGCTTACCCGAGATTGCTTTAGGCCTTTAATCTCCAAGATTGATTGGAAGTCACTTAAGTTCCACAAAGATATCATGGGTTTAACTCAACAACTTGCTTTATAATGTTGCGTTTAAATTGACACCTAAACTGAAACAAGGAACCATCGACGCAACTGCGTCGAGTTCTTAGAAAAACTCAAATTGAGAAAAAATTACTAATGAACCAGCCCACCTCAACAAATCCCATGATGAAAGACTTGAAAACTAAATTAATCGACTCCAGAAACTAATTGTGTCTCTATCACAGTGATAGCTAATATTTATTCATGAGGAGAACCACTTACCTTTGCCTATTGATTTTATCAAATTCATAAACAGCACGTCAAGGTGCTGTCTACGGTCGGACTGTGAGGTTAATAATCTTTTAATTAGTGTCTCTAGTGACTCCTAGAGGCTATTTCATACACACGTGCATAAATGGTTTTCGTTGAATAAATTATTAACATCTACGAGGCAATGCCATGGGGTCTTTAACTAAACGAACGCCCTCCGCCCAATATAGTAATGCATACAAGTGCCATAGAGTAAGACCCTCTTCAGTTGTTTCGGGAACTATTTACTGACTTACCGGTAACTTAAAATAATCAAATTGAAATTAATAACCTTGAAAATGTCAACCTTAGCCGGCGTCACGTCGTCAGGGCGATTAATGCCAACCCATGAATGGATGCGATCGCCTTAAATTTTAGACAGAGACTCTGGAACGCCTCTGAATTTAATTTGATATATAAACAGTAGCCACTTCTCATTTCGATATCAGTCAACTTCAGTAAATTCAACAGCACAGTGAAAGAACCACAAAACTTAAGAGAAAATGGCAAAGTTATTGAAAGCAATTGTTGTGATCGTTTTATTCGCTTCCTGTTACGCAGAACCTCCGCGTTTCCGTAGCTTCCGAACCAATCGCTTTTCGGCGCGACAGGAAGTTGCAAGCGATAATGCAGCTCCAGCTAAAGCACCATATCCTCCAGCGGGACTAAAGCCTGATATTCCATTCGATTTGCCAACTGAAACTACAACAGCTCCACCTCAACCGGATAATACTTACCTGCCACCAGAATCTGTTCCAGATAACACTTATCTGCCACCAGAATCTGTTCCGGATAATACTTATGGACCACCCCCAAGTACAACTGTTTTGCCAGAAACTGAAACCGAAGAACCAGATTATGTGATAGATGATGATGAAGAATCAGTTATTTCTATTGCGGTATCCTACGATAACGACAATTCGGATATTCCTCTACCTCCAACTCCAGAACGGATTGTGTACGCGCAGTCGCCAAAGGGTAGATCTGGCAAATTGCGTGCGATCAGGACTCAGCCTATTTTCTTAAATGATGGATCATTCTTCTATTCTGGTCGACTACAGAATTTTTAAAGAATGTCTTGATGTAAATTTGTACATAGGACTTTGTTACTGATTTTTTTTACTTTACTTAACTTTTTACTGAATAAAGATTGTTTTAGTTTAATTGGCTTCTTAGAGACAATTTTTGGTTCGAAGTAGAGGCTTTTTTATTATATTCTTTTGGAGAATATTTGTAATTGAAGAGTATTGATCAAGAATTTCACCTACAATGTGAAATGACTTCAAAATGATCCTGTTAAAAATCAAACCTTTTTGTCATCTAACAATCTTCTATTGTTAGGCTTGATTTTGGACGAGGTATTTGGCATACAGATTACTGCATACGTCTTTCCTTTGGTTGAGCTCCAGTACCAGACTTTCCATTCCACAGAACAGTCCAGCCAATTCTCCTAGGCTGAATATATCCACATCGTTTTTAGGAAATTGCCTTATGAGAATACTTACTTAGTTATCTGGCCAACGATCCCTGGAGGGTCTGAGAAATTGTCTCCTTCCATTGCTGACGGTCCCGGCCATGGTGCTTCCAAACATCAAGACCGAGTTGTCTTGCGTCCGCGATCAATTCATCCTTATGCGGAATATTCGGTCTTCCTCTTCTTCTCAAACCTTGCTCGGATTCGAAGGCTCTCTTAGCTGAAGCTTTGGTGTTCCTTCGCTCGATGTGGTCGCTTTAGTCGACGTATATTTGCCATATCAATGTACACCTCGTAGAGTTTGCGGTTGTGTCTTGTCGTCCATTCGACAAGTTCAGAAGGGACTATATATCCGAAGCAGGCACCAAGTCCTGCAGTCCTGCTTATTCTCCAGCTTTCGGCTACATATAGCAAGACTGGCAGGATGTGAGGTTTTGTAGAGTACGATTTTTGTCCTTCGAGTCAGAAGCTTTGACCCAAGTTGTTTGGACAAACCGAAGTAGCAGCACTTCCCAAGAGCAATTTTGCATCGGAGTTTATATTTGCCCCGAGAAAGACAAAGTCCTTAATTACCTCGAAACTATAGCTGTCGATTGTGACGTTTTGTCCTAGATGATGGGTGGTGGATTAATTTTTGGTCGGCTGCGTAGTGTATATTCTCCTCATTTACCCAAGACCAGATTGTTTCGCCTGTTCTTCAGTCGCCGTGAATGTTTGTTTGTTTGTTTCTTCAACGAGAACGCGCTAAAATGTCTATATCATCGACGTAACCCAGCAGCTGGGTCAATTTGTAGAAGAGGGTACCTTTCGTCTTTACACGTGCCCTCAGCATAATTTTCTCCACAACTATATTGAAGAAGTCGCACAAAAGCGCATCTCCTTACCGAAATCCAGTGCAGATTTTACTCGGTTCGAAAATTCGAGTTCCGTACTACACGGTACATCGCGTATTTCTTAGCGTGGCGCAACACAACCGGATCAATTTTCCCGGGATTCCGAATTCGGCCACGGCGTGGGTCATGCGATGAAAGCATCCGTACGTGTCTTTGAAATCGATGAAGAAGTGGTACGTATCGATTTGAAACTCGCTTGGCGGAGTGTTAAAATTTGGTATTAGGAAATAAAATTAAGTCGACCGGCCGGAAGTCGCTGTGGTACGTACCAGATGGTGTGGGGCAAAAGGAATTAAGACGGGGTCACACACAGTACGCTGGACAGGATTTTGTATGTGACAATGAGCAGGAATTTACCTCAATACATAGTTGTCTCATGAGGTATGATCGCCTTTTATTGTGAATATGTAGCAGATATTCCAGTTGTCGGGCATGCATTCGTCTTCCAAAATTTTACAGATGATCTAGCCCATGCTAAACCATTAAGCAGCTGCTGAAAATGCCGCTTAAATAAATAAACTACTCCCTATCGATCGGCCTTATGGGAATGATATAATTTAATGATCCTGAAGTCTACATAAAGTGTTGTGTTTTTGCCTCTGAAGTGTCGATAAAAAAAATCTTTTAGTAATTCTCGAAATTATAGGTTCGAAGTGGATATCTCCTCTTTTATATTTTGTGATTTCACGATGTACCATATGCTCACCCTCTCTCATCAGTATTCGTCAAAGAGTTTCAAAATTAAACTCGAATGCAGATACTCCAAAGTTCAATCCAATTTCAGAGCAATTTCTGTCGTGGCAACCTCATTCAGCAGTTCACTCCCGAAAGCCATTAGATGAAACTGTCAAGTCGAAAAGGACATCACACGACCACAATATCATTATATTCATTTCCTCCCCGTTATGAGAGTCCTTTGCAACTGTCGCGGCACTCACTGTCGCATAGGTTCCTCGCCAAAATCCCTCCAATATCCGTTGCTGAAGGTGACATGTCGCTTCCCCCAAAAAACCTCCACATCCTAATTAATAGACTTTATGGTCAACATGTGTAAACAATCTCATCGTTTCGTATCCTATCGTTTCCCGTGCTATGCCATTCAGATTTCCCCGGTTAGTGCATCGCAGTCATCTCTTTAGGGTTGGTCCTTTATGACGCACATGTCCATCGTTAGTGGCTGCCCATTAACGGGATTTTTGTTGTTTTTTTTTTCAAGGCAGGCATATCACATTCCCCTGATTACATGTTGCCAAGGCAGATAAACATATTTCACCACCCTCAGGTCAGGATAAAGTTATACGCGGAGCAAGCGAAAAGTACAGCAAGAATCCCTTAACAATGCGGTCCACAGATGATGGTGGCAATAACGTGGTTGTCACATAGATATCATCCACAGACCATTTTTATTAATTATGGCACTCGAGGTTTTCGGAAACATATTGTTTCGCACATGGACCACCATCACCATCGTCACCATCACCGCCACTGCTACCGATGGCAGTTGATGATGTCCTCGCAGTCGTTTGCATTGATTTTGTGTGTGTTTCCGCTGCACGTTGGTCGCTGGGCTAATTAGTGATGTGGCCCAACTCACAGTCCCATCAAAGCTACTGGTTGAGTTAACGTGTGCCTTTAATTTCGCAAAATTATCGAGTTAAATGCGAAAATTACTTGCAAGCGGTTAATTGATAACCGAACTCACTCTACGTGCGTTCCTTCCTATTTGTCGTTTGATATGCAAATTAAGCCAATTGATTGGCAGGGTGAACTTTTTGAACACTCCCTCGAACCATGGCAACATGAAGAAATTCACAACTTTTCTGTGTTGCTGCGGAGAGCGTCCTTCTGCTGAAGGGGGTCACCATATCAAATGGACTGCATCGGCAGCCCACTCTCCTTCTTAGTGGATTCAGGACTAGAGCAGGTTCGTGTGGCTTATATTGATGGCTGTGAGAAAAGGATTTAAAGATAACTTCGATTCAGCGGCAAAGCATTACAAAAGAAAAATGAGACAACTTCATTGCTAGCCTCAGAATGTGACTAGATAGCAATTCTAATTGGTATATTTTAGCAGCTGTCAAAGCTGACAAAGAAATCGAGCTGTCAGAATATTCAGTAAGATTTGCCATTTCATCATGCATCATTTCACGCTTGCCGAATGTGCGGAAATTATTGAAAAATTTTATGGAAATTCAGCTCAGTTGGAAATACGCAACGTGAATTTCGCTCGCCATCATGGGTTCAATGTACGGCTATTCGTCGCACCGTGAAAAAGTTTGAGCCTGAGTGCACTTTTTTGGACCTTAAGCCACCAACCAGTAGCAGACTAATGCGAAATGAAGAAAACATAGACGCCGTAGTGGCCTGTATGGAAGAAAACCCAGATATTTCGATTTGTCGCCGATTAGCTGAATTGGACATCGCCAGAGAGTCAACCCGGCGGTTGGACTTGATCCTACATCCGTATAAGATTGTGCTGACAAAAGAATTGAAGCCGGACGACCATAGACGACGCAGTGAACTCTGGAAATGTTGACCGGAGATCTGAATTTTGACAACAAAATCAACTTCTCCGACTTGGCCCATTTTCGGCTATGCGGCAGAATTGTAGTTATTGGAGCAAACACAATTCACAAGTGTTTGACGAATCATCAATGCATCTACAAAGACTGACTTTTTGGTCTGGTTTAAGGCATGGCGGCATAATCGGACCTTATATCTTTCGAAATAAGGAAGGAGACTCTGTTACTGTCAATGGTCTGAGGTGTTGAGCGATTTTGATCGACTTTCTGTGGTCAGAGCACGACAACATCGATATGTCCGAGCTGTGGTTCCGACAAGACATCGTTACATGTCATACAAGCGACGTAACGCTCGAAAGTTGTGACAGAAAAATTCGGTGACTATATCATCTAAAGCGAGCGTTTACAATTGGTTGCCGTGATTATGACGCTTTACAACACTCGATTATTACATTTTGGACGAGCCCGATGCCAACAATCGAGACGCTGTTTCCAAAATAATGCAGCACATATGGGACCGAGTCAGCAAAAATTGGATCGACCGCTTGAATCAACGGAGCCGACTAATGTACTATTCCATAAATGGCATGAATGTAGCTTCAAAATAAAGCTAGAATTATTTGTATGTCTCGCACAGTTGTTGTTTTATTCAAAAGTATGTCCATATTATTTTTATTCGGTCACCCTTTACAACCTTTTACATTGTCTAAAACCATCAATTCCAATTCTGTTGCAACCAAAACCCCCTGCTTTTCCTCCCGTGAGAGTGTTCAATTAACATTTGAATGGATAATGAGCTCGATAAGGACACTTGACTCCGAGAGGATTCACTAAACGAACCACAGATCTCTGCAATCCTCCACACATCAGCCCTCAACAAATTTATGAATGTGTTCACCAACAAATCCATATCAGGCAACCATCACTAAGCCAGTGTCTGCACGTTTAACACATAAATCCCGCAGTCCCTATCTACGCTTGGCAAATCAACCGAAACACATGGCACACGTAGACACTGACACACACCAGAAGTGCTTCTGAAGTATTGCATGCGGTGCTGTAAGCCCATAGTACGAATCACAGACCTCAATGGCAGCACGTTGCATCCCTCATTCCACACAGTCATGCCTCACACTTTCATCGCGTGTTCCTGCTCTGATCAACTGGTTGCCCTGCCTAATGGTCTATATCGTGCGCTGCATGTGACAACCTGTGATTAATTGATTCTCACTTTTGCTGCATCGGCCCAAGCCAGCGAGTGGGTAGGTTCGAGGAAATCGAGAAAAAAAGCACAAAAACCCTCCTCCATCCACACGAGTATAAATTCTCAATTAGGCAACTGATTTACTGCTCTCCATTCAACCATCCCCAGCCCCAACCATCACCACCTCACCACTACCGCCGCAAGAATTTCCCTAGTTATGGCACCTGAGTAATCCTCAGTACGTCATCATGGTCCTAGTCGACGAATCCGGGCGAATAGCTTGCATACCATCGCACACATGCCTTGAAACAACTTGGGGAATGTTGTGCCAGGGATTTTCTCCTTCACTAAGTCGCATCAGGTGTGCAATGGTGAGGATTAAACTTTCACCGGAGCATCGTGCCACTGCTGGCGAAGCTACTCCGGTTTCACTCCTGGTTGCTGCACGCTGGTGCATTCTGAAGATATCAACTCTCATAAAATTATGCCAAGAATTTCAAAGACCTAACTCCGTCTCGATTATGACTTCAACCTGACGGGGAAATTATCTCGTAAGCATCGCTCTTGAGCGTGAAATTAAACATCGCGATGATGGTTTGCCGGTAGTTTACATGCATCATTATCTCGCTCAAGGATTTCCGTAAGTTTGGCGAAAGTGAAGAGATTCACCGGAACGGAGAACAGCAATTAATTGCATGTCTTCACAGCTTAATAACTGGCTTCTTGAAGGGTATTTCTTTGTACTTCATTGAGCTTAAGAAACTGAAGAATCACCTTAAAGATGCAACGACTAGCATTGGGAGAGGGTTCTTCTTCAGTTTGAAGAAACTGAGGGAATGTTGTTCCATGTCAGTGAGTACCCAACTGATTAGGGAGCGATTTTATATTGATAGCCTGGAATGTTGTAGCCCACTGGCTCAAATCAATTAAGAAGTCTGTGGACATCAGCAGATTTTCTAGGAATTCGTTGATTTCATGGCATAAAATATTTTTTTTGTAAATAATTTACATATATCCCGGGCTCATAATTGTGGCGCTTACTTTTCCTTTCCTTAACAAAGAGTTTATGTGTTACATGCAAGTACCTGTACAAACCGTCAAAGTAAGTGTTTGTTATTATTTGCAGTCAGCTCACAAGACTTGCCTCGTTCAAGAGGCGGTATTCGATGTGGTGATGCTGGTGACAGTAAGGCCGCAAAAACGAGAACGCAATTCACAGAAAGAATTCACAGAAGATTGCTGACTTTCTTCATCTTTGGCTGACGCTACAGTCGACTTGGTCTAATCTTCTCCAGCAGCCATTCTTACAAGTGAAAGGAGTCCACGAACCTTCGATGTAGGAGTTGACGCACTTACTTACTAACTTACGCCACTGCAGCCATTTTTGTTTACTTTACTATGTGTGAAATGAATTTGCTTAAATACGTCAAGTTTTAGGCCTTGCAATTTTTTTCAGCCATATTCCTTGAAAACTCGATCCATTCCGTTCTTCGGCATCGTAAGAATTTAGACATTGCACCTAACTTCTGTCTGTATGGATTTGGTAAAATATAATAACTGTAAATGTAATTATTCCCCTTGAACCAGCTTCCCTCCGATTGACGATGTCAATGATATCAATGAAAGAAGTATTAAAATCACTCTCTGATGTCAGATGACATTCGAAACATGGTCGTAGATTCCTAAGGCCTACCATATTTCGGTGACTGTCATGTGGTTTCAGTTGATACAATGGGAATGACATTTGACACGAAGTTCAAGGAAATTGAATTCAACGAAAACTGAATTTTGTTGAAATTTAGAAGGCATGTACACGTCCATTTGAGTGGCTTCTGAATGACTTGAAAGAAGTGAAAAAAAAATGTTATTTATCTGCCACGTGCCGAATGACTGTTAATATTAGCATACATGACGTCTTACCGCCCACTTGGCATGTCAAATTTGACACTTTGATGCAAAATTTTTTGTTTAAATTCGAGGGGACTATCGTTTGTTTTCTTATTTTCTGCTTCAATTGTGTCAAAGGGATTCGAAAACTGTCAAGAAACAGATTGTTCTCGATTTTCAATGAATGGGAAACAAAAGTGATTGTGTTTAGATTGACAGCTGTGTTTTGATATCATTCAATAGTAACTGAATTTGTATAGAGGCGGGTTATTGCGAAACGAAACTCTCTACGGAAAGAATAGTGGTACTTGGTTTTCAGTGGGCTTTGGCTTTTTTGAATTGAATACGAATGAAGTAGAAGATTCTATAAAAATCAAAAAAAAAAACATCAACTATAGACAAAGTGCTCAAATAATATAATATATATATATAAATACCACATACGAGTATCTTCTTAAAAGTCTTCGAATTCAGTTTAGAGAGGAAACGCGGGAGAGTAAACGAAAAGGGGCTAATTTTATGTGGACGAGAGAATGCTGAGAAAAACATAGTTTTACTTAGGACTTTAACGATACAGCGATACATCTTTCAGATTGCGATAGGCTTAAAAGTTGGAAGAGAAGAACCCTCGACTGGAAGCTGCGTCTCGTCCTAGTGTCAACAAGATTTATTCTGCAACTACTTTGGGAATATGCGGGAACTGAACCGGGCCGAAGAGACCTTTAATGTCGAAGCAGGTTTTAAGGAAGACAACGCGCGTATTTTTAGCTGTGCCGGAATGTTGACAGCGTTGAATCGTGAAACGATGTATTATGAAATGGCAACCCTTTCTGACAGCTGCTGAAACATAATAATTGAAAAGAATATCATTGTTATCTTGTCACCCCTTAAATACTAATTCAATATTCAATCAAGATCCAGGGACTAGGCGGATTGGTGTTCCTAAATTTCAACAAACAGGCAACATACTTAAGATAAAAAAGTCGTTTGTAAATTCACAACGGTAGATATAACCAGAAGCGTCATTGCTACTGCATTCTACCACAATCCCAATCCACTCCATAAATTTGCAAATAGTAACTCTCCGGCCACCCAAGCGTTGTTCCTTTCCACTCCGACGAAACCTTTTATTAGTTTCATTCAGGAACAAAACGGATAATCTCCTTTCGCAGGTCACACCAAGCAAACAATTGACGATGACACCTTTTCTTTTTAACCTCCCATCACCAGTTGCCACAAAAAGCACCATCGCATCGCATCGCCCAGAAGCCGGTTCATTCATACCGCGTTCAAGATTCAATTTCGCTACCCATGGCAATGATTGGTTTTTGAAACCGAACCAACCACAAGTTGATTGTGTGAAACCGCAAAAGTTTGCTTTGTGCTAAGAATCCGTAGTTCCTCCCTAGATTTCGCTTTGTTTGGTATCCCTTTTCCGGGACTTCCCGTTTCAGATACACAACACAATGAGGTGAGAGAAGCAATTAAAAGGTTTAGAAAAGCAACAGAGAATTGTATAGAATGACGGGAGTGAAACGGAGACCATCATCAATTCACCGGAACGGAACTGAAGTCGTGCACAGGAATATTGCTTTGCTTTTGAATTTTATATTGGACTGTCAATGGTTTAATTGGTTTCGTTTATTGAGTCGGATATACCCCCGACTCATGGTATGGCTTCTGGATGAAATGAAATTTTGGTTTTGTTAGAAGCAAGAAACAGACAGACACACATCTGTGTACATGTGTTCGCAGGACTTTGGCGGTATGACATGTGAGCAATTTAATTTGGGTCCTCTGGGAGGGCTTTGTTATTGGAATTTAGAAAAGGGTACCGGGGAAGATAGCAAATGGCGTGTAAATATAAGTCCATCGGATTGAAATTGATGAACATTAGTTTCGGGATCATATCAAAATCCTTGCAACGCATTTTTCAGCCAAAATCCTACTCATTCACGCTGTATACTTCAAGTAAAAGGGCGACTTCGAGGGATAGTTGGTGTTCAGGATACTATCAGCTTCAGTCAAAGGTTTTCAAGTGATTTAATTGATTCGGGGTAATGACCACGTAACATGCCTCATCAAAATTCATCCTGCAACACCATAATAAAGCATATTCTGCAGAAACTGTGAACACTGCTCAGTTGGTATCGAAGAGGAGACCTGTACAACTTGCAAACGGTCCGTCTACATCACTTCTACTCAGTTAAAGCGGGGTTTTTAACCCATTATATGGGATATTTTAATTCGACTCTATTTGGAAATTGTTTCAATTAACAAGTTGACTAAATTTAGTCTAACAACTTCTAAAATTTCTATCAAATGTAGAATGAGAATAGCAAATGTTTTCAATAGCCGTCAGTGCCTCCGCAGGAAATGCTTGCAGAGTGAAGCAGCTAGTGGCTGAAAAATGAACGCTCGTAGTTCAAGGAAAGAAGAAGACTTTCAAGGATGGGATTCTCTTCAGGGAGTCCTCTTTTTATTGCCGGTAGTCTTGGATAGAGTTCGTTAAAAAGATTGGAACACGGTCATATACAAAGGTATTTGCATGTTTAATTAATCCATTCGCCAACGTAGGAAGGAGGCAAGTTTAACTTCTCTAAAGGAATGAAATTCGAAGTGCCTTGCTTTCCAACAGATGGACATTTTTCTCGGATGGAGCGGTTACTTATCTGAGGGGCTGAAATGCAAGCAGGGCAATAAAAACGACAGACTTTAAAAGCTACGCGGTAAGATTAACCTGACATAACGCGTTGTTAGAAACGGCTCTGTGTGACAGATGATACGTGAGGAAGTGAAGAATAATGCAGTAGTTGGATAAAGGTAAAACTCGACGTTAAGAGCCTTGATTCACTGTGGAACCAGGGACGCCTCTGCAATGACGAACTATGTAATTGTTTGTTAGTCAGAAATGACAGTCAATTTCTGTAGAATGTGCCGTTTAAGTCACATTTCGTCGATCGAATCAACTCGAATAAGCCTTAGAAAAGAGTGAAGAGATGATCATTTGATTCAGCTGTCTTATTTAGTTTCTATTCCAACTCAGAGCAAGACATATTTCGCATTCTCGTCAACATTTCACCGACATTCTCAAATTTACGTCTTGTCTTTTGATTTCTATCGATAGATTGATATTCTATCATAGGCTTTCCAGGCAAGAGCAGATGTAACAATCTAGTTGTGGCTTTTCCCTGGATAATAAATGAATTCGTTTCTCCAAAGATTAATTTCAGCGCACGTCAAATGAATTAATATTCAGTTTAATCCCATTCAAATATTCAATGCACGATGGTAGTATTGATATTATTTTTGGGTGGACTCCATCCAGAGCCATTGCCACAGCGAATCACATTAAAATCATATCCGCGCGTAATGACCAAATCAAAAACTAATCCCAGCAGATTACCCAGATGAGGTTAAATTAAATTTGTCACCTGAATTGAAACAAAGGTAATCTATTTGTCACTTATAATCAAATTAATTGTTTCAAAATAAATTAGTTTCCATTCAAAAACCGATGATTATCACACGGCCATTGCTTCGAAATCGGCGCGGACCAACTGCGGACCAGCTGCAGGCCAACAGTGCTTTCAGCATCCAAAAGCAATCACATCGACCTCTAATTAGCTCACGACATGCATTCGCCCACACCATTTAATTAAATCTCACTAAAATATGACAAAAAGCCCCGACTGACAGTGCAAACTTGATCAAAGGGAATTCATTAATTTAACGACCAACAGACAGACAACACAAGCGCACCCAATTCATCACAGTCCTCTGCCCTGCTGCCCGGCCTTGACGAAGCCACTGCCGCTAAGAACAGTCAATAGAAGTCGTGGCGAATGCCTTTTCCAGGACATTTGTAAATTTTTAATTGAAAACTAAAAACACACAGATGCAAGCGACCGCAATATCAATATTTCAAAAATCAATAATTATCATTTTGATACGGCAAAATATTGGGATTCATTGAAAACAAATTAAATTTAAAACTTCCATTCAGTTATGTAAATATTTAATCAACGTGACAACACGGCAGCCGGACGCACATATCCTCGGCTATCTCCTAACCGCCCTATGAGGCAATAATTCATTTTGATTTCATTATTTTTATATTCGACCGCTCCAACGCGCCACCCATACCTCATCACGCCGGCAATGCACGCGTGTCCTGTTGCGTTGCCAATTTAAGCTGATAATTAAAACTGTACAGTGGCACAGAGCCTATCGCACCGGGGTCCGGCCTTGGTTTCGGCTTCCGATTTTGTAAAACAATAACATTTAAAATTTATAGTGCAGCAAGTGCATTTAAGGAGGTGTCGCAAGGGGTTGCTGGGGACTGAAATCGAATTATTTTCCGTTGCGCATATTGGCTTAACACAATTAATAGCAGAGCGTGCCGCGTGGATTGGGATTGGTTTCGTTTTTCCTTTTTTTGTTTTTTGTTTTTTTGTCGAAGGCTTGCGTGTTGAACCGGGCGGACCCAGCTGCATGGAGCTCTTTTCAATAAATGCTTGCACATTTCGTTCCATGAACGTCAACGTGTTTAAGGACTTGGTGATGTGTTGGCAAGTCTCCTGCGGAGCAGTTCTGGTGTGAAAGTGATTTCAAAATCAATGGACACTTGAAGGGTGTGTGATTGCTTCTTATGGGGAATAGTGGGTAATGGGTCATTTCAGTGTGCATGCAATGAGTGCTCACGACAGCTGTTCAAAAGGAATGTTTGTGACATCATCCCATCTTTGCATTGAAATTGTAAAATGTGATACATTTAGATAAAAATAACTTTGAAGCATCTGCTTCGTTTCAAAAGCAAAAAGTTCCCACTACAATTTGTTTGCAGCAAATAAGTGTTATCTGTTTTTCTAAAGGGTGAACGGATATTTTCGAAATTCCGGCTTAGTTTTAATGGTTAGCTTCAGTGTGCAGGGCCGGTCGCTGGAAACGTTAGACGGAGATCTGATATATCGAAAAAATTATCTTCTCAGACGAAGCTCAGCGGGTCAGTCAACAAGCGAAATTTCTTTTATTGGACCGAACACTATCCATCACACATATCAATGCATCCACAAATATTGACTGTGATTTATGACATGGCGGCATCTTCGGACCTTATTTCTTTCGAAATGAGGGACGAGACGTGGTTCTCGTCAATGGTCTCAGGTATGGAGCGATGCTAACCGACTTTCTGTGACCAGAGCTCGACAACTTAAAAATATCCGAGCTGTGGTTCCAACAAGATGGCGCTACATTTCGCACAAGCGATGTAACACGGAGAAATTTGCGACGGGGTTATTTCGCGACGTAAGTTAATCAAAACTAACTCGATTATTTTCTCTGGGGTTACGCCAAGTCCTTAGTCGACACTAATAAGGCAACCACTTTCGACGAGCTCGTGCCAGAGGGAGACACTATTGCTAGAATAACGCACATATTGGATGGAGTCATCAAAAATTGAATCGACCACTTGAATCACTGCCAGTAAAGCCAAGGCGGCCATTTGAATGATGTGCTGTTTCATGCATAATGGCATGAATGTAGCTTTAAAATAAAGGTAGAATATATTTTATTTCTCACAACGTTGTCGTTTCGTTTGAATTTATTTTCGAATCGTTCTTATCGGGTCAGCCTGTACTAATAAGTACTTCCAGCTGCTTTGCTCAATTAAATCGATGAGTTTTACCGTACTTCCTCGATAACTATTTTTGTTGTGATTACAATTTGGTGTCACATGAATAGAAGGATCCCACGTTTCATACAGACACCGGAATAAAAGGTTGTTCGAAATTTTACGTCCATGTCGGTAAACAGCAGACAAGTTGATCTGATCTGATCTGCGTTCTTAAAGTTGCAACCACTGACTCACGATTTGAGTTGTAATTTTTAATAATTTCCAAAACGTTTTTCGTTCGTGAATGAACCTATGCTCAGTATTGTACACACCTATGTAGCTGGTATTATTTTATAAGATTGTATCTTAAAATATCAGCTTAACTAAATAAATAAATAAATACATAAATAAATAAATTGTGCCATTATGGAAATGTGAGCCTTGACCGATATTCTGCCATCAACTAATAATAAATTTAAGGCTGTGTTGAGAAGTCTCATCACTATCCGTGACGAACAAGTCAAATGACAGATCAAAGAAAAAAAAAATGAACTGAACTACTTTGTCAAACGTCAGTTGTACGAAAAACGTGGTTTAAAATAAAGTACATCTTTTTTATCGCTCCGCCTTTTCTTTTAATTTTTCTTTATTCCTACAAAGTTCTTTGCCAATCTCCTCGCTTCCTGACTGCTTTCACCCGGGCTTCCTCATACCTTTAACAGGCTGCGTTTGTATTAAGATCGTTATGTCCCCAATAAAAAAAACCCTTCATCTGTATGAGTTTACATTTTTTTAAAAATATCTCGAGTGATATTTTTGGATATTCCGCGTTGAAGAAGTCGGTAACGAACTCATCGAGAACTTCAATGTCAAGAAAGGGTCTGGATAAGTCAACGCGTTGTCATGTGACTTTTTCAACACCGTCCTTGAGAAGTTTGTGTAAAGCTCACCGAATAAACTCTTACTAGATGCACGATGCAAAAGTCCGTACAAATGATTGGTTGAACACAGCTAGAAGTCAATGAGGTGTGCATTAAAACGAGAGCAGCTATAATGGACATAGTGGTAAATGAGGGTAAAACGAAGTATATGCTGTCATCCAGAAACGACGCACAACATCGACGACTTGGCCAGAACGTCACACTAGGCAGATTCAAGCACAAACTGTAGAGGCTGCACTGCGACATGTGTCTAGCCAGGCGTTTTCAACAGATTCAACGCCTAAGATGGCTAGGCCTTGTTGAGCGCATGAACAGCACCGCTTCGGCCAAAAGGGTATTCGACTCTGAACCAATGGGGCAAACTAACAGAGGACGTCTACGTCTAATGTGCACTCAAGTGGAGAACGACCTTAACCAACTTTGCGTGTACAATTGGCGACAGCTAGCTGGCGAGGTTTGTTCTTTGAGGCCGGAGTCCACCCTGGACTGTAGCGCCACAAGAAGAAGGAAAATGATACCCAAATTGCATTTCTGTTAATTTCATGGCATTCCAAAGGACCTACAAAGTCGACTGCAGTCTGAATTTGCTGAAAGAGTTTTCGACTGAAAAATGAGACAGATATGCACTGGCATCCTACAAAGATAAGTTAAGCCCGCTTACACCACCTTACACACTGAATAACCCCTCTTCTCATCACGGAACTTGTGAATTACTATTCAAACGCTGGAAATTTCTTAACGAATGCGATTATAAGCTAACAGCGTGTCATTACTCTGCACAATACACCTGAGTGTTTAACAAACCCAATTAGGTTTTATAGTTCCTGCTGAGACACCGAACAACTCTTGCAAAACGAAACGAAGAAAAAAAGGAATGAAGTGACAAGAGGCATCCCTTCTGCAAACACCTTGGAGACGTGAAAGTTTGCACAATCTTTTGGGAAAACTTAACATCTTTTGCTAGCGATAGTCGCGCGAGTTTTCACGTAATTTAGGAAAAACTTTATGGGATTTGCAATTTTCACGTTAAAACACGACGCACACTACTCCCACATCCCTCACGAGGACGGAGAAAGCCGTTGCCCAGGCAGATGAAGGTGCGCTTGTAGGTAAAGTTTTCAAGCGACCATAAGCAGACACGTTTTTCTAGTTAGTTGTTCAGGATTATTGAAGGAGTTTTGTTTGTTGCATCCATAAATACCCTCCACTCGCTGTTAGCTTCAGTGGAAACTTTCTTCCTAGATACTCCAAGTGCTCGTCCCACTTTTGGTCACAAGTTCCACGTCATGTTCAGACAAAGCCAAGCCCACGGCGCCTTATGAAGATCCCCTGCTCGTGGGATGGAAAACTTTGTTACGTTTCAAATCTCCCCTCAGCATCAGGGATATCACTAGCCTCTGATCTAATTAAAATCCCATTTTCGGTCTTTCAAGGACCAAGCAGATGGGTGGCTTCATCCAAATTGATTCCTGCATCAACTCTAGTGCGTGTCGGGGCATAATATGCATGGTAGGGCTTTTCCGCACATCGTTAACATTCGCGTCCATATCTGGCTCCAGGAAAAAGCAATATATCCCGCTAATGGCAAATTATCGTTGTTACTATTATAGATAACATAAACCGCGCTCTGGTCCCCGGATAACTATTTTCAGTGAAATAAAAGCAATTAGAGCCTCAATCCACTCGCGGACTGTAAACCTATTTGTTTTAATTTATTTTGCCGGCCTCGAAACTTGATGATTTATGGCGCCTGTAACGCGGAAACTTTGTTGCCTGAATTTTGTAGTTTTGTAATGGCTATTAATTTGGATTTGAATATATGATCTTTTTTCTGGCTTGATTATGAGCCGATGATTAGTTTTTAAAGGCGAGCAAATTGCGATGGATAATTTTAAACCATTAAAGGACGGCAGTACAATATGTAGCATCGCCTCTTGAAGAGAAGATAGATAGAAATAATCAGAGGTCTTAGTTACCTACTTACTTACTTAGGTGCCGCTACAGTTCGGGGTGAACCTGGGCATCAATTAACAAGCCTCTTCAGCTATCATGGACTTTAGCTAGCTGCCTCCAGATGCGCACTCCAAGCCGGTTGAGGTACTCTTCAACTTGTGCGCGCCACCTTATATGAGGTCTTCCTATACTGCGTAGTCCCTCCGGGTTAGATACGAAGACTCTACGAGCTGGAGCATTGGTGCCCATTCGCTTTACATGTCCTAGCCATCTTAACTCACTAATGTGCAGTTTAATAACTAATGGGACGCTGTACGCAATATCTTCGAACATACGCTTCTTGTGTTTTTTTTCTTCTTTTGGAGAAGCCAATGCTCTTCCCGTGTCGTTGAGAATTTCTAGAACACTGAGCAACAAAATGTGTTCACTGTTTCAGCTTTTGAAATGTGATTGAATCATTTCTGGGCTTATCCCACACCATTTCATAACCAAACTTCCCCCTATCGGCCCATCTACCACTTCCACCTCGCTTCGAGTAGTCTTCCACCCCCATCAAAGTAAAGCAACCATTCACTGCCTAAGCAACAACTCAATCACCCTCACTAGCATTCACTTTTGAAAATAATTACCGAACAGCAACTTTTCTCCAACCTGTCCCGTCGGACATGCCCAACTAAGCAAAGTGCATTAGGTTTTTGTCGCGGCCTGCGATAACGTCTATGCAAATTCATTACCTACAGCAAACAATCTAATTGCTCAAACAAACAATAACCTCTGTCGCCGGCCAGAGGGCAAACAAACCCGAACACTCCGCTCACAGAAAAAGACCAGAGGCACAGCCAAAGCACCCCGCCTTCCAAATGCATTATTATTACATCACGTCCTCGAACATTTTACCAACTACGTGCAGCGACATAAATTGCATTAAAAGTGTCAAACAAAAAACTACGACCCAGTCCCACCAACTGGACGGATAAAAACTCAGCACATCGGAGAGGCAACATTGGCGTGCCTACGAATCGGTTTGGTTTTTGGGGACGACGCGACGGCTTGGGGGTCAGTGTTTTGTCACCCGTTCCGCCGCAAAAAGGATTTCCCACTTTAATCGTCTAAGTGCTTTTTAATAGACAGGACTAAACAGAATTAGAGCGGAATTAGTCGAAAGCAAATGAAGCCTGCCTAAGCTGGAAGTTTCGGGATGAAACACATCAACAACGCTGGGGAAGGCTTTTCTTTTGGGAAAACATTTAATTAAGCTAATCCGATTACAAGGAAGATTCCCGAAGGGAATTCGCCCAAGTTCGAGGACATGCAAATGCCCGAATACCCCACCCCATCCAACGGGGTATATTTTTCATTTTGCCGGGCTTAGTCGTGGCCGATCCTAAGAGCACTGCCGGAGCACTCTTCGAATGTATTAGACGTCTGCAGATTTGATTTGCTTTCGGCACAGGCTTGAGTTGACAGTTTGCATTCGGCCAATATATGCACGAGTGTGTACCTCCCCCACAGCGAATAACACTCGCATCCTGGAGCAACACACAAGCTCCCACACCGCCTCAACTGCCCCTTCCCACACAAAAGGCGAGAATGGAGTATAAAACCTAAAATTGAGTAGATAAAGGAGGGGATTCGAATGGAAAGTAGCTCCAGACTACAATGGGTAGGGTCATGTCGTCACATGTTGGAAAAGTTGTCGGATATTCACGATTTGGGGATTGAATGGATTTTTTTTCCTCGTTGTTGCTGCGATGTCCTCCGCTTGGTTTGAGGAGATTGAATCCACAAATCCTATGCTAAGCTGAGACTGAGGGACAGGCATGTCGGAGACTGAAGATTCGATAATTTCGAATATTCTTGTGTTATGGGTCGTGATTGAACATCAACCCTTGTGGTGGTGTTAGCATGCGAAATGGAACCGGAGACTGATGACGCTGTCCGAAATTGTGTAAAATCATTTTGTGGGTTTAATTTTTTTCGTTTTCCAAAAAAGGCCTTTTAAGAGGAATTGCTTTTGGTTTCTCGGAGAGGGTGGGCTAATGGGAGGAATTTTTTTTTAAGTTGTGATTGGTTGCTTTGTATGGCTGTGTTCATCGTAACTCAATTATTTCAACGTAATGTGGTTAGGGCGTGAGATCTGACAACTTTCATGATATCAGAGCGTTTTGCGCGGCAGACAGATTGCGCTAGAATTGGTCATGAAAATGTGATGACTGTAAATGGTGGGTGAATGCGGAATGCATGGAAACTTCGTTGCGACTTCGAACTTCATCGATGGATATTCCTTATATATACATATTGCAACTATGCCCGATTTTTTTACAGTTAACTTTGTCCTTGGAATAACTAAGTTGACAAATAATACGCGAATGAAATGAAAAGTTGTTTTTAAGAAAAAATACCAATCTCCCAAAAAGGCGACAGAGATTAAATAGTTAATGACTTGATTAATTCTTGAAGGCATACGATCCAAAAATGTGTATTGGCTTTCTTTGCAGTTGTTCTTTTTAAAGGCACCCCCCTGATCTACGTGCCGTAGTAACCGTCGTAGCAAAATGTACGTGTAAGATGTACTCGTACTCGTATTTTCCAATTCCTTTGTCCTCTTACTTGTTTACGAGTTTTGAGCAGTAGCCTCTTTTCCTAATGTTTATCTCCACTTATTTGTTTCCGTCTTTATTAGTTGCCGTACTGTACTAAGTGCATGGATGCCTAGCATCGTCAATCGATACAAGACCACCGAGATACGTTTTTATTTATTTTATTTATTTGTGTTATTATTTTTTATCAATAAATATGATTTTTCTCTCATTCGACTTTTATTTGTTTTTGGATTTTATTGTCATCCCCGGAACGTAACTCGTGGTGTAGTCGGTAAAAGTGTCGACTTCTACGCAGACAGTTGATTGTTTTGGTTATTGGTCAGACACCAATTTGAATTTTTACGGATCCATATCTCTTAAGACATATACTTAGAAACCATTTAGCCTGCGGCTCTTGACTCAACAGAAGAAAGATTAGCAAAGGATGATATAAGCTTCATCCTGATGGGGGCAACTTTAAATTGGAAAGGTTAAATGTGAGAGCATCTGTCGCTCTCACGCATCACGAACCAATCTCAGCACAAATGACTCCTTGCCTGCTGCCATAACGCAATGCACCGACCATATGAAGTGCATGATGCGCACCATAATTAACTCCATGAATACATCATATCCTCATATGATACCGTTCCTAAATTAAACCGGCACCACTATGAAATGCAATTAAAGTGTGCATCCAGTCAAAACTGGAAATCAGTCACCTTTTCAAATTGAGATCAACCCCCACAACGGCGTCGCCGTCGTCCTGCGTCCTTTTAAAAATCATCATCATCGACGTCAGCATCATTTGCATTCATTGGCGTAAGCTCATAATTGAACATTTTCCAAATGCAAAAACCCACAGCCCACCCACCCTCGGATCAGTTGCACTTGCGAAACTACATTAACACCGAAAAGTTTAAAATGACACTTTTGAAGAGTTGTACATGTGTCATGTCCTCCAGCTCCTCTACAGCTCTGTTGCAGGTTCACATACAAGCCACTCGGACGTGGTACATTGTTAAGTGCGCTTTTAATTGGAATGCACTGTCTGATGCACACACGAATTGAATTCACCCGTCGCCGTCGTCAACGGTGTGCATGCAGTCGGCCACCCTCGAAACGGATACAATATCCGGCAACTCTACATGGTCACAACGTCACAAAACAACCAATAACCAGCGTCATCGGATGACACTGCCACTCGATGTGAAACAATAGGGCCCGATTCGAACCCAAATGGAATTGGAAAACTTGTAGCACAATGGCGGCGACCAGTGTCGCTGCTACTACAGTCGTTCGTCCGGGAACCACTGAGTGATTTATTGAATTTTAACTGTCAGCTGAGCGACCAGGACGTTAGCGCGGCCATGGCGCGGTGATGTTGCTGAATTGTGTGTAAAAGTTGGATGTGAAATAGAATTTTTAATTTTTTTCCGGTCCCGCGGAAATGGACTAGGCCGGAATGGCACGTTGACGGAGATGAGGCTTTCAACCGCGTGCATAGTTGTTTCCAGTACTTTGTTCTTTGAAGGGAAGCGCAAGTGACTGGAAGTGCGGTATGACCCTGGGTAGGCACAAGTGACGAGTGTTTTAGACGTTGAATCGATCGGAACAGGAAATAATTTTGTTTAATGGTCGCTTCAGTCGAAAACAGTGATGGATGTGAAGGTATTTGAAAGAGTGATGTGCCACAATCATCTGCTGTGATGACTGCACATTATGCGGATCGGTAGTCTGCATATGCATATTAGTTATTATTTTTGAGGATGAAGAAATATGTTGAGGAAAATTACATTTGTTATGGAATGGAATGGTTTCATTGGCATCCTTGTGAATGGGATTGAAATAGTGCTCCGTAGACAACAAATGGTTTAATTGGATAGAAGCAAGCAGTAATAATATGACAAGCCGGGTGAAACAACTCGACAAGATGCAGATGGAACCATAAACTTGTCTCCGTCATTGAAATTTCGGCAACAAGGCCAGTGGAGGAAAGCAACTACCACCGCCAACTAACGAGGGTTCTGTATAGGCACGATAGCTATCGTAAATATCTTCACAATTGTGCTCCTCTAAGTCGAACTAATTTTAATATACCGTGAAAACTCGAAATTCTATAAAATGAACTGCCGATCTGTAAGCACGAGTATTGTGAGAGTTTGAAAAGAAAGGTATATTTTTTTTATTAAATTTTATCGTTAATTTTTGAGCTCGTTTAAGGTTAAGAAATCCCTTCGAGTTGATGGAAGCCGAATAATAGACACTACAGTCTGAGGTGGACTTGTACCTAGCTTCTACAGCAACGACTTGTGTTGTGCGTGCTCTCACGAGTGGAGGAGACATACAGTATAATGTTGATTTCGAACGATGAGAATAAGTTGGTTCTAGACAGTTGGACTCTTCGAGCATTGTCAGTGACTCAAAAGAGGTGGAGCCGTGAAATTTGAAAATTATTTTTTGGGTGCTGGAAATTGAACTTAGACTGAAAGTCTGCGTAGGACACACAACGCACATACCCACAACGCCACAGCGTCCAAAGCTTAATTTGGCTTGCTTAATAAAATGTGAGTTCTTAGGGGCTTCGGTCCCAGGTTACAAGACCTATACTAAGGGACCCACATTAAAAACTTTCACACATTCAACAGCGTGTACAAAGACAAGCTATATAGGGAAATATTTAGTTATGACATTTCTGTCAAACTCGTCACACTGAATTGGATGTCTATGCACAACTCTCGCTGCTCCAACAAGATCGGTAACGAACTCACCAAGACCTTCAATATCAAAAAAAATTTTAAGAAAGGCGACCAGCTGTCATGTTATTTTTTTTTTCAAAATTTTGTGAAGATCATGCAACACTAGGTATCACTAGAGTAAAAAAACGGAACAACTCCTAGCATACGGGGATGACATTGACGTAATACGTGGAACATAGATAGCTATTCATGAGGCGAATGCTTACATTAAAGCGGAAGCGACTAAGATGGGTGTGGAGCTATATGATGCTTAAACGAATTATTAGATATTTTTAAGGACAACGTCGACGACTTGGTCATAACATTACCATTGGGAGCAATAACTTCGAGATAGTCAAGGACTCCGCTCAGTAATAAACAGTACCAACAACGTCAGTATTGCGATCAAACGTAAAATAGTTCTCACAAATCGTTGTTTTATTGGGCTCAAGAGGCAATTAAGTATATGAAGCCTTCATTCAAAAGAACAAGTTGACTTTGGGCAAGACACTGATCATTCCAATCCTGTTGTTAGGCGCAGAGGCATAGACAATATCCAAAGCGGGTGCAGAAGCCCTTGGTCTTGGCGAGGAAAATGTTCTGTGTGCAATATTTGTTCCTGCTTGCGTTGATGGCAATTGGAGAAGAATATTTAACCACGAATTGTACGGACAGTACAGCGAAAGAGTTTAGTCAAACATATACGGGTCCAACGCATAAAACGGATGGGCCATGTAGAGTTGGAGGGACAACTTAATTCTGGGTCCATGAATATTCATCTCTAAACTTGTGGGATAACGCATTAGAAGACCTTCACAATGGAGGTGACAATTACCTTCGGAGAAGGACCTCAATGAACTCGGTATGTGAAACTGGGAACGGCTGGTAAAGGATTGTGCTGTCTAGAGAGGTTTTTTGGTTGAAGTCTTCATTCACCGCGGAATGTAGCGACAACAAAGTAGTACTTGTAGCGCTACCAAGAATTTTTCTTCGTCCTCCCTCACCCGGTTTCGGTTTGTTTTGTTTACCTTTCTACCTTTACCTGTTGACTTTATTGGTAAAAGACAAATTTTTGATTGCTTCATAACATGTTATATGCTGCCTTTGCTTGATATTGACTCATTGACTCATTAATGCTGTCATTACAATTTTGAGAATTATTCATGAAAAATTAGATTTGAAATGATTTAAGGGAGATATTGTGTTAACTTTCCTAAAGCGCTTATCGCAAATTTGCTGCCAACATAATTTTTCAAAAGAAATTCATCATAAAACCTTGTGCCCTTTGTACTGCAACCCGTGCGTAGTCTTATTTAAACTTCACACAATGGCTCGTCGTCTGGTCTCAAACTCCCTCATCCGACTTGCATTCATACCAAACCAGATACAACTGGATAGAACTGCACTAAATAAGCTCAACAGACAACAATGGCACAACTTTTCAATCCGTTTACTCATTCAGCAATAAATTTCGCGGTGTTACCCAACGCAAACATATAAGCGACCAAAACTCTCCTCACCGACGACGTACATCTACGAGTAGACACACACAAAATTACCATTTACGGCACAAGGATCCCACTCAACCGTCATCCAAAGAAAGTCAGCTTTGCGACTCGACTACTCGCTTTTGTTTGTATACGAGTGCTTTAGTTTCTCACAAAATCAACAAAAGAACATCCACCGCAGCGAAATGTTTCAATTCAAAACATCCTGCGTCTGACATCCAGCCACCATCCCTCAACTGCGGCCTTCAATTCCATGAATCAAACCAAAAAGCTTTCCTGCATGAATTTAATTCTCCTCTCCGTCTCATTGTGCTCAATATTTGCATAACGGAATTTCATCTGCCAAACATAGATCTCATCGTGACGCAACCCGTCATCCAGGAATCCGCATCCAAACCGCACCCAGTAACTACCAGTGACATGGCAGGCGCGAGCTAACCCCCCCCACCTCATGGATTGCCATGGCAAAGTCTTCGCCTCCCTGCATCTCCAATTGAATAAATTTGCAAGTCAGACACGCGATAGCAAAATTTCATTATGCGGACTGAATGGGGTAAAAGGATTCGGATACACAGAGATACAGATGCATACAGGAAGCGAGAGCAGGTATGGTCACGAGGGTAAGCTAAAATTAGCGCACGTCCTTGGCTGCCACAAGGAGGCTAGGAGTAGTCGTATACAGCCGGGACTTCAATATGGTGCAATTTGCACGGCGAAATTGTCTGCACTGGGGCGTGTGCGTGGGGAAATGTCTTTGTTTTTCTGGCCGTAGGGAGACTTGAGAGTGCACTTAGGCAATTCTGTGGGGCTACATTTGTTGGGAATTGAATCTAGAAGAGTTTTGGTTAAACTTAACTGAAGTACGTCCGTGTTCAGTGCCGAAGTGTTATCGAATTTTTTTGTTGGATTGAACGTTTGACTCTTTTCACCCACCCGCATCCTGTCTCGAAGGTTATCATTCCGATCAGGCAATACTTTTCTTAATTCTTGTTAACCTTATGTCGACAAATCGATCATTATAATATGTGTCTCTCAGTAGAACTCACTTATGGGTCGTCGCCTTCGATTTCAGGCCATGAGCTTCAGCCCTTTCCAACTTTTCCCTGACATGCTTCAGTATCCGCTGTTCTGTGCCATGTTTCCTTTGGACTGTCTGGAGTCCCAACAGTGTCACATATAAAATTGATTCTGCTTTAATTTTGAAGCTACATTCGTGCCATTATGCCGAAATAGCTCATCATTCAAATGACAGCCCAGCCCAGCTTCGCTGGGACTGCTTCAAGTGGTCGGTCCAATTTTGAATGATTCGATTCAATATGTGTGGCGTTATTTCGGCAATAGCGTCTCGAATGTTAGCATCGAGCTCGTCAAAAGTCGTTGGCTTATTACCGTAGACTAAGAACTTGACGTAGCCCCAGAGAAAACAATCCAGTGGTGACTAGTCGCACGATCGCGGCGGCCAATTGATGAACACTCGTCGTGAGATGACCCAGTCGCCAAATTTTTTCTTCACGATTTCAAGCGTTGTATCGCTTGTGCGGAATGTAGCACCGTCTTTTTGGAACCACAGCTCGGATATATCGATGTTGTCGAGGTCTGCCCACCAAAAGTCGATTAACATCGCTCTGTGCCTGACTTCACCGACGGAAAGGGTACCTCCTTCTTCATGTCGAAAGAAATGAGTTCCAATGATGCCGCAACGCCATAAAACTCACCAAACAGTCAGTCATTGTCTATCGCCATCCGGCTTCAATTCCTGCATCAGCATAATCCTATACGAATGTAGACCCAAATCCAGCCAATCAGGGTTGACACTCTGGCGATGCTCAACTCAGCTAACCGACACCGGATCGCCATTTCTCCGAAACTGTGCACTACGGCCGATTAGATTTCTTCATTTCGCATCAATCTCTGTCTGGTGTGTTGCTTAGGGTCCAAAAAAGTGTATTCACGCTTAAACTTTTTCACTGTGCGACGACTTGCCTGCACAAAAAATTTTACAACTGAGCCTGCTACAGTCCGAGATGAATTTGGGCCCAGTTTCTCAGCAACCAATTGTGTTGTGTGTGCTATTGTTCTCTCACGAGTTGAGGGAGGACCTACAGTTTCATGCCGACTCCAAACGGCAAAATTGAGAACCTTCTTCTGGACAGTTACATTCTTTGAGATTTGTCAGTGATTCGGAAAAGATGGAGCCGTGGACCATTTTTTTCTCGAAAAATTGTTGGTTGTTTCGGGTTTTTGAACCTAGACTTGAAAGTCTAGTGTGTTGAGGTCGACACACATACCCACAAAGCCACGGCACCCACTGCTCGCCCTTTAATTTATTTAATTTCCTTCACACGGCAGGAGTTAATCAACATACTCACACCTCGTCGCTTGTGCCATTGGGTAAACCTCAGCACATTTTCCCAAGTTTTGAGTGCTATCTGGGGACAATCTAAATCATCTCATAAATGTCCTTGTTTCAGAGTCTTTCAAAACGTCAAACATCACAGCGACAATCATCATATCGTCGCTCATCATATTTCTATGGTATATCTTCTTCAAACTTCCAACATCCTTAAATCGAATCACCTCTTCAACAATTTCGGCTCGAAACTTTGCCGAATAATCTCAAATTTCTTTTGCCATCACTGCTTCCTTTATCTCCGATATTACGCCATCTTTCGTGAATCATTCAATCCGCGACGTGGCTGGAATTATTATCCTCCCCTCATTTCCATCATCGTGAGATAATTCAAGCACAATTCTGAAACAGTTCATTGAGTTGTTAAGGTGGTGGCACAGTGCTTACATGGTTCAACCCCCACCACCACCCTTCGCTGGTGTATCACAGAATTTGAATTGCTTTCGCAAATGAGCAAGCATCACCACATCACATCCCATATACTTGTCTGCTGGGGAACGAGCAATACACGAAAACGGCAACGGTTCCCCGGAGAATCCTTGAGGACACGTTTCTCAAAAAGTTACACACCAACTTGAAATGGGACATCGAGAAAGTTGTTGCTTGTCGCGAAAGATGTTCCTTCAGTCAACCGCAAAGAAAGATAAAACATCTGCCTCTGCCTCTTATGGGCACAGCTTCCGCTTTCTCTGCGAGTGACATGCCGTCATAGTGGTTTTGGTAATTAAGGACTTTTGTGCGTGTTTGTGTGTGCTCTCCTGCATTCGTTTTGGAAATTGTTAATCAATACTCCACTTGCCACGGGTGTAGAGGAGTTTATGACTTAAGGTTACGGGTGGCGGTTATGGAGCGTGTCGGGATATCAAAGACCAATCCGACATACTTGCCCCAATCAACTGAGAGGTTGCCATAATTCTCGTGTGGAAGCGTTCTCATGCCTGCTTCTGGATAAGCAAATGTCTAATTAAGTCAGTTGCATACAAACAGCCGCTCAGGACGTGCTGCGATGCCTGTAGGTGAAATTAACACAATGGATGCACTCGCAAGTGCACGGAGATGAAATTAGGAAACTATTTGCTCTGGCATTCAGGTGCTATGACCTTCTAATTGGATTGGTTGTAGTGCACGTCAAATACAGGCATGCGGTGTGCAATTAAACAATTAAACAAATCAGTGCCTGGGGATGCAATTATTGAATCTCTGCGCTGGTATTAGTGTCAAGTCCTTGATTGTTAATTAAGCTTTTGATGTGCTTGAGTTGAATTTTGATCTTTAGTTGGAACTGCCGCACGGGGATTTTCAGCGTTTGTGTTCTGTGTTATTCAATGTGATCTTTAAACACCAGAGATTGAGATAAAATTGATGAGGAGAGGTTATGTGCACGATGGTTGATATAACGTTAAGGAGCTTTTTGGGTTACAGTAGACATCGTGAGCGATGATTAAATGAGAGGTTACAATTTCAAAATGACGCGGATGTTGATAGCTAGTCGATGAAGTGGTCCTCCCCCCAGCACTGAAGAAGAATGCACATTTATCAAAATTACAATTTAAGATGGTTTTCATGACAGCCGTATTCTTGAAATACAATATCAGTGACTCATTGTAATAATAATATAATATAATGACTCTACAAGCCGAGATGGAGTTGGGCCTAGCTTCTCAGCAACCACTTGTGTTGTGCGCGCTATTGTTCTCTCACGAGGAGGGGACCTACAAATTAATGCCGACTCCGAACGGCGAGATTGGGAAGCTTTTTCTAGACATCTATACTCTTTGAGCATTGTCAGTGACGAAAGAGATGGAGCCGCGATAAATTTTATTTTTTTGATAAGTTGTTGCTTGTGCTGTGAAACTGTGAAAGTCTAGTGCGTACGGGTCGACGTATAAACCCAAACGGCCAGCGCCCAAACTCATTGAATCGATTTAAATTCGTCTCTGGGACTCTCAGTGTCGGAGTCAATGCACTTTCCCATTGTACCATGTTACCATCAAAGTTCAAACGACTCTTAGTTCACTTCAATTACAGCATCTTCAATTAAAATTCACACCTTCAAGTAGTGGAACTGTTTTTCCATTTCAATTGCATTCAAAATAAAAACAAAATCTCTCGTTTATTGTTTAAAAGGACAACAATGTTGAGTTATACTGCTCATCACATCGCTATCATATGCGAAAGCTCCCTCCCCCGGACAGAAACCACATTTACATTCGAGTCACGTAATCTAACTCAAGCCATTCAATGTTAGCGTAATGTTCTGTGTTTATATCAAAGTCTTTCCGTTCAGTTATCGGGCGAAGCTTGAAATCGCCCGGGCCCCTCAGTCTTCGAAAATTTTCATTCTGAAGTGGTACCAAAAAACTTTATTCGGATTTATATTTTGAATAAATTTCATGCAAATACTGTGCGAAGTCACGCTAACCTCCTTGTGCCCTGGCCTGGGAATGCGGTGCATGGGGACATTCGTGCACATTGTGGTTTTGAATAATGAACAAAGCCATAACACAAAACTTATTTTAGTCTGAATATGCTATTAGGGTAATTGAAAGCAAATAATATACAAATGTTGGCAATGATGATTTTGAATTGATTTTACGGTCATTGTTCAAATTCACTTAGTTGATGGGAGGGAATTTGATGGTTTGGGTTGCTGTTTGGGATTAAGTCCCTCAGAGTTGATTTTGTCTATGGGGACTGATGAAGAAACTGTTTTGCAGTAAATAATCACTCGAAGGCGCTTTTAGCTTAAGATACTCAGCTACCACTCGTGTTGTGCGTGCTTTTACTCTCTTACGAGGGGAGGGGTCTTACAGTTTATTACCGACTTCGAACATCAAGATTGGGAAGCTTTTTGTTGACAGTTGTACACTTTGAACATTGTCAGTGATCCGAAAGAGGTGAAGCCTTAAATAGAGCATAGAATCTTTTAAACAGGTGACGAGATAGCAATGATAGTTTTTTCCAATTACATATTATGTTTCAGCAGCTGTTAACATTCGTCAAAATATTTAGTAAGAGTTTCCATTTCATCATGCATCGGTTGACGCTTGACGAACACGCGAACATTATTAAAAAATTATAGCGAAATTCCGGCTCAGTTGTAAATAAGTAATGTCGTGAGGTCGGTCGTTATCATGGCTTCATTGTGCAGGCAAGTCACCGTGGAAAAGTTTGAGCGGAAGTACACTCTTGGACCTTAAGCAACAAACCGAAAAAAACGCAGAGGCCGTATTGACCAGCTTCGAAGAAATGTCGATCCGGTGACGATCAGAGAGTCAATCCCGATTGCGCCGACGCAGGAATTGAAGCCGAACGACGATAGACAATGCCCTGAGTGTGCTAATTGAATATGTGGAAATGTTTAGTGGAGATCCTGATTTTGGCTAAAAAATCATCTAACCGGACGAGGCCCATTTTTGGCTCAGTGGCTATATCAAAAAGCAAAATTCCCTTTATTGGAGCAATCAAAATCCATGAGTGTTCAACGGAGCTTGAATGCATACACAAATATTGACTGTTTGGTGTGGCTTATGTCGCTGCGGCATCATCGGAACTTATTTCTTTCGAAATGAGGAAGGAGGCACCGTTACCGTCAGTAGTCTGAGGCAAAGACCGATGTTAACCGACTTTCGGTGACCAGACCTCGACAGCATCGATATATCCGAGCTATGGTTCCAACAAGACAGCGCTACACAAGCGATGCAACGCTCGAAGTTGTGAAGAAAAAATTTGCGACTGGGTCATCTCACGGCGGGCATTCCAACATTCGAGACGCTATGTCACTGGGCGCCGTGGCCGTGTGGGTTCGTGCGTCGACCCATGCGCATTAGACTTTCATAGTCTAGGTTCGAATCAAAGTTCAGACAAAAAATTTAAAAAAAAAAAAATTTGTTCACTACCTCTTTCGAGTCACTGACAATGCTCAAAGAGTATAACTGTCTAGAAAAAGCTTCTCAATCTCGCCGTTTGGAGTCGGCATTAAACTGGTCCTCTTCACTCGTGAGAGAACAATAGCGCGCACAACAAGAGTGGTTGCTGAGAAGTTAGGCCCAGGTCCACCCCGGACTGTAGCGCCGTCATTATTATTATTATTATGTCACTGGAAAAAGGAGTTGTCAACTCAAATAAATATACACTAGTCAACAAAATATCGCAAGCTAATGGAAGATCTTATCTAGCCCGCTCCACAAGCATGGATCAGATAAAAAACTGCGAAGCTGCTCAAACCGAGGTAACTCGCAATAGGTTAACCGTCAAAATACGAGTGAAATTTTTCGAATATGCCGATAAACCATTTCGCCTACATTTTTTGTGTGCCTCTTTCAAATTGCATTGTTTTATATCGCTGAAAATAATCTTCACATCCACACTCGCTTAGCCCACATACGTTCATTTTTCCTGGTCTGACGCTTCGATAAATTTTATAATCAAAATTCATTTATCACGTGATACTCTCAAAATGAAAACACAATTCCGAAGCACACACCCTATCTGTAGGCATCCATAAATTCACCCAACTCGATACCTTCGCCCGGGTATTTGCAATCACCATATCCTCCGGCTATATCCTAGAAGCAAAAATTCCCTAATTTTATACGAACATATCCATCAATATTTATTTTTTCTCCTAAACATACGGACATCCTTTCGTAACCGTTTTTTCATATCTGTTTCCGTTGTAACCCAGGAAGGAACTCCCTAGGGAAATAAACCAATCGGAGTACACATACCTTTATGCTTGTATGTGAGTGCCTTCGTTTCCTAGCCCTCTGCATGTGAAAGGGAATGAAATAGAGTCAAAATTTGCAGTTCATTGGAAAGGATACCCTAAATGGATAATAAATCGATGTGCTTAGGTCGCTGATAATTTTGAATATTCAGCGTTGGTCGGGGGTGGAAGGGGAGAGGATAACCTTGGAGATATCGCAATTATCTTACCTCTTCACACCCACCCACGCACACACACTTTCCTCATTTAATCCCCCACAGTCGTCATGACAGATTTATAATGTTTTAGGGTTCATTAATCCACGGCACAGCTCGCCTCAAACTGAGCACATATTTGGTTCCCCAGCAACGGTATTTGGTCAAGGATAAATATCACGGGGGTCAGTTCATTGCCTGAGAAGTTCATCAGTGGTCCCCAACTTGTGCATTGGATTCGATTGTAGTGATTTAATATCCCGTTCGTTAATCTTGCGTATGTTTATGGTTGTCCCAACCGTGAAAATGGAATTCAAAGCCATCTCAAATTTATGGGCCCTCATAATGTAAGCAACTATATACTTTATAGAGATTTAAGACCCTAGATGGTATGTGTCTAACGCACTGTTTGGGAAATTTATGACCAGCTTGTAGCTCGATGAATTGCCTGTGGCCAGTTGCTACAGAGGTATGTTTGGAGTGCATATTAAGTAACTGCATGTTTACGCTTAGAGCGGTGATATCAATAAGGTCAAGCGAAATGTTTGGCTTTATTTCTTTTGGTCTAAATTCACGGCACCGTTTTGAACACATGTTTCGTTTCAATTGCCTGACCTATTTCAAATAAGTTGCGCTCATTAATTCATACAAGAGCGTATTCCTTCGTCGAGCAAGTGATGTGGATAAAAAACGTTGAAGAAATTGAAACTGTAGTCCGAACTATTACAAGACAAACCTATGTATTATGGCAGGCAAACTTTAAAACTGCACTTAGAGCAGAGTTGGTCCATTATGCCGCTACGTAGATTGATCGTAAGTAAATCCACCTGCCCTAGTAGAAAATGGGATTTTCTAATCTATTCCTTGTGGTTCAGTTACAAGATTTTCTACTCTGTTTCGAAGAGTCTTGACCTTTGAATCAAGTCTGTTGCCACTTTTAACTTGTTTTTATATAAAGTTGTTTGTCCGTAAGCTCCTCGATTTTCTCGAGCTGAGAGACTGAGAGAAATCTTTCCTTTTGGCGCTAAGCTTATCAAACCTAATGTTGCTTGGTTCCTGAAAGATGCGCGTCAATGAAAATGGAACGCACAGCAGAATAGAAATATCAGTCATGGCCTGCTCACAGAGAAAATTTGCACAGCCTCAAATAAGACGCGAACCTTTTGTTGAGCTTCACTCACTCCACAGCACTCGTAACGTTCGAATCTCCTACGCTTACTACCTTGTGGTCTCGCGATTTCATCGTTAATAACTCTGACGACGCCGTATAAGTGCCCCTCGCAGCCAGTGTGGAGATAAATTAAGTTCCATGTTCTTAATCAGTTACTCCATTGTTTTCCATTAGGCCATTCATCAGTCTAACGCACAAGGATTTCAATTAACTTTCACACTTCCCTCTGCACACACGAGCAATTGACGAAGAAGAATGGCGCCCAACGTGGGAAGCAAAAGAACAACCCTCTTGCGTTGTAATTCGAAATCCAATACGATGTGCTCGCATGCAGGATAATTTCCATCTCTATTAAGGGTATATTATCCCTTCCATTGGATATGTGAGTGGATCCGTTTTCGCCGCCTGACTGATGCTAATAAAGCCGTCTGGCGCCGACTTCATGACTTTTGCAAATTTCATTACACCCAGCGAGAGGCATACGTACAGGAAGTCGGCTCTCTTACAGGCCGTAGCTGCGTCTGTTTTAACAACAAACCTTGCAGTCATTGTTGACACCCGAGGAAGTGAAAAAATACGGAGCACTCTCCCGCCAAAGACCAACGTCAACGTCATCATAAGAAAATCCTCTTTGGAATTTCATTACACCCCAACCGGATGGCTGATGGAGCGTGCGGGGCTCGTCGGGTTCAGGCGGCGGTTGGCGGCTAGGGGATGGAGGATCAAATTTGTAGCACAATGCCAAATGTCATCTCCGCACAAAGTGTTGGCGCATTATTATCTCGCTTCGCTTCGAACTTCATATTTCCGAGCAAAACAACCACGACAGTGGAGTACCTTCGTTGAAAAAGAGGGTGCGACCGTGTGCGCTGCTCTGTATTTTTCTCTGGAGGACTTCCAAAGTGCTTTCCACTTTTTTCCTCGAGTCGAGTTTATGTGTGCTTAGGTGCCTGTGTGTGTGTGCTGATACGAATCGGGGCGTCGAAAACTACGTAAAAATTCAGTTTGACGGGTTGTAAGTGCCGCAGCTAACCAAAGTGGAAGGGTGAATCGGCAATGGGCTGGTTGGTGTTTTGTTGCCAAAATACAACATGGGCCATATTAGGGTAAAGAAAGTGTGGTGGTTGGGGGGGATATACACAAAATAAATAAATAAACAGACGGAGCGACACATTAGGTCTGCAAAGTTCGTCGTTTAGGAGCATATTCGTTCGCCGTTGCGAGAGCGCTTTTTGATGGCCCTTCATTGCTGAAGTAAGCAGACGATGTGCGTTCAATTATGTGTGAGAGGAAGTTTATTTGTTCAGACAATGTTGTGATGTTGATGCTGCTCTTCTTCTTGTTGTTGTTGTTGTGTTGTTATGAGAAGGGAGGCTTATTTTAATGTCGTATTTTTATCAGGAGGGGCGATATGAAGAAAGGCTTTAGGGGAAGTACGTGTGAGATCGTGTGGCACTCCAGGAATGTGAAATTGGCTTAAGGTAGGACTGGTCCTTTAGTCTTGGTCTGAAAAGGACCTTACAAAAAAACAAAACGCAGTTTACTTTGTTTTGGATTGGAATTTGCCACGTGATAGAGGATGAAACAGTTGGTTAAACACGGGTTATCCTATATATTTTTGGCTTTTAGAAAGTCTGCAACAAAATAAGATATTGTTTAGAAGCAAATAAAAGATCATTCAGTATTGTCATTATTTTGAAGGATAGAGAACATTCCTCTTCGCACTGGTGCACATATTAATTGTTTTGAAACCGAAATTAACTCCCTTTCAGAGTAATTCTAATATTGATCAGAGAGAACAAAGTGACAAGCAGTCACGTAGGAATGCAGGGATCCTGAGAACGAATAGATGCTGTTTATCTGGGAACCTGGTATTCAATCGTCATGTCTGCCCATCCAGTACGGTCTTGTGCAAGGTGCATTCAGTTTCGTACGTTCAACTGTTTGAGATCGAGATCTGTAGCACGATTGCAGTGGAAGTGTTTTTCGTGACGAAATGCGAAAAAAAGGAATGAGAAAAAACAACATCCCCGCGGTTCTTTTCCTGAGATCTTATATCATTGCATATTTATTGACAACTGAACTGAAAGTACAGCGACGTAAAATATTGTTACATAATGATACAGTAATGTACAAGTTTGCTACACGGTCCCTTTTCAGCTGTGTACACCACCGGAGTCGTACAACGTTGCCCCTCTGCTTTAAAGTCGAAGACTTTCCGGGTCACGGGATTGATGTCCATTCGGTCTACATGACCTAGCCATCTTCGACGGCAGACTCGAATTTGTTTACTCAGGTCGATGTTGCTGAACAGCTAGTTTAGTTCGTCATTCGTTCCTCAACTACCTTCTAATCCCAAAAATCTTTCGTTTTCTCTCTGCAGTGGTGTCATTGCTTGAGTTTTCTTCGTAGCCTCGGTAGACAAAGTCATTCACTACTTCAAAGTTATAGTTGTCTATAGTGAGGCTCTTTTCGTTGACAGCATATACTTTGATTTACCCTCATTCAAGACCAATTCACAAGACTCATTTTAGCCGCTTCCTTCACAATGCTCACAAATGCCTCTGACAGCCCGTTGTGTTGTGTGTTTCCGTTGCAAGCAATCGCACAGATTTATGAAAGATTGTGCCTCTGGTGTTGTTTTTTGAGTTCCGCACGGTCTCAAGAATGACATGTCGGGTGACAGTGCCCCCCTTGTCTAAAACCCTTTTTGGACTTCAAAGTTCTCAGTGAAGTCTTTACTTTTAACGGGCATTCTTCATGGTCATTCAGCAAGGACTGACGAGTTTTCCAGGGATGACAAAACTATATACAATATACTGTATACTGTTATAATAATAAAAATAATGGCAGCGCTACAGTCCGAGGTGGACTTGGGCCTAGCTTCTCGGCAACCACTTATGTTGTGCGTGCTATTGTTATTTCACGATTGGAGGGACCTACCGTTTAATGCCGACTCCGAACGGCGATTTTGAGAAGCTTTTTCTAGACAGTATTTGATCATTGTCAGTGACTCGAAAGAGGTGGAGCCGTGAAAAAAATGTGTGATGTTTTTTTCGAGATTCGAACCGAAGACCTCGAGCGTAGGAGTCGACGCACCTACCCACTACGCCACGGCGCCCCAGTACAGTCATAACTGGCCTTAAAATCGAAAAACAAATTGTGGGTATCGACTTGAAATTCCTAGGCATTTCCAAAATATACTGCAGTGTGAATAACTGGTCGATGCTGAACTTCGCTGGCTTGAATTCGCACTGATGTCGACCAATCGGGCGTTTGACTTATACCTCTCTAGTTTAGAAAGTTTAGAGGGTCTCCCTTCTTTAAAATAAAGCAGACGATGCTGAGACGCCATCCGACAGGCTTACTTTCATCCGGCCAGATCTTACCGATGAGCTGCTATATGCATCTTAGCAAATCACCGCTAACTGCATTGAAAAATTCCGAAGGCAATCCAGCACCAGCAGCCTTGTTGAGTTTCCTGCGGTAGCTGCTGTACCTTCACTGAGGTCGGGAATTTTTGTCTACGATCGTATATGCTGGACAAGTTATTCTGCTTGATAGAGGGAATTTAGCCGCTATAAAGTCTGCAAATGTGCATATGTCCATATCAGCACCGACTGTGTTTCCACTACTAGATTCCCATCCTATTCTTACAGGCTTCTGTTCGGGTTTTATTTATAGAACTTGGCACATTTTTCTTGCCTGTTGGTAGAGCCTCCGAACATCATTCCTGCAGTAGCACCTCTCAATTTCCTCGAACGCGCGCTTCTCATGCTCTGGCTTCTTCTTACGGAGAAGCCGGATTCTTCCTTTCTTATCTGTTCATAGAACTCACAAGCAGTCCACGTGTTTCTTTAAAGCGCTTTGTAGGTAGCAGCTTAGCTGCATATGCTCGCTGATATTCATCATCGAACCAGGTGTTTCTTTTTGGTGGCGAAATGAAACCTAGCACACCAGTTGCTGCTTTTCTGATGGCTTTTTGGAAGTATTGCCGCGGATCTTCTGCATTTAATGTAAGCGGCAAGACTTGATCCCGAAATTCTTTCACAGTCTTCTGCGATTACAGTCGTGTGAAGTTAAATTTCATCACAATATTCTGTTGGTTGCGTAACGTCCGGGAAATCCTGATTCGAAATTTGGGTATAACAAAAAAATGATCCGAATTAATGTTGGCGCCTCTGTACGTCCTGGCGTCGAAAATGCTGCTGGAGTGCGTCACGTTATTCGCAATCGATCAATTTGGATGACGGTTGATTGATATGAATTGGTCTTGGAATATTTTTCTGCAGCAACCTCTTTGTTTGTGCAAGCTTTCGTTCTCTCACTAGTGGATCGCATACAAGATCCGAACGGTAAAGTTTTGAAAAGTCGTAAGCTGAGTAAGCGAATGTTGTTGTGTTCAGGATCACACCTTAGAACTCCAGTGTAGGAATTCAGGAATTGCCATGAAGATCTGACCAGGATAGCCAAGTTCTTCTGTAATTTGTCAAAAATGATTACTATTGGACACACCCCGTGAACAAAGAAGCCTTGTCTGTTCAATTCGTATACTGTAATTGATGTCAGCATGTGAAGTTCCAAAGAAGTCAATTCAAAAAATTGCTTTCAAAATCTCTCCACTCGCCCAGTGCATTCTCAACATAATCCATTCGATGACATTTTCAAATTACATTCAGCGGTTCGTAAAACAGAAACCTTCAACGTCTGACATCCCTCCGACAGCACATTACCACTGCACCAGTAATTTACTCCACTCAAAATCCGAGCAGCTGCAATCTCATTCTGGGTCGTCATAAATCCGCCGTCACATTAAGGAATATGAGATGCAATCTCATTCTTCGTGTCCTTCTTGCTTCTTGAACTTGTCAGTGAATACATAAACCATTCTCGGACCGGGTCCGCAAAAAGCTACTACCCTCCAACGCCGCCCCCAAATGAGCATTTTTGTGCATTCCTCCGAAGGACAAGGAAAGACTGAAAGTGACGTAAACTAAATTGCATCCAAAGGATACTGCAAAGATCTCCATAGATATGGCACGACAAGTTCACTTAAAGCGCACCGCCACATCGGCGTTGCCGGGTAGGTGGGATACGATCCAGTTTTTTTTTGCGTTTCGTATCCTGTTGGCGTGTGAAGTCCTCAATTATTCTGCAATGTTGGCTAAATGTGGTGTAGCTAGTGGTCGTAATTGAGTTGTTAACCCGCCCCCCTGCACAGCGTGCTTCGACACTCGAGTTATGCAAATTGTTTGTATTTAATTCAGTCGCCGCTTTTTATAGCCAAAAGACATGTGAAGTGACTGAGTGTAATGCACTATCTTGGAGCATGCATGTAGACGAGGCGACGCCGATTATTGCCGCCAACACCTGCCGAAGTCATGTCGCAACCATGTAATTCTTCGTGATCCTCCTACGGTGCCGCTAGGGTTTGGTGAATTAAGAAATTTACGCAATCAAACAGAGTCTGATTGGATGGATTTGCGTGTGAGACACTAGGGACTGGCCATAGTCAGTGATTAATTCGAGCGGCTCCTATCGCTTGCGTTTGTCGGTCGAGCAAGGGTAGTAGGCTTGCGACGACTTTAGCTAAAGTGATGACGGTTGAGAGAGGGCAATTAATAAATCAACCTTTTCGTATCTCAGATGGGGATCTTGGCATTGGAACACCGTGGGCTTATGTGTGTCTTCGTGCATCGAATCCATCATTTGCCGTCTTTCATGCAGACGCGACAGGTATGGGTGGAATGAAAGGGTTGCTTTGTAAATAGAGTAATTAACCGTGGTTTTTGCCGCAGTAAATCGCTCTGTCGAAGTATGAGAGAGTGGTGGCGATGATGAATGTCCTTGTGGCACCATATGGTGAATTGATGGTAAGAAATCATAACAAGTTTGATTTATCGGAGTGTTTATCGTAAAGTGTTCTTGGTTACATCTGATGTATGCGGTGGAAACAGGGTGCGTATTTAAAAATAAAAAGGAGATTTCTGTGTTGGTGGATGCAATTCTCAGAAGCGCCAAGCATGACGAGCGAACTTTTTCGAAACTAAACAGGCAAACAGGCAAATTGAGAGTGAATGAGTGCAGAACTGTGTACACTTTAGCTAACTCAGAAGCAATGTTTTGAAAAATGTGGTTTGAGCACGTTCAGGGAAACACATTCAGTGCTAACCGAAAATGGACATTTTCCCTAAGACTTCATACCAGAGACTTGGAAAAAAACTAGGCTCTTTCTTACAGACAATTGCTAATGTCATCCGGCACAGGGTGGTATTTCAGGTAAAATACAGATGTTTTTTTTTTTTTGGGCTCAAAAGGCAATTGAGTAGTAGAGCCCTCTCTCGGAAGACCAAGTTGACTTTGTATAAGACATTGATCATCCCAGTCCTGCTTTACGGCACAGAGGCATGGACAATATCCCAAGCGGATGAACAGTTTTGTGGTCTTTTCGAGAGAAAAGTTCTGCGCGCGATCTTTGGTCCTGTTTGCGTTGATGGCATTTGGAGGAGAAAGTTCAACTACGAACTGTATGGGCTGTACAGCGACATGAGTCTAGCCAGGCGTCTACGGATCCAACGCCTATGATGGCTAGGCCATGTAGAGCGTATGGACAACTTAGCTCCAGCCGAAGGAGTCTTTGACTCTGAGCCTGTGGGACAACGCAACAGAGGACGTCCACGAACAAGGTGGCGCACACAAGTCAAGGGGGACCTCGGCCGGCTTGGTGTGCGAAACTGGAGACAGCTGGCGAAAGATCGTACTGGCTGGAGAGGCATGTTGAGTGTTGAGTGAGGTCCAGTTCCACCTCGGACTGTAGCGCCCTAAGAAGAAGAAGAAGAACTTTTGAATACTAAAGGCTGATATCAATAATAGCTTTTTCAATTGTTATCTTTCAGCAGCTGTCAAAGTAAGCAAAGAACAAAATAAAAAAAAAATTCTAAATAGAAATGGACGTGTTCCTGAACATTTCTAACCAAATGTTTTGAAAGGAGGACTAAGTTCTCTCTCACAGGTAGGTAGGCGGGTGAGAGGGTGTCGCGGCTCATTTATATCAGAAGTTGGGTCCATTGTGCCCTGCGTATGTGATCCCGTGAGACCTGCATTTCCTCCGATGACTAGTACCACCCAGATTGTTATATATAACTTAGGAAGCGCCTCAGCTCTATTTTATTCAGATCCTCCAGCCCGTCGAAGAAGTCACTGCCAAGTGACACGAGTCTCCTTCCCCGTAGAGCTGGACAATCGCAAACAGCTGGCGGTCGGACTGTTCCTGCTCCTGTCTTTCATACAGGCAATTGATCTTCTGATCGGACACAGGGGACAATTGGCATGACAGTAGGAAAACTGTTTGGTGCATCTACGATGTGGCATTTCTTGGACGAAGATATTATTTCCAACTCCATACACAAGCTGAGTCTAAATTTACATAAAAACCTAGAAGGTACCTCCAACCACCTACACCTCATGCTCAAAACTTACAAACCCCCCGGAGGTTTGGAGTACTCACTTCATCATCCGATAAGAAACCTCCTCAACGTTTCCCTCATTGGATTACACTCTTTGAAAAATTCCCTACACGAGCAGGAAAACTTTAGCAGCCGCAAGTGTTCGTTTCTAGAACGCATTACACATTATCTTCCACAAAATGCAGCAGTCCAAACAACTTTCACATCGTGTAATGGCATCCGTTTACCCTCGAAACTCCCTCATGCGACTCACTTCTCAAGCCAACGAGCAAAGTTCCTTCAAGAACAAACCAACACGGAATCTAAATGAATTACAATTTAATTTTAATTCCAATAAGAAACCGTATCCTCGTGCTCCCTGTGTACGAGTACAATCCCTCTGCCAGTAGCTATCGGAGCATTGTGCAACTCCGGAAAACTCCTTCACTGAGCGAGCAGATTAAAATGATGAATCCAAGTTGAAGTAATGGGTTTCCAAGCAACTGAAAACGGGTATTCGGTTCTATTTGCCCCCTGTGCGGTGCGGGGGTGTGTGTGTGGACGAGTGTGTATCTTCCATTCACAAGCCAAATTCTACAGACACACTCATCGCCGTTGTATCTCGTATCTATGGCACCCAATTTCAATTCATTTCTGATGTGCTGACGAGCAAAGTCAGACCGACGCACAACAGTCACTGGAGTACGTACGCTTCCAATCCGTCCATGAACTCCAAGGAATTTTGCGAAAATTTCTGAAGCGTAAACCTGCTAAGGGTTGCGTCGTTTGTCGAGCCAGCGAGCGATGGGGTTGCAGAGGACAAACGAATGGGGTACCGAACGGCTCATCCTTTTCCAGATGCCATTATCATTGTCGTCGTGTGCCTTAAATAATTTCACAAAATCGCTCCGAAATGAAGGGTTTTCAGCCAAAATTGCGTGGCAGAGGTCCAACTCTTCAGCTCCCACGTGGTATTACTGCAAAATTTTGCTCTCGTTTCGGTTGGGCCAAGTGTACTCAACTATAATGGCCGGGGATAGGGATAATGTTGAATATTGCCACTCGAAAGCCAGCTCGCAACCAATTTACGTGCGGATATTGACGGTTGCGTTGGCAACTTGGGAAAAGTTTCAACAACCAATGGCATAGACTAAGCGTGGGATACGTGATTTGGATTGCGAATGGGGAGTGGGGGTTGATGGGTTGAAATTTGTTTTTTGGGGGAAGCGGCCTTAAGTGAGTGGATCTCTTGTTTATGAGGGAACATCACTTGAAACTGGATATTTATGCTCGATGATGAGGCTACAGAACCCGGATAATCACTGTGTTAACCAGGTTATATTGAGTTTGTGGTGCGAGAGATGGGGTGCGTTTGGGATTCGTGCAACATTTCTGAGCTTGTTATCTCAGCGAAATCGGGATTTATACCGTGGGGTGGGGTTTGAAGTTATTGTTGCAAAGGTATTTGGAAGATTTCGCAACGAAATTGGGAATAGAGTCGGAGTGCCGGCAGAGCGATTAGGCAGAGGATAATCATTATATGCGTTGCAACGTGCCTTGTCCAATGTTACAACGAGTTATTTGACTCACGCATTGAACGGACTCGTTCGTTGTGAAATAAATTGGCTATGTATTGGAATAAAGTCAACTTTGTTGGTTTTGGAGGAGATGACATAAAACGGTTTGCTAATTAGGATTGTATGAGAATTCTTCAAAAATATGTTATGGCAATGAACAGGTTAAAGCAAGATTCACACCAAATTGGAGTAATGTTCACAAACAATGTCTGGGGCAAAGGCAATCGAGGCCAAACTTGACTCTTTGAGAGTTCCAAGAATCGCCTCATGTTGAGAAATTAGAGGCGAGAGATGAAAGGATGAGTCTTTCGTAAGTCTTTCGGTAAATCTTTCGTTAAGCGCTTCTTATCTTTAAATTCAAATGAAAGAAAGTGTGTGTGGTATATCATCGACATTTTCCATTCGTTTGAAATGCCTATCGATGCCATTATGTATGGAATATAATATCGTTCAAATGTCCACCGTGTCTTTTCTTGGTGGCTTTTCCATGACTGGCGCATAAATCAAGCTCAAGACCGATGACATGGGTTATGTTGGCTTTGAGGTTCGCTTATCCGCATGGTTTGCGGCTTATTTTCATAGACCCACGACTTCAGAAAATCTCACAAGAAAGAGTCTAACGGGATCAAATCGCACGATCTCGGTGGCCAGTTCACATTACATCCACGTGAGATGAGCATGCTCTCGAATCGCTCATGCTGAATTTTCAATGTGGCGTGAACTGTGTGGCACGTAGCGCCAACCTGTTAAAATCGCATATTGTTGGTGTCCATATTATCCAATTCAGGTCAAAAGCAGTTGGTAATCATTGACCTATAGCGCTCACGGTAATGACCTAGTCAACACGGTTCTCGTCGAAATAAACGCCGATGCCAGCCCAAAATCCACACCAAACAGTGATTTTTTCAGGATGGATGTCATGTGGATTTGTTGGCTGACGACCAATTCATCCAGAAAAGGGACTTCATCGCTGAAGATGATTTTTCGTTGAAAATAGGGATCAGTTTCCAACTGGTCCAGAGCCCATTTAGCGAACACATGTAGTTGCTATGATCGTTTATCTTCAGCTCCTGGGTCAGTTGAATTTTGTACGGGTGCAGGTTCAAGTCACGACACAAAATTCGCCAAGTTGTGGTCTGTGAAAAATCGAGTTCTTGTGAGCGACGCGAAATCGACAGCCTCAGATTCTCCTACCCACAGATCTTGCGTTTTGTCGACGTCGACGTACATGTGTTCTATTCGGAGAACCATTCATTTTGATTAAATAATTTTATCATTTTCAGGTGTATTTAAACACTAGGGCCCAACATGGCGATTTGACAGATCAGACTGAATAAATGAAAGCCAATTTGACAGGTGAAGCTTCAACAATATGGCCGCTATCAACTGTCAAAGTTCGGAAGTCCCTATTGGAAGACCCTTTATATTCAAGAACACTGTAGTCAGCGTCTCAAATAAAAATATATGCTGAACTTTTTGTTCTCACTCAAGCAATGAAGTACATTCTTAGTGAAACTCCTTTAGCTTACGGTCAAAAAAATGAAAACAAAGCACAATTGGCAATAATCGAAGTAAATTCAAAAGTCATTTGAAAGGTCATCAAGCCCCATCTTAAAGTTCTCAAAACATCACACACTGTATCATGTATCCATTCTTCCAGACTACAACTGCGATGTTAAAGGGCTCCAAACCACAAACACTTATGTAGAAAATTCTATAATTAAATAATTTTGTAGATAACCTCATTGAGCTTCCTCAGAGCATCACTCATGGTACCCATTTACGGTTTTGCATTGGCATTTAGTATGACTGATTCGATTATCGGAAACATCGCAACCACTTAGAAGACCAAAGCACTTAAGGACAACCACTTCTGCTTCTCGGCTAAATAATCTAATTCCGATGCCGGTATCTTCGCCCGTTGTTGTCATCACACCCCCAACTACTTTCCTATTCATGCAATGTGCTACACACCCAATTATGAGTCCATTTATGGCCATTTGTCTCAAAGAGATGCGGTGTGGTGGAACAAAAGCCAATTTACCATCGTAATTGCATAATAAACGTTTTGATGTATCATTGCTGTTGCTGCGTCTGTGGCAGCGGTGGCGGCGACGATGGCGGTTCAACTTCGGTGAAGCTCTGCTTCATCATAATTCAATCAGCATCATGATCAAAGCCAGCCAAGGAGATACATTCAAAACGTTTTCACCCACTCACCACATCCACACACACACACTCAGCCACACAGACACCTGCCCTCCTTGAGGAAGAACATGCCTGACGGGAAAGTTTACCAAAACGTACCAGCAACAACGCAGTAGATACATCTGTCTTCACTTTATTGCGGTAAAGATGAAATTTTTAGATCTCTAGGGAAAACAATTTCAACACACACTTACGCTGAGAGAATTTAAAATGCGCCACCGACAGCAGTGGCAGGAGGAGCCGTCAAGTGTAGACGTGTATCCAAGATTGAGGAGCTCCCAAATAAGAAAAGAATATGTTTTCCGGTTTATAAATTCAAAATGGATATGAAAATGTTTTTTCTTGTTGTGTATGAGAACGAACAGGAAGACGAGGGAGACTAGAAAAGAATATCCCATTGTAGATTGTTCCGACATCGAAGAGGGAACAAGCGAATTTAGAATTCAGGAGGGAAAATGTTTAGTTCATAGTCTAAATTAAAAATTAACCATTCACCCTTTGAAGAGAGAAACAGACCAGACCAGTGCATCTTCTCAGGATGCAATGGGTTTTTGGACGGAAAGTGGTCCATGCATAGGATTTGCAGAAGGAGAAGACAATTCTGTTTAATTCTCCGTAATTTTCGATGAAGTTTTGAACAACTGCAGACCTTACATCCGGCATACTCGTTATTCTGTATTTACGGACAATGGATGTTAAAGTGATTAGTGCATTTCACAAGCATTTGAAAAATATTCGATGGACATATGTTGAGACTATTTAAATTACGCGCAAGTGAATGTACTTTGAAATATAGTCAACTCCGTACAAAAATTGAAGAAATTGGAAAAATTCGATCTGATGAGGGAGCTTTAAGATTTTAAACTTTAAACTGGAGCAACTAATGCAAAAAGGTAATATCACTTTTAAAAACTAGAAAATCGTAGGAAAAAACATAGCAACAATATAGAATGCATGTGCCCCGTTGTTCCACACTTGAGATTAGTTCTCACTTTCGTTATTTTCGTCGTATAACAGAAAAACGTATGAAAAAAAACATAAAAAAACATAGAAAAAAAGCGTAGAATGCCAGAGCTTTTCCGAAACACGTGTCCTGTTGTTTCACACTGGAGATTAAACCATTTAAAGTCCTAGCTTGTCGATTAGATTTTAAAGGCTGCATTCATTGTTTGATGTAATTCAAAAATTTGTCTGAACCAACAAATGCCAAACTCTACAAAATCGCATTTTGTTTTTTTGTAGTGCCAAAACAGATTGCTGGAATATTTGGTATCCACGTGAAATATTCCCGAACTACATACGTGCCATTGATGATTGACATTATCTGCTCTTTTCTCACGAAAATTTGCGGTCAAAACTTTTCAAAACTCCCTTTCCTTAATTTACTCCTGTTTCCACATCTGACGCAGACATCTTCATCGCTTCCACCGCCAACATAAATCGCTGCCAATTGGCTCGGCACTCTCCACCTGATTACTCTATCGATTCACATTCAAACACTAACTCATCTTATCCCAGCCGCTGGCGATATACACAGGATGTTCGCTTTCGAGCACAACTCTCATCGGTTCAACTCCATCTGTTCAATTAACTCCGTCACAAGAGAGGGTTTAACTCTGTCATCAGCAACCGAGGTGTTATTACAACTGTCTGCAACCACAATGAGTGCTAATTGCACACACAAGTCCGCACTCGGCCACACCCCGCAATCCTTTGATTTCCCCACTCTATCCTTGAAAGGGATGTCTGATTGGAAATTCAGAAACTTCACTTCCACCGTTCTCGACTGGGGTGGTGAAAAATTATGTGAAATTGATTCGGGCAATCATTGATGGCTATTATCGGAAATCAAACCGAATCCTTCGTCTCGTGAAATTGCCAATTTTGTATGAATACACAAAACGTCGGTAGCCCGGAGGACACTGCCAGAGCTGAGATGGGTCCACCGTCATGGCATTGATTGTATTCGTGTCGGCGTTTGATTGAAAATTAAGGACAACATTGTTGGATGGACTCGAACATCCAACACTTCAGCTGCAATAAATTATATTGATTCCCCCGTGGAGCCGGGTATTCTAGTTTGCATTCGTCCTCAAACATCGTATGTGATAAGGATACAACTAGGATAAAGTTTTTGTCCCGATTGTTCACCAGAAACACCGTCGAATGTGTTTGAAATAGTTTTGCATGTGGATCAACAGAATGCAAAATCGTGGCAAGGATGGATTCCGTGTTTGTGCAGCAGTTTTTTCGTTATCCTTTGTTGTCTGTTTGTGTTATAAATCATTTCGCTTACACTCCACCGTCAGCATATTCTAGTTTAAGTGTAGTTTATAGTTTGTTTCAGTTTTGGGGACACGACGTTAAAGAAGATAAATAGTTCGTATATGATGTATGCCACTTCACTTGGGCACTGTGTTCTTTTCTATTTTAAGCGATTTTTTATCCCCACTGCAGTGGAAATCCGGGGCAAGGTTCAAAGACTTGACAAAGACGTAATAGTCGTTTATTTTTCGGTTGTATTCATTGGGTTTTGTATTTTCACAAAAATAAAAAATGGAAACTATTACGGCTGCATATCGGTATTGTTCCCTTTTCTGAGTTTCATGCAATCATAAATTAAGGCTAAGTGGTGCTTTGATATTCATGTGACACAATTTTAGCCCCAAAGTGCTTGAGCTGTCGAAGAAGTGTTGAGCAGTTGATCGTCTATCAAAGAATTAAATTGAAAAATGGCAAACTTTAATTTATTTAATTTTTAGGACGTTGAGCGATACATTCGGAAACATTTTGCTTAGAAGTAGCATAGGCTACAACTTGCCAGTAGATTTAGCAGGGATAACTATAAAAAGTGTTGCCCTTGAAGATGAAATTTGTCTGGACATAAGCTTTTTAGAAATGTTCTGCAGTAGCACTTCTCTGGCGAAACCTCACAGGGATCATTGTTAGGACTTTTGTCATAGGGTTCTAGATGCATACAACATCAGTTAGATAGGTTTAGAGGGGCACATGCATAATGAATGAAATCACAGTATGAATTGCCCGATTCACAATTAAGCATACTCTTAACTGACGTTTACAATGTGGGCATGTTACTTTCTAGATGCAGACTTTTGTGACCAACAACAGATGGGTGAAAGGCACAACGTGCCACGCCTCTAGGATGATCTACCCTAAGCTAAATTCCAACCATCTAAACAATTGATCTGTCTTGACGAATCAAAAATTGACATTTTGACGGGTATCACTACGGACCACTGTATACTAGGTGAGCATGCCAGTAGGCTTGCAAACGCTTTTAATGAATTCTGCAGAAGTTGTCTGAATGAGAAAGAAGTAGAACACCGTTTATACTTCCTCTGCGTATCCCCAGCGCTTGCCTCACTCAGACACAAATATCTGAGAGCCTACTATTTTGACAACATTTGCGACCTAACTGAAGTATCCATCAGTAATCTACTGAGATTTATAGAAAGTTCCAAATGGTTTAAAAGATGTGGACAAGCGGGTTAAGCAATGCGTACCCCATGTAGCAGCACAATGGACTAGAACACGTCTCAATGCACTGTTAAGTCCCTGTAATTTACTTGATGATCGTTTGATTGCACTTTTGACGATTGAATCCAATTAGACCACAGCAGACTTCAGGAAAAGAGCCCAAAAAGGTCTATCGACGCTCAACATATGACGTCGTCTTCGCGCCAGCACATCACAGCGTTCTTATAGATGAGCTGTACAGCGTTATGCCCATCCTTATCAAATTTGTAGTACTGGATGGCGAAAACGGAGCTCCATAGACATCAGCTACAAACTCACCTAGACGAAGCCATTTCGTTTTTTCACATATTGTTTGATGTTTTTTTTCGAGATTCGAACTGACGACCTCGAGCGTAAGAGTCGACGCACCTACCCACTACGCCACGGCGCGTATATGTAGATATGTATGTATAAAATATGTGCATTTGTTTAGGAAGGATGTTCTCCAATTTTATGCCAACACAAGCGCGAAATAAGATTTGTCGGGTTTTTTTTGTTGGCATCGATAAGATTGATGTATAACGCAATAATTGATACTCTGATCGAGACAACACTGAAGTGGACCATGAGTCTGTAAAAACAGTGATTGTCAAGAAGAATACGGATTTCACTTATGTGTCTATGTTACTGTAAAATATGGTCCGAGAAATATGTGATCCTTGACAACCAAAACAGAAGCAATCCTGTACCCTAAGAGCAATACTAAAGTTCAATGATAATCACAAAAAGCAATCAAACATTTTTCACGGTGAATAACATCTCGACACATTTCTAAACTATTTCCAACCATTGCAAACCAAACTCCCTTACTAACATTCCCCACTTCACCAACAAACTAATTTAACATTTAAATGCATGTGCGAATCTTACCACCTGACAACTGCCACAACTATTAGTCTTGCGGTTTCAACCCCTATCATTGAAAAATGCATTAAACTTTAATTTCCACCAGAGCCAGCATTTCGATAAGAGCTCACTTCCTTTGGGTGCAACACAGAAATTTGTCTTAGCAAATACAGAAGTTAACTTTCCGTGCAATTATTTGAATGCAATTTGCATCAGAAACGAGTCAAAATGGGGGTCGTGAAAATGGTTTTCTTGCCAGCGCTTGAAGTTCGAGAAAATTGCTGCAATTAACCCTTCACGTCTTAAGCATCCAATCACTAAGCACTTGACTGTGCTGTGGAAAACAACCCCAAGACCAAGGAAAGTCCTGCGGTGGTGCACTCAAACCAAATGACATACAAAAATGTCTGTCTGCTGTCTGTCTTCAGCAACACGCTTTCACCCCTTTGGGGGCTCATAATTAAGTGCGGCACTAAGGATACATTTCCTCCTGCGAACATGTGCCATTTCAATGATTTACTCCCCCGACTGAATGCCTTTTCGCCTTTCATAGACCACAACTATGGTAATTACTTTCCTGAAAACGCAAAATTACTCTCCCCATCCCTGCGCGACGCAGCATCGGAGTATCCTTTAGGAAGCTGCTTTCCACACAGATTAATGCATTTGGATCTCGGAAATTTTACATCAGGTAACCAAAGTCAAATGTCCCTCTACGTGTAGAGGAATGTCGAGCTCATAAATCCTGTAAGCACTACAAGCCTCTGTCGTCGGAGCCAGCCTGAGGGTGTCGTCTGCGACCACATCAACTAGTTAATTTTGGCTGGTGAGGTGTGCTCCATGCATTTGCTGTGTGCGACAGGTCTTGATTAATTGATCCATAAAATAAGAAGAGTATCTTCTCCACGCAGGATATATGGGAATATCAAATAAATGAAAGGGAAGCAGCACTAATGGCATATTTCTTGGGTGGAGGTGGTCTCATATTGAGCAATTTTGATGACAAATTGGTGGCAGTTCTTGATAACGCTTGATGTGGATTGGGAAAATTGAGCATTTTAGGGACGCTCTTTACAAAAATATTGTATTGTGGTTGAAATAGAAATGTTTTAAAATGCATGCAGTAAAGTTAGAGAACATGGCTTTGTATGTTAGTGGACGCATGTGGTTACTGCACGGCTATGCATCGACGCAAAGTGTCTCTGTTTAATCACATGTAGTTGATTAGCAAGATAGTACATTTTGGTACAATTTTGGAATTTGATACATAGTATTTCTGCACGCATCAACGAATGCAGTACTACTGCAGACAACAATTTAAATTATACCACCTTAGGAGTAGCCCCAAGGGACTGCACTCGGACCCTTGCTATTCATAATTTATATTCTTTGTTCCATTTAAGTTTATTTTAATGAGATTTCACCGCTGGATAAATTCCCAAATTATTCAAAAGCTTATTCATTAAAATATTGAATACTCCGATCATCACTCCGTTTTCTTTTTAATCACAAATACAGAGGGTCTCGAGGGAGAATGACTGGCATAAAGAATTAAACACGAACAAACAGAACATTCATCTTAAGGACTCCTACAAAACAGTTCTTAATTGATATCCTTTTTAAAACAAATCTGTCTTTTTCCAGTTGATTGGAAAGAATTAAAACTCATAAGAACACCCAGTGGGGAACAGAGACTGCGGGAGAGGTTGAAATTCAATTACGGCCTGTACATTCCGCAACCCATCCCCAAACAGAATTTTAATTTATTCCCCAAACCCCACCCATCCGCTCGCCAATCCACTGTTCACTGTCCATTGCGAAAATGGGCGTCATAATTTAATTTAAAAGTTTGTGTTCCTAGTTTGCTTTGCTTTTAACTTTGCGACGACAACGCACCAATTGCAAAAGTGTCGCCTGTAATTTTCGAATTTTAATGAGAATTTTCGTTTATTTCTTTCTTTTTTCCCCGGTCTCAATTTTTTTGTGTCTTTGATTTCAAACGGAAGGAAGGACATGGGTGTGGATAGGAGAATATCCTTGAAACTTTCTTAGGCAAGAACTTTTATGAGGTTCTATCCGTTTTCAAATTTTTTTGTCTTTTGCTTGGCGGCACCAAAGCGCCTTATAATTTTCGTCTGATGTTTGATTCTAATGAACGGCCGGGGGGTGAGAATGTCAAACGTTATGGAGAAGAAAAAAAATAAGGAAACTTCGATATTCAATTACCAGGGATACGCTGAGGTGGTAATTACATTTTGAATTTCTCTGTAGCGACGAGTTGTATTAATGAGAATGCACTCAAGTGATTAAGTCAATTTTTGTTTCTCCGCCTTGAATGTAATTTGAAATCAAAGATCAAAAGAAAAATTCCTTTGACCAGTGGGAGAGTGGGGTGAAAAAAGATTCGACACAATTGAGGTGCCCTATTGACAAGGCAACAGAGAATCATCGAGGTGTTGTCTGCTAACTTACTCCATTTTGATTGTCAGCGGAGGACTTGGTTGTTAGAAGGTTGCTTAATATTGACTTAATTGTGTACGGCTGTTGGCACAATTTATGGACCATTCTTTCATCTCTATGGTAGCACAATTATAGGCGTGAATAAAGTGGCAAAAATGAAATGCAGAACAATGAATAGAATAAAGACTACTCGACCGCTGTTTTGGAACGAATATTTTTCTTTTCGTCAGAATTAGGCCTAATAAAAAAAAGGGTCATAAGCGGGTTGAACAACTATTTGTTCTCTCGAACATAAGAACAGTGGCCACTGTGACCTTGTGAGTAAACGCGTCGACTTTTACTACCGAAGTCGGTGGATCAATTCCCGATAAACAGACCCGTCAGTTTTACAGCACCACCTCTCTCGAGCCAATAGCAATGCTCGGAGAACAAAACTGTCATGTAAAGATTTTCAAACTTAGCCCTTTTGAGTCATCATAAAACTGTGGGTCCCATCCACTCGTGAGTAAACAATAAAACCCACAAATCGAGAGGTTGCCGCAGCAGCTAAATCCAACATTATCTCGTCGTTGCCTGGTTTGTTGCCGCCAGTGTTGATACACATTTGTGCCTGTTTTATCGCATTTTCCACGATCTCAAAAAAATACGGCCCAATCACTCCTCCCGCTTGAACGTTGTACCAAACAGTGACTTTGAGTGGATGTAGAGTGGCTCTTCGTGCATCACTCTCGGACTTTCAGTGTCCCAGAAACGAAGATTTTGTTTATTGACTTAACCGCCTAAATGGAAATGCGCCTCGTCGCTCATGATGATTTTCGACACAAAATCATCCTCTCCGTTTTTGAGATTGAGGATGGCTTGAGATTTGTATACTACAGCTGTCTAGTTCACAAATATCAAATGTGATTGACGTACGACGTTTCTAATTTTTTTTTCTTCGTATGACGTTACAGTTGCGTCTGCGCTCTTCCAACAAGTCAACAAGCCTCATCCGAGGAGACAAAGTTGCAAACACCTAGTTGATTAAGGTAATTTCCCATTTCTGTGCGCCACCTCTTGACGTCCTCTGGTGCATGCACTTTTCTAATTAAACCTGGGAACAAGCTTCTCTCTGTTAGGCTGAGAGCAGTTTCCAGGTGTAGGTTGTGCCTTATGAAGACTTCAGAACATTCGTACAAAATATACCTGAAGAGGGCGAAATTCTTTTACTCTTAAAAGGAAATTGGTTAACAACAGTCAACTCGATGGGAGGCTACGTGTGGTCACTGTCAGGCCAATGCTCAATCTATGGGTGATCCGTGTGGTTCAACTTGATGGGAATGATTTGGCTATTTGACAGATGTTGTCTTAAGACTTGCCTTCAATTTGTAGACTAGATTTCCTGTACAAAAAATATACTATGATGAGGACCAACACAACAACATCATAAGAGTGGGCAATATCGTGGTAAATATTATTCGTGGCCATACTGCGAGAGCGATGAACTCGATCTCCTGGGCCTACTACCCCAATCCACAGTACCACGAAAGGTACAACGACTCCGTTCCACCAAAAGCATTTTTGTATATCGGTAGGTAAGGTTAGGTACAGGTGGCCGACTGCAGGTTAGCAGTCTCACTTTCTCTCACAGTCTGATTCTATATCGATTAGTGGTGCCGTTCATTTTCCATACCGCTCGGTAAACTGCGGATGGGCGACAGGACCGCATTGTCACATAGAGGGCTGAGGATTTTCCTCGTTTTTTATTAGAGCGGCATCGAGTCGTAACCTAACACTAAAAATACAGCTTGTTAAAGAAAAGTTGGTGGCTGTCTCACTGTTGATTGGGGGTTTATCAGCTTTCCACAGTAACTTCTAGCCAACGTACGAACGAGTTGTTTAAAGCAGATTGTAAAAATGTGGATCTTGGCATGTACAAGAGATTGACTAAGTCACTCATTTGAGTTGCATGAATCCACTGCATCACCGCGATGCCTGAATCACCTAACTTGCTGTGTCTATTTTTGAGGACTTATACGGTCACTGGCCTGATAAACATCACGTACCGATCCAACATATTAAGTAGTCGCTTGTACACTCTTCCAAGTAAATATTTGATAGATAATTGTTATCAACGGCGTTATGACTTTAGTTCTTGTGACAAAATCTCCCTTGCAATGGGAAGGGTCACTAGTACAAACCAACACCATTCTCTTAATGGTCACAGTGCGAAGAAGAGTAAATAAAATTATAAATGCATTCTTTTAATTATATTTAACTTTTTTTCTTGAATTTCTATAAAACAAAATCGATGCCAATAATTTCAAAGCCACGAAACAAAGACAAATCACAAAGATTAAGAAAGCCAGAACGTCTAAGCTATTCAGTTGAAAGAAATTCAAATGCACAGCTGGACTTTGAATATGTCTTGCTCCATGATATCGGATGACATACTCGGTCCAGTAGACGACGCTCTTCTTGGCCGACAAAGGCCGGTCTCTGTAGAGCATCGAAAAGTCCAATATGGTCCCCAGGTAGCTGCTGTTTTCCATCACCTCTTTCAGTTGTCTCTCAAAAGTCGCTTCTGTAAGTTTACGGTGATCGACTACCAGTCCATGACCTGCGTCCTTTATCCGCTCGGAGATGGGAAACTGATCACCCATAATAGGTATCGCCAGCATTGGAACTCCATGAAACTGCGCCTCGGCAACACTACCCTTTCCTGCGTGAGTGATAAACAGTCGAGCATTGAGGTGAGCCAAGAGATCGTCTTGAGGAAGCCACTTTCGGAACATTATGTTTGCGGCGCGGCCAGGTGGCGAGCCACTATCCCACTTCCAGAGGACCTTGTGTTGACCTTTGGAGAGGACATTGAAGATCGCCATAGTAGTATTGGCGGCTAGATCACTGGACTTGACGTTGCTACCCAAGCTGAAAATGATGAACCCTTCTTCGGAGGATTTCAAAAATTGATGAATGTCCTACGTGGGAATAAGTTACTAAATGAAAGTCTAAATGGACAAGCTGTGGTCTACCTTTGGCAGTGGATCTGGTTTATCCTTCACCTGGATCCCGCCAATTTCAATGAAACCCGGGACCATGGGTCGAATGATCCCTTCGCTGAAGTGTGTGCTGCAGAACACCAGGGAAACATTCCTCTTTATCTCTTCATAGGATGGATACCGATCTGCTGGAAAGTGCTCTCTAAACTTTTCTCATGCAAATTAGGACAATCACATCTATCACATTCTCACTCACTCGTAATACAGCGCCATTTTGTGTTCGGAAAACCGATCGATTGCTGTCAGAAAAGATGAAAACAGGAAATTCCTAAGCCTCCCCCTGAAACTCAATAGACTGGTTGAACTCGGTTGAAAGACGGGAACACTGGCTATTGCTTGAGGATTGCCAACCAGCGATAGGAAGCTGTACAACGGGTTGTTGACCCAACTCACAATCACGGGACACTTAAAATGAGCTGCCACGCCCAACTGGAAGGTATTGAAGACCAGTCCCAAGATGACTAAGTCGAAGTGATTTCCTTTATTGTCCATAAGCTCCTTGAACCGTGGATGACTGAGAGCCTTGTCCTGCATTCGAACTCGCTGGATGTTGGCAGACACCAGATGCCTAAACGAATCAAATGCCCCCAGGCCCGATGCTGCTGCGCCAAGTCTCCGACGGTAGTCGATATTGTCCTCTTTCGATGGTGCGACCAGGATATGGTGATAGTTCGGGTGGCGCTCTCTGAGTGGCAATGTGGTGACAACTGTGACATTGTGACCCTTCTCCGCAAGGGCTTTGATGGTGGCCATGTGAATAATTAAATGCGACTGTCCTGTGCTGGTGAAGAGTCCAAGGATGTTTGCCCCGTAGCCAGCACTCACGGAGACTAGAAACAGAAATATCGATTTCATCGTGTCACAACAATGCGTTACAACTGAATGGGCTCCGAGTTCAGCGCTTTCCTTTATAGAAGGCACTTATCTCCTAAGAATGTGATAATGGTTGTATTTGTGGGAGATTTGGGTCAATCGGAAGGTTACTTCGTGGGATTGCACCTATTTGCTGATTCATGTAATCTTACAACAGTTTTTCAAAAAGCATTCATTGCACTCATATTCAGAGCCAGATAATCACTAAATGTTTCCACAATTCCCTATGTCAACGCTCCGCCGATAAGACTTACAATGATCATGACTTTCGCTTTCATTCAAAAGCAATGCATTTCTGTGGTGGAGATTAATGTTGTTATCGGTGCGAGGAAACAATGAAGGGGCAAAGCCGATAGCTAGATAACAAGCCTCCCACAGCGATCAGCAATCAGAGATATGTTATTTTGAGGGTTCCAGCGAAGGCCTCGTTCTCAGCCAGTTTAGAAATGAAATCTCGTAGAATAAGATTACTCTTTCAGTATCAATCTTTCACATGCAACGACTTCTGTCTCTTTGATTTCATTCTTCCAAAAAACAGTAAATCATCCATAATATTTCATAAGACATCTTGAAAGTCGTGAATCACTTTCTAAATCCTTGTCATATCTCGTTACGCACGATATTAGTTTTAGCATTGTCGAGACGATTATTTTCCGGAAGAAGCCATTACTTGCAATGTGCGAGAAATCTCAACTTCAACCTTCGGCAACAGTTGCCGAGCAGAAGGAGGTCACAGTTAAGAAAAGAGGAAAGAATGCATGCATGTCCTTCATACGCAGTCACACATACGAGCACACTTCCTCACTTCCTTTTCACTCTTTTTCCATCCATGGCGCAAATTGTGGGTAATAAAAGGGTTGCTTGCCAATAAAATAGCTTCGGATATAGCGTCGTAAATAACCGGGGCTAGAGCTCTTTGTATCCGGCAATTGCTTTAGTGGATTTACGATGTGATTCATTCTTGGACAATAGAAGCCTCCAGGACGATGTCATCTGCGCCCCATACACCACACGTATGTGCATGGATATTTTTTTTTCCATTTCAGTTCCCAATGCGAATCCGGGCTTAACTCTGCTCTCGAACAGAGAGTTTTTGAACACAGGATTTGCAATTCGAGTTAATTAAAACTTTAAATTAACACTGCATCCGCGTCCGATGAACAAAGGTACGTCGTTATCGCTTAAATTTTGATAGCAAACATAAATTGGACTCACTGGTGGTATTTAGCACGCGCTGGCTGCACCACACCTTTGCCACTGTCTGTCTGGCACTCCGGTGAGTTATTGGAGACAATAAATTTGTCAACTTCTAACGAAAGCCTTTGTTAAGCATAACGTGTGTGGAAAATTTCAATTTAAAACCTACGATGCATGAAATTAATTTCTTTTGTCTGAAAGAAATGGAATTTTTGACACTTTCTTTGTGATCCTTTCAAAAGTTTTTTTCTTCTTCCTGGTTTTTCACTCCAGTCATTGTTTGAGATAAAAAAAAAAGTACTTTCAGTCTGCATTGACTACAAGTAGTAAGGTTTGCATGTGTATCCTGTTCAAAGGCTCGACAGGGTCAATAGTTTTGTTCGGATATTGATAGTGACTCAAATACTTTTGAACGAAATAATGCCCTTCATACATTGTTCAAGACTGTTTCTATCCCAAATTAGTTGGACCTAAGAAAAATCACGTTGGTGTTTCCACCTCAGAGAGTTTGATATCTGGAGAAGCTGTTTAATCGGTGGTAAAAGAGACGGTTTAAGGTTCATATTGATAATATTAATATTAATAAGCAAAACTTAGTTTCTGTAACGTTAAAAGTTAAAAATATTGCGTATATTCTAATAATTATAAAAATTATATGGCCAGGGGCTGTACATATATCTAGTATTGGCTATACCCAAAAGGTACTTTTTGGCATAATGGTCCGCCACAGCTACCTTGAATTGAGTGCAATCCAATTTTTCGTAACTTTAATCAAGCCGTATAACGGTAAACAAATGCGTTGGTATCATCGTTCATTGTGCAAGACATCATTAAGACTCGTATTGAGTTGATGATCTAAGCAGTTAATTTTTGCGTGACCAAATAGTTTAAAGTGGGCGCCGTGGCGTAGTGGGTAGGTGCGTCGACTTCTACGCTCGAGGTCGTCGGTTCGAATCTCGAAAAAAACATCAAACATTTTTTCACGGCTTCACCTTTTTCGAGTCACTGACAATGCTCAAAGAGTATTACTGTCTAGAAAAAGCTTCTCAATCTCGCCGTTCGGAGTCGGCATTAAACTGTAGGTCCCCTCCACTCGTGAGAGAACAATAGCACGTACAACACGAGTGGTTGCTGAGAAGCTAGGCCCAGGTCCACCTCGGACTGTAGCGCCGCCATTATTATTATTATTATAAATAGTTTAAATCTTTGATATCTCGGAATCTTAACATAAATCGATATTTTTTTTAGATCTTAAAAAATTCGCAAGCCGATGTTTCACCGTTTTTGCCAATAGCTCCAAAATTCTTGGAGCCAGAATGTTCGAAATAATTAAAATTGAAATGATTATATTCATTGAATCTAATTTTTGGTTATTTGTTCAGATTTTTAGATACTTTTAGAAATTATAACCGATTTTGGAGCTTCATTAATGTAGGAGCTGTGGAGAGTGCGACAGACAGACGGACATACCGAAGTTATAAAAATTCTATTCTGTGTACGGAACCTTAAAACAGGGAGGGAACTAAAAGGACTGCCTTGGGATATTGCAAAGGTATATAGAATATCTTTAGAAAGAAAATGTAACTGCTAATCCAACTTAAAATATTAGAATTAATTACATTCAATTTTCTTAACCTCTAATCGGTTGAATAACTTTCAAAAAGTTTCGGTAAAACGTAATTAACTTTTACTTACATCCTTTACAAATTATGACGATAGTATTTAGACTTTTTAAAGCGGTAGTTTCTATGGCATCATCTTCAGATGTTTAACACTGATTACATTTTTCAGAGCTCGTATAAGGATAAGTACGAGTATGTAATCAGCATCGTCACCAAACTTTTCCTTCAACAGCAGTCATCCACTAATGGGGACATGTTAAAGAAAATATAATAGATGATTAAGATATGTAAAATAATTCATGTGAATTTTATCAAAGACTATTGACTCCGAAATGAAAAGTGATCCCACAAAGGAGACTCCTGAATGTGATAAGTCAGACCATTACCTATTATGTCATACTCATTATTTCAGCAAATTTATTACAGATAGTATTAAGGTACACGTAAGTTTCAATGTAAACATTCATCATAATCAACCCGACATTTTTATCAACCAGTTGTAAGATAATGCTTTCCAAGAAAAAAACTACGCCGATCGTTTCAAAAATTTCGATTCTTTTATCACTGCTCAGCTGATATCTCGCATAATAACCTCGCTAAAATTAAGCTTAGCAAGTAATGGGCGCTCGCTTATATATTAGTCTGTTATCTCTCATATTTCAATTAAATTTAGTATCCCTATGGTTTAGTCTTGATGATTAAAAACGTGCACACAACTAGAGGTACTGTTGAAAGAGGCCTGCCTACAGCCGGACATGTAGATAAGTCGCTCATAGAGTTGTGCTATTCCATAGTTCGGATATGATAATGAATGCTAGCCTAAGGTGACATCAACTCGGCGTGTGTAGGCCACAGTTGCTAGATTTTGCAGTGACATTCAATTTTTGTGCGACATCTCATAAAGTACGCTCACAATGCTGTCCAGTGCCTGTCTGTCTCAAGACGCATGCAGTCACCAGTCGCATACGTAATTTTAAAAATAAAGTTTTGTTTTGAATTACCGCCGATATATAGCTAAAGATAAGATAAACCTCGACTGCGTGAAGTTTGCTGCCATGGGTAATACTTTTAGTTTGTATCGCACTACAACCCGGTTGAGTCGTTTTTTGGTGCAATGTCTGCTGTGAAGTTCAAGTTCATGCTCTTATTCGGTCTTCTCGCCGCATTTTTCGGTGCAAATGATGCGGCTAACATTCTTGGAGTCTTCGCCAGTGGCAGCCGGTCACATGTCATCATTCATATGACGTATGCGGAAGATCTTGCGAATCGAGAACATAATGTGACGGTGGTAACATCATTGCCAATGAAGAATAAAAATCCACGCATCAATTACATCCATATCCCCCCCACCGAGGAGAGACTCAAGGAAATCGAAGAAGTCATAGTCGAAATGACAAAGCCCCATACATCCCAACAAACTTTCAAAATGGGTGCGAAATCCATAGAGGTCTTCGGAACCATTCAGTATGAAGCCATCAAAAGCCAGACATTCCAGGATTTCATGCACAATCCCGACAACAAGTTCGATCTGGTAATCGTGGGCTACTTCTTCAGCGACTACCTGTTCGGACTTGGGTCGCACTTCAATTGCCCGGTCATCATAAGCTGGATGGACGATTCGAATCGGTTCATCGATCGTTTCATCGGGAATCCTCCAGAAATATCATACTTCCCCGTAAGTTCCTTGGTCAAGGCCCCAGATATGACCACGTTCGCGGGAAGGCTTGACAATTTTCTTACAGCCATCGGCACATATGCCTTCATTGCCTATATGGACAGGGACATGAACCGGTATTACAGGTGAGTTGTGATCCGTGCCCAAGTGGCTTGTCTTGACTGTTTTCTTGAAGTGATATCTTTCCAGCCCCAAAGTATCCATCGCTCGCAGAAGCTAGCAAGAAAATCTCTCTCCTTCTGACCAACTACCATTTCTCCGAGGGTTTCATTCGTCCCAAGGTGCCAAATGCCATTGAGGTGGGTGGCATTCAAATTAAGGAGATACCAGACCCATTGCCAGAGGTAAGACTCCCCATCAATATCTCCTCAAATCCGTGCGTCACTGACTGATGTTCTTTTAGGATCTCCAAGAAATCATGGATGCATCTTCTGAACACGGTGTGATCTATCTCAGTTTCGGATCGAATCTCCGGAGTCGAGACTTTCCTCCTGAATTCTTCCAAGACATTTTCAAGGTCTTGTCAAGCTTGAAACAGACTGTGCTTTGGAAATGGGATGCTGAAGAGAAGCCAGGAAATGCGTCGAATATCCACTTTTCGAAATGGTTCCCCCAAGACGATTTACTCGCCCACCCAAACCTGAAGCTTTTCATCACCCACGCTAGCAAGGGAAGCGTAGCCGAGTCACAGTTCCATGGGGTTCCCATGGTCGCCCTTCCAATGTTCGCCGATCAGCCGAAGAATGCTTACACTCTTGCGAATGATGGGTTCGGCGTGATAGTTAATCACAACACCATGACCGCGGATGACCTCAAGGCAGCTGTCATGGAAGTCCTTCATAATCCAAAATACAAGGACAACGTTAAGCGCTTCTCAGCCATCTACAGAGACCGACCGATGAATCCCCGAGAGACAGCCGTCTTCTGGATTGAGTACGTGATTAGACACAAGGGGGCCTATCACATGCAGAGTCCTCTTGTGCACATGCATACTCTTCAGTACATCAGTGCCGACGTGGTTGCGTTCCTTCTTCTGGTGACCTATGTGGTGTACAGAATTTCAAAAGCGATGATTAAATTTGTCTGCAGAAAGGTCTGCGCAAGACTCTCCTTAAAAAAGAAAAATATAAAGCGTCAGTGATTGATTGGGAGATGTGTGACTCATTGTTTGTATGTTATCAATTGTTTTATTAAAATTATTGTTGTGAAGGTAAATTTGCTGTTTGATTTGTCGTCGACGCAGTCTTGCGTTCTGATTAGATTTTGAAGGCTTATCTCCCGACGAAAAATTTGGGTTCCGAAATGTGTCATCGTCTGTGAACGTAACTCGGGGAAGGTTTGTTTTCTTTTGTAAATTCGGATCCATATTATCTTTGACTTTTATTAAAAAACAATTACTGTATATTTTATTGTATTGTATTATAGCGCCGATTGTTAAAATTAAATCTTCTTGTGGCAGTGATCGAAATAACGAATAAGAGTTGATTTCACGTTGCTTAAAGTAGTAGGGACTCTTTCAGTTCACATTGTGGCGTATTTTGCGTACAGATCTTAGCCGACACCCTCAAGTGTTTTACCTATTTGGCCTGAAAAACTGGAGACAGATGGTGAATGCTAGATAAGATTCTTGGTTGTGACCCACATTCTTCACGGAGTTAAGCGCCATCAAGAAAACAGCACTTGAAAGAAACAGCTGGAGCGGAATTCGGCTTTTGAAACCAACCTGTGCAAATCTTGCATCTAACATGACAACAAATATAATATTTTAAGAACTCTTATCTTATCATCCGTCTAATCTTCATAGAATGACCACGCACAAATACCGGCGTGTGTCCTCGCACGACCGTCAAAATAGACATGAAACAACACGCCAGCCGATGAAATCTTATCGGACCACACTTCAATTTTCACAAATAAACAGGCGGTTTCTGTATCAAAATGTTTATTTACAAGAATTTTGAAAATTATGAATTTAATTATAATTACTGCCTCTTGACCTTCTGCTTCTTTGAACCCAACCGCCCACGGATTACTTTGAAGATCAACATCACTACAAAACACAGAACTTTGAAAGAAACGTACACTGAGAGAAGCAGGAATACAATGACATCCAGACTCAAATACTGCAGTCCACTAAGATGCACAAGGGGACTCTGCATGTGGTAGGCTCCCTTGTGTCTGATCACATACTCTATCCAGTACACAGCTGTCTCTCTAGGAGTCATTGGTCTGTCTCTGTAGAGCGTCGAGAAACGTTTGACATTTTCACTGTACTTTGGATTCTGTAGGACTTCCGTAACAGCTGACCTTAGTTCATCTGCTGTAACAGTCATGTAGTCCAGTTTAAGTCCGAAACCATCTTTCACAATTGTTTCTGCATTCGAGGGCTGCTCGGCGAACATTGGAAGGGCTACCATGGGAACTCCGTGGTACTGAGACTCAGCGACACTTCCCTTACCAGCATGGGTGATGAAAAGCTTCATGTTTGGATGAGCCAAGAGGTCGTCTTGGGGCAACCACTTCTCAAAGTGAATATTTGGTGCGTTTCCTGGTTTCTCCTCACCGTCCCACTTCCACAGAACGGTCTGCTTTAAGTTGGAGAGAACTTCGTACATATTCTTCACGAGCCCACCTTCAATGTGTTTGGATCCCAAGTTCGAACCGAAACTCACATAGACGACACCGTGTTCAGAAGCAGCATCCATAACTGCAAGAAGGCCCTAGAGAAAGGGAAAGGAATAATTAGGTGTCGTGATAGTACAGTGGCTGTTGAAAAATGTCTTACCTCTGGAAGTGGATCGGGCTTATCCTTGATTTGGATACCACCAACATCGACAACCGCCGGAACGTTTGGTCGCACCCTTCCTTCTGAAAAGTGTGAGTTGGAAAACACCAAAGAGACCCTCTTGCCTATTTCAGCTAGTGGTGGAAACTCCGGCGCCGGAAATAGTTGTCTGCAAACAATATGAGTGTTAATAAGTTATTCTCAGCAAACCAAATGCTCTCATTTACTTGTACGCAGCTCCAGCGTTATAATCAATAAAAAACATTAATAATCTCGACGCACCGAATAGTAGAAAGTTTCGCAGCCTGCCACAGAACGTCAGGGGATCTCCTGGTGGGAGGAATGGTGAGGCTGGTACGTAAGATATTTCTGGAGGGTTTCCGACGTATCGTTCGATAAGAACGTTGGACACGGCCATCCAGCTTATGATAATTGGACATTTCATATGTGCGGCAATTCCGAGCTCGTAGTCATTCATAAAGTATCCCAAGATCATCAAATCGAACTTGTTATCTCGATTATGGATGAGATCCTGAACGCGGGGATCTACTACGGCTTCGCGTGAGGCTCTTCCGAAAGTAGAGAAAACTTGTGATAAGGTTCTTACGAATTTCAACGGACCTGGTGTTTTCAGTAGATTTGACATAACTTCCTCCATTCCCTTCCGTGCCTCTTCGGACGGAGGAACGTAGATGTGATTAATGCGAAGATTTTTCTCCTTAATGGGGATTGTTGTTACAACCGTCACATTGTGCCCGCGCTCTACCAGAGCCTTGATGTAGCTCATGTGAACAATCAGATGCGATGGGCTGTGACTGGTGAAAACACCGAGAATATTGGCCCCCTCACTTGCCAGCGGAAGGACAGCGAGAAGCGCGGCAATAAATAAAAATTTGAGACTGACAGCCATACTTCGCACTACAACACTCCCGATAAGATGCCAAAAGTAAACTGAGGCACTCTGCAGTCGCTCGCAGTAATTTTATTGAAGGCTTATCTTATCAACGAAAAAACACTAAACATTCGGCTAAGAGCGAGTGAATGAATTTGTATATTTTATTCGCTCTTTGTCTTTAGATAAGAGTCACAAGTCACGCAATGATTTCACAAAATATTTAATAATTACTTTTAAAATACGGAAAACCGTATAGGCGGCAACCAACAGACTCCCATCCAAGCTATTGTACTGCCAGAAGTTCAGGTGCACTTTTGTACTTTTGATGTGTGGAACTCTGTGATGTCGAACTACGTACTCTGACCAGAAGAACACCGTTTCTAGAGCAGACATCGGAAGATCGTGGTGAAGGCTTGAGTATTGTCAAACAATGTCAACGTACGTTGAATTGGTGAGAATTTCTGTGAGGGTGCTCCAGCACAAGACATCAGCCTTCAGCTTACATACTATGACCGCTTAAGATTGCGACACCTAACATGAGGAGGCCATGATACTGGGCTGCATTTGCCTCCGTGGGTGATGAAGAGTTTAGTCATCAGATGGGCGTGAATGACTTCTTGTAGATACCGCTTCTCTGCGAGAACCAATGAAAATGACTCGTGTTGAGATTTACTGAAATCTGCTGTCTCGACATTCGACTCCAACATCTGCAGTTCCCACAAATTTTCCGATGACTTGGAATGACCACAAAAACTTACAACTTTATCACATGTCAAAATAATAACAATAAAAATAGTGGCGCTACAGTTCAAGTTGAACTTGGAGCTAGCTTCTGCAGGAACCACTTGTGCTGTTTGTCGACTCCGAACGGCGAGATTGAGGAGCAGTTATACTCTTCGAGCATCGTCAGTGACTCGAAAGATGTGGAGCCGTGAAATTCGAAAACGGCGCCCACTTAATCACATTTTATTAAATCAAAACATGTAATTATCTTTGTAATTTTTCTAATATTTGTTTATTTCTATCGACAGCTGCGAGGTTATAATAACTATCAGTATTCAATTCCATGGACAATTGTGTTTCTAATTACAAATTCTACGTACGTGCAATCACACGTGACCACTGCTACTATCCATCAAATGTTGACAAAGGCTCCATTATAACCCAACAAGAGGTAACCATCCGAATAATTTTTATGCTTTGCTATGGTTGAGAAGAAGGTACCAAACTAGCAACTAGCCCCTCTATGATTATCAAGCAAAAATTGCGTACACGATAATACGTGAAGTATGATTGGCAAAATGTAATTTCGTGTTAAAAATGCAGATACAGTCGCTCCAAGTCATACTCGCTCACTTGCTCAATAGTCCCAAGTTAGCTAGCAGTGGTAAAAAACAAAACTTCCTCATGAACAATTTTTTTTCTTCTTGCGTTAATTAATATTTTTTTCATTCAGTAGGTTGTTTCAGGAATTTTTAGTATTGAAGTTTTGTTTTATTTTTAAAGTGAACGAGTTTGGCTTCGTGCGACTGTATCTTTATCGAAGCCGAATTAACGTAATTGAAAAACATTCGCTTAAAATTTCATATCCACTAAATGCGAATTAGTATGTGCTTCACTGACTATAAAAAAAACTTAGAATATGAACATTTGAACAGTCTTTTCGTGGACAGAAGCTAACTGCAGGCGTTTATCTTTATCTAGGCTTTGAATTGGGAAGTGTTAAACTAATAATTGTTAATACTGATCTGCGTCTGCTTATGGTGAAACCAAAATTCATGCGAAAATGTTGTAGAATGTTTGAGGTATGCCAATCCCTTTACACTAAGAAATCCAATCTGCAGTATGGTGCGCCATTTTTATGCAACAAAGGCAATTTATCTACATATCTGAGAATCACTGATACTGAATGTTGTTGCTCAAAATGACTGAACAAAAAATTTGTACATTTTTATGATAACGACATTAACCTAGATAAGATGCAATAAAATACTAGTAATTTGAAAAAAAAGAGTGCACCACAAATCATTTGGAGTATCCACTTGGTGAAGCGTGCTCTTGACGAAGAGACACAAATTTGTAAGTCAAGAAATTGCATAATTTTGCTTTGTATTTGTAATCAAAATTATTTCATGATATTGAATACTAAAAATAAGAAAATTGTTGAATAATAATAATAATAATAATAATGACGGCGCTACAGTCCGGGGTGGACCTGGGCCTAACTTCTCAGCAACCACTCGTGTTGTTCGTGCTATTGTTCTCTCACGAGTGGAGGGGACCTACAGTTTAATGCCGACTCCGAACGGCGAGATTGAGAAGCTTTTTCTAGACAGTTATACTCTTTGAGCATTGTCAGTGGACTCGAAAGAGGTGGAGCCGCGAACAATTTTTTTTGAAAAATTGTTTGTCTGAACTTGGATTCGAACCTAGACTGTGAAATTCTAATGCGAATGGGTCGACGCACGAACCCACACGGCCACGGCGCCCATATGTTGAATATATTTCCGTACAAATACTGATGACTAAATGCATCCACTTGAACTTTCTAGAAAAGTGTGTCTTTTCTTCTTTCTTCTAGCGTGTACAGCAACCAGTGATGCTGTGCGTCCTATGGTTCTCTCTAGAGTGGAGGGATTTAATGCAGTTTAATGCCGACTCTGAACTACGAGATTAATAAGCTTTTTCTTGACGGTTATACTCCTTTAGCATTATCAATGACTCGAACGAAGTGGAGCCGTAAAATTCGAAAATTGTTGTCTGTACTGGGAATTAAATCTAGACTGAAAGTGTAGAGTGTAGGAATCGACGCACTCATAGCGGCCGTTTACAGCACGTTAATATCGCCATGGCGACCGTCAGATATTGGGTTGCTGTAAAAAAAAAGGTGAATATTGCCTTACAGCTAGGGATGCAACATCGTTCATAAAAACATCGATGGTTCCACGACAAAAATCGATGTTAAAAAACATCGGTATTAACAACGATACATCGATGGTTTTCCGATGTTTTATTTATCTTCTCCATCACATAAATTGTTGGATATATTTACGACGAACTGTACCTAAACAACAAAATATACTAGTCTTACCAGTTTTTACCCAAAAAGCCTTCACCGTCTTCCGTGTCATTGATAATTGTATTTTACCTTTGTGGCTTATCGGGCCAACGAAAAAACCAAAGTGACGTTGGAGGACACTACGGTTCGAGATTAGGGTTCCCGAACGGGCCCTTCATGCACGTTTTTATAGTGAGTCGCTAGGTTCAAGCTGCATCTCCTTGGTAAACAGGCGCTAGTTTGACTGTTGACATAAGATCTGCTATGCTTACGTATCCACCCAATACATGCCGAAACATGAACCCTCTCCGATTAGTCACCGACCCACAGTTCCACAGGAGTTGGATACCCGGTCTCTTTGAGGGTTGCTCGATGCCCAGGGTGTACCACTTGGAGGTTCGGAGTAGAATGTTAGATAAGGAGAGGCTAAGATATAACAAAGTTACATTGTATTGCGCATCTCTTGCTCTTTTACACCCCATTATTATTACACAAATATGAGCAGCAATGTTTAGCGAAATGAACGATGTCGATGTTTGACAATTTTGCCGTCGATGTATCGGCGATGTATCGGTTATCAAAACATCGATATTAACATCGATGTTTATGAACGAAACATCGATGGTTTGCAAACATCGATATCCCGTTTGCTCTCCCTTTATCCTAAAAATCACTGCGCTCGGGGAAACGTACAACCACAAAGCGTGATTGGTCGAATATAGCAAGGCATTTGTTTGGCATTGAAACGGAAGCGGCTGAAATGCGTGAGGCGGTAAACGACGCCAAAACGAATTAGTTTTTAGGAAAGGATGCTCAACATCGACTACTTGTCGAATGGCCAGAATGTCACAATAAACAGCTATAACTTACTGGTAGTCAAGTACTTTGCCTATCTCGGCTCTGCGGTAAAGAGTAGAAACAACATCAGTACGGAGAAAAAACGCAGACTAACTCTTGCTGATCAGCGTTTCTCAAGGGCTCAAGGGACAATTGAGTAATAGAATCATATCTCGAAAGGCCAAGCTGATTTTGTATAAGGTCTTGGACATCCCACAATTGCTCTACGGCTCAGAGACATGAACTGTATCAAAAGCGGGTGAAGAACCTTTAGTCTGCTGGAGAAAAAAATTCCTGCTCGCGTTAGTGGCGATTGGAGAAGAAGATAAAACCATAAATTGTATGGGGCTGTAAACTTTTAAGATAAGCAAGGACAAGTTAATAATATTTTGCGAGTTTTTTCAAAAGCAATTGCTAAATGTTGGGTATGTAGCAAAATTTGCGATAATAATATTAATGGCGGCACTACAGTCCGAGGTGGACCTGGGCCTAGCTTCTCAGCAACCACTCGTGTTGTGCGTGCTATTGTTCTCTCACGAGCGGAGGGGACCTACAGTTTAATGCCGACTCCGAACGGCGAGATTGAGAAGCTTTTTTCTAGACAGTTATACTCTTTGAGCATTGTCAGTGACTCGAAAGAGGTGGAGCCGTGAAAAAATGTTTGATGTTTTTTTCGAGATTCGAACTGACGACCTCGAGCGTAGGAGTCGACGCACCTACCCACTACGCCACGGCGCCCACATCGCAAAATTTGCGATATTTCTCCCAAAAAAAGCCAACTCCAATTTAACTGACATATGTATGTACATACTTTGTTGGTTAAGGCCCAGGTCCATACCAGACTGTATAATCATTAGAAGAAAAAGAAGATGTATTCTGAAAGTCTTCGCTTACCCAATGCGAGCTACTTAAATCCATTCGAAGGATCGTAGATTTTAAATTTGACAACTTAAGTGAATATTATAATTCATTGGGTGTCATCATGCGAGCCTATTCCACATTCAGATGATCATGATTGTCAGTTAAATACATTATTCTTAAATTTCGTGCATCATTGACATCTTCTAGCAATGTAGCTCTTATTTTAGCGAAGGATTTACTTCTGCAAGTGAGTGGATTCATGCAAAACAGAGCGTACGTGTACAAATGTGCAGTTTAACGGTTTTCCAATAAGATGTTGGTTAACTATTCAATTGAATATTTTTCTCTTCATAAGATTGTGTTCTATTCTATTCGTTCTACATATTTGCTGTAGAAGTTGCTTTAGACAAAACTTTTCACTATTTTATAATGTGGACAGCATTAATCCTTGAAGTATACACTGTTTTCTTGGTCAGAATTAATTTGAAAGACCTGGCTGTACGTGGTGATATTGTTCAGCATTTAGCGCTTAAACACGATTTGTCCTTATCGCAAAAGTTGATTACTCTTCAACCTTGACTGATATGAAAGTACACGTAGGTATCATATTATGATACGAAATCAAGAAATCCTTGAAATAAAGTCGAGGCAGTTCTTAAGGTGGCCACGTCATGTAAATCCGCAAAAATCCAGCTCGAAGAATTTTTGGCTCTGTCCCAATCGGACAATGAAGCGAAGAACAACTGCGATATGTACCTCACATATCCAAAAGCAGCAGGATGCCTTTACCAATTCGATCCGTTAAACTCGAAACAGCCAGCGGGATTATTTACCTCAAGGTCTACAAAAAAAAAACAGGGAAACGACAAGACAGATTAATAAAAAAAAACTAAAATTGATGCAATTATTGTAGAATAATTTAAATTCCTCAATAAAGTGACCTGAACTAAGCCTTTTGAAACCTACATCAGAGGTTCCAGCACCCAATATGACAATGATTGATGATGAACAAGGATTGACAACGAGCGTGGCAACTAAATTCTTAACGCCCTTACCAATTGTAGGCACTTAAGAACTTTATCTTATCACCTATGTGGCCACACACGACCTCTCTCTAGCATACGCATATTTTTGGAACGCGATTGCATATTTATCGAAGCCAGAAGCCAGTAAATTCAATCTTATCAGACAGCTTTCCGATTTACACAAATAAATAGGCGATTTCTGTATCAAAATGTTTATTTACAAAAGTCTTGAATATTGTGAAATTGTTAGGGCCACGTCATGGTCAATGGTTCTTGACCTTCTGCTTCTTTGAACACAAGCGCCCACAGATTAACTTGAAGACCAACTTCGTTGAAAAACTCAGAAGTTTGAAAGCTACGTACAGCGTGAGGAGCAGGAATGCAATGACATCCAGACTCAGGTACTGCAGTCCGTTGAGATGCACAAGGGTACTCTGCATGTGGTAGGCTCCCTTGTGTCTGATCACATACTCGATCCAGTAGACAGCCAGTTCCCGGGAACTCATTGGTCTGTCCTTGTAGAGAACCGAAAATCGTGTGACATTTTCCTTGTACTTTGGATTCTGTAGGATCTCGACAACAGCTGACTTTAGTTCATCTGCTGTTACAGTCAAGTAGTCCACCTTGAGCCCGAAACCTTCAGTCACGAGCTTCTTTGCATTCAAGGGTTGTTCGGCGAACATTGGAATGGCCAACATTGGAACTCCGTGGTACTGAGACTCAGCGACACTTCCCTTACCAGCATGGGTGATGAAAAGCTTCATGTTCGGGTGGGCCAAGAGATCGTCTTGAGGTAACCACTTCTCAAAGTGAATATTTGGTGCGTTTCCTGGTTTCTCCTCACCGTCCCACTTCCACAGAACTGTCTGCTTTACGCTGGAGAGAACCTTATAGATTTTCTTAACGAGCTCTCCATCAATGTGTTGACTTCCTAAGTTCGAACCGAAGCTCACGTATATGACACCGTGTTCAGAAGCACCCTCAACGGCTGCATGAATGGACTTGAGGAAGAAAGAAAAACAATTGAGTGTCTTGATCGCACTGTGAATGTTGCAAAGTATCTTACCTCTGGAAGTGGATCAGGTTTATCTTTGACTTGGATGCCACCAACGTCGATAATTGCCGGAACACTTGGTCGCACCATTCCTTCCGAGAAGTGTGAGTTGGAAAACAGAAGGGAGACCCTCTTGCCTAGTTCAGCTAGTGGTGGATATTCCGGTGCTGGAAATAGTTCTCTGCAAACAAAATGAAAATTAGTAAGTTGGCCCAGACAAACCAAAATGATTTCATTACTTGTAAGTGGATGCCATTTGGACATCAATAAAGAGCATGAATAATTTCGTGGCACCGAATAGCAGAAAGTTGCGCACCCTGCCAGTGAACGTGAGAGGATCTCCTGGCGGAAGGAACGGCGAAGTTGGCACGTAGGATATTTCTGGGGGGTTGCCAACGTACCGCTCGGTAAGCATGTTTGAACCAGCCGGCCAGCATATGATAATTGGGCACTTCATATGCGCGGCAATTCCGAGTTCGTAGTCATTCATAAAGTAACCCAAAATCATCAAATCGAACTTGTACTCTGGATTATGGATAAGATCCTGAACACGGGCATCTACAACGGCTTCGCGTGAGGCTCTTCCAAAGGCCGAGAAGACCTTTGATATATTTTTTATATATTTCAGCGCACCTCCTGGGTTCTTAAGGTTTGCCTTAATTTGTTCAATTCCCTTCTGCGCCTCTTCGGAGGGAGGAACGTATATATGATAAATGCGAAGATTTTTTTCTTTAATAGGAAGTGTTGTAACAACTGTCACATTATGCCCGCGCTCTACTAGAGCCTTGACGTAGGCCATATCAACTATCAAATGTGATGGGCTATTACTGGTGAAGACGCCGAGAATATTGGCTCCCTCACCTCCCAAGGGAAGGACGGCGAGGAGCCCGGTAATGAATAAAAGTTTAAGACCGATGGCCATGCTACAACACGTTCGATAAAATGTTAAAAGTAAACTGAAGCATTGCCGGCGCTCGCTGAGGTTTTATTGAAGACTTATCTTATCAATAAACGCAATTGATCGACTGAGAGTGACTGAATTATGTTTTTTGTTCGCTCTTTGTCTTTAGATTATACCCACACATGTGACGAAACGATTTCACAAAATACTGGATAATTGCTTTCAAAACATAGAACATCGCAAAGTGTCCAGCAGATGACTGAAAGTGATTGAATTATGTATTTACTCGCTCTTGGTTTTCAGATTACAGCCACAGAAGTGACGGAATGATTTCACAAAATACTGGATAATTACTTTCAAAACATAGAACATCGCAAAGAGTGCAGCACTCGGCTGATAATGATTCAGTTATGCTTTTATTCGCTCTTGTCCTTAAATTATAGCCACATAAGTGACGCAATGATTTAACAAAATATTTAATTATTACTTTTAAAACATAGAACATCGCAAAGAGTGTAGCAGACGCTTGAGAATGACTGAATTATGTTTTTATTCGTTCTTTGTCTTCGGTTTGCGGCCACACAAGCGACGCAATGATTTCACAATATACTTAAACATTACTTTTAAAACATAGAACATCGCAAACAGTGCAGCCAACAGAAAGCCGATCACATCCAAGCTATTGTACTGCCAGAAGTTTAAGTGCACTCTTGGACTTTGAAGATGCGGAGCTCCATGATGCCGAATTACGTACTCTGACCAGAATACCACGCTCTCCCGAGCAGTCATCGGCCGGTCTCGATAGAGGGCTGAGTATTGCCTCACAGCATCAGTGTACGTTGAGTTGTTGAGAATTTGTTCAAGTTGATTCCTGAACTGATCTTCTGTCATGTGGTGGTAGTCCAATACAAGACCGTAGCCTTCAGCTTGCATAATGTTCGCATTTGTCGGTTGATCGCCGAAGATTGGGACAGCTAACATGGGGACGCCATGATACTGGGCTTCAACAATGCTGCCTTTGCCTCCGTGGGTGATGAAAAGTTTAGTCTTCGGATGGGCTAGGATGTCATCTTGTGGATACCACTTTCTGAAGAGGATATTCGAAGCATTTCCTGGTCCCTGATTATCTTCCCACTTCCAGAAAATTTTCTCCTTCCTCTGCGAGAGAACATTGAAGATGATTTGCGATGCGGCTTTACTAAAATCTGCACTTTTCACATTAGAGCCAAGACTGAAGAAGATAATTCCATCATCCGCTGTTCCCAGGAATTCTTGGATGTCCTAAAAGGAAGAATGTACAAAAGAGGCTGCCTCAGGAAAGGATAAGAAGGATATATTTATTTTGCAAGACATTGAGCGCCACGAGCCACATCTTTGTCATGTACTTGCACTTACCTTTGAAAGTGGTTGTGGTTTATCCTTAACCTGAATCCCACCGATTTCAATGAAGTTTGGTGTCACTGGACGTATTGGCCCCTCACTGAAGAATGTACTGCAGAACACTAGGGACACATTTTTCTTCATTTCATCCAAGGACCGGTAGCCCAGCTCTGCTGGGAAGTTCTTTCTATAATTGAAACACCATTAAGCCGACAGAAGTTATACTCATTTCAAAGCTTACTCACTTGTGGTAGTAGTGTGACTGGCGATCGGACCGAAACGTGAGAGCACCCACGAGAGGAGAAATCACGAAATTCGCTACTCGCCTCCAGAAGCCCATTGGCTTGGTGCCTATCCATGGAAGTGGAATGTAAGATACGCCTTCTGGATTTCCCACAAAGGCGTTGATTGGACCAACTGGGACGTTGACGAAACTAACGACGACTGGGCAGTCGAAATGGTCGGCAATTCCAAGATGGTAGTCATTGAATCCGTATCCGAGTATCATTAAATCAAAGCGATTGACTTCTTTGTTCATGAGCTCCTTAAATACTGGTTCCGTCACGATTTTCTGTTGCACATCATTCATTATATCCAGCGCTGTAAAGGTGTATCTCCAAGTTGCTACCTTGCTTTCGGATGCCGCCATGCCATGGAACAGATCCCTCAATCGCTTCTGGTCTGCCTCTCCTGGAGGTATGTAAATCACGTTATAGTTTGGATTTTTGTCATTCAGCGGAAGCATAGTCACCACCGTGACATTGTGACCAGCATCGGCAAGTGCTCGAACTGCTGACATGTATATTATATTGTGCGATGGACTGTACACTGTGAAGATGCCAAGAATATTGGCGCACTTCACATGCGTTATCGCGGCGAGAAACACACAAAACCAGACCGCTCTGCTTGCCATTTTGAACGAAACTAATTGAATTCTGGCGAGTGTTTATTACTTAAGTGAGTCTTTCTAAAACAATTGCTTATCTACAACTAACTCAATAGTTTATATCTTATCACAGAGAAGGACGGCTGGAGACAAAGCGATTAATCGTCTACAGACACACATGTGCGCGCGGTAATGACTGTTCATTTTCGGGGGTTACCGTGCCGAATTGGTGTCTGTCTGCCTATCTGTCTGTCGTAAATTTAATGATCTGTAACTTCTGAATCCTTTGAAGTTAAGACGTAAAATTTGGACCGATGAAGAGTCTATCGAATTCACGCACGTCTCCAAAATATTATTTGGAAAAGATTACGATTAAGAGAAGTTAGTACTTAAGCTAGACCTTGTCATTTTCCGGTTCTTTTTCCAATGGCTATCATTTGAAAGGTGACCAGATTGCAAAAATGTCCGTCGGTCTGTCATCATATGCGAATTTCGTAACTCCTACACCAGATTGGGGCGCCAAGTTTTGGACAAAAGTGTGACTTCTTTGTTCAAAATTAGTTCCGAAGTAGAATTAAAAAAAAATAATTGCCACTACATGGAAATGTGTCTTGATATACGCATAGTGATGGGCATATACAGGGTGACCAGATAAAACAATAGGAAAAGATATAAATAAAACAACAAAAATGTGAGATATAAAAATTATTCTGCCTTCATTTTGAAGCTGCAGTCATGCCATTATGTATGGAATAACACATCAATTGGCTGCCTCAGCTTCGCTGATTGTGCTTCAAGCGGTCAGTGCATTTTCTCATGACTCGATTCAATATGTGCGGCGTTATTTCCGGCAATACATAGGCTTTGGAATGTTAGTCTCGAGTTCATCCAAAGTGGTTGGCTTGTTAGCATAGATTAACGAATTCATCGAGCGAAAATTGATGAACTCTCACCAAAAGAAACTCGACTATTATCGTTCTATAACTGAGACCCGGAATGACCCTTAAGATGTCGGGCGAAGCCTTTTAAATAATACGAAACGTACTGTAGGTGTTCCCCAACAGGCCGAAGTCGCATGATTCTAGATCTGATGAATTTGCCAATTGGTCGTGTGTTACAGACTTGGCCAAATGTATTAGGCACCCCTATCTTTTTGTCTTCTCTACCAAATCACTTATCGGAAGTAATTAGTTCGAGATTTATGGTTTTCGGTGACCCTATCTGAGGATATAAAAGATTTTCATTTTTTCCTCTCATTTCATTAATTTTTTTGCTTTTTAAGGAATATAATGAAGGTGCCTAATATATTTGGCCAATACTGTATGCTGCATTTTGGCAAAAACAACTAGCGTGCAACTAGGGCTTTGTGCGGTGGCGCATTGTCATGCAACAAAAATCGAGCAGAGTCCTTTTTTATCAGATTTTATGTGATTGCAATGATTCACTCTCATGCCATTTTGCTCCTTCGTGAGAGAATGTGGAACAAATGGCGCGCAGATCTTTTTCGTTCCCAAATCCATGGTAAGAATAGTTATAATCTATTGACAGAACAATAGAAACGCTACGAAAATCGATGTGAAGATACATGAAAGATGTGTCTACAAAGTTTAATAGGCGAATCAGAGATGGCGTTGGAATTGTGTGTTAATTGAAGCCTATCTCATCAGAAATGGGACACGCTGTGCTGTTAAGAAACTCTTGTGAATATCCTGCCATCCTATGCCAGTTTAAAATGCGTAATCTCCCAATTTCCGAAATTATTTCTCCTTTTGGTTGCGTTATAATTCGAGGCTGATGATGCAACTTTCCTCTCATGAGTGGATGAGACTAACAGTTTTATGACGATACCGAAATGCTAAGGCTGTAAAAATGAAAGTTGTCGTCTTGATCAGGATCTGTGTATTAGAATCGACGCACTACGTGACGTCGGCCATCCCGAAGTCGCAAAATGCTGAAAAATACTACTAAATTACAAGGGACGTCCTTATTTTTTGAAAAGACTTAGGAGTATTGACATATTATTGAAGCTTCCTCCTCCTTATCTCGATAAAAGACCAATTTAAATTTAATTCCAGCTCATGACTAGTCATTTCACGTCTAAGTTCATTTCCGTTTCATCAAAATTACGAATCCACCGTTTCACCCCCACAGTAGCAGTAGCAGGCAAAATCAAAGAACACAAATTGCGTTAACCCTCCCCTCTGACATTCGCACACAGAGAGCACACGAAGTAAACAATCTAATTACATCCGCAAACGAGAATCTATCATCAAAGGACAAGCACACCGACATCATTGCACAGAATGTGCACATTCACAGACACACGATCCCCTGTTGACATTTTGGATTTGCAGTGTGCATTATTGCATGCTTTTCGCAGAACTGAAGGACCCGCACTGCAATAAATCGCATTAAAAGTGTTTGATGGGGAAAAAATCCGATTTAAATATTTGATGGTTGAGTTCCTGAAAAAAGGACGAAAGTATAGTGGAAAAATTATTTAATCCACGCGATTCTTTGGAGGGTTTTGCTAATGGAAACATTTAAATGGATGTAGTTCGTTCAACGGAGTTTTTTGTTTCTTTTGTTTTTGAGCTTCGTCAATCAGATGAAGAGCTTCAAATATTCAAATGGATTCTAAATGGTCGTTCCGAAAAGTACTCACGTGCGATTATTTTTTCACGAAAAGCCCAACATGCTAAAAGTTACAATCCAGAATTTTTCAATTTTAAATTACCTTCAAGCCCTTTCTTGTTTTTTTGCGTCAAAAACCGCTTTGGATTTACACTTCAGATGTGTTACAGTTAAATAAACAGTTTTAATAAAATCAAACGTGAGCATTTTTCGAAACTTTATCTGCAGTAATAACCAAAAAATGCTTTCAACGTTCAAGTACGAGCGTGTATTGCATTCATATTTTAAATTGATAAAGTAATATTCGAATACAGTGTTGAAGCAATAAAGTTGGCTATTTGCTGCACATGGTTATTTGGTCAAGGGCTCCGTTGGGGAGCAAACCGACACTGTTTTTATACGCTCTGATTATTCTTCCCCCATTAACAGATATCCAATATGTGGCAGAAGTTTGATTTTTTAAGCGATGGAAGTGTATCCCTTCCAATTCATGGGCACTTATGGAAATAGTCTCTTCGTCATGAACGGTCCAACTACAGAAGCAAGTTGCTTTGATTGGTTCATCAATCAAGAGCATCGAAGCAACGTAAAGTATAAATGCGTCGACTTCAATGCTGAACAACAACATTCGTTTTTACGTGGCGAATAATTGCCTGCATAACAAGAATGGTTGCTACAAAAGCTAGACAAGCTTATCTATCCCGGACTTCCCAACGCAATTTCCTGTCGAAGATTAATTATATAATAATAATGGCAGCGCTACAGTCCAGGGTGGACTTGGGCTTAGCTTCTCAGCAACCACTTGTGCTGTGCGTGTTATTGTTCTCTCACGACTGAAGGCAACCCCCTTAGGGAAGACATAATAATCTAACCTTACTTATATATAAAGAGAACCAAAGAGCTCCTATCAGGAGGCAGGAAAAAATATGAGTACTAATTTAGGAGTGATCACTAGTCAATAACAACCAAACAAACAAGAAAAATGGGAACAACATACAATGACTTCTGCAGAAACTGCAGAGAAGAAGAGGAAAAGGAAACAGTATCTTCGCACCCGTCCTACTTTTGAAAGAACTAGAAAGGGCACGGAAAACCTTTATTCAGGAATTTAGAAACTGCGGATGACATCCGAAGCACCAGCAAATATAGAGGCAGGCCCAAAATCGCACTAGGAGGCAAGGTACTCAAAGAAAATTTATAAAAAATATTTTTCTCTGAGGTAATGAACCTGACTACCGCGAAGCCCCGTCTTCGACTTCTGCTTTCTGTGATATCACAAAGGACCGATTAAGAGTCCAAGTGGGTCATGGTTATTTTAGTGACAGACACTTCAACCTTCCCTTTTTTAAGTTAGGAGGCTATACAGTCCTGGGCCAACAGCCAAAAACCTTGTTTTTCAACGCGATCCTTCCCTAATAACTTCCATTGTCGCATGCAAGTTTGTAAAAACCACTTTCTCGTATTGTGAGCCATCTTAATAGATTATGCCTTCTTCCACTGCCTTAGAGAAGATCTTCGGGCTGAAGCTTCACTTGACATAGTCACGTTTGGCGCTGAAAGTTTTGGCTTGATTTCACAATTGAAAGGATATATTTTGTCTTGTCGTCGCTCTAAATCCATTTGGACAAGCACCTGCACTGTCGTCCTTCAAATCTTGTTGAGGGCAGTCTCGGATATGAAAATGTCCACCCAAGTCTTAACACTGCCTAATCTTGTTCAGTGTCCAACTTCAATACACACACAGTCACAAAAGAAGATCCAAAATAAAAGGCAAAACTTCCTCCGTGTCCAAAAATAATCAAATGTAAATCAAAATAAATAATTTTAGCGTAATAAAGTGACAAGCATCTAAGTTCTTTGCCAACTCCGTCAATTGCACTTCTTCACAGCAACACCTGAATCCTTGAAACGGGTAAAGTGAAAAGTGAAAAGTGAGGAAAAGGAAAAAAACAAACAAAAGCAATATCCCCGTCAACAGTTCGCAAACAACTTTGAATAAATTCTCGTGCTGTGCCAGGATTCGTTTCGTTTTATTTTAAAAATCTGTGTTGGAAAAGTTCTTAGCAGCTTTCCATAATGATATCCTTCTGAGTTGCGCTGAGTTCCTGTAATTTACAAAGTTCAGGAGATTTTCATTTTCACGACAAGACGCTTGCAATAATCCTCGTAGGGAAACAAAAGTGCCAGTCAAGGGAAAAACGGCAAAGAAAAAGTGCAAACTCCTTGGGCGGACGTACATCCTTGAAATAGCACACCTCCCACGTCACCTAGTTCTGCTTCTAAGTCCAAGGATAACAGCGCAATGAAAAAAAGACATGTTTTTCATCCCTTTAGTTGGAAGTTAATTTCCAATTGGTTGGAGTGCCATAAAATATCCTTGCCAATAGAATTTGTAAAAAATGAAAAAAAGAAAATGAAACGAAACGTCCCTGATGATTGGCGGCTGTATTCACGTGAACTCGTTGCTTATAATTTGGCCAAAAGGATATTCGATGTTCATGTTGCCATCTCTTCAATTTGCGCAGTCAACAAGACGGTTGCTATGCGTCCTACTTTTTTGCTGTTGCTGCTGTTAAAATTAAACACAATTCCATTTACACTTTGATCTTTCGCATGAGAAACGTAGTCACACCCGTTGTGGGTGGTGGTGCGGTCGGTGGCTTTGTTGTATCGGGCTCTGGGGGATGTAACACTTTGGTGGTACCCTGGGAATGCAATTGATTTCCAATTTGGGTTCGGTGAAATGTAAATTTGCGATAATTGGATGGACAAATTGGATATCCAATTATTCGCTTCAATAATTCAATAACTGATCCTGAGTTCAGCAGAGTATATCTTTATAACATCTACAGGAGCACACAGCGACAATAGTTACAATTGGCTTAAAAGGATAAGGTTTGAACATTTTTTTGTTTGTATTTTTGATTGCGACAGGAACATTTCTGATGTCACATGCCGGACGTCATAAATCGGTTGCAGTTCTGCTGACTGCACACAGTAAATAGGATTTTTTTCATTTCGTTTGAGGATTTGAATCTGTCTCTAATTGCTGTCCGAATGTATCAGTTGTTGGAAAAATAAAAAGATGCACTGTGGTACAAGGGAATGAAGTAGGTTTGTTGATGGGAATAGTTAGCGCATGCAACTTTTTTTCTCTCAATTTTATGAATTCACTGTCAGTTATTTTAAGTGTCTTAAGAGCAAACTGTAATATTCGTTCAAAAACTTAAGCTTATGTGAAAAGAAAAGGGAAGGTAACCAGGAGCGTCGAAATTTAAGGAGAATTCTGCTGTCAACCGACATTTGCTTACGTAGAGAACGCTTTATGGCTGAAACACAATAGTGCGTTGCGGCAGCCGACTTCATGTTACGTAGAGACTGCGTTGACGCAGTCTCTCTCAAATACCAGATGAAAAGTATTTGCCATTGAATTGTGTGCGTTGAAAGACTATTGTGTTTCAGCCATTATTTCGATTCCGTGTTAGAAGGCAAAAGTGAAGGAACCTACAGAAACTGAACGAAGCGAAGTTACTATGGAAACAGCATATTGTTTTTGTGTATTCGCTCGTTTTTGAGCATGCCGTCGATTTACTGAAACCCTTATTACATGCTTAAGCGCCAGTGATACTTAACCAAATAGTTTATGCGTAATTATTTGGAATCAAAGGTTTTCGCTTACCTTTTATTTTTATCCAATTAATGCGTCTCCGTATTGATATCGAATCGCTGTAAACACGGCTTCATTGCCGTTGCAGATATTGGTCATGCTCACATGGACTATTATTTAAATTTTTAATACATCGCTGATTCGAAGCGACATGTATCCTCATGTTTTCACGTACACAAGTTAAGTCAATAATTAATTCGATGCGAGTTTATTGCAGTCATTTATCAGGTTTCAGCCGATGACTCTTTTAACGCGAGTGTTTCCCGATGAAAACAAAAACAACAACAAACGAACCAAGTACCTGAATACCTGAGTACTTAATTAATTTTGTGTCTGAGTACGCAGAGTAAAACCAACTTACAGAGCAGTATCTTAATTCAATTTTTAACTGCGATCGGAGATACTCTTCCACTGCATCCATATGACATTACATTCGATTACCAAGAAGAGCGTGGGTTCTTGCCGAGATATCAGCGGTTGCATTGACTTGAAACCGAATCTGGTATATGGACGGCAATATCTCGACCCATTAATTTGCAGCCCCCATCGGGCGTCGTTGATGGGGATGGGTTGAGGTTCGGTTGGTTGGTGCGCGCAAGCCATGTCGGCCAGAGGTCGAAATTTTTAACAATTTTCGGTTCGGTTGGGCGTTTTCCACTGTGAAATGCCGAAGCATTTTTTTGTTTCATTGGATTGTTGAATTTATTTCTTGTTGATTGAACTTTTATGCAGCCAGCCAAAAGTACAACAACCCATAAAAAAAAAACCAGGACAAAGCAATAACAGACAGTATGTGGAATTGGTCGTGCTCTAGTGTGACTTTCATGAATTTTTGTCAGGGGGTTTCTTTTTTTTGTACGATTTGGATAACGCTTTTGCAGTGCTGTTAAGTTTTTATTTGTTAATTTGAATTGACTTTCAGCGATTCAGCGATTTCATTTTGGGTTTTGTCAAGTGGAGCATCGCCCAGAGAGCACTGATGGCGGTTTTATTTGAATCGATATTTGTGAGTGGAAAATTGAAATAGACAGACCTAGGCCATTGTGGAGGGAATTTATAAAAGTCATAAAACTAAATGTGGGAAAAGTGGACTGATATCCTCTTAATTTTTAGCACTTAGTCAGTCGGTAGTTTTTGGCAGCAAAATATATGTCTTTTGAAGGTTAGGTTAGGTTAAAGAAGAGGGTGTAATGATAGAACCATTACTTCTACTCAGATGCCAAAAGGCCCACTGTGAATTCCATAAATTTTTGAGGTACACAAATTTATAAAGCTGTCCTATCACGTGATGGATGAAACCACCCTGTTCTTCTTATAAATCTTAGGACTTTAGGATATCCAGTAAGTCAGCGTTCGCTAAGTCCGCAGTATCTATGAGGAACCTTTGGCACAGCGAAGCTAGGCGCCTTTTATGAAGAGCCGGGGAGTGGCACGTCAGATGTTGGATCGTTTCGGTCTCTTCCTCATAATCGCAGCTCCTGCAGAGATCGATCGCCGGACTCCGCATTCCATTTTCGAAGCATAGTTCCAATAGGGCAATGTCCTGCGATAACTCCGACGAGCACATAGATCGAGTTTCATTCCAACGACGGCCACGTTGATCTTGTCGTGTGACAATCATTTCTTCCAAGCCAAGACAAATTGGCTTCTTTTTATATTATGTCGTTTATGATCCGGTACAATCGATGGCCGCAAAGACGTATCCGCCTCACTGATGCCCATTTCAGACCCTCGTCAAGCCAATTCGTCTGTGAGAGAGCTGTGGCCTGACTTTTGGTTGTAACAATGGCCAAAATTGAATGCATACAAAAGAATGTGACAACAGCACAATTGATAGGTAGATAAAATATCAGACCTGTTAATTCTCAGATTGGTCGTCGTGTTGTAGTGAGTAGGTGCGTCGACTCCTACGCTCGAGGTCTAAGGTTCGAATCTCTCAAAAAACACCTAACATTCTTTCGCGGTTCCATCTCCTACGAGTCACTGACAATGCTCAAAGAGTTTAACTATCTAGAAAAAGCTTCTCAATATCGTTGTTCGGATTCGGCATTAAACTGTAGGTCCCTCCACTCGTGAGAGAACAATTGCACACACAACATGAGTGGTTGCTGAGAAGCTAGGCCCAACTCCACCTCGGCTTGTATCGACACCATAATTATTATTATTATTAATCCTGAAACTTAGTCGCTTTTATTCGAAAACTTGATGACAAATTTTATAATGAAAAACTACCCAAACAGCTCCGAGGGAGACTTTTAGCAGGTTGTATTTCATTACAAACACATGTCACCACTTTTCATAAAAAACGTTGAGTTTTTTTGTTATTTTAAAATGATACCTCTTATTGGATTACCTGCAGTGGCCATTTTCCTCGACTCCTGACCCACTTACACAAAGAATATTCAATTGTAGAGTAAGCTACTTTCTGTGGCCAGACCTCGACAACATTTATATATTCGAGCTTGGGATCCAAAAAGATTGCACTACGTGTCATACAAGCGATGCAACGCACGAACTTCTGAATGAGAAATTTGGCGACTGGGTTATGTTACGGCGAGAGTTCATCCAATGGCCGACGCGATCGTGCGACTAGTCACCACTCGATTATTTTCTCTTGGGCTACGCCAAGTTCTTAGTATACGGTAATAAGCCAACCACTTTGCACGAGCTCGATGCCAACATTCTAGACGCTATTGTCGGAATAATGGCGCACCAAGTCATACAAAAATGGATGGACCGCTTGAAACACTCCTAGCAAAGGCGAGGAGACCGTGTGGTTTCCACCTGAGTTTCGCGTATAGTGTCATCATTAATTGACTTCATTTGCATGTGATGTATATAGTTAATGAAAGCAAGTAGATTGTCTATTTTTTTGTAAGTGAAGTTAATTATATATAATAAAGGAGTAATGCGCCAAAGTTTTGTCCAATCGCATATTTTATATAGAGCTCGTTGCAGTTTTCCAGTCGCGCACTAGATTGAACTTTCCTCTGTCGTCTCCAAATGTAAAACAAAAAAATGTTGGATCACGGACGCTCCCCTGCGAAACTCCGATGGAAATATCCCTGAACTCGGAGTATTCAGCTTTGTGTTTAACCCGAAATAGTATTTAAGAATCTATGATCTTATATATACTCATTGGAAAAAGCCGACTTAGCTTATACACCAAGCCATTGTGCCAGACATTGTCGAATGCCTGTGAGAAGCAAAGTAAGGCGCTAAAACTTTCCTTTCCTCTAGGGCTTTTTGCATTTCATTATTTTTTCTATATACCCGATTAAATGTGGATGGTTTAGTTTGAAATGCCAATTGATAGCCAAGTACAAGGCATCATTCTCGATGACTAGTTGGATGCGTTTCAATGGACATTTTTCGAATACATTTGATATTACATATATATATATGTATGTCATCGGTATGTACGATTTTTTTTTCGGTTGGTGATTTCCCCGGTTTCGGTACATCATCACATCTGCCACTTTCCATGAGTCTGGAGCCTATAGTAACCTTAGCGAAGCGTTTATGAGATACAAAAAATTGTATACCGCTTTTTTGTCATCAAATGACACTCTCTTCATGCCTGCTTCTCTAGCAGCAACTCATCACAACTCATTATTCTTAAATTTCTGTTGTTTTACAAACGTTTTTTGATCATTTAAATTGGTTATCTTAGACTTCCTCAAGGCTTTACCCAACCAAACCTGAGTTCAAGAGAGAGACCCTGAGTTCAAAGTACGAACGCCAAATTAAAATATTCCTAAAACATTTACCATCTCCCCTTTTGTGTTTGAATAGTTCCTTTCATGGTGGGAACGAAAAAATTCGTGTTAGATGACGACACCATAAAATGTCAATGAACAAGACATCATCAAGTCTTCTTTAAGAATTCATTGCTGAAAATTAGATTCCAGACATCCCCATGGCCACAATCTATTATCTCACTCTGCTTGCGAAACACACGACCATCACTTTATATCAGCAAACAAATCCAAAATCCCAACTCTTTTCAGCTTATCCCAGTCCTCTAATTCCGTCGTGTCCCACCCTCTGACCCTGCTACTGCAGCACTAGCAAGTCAAGGATTCCAGCGTCAGGGACTCTCTCGGCTGATTGCTGGGATGATGTTGATAAACTTCCGTTTTCAGTTCACCTCAAACAGTTGATAGTCGCCATTATTCTCTCCACCTTCCCGAAGGTGGCGCCCAACGTCGGAGATAGTCCGACATCCGTGCAGCATTTCCGTATAATTCTCCACCATGATTGCTCAAACTTGAAACGGCACTAAGAAAAGAACATTATTATCTTTGCGCAGCTAGGGGATGATAAAGTTCAAGAGAGCGGTCGGAAACACAGTGGCGGCGGTGACGATGGGGGCGAAGTGGGTGGAGATGGTGGTGTGGTATTTTCTATGAGGAAACGGCTTGCTCTGGCATTAATGTAGATTGGCTCATTATATGGCAGACACTTGGAAATTTCTTCTTCCCGACGAACTTTTGGCACTGCGTTTCAGCACGAGTCGTCGCCGCCGTCGTCGTAGTCAGGCGAAACGACAGATGAGCTGAGGAATGATGCGTCGTCGTCGAAGTAACCGAGGGAAGCGATGAGAAATGCAATTGTTATGTCTAGGTTTGCACTGGATGACTGAAGAAGAAAAGCTGGCAGAAAATTTCATTCGGATGTTTGTGAAATAAGTTTTCGTTCTCCCGTCTCGCGCGTCAACCCCTCCGTCCCAATCCATTTCGATTCGCGTGTGGCACATCGTTTTTCCTCGGGTTGAACAAAACCGCTGAGCTAAGATGAAATTGCTTTTTCATTGTTTGTCAAATTAGGGAAATGTGAAGCCGGCATACGGGGTTAGAGTGCGATGAGGGTGGGATGATGGAGGCATTCGCCTGAACCAGAACGGGGGGAATGGCATGACGTGTTATGGGGATTAGGGGGAACAGAGCCAAGTTGAAGGTTTCTTTTGTAAAATTCAAATTCATTGGATTAAAATGACCAAGGTATCCCATCAGGACTCGGTCCCCATAATGACAATTAAATTATCTGGATTGTCACTGTGTCCAAAAGTGAAATTGATTGATTGGAACACGAGATTATGGGATTACAGAGCCAAAGGGCAGAAGGTTGGGTGACTAGACGATGAATTTTAAAAGGGAATCTGTTCATTGAACGAAAACAAAGCAGATACGGTTCGGAGAAGTTGGTCCTTTAATTGGCACGGACACATGCATACATTACAGTGGCAGAGAGAAGCTTAAACAAGGAGAAAGTGGCTTTAATTTAGGGGTATGTCTTGTGAAGGGATAGGTAGTGCAGTCAAATAATAATTTCGAACTAGCACTTTCGGAGGCACTCGTTGCTATTCACAATTTCTTGCATTTCAAATGATTGGGGCAAAATAGCAAAAACCAACCTGTTGAACACAAAAAACACTTACTATACACTTACATAATAAGAGAAGGGTGTAAAGGGAAGAAGTTGGTTGTCCGATTTGACGGATATGAAAAAAAAACTTTAAGAGAATAAAAACATGGTATGTGTGAGTTCGTGCGTCGACCCATGCGCATTAGACTTTCGCAGTCTAGGTTCGATTCCAAGTTCAGACAAACAATTTTTCAAAAAAAAAAATTGTTCACGGCCCCACCTCTTTCGAGTCACTGACAATGCTCAAAGAGTATAACTGTCTAGAAAAAAAAAAGCTTCTCAATCTCGCCGTTCGGAGTCGGCATTAAACTGTAGGTCCCTTCCAATCGTGAGAGAACAATAGCACGCACAACACGAGTGGTTGCTGAGAAGCTAGGCCCAGGTCCACTTCGGACTGTAGCGCCGCCATTATTATTATTATATTAATAGCATAGAATAGTTTCTAATTCATTCGAGACCGTTCTCTTTTACGGGAAACTCCGAAATTGTTCGAGTACCCAGACGTCCTGTTCGCGTACTGTAGTAAAAAATAGTTGAATATAGCTGTTTTTCCGGAGTACTCAAGACTTAGTATATTTTGTCTCTGCCTTGAATCGCAAAAATAATTGCAGCTAAAACTCTTTTATTTGGAATGCTGGACAAACGACCTGAGTATCAATCAATAAGCCTTTTCAGCTATCGCGACCTCTTGCTAACTAAATACATAAATCCTACCTTGCTCGCCAAGCTAATTGAGATGCTCCTAAACATTTATATGCCTCCTTAATCGTCCTCTTTCTGTGTTGCGTTAACCCGGAGTCAAAACTAGACTAGCCTCGCATTCTCATGTCACTCAACATCTAGTGCAGTGTTGAAATGACTGCGCTTCAAGGCTTCATCATCCGCTGGTGATAGTGCTAGCTTCTAGTACTATAAGGCATAAAACAGAACAAACTTGGTCTAATGAGGGAGTGTCTGATGCCGTTTGGCTTCGCGCAGCCTTGATGGAGACAGTTATTTATTAATTCTAATAATTGTGGCCACTAAACCCACCCCATCTCTATTCGTCGATACTGACCACTACAGCGGCTATGTTTTCTTTATTTCACAACAATCTTTATCTGGTTGGTGGCATAAGGTCCAAAAGAGTGTACTCACACTCAACAATTTTCACGGTGCGACGAATTGCCTGCACATAGAAGCCATGATGAAGACCGACCTCACGACGCCATTTACGGTGGTATTTAGAACAGAGCCGGAATTTCACTGATAATTTTTTTGTAATTTCAGCACGTTCGGCAAGCGTGAAGCGATCCATGCGATCCAAATGACATGCCCTACTAAATGTTTTAGCAGCTGGATGTAGCTTTGACAACTTATGAAACGTAACAATTAGAGAAGCTATCATTGCTTATTTTGGTGGACATTTAGAATCACGTGGAAGATTATATCTACAGACGATGCCGACAGTAGTCATTGAGTGAGGCAAAAACGATGATATTAAGCAGCTTGCTTGCATGAGGTAAGCTCTATGGCCAGTGTCGACCCAATTTTCACACTGAACCGCATGTTTGATCAGTTCTTGTTTTGGTTTAATTACTTGCCTTCATCAATCCCGGATTGTTTATGTTATGGTGTAATGTCGGGCTTAGTGAATATAAGGTCTGTATACAAAGAGAGGAATGGTCAATAAAATGCTGAGCGGAAAAATTACCATACAAATCGAACAGCAAGCAATTGCCTAAACTCACACCCTCCGACTTCGTGAGAAACTTCAACTTGATGAAAAGAAAAAGAAAACGTTTTGTTTAAAGTTTCCAGACTGCGCCCAATAAATATATTCGATCGAATGTCTCCTGACAGTCTTTACACCCTGCTGCACAAAAGGAAGCCATCCCTGTCCATGCTGACTCCAATGAAAACAAAGTCTTCACGTTCCTTCAGCGCTACAAAAAGTTGAAAGACCCTAACTGTGCTACAAGGCCATTGTGAGACTTCAGCTTTATTGTACACAAAATCATGTTCCGATTGTTCTCGTCAAAATTCAATTTCACAGTCTTCCACTCACATGCCGAATCCGCATGACAGCCAAATAAAAAATCACAAATGTTATTCAAAATCAAGTACCGCTTTAAAATGCCACCCCATGGCCCACCCTCCACATCCAGTGCCATTCTAATGTCAACAATCGATGTAAATCGATCAGGATGTAGGGCCCCCCATTTCGGAGGGGATGAATGTGAAACATGTAAAAACAGATTCCCGTACAGGTGCCACGGGGGGAGACGAAGAGAATCCAACAAAAAAGAATCAAACAATTTTCCAGTACCTTGAAGCATGATATCTGCACGAGTGAAGCCCACCAATGTTGGCCCGTCACAACGGAGAGCAGGAAATCTGTCACTATGCAGGAGCTTTCACTTTCTACCATCCTGGTAGCATAAATATTATTCCTTTCTATGTTATCCACTTGAATGAAGGGAAAAGTCAATAGCCGTCGACGAAGTGGGGAACACTCTCCAACTCCAGCAGAGGGTGTCCCTCCCGCCCGGTCTACTGCAGGTCACGATAGAAATTGCTTTTTATCCTTTTCCAAACCCGTCCTAGCTGCTCAACTGGACAAATTCGGTAGAGCCGTGGCACACATTGCGCCAGATCCCGGACCTCATTCTTATGCATACACCCCGAGATGACAGTGAATCTCGGTCCGGCTTACAGCAATATATTTGCACTAGGAAATTAGAATCCCACTTGGATGATGATGGCACGGAACGGATGGTAATACGAGATAGCACATCATCAGCGCCGTGGGTGTCCCAGTCGCCTGCGACGCAGGAGTTACTGTGAAAATATTTGCAAAAGGATTTTTCATATGCTCCCCTTTTGGAAGCGAGCACTATGATATTAAAGCGGAAAAGGACTACGACAACCACATGCCCACAGACACTGCGGAATCAAGCTGAGGACGTGCTTTTTAATGGTCATCCTGTCCTAAGTTGTGTACACTTTACAGGCGGAATCCGTTAACAGATATTGTCACGTCCTATTAAAACGTAAAAAGATTGCACAGCTCCGGAAGCACTGAATGGCTGATGCGGTGGGGCACCACGGAAAAAGGATTAAAAACTTGTTGGCCTGGCTGCGAGAGATGGAACTTTTTAACAATACCACTCTGCTGCGAGGGGGACGATGTGACGGAGTGACGGATAAAAAACTGCAAAGATTAACTTGAAAGCTTTTGTTTGGTTAGCGGCAAACGGTGGCGGTGAAGATTTCACGAAGAAGCGTGCTAAGTGGATCTTACAGCTCAGCCGGAGATTTAATGATACATTTCTCAAGGAACAATACTTCCTCCCTCTCAGATCCTGAAGATTTGTGCTTCGATTTAACTTCACAACAAAGACGTGTTTGCCTTTAATTATCATCATCTGCCCTCGTCTGCAGCGCGGGCACTCCCTTTGCGATTGGCACAACATAATCCTGTAACAAATTAAATTTGTATTTTCATCAAATTGAACAAACAACTCGAGCGCTGTGAACCAACTCGTGTCATACACAAAAATCCTAGGAAGCGCTGTTGTATTTGTTGTTGTTGACTTTAATTAACACGTCATGACCGTCAATTCATTGGGTAAACAGCGCGAACTGAGAGCTGACATTAATTGACTTAGAATTCGCTGGTAGCTTCAATGGTTATGTTTGATTTAGAATTTGTTCCATTACACTACGACGAATGGTTGAAGTGTTGGCTTATGATGGAAAGAGCAACTGCGCGCTGGGGATCGCTTGGCACATCCGAGAGATGTCTAGAAGATATTTTATGACTCGACATAGTTTCATCGAGCTTGAAGTCAGTCGAATAAGGCTTGCTGACAAATCCTCTGATCAAACTCGTCTTGATTCTTGATCGATTCAAAATAGAGCCTAGGATTTTAAACGTGTATTGAGTAAACACGTATGCACGGTCTCCCTGTACCATACCGAGCCAATTTTAAGATCCTTGATTTTAAAAATCGTGTAAATACTCATCTTATTATCCCTGTACACGGATTTTAATAACACCGATCCTAAGTACACGGATTTTTATGATTCTTTGCACCAATGTCTGCATTTACAACGGGTAACTGTGTCTTTAATTTTTCCGAAAAAAAAAATACACGTGTAATTATAATTACACAGACTCAAATCCGGATTATCTAATAATACGGATATTCGTCTGCTTGTTTATCCGTGTAATAAAGACCTCTTCTTGAAACAATCAATTATTCTGTCTTTATTTATTTACATTCACAAAAGCTTGTCAAACTATACTTCGGCCTTCGCTTTTCTATTCTCAGTTAACTTTTCCAAAACAGTTTCTTTCAAAATATCTGCTCCATCGCGGTTGCAGGACTTGTAATAGGGTAACTGCTGCAAACGTTTCAGCCACCCGTCAACATTGGGAAACTTACTCGCATCGACGGGCGCCAAATCATCAGCGGATGTCATTGATGAAAAACAACACAGGTCGGCGATGGTCAAATGTTGTCCAGAAACAAATGGCTGCTCCTTTAGGCAGTGTTCCAGGCTGTCGTATGCTCTCATCAGGTGTTCAACATCAGCCGGATTTAATACAGTCGCTCCGAGCCATAGGACGGGTTCGACAACTCTACGAACACGAGCAAACAGATGCCCACAATCGAAGAACAATCTTGTGAGCACCTCATTGCGAGCTTTCAACTCTTTCGGATACAAATTCGCATCCGCTGAATACTTATCGGCCAGATACATGCATATGACATGACTATCCGTGATCACAACACCGTTGTCATCGAGTACTGGGATGGTGTGTTGCGGGTTGAGCTTCAAAAACTCCGGAGTACGATGGTCTCCGTTTCGGAGATTAATAAAACTGCAAAGTTTTTATCCTGTTAGTTCGAACATTCAGCAACCTGGGTGATTGGTTACTCACCGCAATTCCAAATCCAATCCGATCTGGGCAGCAGTCATCATCACGGACCGACATGGACCACTGCGTGGTGTGTAGTAAAGAATTGGTTTCTTCGACATTTTGACTTCTAGGAGAACCTTTCGGGTTGTAAACTAAATCGAAACTGACACTTATCTTTGAATACTGCTTGGCTTCGGATTACACAAAACCAGCTTGGCGATGTGACGCTGCAAAATTTTCAATTAAGACGTGCTTACTAATTACATAACTAAGCTATGCGTCACTGTTTAACTTCAGACTTCAGACGAAACTACTTGTGACGGCAGCTGGAAGTGCGCTCCATTCAGTGTTTACAAATAAAATGTTTGTTTACTCTGTGTTGATGTTAAGGCAACTTTTATTGATAAGGGATTTTACGATTTTATAATAAGCGAATTCAGTGACCTCAAGTTACTGCTATAGACTGTGGGTAATGAGAAATTGCTATAAAAATTTGTTAAATCAGTTCGGGGAACTGCTCATACGTTATCGATAAATTCATTGAACTTGTATTAGCATGACGGTATCTTACTTGAATTTATGCAATTGCAATATATTTAATCACAAAATATTGCATAAAATATTTCTTATATGCAGCAGCTTAATTAAAACATCTAAAGTTCCTAATTATTATATTTTTATTTGGTTATAAAGTATGCATTGTGTAAATGACATTCACGGCTTTTGCTGGGCCATACTCACTTTTTGCCGAAATTTGACCAATTGCATTAATCTAGCAGAATTTTAGCCCTCAATTTGTTTCTCTAAGGCGTGATTAGTCGTGAACTAGTTGGCTCTCATCGTAGACCATGGTCTAAAATTTTTTCAATTTTGATGTTTCAGAAGGTCTGCCATTTCATCATGCATCGTTTCACGTTTGCCGAACGTGTGGAAATAATTAAAAATTATTGGCTCAGATGTAAATACGCAACGTGCATTTCATCACAAAATCGGTCGTCGTCGGTAAAACCGTGGAAATTTTTGATAGTTTTACGCTCGAAGTTGCTCTAAGCAAATTTGGTGACTGGGTCATTTCACGACTAGCGGTCATCAATTAGTTGCCGCGATCCGACCGACCGACCGCATGAAGCATGCTTCAAAATAAATTATTACAAACCGTTTTTATTTTATTTAAATCTTTTTCCTATCGTATAAAGTCCCCCTTTGAACTTCCAACTTTTTTGGTTTGAAACTAGCACTCAAAGACAGTGCGAAGTTCTTGGGTACAAGCCAAATTGGTCTTGATGGCTGAAGACATCCTGCTCGGAACTGTTAGCAATGGATCGCGGCAATGGTTCAGGCTCAATTGCTCCAGGGGTCGTTGGCCTGAAAATTAATGGGCCCATACTACTGTACGGTGTCATTATATGGTGGCTCACTCTAAAGATAGGATATTGCAAGTGTTCTCTACTCTCTCCACATTCCAATCGCAACAATAAACACAAGCCCAACGCCACAAAAGGAATTTTGTGCGTCATTTCAAAGCCCTTCCTAAGTCATAAACGCTCAGAATTTCGAGACCTGACAAGTGTCAACAAGGCAAACTGCATCTTAAGAAGACACGACAATAGATATGAAAAAGGGTAGGAATCAATTCTCCATCTTCGGTGCACCTGTAGTGCCCCCTGACACCGCGAAAAGCTCAACAAACAAACTGAACACAGTTTAAAGCGACCTTTGTCAGGTGAACGTGAGTATTTGGAAATACTTAGCACAAGACCGTGCCAAAACAAATCTGAACTTAATCTTCGTCTTCTCAAAATTTTTATTGACCTTCCATCGACCTTGAACATTTCACCAAAACCTTTGGGGATACAGTCTTCGTTAATCTGGCTAATGCTCTAATTGAGATCCGTTTTACGGTCGAAAACAATCGACCGAAACATTCGATTTCCTTATGCTGCCACGCCGTGGCGCAGTGGCGTAGTGGGTAGGTGCGTCGACTCCTACGCTCGAGGTCGTCGGTTCGAATCTCGAAAAAATCATCAAACATTTTTTCACGGCTCCACCTCTTTCGAGTCACTGACAATGCTCAAAGAGTATAACTGTCTAGGAAAAGCTTCTCAATCTCGCCGTTCGGAGTCGGCATTAAGTAGGTCCCCTCCACTCGTGAGAGAACAATAGCACGCACAACACAAGTGGTTGCTGAGAAGCTAGGCCCAGGTCCACCTCGGACTGTAGCGCCGCCATTATTATTATTATTATATGCTGCCACGCCAATAACCCACAGGAAGAGGCAATCAAAAACTAATTAAATTAAAGATAAAACCACTATCATACTCCAGCGGTTTAATATATCTGTCAGTGCTTTCCGCACCATCATTAACCACTGACTGTGCATTTAAAGTTTTCAATCTCATCAGCGGACGCTACAAGTCACCACGACTCAGTTTCCTTCAGTCTCGATAAAGTTATCTGCTACGGCGGTTTGCTCAGATGTCAAAACATTAGTTACGCTACATTAAGGACACACACTTTAACAGCAGACACCACAGAGCACCATCTCCCAGAGCCGAGGTTGTCGCATTACGGCACACCCCAGCTAACCGCTAACAACCCCCCTTCGAAGCAACGATGGCCAAGGTCCTTAAAATTAATTATCGATTCTAAAGAAGCCATTTGTATTTAAAGCAATTTGTATTCAAGGTAATATAAAACCAGCTAGCAGACCGAAAAGTGATTGCTAACTGCAAGAGTTCTACATAATAAATGACAGGAAGATTACTCAAACTTTTGCGTTGCTCCGGTTGAGTAATTATCCTTGGTCCTGGCTCGGAAACCTAAACTAGACGACATCGTGGCGTTGTTTCAGCTCACCATTAGTGATCGCAGGTGACAACGAATCCGGTTTGGTCTCGCCTCTGGTTTTACTCCTGCCCTGTAATTATAATCAGAGTCGGGAAGTTAATGAGTTTTTGGGTGGTTTGGTGACTGGCTACAACGACTGGGGCGTGTGTCCTTGTAATCTTACTGCAGCACCAACTCCGTGCATACGTAGATGAGGTTATTCTATTGCAGGAATTTTTAATTACGTGCTGATACCTGTGAGGGATGGCTGATGTCGAGGGCATCGTCTAATGGTGCAGTTTGTCTCCTGTCACGCCCGGTTGAGTTGTGGACCTTCATCGAGACGCAATAAATTGCAAGAAAAAATCCTGTCTACAGATGTTGTGCGAATATCCTGCCTCCAGGCCCTTTTGCAAAGTCAAATCCGATTGACTGCCGTCGACTGATGGAAGAGCAAAAGAAGAGAAGTTCAACCGTCTTTTCGTCCTTGCTTTTTTTTGCCCCGGCGCCCTGGTAAGTGAGTTATCTGCTAGATGTGTTGCACTCAATTGAGTGTACATTATATCCTGTTTCTACAACTATCTTTTTTTCCTTGTTTACCCTTCCGTGGAGATTTATGTCACAAAGCAAACGGAGAAAAAAATGTATCAAAAAAGTAGTTTACAGTGTGTGTGTATAAAAATTGAACTGGTTGCAAACTGTAAAGCGTCCTCGTTTTGGGAAAAAAATTGTGCTCCGTTTCTCCTGCGTTTTGTCCTTGCCAGACGTGAGAGGAAGTAGACTGTCTGAGTATTTTTGTTCGTCTAGATGAATTGGTCTTTTATGCAAATCGAGGTACAGAGAGGACATTATGTGAGACATTAGTTTAATTTGAAAGTGTCCGCCATATGAACGAAGCATAGCTTGTGGCATAAATTGGCTAAGAGACACATAAGTTTATATCCAGGACCAGCATGTTTTTAAAATACAACTGTAAATATTTTTTATTTTTCTGACTTGGATATTCTACTCTGAATGACAAAAGCGAAAGATTGAAACTATTTTTATTAACTTAACGTGAAGACTGGCGGGAAAACGAACAAAATCAGTACCGAGATCTAAAGCAGAACAAATCTTGACAGTCGCTGAGCTCTTTTGGGCTCAGACTTTGAACAATAGCTTGATCATTCCAGTCTTGCTCTATGACGTAGATACATAGAGCAAATGAAGAAGCTCTTGGTCTTTTCAAGCGAAAAGTACTGCTTGCGATCTTTGATCCATTTTGCGTTAATGGCGTTTGGGGAAGATGTTTAAAACACGAACTGCATGGGCTGTATAGTGACATGGGTCTAGCCAGGCGTCTGACGATCTAACGTCCTAGCCATCTAGGCCATGTAGAGTGCATGGACAACTTAGCTCCGGCCCAAAGAATCTTCGTCTCTGAACCAGTGGGACAACGCAATAGAGAAGGTCCATGTCTAGGAAGGGAAGGGTTGAGGTCCTTTTCAACCGAATTGGAGTGCGCAATAAGCAAAACAAGGTGCTAGATGGGGAGGCTTGTTGGTTGAGGCCCAAGTCGACCCCGGACTGTAGCGCCATAAGAAGAAGGAGCACCGTGGTGGGGTTGTGGATGAATTGAGGGTCTATTCCAGTACCAACAAATTTCACAATTCATTGAACCACCTCTCTTGAGTCTCAGAGAATACTCAGAGACTTTAACTGTTGACAGAAAGCTTCTCAAACTTCGCCCTTCGGAGTCGGTATTGAAATTGTATGTTTCCTTTACTTGTGAGAGAACAATAGCACGCACAATTCGAGTGATTGCTGTAAAAGGTAATCTACCCCCGACTATAGCGCCACCAAAAAAAGGAAGAAGAAGTAGAGGATAGGTTCGAAGAACGTTATTAATAATAATAATAATAATAATAATAATTTCGGCGCTACAGTCCGGGGTGGACCTGGGCCTAGCTTCTCAGCAACCACTCGTGTTGTGCGTGCTATTGTTCTCTCACGAGCGGAGGTGACCTACAGTTTTTAATGCCGACTCCGAACGGCGAGATTGAGAAGCTTTTCCTAGACAGTTATACTCTTTGAGCAGTGAAAAAATGTTTGATGTTTTTTCTGAGATTCGAACTGATGACCTCGAGCGTAGCAGTCGACGCACCTACCCACTACGCCACGGCGCCCACTTTACCTTACGAAGAACGTTATTAAATCTACATATTTCCCACGAAAGTTTACCTCAAGTGCTACCGCAAATGACCGTGCTCCTATGAACAAGTACAAACTGTATATGCTTAAGGATTCATTGCTGTTGCTGTTGAAATATGTAAATATTAAAGTTATAGTTGTATACATTTAGAAGAGTCCGCCGGATTCTTAAATTAAAGAACTGTATTTAAAAAAACTGCTTATGAAGGGGTTAATAGTCGAGTCAGCTGTGAAACCAGATGTATTGTCGAAGAAGTCTTAGATTGGCAGTCAATTAACTTTGAGTACATGGATATTCTTGTGATAACATCGAGGTGAATGAATGGACGAGCTGACAAGACAACTGACAGCTCTCATCATAACCCAAGCACTTCCAATATATCCATCAATGGATAAAGCAGCTGGCGCTGCTGAATGACGTATGCATGGATTTGAATTTCGCAGATTCCAGTCTTATGCTGCATACTACCTCGACGCAAATCTTATCGTACTCGTGTACGTGTAGGAACGCGAGAGACCCAGCAAATTGCAGCCACGTCTCAAGTAAACCAGCAGTTTGAGTTCACTGTGTGGAAAGGGTGAAGACATATGTATTACCACCAAGAGACCAATACATATATTCTGTTGATGGCTCAGACCACACAGATTTTTGTATGAATCAAAAGAGGATATTCAGCCTAATCCTATTCAAATCTAACAGCTCGTCAAAAAAGTAGCAGCAAACCACTTCCCATTACAACTGGGTAGTGGTAGAAAAACTGACAAACATATTCTACTTCTTCTTCGTCTCTATAGCTTCTACAGTAGCCGCTGTGGGGAATGCTTAAAACCACTGCGTACTTGCCTCTTACACTGTGTTCAAAGACCCCCACGTCAATGCAGACATCCTTGCAACTGAGTCTGATCAATAAAAGTGATCTCCTTTTATTTAACGCCGGCCAGAGGATCCGCGTCGTTGGTCCAATGCTTAGATTCATTCATTCACTTTTGCTTAGAAAACTAAGCGGTGTATTAACAAAGACTTCTCCATCTTGGAGCCCTATTTTGCAAGTATGTTCGCTCTTTCCATTCCTTGGATCCCTTTATATCCCAATACTCAAACGTACTCACAGCTCTGCAGAGTACTTATGCCACATTCAAGCACCAGTATAACTGCTCTCTTAATATAACTTAATGCAACCCATGACGAAGCATAGGATAAACTTCTCATTTTCCCTTCATTTTAAGGGCACATCAAAGCCTATCGTTTCCACTCATGTACAAATACCAAAAGCAAATATACAAACCTACATAATGAATTTAACTGCTTCATTGATCCCCCATTGCATTCCAATAGATAATTTTGTTTGAGCTCTTCTGATTGAATGACTACTGTTCAGAAGCCAAAGTATCTGCAGTCAACACTCATTAATTATAGCTCCATGCCTTATTGCTACCAGCCGATATTTACTCCGTAATCATTCCGATTTGTACTTGTATCTGACGGTACGAAACTTCTTTGTGCCTTTATCTAGTCAAACGGAAAACGATTTCTGACCATTGTTTGACTAATCGGTTGTGAAATATTCAAATTGTTTGCCAAATGTACAGTCATCAGTCGATTGAATGGTACTGAAGTCGATCTGTTGTTCGGATGCGGAGTTCGAATTCACTGTTAGACAAACTATGTTCGCCTTTGAAGAAGAGGATAAAGAAATCTTTGAATCATCTTCAGCTCTGAAAATCTTTACCTGAAATCAATGTGTACTTCTGTACGAAGATTGGTTCTGCCCACATCGATGAAGTCGTTTCAAGACCGCAGCTGGTAAGAAAAATCGGTGAAAATATGACCCAACATTATGCTGCAATTGGCACATAAATGACAATTCCAAAGGAGGTCAGCAGACATCACGTACGGCCAGGGATCCATTTTCAATCCAGCATCCTTCCGCATGCACTGATTCTTCTACTAAACGGGGTAATTCAATTCACCGGGACAAATTCTCATTTTTATTGCGGTAATTTATCTTTCCTCGCAAAGCTAATCCACTTACAGGGTTTTATTGTCTTGTTCCATCGTGGCGCACGAATAGGGAGCACCAGAGTTGTGCAATAAGGTGAATTTATTGCATCTCGTTGCATTTGTACTCTGGGCGAGTCATTGTTGTTGGCGGATAGTGTGCACTAAAATGGTTTCAAGACACGAACGTTTTAATTTAAACTTCCGGGCAATGGGTTCTCCTGTTGCGCACACATTTTACGAACAAATTTGAGTAAATAACATTTTGGTGGACTTTTGTGGTTTCAGATGGGTTACAACTCCTGGTTTGGAACGAAGACTTGTTGAATGATGAATGTGGATCAAGTTTCTGGTGTGTTTACCAAACAGAGATCAATGCTTTTATGGTATCTATTTGAAATTGAATACAACCATATAATTAGCTAAATTTGAGTTGAATGATATTTATTCCTTAAGTGATACATTCAAGCTAAAAGTAAGGCCTGGTTATGTTTTTGTGGTAAACGGTAGATACTTGCATACGGCCAAGTTAGGGTCATTGTAATTCTCCTTGGATCACGTTTTCCTCTACTGATTGAACGAGTTGGAAAAAAAGGAAAAAAGCTTTTAAACTGATTGATGCTGATGTCATTTAGCTCGCTTAAATTGTGGAATAAGAATTCTCCAATGCTTTTCTGCAAAACTAGGGGTCGCCATATATTGCCGCTCCAACCTTGCAACTTTTGAAGAAATCGTTTTTGGAGAGGACTAATCTAATGACATGTCTGCTAATAGCACAGCAGTTTGAAGGAAGACCTTCAAATATAATTCTTATTAAACAGATTGAGCAATTAAGATTCAACCATGGCCAGATTTGTTCTGCAATAAGCCACCTAGCACCGCCTACAGTTGGTGGAATTTGTAGCATTGAAGTCTATTTAAATTTCGATTGTGACGAGAGGCATGTACGAAGTTACTCCCCATAAAGAATAACTGATGATATGCCAAACAAGCTCGTTTGGTTCGCTACAGTCCGAGGTGGACCTGGGGCTCACTCAGCATGCCTCTCCAGCCAGCACGGTCTTTCGCCAGCTGTCTCCAGTTTCGCACACCAAGCCGGCCGAGGTCCCCCTCGACTTGTGTGCGCCACCTTGTACGTGGACGTCCTCTGTTGCGTTGTCCCTTCTTCTTCTCAGAACAGAAAGTGACAGAATTCTGATATTTAATTGCAGCTTCTGGATTGGATACCACACCATGACGGTGTCTTCTTAAACTGCTTTATTCCATGGAGGACGCTATAAAAGCTAGAAATTCGTAAAGAAAAGTGAATCCCGATCTCATTGGAAAAGATACTCAATCGCATTCTTAAATCAGTTGTCGATTCAGGCAATACTCGTAAAAAATTTTTGGGATAGAAGCCAACGTCCAGTCTTGCGGTGGAATATGCACTTATTGGTTGTGAAATCTATGCTGGAACACATTACTGCATCGAGTGATGTTTAACATCCAACACGAAAAGGCAGATCCTGCGTTACTGCACTGTGCTTGCGATCTTATCTCCACTCCAAATTAATATTGTAAAACATTTTATTTCACGGATGAAATTAGCTGCAAACTCACAACCCTTCCTCCAACCGCGACTAACTTTAATTTGCCAATTTCCAACTCCAAAACGTAGACAATTCAAACAAGTCACGCCCTTTTCATGTTCACACAGTCGCTCCACTGCCAACTTTTCACTGCTTAAAGCCACATCCCTTAAAGCCCCTCTCAAAACTGATACAAACTGAATAAAACCAAATTAAAGGAACAGACTCTCCATTATCTGCCCTCCACATAAATTTCCAAGTAAAATTTCCAATTTCGAAATTGAATACCAACCATCCTGCCATAATATATCCTGCAGATATTCAACCACCACTGGCTTGCTTCCGGTTATGAAAATGATGAGCCCACATCGTAACGAGATTTTAGTATAATATCCGACGGCCCGCTTGGATCTCCGACAGAACTCCAATATCACTTTTTTTTTTCTTTTTTTTGTTGGCCATTCCGGATGAACATAGCCGAGGCATACTTTTATGAACAAGGTTGTGACTATACTCGTACATGTACGTCGACGGCCTCGTTTCAATTAGTCGCTTGCGCTGCACTGGAATGAAGTTTTTAAAACTGAAATGTGAAATTCGCTTTCAATTTTCAATCACAAAATGGATCCAAAGGACTCGCGCCACATACACTTACATCATCTTCACTCGAGTTGGGCGCATCTTTCTGATGTTGGTTCATTAATTAAACCACCACCACCACCAGGCAGAGTCGTACATCAAATGTAATGGCATCCCAGGCGTCGCGTCGCGTCGTCACAAATGTCACTCTGAAGAGCTTCGTTCTTGTGCAGCCGCGACTAGGACGTCGTCGGGTGGTGAAACAATTCCTTGCACTCGCAGAATAAATTAGTCAAGAAATTCGTATACATTCGTTTCATTACAATCGTATCGGTTGCTATGCTTTGGAGGGGTGAAACTTTTTCCCAGTTGCAGCAGCTCATTTGTACCCCAAAAATTTTCGTGTTGGCTTGTGCAGATACTTTCCCCGGAGAGAATAACTTTTGCGCTATTTTCCATGAAATTGGTATCTGGGATGAGAGCATTTTTATTTTGAACGAACACTGCTCCTCGGGTAAAGTGATTTTTACTTCTGCGGAAACAAAACAAAAACTCTGCGATAACTTTCAACTGCAATTTTATTAAAAACAAATGCAAACGCAGTTGGTCTTCGGGGAGCTGCTGCGGCTAGCAGCTAAACGGGTGAAAACTTTTGCATTACACTCTAAGTGGGGGTATCTTGATGTGGGTCCGACAAGAGAGAGGACAGGATGCAGCTGAGTTTTTTTTTTCCTGTGGAGTCATGACATGGCTGAGAGCATGGGAATTGTGTTAAGTGAAATCGTGAGCTGATGAACTAGATATAAAATCAGTAAAAAGAATATGTTGGGAAGCATTCCTAGAGGCGGTGCTTTTCACAGTTTTCCGTGAACTTTTGACACAACACATGGTTTAACATTTCCTTAGTTTTCTGAATAAATACCTGCAAGGACTTCTCTCGTATTGCATTATAATTTTGTATGTGAGTAGAAGAAATTGCTTGACTATGTTTATTTAATCATTTTGAATTCACTACTAGGGCCCAAAGAAAACATCGGTCTTTGTAGGTGGCTGTTCCTTTCCTTGGTGTATTGAAGTGTGAATCTATAGTCGATTTTCTGACGTCACTGTAAGTTACAGTTAAAGCAATTTGCTGGTTGATTCCTACTGAGCATTTGTCGTTGACGCAAACGAAAGGGTAGACCACTGCCAATATCCCGCAAATGACACACTATTCTCTTATGCGGATCATGCCGTATAAGTAGCGTTTAAGTAGTGTCTATGCAGTGATTTCCGCCTAAGTTGAAATACATTTGACTTCGTTACTTACCTTTTTCCATGACTTCTCGCAACCCTTCGGATCTAAGATTCTTGAGTTTTTGTTCTTGTTTTCTAGTGCCACCTAAGGCCTATTCATATAGACATGGGATTACGGTAGGTAGGTTGAACGGTGCTTTTGCGACTAGTGTCGCGGCTCACTTAGACCAACAGTTTGGGTCCATTGTGCCCTATTGCGACATGGAACTACAAAAACAACCCACAGAAAAAAATCTGAAAGAAATCCAGTCCAACAGATCTGGATGGCGATAACCAAGCTCGTACTCTGTATGCACTTAAACCGTCCTGCTGCAATAATATATTTATTAAAGTCGTTCCTTGAATTTGTGACATGTAGCACTCACTGATTATTGTTTTGTGGCACTCAGGAATCATCCGCTCTTCACCACCTTTCAGTATAAAACTCTCACTAACTCTTTTTTCTTCCTTTTTCTTTATATGATGCTTCCGGGATAGATTTGGGCTTAAATCAACAAATCTCTTCCCCAGTTGGCGGGATATTTTGCTAACCGTCTTCAGATGTGCAAACCACTTTTGTGAGCCACCGCAATCATAGACGCACTGACCTACATGGTCTGTAAGTCCGTAGACGACTGGGTAGGCTCATGCTGCTGTAGAGCCTGAACATTTCGGGAGTAAAACTTCTCCTCTAATCGTTATCAACGCAAACTTTGTCAAAGATTCCACGATGAACTTTTTTCGTGAACAAATCAAGAGCGCCGTAGAGCGAGACCGCGATGATCAATATCTTGTAAAAACTCAGCTTGGTCTTTCGATAAAGGGCTTTTGCTTTTCAAGCCCAAAGAAATTGCGCACTAAAGAGTGATTTGAAACTTAGTGCCTCGAAAACGATGGTTATGCTTATTGACTTAGGTGGATTACCACCGTCGCTTTATATTATTATTTTTTATAAAAAATCGTAAAGGGTTTAGCTGTGTGTTTGAAACAGTTGATAACCTTCTTACATCTTGTGTCGGCACGCTTTCAAGTCTTTCAGCAAATGTCAGATTTTTTACTTACTCGTAGTCCTCAACTAGTAGCTGTCGAGTGAACATCTGCACAACACAATTAACTTTTTTTTTAGTAAGATAAAGTGGTATGTGTGCGTCTTTTAGGGTCCGTTGCAACTCTTTCCCTTTACGAGTTCAAACTGGGACATAATGGGTCTCTGGCAGCCAAAAACATAAATGATGCATTTGAGAATATAGCGGTAAAGAAACGCATAATTCGGCGTTAGTTTGGTAAGTTCCGTTCGGGAGATCTAAGCCTCGAAAACGAGCCGCGTGGGAAACCGGAAACGCTAATTTATGACGCCATTTTACGAGAACCAGTGGATGCAGACGCAACAAAAACATTGCAGGGCATTGCACACAAGATGGGAGTATCCCCCATAACACCTATCTCAAATACGAAAAGTGAAAAAACTCGACAATTGGGTACCCTATGAATTGAACAAGGCCCAAAAACGACGCCGTTTAGAAACCTGTGGATCATTGAGTCCAATGCACCGAAATGCACCGTATAATCACATGTGATGAAAGTGGTGAAATTTTGTAAGACAACCGTAAAAGATCTGGGCAGTGGTTGGATGCAGACGAAAACCCAAAGCACACCCTATATTGACTTTTAATTTTTTACAAAAAAATCAGACATTTTATGTGGACCAACCTAGTATATTATGCCCCTTAAAGATTTGACCACCATTAGCACTCACATCCTTATTCAAAGATCTATCTTGGTCAGTTTCTACGGTTTCTCTATCCGATTCTCTACCTCAAATCCCATAAACAACAGCTTTCGTTCTCCACCCCAATACCTCATGCATTACCTTCCATTGTTTAGCGCTATATTCCAACCTATCGTGTGTTCAGAATAATCCCTTTATATCTTCGATAAAATCCAGTTTCTTCCATCGCAAATTCACTGAAATGCTTCTGAAAGTCCTGCTTCCTGGCGTATATGCAAGTATGTGTGATATTGTCTCACTATTTGCAAAATATCCTTAACTCCTTTGGTCTAATAAATGCACGTCCCCATGGTAAGAGCACAAGCCAAACAAAACTCATTGCACCCGCACTCCGTTCATCACACTCCTCCCATCACATATCTCCCATCATAAGGATAAGCCAACAAAGTAGTGGCACAACATTGGCACGAACTCCTGGAGCATTGTCTGCCCAAATGTTGCAGTGCCCTCACATTGTTTCAGACGCACTCTCCGAAACGTGTGCTGCGACACACATTTTCAGTTTTTGGCAAAATTCAGACAATGTCTGATCACGGTCATTATTCCCCCATGCCATTTTCAAAGAAATCGTTTCTAAACACAGTTTGAGACGCATTCCTCAACCATCTGAATCGTCCAAAGAACTGAATCGACTGAGTACATGGCGACTCCGCAACCCTATCCTGCGGATAAATTCAAGTACACAGTCTATCAAGAGTCATCGCTAAACATTGACAACATTCAGCACTCTCCGCGTCAGCAATTGTACGTCGAAAGTGGCAACAGACTGAATCTCATCACACCATCTTGACAGACGAGTACTTTCGTTTTTTCCTGTGTACGAGTATAGCGGTGACATCTTGACAAATCTGAGAATAAACCCAAGTGTCAGTTCAAGAAGAAATGAGGAGATATTGTCGCGCTGTCGTCTCATTGTGTCAGGAAAATGAAAAATAAAACACCGAGCGTTCGGTTGTGACGTGTAAATAATTTGAATTGCAAATCAGTTTGACAGTAATCTTTGACACTCAAGATGACACACAATAAATACAATTCTAATGCAAATGAGAACACAAGAGACGTCCTGGAATGTGTTTATTGGTGTTTTTTCACTTTTCAAAGTTCCTAGGATTCAGTTTGAACTGCCTGATACTTTGGGTAGAAATTGATGGAGGGCATTAACTTTGAGTGTGCTAGGTTAAGGTGATGTCCTTAACTGATGGTAGGTGTTACATTTTTCAGTTGTTATTTTTTTGCATAACATTCTCTTATTAAAGTATTGCGCGTGTATTTTAGTGAAGCCAATTTTGTTTTGAAAGGGTTGTTGAATGCTTTGGAGATTCTCACGTATTTACACAATTCTGTGGACCGTATAAGGAGCCATACCCGAATTCGATGATCTGATTTTGTCGCATAACACTCGAAAACACGCGGCATGCACTGCAACTACGTCTAAGGATGTTCAAAATTTTCCAAACTTGCATCAGATTGCGGCAATCACAAAAATGGGCTAAGTGGGCTAAGTTGCTAACATCCCTCAAACCGATGATGACACTTTTAACATTAAGATTAAAAGCAGCTTGCACAGATTCTTCTCCAAATCAAATACGCTCTGATGCTGCAATCAACTAAAATGCTGAGGAAAATGCTTGCTTTCTGCTTTCTGCTTTCTGCTTGCTGCTTGCTGCTTGCTGCTTGCTGCTTGCTGCTTGCTGCTTGCTGCTTGCTGCTTGCTGCTTGCTGCTTGCTGCTTGCTGCTTGCTGCTTGCTGCTTGCTGCTTGCTGCTTGCTGCTTGCTGCTTGCTGCTTGCTGCTTGCTGCTTGCTGCTTGCTGCTTGCTGCTTGCTGCTTGCTGCTTGCTGCTTGCTGCTTGCTGCTTGCTGCTTGCTGCTTGCTGCTTGCTGCTTGCTGCTTGCTGCTTGCTGCTTGCTGCTTGCTGCTTGCTGCTTGCTGCTTGCTGCTTGCTGCTTGCTGCTTGCTTAGTAAATATCTATTTTCGGATCATCGGTCCTTTCAGCGAATTACCTCATCCAATTCTTTAGCTTTTCACAACTCTTCCAACAACACACGTACTTCAATCCATTTCATGCGTACTCTTTTAGCGCACCTTAACGAGTTCATGTGCAAAAACCAATTTAAAGCTGCCCGGACCGCCACCCTCTGCTGTCGTTACGATGCCAACTGTCTCAATATTATTCCATATCCTCGACATATCTACGATGCCTCATAATCCCTGCCATCCAACCCGATGACAATGATCTGACTATGATTATCCTCCCAGGTACAGCGTTCTATCCCATCGGGTACAGCGTTTCATACTCCCCTGGCTTCCCACGACATCGCAGGACTGCGTTGGCTCCACATACGAAGACCAAGAGCTCTGCGGCAACATGGTAATCCGTTTACCCCGAGAGATGATTAAATAGCAATTTTAAGCGTATCCCCCTGCCAGGGTCCGCCTCCACACAGGGACTCGCAGGTTTTTCATGTCAAATTAAATATCCTTTAATCTGCGTGCGTGTGCATGCGAGCGTGTGTGAGTATTTGAGTAAGGACGACCCCGGTTGAAAGGTGAACGTAATGACGGCTGACGATGAAATAAAAGGATCCCCCCCCTTCCACGACTCCATTGTCTTCGTAAAGAACAAGGTAAATGTGTGTCACCTTCATGTCTGAATGGAAATGGGACAGCATAAGGGCTCCGAATATGCAAATAACTCGGCAGCCCAGTCCACCGTCGCTGGCGACATAGTGAGGAGTTCAATTTACCAGGAAACCAAGCCCGGCTGGGAACAATTAACAATGGAAGCCGTTGTAATAATTCATATTCATTGGGGACACACCGAAGCTGCTGCTCTTCCTCCTCGGCACTGATAATGTTTGAAATTCCCAGCATATCTGCTCTAGCATAGCTCAACTAATAAACATCCTGGGTCAATTCCGGGAATCCTCTTTTGTGAACACCCTTTCACCGAGAAATACATTTCTGTTGTGGGAGATAAAGGTTCGCCCGTTTGCTACTGTCTGACTGTATCTAAGGACAATGAATTTCAGAAATTTTCGTCTGCTCCAGATACGAAACGGACCGTAGGAGAGAGGTTGAGTGAAAAGAAATGAAACTGCAAATAGTACTGTTGTATCTATGTATCGATTTGCAATAAAATTTAAGAGTCCATGGACATTCAATTGTTCCCAAGGATAACAGCCAAAGTACACATTGCTTGGTGGTCCTGTGAATGTAATGAATGCTATCTTTTATGGCGAAATGGAAGCGTTTGCATGCAATAATTCGGCCAGTTTATGGCTAATTGAAGTTCTGATTTAATTGGAACGAGATATTGCTGTAAACAGAAGCATCATACTTGGGCCAGTGCACTCTATCTGATCACAGATCTTTCGGCGGCACTCCGCAGACATGTATAATGGAGAATAGAATTGCATTCATCCAGTGTACAAAAATAGATTTATTTTTTTTTTTTTGTTTTTGGTTTGGTTGAAGATTGCCTCCATTCATTTGAATTTGAGGAGAGTGGTAATCGAAATGCGAATAACCACATTACATCGTGTCTGTTGAGGTTTTCATTCGTAACCATTTCGAAGAAAATTAAATCGTTTAGATCTGTGCATGCTATATATGCGTAAGTGTCTTTTTTTGATTAGAATAGGCTTCGCATTCGATGTGATTAATTTGGCGGTTGCGGTTTAAAACTGAGTTTAAAATTAAATACAAAGGCTTGTTTCTTTACTGAATTACCGATATTTAAGAATAATTCTAACATACCGTTATCTTCTTCTTTGTATGACGTCTGATGTAGACCTGAGTCTCAACCAACGTCTCTCCAGTTAGCACACTAGCTATCCTTTGCTAATTGTCTTCAGTTTCTCACACCAAGTTGTTTGAGGTCCTTCTCCACTTGTCTGAGCCACCTCAATCGTTGACATAATCTGTTGCGTTGTCTCATATGCTCGAAGTTGAAGATTCTTTGGGCGGGAGTTAAGTTGCCTATGCACTCTATATGGCCTAGATATCTAAGGCAATTGATTCAGGTTTGTTGGCCTAGATCCACCCAGACTGTAGCGCCACAAGAAGAAGAAGAAGAGTTACCTTATAAGCCAATGTAGGATCTAAGACTGAGATGAGGGTGCTTTACAGTCCTGTTAAAATTCAGGAGACCAGCATTCGAAGATGGAAGATATTCTTGATCGTTCATGCGTCAACAACAAATATTCGACAACGAATCATTTTTGAAAATAAACCCAGAATCATGTGATGTTGAATTCCGTTAATAGATCTTCCAGAGATTGGTATAATAGATAGTCAGAGCGTGCTACGTCCGTAGCTATGTGACTGTAACTATGTGACGACTTCACCAAACCATCCCAACCAAGTTCCGGTAATATCTGACGGATCATCAAAAAAAAGTTCGGTCCGGCAATGTCGTGATAGACAACCAGTGTTGCCACTTCAAAATTTTAAAATATTCTAAAAAAAAGAGTCACCCAAAAAATCCATCGACCAAATTGGCTCGGCCACATCGTGCGCATAATCTCCAATGCTCCGGCTTGAAGTCTTTGAATCCAGGGTCGGAGCCAGGTGCCTCACTGTGTCGAGTAGAAGAGGAAGACCGAAACTTCAGTAAAAAGATAACTTGGTCTTGATGACAGGAAGCAGCGTGCGATGGACCGCCAAGAATGAAGTCAACAATAGTTCAGCCTCATATCCTTCATTGATCTCTGGCCTGAGAATTAGGTAGGTAGGTTGAAGTGGCTAAGAAGTGATCTTAGACCAGAGTTTATGCATTGTGCCGCCACATAGATTGATTTGGATCAATTCACTTGTTCATTTGTGGGAGTTTATTTGGAGCTTATTTCGATCCATCCATTCGATATGCTTGAGAATTAAGTAACCACAAGAATATCATTATAACACGTGATGTATCGGTATGACAAGCAGAGAACATTTTTCTGGAATCAGGAGGTTATTGACAAGTAGAATTCTAGTCCTCGAAAGACTGTCTACATACATATCTTACTTACGGTCTCTTTATCAGAAACGAGATAGCCGTTGGTCACATCGAGGATAAAGAACCGCATGTGATCTTCTGATTGCACCGAACAATATTGAACTGTGCGGGATGTTCAGTGACAATCCATTTCAAAAGCTGGTTAGACTATGAACAAAGAAGAGACTCATTAAATGTACCCGCAACACAAGACAACAGAAAAGGTGGAGACTAAAAGACGTGTGATATTTTTTATTGACCCCACTGTTGCCTGACAGGTTCGTCTTTAGAGGAGTCTTTGCGGAAGAAATACTGTATCAAATTCAAACGAAAAGTTGAGAAATTTCCTACTCATTTTTACTTTTAAAAAGACTTACCACAGCTAAGATTTCTCCTTTTTCAATGTCTCTCAACAGATTCCAATAGCATTCCGGTCAAATCCAATTGTGTGCCTTTACCTATATTCTAATGGTTCTAAATAAGGAAAGCTCAGACCCCTGCTATCAAAAACCACAGATTTTTTGGTCGGACTCTCATTTCTTATGTGATCTACCGGTAGGTTTTAGTTTTATTTTTAACCTTCTTTTACTGCTTTGAAAAGTCAGTTTCCAAAAAACCTTTCTTGACTCTTAACCTTTCTTCTTTTCTTCTACTCTCACAGCACTGATGAACAGCTTAAATTCCCAAATGTTAAAACGAAGTCTCTAAAAATGAGTCCTCTTTATCCAGAAGTCTTTTTTCCTAAACTTTGATAAAGAGGCGTGTCAACAGTTGAATAATGCAATTTTCCTAAAGCTATGCATCTTAAAGGCACAATTTATGCAGACATCTGGATGGCAATCTCAACAATTGCAATATTTTCTGCCTTTTATCGTTCACTTTTCTGAGGCCTTTTTTTCAACCCATAAAGTCAGACGTACTGCATATTGACAGTCCATCACCTGACAGCAAACACACAGATTTCAAACTTGACAGCGTGGAAGCCTTCCATAGTATACGTTAAAATAAATTTCCCACTGTGCCATGCCAATTTCAGAGGCAATCAACTGTCCTTGTCGTGCTTCCGTCAGCGCCGCCACCTTCAACATCCTCCAGGTTCCCATGCGCTTGTCGTCATTCTTACGAGAACGAAAATAAAATCATCTGAACCGTGAAAAACTCGACTTGATTGACTGCCACCATCAAAGGAAACAGTTGTTGCGAAAATACTTTTTCACCAGTTCTCTGGAATCGTACTCCTGCTGGGTGCACTGAAGGCAGCGAGACTAAAAGCGAATCTGGCAAACGAATACGTGGGAGGACGCCAATGAACTTTAGCTGAGTCGACTTTTCAATAACATCAAACAGCATGTGCTCTGCATGTATCCTTTTCTGGCTCGGTGCGTTCCCTCCGCTCGCCCTTCGTCAAACGTCTTTGGTTGAAGCTAAGGGAATCTTAGTTGCTATTTCTGCAAAAAGTTAAATAAAGCAGAACACTTAGTATTTCTTTTTTTAATTTTTTCTTTGAGCTTCCTTTGGTCAAAGAGACGAGAAAGTCCTTGTAGGGTGGTTGTGAGTCCAACTAGTTCTGCGGTGTCCCTGCTTTTGCTTTGTGTTGCGTTCACAGTTCCTTCGATCCGTTGATACGTTTGAACTTAACAAGTCTGTTAAGATGGTTGGCTGCACGATTATTCAGGTTATCCGATGTGAGGTCAGCGTTTTTAATCTCGCTTGAGGGGCTGAAAAGGTCTTGTGAATTTGCTAACAGAAGGACCATGGGAAAAAGTTTCTGCTGACGTACTCTTTAGGGTTGCATTTTGCTGCAGTCGCAATATAATTAGCATAAATTATCCAGTTTTGATTAGATGTGCATATATTTTAAAAGACCTGAATTTGGTTGAGTGGTTAAAGGATATGAATGAGCATACAATATTGACAGGGCACATTCTATTTCGTGATTGGAATCATTGTGAATTTAATTAGAGAATTGTAGGTTGTTATTTTGAATTAATCTTGGCGACGTGAAATGACCTTACTTCTGGTCTGAAATGAAATGAAATAAGGCCAAATTTGAAATTTTAGAACGAAAATTGGACTGGAGAGTAAGCACTGTTCATCCGTGCGAAAGAATACGTTGGTTGTAGTTGTATTTGGTTGTATTGCTCAAATCTTAAGTAAAAAATTTGCATTATCGTGGTGCAAGAACCGAAAGAGACTTAACACTTTTCAGGTACAAAGTATGTTTTACCCGGGTCTGCACTAGTGCTGAGACATATCTGCATATACCGGGTATCCGGATATTTTGTAACGGCATTACCCGGATAGTTTTTTTTAGTGATTACAGGCAAACAAAAAATCCTCTTTATCCCCTCGTGTTCGTAAGTAGGTAGCATGAAACAGAATGATATGCGGGTGTTCAAAGTGTATATGTACGTAAGTAGATTTAAGAATGTGTATAACGCAGGGTTCCCAACTTTGACCGAAATAAATGAAGGAACCCAATTTTTCAAACAAAACACCATCTATTTAGACTGATTTTTATTTCATTCTAACAAGGATCTTTTAAGCGGCTTGCTTTTATGCTAACTCCGTTTCTATGAATATGTTGCGATCTACATCTGTACATCGATACTCTAACAGTTTTCACGGCTTATGTGCCAAACATCATAAACAACGCCTCCAGCTAACCAACAAAGAGTTTAATGGGTGTCCTCTCTTGCAATATCTCACAGGCTCCGAGTCAAAGATTCTTCAAGACTGAACTACATAGGACCTCTTTTTCACCAAACAACCTAAGACGTTGGTTTACATGCCTGGCCAGGTTCATATCGTTGTACAGTCATTATACTTTGCAGATGAATCTTCACCTCCAATCACCATGAAGGCAAACAGAACCATAACTGTACACCCATGTGTGTTCATCGCATAAAAATCGATTCTTTTAAGTCATTCCTCAAAGGAACTACAATATTTATCACCACATATTCAAAAAAAAAAAAAATAAACACACCCACTCTCTCTGCCACTATCTAAAATCGATTATCTCCCCTTTGGAATAGTCTGCCTTCATTAGTGATTGCTATCGACCATCACAATTGTCCACATGAAAGCAACTCACCGAACCACAACGATAATCCAACACCGTTCACTTAATAAACCTCCAACCACAAGGACAAATTTCTTCGTCTTTCATAATGAGTTCTAGCCCTCATTCCGGTCATAAACAAAAGACACAACCCACTGTACACCCACCAACCCTCCAACCCCGTCCACTTAAACTCAACTCAACTTAGGAAAACAACATTAGCATTTCAAAAACAAGAAGCCGCCCTTCACCCTCACCCCCGTACCAGCCGATATTCATAAAAGAACATTCAGGCCAAGTGTGGCACATCCAACTCACCCAATATCCTGCTGCACCATGAATTTCCTTTTCCATCATCCCGCTCGATATTCAAGTACGAAGAAAGAGCTCTCATCCACCACCACTGCCACCACCCACACATCAACAACCCACTTCACAGTGGATACACCTTGAGTGTGTGTGCATTCGAATAAATTTGCAAGTCAGACACGCGATAACAAGTTTTTATCAAAAAAGGACGAGCGAATGGAAAGAGGACAAAAACCTGAAATCAGCGCAAGGCCCTGCTGGGTGAATGGAGCGAGAAGCTTAATAAAAAATCGCACAATCGCAATTTGTTTTCAGTTTTACCAGAGCACTCACTGGAATATGTCCTTGGCTGTAAGGATATTCACCGGGGAACGCGTTCACTTTTTTTGCCTGCACTCATGCAAGGCAGAGGACAAGTTGCGACGGGGAGACCTCTTCAGAGTGCAGGTGCACCGCGTAAGTGAAGTGGGACACACCTTATTACATATTCCATGCATAATCGAGTGTCGTTTGGAATTAAGAGATGACAATTTGCTGCCGCGCAGGGTTCACAAGAGGGGGGCAGTGACTAGACAAGGAGATTCACTCTTAGGTACATGGCAACCCGAGCATTTTGGCAACAACCCCGGAGGCAGCAGTGCGTATTACGGACTATAATCGATTCGTTGTCGGCGTTTATCTCTTTGATGATTGCCCCGTCTGACACGTGTCCCGTCAGCCACCCCCCACGATAAGCTCCTCGAAGTCAGACAGAAAGAAAGAACTTCAATCCAAGGAATCAAATTTGCTGCTCGTTCTTTGTTGGTTCCTTGGCAGCACCTTCAGATTCTTGTTAAGTCGTATTGCATTTCCAATTGTGATCAACTCAGTTATCCTTGTTGTATCCCTTTCCCTTGCCTTGGCACGTCGTCATTATTGTCTTCCTGTTGCGAGTGTTTCTCGTTTTGGTCTCCTTACACCTTATCCATTCCATCAACCGGTGTCACATTTATTTTTCATCATGACAAGGACACCTGTCAGTTGGTTTTTCCCTTTGTCTTATTTCCGAGTTGAAAGGGAGAAATAAATTTTATGAATGAATGCTTGCAAAACGGAAATACCTTATTTTCTAACAAAACTCTTAGTCATAGTCGCCAGCGGACGTGATGTATTGTCGTGTGCGAGAAGTAGGTGGTTCACCATCATCGTCACCACTACGAGAGAGCGAGGGGAGTGCTTGCCCGGCGGCAAGCAATGAATACTATTTTGCATAAATAGACGATGTCCTTAAGCATGAGTGGGAGATGGGGACCGGTGGAGACGAGACAAAATGGTGGAAAGAATGTCCTGCTCGGTATGTGGAGTGGAATTTCTTGGCTTGGTTCTGGGTTAGGATGTTTTTTTTTTCTATTTTATTCATTATTCTCTTAGAACGTAGAATAAGCAAAATTCGTCAGTGGGGTGAGAAAAATGAAACAAAAATTAAGACACTGTGTGGGGGAGAATGTTCGCTGCATTCAACCACTTTCTATTCAAACAATTTTAGTTTCTACATGCTATAGGGCCTGAAATGTTTTAGGCTCTTAAGAACTCTTGAAAACTGAGGACAATGTTTCGGTTAGTATGCATCCGTCTCATACGCTGCTGAACGAGTCAAGCAGATAAAATGTTTATGCGCCCACATGAGACACATCCCTATCCCTATAGTAAACTTTGTAGACGTTTACAATTTGGTCCTGTGGCGAACTTCACACGTTTCTCAATTACAATGGGAAACCCTTATTTTATTGTCTTTGCTGCCAAATCACTTATCGGAAGTACAGTGGACGCTCCATATAGTGAACTAATAAAAACCGGGCCTGTTCACTGGAGCGAGATTGTTCATTGTAACGAGCGCGGGCTGGTTGGAGCAAATTTCATCAAAATGCGTAGGTTTTGGAGTACAATTCATCAAAAATAGAATATAATTACAATTTTTCTTTGCAACAACTAAAAAACAAGCCAATATTTATAAAAAAGAATATTTTGTTTTAAGAAAAAAAAATCACCCGTAAAAAAACGTAAAAATCCTTATATAACAAGTGGGCGCCGTGGCGTAGTGGGTAGGTGCGTCGACTCCTACCCTCGAGGTCGTCGGTTCGAATCTCAAAAAAGATCAAACATTTTTTCACGGCTCCACCTCTTTCGAGTCACTGACAATGCTCAAAGAGTATAACTGTCTAGAAAAAGCTTCTCAAAATCGCCGTTTGGAGTCGGCATTAAACTGTAGGTCCCCTCCACTCGTGAGAGAACAAAGGCACGCACAACACGAGTGCTTGATGAGAAGCTAGGCCCAGGTCCACCTCGAATTGTAGCGCCGCCATTATTATTATTATTATACAAGCAACACGCACTTTGAATTTGCTTCAAACAACCCCAAACTGTGTACCATGTACATAACATAAATAATTGTATAAGATTTTCGCACAACACGATGATTAGACAAACGGTATAAAATGTTGCGTGTTCACTATATTGGATTATTCACTATATCGATGTTCACCATATCGAGTGTCTACTGTAATTAGTTTGAAGTTTATGATTTTCGGCAACGCTATATATTAATCTTAAAGGGTGCCTAGTACATTTGGTCAAGGTTGTACATTGGTGCATTTTTTTAAAATAAAATTAACAAGAGAAGAAAAGAAAGAAATTCGACAACTTTTACTTTTGCTAAGTTCCCAAATATACCCTTCATCAGTAAGATCAGATTTACGAAATATAACTAATAGCCAATAAAATTTTGATTGCTCTCGTTGAAAGATTGCAGCGCGCGATTTGATTCTGTTGATCTTTTACAGAGAAAAACTCTGCTGCTTCCGCTGATTTGATTTAGGAATGCAAAACTGGATGACATAGACTTAGGAACCCTATTAGACAGAACTGAACCCCAACTTCAGGGCCGATGATAATGAAATATTTAATCATCTATTGGCAATAACAATAAGGACAGTCTTGAACTTGAACCCACTCCCTGCTATTCAAAATCAAATTTACCGGAAAAAATCCTCATTTCATCCTTTGAAGTCAGTTAAATGCAGGTGATGCCCCTCAAGCAAACACTTACATCACCACCTGGAAGCAACATCAAATTCCGCATAAGTTACACAACTCACACATCAGTCCTAGTTCCACTTCACAAGGCCTAACAACCTCGACCATCACTTCACTTAACAACTTCATAAACGAAGCATAATTCCTTACACGAGCGAGGAAAAGAAGTACAGACCTCTCCTCTCCTACAGATTTACAACTCACATCGCTCAAGTAAGCGTTAAATTAAATAACAGGGCTGTTAGGGAAACGTTCGTTTACCCGTTTTTACGAGCATATCCCCGTACACAGTCTGTTCACACACACGTCCTCTTCACCGACTTCTTTTCGTTTCCAAGAGTGTTCATATATGTACTCCTAAGTACTTTAGGATACACGTTGTTCAAGCAATAAACTCGAGTTGGGTGCAAAGAGTACAATAAACCAGCCAACAACGACACGAGGGTAAAACAGAAACAACATCAACAACACCTCCCATCTGCCAGTAACTGACACAACAAAATCTCCATAATGCCGAAGTAGGCGCCTCGAAGCCTCCCACCCGCCTGCTCGCCCGCCAACCGTTCGGCTCAGGCTAACAATGAACAAATAAAGCCGGAGCTCTCCCACGTACACTTTTTTTTGCAGCTCCCCTGTTCCTGGAATGCAATTACATTTTCATGGGCGAATTGTTGCGGAAAGCACTTGAAAGTTGATTATTATTAACGTTTTCGCAAGGCATCCGGGCCCGGATAAGGGGTTGATTTTTTATTGAAATACTTCTTGGGCTTGACCAGGTTTATTAAAATTCTACAAACTTTGCGCAACGAGCAGCGGCTGGCAATTGACCTGCTTTCCGTAGACATAGCCGTGGTTTCGTAACCCAAAAAAAAAGTTGGGACCTGAAGGAGGAAGAGTAGACACTGATTTTCAAGTGGGACCACGCCAATTAAGATCAAGGGTCTTCGACAAGATGACTGGAGTTCAAAAACCATCCGCAAAATGTCACAGATTGAACACCAACTATCTGGTGGAGGACGATCCCCACAGCGATTCCCAGTGCCATGCGGCAGGACGCTGCAGCGTTGGTTTTATTGACCTTTTATCCGCCAAAGCGTAACCAGAAGTCGAACGTTGTCGTCGTCGTTGCTTTACGACTTCGCAGCCATATTTGTGGGCAATAAAAACTTTTACGGGCTATATCCGTATCTTGCAGAGGGATATAAATTTTTACCATGGTGCTACAAGACGTCGAGTTAATTTAGTGCAAATGACTTAATTGCGAGCGAGGAAGTGTGGCACAAGTCCTGGGCTTGGCTCGGTGCGAAATAGATTACATGCGTCGGACGGTTCGGCATCCTTAATTGGGAGCGAAAATTGGATGATAAAATTGTGAGACGAAAGTGCCTGGCATTTGCACACCTCCTGGCTGGGAAGTGTTGAGATTATGGTGACAGAAATTTACTAGGACATCTTAAATAGGTGGCCAGTGCGGTCAGATGTGCTGCTGGTGGCATATTGTGTGCTGACTCAACAAGATGGTGCAGCAATAAATTTGAGAAAGTCTTAACATATGGGATGTCGAGTGAAGATTTGTGGTGTTTAACTGATGGTTTTATCGCCGGCGGTATTTCAACATAACCTACCTGAACATAGAATGGGGTAAGAACATCGTCTTTAGCTGGACTTAAGAGGCGATGGGTTTTATTTTATTGGGGAAATACCTTTATCCAGCAGATGTTGAGACGCAGTCGTGAAGACACATATACTCTTATGTGTTAAAGGCGATCTTTAGGAAAGAGCTGTAGAGATGAGTGAAAGGACAGATATCTTTAAGGTACTTAAGACTGGATAAAATTCAAGATGCAAAAGGAGCCCATCTCCTAATCGAATATCTGATTTTACATGTCAGCCGGCGAACGACATACATAGGTGTCAATTAAACAAAATTGCTGAACAAGTCCTACATCCCCTGCAATATGATTCTCATTTGGTTACGACACGATTGCCTCACAAACAAATTAGGTCTTATGATCTCTAAGCAGAGTGTGGGAAACGCTCCAAAAGAGTCATTGCCTAGCCTCTATAGCAACTACTCCTATTCTACTTTCAATAGTACTAGACTTATAAGACTTATAAATCTTTTTTTGAGAGACTTGAATACTGGAGATATTAGAGATAATTTAATAGACTACATTTGCCGCTAACGGGAGTTTGAATTCATCATTGTGAATATTTGGAAAACGGGAATGCAGATTTATTGAGTCAATGCATTATTTTGTGCCTATTTAAGAAACAATAATAAATTTAGCATCTACCGTGCACTGAAACTCAACCGAAAGCAGTAGATAAACCAGAATCTTAATGTCAAATCACACGTCCAAAAATACATTGAACCTCCTATACAATACTATATAAAAAAGGTCCATCTGATAACAGGATTTCTTAATGAAAAAGTAAGGAAACATCTCTATAGAATTAGTTTGTCCTATGAGATCACTTACAGACAATGTGGTGACAATGGGGATCTCAACACTAGGACCATCGGCTCCTAACCTGTGGGACAACTTAACCGAGGACACCTTCGCTTAAGACGACGCACATAAGAGAAGCTAAGCTAGCTAGAGGAGCTGCAAACCATTGGACGCAGCTAGCAAAAAACCGTGTTAGCAAAACGGATTGATGGTTGATTCCTGAGTCCTGTTGATCCCTGAACTGTAGAGCCACACAGAAAATGAAAAGAAATTAGAAATGATTAATATCGAGGAAACAGCCTTCCCATTTTGGCCTCGGATATTGAAGCTTTTTCTGCCATAGAAGCTGTCATTCATTCATTAAAAATTTAAGTTTTGTACGTTTTAATGAAATAAGTGGGTTCTAAAGGAAAACAAAATAGGCCCAATTAACGCCACGAAAATAAACTCATCTATTCAGTGTGTTGCTTACATACTTACGTATCAGGCATATGACCACTGGAAGGTCGAAACCTGAGCTATTGCCGCCTTTCATCGCTGAAAGGCTTCAGGGAGTGGTGCTTACGTCTTCAACACCAAGTTGTCTTGCGTCCGCGATCAATTGATCTTTATATCAGAGGATCGGTTCTGGAGGCTCGAATCGACGGCTCCCTTCTTCTAACTTTAAGACCAGCTTGTTTCACCTGTTCTACAATCGCCGTGAATGTTTCTACAAGGTGTGTTATGTGAATTTTAATCTTTTTTGTACCACACAAATTATATGTTTGGTACATCAAATTAACTTAGATCTAATTTTTATATTCTGGCAAATCTTAGAAAATAACAAATTTCAAGTTTATTCCTATTCACAATTGATAGCCGAACTCTAGATCCTGGGAGAAATTATTCCCCTTTATCGTGCTATGTTCTAAAACAGGCCATGCATGGTTGTATCAGGCAGGTGTGAAAACAAAAAGAATGCTCGTCAGATTGACATCATCGCAATTTCTGAACAATCCGTAAAAGCTTTCGCGGCGAGTGAGACGAGTAGGACGAGGAGTACGAGTAGTACGATTTTTCCTAAATTTTCAAAAGTAAAATAGATGGTTTCTAGCAAAAATTCATCAAGTCAATACCTTTACATAGGTAAAGATAATAGAAGTTTATCTACCTTAGCGGAAATTTTACCTCTTCAAACAACGCTTTGGTTATAGTCTATCATTGGAAGCCATTACTTCTGCGATTTGTCGAAACAAAAAGGCTTTTAACTTGAGCTCCGGGGATTATAACAAACATTTATTTCACCAACTTGCAAGTCTGAGGTCAAAATTTAAACAAAAATCAAAGCAGTATAGCTAATTCTAATTCTGTTTAGGAAATAAGATTCTTCTTTGGGTATTTATTAATGATTAATAATAATAATGGCGGTGCTACTGTCCGAGGTGGACTTGGACATATGTAGCTTCTCAGCAGCTACTTGTGCTGTGGGCGATATTGTTCTCTCACAAGAGGAGGGGACCTATAGTTCAATACCGACGAAATTGAAAAGCTATTTCTATATTTACACTCTTTGAGCATTTCCAGTGACTCGAAAGAAGCGAAGCCATAATCATTTTTTTTTTTTTGAAAAATGTTTACTTGCTCTTGGATTTGAAACTAGACTTAAAAGTCGAATGCATATGGGTCGACACACATACCCACAACGCCACGGCGCCCTGCGAAGAAATAAAAAGAAGAAAAGAGTCGCAAACTCTACGTGCTGCATGTACCCAAAAGACAATAATTTGTCGACCGTTTGACTTGGCCACGTTCAGCGCATGAACAGTGTATATATATATAAGCATTCCAACGTGCTTCCTCAAGGAGAAATTATAGAGCCCGATTACAGAGCCCACTTCATAGCAGATACAAAATAGTCTTGGTGTAGGTAGGTGTTAGAAGCATATCCAGAAACGGGGAATGTAGGGCTTCCGCAGCTCAAACTCAAGCTCTCAGTACATCGCCCATCATAAATAATTTCTGCATTCTCTACACAAAACCTGGGTCATAACATAAGACAAGACAACTTGGTGTGCGAAATTAGAGCCAGATAGCCGAGGACCGTGCTAACTGGAGAGACATGTTAGCAGAGGCCCAGGACCAACCCGGACTGTAGCATAATACAAAGAAAAAGAACAAGCAGAATATACCAGTGCCAGTGCACACAAGACGACAAACTGGCCCACAATCACATCTATACAAAAGATCTCATTCCTACGATGCCCAAAAATTTTTTTTTTTTCATTTTCAAGATGAAGCGTATTGCGACGTTAATTTTAAAGTTAACAGCAGTCCAATGGTGCACAGCAAAAGTGGGTCCTCCAAAGTTTCCAATAAAAACCAAACTGATGACCATTAGCTGTTCAAGTGTTTTATTTTTCTGCACTTACCGGCACTTCTTGCCGTCTGGAGATTTATTAAATGCCAATTAGGAACATAATAAATATTTTTCGAGCCTCAATAAGTATTGGTAATTGTTAAGTTGAGCACCAGTGCCGAAGTGTGCACTCACACGGTCTTTGAAGGACATATTCAACTAAAGGTTTCAACTTAACACCGAACAAGCACAGTTTCTTGTATGACAATGGATAGGAGCATTTGTGTTTGAAGAACATGTTTAATGATTTATTCCTTAAAGAGTTTTTCACACAAACTTGGAAATTCCTTGTAGGTTTAAGGAGAAAATTAATTAAATGGGGTGGTCTCTGAACTCTGCCATTCACTTTAAGAAACAATGCCCAAGATCTACGTGTTGTCAAGTCCAAGCACTGCACCTTGTGCTGGTCCCACAAGACAAGCGGAAGCTCAAACGACAACTAGGCAAGCTCATATATATTTCAATGAAATTTCAAACAACACCTATACTAGGTCATACATATTTTAATGAAAGCAGTCCGCTTAGATCTGCAGAAACTTCTTCAACTTTACTCGTAATACATCGCAAGACAGTGATTTCAGACACCATCTCCCACTGCGTCCAACATCGAGGAAGTCATTTCGAAAACTGATGGAGCTATCGAAAGTGTCATACTACCCCAACCTGAGCAACTGCAATACCGTATGCAACGCGCAAAAACTTCGAAACCCAATCTCTCCCTCTCATCCTGTGGTCACATGCGCAAACGAGACCAAACATATCTCCCGAGCTCTCAACGTCCTTGCCAAAGGAATAGCTAAGGAATGCAATGCTCTCCCCCTCCCACTTGGACATCCACACAGCATGTGAACCCACAGGTAAACTGTAAATTATGTGAATTTATGTAGTTTTTCTTTATCACTCAACTTTGGTCTTGCCGAAGACGAACAGAAAGGGAGCACAAAAAAGAGGAGAGAAAAAAGAAAACGACGACTCGCCGGACCAGCCATGGCATGAAGGTGCCAACACGAATGGAAAACTTTCTTCGAACACTTTTATCAACTCTCAGTGGTGTCAAGGGGCCTTGTAGGATTCAAGATCCTCTTTGGAATGCCTCTCTGTGAGGAGTTCCTTTTTTTCTCCACTCCTGCACCACTGCTACCTAGTCCGACAAGGAACAGTTGTAACGACTGGTCCTTAGAGGATTTCGAAAGTAATCTCTTATGTTGGCTGCGATTGCGGAGAACCGATAAAGGACTGCATTTCATTCGGAACGGTGCTGTGGGCGTGGAACGGGATAAATGTCGCCAGCATGTGAGGATTGGCCGCCTCACAAGCAGCCGGGGTGTACCAAACTCATTAAATTACAATTGTAATCATGTCCAGGCGAACTGAACGGTATCTGCCATTGAAAAGGGATGCGCCTTTGCTGCATCTCTGTCTCGGTTGCGGGCGATTCCCATCGTTTTAATTATGCAAATCCTTGTGGTTGGGTAATTAGCGTCCAAAACAGAGTGCAGCAACGGCAGAGGCACTTTGAAGCCAAATTGTAAAAAGAGTATGGACTGAAGTTTTTCGGAGACTCCTCTCTGCACACAGCCAGTGTGCCCTGTTCCACTGAGTTGAAGAGCTCCGAAGAGAGATAAGTTACCGCAACAATGATTTTATGGTAAACGATACTCATGCATGATCATAGACAGACGCACCGGCGGCGGCGGCAATTATCGTCCTTTTGCCAGTGAAACCGTAATTACTTTTGTCAGTTCCAGCGGCAGGAATGCCTGACGTGACAACATGAAATTGATTCCCATCACAGGTCATATCGTTATCCATCAAACCGTCTGGACAGGCGTAACGAAATTTGGATGCACTCTCAAACAGGGTGTAAAGCTGTTCATCATTTGCTTTGTCCTTCGGGGACTTGTTTTATGATGCGAAACGGGCTCTGAAATGCATGGCGGTCTGTGCTTCTTTGTTGGAGAAGAGATTTACTAGGGAAGATGTTTGGGAACACAAGTCGGTCGTAACTCCTTGTGATTTGTGACGGGCGAGTCGTCGAACAGGTCGTTAATATATTGAGGGAGATGACAGGTTTTTGAGGGCACGTTACTTGTGCTTCCTTGACACTCCCCTTTTCAACTTCTTCTTACTTCAGCTTTCTTCCTTCTCAGTCGAAGTGAAAACAGAATCCAGCGGCAAGGTAACTTGCAAAGCCCACCCCCTGATCTTACAAAAATCCCTTTAAGCGCAGATAATCGTGATTTCATTTGACATAATGAGATCCTGTTCGGTTTTGTTGATTTATTGATATTTATACGCCAGAGCATGTACCCACCCTCCCATCACCACACAGGAGAGGTACACAAATCACCCCCACCAGGATATCAAAGTGGCCTATCCACCAGTCGAATCCATGGTACAATTTATGCCGCACGTCATGGAGAGGACTATCCGTAAAAGCATGCACACACATGGAACGTAGGGGCTTTGCGGCTTGTGTATCCATATTGGCGATGATGGCGGTGGTTATGTGGCAGTGGTTGTTTCAATTTCATAATAAATGCATGAGACAAATTATTATTATTTCAGCAAAGTACTCTGCCCCGATTCGTAGTGAACCGAACCGAATCATCCGCCCGCCAGCCTTAGCCATCGATGGAGCGCCACCAGTGAGGCACAGGCGAATGGATATCCGAATATAGCCATGCGGCTGTGGCCGAAAAAAAATGAATGTTTTCAAATGTTTAGGGATACACTTTGGTCTCTGTATCTAGGCATAAATCGAAATTGTCAATTTTAATGGGGTACGAACTTTTGTGCCTTTGTCCTACGACATTAGAGTGGGTGAGTGCGGGGGTTCCTTTGAGTGAGCACGTCTAGACATCTGCACGAAATGCATGACCTGTTAAATTGTATGCACAAATTATCATTCACAATACAATTTCTTAAGCACGTGCCGAAAATGTGAAAATACTTGAACAAAAGAGGTTTTGAGCTTTGACTTTGAATGGATTTTATGTGAAATGCTGCAGGACAAAGTGTTTTTTCGCACAAGACATGGCGCACTTTTGTGATCTCGCATACTCAATGGCTCGCGTTTGATAAGCCATACGTGAATTAGACTATTTTTGAATAAAAGTCTTTGATTCGGAGGATTTAAGGCGATCTTTCAACGTTTGCGTCGTGAGTTCAATGATGATTTTTGGACTATGGTTGCATAGCATAATACCGACAATATTTCGTTGGATTGTATTAACTCTGTACTCAATTCCTGTGTCCAAAAGATTTCGTCTAACATTTTTGTTCAATCTGCACTTAATGGAGGGCGAAGGGAAATGAAACGAAATATAAAAATAACGAACAAGGAGAAGAGAAAAGTTAGAAAAAGAATCATGAAGGCATCGACACCTACTTTTACAGTTCACACGACTCGCGATTATATTCTTTCGAAGCCTGACTTTTGGAAGTTCTAAAACGGTATCAAATTGTCGATCATATCTAATACTCGCATGCTGATACAGCAATACTCTGTAAGTAACAGCAAGTACGACGACACCGAATAGCCTCAACCATCTAAGAGCAACAACATGGGAATGGCATTATCTACGGTAAACTTCTGCTTGTGGAAGTTGCATTCAAAAATATTATGCATCACTAAAAAACTGCTCAATAATCTGGTTTCTTCTTCTTCTTAGGACGCTACAGTCCAAGGTGGACCTGGGCCTCACTCAACATGCCTCTCCAGCCAGCACGATCTTTCGCCAGCTGTCTCCAGTTTCGCACACCAAGTCTAGTTTCCATCAAGATATAAAAGATCAGCGTCATGATAGGTGCCATCACAGAACACCGCTTCATAGGATCTTATACCATGAGGTTTAGCCTCATCTATAACGAATCCTGTAGAAACTATTTGGACTAGAACAAGGAACAGACTGTTCCCTATCTTCTCTGAATCTGTACGACTATGGGGTCTGTACTTAAGAGCCTCATTTTTTAACAACCTCTTTGACCTCATCGAAGTACCCATCAGAGGTCTATTTCGCATCATTAAAAGTTCGCATTGGTTCCCATGTGAGAATAATTTCCACAGAGATTGTGGTGATAACCTTGGTCTACTTACATACAGCCGCTTCAAGCCAAATCGCTTACTTGCTCAAGTTTTCTAATTGCGGTTAAAAACAAATTGCTTGCGAACGTTTATTTCTATTAAATTATAGAAAAAACTTAACATATTTTTTCATTCAGTACTATGCTTCGGAAATTTTCAGTATTGCATTTTTATATTGCTTCTAAAGAGGGCGAGTTTGGATTGGAGCATCTAGCTTCTAGCACTAGCTTCTTCTTTTCCTCGTGTCGCTACAGTCCGGGGTGGAACTGGGTCTCAATTAACAAACCTCGCCAGCCAGCACGACCACCAGTACCTAGTTAGTCGGATCATAAATCGACTTAAGATATGTGTGCATAAATTAAATTGGTTTTATGAATAAGTGTATTGTCTTCCTACAATTTAAAAATTAAATTAAATCACATAATTAAACTGATATTGCGTATCCATCCTAAAACAATCTAAAACTCTGTTCCTCAAACTGTCACCATATCTGAATTTATTATGTACACCAACCACTCGTTCAATCTGGTACATTCTCCACAATCTGTCAAATCGAAGTATGTCACTGTTAGCTGACAGTTCGTCTTTGTTGTCAACAATCAAATCAAAGAGTGGAAAAAACATTTCTTATTTCAGTGGCTATTGTTCATTGTTAGTTAGTTTGTTAATCCCGTAATTATTTGTTAAAAGAGTGCCGTTATTGTTTTCCTCCTGCAGTGCATTCAATTCTATTCAGTGCTTTAGACTTTAGACATGGCAGATGACAACGAAAACTCATCGGACAAACTCGATGACACTGAAAGCGGTAAACCGGAGAAAATGTTCACTCTAAAGAAGTGGAATGCAGTTGCAATGTGGAGTTGGGATGTAGAGTGCGATATTTGTGCGATTTGCAGAGTTCAGGTGATGGGTAAGTCAGAATTTTTTTTTTCGATTCGCAAAGTTGTGTGCAATTGTTTTTGAGCAAAGTATGTATCAGTGAGTAGGGAGAAGAGACGGCTTCTGGCGACAATAGCGACACCTACCAATGACGGGAAGTGATTTATGGGTCTTGGATGTAATATTTTTGTTCTTAGTGCTAAAAAATTAGTCTACACTTAGGGGTAATTTGAACTCAAACAGTTGATTTGGGTGCATTGGATAACAGGGCAGGCGGGTTGAAGTCTTGCTACCGAAGCGTGTAATAATAGACCCTGGTTTTGATCCAAAATTGTCAAGAAAAAATACGGGTTTTTAGGAGAGCTTTATGATAGTTAAGATAGACTGGTGTTCAACACAACGGACTGTGATTTTTACTTTCCTGTTTGTGGAAATTGTGAGACTACAGAATGCACTTCGTCGTCGCAAAACAGCGATCAATCTAATATCCTTTGTGTTGGAATGAGGTACTAAACAAAATAATAGGAAACTCTTTACGCAGACTTCTAGGAAAGAGGTAAGAAAAAAGTAGTATCCACTAAGTAAAATACAGTCATATGCGATCGATGCAATATTTGGTAATTTGATAATATTTGGGAACGCAACGCTGTCTTGGCTTGGCTCTCAGCACAAGCAACAATTTTTCAAAACAAAATTGTTCGCGGCTCTATCTCTTTCGAGTCGCTGACAATGCTCAAATAATATAACTGTCTAGAAAAAGCTTCTCAATCCCGCCGTTCGGAGTCGGTATTAAACTGTAGGTCCTCCACTCGAGAGAGAACAATAGCGTGCACAACACAAGTGGTTGCTGAGAAGCTAGGCCCAGGTCCACCTCGGACTGTATAGGTCTTACTATTGTCTGGGCTCTTATTTTGCTTTAATGATAAAAAAACATGATACATATTTGCTTAATAATAATAATAATAATGGCTGCGCTACAGTTTGTCTCTAACTTCCCTCTTTAGACAAACAGCCGACTTTTCTGCACAAGAACCTTTATTCAGCCGAAAGATCCGCCACTGGAGGCGTAGTTTTCCCTTGCCATGTTATTTCTCTCGGGGTCGAAGACTTTCCGTTCCTGAGCTTTGGTTTGTATGACTTAACAATCTGGAACTACAGACTCGAATTCGTTCGGCCAGGTCGATGTCGCTGTACAGCCGGTAAAGTTCGGTGTTCAATTTCCTTTTCGCCATCACTGTATACGACAGAAGATAATCTGAAGGAACTTCCTCGCGAATGGACCAAGAATTTCCTCGTCCGGTTTGGACAATGTCCATCCTTCTGCGGCATATCGCAGGATCGTTACTATCAAGGTTTTCTAAAGACATATTTTGGTTCTTCGTGAGAAGGCGTCATTCTCAATTGCCAATTGACGTCTGACACCACATTTACAATGGCTTATCAGATTATTGACAGAAAATATTTTAAATGCGATGTTAAAAGACTTATCCATCGGTATTTGTCGCAGTGATGCGATCTCTAGCTTCGACCATGCCTTACAGTGTAGCTGGTCTAAACAAAAAAAACAAAGCCCATCCGTATTTCCAACGTTGGTGCATCTTGTTGTGGACACGAATTTGTTACCTACATATGAAATATTCATCATTAATTCTGCATCGTTTACTCATATTAAGATCGATTTCTTTCAAGTGTGTTTCTGCGTTCCAATCGTAATGGTAGTTGAGTTTCCATGTGGTCCTGCACGATACGTTGGACTTACCACGTACGATGTACATTCATTATTCAACAAATGTGGACCAAGTACGCCGCCTTGTGGAATGCCAGTTGAATAATATTTAATTTTAACAACTGATTTGCTTTCACTCGGCCCTCTATCAGTGTCATTACCAAAAAATTCAAACAGGATGTCACGGACATGGGGGCTCTACCCCAGCGAACATTGTATTCTCAACAGAAGTGGCCCACATGCTCAACCATGTGGCATTCCGGTTGCCTAATCTTTTACTATAACAACTGACTTAATCTCACTTGATCCTCCATAATTTCTGTAACAACTAAAAAGTCACCACAGGGTGTTACAGAAGAAGAAAAAAATAAATAAATAAAAAAAGCCCGCAAAATTTACATTTATAATATCAATTTGTATTTAAATAAAAAATATTCAAGGTATAAATCTTTTTGAATCAAACGTTCACAAGTTTGTTTTCCGCTTAACAACTAATAGGGGATTCATTATGATTAAGTTCACTACTATGTATTACATAAATAAAATAATCATGAAAATGTCTTAGGGACTCACTCTCTCGAGCCGAGCTAGTGAGTGCTTCAAGTGAGTAATCTCTCTCTTTTGTGCCATCCCATCCTATCGCACATCTTCACATGGATGTGACACTGCGATAGGACAGCAACCGCAATCGTTCGATAGCACAGCTTGCACTGTATCTATGTTCTATGTGTCTTAAAACTAGTTCATCATCACTATACGTTAACATTACAGACTAAGCAAGTTTATAATAAAATAAAACATTAAGTCTCTAGCTAAGAAGAAAACTAAAATTTAAATTATTTACAAAATTTCAAATAATGTCTGCACACAAACTAGTCGCGGACGACCGCGAGAAGGCGGTGCGTATCTTCCGCTTGTCGAATTCTTTGCTTGTTTCTCTTGTTTTTTTTATATCACAATAATGTAGTAAGGACCTACGAGTTGACATGCCTGGCACTACTATCAATTTGTTGCTCTCAAACATTCTTAGGGTGCTAGAAAAGTGTTGTCTAACAATGTATCTATAGTTGTGTTCTTAAAAAATAATTTTTGGTTAGTTCTTTTGGCTGGGTACTTTGTTTTGACAGGCACTTGTAGAGGTTTTGCGTGTGTGTGTGTGTGGGGGGGGGGGGGGGGTATGTGTTTGTTTACATGTTGAATGATAGCGGTTTTATATTCGCAACAGACGACATTCGCCGCACACGGCCCATCATTTTGCGTTCAATATCTTCGAGACTCTTGCCCTGGGTCTCGGGAACGTAGAAGATCACAAAGAATAGACCGACAAAACTTATAGAACCGAACAGCCAGAAGGCACCATGAGCTCCAATAGTAACTGCACGTGAAAAAAAAGAAAAAAGAAATACCGTTGAGAACTGATCACGTCAGCAGGTTTGTTTGTTTTTTTAACTCACCGATCATGTCTTGGAAGGTCTTTGTGACAATGAAGGTGCAGGCCCAGTTGAAGGCAGTGGCCACAGAAGCAGCTGAGCCACGGATTTTAGCGGGAAGGATCTCACCCATCATTAGCCAGGGAATCGGTCCGAATCCGAGGGAGAAACCGACAACAAAGATCACAAAACTAGCCAATGGCAGCCAGCCAACTTGAGAGACGTCCATTCCGGATGATTTGCAGTAGAAGAAGCCACCGAGGGTGAAGAGGGTCACGATCATAGCGAGGGCAGAGATGTAAAGAAGAATCTGAAAGAAGAAATGTCACGTTAGTTTAAGGAGTCAGGCACTAGGACTGTCATTCTCCCTCACCTTGCGGCCCAATCGATCGATCAACATGGTGGCAATGAAGGTTGCAATGAAATTCACGACGCCAACAATGATAGTGCAGAGGTTTCCATCGATGGTCGACCCGGCATCCTTGAAAATGGACACGGTGTAGAAGATCACAGCATTGATACCACTCATCTGCTGGAAGAACATGAGGCCCAACGAGATTCCCAGTGGTTTGAGGTTATTCCTCCTCAGCAGCTCGAACATCGTATTCTGTGAAGACATACGGTCGGCATCGGCTTGAGAGCGAAGCAGCCCCTTCAGTTCTGGTTCAACATCAGCTTCCCTGCCGCGCAACCAGACGAGTGCCTTGCGGGCGCGTTCCTCGCGATTTCTCGACACGTACCAGCGTGGAGTTTCGGGAATCAGGAACATTAAGATCAGGAAAGGCACTGGCAGCGCTCCACCGAGGAACGCCAGACCTGACCAGTTCATGTAAGAACCGGCGATGAAGCACACAAGGATGCCAATGTTACCAAAGGCCGTCGGCAGAAGGCCCAATGTACCACGCACCTCAGGCTGAACGGTTTCTCCAAGATACACGGGCAACGACAGGGACGCAATACCGACGCAGAAACCGGACAGAGCACGACCGGCTAAGACCATTCCAACGTTTACAGCGCAGGCAATCAACAGCCATGAGATAATGAAGGGAACAGCTGTTGCGAGGATAGTGTTTCTGCGGCCAATGTACTCAATGAACGGCCCACCAGCTATACCGCCTGCCAGACCAGCCAACGGCATCAGACCACCGACCCATGAAGCCTGCGGAGAGAAACAAATTCACGTTAGAGTCGAAAATTTTCAAGAATGCTTTGATTTTTGAACTTACAGCTTGTGGAGTTACTTCAAACGATGTGATGTTCCGATCCACCATAGACACCAGAGCGGGCGAGGTATATGCCGACGAAAAGCCAACAACCAGCGATCCTAAGGACACCGAAAGCGCAGCCAATACCTAAAAATGAAAGTATTTCATCAGTAAAAATATGTCATCTACAAGATCGATTAAGGAGCGTAGCAAACGATTGACAACCTGTGAGTATGTACACTTGGCCCGAGGCTCATCAGCTGGCACCGAGAACGACACATGAGTGTCGGCACGCATTAAAATTTTCATGATGCCACCGAAACACCGTACTGCACAACACTTTAGTTTTATCTTCCTCTGTGGCGTTGAAAAAAAAAATCATCAGACACGCATGACATACAGAATAGTGCCGACAGTTGGTTTCTGAATGCAAAAAACCATCGACCCTATCTGTTGTCATACACAAAACGTCACGACATGCGTCAAAAAATGTCGTCCCCTACGCACTAGTGGCCTTGACGTTGCTTCAACCAACGCCTTCAGCCGACTTTAATTAGGTCGTCATCTGCCTAACTACACAACACCAAATAGAACACACTTAGCCCTGCAGCACATCCTACTTACGTCGTGTCTAAGGCAGCAAAAGTCACCGAAAAGAATATCGATAATTTTTAAATGAACACTATTCCCGGCCGGTTTTCGGATATCATTGCCATCTGTAGTTGCTGCCGTCACCGTTACTGACTTGGCTGCAGTCCGTCTCAGGCCGGAGGGAACGTGGAAATTGTGAAAATCTAAGGCAATGAATTGCATTGTGCTCCACAGTTCGAATTGAACTGTGAGACAAGATTTTTCATTCACAGTACTTTTCCATTGACTCCATCTGGAGAATGTGCCGAATCTTCTGCTCAGTGTATCTCGGCGGACAGTATGTGGATGTATGAGACACTCGCTCGAACTGAGCAAAGGATAATGATTTTTCTGATGACTGTGATTAACTCATTCTGATTGCTACTGCATGTGTGTAGGCGAAGCTTTGTGGTGAAAGTTCAAAGGGAATAATCGACTTTCATCAGAGTAATCATTGACTCTCTGATTGCCAGGACATTGAACTTCAGTGAAGAAGGATGAGAGTGACGGCGGGTGTATAAATACGAAGGATTTTTTGATGCACGCGCAAACTGAACACTCCGATGGGAATGGCAATGACGCCTTAAGGTCAATCTGCACTTTGCTTTGTTGTGTGGATTAAAGTGGATTATCCTGTTCTAAATGGCGACCAGATTATGTTTCAGCAGCTGTCAAAATATTCGGTAAGGTTTGCCTTTTCATCGTTCATCGTTTCACGCCTGCCGAACGTGCGGAAATTATTAATAGAAATGATCTCAATTGTAACACGTAAAGTAAATTTCGTCGTGAGGTCTGTCGTAACCATGGCTTTAATGCGCAGGCAATTCGTCACGCGGTGAAAAAGAAAAAGCCACCATTCAGACAGAGATTGGTGCGAAATGAAGAAAACATAACCACCGTAGCAGCCAGTGTGAAAGAAGACCCAGAAATTCGTCGATCAGCTGAATTTGCCATCGCCAGAGAGTCGGCTCGATTCAGACCTAAGTCCGTACAAGTTTGTACTGACGCAAGAATTCAAATCGAGTTCGCTAATTGAGCGCTGGAAAGTTAGCCTGAGATCCGGATTTTTAACAAAAAATTACCTTCTCGAATGAGCTCGCTCGATTTGGGACTATACAAGATTGTGCTAACGCAAGAATTGAAGCCGAACGATCATAGACAACACCGTGAGTTTACTAATTGGGCGCTGGAAATGTTGGCCGGAGATCCGAATTTTGGGCAAAAAATCATCTCGTCCGAGATCGGCTTATTTTTGACTTAGCGGCCAAATCAACAAGTAAACTTGTTGTTAACCGACTTTCTGCGGCCGACATTTGAGAGGATTAAATAAGAACTCAACCATCAAAACCACTTCACAACAAAACAAGTCTTTAACTAATCAATTTTGAACCATTTTTTAAATTTTCAGTCAAAACAAAGACGCACTCCTATATCCCTACACAAAATTTGTACAATCCTGAGAGATTCTCTGAAGATTTTCCTCGATCCTCAGTGAGGTTCGCCAATATTTCACTGCACTGACTGATCACAAACAACTGAATCTGAAGTCAATAAAGTGCTCAAATCGGAATCAGTCATTACGAAGGAAATGATTTTCCCACTCCTCGACTGAGATGCTTCTTATCATGTTTTCGAAATAGTCTACTTTACATCACATCATCGAGACTGTCATTGGGATTTCAAAGAAAGGAGCGAAAAAAAAACAACATCACCTTGGAAAGCAAAAAACTACAAACGATTCGTTTTGGACTTATCTTCAGTCACATCTTAACGACTCTCTCCACCTCGAGGGTGTCCTCTGGGTTCACGTGATGCTCTTCTTCTTTTTTTCAATTCACTATATTCGAGATACCCACATTTCGCATCTCAATTTTGCTTTCTCTCAAATTCTCTAGAAGCTTGATAATCAGCTTGTATTCGACTGTTGGAATTCATAATCACGTTGCGGGTAGATGTAAGCCTAATCTCTTGACAGGGGTTTTTCGAAAATAAGAAAAAAATCTGTATTCTTCACATACAAGTACGTTCGAGTGAGTCTGTTCCAGTTAGAAACACAAATTTCTGTTTAAAGTTAACTTATTCCAGTTCGCACTGGCTAGTCGGTGTGGTTTTGTTCGCGGCACGACTTCAATGAACTACTGTCTGGGGATAACTACTTAGTGGGCAGGCCTAGTAAGAAACGAAGAATGCACTCGGGACATGAAAAGTGCGTTCATGCATGATGTACGTTGGACGACTTGTTGCGGGCGGTAGTCCTGCCACACAACGACTTATGTGTACATTCATTCAGAAGTGATGGTTTAATTAAACCATCTAGTGAGGTCTGGTCATAAATATGTGGTGCGAGGTAAACCTTGTGGTATCCATTAATTAATTTGAAGCTAAAAGTGTTTTCAGTTTATATTTCGAATTGTGAGCGCAGTGAGTGAGTGGCATCGTATTTCTTCCAACGAAGTGATTTGCTTGACCTGGCAGAAGGTGTAATGCGATACCAGGATGGAAAGGGTTGAAACGCTACTCTGTTAGTTTTATTAAACCAACCACTTGACTTGGCAAAGGGTTGCATCCGTAATGCAACTGGAATTTCTTTGAAATTAAACATTCCCTCTCATGTTTCATTGGAGACCTTCGAAAGACAACATTTTTTGTGTAAAACCCGATACGATGAGAGAGGCGCTGAACATTAACAAAAATTATTCAGAGTGGCGTGACTCAGATGTGTCGTTGGCACTGTGGCCTTCATCGGCACACTCACATTTGCCTTCGTTTGCAATTTGTGGTGACCTACCTTCGCATATCGGGTAGGCAGTTATATAAAAAAAAATGCAACAAAAAGTATTCGCTCACCTGTGTCCAAATATAAATGGGATTCGTTGTTGGTCGGTAGACTTCTAGTTTTGGTTTTCCATCTTCAGTGATCTGCCTCACAAACGGCACAGAGTGCCGAAGGTTTTCGCTCTTCTTGCTGCCCATTTCGTCCATTTCAAACAGTCGGTGGCTGCAAGGTCAAAAGAAAACGAATTCAATTAGATACCGAAGCAGGTGTTAACAGGACGTCTTTTGGTTTACCTTTTTCTACTGTCTGTACTGACGGCACGTTGCGCTTGGAACGCTTGCCGCGCCGAAATATAATCCTCGTCGTCACTCTCCAGATCTTTGAAATCAATGATGACTGGCTTTGTGATATCCTTGTAACGATGGATAAGACGTTTCTGTTCGGTGTCAACTTCTTCTTCACTGTCTGTGCTTGAGGTGTTCGCTAGCTCCCCCTTTAGCTTGAAACTAACGTGTGGGTCCAAACTCTGATGCTTACGACCTTGAAAATCCTTGCGAGTCTTACGAAACTCCTCCTCGGACGATGAATCACGCAGTAAATCCTCAAGGAACGTGGTACCTCTTACGTCTAGAGAGACGTGTTTCTTAGCCTGGAACTGGCGACGATTGTCGTTTGCAAGGATGTTCTTCAAATCCTGCGAAAAAATCCACATCAACCCCGGCTCAGACACATGAGTTTATCCCGACTTACCTTCAAAATTCCCTTGTGGTCAAAACTGACAGTCTTCTGCTGCTGGAACTTGTCTCGCTTATCCTCAAAGCTATCCTCATCACTGCTGTCGTTTTTCTTCTCAAACGAAACCTTTGATCCCTTGAGCGATTGCTTGCTTCGGTTTAGGTCCGCATCTGCCACGGCACCACGATGATGATGGCTATGGCCGTGTGTCGCCTGGGGTGGTTTAGGTATTGGTTGCAGTTCTGTGGAGCTCCCAGTTAGCTTCTTGGTGCTGCCAGACTTTTGCTGTTGTCCCTCGAGTGTTGGTGGTTCATGGATGTCATCACCTTCCAAAATTGGAGCAAATTGCAAAGTTGGACTCTTGTTCCTTTGCTCGTGGAATGAGAATGGATCATCGACGATGATTGTGTCCAAGCTCGTCGCTGTTGTGGACGTCGATAATGTCCCCTCACCGCCTTGCACTCTTTCGTAACCGAGATGATCATCCTAAAATTGAGAACAAATGAATTAAAAATTGAAACTCCGACTTAAAACGAGGGCTTAAATCCTACAACTAAAGACGATCAAATTTGCAAGCGACCCTGAAACGAAACGCTCCGGAATCAAATTAAACATTGTCACTTGTCAACCTATGATATTCCTTTTTATACCCGATTTTCGACTCTACTCTCACTTGATCGAGAAATTGAAGAGATTTTCAAATATTTGCGTCCAGAATGATGTGACCCTTGAAATGGGGGCACCAGAAAAAACATTTGACTACGAAAGATTCCTCTCACAAAAACCTAATCTTGTGGCGCTGGCTGTGAAAACATTTGTTTCTCCGGCTTTCTCAGGCATTGATAAGAAGACACAAAAACAATTTCAATTCACACTATCATTTGTCCGTCTCTTGGTGTGAATGTGTAACGTGACGATCAGCCGCCTTGAATCAGCGATCACAATGCAAATCTTTAAGTGAACATAATTTGCAGAGCTTACAACGGAATAAGATCACATCGTGGAGTCCATCTTTTGACTTGCAGTGTCAGTCTCGTTCGTAGATAAACAATTGTATGTCTTCAGGTTCAATGAGTCGTCTTTTGTTGACTGTCGTGTTGACACCACGTAAAAAGTTCTCAAAAGACGTCATAAATTGATTTCATCATAACCACATGTCTGTCTGGGGGCGAGTAAACTGCGAATCTGTCCAATTTACACGCGCCATTCATCTGTAAAGCGTGTCATCAATTTACACTGATTCTCTGCCTATTAGACGCGAGATAACTTTCTGGTTTAAGTGTGCTCCTTCATGCTGCGCATATTAATCCACTGATTGTGCTGGAATCTGGATTGTGTATGACCACAAAAATTGACTAATCGCCTTTTTCTATACTTAGACAGACGAGTGTGTATCTCTGGAACGCAGACAACTGAATGTCAGCATCCCTAATCTCATTTAATTTGCCAGCAGATCTTGACCTTAAGCATTCTCGGCTTTTATTCGAAATTAAGACGCGTCTATGACGCAGTGTATCATTTTCAAATTCAGCTGGAGAAAAAAATAATAAATTACATTCAACCAGAAGTAATCTAAATCGCAAACAATCTAGCGCGCATGATACTGTTTACTTAGTGATTACAAAACCTGCCGGTAGTGATGAATCTGTAATCAGGGCTGCAATTTCCCGACAATAGACTGCGCCTCCTCTCATCTCATAGACTGTGTACCCCCTCATCTCACTCGGGCATCGCTGACCGAGGTAAGCGAAGTTTAGTCATAAACAATTTGTCTGTCATGTTTATGGTAATAATCGTCGTTCTTTTTTGTAGATTCAGTAGATTCGACAGTAAAAGGTCAACATTGATTGTATCTGAAAAGTTCTGACGTGCTCTCACATGGAATATCATTTCGTCAGCATTGAACTCTTTCCGCTTGGCACGTGTATCAAGATAAAACCAACAAAAATGAACTTAATTCAATGTTGCAAAGTCAAGTGTTGCTATTTGATGAATGCTACTGATGCTGTTTGAATTTTTTTTGTGAACACTCAGCATAAACTCTCTACCGGTTTGGTCTAATTTTATCGCATTCCACTCGAATCAGCAAGCAATGAGCTTGCCAAAAAGTCAGCAAAAGAACGACAGAGATAAAGATACACAAAAAAAAAAGAACTTTGCTTTTCAAGAAAGCAACGATTTTTGTTTGCCGTCGTCGTCACGTTTTATTTTTTCGCCTCTCGGTTTATAGTTTGTGATGGCTGATAAACACCATTAACATGTGAAGTGAGAGAAAAACCATACCACACCCCCTTCAATGATAAATAATAGAGAGGGGCCAACACCAACAAAATCTTCCACTGACGAGACTAAGAGTTCAACATTCAACATTTCCTGCTTTTTGTACTAATTGCAGCTTGATCGAGAAACGAGTTTTTGAAATTCTGATGAGAACTTTTGCAAAATATTGTTCACCTGATTAGAGTGAATTAGATTAGTTTGGATGTCTCAGAGGAGAAGACTGATTAAAAGTCACTCGTTTATATAAGAAATGAAAAGATAGTGTATAAATGCACTAATCATGTGTACATATACATATTTACATGCAGTTTCTACTTCTGATCGGGTTGTGTTAATTTAATTTACTTCACTTAAGTGAGAGTAAACATTGACACGACAACCGAGGTGTTGTGATCATCATTTCTTACCTTCTACCTTCAAGTGGGTATTTCCAATCCGCTAAATACATTCTAATGCCTGCGGTTATTCTTTTTCAGTGAGCGAAACGCAATTGGCTATTTTATTACGAGTAGATATCTCTCTAAACTTCTGTATACATTCTTTACATTTTTTTCGAAAGTTTATGCAGTTTTTGTGGAAAGAAATTAATTCTGTTGTGAAATTAACCATCTATTTGATTTGACATCCTTTTTGAGATCTGCGAGTGCTATTCCTTTAGTAAATTGTTAAGTGAAAAATTCAGATATTCCTTAAGTAAATTTTTTGAGACAAATTCAAATAAAGAAATATTTATTTCGAAAAAATTCAGCTATTCTTTAAGTAATTTTTTTTGAGACAAATTTGGCCTTTCCTTAATTAAATTGTTTAGAAAAAAATTCAGCTATTGCTTAGGTAACATTTTTTTTTTTTTTTTAAAAATCAAGTGACTAAGTAAATAGATCATGGAAAAATTCAGCTATTCCTTAAAATTTTTTTTTTTGAGAAAAATATAGCTGTTCGTTTAGTAATTTTTTTTGAGACAAATTCAAATTTGTTCTCATTTCTATTCAGATAACAAATCTGTGTGTAGGGGCCACAGATGTTTCAGCTCCAAATCCCACACCGCAAATATTTTGTTTACATTTCCCATTCTTTCTATTTTTTGTTTAGTTTTTGCATAAATTTTCGTAACACAGTATCACGGATCATCGATCATTTCTGTCGGTCATTTATTCAAAATACAAAACTTCAAACTGCCGAAATAAAATTCCAGTCAGATCTTTCTTTTTGCACAACTTCATGCCGTGAAGCACTTCATTGCGTGCTACCGATGCTAATTTTGATTCAATTTTCGAAAGTCTAAAGTTCATCTTAGACCTACACATGCATGGTGAGAGTTGGTAATCCATAAGCTAAATCTTGCTCTGTTCTTCTCTTTTCTGGTCTGGTCTCAACTATGTGTTCAAAATTTGAGTAGCATCCTTCAAGGAGCATAACCACTTTCAGGAATGCAATATAACATGTCTTACGAACTGCAACCTAAACAAAAAGGTTTCCTTTTCAAAGCTGAATTAAATGAACCACGAAATACACTAATTTCCCTCAACTCTTCATTCAATTTCTGGTCTCAAATATAAAGCTGCATGTGTTGAAGTTTGAGTGTTGTCCTTCTAGGACCGAAAACAGACTTCAGGAAATGAAATACATCGTGTCCTACAAACAGAAACCTTTTCCTTCCAAAGTCCAATTAAATTGACCTCGAAGTCCACTAAATTTCCTTAGCTCTTCATTCAAAATTGTTGCCGAAAGAGAAAGTCAAACAAACCGTCCCACACATGCCTCAACAACTCAGTCCGTGAGATATGCATTCAAGCTCTATTCCACCGGACGCTACATTGCAATTTCCTTCAAATTCAACTACATTTCACATTGAATCTCTCACGAATTCACGATGAATTTCTATTTTAAACAATTCCCTTCTTGAACTTTAAACATTCATTTTGAGTGTATTTTTAAATCCCGTCTAGACGGGGTATGAAATTTTCCTCATTTCACTTTCACACCCTTAAAAACAAAACACCGCAAAGAATGCGAATATCCTGTCCCATTACTTACCGCATCGGTTACGGATCGAATAAGTTTGTCTTTGATTTTCCCCATCGCACTGGTTATTTGCCCACTAGGCCGGTTGTCTCTTCCACTCATGCTTCGATCTTAACAATACTTGGTACTTTGATTTTTTTTTTTCAAATATCTCGGTCAATCTTGTTGAGAAGTTGCGAAATGAATTTGTTGAGTTAACACCTCTTTTCAATAAATTGTCTTATTTTTTTGCTCAGTTTTCTTTTTCGAATTTAATTTGTTTCTTTTTTGAAATTCACGCGCAAATTTAAACTCACGGTTGATGTCTGAACTTATGAAACTCTTTACACTAGAAATTTCGAAATTGTTTTACGATTCTCTTTAGAGAATTGTTGCTTGAACAGTTTTTCTCTTTGCACCAGGAATTTTGATGGTGTCTACTGGTTGCATTCTAACACAGACTGGCAGAGGATACTTGGTTGGTTTTTCAAGTACGCCGCACAGTAAATTGTTGCTGTTGAAATGATTGTTGCACTATTGGTTGTTGATGCCCGCCAAAAATAATCCGTTGGGGCAATTCTAATTTTGGATGACAGCCTCAGAAATAATTTATTTTCCTTCGGCTATACAAATCTTCTGCTCTATATGTACTTTCACGTTTCAATTTTGCTCACTCACTCACGAAAACAAAACAAAAAAAGAACTAATTCGCGAAAGTTACATAAAAAAGAAAATATTCAAAAAATTTGTTGATAAACCCGAAAAACCGGACAAATTGTTATGAATTTTCGAACAAAGATATTAATGCACTTGCACTTTACGGAAGAGTATCTTTTGGAATATATTTTGAATTCGCTTTTACGCTACCAACTTTGAATTTATATATATTTTTCTTTTCACTCGTGCGTTTGGCTCCAACTCAGAGTTGTTGGCCTTTATGAATGTATCCACAATTCAACTAAAGGTTGAGATACAAAAGCAAGTCGCTTATATAGTTGGGGTACGAGCGGTATCGAAAAAGCTTTTTTTCGAGTGCCAGTGTGTGTGGGATAAATTTGTGGGCATGGGTGTGCATGTGTCGAGAAATTCATTCAGTATTTCTTTTTTGTTGATATTGTAGAAACCCGAAGAAGTGTGAACAATTTGAGCACACACTGTGTAGTAAGAGCAACGCTACACAGACGAACGGTGGAATATAGGGAGAGTAAGTGTAACTTTGGTTCAGGAAGGGAGGTGTGCAATTTTTTTTACGTTTTTTTTTTCGGGATGTCTGTAGGCGGTTTTTGCAAAAAATAAAATATTTTGTCTTCTATTTTTTTTTCCACTGTACTTTTTGACCCACATACGTTTTGTATTTTTGAAAATATCTATTTTTGGCGAAAAAAGAAAACAAACAAGAATTTTACTCGATTGTGATCTTTTTTATTTGTTTTGAAAAGAAAATTTTGCCAAATGATCTTTGGAATTTTGTTCGAAGGTTAAACATCTTCTCGTTGCAATTTTCTTCAGTTCAATACTGGTTTCTCTAAAACAATTCCCTGGTTAATTAAGTTTGTGCAAAAACTACGTCATTTATCCTTCACACTAGAATTGATTTTTTTCGCATTCATTTTTTGTGAAATCACATGGAACTAATTGCTTTGTAGAAACTTGCATGAACTTGTGGAAATAAAAAAACATATTTTTCCGCATAATTTGTATCCATGTTGTGTTTGTGAGTCTGTGATTCGTAAACATTATGCCCGGCAATCAAATTGGCCATCATTATTGTTTGAATACAAAACAAAGCGACTGAGCATCTAACAGTTAGGTTAGGTTAGGTAGGTCGGTAAAAAGTTTAAGATCCTGTCTCGAATAAGATCCCCGAGAGGGAATAGAGAACGAATTCTTCTAATTCATAACGTGAACCTATTGTACTAGATTTTGTCCAGCCATCCGGTGAATCATACAAACCTGCAAAGCATCTAGCGGTTCATAACTTTTTTTCGTGCCGTTCATATTTAGAGGAGAACTGGGCTTCAACCGAAAAGTCGCTTTAGGTGGCATAATTTCCTGTTTCTTCAATTGTGTGCACCACCTCAATCGTGGACCTTCTATGTGGAATATTTCCACAAGCTCAGTGTCGAAGACAATTCGCATATTAAACCAAAATCATCTACGAGTACCTTCTCGCCGCTTTCTCTTTGGAAAAAACCCAGAAAGTCATCAGTTTTAAACATTTTTTATTATTTCCTCGACTCCTCTCCCCAACCAATACTGCAACACCAGTTGAAAGAAATCGCAGAAAAGTGCATTCACTTCTGCTCCCCACCCTTACTTTTTTTAACCTGTCCAACTACCAGATCCAGTGTATTTTTGTGGATTTTCATTCCACGATCATCTTGTCGGTTGAATCGGAAATGTGCAATGATGTTGAATAATTTTTCCAAGAAAAATATTAATATCTTTAGATTCATTTCATTCAACAATTTCATGAGTTCTTTGGATATTTTCAGCAACCAGTGAATAAAGAAATCACTTCCTCGAAATGATAAGGTTGATGTTTCGGTTTTGTAATAGTTACACTTATTTCGCAAGGGTCGTGTGTTGTGTTGTGTCATTCTTTTCAGTAACGCATGCTTTCACTTTAGTAAATGTTCTTCCCCCTCATCAAAAATCGATTCCTATGCCAACCATTCATAGATTTCCTTTACCGAATGATCAACAAAAAATTCATGCCCTACTTCTACTACAATGTCGTATCCGGTCCACCTTTGTCTACGTGATTTAACAGTGTTAATTTTAGGTTATGCTCATATTCAATCTTGTGTTGTCTTTCGTCGAGGGCCTCAGTCTTCCAGTTTGAATGTCATAAAAACGCATAGATTACTGTCTTAAATCATGTGTTTTTAAGCCATTACAAACATAGATTTTGAATAAAACACTTCTTCTCTGTATGGCATTACAGCCCGAGGTGAACCTGGTCTTCAATCAACATGGCTCTCCAACTAGCGCGATCCTTCGCTAGCTGTATCTATTTTCGCACACTAAATGTGGTCCCTTTCAAGTTATTTGCGCCTTAGACAATCGAATCGAACAAAAAAAAATTAAATTTAAGTAAGTAGCCATTCATTTGTATTCAATCGAAAGGATACATTCTGCAATTAGTTTTAAACACAATTTCGGTCATGTCCCGATAAATGACACCCGAGAGACAAAGTTTTCGACCACTTTTTTAAGCATTTGTCACCGTATGTCCTTTAAAAGACGAATAATATTGTCTTGTTGCTGGTTTATCAGTGTAGGATTGCGTCTTTACATATCCCCAAAGAAAATCAGGCTGAGGCCTTGCTCCATCTCGGACTGAAGCGCCATAAAAAGAAAAAGAAAGAATATAATCAAGAGGCATCAAATCACAAGATCTTGAAGGCCAATTTTCAGGTCCATCGCGCGAAATTTTGCGTTCATCGAATATTTCCTTCAATAAGTTGGTTGTTTCCTTTGCTGATTGTCAATCACTATCATCCTGGTGTAACCACATCTCTTCCACATTCATGCCATCATGTGTTCAATAGAGGGAGGAAAAGGTCATTAATCGTGGCTCTATAGTCAATACCGGTGACCGTAAACGAATTAAAAAAAAAATTACCCGCTGACTGCACAAGCCTATAGACCGCACCAAACTTTGTTTTTCAGGACGTAACAGCTTTTCAATAATCTCATGTGTATTATCTTCTGTCCAAATTCGACAATTTTGCTTACCGACGTACTCATTTAACTAACAATGAGCCTTCAACTCTGAGCATGTAGGAAAACGCGACAGAGGACGTCCACGTACATGGTGGGACACACAAGCCGAGGGGAACCTCGGCCGGCTTGATGTGCGAAACAAGAGACAGCTGGAGAGGCATGTTGGGTGAGGTCCGGTTCCACCTCTGACTGTAGCGCCATAAGAAGAAGAAGAACCTCATCGCTGAACACAATTTTTCTATAAAACAGCGTATCCAGTGCCAGTTTATTTGGGGCGCATTTAATGGAGTTTCGAAGCAAGCAATGGTCGGCTTTGGTTCTTCCTGATCTTATAAGCCTTCAAACTCAGATCTTTACGTAAAATTGTCTATAAAGTGGACGAGCAAAGACTAAGCTTCGGATTTTCTTCAACAACTTTTTGAACGGAAGCAGTATTCTCTTTAGAACGCACTCTTCTTTTGTGTATCGGTGCCACTGGATCTTGCAAAGGAAATGTTGTGTGAAAACGGTCAATAATACAGCCAATAATGATCTATGAGTTTTGGCATACAGAACCAAAGTTTTGGAACCAAATTTCTGAATATTGGTAACATTATTTAAAGACTTTTGAATAAAAATGTATAGTTTTTTTTGTCTGAGGGTTTTAAACACTACACTGGAGCACTCAGACTCAAAGACTGGTCCATTACACACGCTGACAGTTTGCAATCTGAAAATTGATTTGACAGATCCGAACTTAGTACTGTATAAAGCAAAATTAAAGCACATTTCTTTCCAAATAAAATGGTTTGCAAAAAGAGAACGTATTTGCAGATATCTATCACAAGAACGTGCTAAGTGGAGAGTCTTGTTGGTTGAGGCCTTTGGACTTTTCAATAATTTTGCAGTGGTGTACATAACCTATTAATTGGTTGGCTTCTTGAAAAATCTGCAAAATGTACATTTAATATTCTTACACTTTGCAGAAAATATCTTCTTATTGGTGCAAAGACAATCGATTCCAATCAATTTTTTTCCCAAAAATTTAAAATTACTTCTAAGCCAAAATTAAAAAAAAATGTTTCCAAAACGAAAAATAATTTTATTAAAAATAAAATCAGTAATCACACATATTGTGTTTCAATTTCGATTTAAAAAAGAAAGTGTTATTTTTCGAACATTTTATGCAGAAGGCCCATTGCTTCCGATTTCTTGTTTCTTGGTTGTCCCCGGTCCTTAGTCCAAAATGTCTGTTGAATATGATTTAGAGTTTCGTTGGACTGGAAAGGAAATGTCGGTGTTATGTGGATCTACAAATCGGACGTAGCATTGCAGAATTTCAAATCATCTGATCCAAAAATTTAAGTCGTCTTCCTAAAAAATACCCATAATATTCACAATCGTTTTTTTTGATACGTATACAATTATCAGGGTACACATTTTACTCACTTCAAAGTGAAAAATACATAAGCCAGATTTTGTCGAGCAACCTTAAAGAAGGAAAAATTATTTAATTTAATTATTCAACTCTCTATAAGCAGAACCAAAGATCATTTACTAGTTGCTTAGTCATACAGCAAACTATCAATCAAAAATCAAAAAAGCTTTTATTTTCCGACTCGTGTCTCAAACTTCATGTCTCCGATAAGTATACCAACCTCCAAAACAACTAAATAATTTTATCACTTCTTCCCCCGAAAGGGGTGTGACTCCAACAAGTGTTTCAACGTTTTTTCCCCAAAAAAAACTGTAATAAATCTCTGCGCTATTTTTCAATGATAAAAGGTCAAATGACGTATGTCGCGAATTTCGTTAGCACAACGATCGCTGACGGTATGTTAGTGAACGAATGAAATTCAGTAGAATCACGCCCCCTCTGAACGATTGCGGAACGATTGTGAATGTTACCTCTTAGAATCGCTCACATTTCCGTATCGTGTGAACGATAAATGTGTTTACACTTATCTCACCTGTTAATTGAAGGAGATCATTTCTCACTTTAATGGCGACAGCCTCAAGATACGTGTTACATTTCGAGGAGCACGAGAAACAGCACAAAAAAGAGAAAACATTTCCGTTCACTTTGCGAATATCATCTGTCACCGGCCAGTTCACTTGCCCTTGCATAACCTTCATCGATACATCGATGTAGTGGAATATCCCCGTCTAACTGCCACATAAACCACCAGAAACCGCAAGTTCCCGGTGGAATACATAACTTACCATGCCGCCATTCTCGCTCTCCCGACTGATAAAATGCAAAAAAAGCCATTATTCGAAGAGGACCCGCTAACGCCATATTTTACCAACTAATTACCAGATACCTGGCTTCTCTTGCAATCCGATTAGTCATCGTAGCCCACCTTAATCAAAGCATTAGCGGGCCGACGCGACGCACACACATTTGCCCATGTATGCATGTGATGCGAGGGTATGTACACGCATACCATACAGTCGAGTCATGTCCGCTGTGGATTTTGAGCATATTTCGTTAAGCGTTGAACTTTTTCGTAAGAAGACCAACTGACGGCATTGTCTTGGCGCTTTCTGATTAACAACTGTTGACTTTATTTATTGCGAACGAACGCCTCGTGTCGTACTTTCCGATTGAAAGCACATCTTTTGCGGGCTTTGCAAACATCAAACTCTGTTGCGTCAGCTCTGTTGGTAGGACAACCGAAAAAGGCTCGCATGGAATAACCGGTGTAGGCGAGCCTCCTCGAACGCACCACATTGCTGCCCGAAGGAGGGGAATAATGAATGCAGATGTCTGACCGAGCATTGCTCAATGTCAACGACCTCGTCCAACAAAGTGCACAGAAGCAGCTCTCAAATTGTTGGCAAGAAATAGTTTCACTTGTGCCATGCAACTTCCAACCAAGCGCCTGCAATGTTCGTCGTCGTGTACATAGATCGCAGCTGTTGCCACGATATGGCCATTCCGCACACTAAATCGACGAATGCCACGCCACTGCTGCTACATTGCTGCCGTTGCATCGCTCCACAGTCGTCTAAACTTGTCGGTTCAGTCGGCAGCGTCAGGCAAACTACAACTACGAGTATAACGAAAGTGGGTTTGCCACACACCAACAGCGAGGCGAGCCTCCAAGCTCACTAACACCCTCAAACACCCTCTCAGCCGACTAGTGGTTTTCTTTTGGAACCAAAAACGAGGTTGTGTTTATAATTTATTTTTTATCTTTCAGCTCACTTCTCGGTTATATAACCGGCGAATGTACATAGAAACCAGTAGAGTCGCGGCGTGTCTATGTATAAGGTTGGCGGCGACTGTCAGTTGTCAGACAGCGTTAGCAACAATTGCCTTTCGCTGACGACACGCGGTGTTGGGGCGGGAGACAGACACCCCACGGCACTGGGAAGTCAGCAAATGGCTTTGTGAAAAGTCACGCCAAGTCACGTGTTTGAGAATAGTTTCGCTTCTTATTTATAACTTCGCGGGCTGGTCGTATGCGAGCATGCAGGTGCACAAATATGCATCTTTCAGATGGAAGGTCGGCACTAAATTGGTTCCGTCGTTGAAATTGCGCGGCAATTTTTTTTTCTTTTTTTTTTCTCGATTTTCTGATAAACCTGCACGTTTTCATAGCCCCGCTTGGAGAGTGAAGTCTAAATATAGAATCGGCAGACATCTGATGCATATGTAAACAAAATTTTGTAAAACAGAGCAAATTGAAAATTCAACTTTTTGAGAATGAATTGCAAATATTTGCCACCCTTGGTCGTTGACGCAGGCAGTATCGAGTGGTTTATTACTTTGGACTTAACAGAGTTTGCGTACGTACGTGTATGACAGATAGTTAGCATTAATTGCTGGTTAAATTAGGTAATGGTTTGCCAGCGATTAGACTGTCTGATGGTAAATTGAATTCTGGTGTACATACAAAACTGATGTGTAGTATCTAATTCTGGTATTTCCTTTGCAAATGGATGATGTGAATTAAGGGAGGCGACTATGGGACGACCTTCAGTTGAACTCTGATGAAAATTTCGGCGCACTAATTAAGATGGCTTTAGTTTATAAGCATCTGTTGTCCGAATTGTGCCAAAAAAGAAATTATTCGTACGAGTGTGTCTTTTATCTTCAATTAATTTTAAAAGTCGATGAGGCATTTTGAATTTCAATGAGATCATGATGAGTGTACACAAAGCCATTTTCAGTCATACCAACGATGTCACAAATTTTGACATTCTGAACATGGATTTGAACTTCTCTAGGGTGGGCAGTGTTTCTTTGACTTATTGTCGAAATTGATTGAAATTTGTTATTTCAGATGAGGGAGACAAAACAAAAAAATTCCAGGACTTTAGACAGTCTCACTTAGATCAACATAGACCGGGTATCTCCTATCCAAAAAACTAGATGAGCTTTTCTGTTGATGGAGAGAGCAGTGCGTGTGCAGAAATGTGATACAATCTCTTCCTCTCTCTGCAGAAGTTATTATAATGGAGTTCCAACCGAAAAGTGTGCGTGCCGATGGCGCAGTGTCATGACACCGATGAAAATTTCGAGTGCTGGCTTGTTGATTCTGATTAGGCAGAATAGGCGCTTTAAGTTTAGTTTAGACCAGATTGCTTTGCAATGAGGAACGTTGTGCATTCGGATCGACCAACTTACCCAAACGTTATTTTTCAAATGCATGTCCACTCTCAGGCTGCTTATAGTTAATTCGACAACTTGAACGATCTTTTCGTTCAGTATGGTTTGATTTCGAATTTGAGCTTCCTGGTTCGAGAAGGAGAGGATGACCGAGCCTCCGGTGCAAAGACTAAGAGATTGCGGGTGCAAAACAACTTGTCGTCGGGGACTAGAAGCAGCGTGCCTGTCAGCGATGAAAGGTGGCAATTGCTCAGGCAAAGATCCATGTGATTGGACGGTAACAAATTCAAAACCAGAGGTCAATTAAAAAACGTCTATAAGCGCCGTGGCGGTGTGAGTATGTGCGACAACCACTACACCTCAGACTTTCAAGACTAGGTTCAAAAAGACACAAAGACAACATTTTTGCAAAGAAAAACATTGTTCACCTCGACAAAGAGTAGTCAGGAAAGTCAAAGACTGTCGAGAAAAAGTTTCTCAATATCGCCGCTCGGAGTCGGCACTAAACTGTAGGACCCCTCCACAATAGCACGCACAACACGAATGGTTGCTAAGAACCTAGGCCCAAGTCCACCTTGGACTGTAGCGCCACCACATTATTATTTTTAAGCCATTTTTCTGGTTACAATAATTAACCAATTGAGTTAAATTCGCAAATCAATTCCACTCTACTGAACTCAAAATCATCCCCAAGCATGCGTAGTGTGCACACGGATGAAAATGTCAAAGGCGTTGAGTCTAGTTTTAATTAAGTTCGATGAACGTCGTCTGCCAATCAAAAATTTAACGATAAAGCTTCCTCATAATTTTATGCGAGGAGTCTATTAAACAATTTACAGGAGCAGTGTTGTTGTTGTTAGTTGTTGTTGTTCCAGAGTCCAGACTTATTGATCGCAGACTTATTGATCCACCCTCGTAAGAAGAATTGATACAAGAAGTAAAACCAAAGGGTTTGTATCGTAAATTTGATTGAACACTTAAAAGTTCGTTAATTATTTAATTGTGAAAAAATATTGTCTCATTTGCAGTGAGGAACAATAATGTATTTTCTCGCAGCTACGCATACACTTTTTGATGCGGTTTTTAATCTGGTGACATTTTGGCGCCCGACAAAATGAACTTGCAGGGCATTCGGTTTTATTTACCCTGCTGTCGAAAACGTAAAGGAGAGAACATAAGTAAATTTAACAAGTAGAAATTATACAGCGGATCAGTTTTGCGATGCTTTCATTCAATTTCACTTCAATGTGAATTTTGAACAATGGTTTGTCAAAAAAGACGCCATTTGGTTCTTGCTAGACTCAGAAAACTGTACAGGAAATACATTAGAATTTCCCTCTCATAACTGTCTTTGCAGCTACGGCAAAACGTTTTGTGGGAATGCCAAGTTCAAGAATCATTAAATCTGGTATACGATCGCTGTATGGTAAGTACCCATATATAGCGACAAATGGCATCACTGAAGCAAAATTTGTATGCCATCAGTGACCGTTATCTTTAAAACGGTAGCTGTTATGCTAGACACGAGCAACACAGGCATGTTGAAGCAACCGTTGCTTCTTGTGTAGCTCTGTTGCTCATTGATTTTCGTGTTGCCGGAACCGTTGCGAGAAATATCAAAAAATTTTGATGTCAAAAAATGTTGATATTTTTGTTCGGTTGTCGCAATCGTTGCTTCATGTGTATCATTGCCACGTGTGTAGTGAACAAACAAAACACGTTACTTCGACGGTTGCCTCGTGTGTATCTAGCTTCAGATTTATCAGATGATCGGGTAGTTTTACCCTCATAGCTTTTTAAACTCGCCAAGTTCGTGCTTGCGTGGGCGCCGTGGCGTAGTGGGTAGGTGCGTCGACTCCTACGCTCGAGGTCGTCAGTTCGAATCTCGGAAAAAAACATCAAACATTTTTTCACGGCTCCACCTCTTTCGAGTCACTGACAATGCTCAAAGAGTATAACTGTCTAGAAAAAAGCTTCTCAATCTCGCCGTTCGGAGTCGGCATTAAACTGTAGGTCCCATCCACTCGTGAGAGAACAATAGCACGCACAACACGAGTGGTTGCTGAAAAGCTAGGCCCAGGTCCACCTCGGACTGTAGCGCCGCCATTATTATTATTATTATTATTATAAGTTCGTGCTTGCATGCAACACGGAGAAAGAGCAATATCGATAAAGACCTAATTTATAATTGTCGCTGCATTTCTTAATAATTAACTAAACTCAACTATACCCTTATAAGCTCTACGCTATTCGGGCCTCCTACATCCCCGCCAACGTCAATCAACATTCCTCTCCAATCAGAGCTATCCCGTGCCAGCTGTTTCCAGCTCCGCACTTGGTTGAACTCCCTTTAAATTTGTTCACTCCAAAGTTTCTTTGCTGATTTTTATTAAACACTTTATAAAAATAAGGCAGAAATGCAAAACAACATTCAAATGAATGGTTCTGGTTGTGAGAAAAAACGGTTTATCGCAGTGAAGTAAATGTGCTTCTTTACTAAAATACAGTGGATAAATGCCTCGTTGAATTTTTGACGGTTCAAATTTTACGATTTGTTTGAAATGGACACCATAGCAGTCTAGTTGATGTTTACGTGCCTTAGTTTAAGCTAAGTAAATATAAACAAATTCAAATGTGTATTGGAATCTCTCAACAGTTACTCAATATATCCATTGGAATTTTATTTGAATAAAGGGTCTCTCATTAAGCGCTTCCTATCTTTAAGAAATATGGTGATGAACCGATGATTTTTTCGGGATGCATTGTACGTTCTTGGATCTCATGTGGATTGGTATCGTCCCAAATTCAACAATTTTGTTTGTTGACGTACCCATTCATCTCGAAATGAGTCTCATCGCTGAAGATGAAGATGATTTACCGACGAAAATTAGGGCCAGTTTCCAACTGCCCCAGAACCCATTCAACGAAACACGTCCTTGCATGTGGTTGTTTACTTTCAGGCCCAAGTCACGACACGAAATTCTCTAAGTTGTGGTCTGAGAAAAGCCGAGTTCTTGTGAGGGACGTGAAATCGACTGCCTCGGATTCTCCTGCACACTCTCACGTACAGCGGGGACGTTTTCGGTTTTCGGCAGATCTTGCGTTTCGTTGACGTACGGGTGTTGGTTTATGGTTTATTGAATCAGCGGACTCAAATTTATCCACCACACTGCGAATAGTACTCTCGGTAGGACGATTATGGCGACCGTAAAATGGGCGAAGCATGCGGAACGTTTCCCGAACAGAACACCCATTTTGATAAAACAATTTTATCATTTGCAAGTGTTATTGAACTCTATGTCCGTCCATGATGATTTGGCAAAACAGACTGAATAAACGGCAGCCAATTGGATAAATGTAGCTTCAACAATATGGCCGCTATTAACTGTCAAAGTTCGGAAGTCCCTATTGGAAGACCATTTAGATAGTAGGAATCATACAGCACAAATTTCAACTATAATTTGAGTTTAGAAAACACGACACTAGATCAGACGACAGATGGTCGAGCGTTGTGATGCTTTTACTGGTTTAAAACTCACGTACAATTAGGGCTTCTTGCAACGGGGCATGATAATGCAACAAATCGTCCTCTTTTCCACATTTTCGATGAATGCGATGGATTACGCTCTTGACTCATTAGAACCGATGCACAAGACGAAGCCCAAGAAATTTTTCGAACTTGGTCCAAACATCTCATCCTGTCTATCAAGTGAGCGCTTATCTTATGGCGTGACCAAAGTCGCTGTTCCACGTTGAGCTTCTCTCGTAACCTTGGATTTTTAACCCTATCACGGCGACTACCCTAAAATCTGACAAAGTCAACGATCCAAAAAAAAAATCCATACACTTGTCCTTAAGATAATCAGAAGTAAACAATCGCCTTGGATAACCGCCAAAAACAACTGGTCAATATCGGCCAACAATCTGTCATCCAAACTTGGCACGTGTGCCATGACATTACGAATTCAAGGACAGAGAAGACATGAATGGGTCTTCACGTGACTGGATCTAATACAAACCCAACGGTAATGAATTTTGAGACCGCCGCAACCCCTCACAGCCGTTAATTATCTCTTTGCCAAATTAACACACCACGTTATGACTTTCCGGTTCAATGTTTTCTATAATCTATTATTTTGTGTTTTCCTTAATGAGTTTTGTAGTTCATGCCAAAAAACACCGATTCGCTGTAGTCTTGGTAATTAGTCTTTTGACGTGTCTTTCTGTGTAGGAAGAGCTATTTTTGAGTCGCTGTACAGTCATAACTTTTAAGTTCCACTTAGGCGGTTGTTTGCTTAACCTTTCAGACTCTCTGTGGTCCGTCATAGGACTTGCCAAAAAACATTGAAAACACTTCCAAAGATCATGACAGTTGTTCATCTCAAGTTGGCTAGAAGAAAGGAGAATGAAAAACATTATTGTTCTCATACTAAAATGACAAGTCATGGGTTATAAATCGTGGCACATACGAGTACATATTTCGGATCAGTTAAGGGGACAAGTTCACTGCTCCGTTGTAATGAGAATCCGGTTTTTAACTGACGATCTGTTTTTATTGCTTCTGGAAATGTGTAAAATTAAGTGGGCTAACGTCCGGTGTTTGGTACGAAATCTATTTTTAAAATTGCACCTTGTAACCAATGACTGTCTGAAAAAAGTAATAAATCAATTCTCAATTCTACTCTGTGACGATGAACCCTACTGGCTCTACAATGAACGTTTGTCTCGTGAATAAACACACGACTGCAATGAATTGTCACGTCTGTGACCATCTGTCATCTAAGATGTCTATGTCTAGTTAGTGTCTAGCCATTGAAGCTATCGTGTGCCACAAATTCGGTTAAAATACGATCGCAAACAGTGACATTGTATCTGGACGACATGCCTGTCTTACGCCCTCATATGCCGCTTAGTTCGCCTTTTCCACCTGACCAAGTGGGCAAGGTCACCATGTCAGTTCTTAGGAAATACAAAACCGCACTCCTTGTGTGGGCGATGAATACGACAGACCTTCAAGCCGCGCATAATCGCCTGATTTCATGGATGAAATTCAACCTCGAAAACAGTTTATCTATTTTTTGCTGTATTTTTATGTTTACGGAAACACACCTGCAATCAGTGCATGTTGCACGCTGCTCGCTATTCAGTGATTACTGAGTGATCGATCTTGAATTTGAAGAGAATCACTCCACGATTAGATCAACGAGCTTGTCGTCGAAAGACGTCATTCAATAACAAGCACATTAATGAAATTGTTTTGATTGCTTGACATGCGTACAGATATTTAACATTCCCTCATTGCTCAAAGACGGCAGATACGTTTGTATCTATAGCATGCAAACCGAATCAGCGGTCAATATGACCCGTGCAAAAAAGAAAAAAAAAACAGAAAAAATAAGTTCAAAATTCTCCTTGAATTGTCAGCGACTAAAGGCTGCACATTTGATGTTTACAATGCCACCACATGGCACTTGACTTTGTATTCTCTATCTGAAAGTTACTTTCTGATTAGCCTAAGATATAGTTAATGCAGCTATGATATAACCGTGTAATGGTTTGAATGCAAACAATTAAGAGATAATTCAGACTACTGTCGAGTGGTTTAGTTGAGTAATGACTGAGAAATGGGTAAGTACTGAAAACACTCTTGAGATACAATAGACAAACAAGTGTCACTCGTCCAGCGGATGTCTTACATGATTTATATGAGTGAACTATCTCGTAGTATCAGCGGAATCAGCCGATTTGAATCGGTTTGAAATTAGCTAATGTTTGTGGCTTAACACGACTTGAAGGATTGGTGGGTTATGTAAGAGTGCATGCAGTTAACAGATGCCATAAGTTACCAGTGACTTCTGCCACTTACGAGTATAAAGCGACATGACTGGATTGGTAATGCTTGTCATTCGGTAGCTGAGTGCTCAGGATGTGAGGCGGAATTTGAAGTAGTTGCTGCGAATGCAATGATAACAATTACCTTGTGGTCGAGGGGTCTAGTGTTTACTTACGGACTTCAAATTTCGGCCTAACTTCAAACAAGTTTTGAATTATTTTTAATGGTGCAATTATTTTGTTATCAATTACGATTTGTGAAGAGTGAGTGAAGAGTGGTTTTGAAATAGTTTTCTAGTGACATCGTCTTCAATTTTGACAAGAGCTTACAAGTTTTTGTATCGCTATTCATCACAAGACAGGGGGTTTGACTTCCGACTTGCAAATTCATAACTCGTCCATCTTCTTGACACTGCCATCGAAACTCCTGCATCTGTGTTGTGACTCTCATATAAAGACTCCTGCAGAAATTGTAGAGAATAGGAAGAAGAGGAGACTGTCACACATCTCTTCAGCACGTGTAGATCTATTCTAACCTATTAGCTATGTCAGCTCTAAGCTCTAAACTACTAATGTTAAACTGATTTTGTCTTTCAGCACAAGATTTTTTTTGTTTTTACGAATTATTTTTTACTGAATTAACCAATTTTATTGAATTAACCAAGAAAATTAAAGAAAACTCGGTTATAAAGACAGCCCTACTAAGCCGAAGAAGTTTCTCATCGAAATTTCGTTTGTACTGGAGTTGCCTGTCCATTGTTAGGCGTACAAAGCATAACACTATAGACTTTCCTTCGGTGTCGTGGATCGGAAATATCGCGTCTAAGTAGAGGAATGGTTCCAAAGGAATAAAGCTTTATGGTATATTATATTGAAGTAGTAAGCCCCAACTTGTCTTGGATTCTGGCATTCTACGTAATCTGAGGCAGGTCCGGAGACACAGCCTCTAAAGTCGACGCACTTGCCTACTGCACCACCGAGCCCATATGAAGACGCACTTACACCTACAAAAAGTCACTGCTTTAGGAATGAATGAAATTATAGTCCCATATCTCATTTAAAGATGAAACGGAGCAGAACGTTCGTCAAAAAACCGCTACAGATTAACGAATATTGATTTTCTAAACCGATTGAATGGCCTTACATAAAAGCTCTGTTTTCAAAAAGACGGCGCTGCATGTCCAAAAATGCGCCTCACAATAGATTTTTTGAAAGAGGCTTTTGGTAAATGCTTGATCTCACAAAACGGCCGAGTAAGTTGTCCTACGAAATCAAGTGATATCAAACTTTTGAACTATTTATTGTGGGGATATGTACAGTCGTTAGTCTGCAGTGACTAACCAAAAGCTTTGATACACTTGGAAACCAACATTCATCGCGTTATTGCCGATATACTCAGCTACTGGAAAACGTATCCAGATTATGATTCGAAGCAGCCGTGGGAGGCACATGCCAAAAATCCTATTTAAAACATAATGACATAAATTTCTGTGTTCTTCTATTAGAAGCAGCATATCGTACCAAAAATCTTAGTAGAACCGAATTACTAGTTCGCGTGACAAAATTTAGTCGAAAATTCCTTTTAACAGATTTGAAACGCTGGTAAAATGAAAAAGACCAAAACACTCTGATTTTAAGAGTGTCCAATGAACACTGACATTGGCCTGCAATTGATATCAGTGAAAAGTATTTTTGAAGGAAGTTGGCCTGGTTATATATGATAATTATGTTTGTTTGTCACGCGAAGTTAAATTTCTGGAAATTGTGACGAAGCTCTTCCATATGATAAGAACCATCGATGACTAGTTAATACTCGATCCAATAAATTGTGTAATCAGATTTCATATTATTGTATTTTTAAAATTTTTTAAAGTCTTCAACTATAAGCATGAGTACCAGCATACACAGCTGGAAAGAAACCTCAGTTAAATATACGCGCATAATTGGGAGCACTTAGCACAAGACCGTGCTGGATGACGGGGCATGTTTATTGAAATCAAGGTTCACCCTGGACTGTAGCGCCAGCCGATAATTTTAGAGTACGTTTATTTATTATTTTTTAAATAATTTAAAAATATTTAAAATAAATCTCATCTCATCTCATCTCATTTTCAATGACCCGCATGTTCCACTAAAGGAGTCGCGGGGGCAATGCATGCACGAGGGATCTCCAGGCCACTCGATCCTCCGCCATCGACTCTAACTCATCTGGAGCTATGCCCAAGCGCAACCAGGCGAGTGTTTGGACTTGGTCCAACCATCTCATCCTAGGTCTGCCAAGCGGTCGCCTACCTGATGGAAACGCATTCAAGGCACGCCTCGGAAGTCGTGATGATGGGGACATTCGTGCCACGTGACCAAACCAACGAAGTACAGCCCTTTCCGTTCGAAGAAGCCCAACATTGAGTTCCTCGCGCACTGTCGTGTTTCTCACCCTATCCCGGCGAGTAATTCCCACAACAGCACGAAGAAATCTCATCTCGGCAGCTTGTATTCGCGATCTTATTCTTTCCGTCATTACCCAAATTTCATGACCATAGGTGAGAGTTGGAACAAATACTGCGTTAAAAACCGCTAACTTGGCTTTGACACCAAGCTCGGCCTTCCTGATTACAGATCGACCAAGCTGTTTCAAAATTGACCAATGTAATATATAAAAAATTTTCAGAAAATAGTATGTATTTAAGAAAATATTTATTTCTAAAAATATAGAAAAAATATTCAAATTTGTTTATAACAGAAAGCTCTACCGTCACATGAAGAAAAACAAACATCACATGAAATCTCACACATCTAAATGCAAATTAAACTCCATAAAGGTCGATTCCATGAAAAAGATACTTCCATTAAATTTATTTACGACTGTCTCAAATCTCGTGCTTCAATTTGTATAGAGCGCGAATCTGTGCTAGTCACTACCATACAGTCACTCAGTGGTGGTGTGAGGAGTTGGAATAAGGGAAAAGTTGATTTGCCTTCAAGTCGGGCCCCTTTTTGACCGGTTTCAAGGCAACCATCTTGTTATCATATTTCTGGAAATACAATCCAACCGGTAGCGTCAATAAATCTCTGAATGTGTGTACCCATAGGAAACGTGCAAAGAGAACAAGCAAAAAGAAAATGAAAAATTCTAAAAGTCTAGCTCAATGTGACGATTAAACAAACTAGATGAAGTATGGCATTTTGCTAGAGCTGTGTGCTACCTTAAATTCCAATCAGTCAAACTGACAAACCAGCGCTCATTTCAAGGATACCGAGACGCATTTGTTAAGCGAAAGAAAAAGAATGACACATCTCTGGGGTCGTTGGAAGGACAAGTTTGCGAACACTGTCTCTAGATACGGGTGTATACACGAATATGCGTCATAAGAAGGAAATGCCAAACAGAGTTGTTATATGATCTTGTTTCAAAGTTAGTCTCGATTTCAACTGACTTCTTTGGATTAAGCAAAACTGAGAGTATTCACGAAATTCACAAAATGAATCGACTTTTGAAGCTAATGGAATATTTTGGTTAGGATCCGCGAGTACACAAAGTGGGGGGTTTTTGTATTTAATTAAGGAATTAACTCGTGATTAAGTTGTGAGTTCAAACTGGTTTATCGATTTTGAAGAAAAAGAAAACGTGATGCGTGGCCGTGGGGTGGATTTGATTGAGTAAGGTCTGCTGATGACTGTTGTGTGACCTTGTGTATTTTGGATGCTATGGTCGAGATTGTTGTACCACGTGCCGTAGCAGATTTTGCAGTTAACCGTGGAATAGCGTTTACGTGCGTAGGCTGCTACTTTCAACTGCTTGGGGTTTTCTTCACAAAAGATACCAACAACTTTCACTTTAATGCACCTCATTGACAATGTGTCAAAAGCAAAACCGCAACGACTTGCTTCTTAACAATTTGGTTCATACAATTAAGGTGTCTACATTCATATGGAGGAAATAGATCCGACGGCAGGAATGGTTGAAGAAGGGCATGTGCTAGAAGAAGCTAACTTAGGAAAAGGCTGCACATGAACTTAAAGGCTGATAAAACAAAATATGCAGGCCGCTCTAGAGTCTGTCCTTCTGAAAAAAGGTGGGCCGAAACAATCACCACCCAACATACTTAAAATGAGTTAAGTCATGGATTGCAGCTGAAAAAAGGTCGACACCTGAGTTCAAAACCAAAAATTCGTCTCGAACTGAATTTACTATTGCGAATGATTTGTTGCTCGAAATGAACGATTACTACGCAAATCGCAGTTGAAAATCCTGCCTTGACATATTTATAACCCACATTTGCAACTGGTAAGTTTATGCCCTGTTTTTTTACAAATTTATCTCTGACGATGGATCTGAGAACAAGCGATGCCAGTTAAAGCAAGATTTTGTTTCAATTAGTCTAATGGCATTTAAATAATTGTTTACAGATTCATTGATAAAGACACTAAAAAACAGGTTATAAGCCTCAAGTATGATTTTTTATGAGCTTCTGGCGCCAACAGAATGTTCTTAATTTGTGAAGCTAATTAAACAGTAGCTAAATCTCAAACACAGAGGCCTTGAAGGGAGCAGAATAGGAGCCAACTTCATCCCACAGTGTATGACCACACCTCATCGGAAAGTACGTCATAAAATAAAACATGCTCGCAGTTCTCAATAAGCAGAAATGGCGCAGTAAAATAGAAGCGCAAATCATTTGAACGTGTTTTTTGTTTGAATAAAGTTTATATAGTAATGTAACTAAAATTGGCTCTATCACCAAGCTCGACCTCCGTGATTACAGATCTACCAAGCTATTTTGAAATTACATTACTCCTCCCATCACTCGTGAAAAAACACTGAGGTACTTAAACTTCTCCACCTGCTTCAATGGGACTCCACTAACATGTAGATGGAATTGGGCAGGCGTTCTGGGAATAACCATAACCTCCGATTTGTCCACGTTAACCTTTATTTCAGCATTAGCACATACGGCCACAAACCTTTTTGGGGCGTGCTGGAGTTCCATTTGGGAGGATTTGAGGATAACTAAGTCATCTGCAAAAAGAAGATGACTTACCCTCAACTCTCCCAATGTAAAACATTCCTCGCCTCGACTGCACTGCAACATCCACGGTGAAAGGTGTTAATGTACTACCATTAACCCGAACAAATCTGCTATAGTTTGGGTATAGAGACTGAATGAACCTCAACAGAGAACCATCAATTCCATACTACTGCAGAATACTCCAGAGTTTATCTCGAGGGACTCGGTCGTATGCCTTTGCCAGATCTACAAAACGACTGTAGATCGGTTGGGTTTTCTCCCAAGCCTTCTCGAGTACCATTCTTTGAGTTTAAGTTTCCATACTGCCATTATAGTTGTCCCTTTAGTCTGAACACACAACTAAGAACTTTGTATTTCCAAAAACACAGCGACATTGTCTGAAATAAGATCACCTACAGTTTCTTATAGCTTACGCAAGAGACCTTTCTTGGCCCTAAGTCCGTTCCCATTTAGTGGGAGACAGCCATGTCATGGAAATTAATTTCCTTAATATCCTTGGATCAACGTTCAAACTCTTGGCTGTGCGGTCGTACGCTTTGAAACATTTTTCAACTATGTATATCCGTTTTTGATAATGAACTTTAAAATTATAGTGATAGAAAAAAATAATAACAACGTTAAGTGAAAATTAAATTTTTTGAGGCTATTATTGACTTAATCGCTGTTTTGACAGATTTAAAAATACTTAAACAGAATTTATTCGCTGGCAAAATTTGCACAGTGAATGATCATCAAATAAATACGAACATCAACTTTTTATAAGCTCATAAATGTTATTTTTTCGACGTGGAAATTTCTGTTGAAAAAAAAAACAAAAATGTTCGGTTAAGTGCTAATTCTACAGTGCACATCCCAAAAAAAAACACCGATGTATACCCGGGGCCTGACAGGCTTGAGAATAGAAATCCATGAGAATGTGCACGAATATTTGAAGAAAACCAAGCCTTACTTAATTAATAATAATTTCTATTTAAAAATAATCCTTTAGCTATTAAAAATAAAGAAAAAAATGAATAAATGCCTTAAACGTTTACTTGGTTGGCGGTAGCCAAATTCAAAATGAAGCAGTCGTTTGTACTCTATTCCAGTGACAGAACTTAGACACTATTTTCAAAGAGTGGTTTGAAAAATGTTGTAAATTTTTTCTTTGGCTATGGATAGTTGTATACCGAACAGTGTCGGCACTATAAATGAAGTTGCAGAATCCTTTCTATCGATATCGTCAACGGTTTCATTGTCGACAATCACTCAATACGAGACCCGCCGGACAACGGGCACTAGTCGAACCCTTTCTCGACTCTCTTGATCTCTAAGAGACCAAATCTTTAAAGTCAGACTCCATTGCTGAGGTGTCGATACGACACCTAGTGCAATATGCAATAACCAAGCTACTGAGTGTAGGAGACGCAACCAAGCTGTCGAGTAGTAAAATAATGGAGTTTATCGTTTTTTCCTTGTGTTAAATGTTTATTATGAAGTATATTTTATATATAATACATAAGTTTAGTTTCGGACTGGTCAGTGTGCTGAGGAGTTCGATTGACAATCCTGTTCTTTTAATTGTCCCCAGTAAGAAAGCGCGTGGCGTTCGAATCTCGAAAAAACAACATCTAACATTTTTTCACGGCTCCACCTCGTTCGAGTCACTGACAATGCTCAAAGAGTATAACTGCCTAGAAAAAACTTCTCAAAACCCCCATTCGGAGTCGGCATTGAACTGTAGGTCCTCAGGCACGCACAACACGAGTGGTTGCTGAGAAACTAGGCCCAGGTCCACCTCGGACTGTAGCGTCCACCTTGGACTGTAGCGCTATTAAGAAATACATACTATGAAACTATTGTGAGGCTAATCGAAGTATAGAGTGCAAAGAAATCCAATCAGAAATTTCGAAATTATTTATGCAACAATTAATGAAATAAACTTTGTTGTGACTTAAAAGCAAACAAACGTTTTTGAATTTTTCTTGACTTAATAAGTATCGCTGTAATTATTATAAGCTCAAGTTCAGCTTAATATACTCCGAAATCGTGGTTCTAGGTATCTTCGGAGGTCATCATGACCTAAATGCATTTATGCCATTTCTTTCGAAAAAAAAACGTTCATCTTCCGATGTAATTACCCTGGCAACCGCACTCTTCCGGCAAGCAATTCATATCTTCCAAAAGCCCCACGAACACCATTCCTCGGCTATCTTCAGATTGTCATACATTCTGAACTTTGCATTTCTAATTCCAATCGACATTAGTCAGCATCATCCAAAATCAATTCTTCGGGTCTAATCAATTTCATACTTTGAACATGAACAAGTTCAAGTTCCAAATCTGTACTGTTGCTAACATACGCGCGTACCGTCCCGATCTGGTTAATCTTATCGGACTTCCACCAGCATGACGAAGCCGAGCACTGCATAAATTATCCATAGACCCGTTTTCGTTTGAATCTTCCACCATACCCTACCGCACTAATTCATGTAACGACTAATTGCCCCCGAGTGGAGGGTTCCTCATGAATAGTCAAATCCGGAGCACACAAGAGACACATTCACAATGTGAAGTAAGTATGTATGTCAGCCACGCCCACGTACGAATTTTTGTATCCACAGAGCACAGTCAACTCATTCATTACGTTCGTATCTTGATACCTCTCATATTTGACGGCACAGCCAGATTATCGTATCGCCTTTACGTGAGCACTCGAATCGGACTTTAACACTCGCAACCGTTTGCACTCGGGGGAAATTCTTGCGTGGAAGCTCTTGGCGGAATCACAAAAACGCCAAGCGAGTAGCGTAATTTCGTGAATTCGGTGAAACTTTGTAAAGAAGCGCGTATCTTATCTGAATGATGTGGCAGAGTATGTTGGTGGGAGTGTTAAAGCTTAGCTCCACTGACTGACTGATCGCTCTCTCTTTTTTTGTTGGATTTTGTTTTTTTGTTTTGGTTTACTCAAGCAGACGAGGTCTACATACGAAGCGTCAATACGGTGAGCGCCACGAGGTTTCGCTAACGTCAGCGGCGGCGTCGTGACGCTAGACAAATACAGATTGTTGGCAATTTCAGCGGCTACGGTTATTGGCTTGTTTCTAACCTTTTTGGATGAATCTTCTACATTAATTCCCGGCCAATTGATTCAATTGCCGGCTGCCGGATGGTAAACAATGTCTCCCTGTCATCTGACGCTAGTCGTTGTAGTTCGTGCAATACCAATGACATGATGCTTTACGTAAGCTGCATGCCGCCTCACACGATGCATATGCAATTTCTGTCATCGACAGATAATGACATTTGAATAGGCAAGCGGTATGCATTTTCATCGCTCATTTGCCTACCTCATTGGGGGTTTTATGCAATTCGGCGTGGAATTTACGGGAGGGTGGCAACCGTGTTTAGCATTCGCTGCAGACAGGGATCTGTCAGATTCGTTGAGAGACTGATCTTATGCAATGGGAGGAGACGCGAGTGACACATCAGACGACATGTGTCAGTTCTCACGTCTCCCAAGTGAGATGGCATTCGTATCAGTTAAGCGCGTTTGTCAGCTGAAACAATGCCTGCAGCTTGTGTGAGTGCAGCCCATTATATCCTGTTGATGTATTCCCAATCCGAGAGTGGAAATTTATTTCGAGAACTATGGAATTTTCCTATGCCCATCGGCGAGTACAATTTGGGGTATATTTCTGGTGTTTAATTGTACGTGTTTGCTTGGGAATTTTCCACTCAAGCAACCAGTTCAAGTGAATTGCAACACCATATGGTGCGCGCATTTATGATAAGGCGAGATGGTAAGATTTATTTTGGGAAAAAAAGGGGGGAACGTGTTTCATTTGACTTGTGATACCTGTGAGATATGAATTTCGGGTGGTTGATTGGGTCCTTTCTTTATGTGTAGGCTGGGTTGACCTAGAAAATTTCAATGTTAGAAGAAAGTGGAGGTGGCTTCGTTAAAATCAGCTAACGTTTGGAAGGAATATGTTTTCTGGAGCACCACATTTTGTATTCAGTTGTACGAGTATATAGGGCACAAACCTAATTTTAGTGTTCAGATTCTGTTGGTCGTGAGTTTTTTTTCTTCATTAGCTGGCCCTACAGTCCGTGGTGGACTTGAGCCTAGTTTCACTTCCACTAGTGGAAGTAGTCTACAGTTTTATGCGTACTCCAAATGGCAAAGTTGGATGCGTTTAGAAGCAGATGTGGTACCCTGAAAATTAAAAATGATTGTGTTCGGAATCGAACCATGACCATTATCTTAGGAGCCGACGCACTAACCCACTACGCCACGATAGTTGTGGAGTTAAATCTTAATAAAAATTAAATAGTACTGGCTGCCGAAATAACCTAGCCAAGGGAGATAGATAGAGGTGAAAAGATAGAGGAGAAGAAAGCCTAATACCCTAACAGACCACCGACGAACAATAAAAAATAGAAAAGAAAACGGAAACAAGAGACAGGAAAGGCGTTGGACTATGGACTATGGACTAAGGACTATGCCTTTAACCACCAAAGATACTGGAAAGGAGCTCTCAGAGCTAAGCTAAGCTGAACAGGAGATTTTTGTCTCAGCACAGAACTCGCAAAATGATAACGTTGTGATCTGTAATGAGACTCTGGTGAAAGAATAGGCATATTACTCACAAGCAGACATCTGAAACTGTTCTTACGTTTCGCACACCGACAGTAGCTCTAAATCATGAATTATAGACACCATCGGAAGAGTGGTATCACCTAATGAACGCACGTGAGCTCAAAGATGATGGCTGAAAATTGTGTTTGCGGCAAAGATAACTGCCATACGCCTAATGACAGACATTGAATACAATTTTTTAGTGACACCAATCAGAACTTTGAAATCCCTTCTTCGCTAAGATGTTAGGTTTGAGTAAAGAGATGAAGACCAGAGTAGACACTTAAAGCATTTCAGGTCTCACTTCAGACTAAGAGAACCAATTGATGGTTTGCTTCGACTTCTCCGACTTATCTCTTATCTAGCGAAAATCACATAAAACTAAGTTCTCCTGCATATTAATGTCATGCGAATTAGTAAAAGTTAATCGCGAATATTTGCTAACATTTGCGTAACCTTGTCGGTTTGATAGGATAAAACGCTTGTAGATTTGTAGATATGCAATGACGTACTTACGCCAATTTGTTGACGAGAAAATGGCGTAGTGTTCAGAAAAAAGCAAAAACTTCAATACACGAGCCTGAGACCAGCGACTAAAGTATAATCTTTGATAAAACACATCCACATATAAATCCTACAATATCCACCAAAAAAGCTTTCCATTCGATGTCCTGCACACCCCCTTTACAAATGACCACAGAAAGATCTATGTTTAATGGCAAAAGGGTCTACTGAGTGTACGAATTTGAACCACTCGACTAGTGTCTGCGTCCTACATTGGCCGAAAATAAATATTGTTCTTAGGTAAGTACCTATGTAAATACATTCGCTTTTTAGAGTTCATTAAGCCCCTAGAAATGGTGTGGGAGTAGACAACCACCGTAAGGCCTATATATTCCGTCGGTGTTTAGAAATACACAAGTTTTTTATGAATCTTTCTACATCATCAAAAAAGTGACCAAGTGACTGCAATCTCCTTCCGAAAGTGGTGAAAAGATTCTATTTTTACAATAGTCGCGAAGAATCCTTAGACGAATTGCGAAAATGTTAATTTGAAAAAGTTCCTCCTACACCATGATGCGTTCACCCTTGCAACAGAGACTGATCATTAATAATTATCACTTTTTGCTCAACATCGGCCACAGGGTTCACATCGTTGGCCCGATGTCTAGATCCAGCTATCTTTTTTTTGCTTTAAGCCTTTATCCTTCAACATCTTCCTTCCGTATTCGTATAGGATAGTGCTAGAGACATGGTCCGAGGTGAATCCCAAGTTTCAACATAAAAATTCATAAGTTATTTCTGAGCCAGAACGCTACTTTAATGCAAAGATGTACAATTTTTTAAGCTAAAACTTTTTTAATGACTTTCGCTTCATTGAGGGCTGACTTCTGTTGCATTCGATGTTTGAGCTTCAGCATTTTTTGTGGGGCTACAGTCTGAGGTGGACCTGGGACTGAACCCCCATGCCTCTCCAGCTAGCACGATCCTTCGCTAGCTGTCTCCAGCACACCAAGTCGGATGAGGCCTTTCTCCACCTATATGTGCCACATTAATCGTGAATGTCTGCTGTTGCTTTGTTCCACAAAATCTGATTAGCCATCTTAGGCGTTGGATCCGTAGATGCCTGGCATGGTCGAATCTTCCTATCCACCATCTTCTTTTTGTGGGAGATTATCCATTCTATCACGGTCCTTGATAAATACATCTTCACAGTCCGGGGTAAACCTGGGCCTCAACCAACAAGCCTCTCAAGCTGGCACGATCTTTATCCAGCTGTCTTGAATTACGCACCCAAGTTTGATGGATTGTCGTGTTCAAATATGACACTTCTCCGTTCTGTTTTCCAATTGTTATGCCTTAAATATGCTTCAGGAATAGTAGCGTTATCCAAAATCCTGTTCTCATACAGACCAGAGATTTTGGTAGAACTGCATTTGCAAGAAATCTAGTCACTGATCTAGGTAAAATATTCTAGACATCCAAAGGATTGTTCACTTGAAGAGCATTAATTATTTTTTTCCTTTAAAATGTATAAATCGGAAAATGTATTTATTTATCTATTAGTTTGATAAACTACATACAAATGTACACGCATAGGACAGCTGTACATATCTTCACATAATCGATGTACTTTTTTCCAAAAAGTTTAATTTAAACTTCAAATGACAGATAAGATAGAAACCAGTCCATACCTTCTAACACATACATGCTCTGCAGCCACGTGTGTACAAACATTCTCAAACATTCATACGATCAGTCTAGCCAAGCCCTCTCTTTCCAGTCGATAACAATAATCCTTATCCTTTTTGCATCAATAGACGAGCTCTTGAACTTATTTTTAGACTTCCATAAAATAACGCGAAAAACAGAAACTTCAAAATGAATCACATCGCTTATGCCACTAAATTCTTTTTTGCAAATGATGGAACTTTTTTTATGAACTCTGCCAATGTCAGACATTCGACTAGTCAGATAACAAATATCGATTTGTGATATAATTTTTATCGCCAAACGAGGGGCAGTGATTTCTGATGAACTACGAGCATGCACGTAGGCTACAGTGAGTCAAACTCAGTTGGAATGCCAAGTGGTTGAATTCACACGGTGATTGGGATCAATTTGCATGTGACAGTGATACCGGTATCAATCACATGATGTCATTCCGTAATTAATTAAGTGCCGATACATGCGGGAAAAATTTTGTTCATATCTATTCACAAGAACTGTTAAATCCAGTTCAATTCTTAAGCCATAAGGTGTGTGAAAAGCAAGTGCGTTCTTCGTATATTGTGTCTCTGTTGAATAAGGCAAATCAAATCGATCAACAGTTTGCGATCTAAGTTCAAAATAATGATCCATTTCTCTCGCGTTCTTGTAATATCTTCAGTGTTGTCATCTTGTGCTTAATTTAAAAAATCTAACTGCCACTGGATATGTTCTACCCTTGAGATTGTTTCTTGATTTTTCTTTCATTAACTGATTTGGCTTGAATGTTGAATGCGGTGGCTCGAAAGTGTGGCGATGTTTTGATCTGAAGATCCAAGAAAATGTATAGAAAGATAGCCCTTAGACCGAACTTAAGTCTACCTAGCAGACCAAATCTAAGTCTAACAAATCTTAACATTAGTTAATCCACACTCTTTCCGCTTATAGTCGTAAGGCCGAGCTCGTCGTGCCCTCTCGCTCGCACCCCACCCGATTGCATGCAAAATATCGTGCCCTTATCTAGCTAAGAGAAGACAGGATTTAAAAAGTAGAAAGTGAAAATAGCCTTATACCCTAACAGACCTCGGACAGACAACTAAAAACATATGATAAAGAACTGAATGAAGGGACAGAAAAGATGAACGTGTACGAATTTACCATCAAAAGGGACCGAAAGGGGGCTGTCTGAAGAAGCTTCTGTTACATTATTTCTGTTTTTCTAACATTTTATGAATGTGGATTTGAAACTAAACGCTTTCATTCATTCATCCCTTTGCCTTAATTTTTGTGAGACTTAAAAGCAACACACTCGGGTGGGGCCTTAAGCCTTTCATTCCCTTAAATCATCCGATTAACAACCAAGCAATACCAATTTACAGCGTCATGAATTTTGTTGTGAAACTAATTGTTCAAATTGTTTACAATTAAACCGGAATTATCTTATCGCTTCGGTGTAAATATTTGTCTTCTCCAATCGTTTTCGGTCTGCGCATTTACAGCAGATTCACCTCCGTTTATCTCCAGTAGCTTTCTTTAACCGATTTTTTCATGCGAATGCACGCCACGAAAACAATTAAGATCCCCGAAATGTACATGTTGTCTTCCGTAGACTCTGCCAGCATCCTAAATTACTCATCTCCGAAGACGAACAAACAAATTGTTGTCTTTTTGGATTATTCATATGGACACATGTATAAATCTTATCGCGGACGGCTAAGGAAAACAACAGGAATGCGTTCTTATCGTTGCAGTGTTTTAACTTTGCACTGAGAAATGTACGAGCAAAATCTAATAAAAGATAACGTTTTAGTGCAGATCAGCAGATAGATAATTTCTGAACTTCAAATTACTTGGGAAAAACCTCGTCGTGAGTTGGGTTTTTCACAATTGTTCCCACTGTTAAATTAGCCAGTCAGTGGCTGTTGGAATTACTATAAACTTGGGCAAATTATTTGAATCAGATTTTTTGAGATACATTCAAAGGAAAGAAGTTAATTAGACTTAATTTTGAAATGCAACATACGTTGCCCATGTTTCAGAGGAAAACCTCATCCAAGGTGACAAACAGAGTCCGAAAATGAGCAAAACAAATTTGGGTGTGAAATAAGATGACGAATGGCAGAATGGACAGGAAGATTGGCCCAGTTTCACCACGTGAATAAATAGCAGAGTCCCAGTTCCTGTCAAGCTAAACTTTTCAATTTTCAACATCTTTTAACCGATCACTCACATGAAGTTTCCGGTAATGCTTAAGTCTTAGACGACATTCAAAGAAAAAAATGTCTGACTGAAAATAACCTTTTTGAGTGCTCTTCAAAAATTAGATAATTTCGTATACTTATTGTTTTTGGTAATTGTATTTTACAAATAAATTTCTGGGGGCTGTTCGATTAATAAGTAGCTTTAGAAACTAAATACTTTGAATGAATTCGAATTTAGTTCACTGATTTGATTGTTTCTTCATTTCTGGTGTATCCAGGATTATTATCCAGGATTTTCTGTACAGAACTCCACTCTCATTCAGTTTTGAAATCTTCAGCTGAATCCATTTTTAATCCACCATCTTTTTTTCATGCCCAAAGGGTCTTGGCCTCGAATCATTGGAAATTGCTCCAATCTTAGCTATCTCATGAACCTTGATGATCTGGTGATCGTTCAAAACAATATCATGGATTTTGTTGAACATTTCATTCGTTGTGACCTCATTTGGGGATCCATGGCGCTCAGCGTCTTTTGTACTTGTACGACCGCAACGAAATTCAGTGAACCACTTGAGAACTATTCCATGCGAGAGTCTTTATAATATTTTTTTAAGTTTGTCTTCAGAGTCTTTACCGCGCAAAAAGTTGTGTTATATAAATATACGAAACTTACTTTTCCATTTTAACAAAGTTACTTCGATTACTGTAAAAATCTAAGTGTTTGACAGCTCTATTAGGTTTTGTATTCTTTTGTTACAAAGAAACAAGGATATCAGAAAATAATTCTTTATTCAACCCGAGCGACATCTTATATCAAAGTCACTGACTTATCGAAGAGAGGTTGACAAGGCTGGCATCAAAGTTTATACGTAAGGTTGTTCAAAGATCAGAGATTGTTTAAATGAAACAGTCGTTCATTTCATTTAAGTGAAGACTGTACGTCAAACTATGTGCAGTAAAATTGTAGAACATGACTTTGTATGTAAGTGGACACGCGTTTACCGCACGGCCACGCATTCATACAAATTATTATTATGCAAACCGTCTGTAGTAGATCAGCAAGATAGTTCAATTTATTACAATTGTGGGATTTGACGTTTCATGTAAGTGGCTGTTTATAACTTGCAATCGATTGGGAAAACAAGTATGGAAAAGATACTAATTGAGTTCAAAAGCAATAACAAAATAGTTATTACCCTCAATTTTTAACGCCTTTCTGCATCCATGGCAAAACGAATTTATTTCTCGATCTCAGTTGTCACTTTTCACAATGACAGCAAAGTAATGCGACGCGATGTCAAAATTTGCTGCACGTTTGTTTCGTTGTGCAATTCTGCATCCATCAATTAATACTGTGTTCCTGGACAGTATTCGATGCTGCTGTTGTATCAAAAAAGAGTAGCTGAAGATGACATTCATTTCTTTAAGCTTTTCTTGAATTGGCTCTTGTGTAAAGGTTACTTGATGAGGGACTTCTTTAGGCTGTTAACCATATTTAATGATCAATCTCATGTGCAAATGTGCATCTTACATTCTATACTGTAGTCGGTACCTGGCTGTACACAAGTCTTAGACTCTCAATGTATGTACGAGTATGTAAGATTTCCCGAAACGCCGAATCGGACGAGACTATTGGACCCCTTTCCGTTCCTCTTCCACGAGTTCTCTTAGTCGTGTAGGTTCTCTCGATTTCTCTACAGTTCTTTACTGATCGCTCGTGTTATTTTCAGCATCTGATTGGATCAGATCTTGGTTATCGACTGAATTTCCAAAATATATTTTCTTCTGTTGGCTAATAACGGGCATCGGCACAATTTGTGTGCCGTAGTCTGTTCTTCCTCCAGGCATAGTTTACAAGCATCATTCTCAAGAAGCCCCACCTTTAGATGATACTTGAAGCTCTCTTGTAGACAACGCCACCACCCATTTTGAAGTTCTTGCTTCAAGCTATTTCCATTCTTGCTGTTTACATTCTCCTACGGTGGACGGCCTCCTTTAGTTTTCTGCGTAAGGCACCAAATGGTTCCGGACCGATCAGTACCGAGATTGATCCCTTCTTGGCTAGGTAGTCTGCCTTCGTGTCGATGCACACGGGCGTTTTTTTTCGAACGCTCAGTGCTATTGCAGAAAAATCCTGCAGTGGAAATATGCATACATGCATCTTCCAAAATAAGACAATGTAGCTCAAAAAGGACGCGCGGCACCTCACGTGCACAACTGTGAATACGCTAGCACGCAAAAAAGGTGTTGCAGCGTTAGAAAACTAGTCCTATGGACAAAGAGGTATTTAGTTTGAGTTGATGGTAGACCTCTTTCACATACCGTGGTCAAAGTTTTTCCGACAAAAATAAATTGGTCTTTGAAATTCTTGATGTCCATTGCGTCACCAATTTGATGAAGGCGGGTATTTTTCTCCCCCACAGATAATTCTGTTTTTTGGTATTTTTGGCAAGTAAAACTGCTTTTGCTGCCGTCATAAAAATGAAATTAACGCAGCCGTGTAGCAAAACAAGAGATAGCGCCGAGATTCTTTTAAGTGGTTCTTCAAGACACCCCATCCGAGCGCTTCGATTCCTATCCAAATTCCATGCAAATTCGTACAAGGCGAGCCTGTTGCGTCAAATTTCTGTTCAAAATCCACGCTTCTATGAGCCCAAACCGTCGAGTGACACCAGTCGAGCCTTTTGAATAATAACCTCCGAAATTTTGGCACAAATTCTCTCCCAGTCAGTCATAGTAAACAAATCTTTAATTTGAATTTTGTTTCTCCTCTGTTTGATATTTATTCATTTGCTTGCGTCTAAAAATAGTCACACTCGGCCATACGAAAAGGAATTGGCTTACAAAATACGCCACAATTATTGCATCATTTACTTCTTTCTGCGTGCATGGCGAAATGAAACTGCCTCTGTTCGGCGATACCGCTCTGCTATGTCGTACTATTTTTACGTTCCCCTACTCCACTCATTTATGTACTTATTCTTTTTACGATAATTAAATACCCTTATGCACGTTTCTGCGGGTTGACGGCATTCCGGAGAAACCTCTACCGGTTTTCTTTTGCATCCGCCAAAAACCCGTCATATGAGAGTAATCTGCACCACTCTCGTACGTGCCAACGCACGACGGCGCACCATTTTCGATCGAATGCCAAGCCCCACACTCTCTAGATGCACAGATACTGCAAACCCCGCGGAAACTGTGAGCAATGTAGGCACACAGCAAAAGGGAGAATGAATTCACCGGTCCTCCTTTGCCTTCGCCTTCCCACCGCATGGTGTCACCCCTGCCACCAACATGACGCACACACACAATCGGTCGAGTAATTAGACCAAGCTGGGGTGCACCCAAGCTGATTGGCTCGTTAGTCGAGCGAGCCTCCGTGAATGACGTCACGTACACATGAGCAGAATGCACTTTGACCATCAAACACATTGAGTCGGTGCTGTCTATCACGTAGTCCTCGCCTCAGAGAGTCCCCGAGATTCGTTCACGTGTGTCATACAAACTTATGTAGAACTTCGAGGCTGAATCACGGTACGGGCAAGAAGTGTGCAAACCCTTGAGGCCGGTTGGTCACTTTCTCCAGCGGAAGTCTGGCGGCAAAGAGCACCAGCAGCAGTTGAAGAGAGCAAGAGAGTTTTCGAAGTCGAGTTCGAAATGTACAAACACCGGTTGAACCAGCTCAATAGGTCAAGTGGAACGAGTGTTGGGGTAGACTCGAGAGACGGCACGTTTCGCCTTTGGCACGTTTTGCTTCACTGTTGGTGATCTTTTGAGTTGTTAATGGGAGCATGGTGTTTGTGGTCCCATATGGTCTAGTGGCTAGGATATCTGGCTTTCACCCAGAAGGCCCGGGTTCGATTCCCGGTATGGGAAGGAATTTTTTTTTCCTCGTTGTCATTCATGAAATACTTATGAAATCAATTTTTGTAAAGATTAGCCGGCATTGACTAATCGGCTGACCATGGTCGAGTCGATGATGAATCCCGTGGGGGGGCGCCATCGTTTGTCAACAACTAACGCGTGCCTTCATGTGCAAATTGAATGAAAAATTCAAAATGTTAGACATGATTTGCCGTTTGAGACCGATTTGTTGCTTAGTCAGGAGGCTATTTTTAGGTCTGCTGCTTTTCACTGTTGACCGGCAAATTTTTAGATTTATTGGGATTTGTATGAGTAGTCAGGGTAACTGGTTTCCAGTCCATTGTATCGCATATTCGTGGCGTTTATCACGGGTTGCTTTGAGTGCGAGACAAGGGACTGACAAAGAGTTGAAGAAGAGTTATGGTGTAGATGGACGAAGAGCGTTGCTATGCAATCAAAAGTTTATTGGTATCGACTCTGAATGAATAAACAAACCTTTTAAATAGAAATCAATCCGAATGACGTATGATGAGCAGTTGTTGATCGTCAGTCAGATCGGTAAGCTCTATAAATATTTAACGAGTGGGTCATTGGGTCCAGGGTTCTTCGTCAAAAAATATTCCACAACAGAAATGCGTAAAGAATTCGCATTTTGATCAAAGTTTGAATATGAAAGCAGATGATTTGTTGTCAATTCGCATTTTTCTAGTTAGGTGTGACGTCGATATTTTAATTTGGTCGATGTTCCGTTCTCATAGGTTCATGGGTAATACCGACAGTTCACATATATCTTTGAGGATACCCAAGCCGCGCTAATGGTTCTGAAAAGTAAAATCTAAAAGATTCTAAGCTGTCATACTTCCTTCCAGAGGCTTAACCATAACAACACAGTCAACACTGTACTCAAGGGAATGAAATAGCTTATGAGCGTGCTATGCAAGGAGTTCAACTATTGACAAGGCCTGAAAGCATTCCACGATCAGCAGCTAACAAAAAAGGGGATAGGACTACTTTGGCTTTAGTCAGTTGTACATCATAGAGTACATTACGCAAAGTATGGGTAACATTTTGCCATTTCTTTGGTAATTAGTGGATATCTTGCCAATCACAGTTCGTCTTTTGAGCCCAAGAAAGAATAAAGCCAGTTGATGCGAACCGTATTCCTAAAAAAACATTCTGCATTGACTGAAACAAGTGAAACCAGAACGGTTCCGATTTGATGAATACGATGGGTTGGACAATTTTTGCAACATATGGCCGAACTTTGTCATGGTGAAAGAAAACTTTGTCATGTCTTTTGGCATTATGTGGTCGTTTAAGCTACAATTCTCCGCTCAATTGACCAATTGTTGTTTGTAACGTTCATCTTGTGTTTGGGATGAATCTTGGCCCAATAACGCCTTCGACTCTTCAAACGTTTCTGTGCACTTTTTGCGTTCTTTGTAACTGGTGTCAAAATCGCCACTTTATAAACGCTGAAATTACTACTCACATATAGAGCATGTTTTGATGTTTTTTGTTTAGTCCTATTGTCAGAAATTCGCTAACCTCCTTCGATTCAATATTTCGGCAATCTCTGTTAAAACGATTTCATTCATTCTTCTGTATATAATATTTGAGAGCAAAAAAAAGTCAGAAAAAAGTCTTAATTTTAATCAGTTTAGAAACTTTAGTGCCTATTTTCCCTTACGGATTGAAATACATTTTATGATTTACTTCAACTTTAAAACATCCTCCGATGATCTTTATGCAGGTCAACTTTAGTGATTCAACTTTTTACCCAGAAATTGCGAATTTCTGACCGTGAACTGTGTATTCTCCGTTTCACAACTTCAAATGGAATTTCCTTTCCAGTCCCGTGCCAAGCACGCTTTTAAAATTAATCAAACACGAGTTTTTTTTCATGTTTCAATGCGAGCAAAAGCATTAACACGTTAAAGCCCAAAGCTTGTATTGGAACAACATCCACTACTCCCTCCAACTAACCGCGATCAACTCTTCAGATAAAGCTTACAAAATATTTTGAAAAAGCTAATTTCTTGCCTTTATTGACCTTCGGCTGACTTAGTCACTAGCTTTTCATTAAAATTCTTCAATTTAAATTTTTCTAGCCACAGATATGTCCATAATTATGATCTTTTTTACGGTTCCATGTGTTGAGTGACGTTGGTGCTTGCCTTCAAATGCGACCACAATTTAATTCCCACGTCTGCATCCAACCAGCTTCTGAATTTTGAATATTTTGTGTACAATTTTGAATGAAACACCGTCACCATAGACGTCACGAAGACAGAAGACGGATTGCTGAAGGTGAAGATGGATTGCTCTTTGTAGGAAAAATCTCGTTTTGTTTTTTTGGATATGAATCTCGAAGGTTTTAAATGGAAAAGAAGTGCACGGGAATCTATATTTGGATTCATTGTGAAGAAACTCAGTTCAAGGCATTGTTCACTGCAAATGCAAAAAGAAAGACAAAGCAAATGATCGTGTGTGAACAGTGTCTGACCAGAAAGTGGTTTAAAGCAAGTACAGGAAATAGACAAATTCAAGACAGTTTCTAAATTTTGCAATATGACGAATCTGATAATATTTTCGCGTATGGACACAATTTCGTTATTTTTATTAAGCAAAATTCAACTGAAGGTCTTTGTTAACCCGACTTCATACCTATTGACCACCAATTCTTTAGCAAAATTATGATGTCATCGGTGAAGAACGCTTTTATTTTACTCAGTAAATGGGATTTTAGGGGCCTGTCTTGAAGCCCCCCTTGACTTTATTTCATTGAACGGGTTGTGCGGAAAGAGTTCTTTGTTTGCAGTTTGCGTTGGATGCATACAAATTTCCCCACAATTTCTGATTGCTCATCAAATATTGTGGTCGGGCGTTGTTATAATGGAAGACAACATATCTTATTAGTAAAAGAGTCTGGTTGTATTCAATTGTCTGGGTTAGCAGATTGGTTTGTTCACAGTAGAGTTGAGATTTATGAGTTTAATTACTTACTTATCAGGCCATTTACAGCTGGAGGATCTGAGCCTGATTAGTTGCCTCTTTCCATTACTGACAGTCGGTTGCTTTCTTCACAGTTGAACCGTTATAGTGTCCATTGGACCCACTGAACTGGTAAAGATTGAGTAGGATAAACAGATTTGCAATCTTTTCGAATTCAAACAACGAATCGAATTTCGTATTGAGACTCGGTCATTCCACTTTTGCCACAATCGATCGGATGACTGGTTCAAGAGGACGGCAAAATATCTTCTACTTCTGTTTGGTCAATGAGGGGGTTTTGGAATCTTGATCGGTCAACTTAATAGACATGCAACCTCTAGAAATCTAAAGAGTTTTGCTGGAATGGATATCGTTAGATCAGTGAGTGACTGAAAGAAATCGCATGACGATTGCTCATAAAAAGAAGTCAACAACTTTAGAGTCCCACTCGATCAATCAAGAAAAGATGTTGATTTTTAGCCTGCTGTGATTTATCAACTGTAAGACTGTTTATTTAAACGAGTTTTGCCATTGACCTAGAAGTCTTTTGCAAAAATCATCGTCAGAGGCGATTGCAAGATATGCTCCCAGACTATCAACCGTGCACCAGATATTCTCCTCTTCTTAATTCATACATCCGTTTCAGCCGCACAAAGTATAGTCGGAAAGTTGTGTGAATAAATTATGAACAAATTGAGAAAAATAGACGAAGTGACCGTCCTACGTAAGCGAGAAGGTTACCAATTACATCCTCGAACGTAGGCTTGTAGATTTAATTGCTTTCTATTTACAGTGTGGCTGACTGCAGTTCATAAATCAGTAATTAAAGTTCAAATAGTGTCTGGAATCAAACTTAAACTGAACCGTTTTAACTTATAGAACATCTGGTAAATTGATCGATTCATTTGGAAGTTACAGTCTTGTTCTTCATCTGGCCTAGCTGCCAGCCGAATATTCGGTATCCGGTTTCCGGCGATTTTACGTTCGTAATTTTAGGAGTTCGAAAAAACTAGCGTATTTTTAAGTCACGCTGAGACCCTTACGTTTACTAAAAAAAATCCTTAGAAATAAGTGCAACAAATCATTCTGCAAAAACTGAAGAGTTTTAGCTCAGATACCATCTATTAAATTGAACGATTCATTTAAAGGTTACAATTTAATTTTGCATCCATAATTTTCAAAGTTTGAAAAAATGATATTATGATGTTATTTTCACCCTGAAATTCGTACATTCACTTAAAAAGTGCCAAGGAATAAATCCAATAAAATCATTCGCATCAGAAGGAATCAAAGCCACATTATCAAAGAAAATTATCGTTACTATCAATGTCCACAATTAAATAATTGTCATGAAACCACAATAATTACCAAATCCCGTCTGATAATCTTTCTCGTCAGTGAGACTATAAATTTCACTTACATAAAGCACGATCTTATCGCTAATCGATCAAGGCGTAAATCACACCAAACGCAAGCTCAGTCAGATGCATAACCTCATCTCATTTTCAATTACAAATCATTTTGCGCCGCGATCGATGACATCCAGCCCCATGCACTCGATAAACGCCTTCAATTATCACCGGAGTGCACCACATTTATCGACCAATTCAACTAAATGCGATACCCTCAGAATTAGCATCACCAGTCACACCACTAAGGAGTGGAAATTTGCTTAATTAGTCCGAGACGTGGCGTTACAATGTAATCGGACTCATCCCCAGTACCCACAATCTGTGAATGAGAACAAAACTTCACACTCTTAGATGAAAATCTAATAAGTACGAATGGTATAATTTTCTCCACCGCATGCGACATGCGGTGAATATGTAAACAGAAAAACGATCGCGATGAGATGATGTATTCATACTGGCGAACGACCTTCAGATGACATTCAAGGGAAAAGCGAAATACCCAGCAGCGGCAGCAGCCAGCCATGAAGAAGGGGGGCAGTACACGCGAGAGGCTCGTCCATGCGTTCATTCATGTGACTCAGTTCAGCACGAATCCAATTTTGCTGTGTGCCAAGAACATACAGTGTTGGTCTTCTTGCCTTGGTCTTAGCGTGGCCGCGTCAGTGTATTCTGTTCTGTTTTCTCAAACTCGTGACCAGCGGGTTTTGCGACCGCAAACGGACACACCTCCCACCACCACATACGATTGCCGCCACACCGCCAAATCAGAATGTGGACACTCGCTGTCGTCGCCGTCTTACGATTGGCAAACTGAACATTGCATCATTTGATTCTGGGATATTTTCGGGACTGCTACACTGATACAGATCCACAAACACGGTTTTGCATGCCTTGCCACCATCCCGTGGATACGCAGATACTCATGGTGTTTGCCCACGCGAATTTTTTTCCTCTTCTAGGAATATTAGCTTTTTTGCCCCTATTTTCCAACCCGCCGCATCGTTTGCTGAATCTTAAGTGTTTTTTTTTTGAGCGTTTCTCTAGAATCCGGACGCCGACAACCGAAAGCCGAAAAGCAAGTGGGCACGGAATGTGATCTCTCAAACTAATTAGAAATCCGCACGAGTGTATTTCGTCTAGCGACGCGGGGAGGGATAGAGTTTGTAAGTTTTTTTGTCGTGCGAAAAATTAATCATCACGTTTCAAAGGTCGATCGAATCATCTTTTAGGCGACTACGTGTGTAGTCACATGATGCCATTCCCGCAGTTGGAACAGGTTTATTCTTCTCCCGCTTGACTTCGCTCATTAGCCTGTGTAACCGTCTGAGACAGAATGAGTTGTGCGTTGACGGATTAGTGGCCGATCGGATCACTATTGATAGGTCATTGACAAGCGCGCTTGGTAGTGCCTGCAGCTGCTATCCCCTCGATCAAAGCTTCTGGTGACGTTAATGGATACGCGCGAGTTGAGATGGATACACAAGAACGTATCCGCCACCGAGTGGGTGTGTTTATAAACAATTTTGAAATGTGTACAAAATTGTCTATTTTTATAAAGTTTCACCATGCTTGACATTCAGTGGTTTTATATCAATTTATTTATTGCTGAGGCTGGCAGAACGTTGTTTATCGCGAAGTGGGTTGTAAGTTGGAAGCGAATAGATTTCTACCACAAGCCAAAAAACGCGTCGAAAACATCAAGGTCACCGGAGGCATTTACATAATTTTTCAACAAGTTCACATGCTGCACGCAGAGCGATGGGACTATGACGTTGGGAGGAATTGGAAATATTGTGCATTGGAAGATTTCATGAGGAAATACATGACTAAAGTAGAAAAAGGTTGCATCCGACTACATGCGAAATGATCTGTCAAATTCATTAAAAACAGCTGTGGGAAATCTCAGCTGCTCCATCTGCTTATTAGCGAGTGACATGTGGTGGGATTATTAAACAACAAACTCTTCGGGTGATGTACAACCCACTGTTCGTTGTTTGATGTACCACCCGAAGAGTTCGTTGTCTTCCGCAAAATCGTTCGTATATAAATCCAATACCCATCACGGTTAGTTTAGTTGAGTCGCGTCTGACTTAAGTACATAACTCATTGTCTGTAACGTAACATCGTGTATTGTATCTCCTAACCATCCGGTTGTCATCTCCTTAAAAATATGTCAGTCAGAAATGTCTTTCTAAAAGCCTACTCTTCAAGTTATACTGGGTGTTTCTTAAAACAAGTGACAATTATGTATACATATATATTTGCCAAATTTGCAAGTTCTCAGATTGCAAACTGTCACTGTCATGTTTATTCAGTAGTCTTTGCAATTTTATCGTGATGATACGCACCACATGTTACAAAATTTTAAAAATTAGGCTCTAAAATTGTAGTTCTGTGCGCGGGAACACTTGCACCACGTTAAACTCGACATATTCTACCATCTGACCACTCTTCATCCTTCTGTTGATCATTGTCACACAACATTTTCTTTGCAATAGTCTGTGGTACCGAGACGCTTTAGAGTACGTTCTAAAGAGAATATTGCACCTGTTCAGGAATGCGTGGAAGAAGATCGTAATTTATCGAATCGACGTCGTTCACAATAACTTGGTCTGTCTACTTTATGGACAATTTTACGCAAATGTTTTGATTTAAAAGCTTACAAAATCCAATTCATACAAGCCGAATAACCATCGTTGGGTCGAAATTTCGCTAAAAGAGCCAAAAACAACTTGCATTGGATCCGCTGTTTTATCGAAAAAATATGTTCAGCGATGAGTCAAATTTTTGGTTCAGTGGGTATGTCATCATCAGAAGGTGTCGTTAAATAGCAAATTTCAATTTTGTCTTTATTTCATTTGTCCTTATTTCACGTCACCCTCTATAGATAAAAAGCGGAAATTAAGGTAGTTACAAATTCCATTAAACAAGAATGTGGGTGACAAAACTGTCCGGATGCGATATTTGGCGAAATCTATGCTTAGCTATTTTTAATTCTGGTACGCTGTACTCCCCTGGTATGTGCGTCGATCCCTACAAACAAGATTTACAATTCTAGGTTCAAAACAAAGAGCAAGCAACAATTTAAAAAAAAATGTTCACATCTCTGGCATTTTTGAGTCATTGACAATGCTCAAAGCGTATAACTGTCTACAAAAAGCTTCTCAATCTTGCCGTAGGTCCCCTTCACTCGTGAAAGAACAATAGCACACACAGCAGGAGTGGTTGCTGAGAAGCAACCAACGCTAGCGCCGCCATTGTTATTATTTTTCGTGGTATTCTGAAATCTTTTTGAATTGATGAACTTCTTTGTTCAAAGCAAGAAATCTTTCATTATACTATGAAACCAGCTCTTTGGGAATTGTGCTGCCAAGGACTTGTGATTCCACAAACTTTTGCTGAGGAACAATTTTTGAATTGAAATTTCCACATCAGTCACAAATTTGAAGTTTGGCGCTACATAAGAAAATGGGATTTGCTTTTATTTCGCTATATGTCTAAAAATAAATAATGCCAAAAAAGTAGCGGAAATAATGTCAAATAGAAAAATGTTGACTGTGGTTACGTCTTCAAACCGAAAAAAATGGCAGATAGTCCACATTCCGTTTTGTGAATTGAAGCCAAATGAAGTAATCGGCCTTACTTCACTTTTGAAAGCGAAATGATATTAATTCTTTTAAAATTAGGTTTTAGATTTTCTGCTGTAGATATTAAGCCAAATCCCCAAGCATTGCATCGTCACCCTAGGAAGGAGTGGTACTTAAAAATACTTATAAGTCTGAGTTAAATCCATTTCGTTAGTTCTAGTTAAGAGTGTAACATGCACAATTTCTAATATCATGATTATGTCTGAGGACGACATCATCGCATTGCCACGACGAATTCTTAGAATCGATGAAACACAGTCAGGATGTTCTTCCTTGATCTGCGAATGTTACTATGACTGCGTTTACAAGACAATTCTACGAAAATAACTTTCTCTAAGTCTCTATGAATATAACGAGAAAATTCTTCAACTCCTCCTCAACAAAGATTCATTCTTAAGCCGAAGTCGCACATAATCATTCGTCGTGATTTTTGTCAAAATATCGCCTTAAATTTTTAGAAAAAAAAAAACACCTCTAAACAGCAATCTTGTGACATTCGATCGTGATTCCGGTAATTGACGTCAAAAAAACAATCAAGTTGCAATCAGACGAGAATCCCCTCATAACACGATGAATTAGCAACAACTCCGTGTCGGGTAGATAACCAGTTGTAACCCTTGTTTCGTCGTGACCAAAAATAAGCGTGACTCTCATAAAACACACACCCCTTCTGTCCGATAAACCCAGTAAAAGGTTTTAAAGGCACATATTCACCACGCCACCAATTATCACCCGAAAATCGTCGGTTTATTTTGATTACAAACCTTCCTCCTCACCGGAGCGTCTGCGATCAGCAGACAACGGCCGCAAGATGCACAATCACTGGCAATAATCAATCATCGCTCGGATGAACGTGCTAAACGAAACCCCCTGCGACATAGTTCGCTTTAAGCTAAGTTCTCTCACGTTTTACGCGCAAAAAATGTCTCAGCGTCTCTCAATGGACTTCAGGCCACAAGCCGCTCGTGGATTGTGGAAACTCCAGAAACGCCAGCACGTATCACCTGATATTGCGGGCATTCCAACGTGCGAATTCCCACCAATATCTCGGTTGGGTGTGTATAAGTATCTCCTCCTAAATGCGTATTAATTGCGCCTTCGACTCCAAAGTTCGACAAGCCCACACGCGGCTTAAATTAAAACAGAAACAAAAAAAACGGCAGAAAATCACCAACCCCTTTAAAAACAAGAACGTCATTGGTTGGCGTTGGCCGACAGTCAAGTCGCCTGCCAAATCCTTTTTTTAAGTGAAATTAATAGCGGAAAATTTTGGGCTGTGCCGATTTAAAAATAGACGCGTATCACAAGACCAACGGCGGGCTTTTGTGGACAAGAAATTATGAATCGCCCACAAGTGTGGCAGCTTCAAGTGATCATGGGACTCGAAGTGTGTGTTGGTGATGTTTATGTTCTTCCTTTGTATTGCTTTGTTTTGACATTGCCTCGAAGACCAGTTGGCAACGTCCAACACACTTGCTGATAAGCACCCGAAGTCAAAGAGCAGATGATGATGATGGCAAGGGTGCATCGCTGCCAGAAAGAATCGATGTGTCGGGCTTCTCCCAATTAAATGTCACAGCCAAGCAACAGCAGGTGTCTTCATTCATCCCAACGTGCATTTATTTCACTTCGCAGATAACACTGAACTACACAAGAGTCTTTATTTAAACACTCTGGCCTTGAAGAGGAATTTTTGGTCGTGTTTGAGGACCGGAAATGTTGCAGGGGGTCAGACAGACGAGGATAGGGTTGTTGCTGACAGGTGGCAGATACAATCACGTGCATTTTCAGAGGAGACTAATGGGTTCGGTTTTTTGAATTGTTTTTTTGCGAGAGATAAATCTATTTCGAGAGGAAATCAACACCCGAGCATAGGTTGCATGTGAAACTTTCAGATCCGACCAACTGGTTAGTTTTCACATGATTTCAACACGTTTTTGGCAGGAAAGTGTTTTTGAATTTTCTAAAAGGTGAGCAATTATTTGTGAAAAACAAGTCACGGGTTAAATCTGGCACATTCCGCAGAAGTGAATAGCATTTCATTGCGTACACACGCGTAAAATCCGATGTGAGGGGGGATGAGCAAGACGGCCTATAATTAGCACGGAAGACAGATATAAATGGTTTACCTTGACCAAGAAGCTTGACGAGCTTTTCGCGACGAGGAGCACAAGTGGTTAGAGTAACTAAAAGAAATGCGTTTAATTCAATTTTAATGAAGATCTAATCATTTTTCTCATGTGACTGTTCTGACTGAGATGTGAAGATCGAAGGAGAATGTACGGTCACTGTTGAGTTATTTTTTTTATTAAAGTGATTATTTTTGTCCTTTCAAAACCAAATGTTTTCAAAATGCGTATAGACTGAGTGATATATTTTTAAATGTTTTTTTGACTTCCGAATTCTCTTTAAAACACGTACAATCTTGTAAATTTACGGCCAATTTGTGACATAAAAGTTCTACACGCACCAGAGTTTTGGCCGGAGAAACTTCCCTCCAAATTTGCAAAGGCTTATTTCGAAATCTCTATGATTCGTTTCCGTTGATCAGCGTTATATTTTGTGTTGCTCTGTTTCCGCTGTCAGCTGGTTGGTTCATTACCCTTAAGAGTCTTAATCTAAGCTCTTTCTCTACTTTTTTTAATTCATTCATAAAAGTCTTCTCCAATTTCACTTTTGAAGAATTTAGGATAAATCAGGATGAATTGTTCTCCAAAGGCTTGTACACGTGTGTATCAATGTTGGAATGAAGGTTAACACCGACAAATTTAAGGTTATGTTTATTTTCAGAACCGGTGTGGCTTCGCATTATGCAGATGTGTAAATATAAATAAATGAATATAGGATGACAAACACAATGGGATGGTTTTAATGTGGAGAAATAAAAAAAGTGATATTCTATGGTTGCTTAAAAATTTGTTCAGGTAGGCGATCAACACCATGTGGTTGACCATTACCGATCAATTTCCTGGTCTCGCTGGACATCAGCTCTGTGAGGGGCATAGAGCGTTAGATTTCTGGAGATGTGCCTCATTTCTTTCCAATTGCCGCGTTTCACTCTCAACTGCCCTGCCATGTTTTAATTGAACCACCAAGTTTTCTGCTCTACTGTTTTAAAGGGTTTTATTTCATAACATGGTAAAATGTCCTCCTTTTGTAATGTGTATCACAATTCAGTGTCACTTTGGTCGCTGTATGATGTCGCTTTTTGATTACAGGTCCGTTCTCTAATAGAGGTGATCGGTAGAGATACGATTAATATTTCTCGTAAAAATACAGTCGGCGTCAAAAGTAAGTAAAAAGTCATTAGCCGAAAATATGTCATCTAAATTAAAATCGATATGCCTATCGCGTCTTTCTGGCCAAGTCGTCGATGTTGTGCGTACTTTCTTGATGACAGCATATACTTGGTTTTGCCCTCGTTTACCGTCAGACCCATTTTATCCGCTTCCGTTTCAATGCCAGCAAACGCATTATTGACGGCTCGCTGTGTTCGCCCAATCACGTCAATGTCATCTGCGTAAGCTAACAGTTGAACGGACTTTTGGAAGATCATACCTCTTGTGTTGGCCAGTGAGTTTTGCACGTTCTTCTCAAGAACGATGTTAAAGAAGTCATATGATAGCGCGTCGCCTTGTCTAAAATACAGGAAATTTACTGTACGGTAAAAGGCACAAAACCAATTATGGCTGCATCAGACAAGGTGCATATGCACATTTAATGATCTGTGCAACGAATAGATTTTAGCATCTCGATTGGATTTTAAAAATTGTTTTTATTTATTGTTTTTTGTTGTTTATTTGAAGTAGCCTATTATATGCAAAATCTTAGATATCTGTTGTGCAAACCGATACTGAGAGTATACACAAAGCGAACGTAGTTTTCTGTGATGGGAAAAAAATCGTGACATGTTGCGCAGACACATATTGACGAAAGCTTGTGATAGTGGTGGTCACTTTCGATGTTCTACGTCCATCATAGCAACACATAGTTTCGGTTTGTTATCCAGGCATTGCTTCGAAAGCGGACTTAGATTTGGCGATTCTTTTGAAAATTTCTAATTCGGTTCCGCATCGATTGAATCAGTTTTCCCTGGATACTGGACTTTCTCTATTGTTTCAACCAGATGTCCAACAATGCCTATCGAAGCTGTTTAGGTCGTTCCAAAAAAAAAATATTCATAAACATGTTCTTTGTTTTTAACTTCATTTGCAAAAATGTAGGGCTCCTTTCTTACAAATGAGAGGATCTATTCCAAATACCCTAGATCAACAAATTACTTTCATTATCATCGGTAGAATTAAGTAATTGAAATTCTTCAAATTAATTATCCTGGCTGAGGCAGCATTTCTAAAAACAACGTTTAAAAGTTTAGAGCAAAAACGAATGTTTTGTCTGAAACAGAAATCATATCTTTCAACCTATAAAAGATCTGTGGGTTAAGGGGCTTTTAAGAGCAGGTAAACCTTCGAAACCTATGGGCATTCTTTAGTTGGCTTATTCTTTGTGAATTTCTGGTGTATCTTATGTGTGCCACTGATATCATATACATCTCGCAAACATTCGTAAAAATACACTCGCAACCTTTCATTTTATAGATGTCTCCCATTCACACGCTAAAGCCATATTTTACTGCCTGAACTTTTCATTTTAGTGCTTTACCAATGCCTCGTCGAACAAAAGTGTGCAAATATTTCCTTCAAATTCAGGTTTTCAATTAGACCAAACCACAGTCTTCTTCTGCACATATGCACTTCATCACGTCCATCCCATGTCCACCAAGGTTAATTTCAGCTTCACAACTTGACCTCACACTCACACACATGCAAACGCATACAAAACATCGCACGCTCCTCACTGCACTGCCAAAATGACTAATAACACTTAATTTAATGGATAACAATAGCAACGTTTAATGTACGAACAAAAACGTCATGGATGGCTCGTCGTTGGTGGTGTAGCTGTCGTCAATGCGAAGAATTCATGCCAATTAGTTCTGTTCAGTTGATCTGCTGTTAATTGTCATCAGCAAAAAAGTGCCACATGTCTGACATGTCTCAATGTCTTCTAAATTGATCTCAAAAAACATAATAATTGCAAATTTAAAAGACATTTAAAAAAACCTAAACAAAAAATTGCACACAAACAATTTGCGTTTTCCTTTTCTAAACAAATTTGACATTCCCGCTGACATTGGAACGAGAAGAACTCACTCTTCTTCCTGACATGCTTTTCAATTTAAGAGAAATTCAGAAAAGAACAACAAAATCGTTCTCTCGCCATCCTCTGCTTCAATTTATTCGCCGGCGCCAAGCCCCCTTTTTCCCAATAAGAAGGAGCAACATTTCAGTCTCCACACTCAAGGGGTCAACTAATAAAAGACGTCATAAGTTATAATCGTTGTCAATAGACAACAAGCAATTGCCTCAATTTATGACCTGCTTCACGCGCGTGTTGTCACTTTGCCGACGTCGTGGTCGTGGTCGTTGTCGTCGTTGTCCACTCAACGCAACAACTGATCTGCGGCGGCAAATTACCATCGGACGCAATCCAATTGGCGCTGTCAAGTAGCAGAGCGTCACGCTTGGATGATGAATGATCATGAATTGATCGGAATTGATCGGCAAAAGTGATGAAACTTCGAACACTGCGTACCTGACCACTTCCACGGAGCACAACACACTGCGTTAGGTCATTCATCCACGCATTTAAAATGTTTTTATTTATAACTCCAAGGCATCGCCACTTCCTCCATCGGGTTCCCATGACATTTAGCTGTCATTTGACACTCGAGCCGGCACCTGTGCTCATTGGGTTTTGATACATGAGAACAAATGCCCTGTGCTAGGTGTTCACTGTGCTCGGTGTTCAGTGTTCGGTGTTCGGTGCTCCGTGCGATTGTAAGCATAAAGTGACAATTGTCCAGGTGGCGATGAATACAGTGGGATCTATGGAACGATCTCTCTGCTTGCTCTGCAAATTCATCAGAATCAGAGTTCTGTTCTGAGCTTTTTCACGTTCATTGCCGATCGACGAGTCGATGTCCAAGCAATTCCATGAATTGTGTGTTAGGTGTGCGATTGTTTAACAAATAATACGTACACGTAATTCGATCTAGCAGCAAGGTTAAATGCCAGTGACCCACAACACAAACGTAGGTACGATCGATTGATGAGCACTTGAGGGTGTAGAGTTCCACGACGATTCGTGGGAATGTATGAACATGGCCTGAATCGCACACTGATAGCAGTTCGCTAAGTCATTAGTTACACTTTTTTTGCTTTCTTTTCTTTTTGTCAATTTTTTTTTAGTTTTGTTATGAGGAGCAGACTATTTTAATGGCTTTCTGTCAGTGGCCCGAAAATAGTCAAACAAAACAGAAGCAAAGCCAGAGTCCAATGCGACAAGATCACCGATAAATTTGCTTTTGTGGTATTTTTTTATTTTTTTTTAGTTTGTGTATCGCAAAACGAAAGTTTTATTTATTTTTCTTAGACTATCCGACTTAGGGTGAATGGGAGCATTAGCGGTGATTTTCAACCGAAAGAAGTGGTTGATTAAATCGAGTCATCCTCTCATTAGTGAATATGGTTTCGGAAATTGTTGACCTTTCAAGGATTGGAATTGACGCGGGTACGACTTCCCTACCAAACCATGAACAAATTTCGTGTCTAAAATATTGTTGTATCACCCATTAAACAACAACAAGACTCATAATGGCAATGGACTTTAAGATGATTGTTCCAAAAGACCAAACCCTTGATGAATCGCTTAATTAAACTAAACTAAAATTTCACCAAACCCATTTCGAAAACCCTACTCGTCAATTATGCCTTTTCTTGACTCTGAAAATAACTTTCAACTAAATATGTTCCGAAAATGTTGTATCAAACCAATAAAATGCCAATTTAAGAAAACATACAAAAACTGTATCGTCGAACACGTCCTCACCATTCCCTAGCTGTCACTTGCGTCCGTTGTCAATCGTAGTACAGACAACATAAAAAGTACTGTATCGTCGAACACATCCCCACCATTCCCTAGTTGTCACATGTGTCTTCTGTTAATCGTAGGACAGAACTTTATTTATTTTTATATTTGCAATAAACAACGGCAAGTTATCTCACCGAAACGTGACATTATTCACGGAAAAGACCACAACAAGCAAATCGAAGAGAGGCATGCCTCTCCCTATGTGCCAATTTAATTTGTAAGGAGGTGTGTTCCTTGCATCATCATCATTCGTGGCGAATTGATCATAAAAACGGCACTATTGTTCGATTGGCGTCATTTGTACTTCGATTGCTGACGTCCCTCGATGCCTTGCATTGAACGGATGCTTTGCCCCTTGATTTGGCGTACTTTTGACCTCAAGCGTCGAAACCAATCACAACACACAAGCGACTGCAAAAATAAATTTTGTTTTCTCCCTTTCTAATTGATGTTCAATGTCACACGTTGAGTGTATAGAAATTGCATCATTTGACAGTTTAAGACAAATATTTCAAACCGCCATCGCGCGCAGGGAATGAGTATTGGACGAGACACAGAAGTCACGCTTCATGAAATTGTCTAATTGAAGTTAATTGCGATGGAAGGCAATTTGGTTTTGTGCGCTGAACTGCGTTCGTCTGATCAGAACCTTCGATTGTCTGTCATACAACAGAGATGTGTACAAGTGCTCATATGGCGGTGTGACATTGGAAGGAGTGTCATTGATTGTGACCAATTGAAGTGAATCCCGGTCAACTCCTCCGAGTGATCAAAGTACAAAGATGTGCTTTCGCACGAGATCGGCACGTCCGCTCTCAACTTTCCAAGGACAGGCTAGTTTACGCGGAATCAACCGCAGAATCATCTAATTGAGGGGCTTGTTTGCAAAACGCACTTCGCGTGATAGAGACAAATTTAATGTTTCAACCTTTGTATCATTGGTTTTGGGGCGCAATTTCGATGTTTTTGTTTTCCAGTTTTGGTTTGACGTCATTACCGATTTTATGAAGCCTCACTTATGATCATTTTGACTTGAAGAAGGAGATCTCTTTCTGTGCAATTATTGATTGTGCGATTGTCCTTGGTCTCATTGCCCCAATTTTGTACGAATTCCTTAGTGAAATGGATCACAAATCTCACATATTCCTTAATTTTCTCCATTTTCTCATTTCAGATGCATGTCTCCGCTGTCAAGCCGAGAATAAACGTGAAGTTCTCGGACGCCAGGACTGTGTAGTGGTTTGGGGCGAATGCAATCACTCCTTCCATCATTGCTGCATGTCACTGTGGGTGAAACAGAACAATCGCTGTCCCCTGTGCCAGCAGGAGTGGTCAATCCAACGCATGGGTAAATGAAATCAAGCACCACACAGGATCTCAGGATAGATAATTTGGAATTGAGTTTATCTATGCAACGCAATCGGATCGTCATCGTCTCTCCAATATTTCAAAATATATACTCAGTAATCAGTTTCTAGTTTTTTTTAAGAATATAATTGGCCGCTCACGAATTGTTGTATGTTTATTACCGAAATATCTTTTGCTATAAGTATACTTTTTTATTCAAGCCGAATATTGTATGTGCAACACATGAAGTGTGGGGGAATTGTAATAAAGAAAGCAAACTGATTGTGGTGGAATGTGTTTTTTAATGGATTTGAATGAAAAAATATGTCATCAGAAGGTGGCGGAATTTATTCCGCAATTTGAATTTATTTATCTCGTGATCGTGGATCTAAATTTTGATGACGATGACTCGTGCATTTCTTTGTGATCTTTTGGTGTGGGTTGACGGTCATCGCCGATCAAACGGCATTGGCTTGAATTAAATTCACTTTCAAATAAATTTACGACTTCCCTATAAAATGAACAAATAAAGGGGAAATACGCGAAATTTAATATCGAGGACCAAACATCAAATTGACGTGTGTAGTGTTATAACACAAAATGACTCCATAAATTTCACCCTAATTTTAGCACTCCGTTCCTAAATCGAGTCGAAATGGGTCTTTATTTTCTCAAATTTCTTTAATTTTGGATCACATTTCTAATTTAACAGCTAACGCAAAGATCAAAATGATAGCATTCAGGCACGAGACAATAATGATCAAATGTGATTACTCAGCAACCAGACCCTTTTAAAAACTGAGTAAGAAGCTCTTTATTGAACACCAATCAAAAACTTATTGCAAACTTTGTGCGACACAAGATTAGGACACAACCGCAGAAAATTATGAATTAAATTAAATATACAATAAATGTTGGGGATGAACTGTTGATCCATACCAATTATGCAAGTCAAATCCGACAATGAAATTCGACTGGAGTCGCATTTTGTTATTAGTTGACAGTTGACATTTTTCGACCATATTCGTATTAAATTTTTGACAGCCAACCTAATTCGCAAGTCGTATCCGACAGTCGAATGCGAGTACAGTCGCATTTTCTTACTACAATAATAATGGTGGCGCTACAGTCTTAGGTGGACTTGAGATTAACTTCTTAGCAACCACTGTGGTGTGCGAACTACTGTTTTCTAACGAGTGGAGGGAACCTACAATTTTATGCCGACTCCGAACGGCGAGATTGAGAAGCTTTTTATAGTCAGTTACACTCTGAGCATTGTCAGTGACTCGAAGGAACTGGAGCCATGACCATTTCTTTTTAATAATTGTTGCCTATTTTGGGAATCGAACTTTGAAATGAAAGTTTAGCTCGTAGGGGATCGACGCACATACTCACTATGCTACGACGCCCACATTTTGTTATTATAAAGCGAAATTATTGAGCATACTCGTGTAACATTTTTAACAGTAGTCGCAGTTATGGGTGCGCATAAGACTTTCTAATCTGCTATTTACAAAAGATGAAGTCCATCCGTTATTTATAGTCGTACTTATATCGTGTTATACTCGCACACAAATTTGGCAACGACTCAGTATAGATTTGAGGGAATATAAAAAATGTTAATATAAAATGTTCACGATGTATACTTCTGACGTGCCCTTGTAAAACCAATGTCGCAAAATGAAGACAAAATTATGCTCCATGGTAAGGAAGAAAATTGAGAGACTAACTTAAAACAATATGGACAATAATAAAATAATAACCAGAAAAATCCAGTATATACATAGGTACACTCATACGATGTCGGGAATACAGGCCAAATCACAGCAACGCGTTCGAACTTTGACAGGCGTTGGTGCTCGGTTTATCGATCTTACGAAAATCTTATGTTAAAACACGGCACCCTCACTTTTTCAAATCGAAATACAACGCGCGCGTTTGACAAGTGAAATATATCCTGGGGTTTTTTTTATTTTGTGGCTGCAAAAATTGAAATAAAAGAGAAAATATGCAATTAGTATATGTAAATAAAATCCATACAAACAATCAATTACTTACACAAATAACTGCGTTTGCTCGCCAAAAGTGAATAAAAAAATTGTTTTTTTTTCTGTCAAAAAGCCCGAGTGGGTAGAAAACACAAATCAATCACATATAGATATCCAACTCCTACTTCTCTTGCCCCTTAATTTCATCTGACAGCGTTTTTTATAACATTTTCACCGACACGATTCACAGAGAATGCTTGTGAGCTATGCCGAACAGCTGATAGACTTCCCCTCTAAGCTGATGTAGTGAAATGGGCATGGACAGTGTTTACATGAACGGAAGAAGGCAGGAGCATCGAAAATAAAGTATTTGATTTTCCACAAGTTGGAATGAAATAGTGTAGATTCGGCGAAAATCTTACTTCAAATTTGATTTTCCGGTGGAGCCGTTCCGTTTTTATCCCATATAGTTCCATTTTCGACATATTTTCCTCAGAAAACATTTCATGCATATGCGATTTTCCCAGACCCATCTAAACGCTCATAAGTTTGTTATTTATTTTTCAAATGTTGTCATGGCAATTTTCAAAACAAAAAGTAGGAGGAGCTAAACAATGAAGTTAGTGTTCACAAAATGTATTCGTTAAGCACTATTTTTTTTTTTACTATTTAGGGTCTGAAACATTTATTGGAAACAATACTGGAAACTTGTTAGGAATACGTTTGAAAATGGATAAATATTGAAACCAGTTCGGTTTGGAAAGGTTTCGGACATTCTTTAAGGACTCAAGTTCCCTTATAAACAATAAAATTAGGTCAATGTTATTGGTGATAAAAATTAATATAGTACAAAATTTCTTTGCATTACAATTCTATTATTGTATGAAAAATTATATTAAAATAAAAATATGCCTGTACGGCAGATACACCTCTTCTTAATTTAAAATAAATCATGTTTCTGCAAATGTAAAGCCATGAAAGTTACGTTCGTACCATTCTGGAACGGAATTCTAAAAATTCTAATCTGAGCGAAACATAAATTTGAATTAAAGAACATTATTCAATGTTGTAAAACGTAAAAAATTGCCTTATCTGCCTAAATTTATATTTAGTCAGTTTTAAGTATAAAATATTTTAAACCGTATTAATTTGTTCACAAATTTTTTTCTAGATTTACGATAATTTTGCACAAAGAAACAAGGTTTGGTCTCATTTTCTTTAATCTGTAGCCAACTTTTAAACGAATATTTCATTTGTCCATTCATTTCCATAATAATTAAATAATTCTTCGATATTATCAATCGAAAATATCGTAACAAGAGTACCATTCGGACGACGTGTTCTATTCTACAATTATATTTGTTTTGATTTAAAATTGCGTTATTTGGCGATAAATTAATAAATAAATTGTCAATTATTTGATTAGATTTAAAAGATTTCTAAAGGCATTTTAAAACATTTACCAATACCTAAAAATAATTGTTATTCCCAGAAGAAATAATGTTTGAATTACGTTTATAAAATATAAATGATACAAATCAGCTTTAGTTACTAAAGCCTGCGAACAGAGTCCTTAAAATATTTTCGGATAGCCGTCAAATTCACGAATTGGTGACTTAACTGAGGACAATTCATGAATTTGTTACGTTGCCGTGGGCAACCATTCATGAATGTGCCGCCATTTTCGAGGGGTAATGATGAATCCAAATTAGTGTGAGTGAAAATGAGGAAATATTTGTGCATTCATCATCAACCGTCAAATTTATTGGAAGATTCGTCAATAACTGTCAAATTTATTGGAAGATTCATGAATAACTGTAAAATTTTTGAATGGGCTAGGGGTTTTCCGTCTGGAAAGTTACGCATCTTTATATGACTGATTTGTGGTAGAAAGTAGCTGTACTCCAAACTTTCTGATCGGTTTTACGATATTACGGTCTGTGAAATATCAACGCGCTACCGCGTTATACCGACTTAAAACGCGCTGTTGCGATTTGGGTATAAAAACTCAATCCACTGGTAATCCTTTTCTGTCACCGAGTAATTTGATAAGATATCAATTTAAAGAAACCTAAATAAAATACTGTATCAATGAATCATATCATGGTACCTGTGACTTGTGTCTTCTGTTAATCATAGGACAGGTAACATTAAAAGTACCATATGTCGAACACATACCGAGTAATTTTCTCTAATGAAAAGAGTACCAAAGAAGGAAATTAAATTTGGGTCATCAAATAAATGACAAAATTCATCGGTCTAATCATTATTATTGCTACAGTAATATTACTATTACATTATTATTATTACTATTCTAGTGTATTTCAATCAAAAATCTTTGCCAATAAGAAAGCTGGGCAGATTGTTCAGAAAATGAATCTTCCTGACATGGAAATCACCTTCTGCTGAGACAGTCAAGCGGCCTTGAAGGCATTGAATTTCCATCTCGTAAACACCAAATCCGTCAAGGACTGCATTAAACAGCTTAAAAGTCTGAACCGCCACAAAATTCTTCTGTGCTGGGGCCTTATTTTGTATCACTTTCGGATTCGGAAATCAAATCCGATACTCAAATCAATTCGTATTTTGTATCACTTTCGGATTGGGTTTGAATGCTGCCAAATTTTTATCAATAATTTCCGAAAATGAAACTGTCAAATCAGAAAATAATCATTCAAATGGAAGCCAGTTGCAAATAAATTTAATTCAATTTAATTCTTTCACAGTGTAACATATCGTTTAGTTGTTGTTTTTTGTTTGAAGATGGTTCAGAGCAGGATGATTCTTCATTGTCTCACATTGCTAAGTTGAAATTCTCGATTCGCCAGTATATTTCAATGATTTATGTGGTTGGGCGGGTGATAATCAAAACGATGGTTCTTTTGGAGTGCCACTTATTGCAAAAGTGAGATGTAATATCTCTAATATCACTTATCTTCCAGTGGCATGAGCTGCACGTATTTACTTGAACCTCCCAGGCGTTTATATTCCGCATCGCTGGGCCGATGCCAAAGTTGATTGGATTTTTGGCTTGCATTTGCAGATTGAAGAAATCCTTTGGCAAGACCTGCATATTTGGACAATAACTGCTAAAATTTAATATTAATGTCTTAATATGTTTCTATTTTGCGTGAAAAAATTAAATAAATTAATCAAAACAACTTTAGCACACACAATCCGATAGCAAATTATTGAATGAAAATCCGTAAGTGAGGACGGTTTTGACATCCGCTTTCGGAATACAAAATACCAAATTTCCGTAAATGAGTTGGCATGACTTTTAATTTTCGAATGCGGATTGTGTGTATTTGCTATAGAGGTACAAAATACCAATTTCCGATTTTCGAATAGATTTCCGATACTATAGCAATACAAAATAAGGCCCCTGGGTTCCTGGACACCCCAGCATTGAAGGAAACGAAAAGGCAGATGAACTGGCACGGACAGGTTCAAGTTCGGGCGCAAAATCGGCTGACAATACTATCCACCCTCCTATTTGATCAGCCAAAAGACTCATTGAGCAAGTATCTGTGTCATCAGCAAACGAACAGGCTGAGTCATATCCCTCTTATGGGCCAAATACGATATTAACAAGACCAAATCCCTCATATCCAACTATAAGGAAATCATACGCATCTTAATAGGGGTTCTCACTGGCCACTGCACGATAGGTGCAATGGCTAAGACTTTTTTTTTTTTTTTTTTTTTATTTATTCTTCAAATTGTTACATTTACATTTTATATTTTTTTACATAGTGTTAATACATTTCATAGTTGTGTTATAACAATTTTAATGACTTGAATCATTCTATAGCACTAATGTAGCTGAGGCGAATGATCCATGAATTCAATATAACGATACATTTGTGTATTTGTGGGGTAGATACAAAAATAAAAATGGAAAAATGTAATTCAAATTCAAGACAAAAATATATAATTTATTTAGTTTTGAAAATTATGTAGCAAAAGAGAAGAACAGTGTAATATGCTAAATAGTATTCTTCTTATCTTTGGTTGAGTAGTAACTTGTCTGCTGAACTATCCATATTAAAAAGCCATGTCTTTACTTTTTTCAGAAATAGTGTTGGTGGAATAGTTGTTCTTATTTCAAGCGGTAGATTTTTAAAGAGTCGGGGTGCCATCACAATAAAACACCTCTGAAAATGCGTTTTTTTAGCTGCCGGGATGTTTACAATTGCCATATTATTAACTCTCAATCCATAAACATTTGAGCTTCTAAGCGTTAAGATGTAACCACTTCGCAAGAAGAATACTTTAAGTACCTTATAGATGTAAAGATGATTTATTGGTAATACTCTAAGATTATAAAAGAGAGGCCAACTAGCTGTCAATCTGTTTACCCTACAAATTATTCTCATTAAATGCTTTTGTGCTATGTGCAGTATTTTTGTTGTTGAGTTGTAGGCACCTCACCAACTTGTAATTCCATATTGTAGTTTGGAGTGTGCAAGTCCATAGTAAATCATCAGCAAAATCCTTGTTGAACAATGTGGTTTGAGTAGATACATTTTACGTGTAACAGCTAACATATATTTTTTTAATTCCCCAACATGATTTTTCCAGTTTAAATTCCCATCAATTAGTACTCCCAAATATTTAAAACTGTCTACGTTTTCAATTTTAAAACAAGTAGAACAACAAGCATATTCTTCCAAAAAATTAGGTTTTCCACACGTGTGAACAGATAAATACAGTTTTTTACATGCAGCAGAGTGAAACGAGGTGACAAAATCATTACGACAAGGAAACATTAATTTTGTTTTTTCACTAATCAACAGTTCATGCTTGGCAAACCATTGTCGCAGTATATGTATATCATTACAGATCCTTATTGAGGAGTTAGACGAGCAGTCATTTGTATAGGACAATGCAAAATCATCAGCAAATGCTGTGATACGACTGTTAAGCTTTTGGAAAAATAAGGAATTAATATAAATTAGAAAAAGTATTGGGCCCAGGACTGATCTCTGAGGCACTCCAATACATGTTTCTAATTCTGTACTGTATACGTTTTTCAGTTTAACCCTTTGAGTTCGACCAACTAAATAGGAAGTAAACCAATCATGAATTACTCCTCTCAGTCCGGCTTTGTAAAGTTTGTCCAATAGTATTTTATGGTTCACCATATCAAATGCCTTTGTCATATCTATAAACAGTACAGCGGGAGTATAGTCACTGTTGAAGCCTTCACTGATTTCATTACATAGTTTAAGAATCGCATCTTCGGTAGACTTGCCTTCTTGAAATCCAAACTGATCATGCAGAAATAGTTATTTTTATTAAAAAACGATATTAGACGGACTTTCATTAATTTTTCGAATATTTTAGAAAACGTAGGAAGTAACGATATTGGTCTATATTGAGAAACTAGATTTCTGTTACCTTTTTTGAATAAAGGAATCACTTCCGCAGGTTTCAAAGAAGATGGAAAAACACCACAATAAACACTCATATTAAAAAGATGACATAGTACATCAACGACATATAGCGATATACGTTTCAAAAGACAGCTAGTAATATTGTCAGAAGTCGTGGAGTTTTTGTTGTTCAGGTGCATAATCTGCTTATATCTGTGAATGGCCTAAAAACAAAAGTTGTATTTTCAAACTTGTCCTCAACTATGTCTGCATATGGATTGCAGCTACAATTACTCGGAAATGGATGAGGTTTTGATTGGTTGGCAATTGACGCAAAGAACTTGTTGAAGTGATTGGCAACAACCAATGGATCAGTGACCATTTCACCTCCAACCTCTATTTTATAAATATCGTCATTAGTCGTTGACTTACTAAGAATATTATTTACAACTTTCCACTCTTCCTTAACCCTTCCTCTACATTTTTGGAATTTATTTGCGTAATAATTGTCTTTACTTAGTTGCACTTGCTTTTTTACTTCCTCATTTAGTTTTAGGTAATATTTTTTTAACTTTTTGTTATGAGGCTGACGTATGCATCTTTTCCTTATAGTATTTTTTTTCGATATTTTTTCTAAAAGATCCATGGCCTTATACGCTTCAATTTACAAGTCCCTGAAGTTGACGATTGAGTACAATTGGAGATTTGTCGTTGTAGGATATTAAGAAAAATATCATAGGCCACTGAAGGATCCTTTTCTACATAAACGGGTTCCCAGAACTCGAAAGTCAAGTTTGTAATTAACTTTCTGAACACTATTTTGTGAACTTTAGAGAATGGAACATATTTATCCGTGGAACTCAACTGTCTCAATTGTACCATCTCCATATTTAAATTGGTCATGCAATGATCAATAATTTTAAGATCTAATACCTCAGCAGAAAGACGATGTGTAAAACTATTACCTAATCTTACAAAAATGTGGTCAATGCAAGTCCGCGTGTTATCTGTGATACGAGTTGGTTCCATTACTAGAGGTTCTAAACCATAAAACGACATTAGAAGCATATAATTATCTGCATCAGGAGTACTTTTCAAAATATCTATATTTATATCACCCACGACTAATAAATTCTTACTCTTTAAGTAACGTGTTCATTTCATCGATGAAAATATTCTTGCTAAGATTATTCGAGCTGTTATTATGAAGACGGTAAACGCAAATGATAGTGAATTGTTCATTAAGTATATGGCAGTTGATTTTTAAAACGTCGGCACTATTCAAATTCTGTTTCACTACTTCACACTGACATTCTTTTTTTATATACACTAAAATACCGCCAGATCTATAAGAATTATTGCAGTTAGCATATTGATCAAAGCCAGATATGTTATAATTGGATAATTCATAGTCAAATAACCAAACTTCAGTTAAAACAATTACTTCTGGTTCAATGATACAAGCATTTAAGTGTGCTAAAAACAAATTAAAGTTTGCTCTCATACTACGTATATTTTGATGTGAAATAATATTATACCTCCCGGCGAACGATTTCTGTACGAGCTGTAGGGATGAAGAAGAAATTGAATCAGTGGAGCATCTCCTTTGCGATTGCCCTGCTCTACAAGAACGACGACTCACTCACTTGAAAGCAAGGTTCTTTCACGAGCTCAGCGATGTGGCGAAGGTGCAGATCCCTGACCTAAGGACATTTCCAACTAGAACGGGGTGGTTTTGGTAATTGCATACTGACCCTGCGTTAATTCTCGGTAAGTATGCAGTCCTTACGGCCTCTGGGTGTAACAGCATAAAGCCGAGTCATGGTATAGAAATTTTAATCAGATACGACTCCTTATGCGAAAGGAATGCGACTTACGTAATTGGGGTGACTGCTGGGGTCCGCTAAATGACTTTCAAACTTGTTTGTTAAGATAAAATACTTATATTAGACTATGGAAATTTTAGAAAAACAGATTTAATCTCGGCATTCCGAACAAGGAGATTGTTCGAAAATTGTGTAAGTAGACAGCGTGACCTGCAATTTGTATCGCTGTGTTGATAAGTTAAGTCGTAATCAAACTTGAGTAAAAACAACATTTTGTTTAGAACTAAATGAAATGTCGCTTCTTCGTGATTTAGTAGGAATTAAAGATTTAAGTTATTCATATCTAGATATATGTATATGTGCAACTGTTTTTTCTAATAAATGTCAATAGAATCAACAACCATAGAGGTTTGATATAAAGTAGGGATAGACGATATTGATTTCTTATAATTATTGACGGTCGGTGGATATTGTTCACAGCTTTGAATTTAGACTCTAGTCATACGACGAGCGAAGGAAAGATTATCTTCATTCTCTTTATAAACGGTAACGAATTTTTTTAGCAATGAGCAACTACTGCTATGAACAGCGTTCTTTCAACTACATATGTACATAAGCAAGCGTTAAGCAAAACAACATCGTTCGAATTGAGTAGTATCAATTGCTTCTTTTTGATTTAATGATGAGGAGAGACGCCATATGGCTTATGACTGCAGTCCAGTGTAAACAAAGTTTACTTCATTAATAACCTGAATAAGACATGCATTCTTCATTTTTACATTTATTTTTTAGCTGCGTTTGCCCTGGTAAATCTTAGAGGTGATGGTGTAATAACGAACTGTTATGTTAGTGGACGGCTGTTATATGCTTTGAATATGGATATAAAGGAATTGTGTTGTATGCATCACACCCGTATGCCAAGGTACATTTCCATCGACTAAAATCTAAACCGATGGATCGACTATCTGACGTTCAGCTGATTGAGGTCCTTTTCCAGCTGTGTACGCCACCGAAGTCGTAGTCTTCCTTAACCGCGTTGTTCCTTGGAGTTGGGGACTTTCGGACCTAGCCATCTGAGACGACAGTCTTGAATTCGTTCCACCAGATAGATGTCGCTGTATAGCCCGTAATGTTCGTTGTTCCGTCTCCATTCCAAACACCTACGATGCATACGGAACAAAAGATAATTCAAAGAACCTTTCATTCGAAGCGACTAAGAATCTCCTCGCGACCAAAAATGTCGTTATCTTCCTGATGCTCACAAAAGCCCCACTCTGTCCCACCCCATCCGCTGTGTCCTTCCGATAATGATAATGTCGTCGGGATATGCGATCCATGCAGTATCACGCTTCTTCTTGACGTTTGAGTTACGCATGATCTTCTCGAGAATGATATTAAAAAAATCGCATGACAATGCATCGCCTTTTCAGAACCTTATTTGACATCAAACGTTTCGGTGAAGTCTTTTACCGACCTCGACGGAGCAACGGGCATTCTCCAGGGATTTTTGCAGGGATGACAAAACAAGACAATACGCGGTAAAGCTCGTCTTCTATAAAATAAAAAAAAAATAGTTCTGGTGTTTAAAGATAACGATATCATCTGCTAATTGGGCCATAGTCAGCTATTACGCCTTTCGTTTCATCACCATTCTACACTGTTTCACTACACATTTTCGCAAGGTGTTTGACATTTAGGCTTTATCTCATATTTTTGTTTATTGCCCTTGACAGACGTAAGAGGAAGTTGAAGAAATGTTCTTATCGCATCATCAGCAAAGCGAGCCTACTGGATATTTTCGGTCGCGGATAAAGATCAATCGAAAGCACGTTTGGTGGCAATCACGTTTGATTGCACGGCATTTACAGGCGATAGAGTTGAAGTCCAAAGACTTTGAACAGGTTCTAAATCAGGTGCAAAAATCAACTTTTGATTATCACTTTATCGGCTCAGGCTGGTATGCCGACTGATTATGCACTGCTATGCAAGCGATTGTGTGTAGAATGTTGAGTTTCGCAGATAATGGCGATAATAAGTGTTTTTAGGAAGGCAACACCCACTTTGATAAAAAATGAAACAAGTGCAGTGTGACATATGACACGGTAAGGCGCTGCTTGATGACCGGCATTAACAGTCTTAAGCAGTGAAACTTGTCAAGTTTACTGCTCTAACAAATCATTTTCTGTTAAAATCATTAAAGTTACAAACTGGCTCAATCCTCTGTCAGGTGCATGGCCATCAGAATGGAATTCAGTTGAGGAGCCTAAAGCACATTTTGTATATTCACCAATGAAAATCAGTTTTACCTACAAAAGCCAAACGGGATTTCAATAAAAGACGAAACATATCTTGTGGTTCAAATGTATAGTTAATCTCAACATTTTTTAATAATCAAAAAAAAATTAGCCTTCTCCGTGACAATGTTTGCTTACATTGCCGTGACCAGGATTCGAACCTGGGTTACTACGGCCACAACGTAGGGTCCTAACCACTAGACGATCACGGCTAGCGAAGGCGTGACAATTATTGTGTTAAGTGCTTTTCTAATATATTTCAGCTGGACACTGTGCGCAGGTGCTATAAAGAGCTTTATTCGAAGCCGAAAAAAGTGCTTAAAGCCCTTTAACCCAATTCAATTGTCAGTATGAAGGTATTTCTTTAAGTTAAAAATAAAAGCTTTTCAATTTAACGAATTTTTCGACGTCGATTTCGATGTCTTCTTACGAATCTCACGTGTCAGCGTCTAAAAATCTTAAGAAAAGTACTTATAGACTTTTGCCCTTTTCAATGAAAGTCTTTTGTAGGCTCTATTATCACATAAGACAATCTCAATTCTCTTTGGCGAGTCAGGGGCAAGTTTAGGGCATGTAAATGGAAAGGCCGAATAATCATTAGAGGGTGAAGTCTACATCTTTGATGCTGTTTGATTTGATGGCAATAGGAGAAGATTCAACCAAAGCTATACAGGCTATCTAAGGATTCAGCGCTTAAGTTGGCCAGACTGCGTAAATCGTATGGACAACTTACCTCAAGTTTAAAGAGTTTCTGACCATTAAACTGTGAGACAATATCAGAAAGGTTGAACACAATCAAGCATGCATCAAAATACATGCAATAAAATTATAGAAAATTACTTTAAGTGTTAGCGGCACAATTGTTTACTGTCAGTCAGTGATGCAATTTGGTTCTATTTCTATTTATGATGTAATCTACATGTAGTAGATTAGCAAGATAGTACATTTTATTACAATTTTGGAATTTTTCACACAATATTTAGAAATTTCACATAACATTAGAAAAGTAATAACAAAATTGTTATTTTCATTAATTTATTACGCTTTTTCACAAATTTATGCAAAAATAATTTGTTTTCCGAAATCAAACGTCACTTTTCACAATGACAGCAAACTAATGCGACGAAATGTCAAAATTTACTTTAAGTCATTTCTGCACGCATCAATCCAGGTTGTATGTTCGAGGCTTAACAACGTAAATTTAACACACAAAAAACAAACGGTAATTTATATGATTTCTTTTAAAATTAATTGAGCAAATTAAGTAAAAACAATTACATTTTAGCGGTTCCTGTTTTGGGATGCTTATTTTATTTTATATTGATTTATATTGACTTGACAGCAAAAGCGTTTGTAATACTATTTTAAAAAGGTAGTTGTAGCCAACGGCCGGTGGTGGCGCTTCGAGTCTGTCAGGCAGTGTTGAACCCAATGGCCGGTGGTGGCGCTTTGATCGACAAAACCCGTCGTCGGTCAGGCAGGCACGGATGTACGAAATTTAAGTAGTTGCCACAGGCGCTACACTACTCCCCCCGCAGTATCTCGATGGTAGTTTTGATACGAATCTGACTTTCTTCTTAGGTACTGGAAAAGTTCCACTTTCCGCTGAAATAGGTTCTGGTCTCTCGAAAAACGCTGGTTTGAGCCGTTCGGTTGATATGGTTGTTTCGACACCGTTTACGTTGATTTTAAAAACGTAATTTGAAATGCGTTGGATGACTTCGAATGGTCCGTCGTAAGGTTGTTCACAGTGCTGCTTCACCGAATCCACTCTAACAAACACATGGGTGCACGAGTGCAAAGTTTCGTGTGCGAATGCTTTGCGTTTGTGATGGTGCGCTGTGGGGACAGCTCGAATAAGTCGCATCTGCTCCCGGAACTTCTTCGCAAAAAGTGTAGGATGCAATGAGGCTTCCTCGTCGGTAAAAAACTCTCCCGGAAGACGAAGGGAGGTACCGTATACCATCTCTGCTGCGGTTGCCTTAATATCCTCCTTCCAGGCGGTGCGAAGTCCGAGTAAGTCCGGTCGGTAGCAATGCGGTCCAAGACGATGATTCGTGGCATCTCACCGCGGCTTTGAAAGAGTGATGCCATCGCTCGATCATCCCATTTGACGCGGGATGGTATGCGGTGGTGCGGATCTTGTGGCTTCCGATCAGCTTTCCTAGAGCGTCGAACAGTTGGCTCTCGAACTGTGTGCCGCGGTCAGTAGTAATGGTGGCCGGCGCACCAAAGCGAGACACCCAAGTAGCGTAGAAAGCGTTGGAGACAGTGTCTGCTGTTATGTCCTTTAGAGGCCAGGCCTCGGGCCAGCGGGTGAAGCGGTCTATCATAGTAAGGAGATAGCGATACCCTTTCGATGGCTGCATGACGACGATGTCAATATGGACATAGCGAAAACGTTCACTTGGCATAGCGATATGTTGTGGTGTATTTTTGACATGACGGCTGATTTTATTTCGTTGACACGGCAAACACGAACGAGCCCATCTGGTGATATCACTGTTCATCTTGGGCCAGACGAAATTTCGGGCTACGGTCTTCTTAGTAGCGCGTCCGCTGGGGTGAGAACAGTTATGAGCGTTGTCGAATATACGTCTTCGCAGTAACCTCGGTACGAATGGGCGGATGTTGCTATTCGTGAAGTCACAGTACACCAGTGCATCGGTCCCATCAATTCGGAGTCCTTTTAGGTCTAGCGAAGAGCTTCCGGGTGACTGAAGCAGGCGGTTCAGCTCGTCGTCCTCTCCTTGTGCTTTAGCGAGTTCCTCTGTGGTAATGACTACTGGAAAGTCGATTGCTTCAATGCGGGACAAGGTGTCCGCCACTATATTGTCCTCACCGGAGATGTGGACAATGCGTGTCGTTCCTCGAGCTGGCGGGCGACGCGATCGCTGTGGTGGCTTGTCTTTTGAGAGAAAGCGTAGACCAAAGGCTTGTGGTCAGTAAGGATGAGTAGTTCTCGTCCCTCGATAATGTGCCTAAAGTGTCTCACAGCGCGAAAAATGGCCAGCAGTTCGCGATCGTACACCTTGTATTTTGCCTCGCGTTGAGACAGCTTTCTGGAGAAGAATCCCAGTGGTTGGAGTCCGGATTCAGTCTTCTGGTCGAGGGCGGCTCCAATAGCTACGTCTGAAGCGTCGCAACGCAGAACCAGTGGTATATCAGACCTCGGATGGGCGAGTTGTACTGCGTCTTTGAGTTTGCATTTGCATTCCTCTGCATGGTTTGGGCGGCATTGCAAACCCGAAATGTCATGACGTTGAATTGGAAAAGACCAAACGGAGTGATGACAGCTGTTTTATGCCGATCTTCGGGTGCCACGGGTATTTGGTGGTAAGCACGTTTGAGGTCCAGAGTGGTGAAGAAACTGCAGCCTGTCAATCGCTGAGTGAAATCCTGGAGATGGGGTATCGGATACCTATCTGGTACCGTGATGTTGTTGAGTCGGCGGAAATCTCCACAGGGACGCCATGTTCCGTTTTCCTTTTTGACCATCAACAAGGGTGACGCCTTGTTGAACCATACGATTGAATTCCTCGCGTGCTACTTTCAACTTCTCACCTGCTAGTCGTCGGGGACGTTCGGCAACAGGATGGCCTTGTGTAATTATATGATGCGTCACTGAATGTTGTCTAATGAGGGTTGGTGTGGTTCTCTGGCAACCTTAGGAAACTCTCGTAGAATATCTGCGTAGGCACTGGTGCAGTCGACAATAAAGACCGGCATTTGCGCTGACCTGCCTGGTGTTAGTGTTGCACTGAGGGTGGTGGTTGTGTCCTCCAGTTTTCGCCTCTTAAGACTAACAGAGAGTCCATAGTGGCAGAGGAAGTCGGCTCCAAGAATTGCGTGCGTAACTTCAGCGATGACGAAAATCCATGAAAAGTTTCGGCGGAGTCCAATGTCGAGTGTTAAGTGTTGAGTGCCATAAGTGTTGATGGAAACACCGTTTGCGGCGAAGAGTTTCTCTGAGGTGCTCCTGCTGTTGCGGGTGGTTGTTTTAGGTAGTACGGACACATCGGCTCCGGTGTCGATGAGGAACCAAATGCCCGACCTACGATCTTTAACTTGGAGGCGTTTTGAAGTGAGGTGGTTGCCGGCGGTCGCCTCAATTCTCGCCGGCACACTTAGTTTCCCGGCATTTGATTCCAGCTGCACGGCGTGCGACATTTGCGAGCCTCAGTGACGAACTTTTGGTGGTAAAAGCAAAAATTGGTCCTCTCGTTGACGTTTGACTGTCTTGAAACTGGTCTGGAGGTGCGGTTACGACTTCTGTTGCGTTCTCGAGATAATCTATCCACCTTTAACGAAAGCTTTTCAATCGCTGCTCGAAGTTCTACGACGTTGGTGGGGCCTCTCTCTGTAGAAATGGAGTGAGAAACTGCATCTACCTGTGATGTTGATTGTTCTGTTGAACTGTGAAGCATGGCGATTGTTGGGCGAAGGGCCTGCTCCGCGAGCTCAGACAAGTCGTCAATTTTGCTACCAGCAAGGATGCCACGAACACTCTCGGGTAGTTGTTCCAAAAAAAGAGACCGAAGGACAGTTTCATTGCATTGTCCACCAGCGAGGTTTCACAATCGTTGTAGAAACACAGTGGGTTTTTCATCGCCTTGGTGCTCTCCTCGGAGTAGTCTCCGTAAGCGAGTTTCCTGCAAATCGGAGAGCGAATGAATAATCCGTTTTTTTTAACGCATCATACTTTCCTTGTGTTGGGGGATAGTCGATCAAGTCCCCGACCAAGTCCAGAGTGTCTGCATCGAGATGTGTCGCTATTAGACGATACTTCGTGTCATCTGATGAAATACGATGTAGGTCGAAGCGTATTTCAGCCATTGTAAAATAACGCGCTGGGTTACTTCGCCAGAAAGGTGTTGGCAATTTAATGGATGCGACGGCACTTATTTGGCCTGCGGTGGTATTCATTGGTAATAATTTACGTTCGTCGGGGTCACCAATTTAGCGGTTCCTGTTTTGGGATGCTTATTTTATTTTATATCTCGAGACTTGACAGCAAAAGCGTTTGTAATACTATTTTAAAAAGGTAGTTGTAGCCAACGGTCGGTGGTGGCGCTTCGAGTCTGTTAGGCAGTGTTGAAACCAATGGCCGGCGGTGGCGCTTTGATCGACAAAACCCATCGTCGGTCAGGCAGGCAGGGATGTACGAAATTTAAGTAGTTGCCACAGGCGCTACAACATTTTTTGTCGGATTGTTATTATACATAAGTATTTTAGGTGCTGGGTGGCAGAATATTAATGAAGAGGAGGAACTTTTAATAGAAGTTCTTGATAAAAAGGAAATAACGAAAATAAATTGTATGAATGCATTTTAGGTAAATGATTGTTTCATAATTTCTGAAATTTTGAAGGACTCATTTTCGAGCGAACCCATCTCTTTTCGAAACAAAGCTATAAATAACACATTCGAAACACAATTCAAAAAGTGTTTTTTCTGTGAAATTTTTTTAAAGTTTCTGCGTAAAACAGCAGGATATAGTGGCTGGCTAGGTTCGTAATCGTAGTATTAGCGCAGCACTGCAACGTCAAGTGTTCTTAATTGCAAACATTTGCAATGATACTTTGCATCGCGTTCTGAAATGTAACATGAAAGCAACCGCTGCGCAAAAAAAAGCAAGCAACGCATCATAGATTATTGTGATGCGATGACATGTTTTCTTTATTTTCCGACTCAGTTGTCTCTTTTCATGTCTAAAATATATTTAAGTGTGCTGGCATTGTAATTGCCAACTTTATTAAACAAATCATTTAGAAAAACGTCACAAGTTTTTTTTTACATTTTTACAAAATATGAAACAAAACAATAAGCCGTTCAGAAACACCAATAAAATTAAAGCATCGTGATGTATCGCAACATTAAAAAATCGTTGCGAATTTTTCAAAATAATCATATTTCAGAAAATATCAGCAAAACTTTAAACTTTTTGATATACCAGAATGTGCGTTTGGAATTATCGAGTTTTTTCCTGAAGTAAAAACTCAAAAAATTTTGTTTAAATAAGAAAAGTATCGATTTCATTTTTTTTGCGAATTCAACAATCTCTTCGCGAATTGTCAAACTAAATTCCATAATAATCTGTCCGCGTTCCACAGAGACAACTTCGCGAAATCCCTGAAACATATGACTTTTTGAATTTCACAGTGATAGTTTGCGCCTACCGGCGAATTCGATATGAATAAAATGTCAAAATTCGCGAATTTCGCAGTTCGCCGCTCATTTGAAAGGCCTTTAACGGCACATTCTTGATTACGATTTCGGTTTGACAAGTCGCATGGGGTATGTTCACAAATTTTATAAATATAATTGTTAAGATAATTAAATGCTAAATGTTAAAAGTAAAAAAAATGCATACCAAAAAAAGGCGGCTTCTTGTTGACGTTTTCTGAAATGTGGGTATTTTATAAAGTAGTGGTCATAGATCGGGGTTCATGTGAATGTCCATTTACTCCAACTTATGGCAATTTTCCTTTTCGTAAAGTTTTTTCTTCAAATGGCGCTGAGGTCATGTGTGGAACTGAGCCTCGACCATGATTTTTTTTCCAGCTGTCATTAGCGCCGCGCTCCATATTAGGTTAGGTCCCATTCAAATATAGAGAACGCCACCGTTTCGTGAACCAACTTTGTGGATTGAATTCTATTATCTAGAGTTCAATAGCCTTACTCAGACCTTATAGGACTCTGTACACGTGAACATATGTATAGTCCATGTCCATATTATTGACTTATCAGTTTATTTGAGGATTTCTATAAAATCAAAGCTTATCTTTTTGATAAATTATAACATCTGCAACATGTACTATAATACGGACTGGTCCTACTCACACCGATGGACAAAAGTATTGGTCATATGGGTATTGTTTGCTTACAACACAAACAAAATTCAAATAGCCCAACTAAATTAATTGAATTTTTTGTACATCCTTCCAAAATCGGTCCATGTTTTGGTGCAGATTCCTCTATTTTATTATGCAATGTTTTCCTTTGTGTTTAATGTTATTTTTTTTTTTTTTACAAAAAAGGAGCATATTCAATATTATTGTTCCATTCATTGTGTTCAGGACTTGAATCGTTGGTGGGAAGCAAAAATATTAATGCCCCGGGTGAGGCTCGAACTCACGACCTTAAGATTATGAGACTTACGCGCTGCCTACTGCGCCACCGAGGCTATGATGACGTGGCGATACACCTATTATATGACTCACCTTTGCAACTGTTCTAACAGATATACATTTTAAAACCCACAAAAAGAAACATTAAAAATGTACGTACCATATGTCAAATGTTGCATAAGCCCATCAACTTAATGCTTTGATAGAACTTTGTCGAAATTCGCTCACGAAACACAACCGTTTACCTGCCATTACGTGGATTTATGTTTGAGGGTTCAAATCAGATTGTTACCCACTTGAGTTGTCTGGTGGAGATCTTTGAATGCGAAGAGAATAAATTCACGGAGCTGAGTGTTTGGACAGGAATCTGACTCGTATTGCTCAATCGGCAAATTCTATCACCTGTCCCTTTGGCGCAGAGGATAGCGCGTTGGACTTCTAATCCAAAGGTCGCGGGTTCGATCCCCGCAAGGGATGTTTCAATACATTTTTTTTTTCTTTAGTAGACAAAAATTATTACATCAAACAAATTCAGTCTTCAATTTGATATAGAATGATATACAACTCTATGAGGAGTATGTGGTTGAATTCATATTTTCAGTACCTTTCGTGCTGGACTTGATTCTTGTTCATCAACTGAATATATTTCCTAAGCTCGTTTAAAATTGTGTTTGAGAGCTTTCAACACATCGATGGGTATTTTATACTTCAGCGGAGTGAGTTCCACAAATACGATATTGGCTCAAATGTTTACCCTAAATAGTTGATAAATTGTGCTCCTGCCTCGTGTATGTAACTCCTGAATAAATATGACACTGCGAGATTACGTTATAAATTACAATAATTATTACAACCCACAATTCGTGCTCAAACGTCGCTCAACGTGATTATTCCTTCGTAAATAACCCTTAAACAACAACAAACAGTCTTTCGCATCCTAGTGCACAATCAGCATTCAATTTAAAAACTAATAAATTCGTTTATCCAGGCATTCGAGGATTCTACTAAATTTGTCCGTTAGCGACCAATTGCAGACGGGAGCGATCTTAAAGTAAGATATGACAACTAACAATTCTGTCTTCTTCTAGCACGAGCTAAACTCGATGGTTGGTTATCACCAGAAATCAGGTACATAGAGATGCTCAACTCTTTCGCCCCTACCCACATGACGTCATTTGACAGCGTTTTTTATAACATTTTTCGTACAGTACAAACAAAACTAACTGTCAAGCAAAAGTTGATAGTGTGAACGTGTTTTATCAAACAAAGATGAAAAGTGAATTTCTCCAAGATTTTTGTAGCCTGCGATTGGGCGCCAACATTTTAAAGAATGACTTTATCTGTCTCTTCTACAAAATGGGGGAACAAATACGTAATAAATAAACACAAATTTGCACATTGTTTTTTTTGTCTGTAAAAAAAAATCAGCAGCTATCAGGACTTTTGTCATCTTTGAAATTCATCTTCGAAGTGATGTTTGACGATAAATCTGATGAGTATGATCGCTCTTGTTTCGTTTCGATTTCCATCAATTAAATAAAATCCTTCAAATACATCGTTGCGTGTGAACCCTTCTATTGGCTGACAGAAGAGAGTGATGCTAGTGGACTAAATCTAACGGAAAATTGAACAATAAAGAACTCGACAGAGTACAGTGTGTTGGGAAAGTTTCGCGCCTTGTAAAATTTGAACAGATCCATTATTATTTCACTAAGAAGGAGTAAATGATCTGAAACCTGACTCATCGATTCACCAATAAGCAATTCGTACAAATAATATGAGAAGAGTTTGTAATAAGCAATTCTGTTCTTGGTTGGGAATTAAGTTAATGAGCACTAAAATAACTGAACAAGAGATAATCGGTTTCGGTGGAGGAAAAACAAAGTCTTCGACAAGATTTTTCAAGGTACAACTTAAAAATACATCCTTCCAATCAAAGTATCAATAAACGAGAAGAAGAAAAAAAGGACACAGCGGTATTTACCCCAGATGGGACTCGAACCCACAATCCCCGGCTTAGGAGGCCGATGCCTTATCCATTAGGCCACTGGGGCGATGTTTTCACATACGTCAAACATTCTATAAGAGAAAGTGACAAATTTCCAATACAAAAATCACAATTCCGTCTTAAAATAAGTTAACACTTTATTTATCAATCAACCAAACACCCAAAAAATACAATTTACGTTGTCTCCTTCTTTCGTAATGACGGTGATAGGTTTCGTTCGAGAACGTTCTCGTTTAGCTTCAGTTTCTCCACCTTAATGGGATTCTCAAGGATTTTGTCATCTGCCAATCTCTCAGCACGGTTGTCTTGAATGGATTCTGTCAAAAGAAGTTGTGTAATACGTAATGATTGATACAGAACAGAACTGTCGCGAGGATACTCACTACTGTATGGAGTATATTTGTCGGACAATAAACTTTCGAGATTGTAGCCAACAATTCCAACGATAGCGGCAACTGGTAGAGTTATATACGCCGCATTGGAGCGTAAGAAAGCCATAACTATTGGCCACATTTTGATATTCAAATTTTACTTAAAATGTTAACACTTAATTTATTGAAGTTAAAACGAAATTGAAGTTGGAAACCGGCGCTAGCGACAGTTTCAGTGGAGAATGTCAATAACAGATGATTTTGACATTAAAGATAACAATGTGCTAGCGTCCGGTAGAGGGACAACATTAAAGATTCATTCGTATACTGCTCAAAATAAAGTTCATTTGTATACTGCTCAAAACAAAGTTAATAATATTTCCATTAATGTCAATAAAATGAGTACATGCATCTTGTATTGTATATAAAAGAATAAGAGGATTGAAGTAGTTTAATACAGTTGATCTGAAGACATTATAAGTTTTGCCGTAGTTTGTTGGCACAAGAAAATAAAATGCAGAAACTTGACTATGTGATAGAAATTGCTTTAATTGAAAAGAGTTAACACAAAATAATTTCTTCTTCCTAATATAACCAAGACAAATTGTATTCCTTTATCATGCAGTAAATTGTTATTAAAGGAAAATGCAGTCACATGTTTTAAGGTCGTAAATTAATAAATTCCTCCGAATGTAATCACTCCCTTAACCTATTCGTCAACTGTTTACCTGACTTGACAACTCAACAGATGACATCCGATTTGTTTCCATTTCTCAATTAAAAAAAATCAATTTTTTGCTAAATTCATTAAATTTCTGTTTATGCATACTTCCTCCGTAACTTTTCCTAATATGAATGTCCCCGAACCCAGTGAGCATCTCCTCGCTTTAAAAGGTAAGTCACTTAATACCCCTTAACCCATTTTCCGTCCTAAATATCACACTTCCAGTGATGCGTCTGACTCGTCCCACTTTGGTCAGCCCACAAATCATCACTTGCGAGCCACGGGATCTTCCGCAGAACAGTTTTCAAAAGGTTCTCGAGAACGATGGAGCAGCAGTAGCTGGAGCAGAAACAGTTGGTGCTGGCCAGTTCATGCTCCTGCCACAGAGCTTTGGAAACATCTACTTAGGCGAGACTTTTTCGAGTTATATTTGTGTACACAATTGCACAACTCATCCAGTTGAGGGTGTCACTGTGAAAGCTGATCTCCAGTCGATCACAACGAGAATCAACTTGCCAATGCATGATAAGCCTACGACTCTGAATGCCGATGATACACTCGATGACGTGATCCATTATGAAGTCAAGGAGATAGGAGCGCATATGTTTGTAGACCAGAACGAATTCTTGTTCGTTTCATTCTTAAGGTTTCTTTTCTAGTCTGGTGTGCGAGGTGAACTACACAACTCCGGCTGGATTCCAGCAGTACTTCCGCAAATACTTCAAGTTCCAAGTTCTCAAGCCGTTGGATGTGAAGACCAAGTTCTACAACGTTGAGATGGATGAGATTTACTTGGAAGCGCAGGTAAAGAATCCATTTATTCTCATTTTCATAATCCTCAAGGAGAAGTTTTGTAGATTCAAAATATAACCACTGGACCGTTCTGCTTGGAGAAGGTTGAACTGGACAGCTCAGAGCAGTATACGGGTGAGAATAGTTGAAATTCATCATAAATTATCTGATTCCATGTTTTGCTTCGTAGTAACACCTCTGAACACCCTTCCCAATGGAGAATCAGTGTTCTCGTCGAAGAACATGCTTCAACCTAACAACAGCTGTCAGTTCCTGTACTGCATTAGGGTATACTTCAAGTGATTCTTTTGGTATTCTGGAAGATAATAGTGTTCCTTTTCAGCCTATTCCAGAAATTGCAAAGGACATCAAAGCCCTACGAGCAGCCAACACGATTGGCAAGCTGGACATTGTTTGGAGATCGAATCTGGGAGAAAAGGGTCGGCTGCAGACCAGTCAGTTGCAGAGAATTGTAAGTAAACTGCTTGCTTCCGCAACCATCTCTCATAACATTCTCTTTTGTCTGTTAGCCTTTTGAATATACCGACGTCCGAATGGACGTAGTAGAGGCTAAAAACATCGTCAAGATTGGCGAGCCCTTCACCTTCGTCTGCCGTGTGACCAACACCTCCGATCGCCCAATGGAGCTCAATGCAAAGCTGGACACAAAGACCAGCTTCGCATGTGACTACACCGGATCGGCTGAGTTCAATCTGGGCAACCTTGACCCGGGACAGAGTAAGGAGTTCCCGCTCACTGTGTGCCCGGCCAAATTAGGGCTGATCAAAGTAACGCATTTGGTTCTGACGAACGTTGTACTGAAGCGAACCTACGAGTACGATGACGTTGTGCAGGTCTTCGTGGTGGACTCTGACTACCACGAGGATGAATCATTCCAAATGAACAAGTTCGTTAGATACGATCTGGCGACTCAAATAGCTTAAGTTAAGATTTGATCTGTTAAAGTGTGTTCTCGATACGTGCATTATTTATTTTTCTTCTAATGGATTGTGAATAAATTTGCAATCTACTGCCCGTGGGCAGAGTTAATTTAACATTGTTTTGATTTTTTCATTAGCGGCTAGTAGTGCAGGTGTGGTAAAACACGATAAATCTTCAGCCGTCAATGCTGCTATTAATAGGGTATAGCTTGGACATAAAATTATTAAGACATGCAAAGTGCATGGAACTTTGCAATAGCTAACCCTCGGCCGATAAATCACTAGAAGGGGAGGAATAAATTCTTGAAAGTATGTGGGAAAATTCCATCAAGGCGACCCAAGTAGTGGATTGGACTGCAGTAAGCTGAAGTAAGGGTTTGTATTTCATGCTTTTCGACCATGATAACGAACGTTTGTATTGTATGTATCTTTCATCGAAATATATTAGTTCAATGACGAACATACGTATGTCAGATTTCTTAAAAGAACGACAGCTTTCGCGATACTTCACGATTACAGATACTGCCGTAAAAATTGTACTGATGTTGGCCAAACTCATTTTAAACTTCTTCCTCGACTTGAAGCTGGTCTACGATCTTCAATTCTTTTCTTCTACCTTCAAAATGTCTTAAGCGCTTGACGGATTTAAGGATCTCCACAAGGGTTATTCCTGAAATACATGAAGTATCATGCAATTTAAAGAATAGCTATAGCATATTTTTTTTTTAAACAAATCATTTGACAATCATCATTTGAAGCGTCTTCCAAAGAAAATTATTAGCAAGATTGCCAGGATTTTTTTATAAATCAAGATTATGGTCCTTCGAGCCCGGAATTTTGACCCAAGTTGTTGCGACAAATCAGAGTAGCAGTGGTTACCAAGGTTCTCTTTGCTAATATAAGAGTTAAGAGTTGTATTCTTTAACTACCTCAAAATTGTAGCTGGCGACTGTGATGTTTATTCCCAGACAGTGGGTGGCGAATGGATTTTTGTGAGACAGCACATTTTTCGGCGTCTTCTAAAAAACAGGCGACTAAACTCGATAAATCCGCCATCTAAGAGAATCTTCGCATTCGAGTCTCCTGGTTCCAGAAGGAAATTAAGACTAACCGGTATAAAGATCAAAGTGATCGCGGATTTAAGACAACTTTGTCTCGATAACTGGAAGCAGCATGCTCGGGACGATCAGTAATGGAAGGCGGCAATTGCTCAGGCTCAGACCCTCCATGTGTCGTCCACTTATCGACTGAATAGCCTAGTAGTAGAAGACCGAAATGCTTTCTAAACAGTTGAAAACAACATGATCCAAATTGTAAGCGATGGTCAAGCTTGGTTTACTCAGAGAATGTTGAAGTAACAAAGAAATAAACTCGGCAAGTGCGAGTTGTACTCGCACGGGAAAGGTTCCGTCGCATAATATTGATGGATGATTTCTGAATATTAAACGACGTTTCCAAACTATCTCAGTTGAATTTTCTTCTAACTTCAACCCAAATCAACCTTTCATTCATACATCCAAACAAACAAACATTCATCAATGCATATATATATATGCACCTATACCTCTATTCAAGTTTATCCAACACAGAAAATCAGTTCCATCATACACCTACCTAATCACTACTCATGCCTGCGGTGTGTGTGTTCATTTCTGTTGGGCATTGTGGGGTTGAGATCTCTCTAAAAGATAACACTCATCAACGCATAGAGTGGTCGAACACAGCATGAAATTTACGAGTATGTGTGAAAATGAAAATAGTTATCATTTTAAATCTTAGATATCTCAAAATTTCAACATGAATTGATATTTTAAGATTTATCATTTCTTAATGCTTACGCTGAGGTCGTCAAAACTGCGTTTTCAGATCTTCAAAATTCGCATGTCGATGATTGACCGTTTTTGGCCAAAACTCGAAAACTATTAAGGCCAGAGTGCTCGATATTGTTTTAAATGATAGTACTCAATGAAGCCAAGTTTTTGTGACATTTTTTTCAAATTTTTAAACACTTTGGTATAGAAATGGCATGGGGGGAAGCATTAAAAAAAATTGGGAGCTCCATATTTTCCAAACGGTACTTTGGATCAAAAACTAATGAAGCAAACCTCTACCTCATTTCAAAAGATCTGTCGATTGATATAAAAGTCGATGGGATACAATGTTTCAAAATTAATTGCAACTTCACCTGTACTGGAGCCACCCCCAAATGGCCCCAATTTTTAAATTTGGGTACATGGGCAATTACATCTAGGCCTGAAGTACCTAATTCCAAAATTTCATGCTGATATCTTTATAAACTTCGGAGATAAGAAAGTGTGTCAGATACGACGGACGGGAGAATGGGAGAAGGATTCTTCCACGACCTTCGGGAAACTAAACAGGCTTATAAAATCAAAAAAATGGCAGAGGAATGACTAAAAATCCCCAATTGGGCATCACAGTGGGTCCTCTAAGAGAGACGTGTCCTCCGCCCTTCTAACCACCGAACTGCGTGCCTACTTCGCAAACGCTTGAGACTGGTCACCACTCTTGCCCCTCTACCTTTGAGGCTTTCGATGGATCTATGTGCTCCACATCACCGGTTATGCCAGTTTTACTAACTTTCACAGAAATTCAGTCTCGCCATCATGTTTTTTGGACTAAAATTCTGAGTAATTGGGCCTTTTTTGTACCGATTTTTGTGTAAATGATCTCAAACATTTACATGTTGTGGTCAAGGTCAACTCTCAAGCCAATTAGAAAACGTCATTGTGACTGCTTTAGTAAATATTTTTGAAAATATCAATCATTTTTAAAGGATTGGATAACCAGAGTGGGAGGGTTGCTTTTGTCATCAAAATTGCCAAAATTGAAAACGAACAATTCCGAACTGCGGACTCTAACAAACATCCTATGTCGTAAAGAGTATAACGTTTTTGTCGTAAACTCAAACTATCAGTCATCAAAGGCCACAAGTGTCGATGCAATCATCTTCTATCGATTTTTTCGAAAAAGACCACGGATACTTTTCTTAGAAATGCTTGAAAAATCGAATTTGTTCGCTGCAATCAAAAAGAAATAAAAAAAGACAACAAAAAATATTTTTCTTTTGAATAAAAACATTTATTCTACTATTATAATAAAATAATAATAAAATATATATATAAAAAATATTTTGTTCGTCTTCATTACAATAGGTACGTTTAAACATATACTTTTCTTCATATTCCGTTCATTACTACGCTCTTACGACACAATGTCTATTTGTAAAAAAAAATTGATATATGTGTATGATTGTATATTGTTCGGCAAGATAAAAACGCTGTTGTCCTTAAGAACTATTATAAAAAAACCTACTAATCATCATCAATTTCCGATTGTATCTAACAGAATTTTAACATAGCAAATAATTCTTTCAATATTAAAAAAATAACATAGAACATTAATAACTAAACATTTAAGATGTGTGTTTCATAGTAAAAAGTTGCAAGTAAAATTAAAAAAAGAAAACAATAAATTTAGATCTACGCCATCTAAAAAAAAATAAAAAGAGAAAAAATATGTTCTTTTAAATTAATGGGAAAAAAATCTTAACTATATGCAAATTAATCTTTTTTAATTTGTTCATATTTTGTAATTTTAAATTACGGAAGATGCATTTTTTTGTTTTTCTTTTTTTTAAGTTTATTTTACTAAAATTAATAACTCTTATTTTGCTGATGGAATGTCGTCGGATTGGAATTTTTCTTTTTTCTTATGTACAATTTTACTAAAATAATTATTCGTTTTTTTTTGTTTGTTTAGTTTCTTTTTTTTTTAATCACATGACGTTTGTTAGAATTTAGTTTTTTATTTATTTTTTTTTTCATCAACGTACTTAAGAAGTTTGTTGATTGGTTGTGTTTGACAGCAAATCCACTTCATCTACGTATCCATCCTTTTCTGTCATCATTAAACCTAAGTATTTAGAATTGTTATTGCTTTTTGTGTCAACTTTAACTTTAAATTAGATTAAAAACAAAAATAGAAAAAAATAAGCTTCACTTTATGACAGTTATGTTCGTTTATAGTTTTTCTTTTTTCCATGTGGTTTTGAATATTTTGTTTTGTGAAATAGAGAATTTTGTTGAGATCTCTCGATTTGTAAAGAAAAAAAAAATTTGGAATTTTTATTTTTTTTGTTTTTATCAAAAATGTTTGATAGGGTTTCTTTTTATTTCTATACAAATTACAAGCCAAACATAACATACAATTTAAAGGAGGAGTATAATAAGAATTGTTTATCTTTTAAGAGTATTACAAAATTAACGTTGTTTAAGATATATCCGAGTAGGGGAGCATGATCACTAATTCGTGACGATATGCTCTCGTTGTCGCTTGAAAAATAATTAAATTACAGAAGAGCATAGAGGCTAAAAATCAAGTATACATAATATTTAACGAATAACAATTTTATTTTCCTTCCTTTGAGCCTTACACACTAATTTGTATTTCTTTTAATTTAATTATGATTTTTTTCTTCAAAGATTCAAATCTTTCATAATTTCAATCGGTTTGTTCTTGTCTCTGCTTGTCGCGTTGTTCTCTTTTTTTTTACACTTACATCTAGGCGTCTGAACTTGTTAAGAATGTAATCTCTCGGAAAATAATTTCTCTTGAAGTTTTGAGTTTGTTCCCTTTTTGCTTCCTAACAAAAACGAGTTATATTAAATAATTAAAAATTAGACGAAATGTTAGAAACATTTTGCTGCTCATCTTCAAACTTAGAGTATATGCGTTACAACGTCCTCGAACATCCACTTACAGGGCAAAATATATTATTATTTATTTAAAAAAATATTACTCATCGTTTTGTATTTTTTTTTCTTCTTCTTCTCTTGATTTTAAATTAAGTATATAACTTTATATGCGCTTAACTAAAACTTAAAGAATTTTATTTTTGTGTATTGTTTGCTCCGTTTGTTCTTATTGTTTTTTGTTTTTGTGTTTCTTTTTTAAATAAAAGTGTTGTGATACATCTGGAGGGGAGAGATATTTAGAGTCATGGCTTTGCATCAATGATTGGGAAGCTCGGTCAGGGTTATGTCGTAAAGATCATCTTCAACTTGTTGCACTTCTAGCAGAAATATATCTTCGTTGCAATAGTACGAAAGCATATCATCATCAATTTTCGCAGTAATCCTGAAATTAAATAAAAGAATAAATTTGTTTATGAGTATAACTGAATATATTGTTGAACTTTTGAATGGATTTGATGTCACATTCTAAAGTCTGTTTAAATTTTGTGTAAAACTGGTTTTTCGATAACAGCATATGACTAAATACAAAATATATTGCATTCAAGAGCAAAGTGAATGCTGATACATTTCTTTTTAAAAGAAATTTGCATAAAATTCACATATAGACAGAATGGCATTATTGAATTCACTCCAGACAGGTGAATTTAATTAATTGGTCCCAATATTTAAATACCTTCTTACGGATATGATTGGTAATGCATTTAATGGCGATCCATGGGGATCGCTTGGGATCTTAAAAAATATATTCAAAATTTGATAATGGCGATGACGTTAGTCGATTGGTTTTGATGAAGTTTTTTTTTCTGTTTGTTTGTTTTTGTAATGTTGTGATAAATAGTCTGGTTGAGGAGTGTATCTTAACCTTTGAGAGCAATTAAGTAGGATTTTAAGAGACGTGATTTAAATTTATTTTTTGAAAATCGAATAAAATGGTAAACAAGTGTTCGTTATAGAATAATGTTTAATTAATTCAGAAATATTGCTTGCATTCACTTTTACGAGTGGATATGTCAAAGCTACATGCTCTACATTTTATTGTTGCAGCGGAACTGGAATAATGGGTAGTCAATTTATTTCTTTATAGGAAACCTTTCTAATCATCTCTGTTTTATTTCGTCTGACAGAAAGAAGCAACCTGATACTTTAAGACTTATTTCTTTTAAAAGCCACCTGAGAGTACAGCACAATGTACCAACTTTGGACTAAATACACTTTTTAGTCACTTAAACCTGAGAATACCTTTTTATCTCTCGAATCACGCCCTTCAAGCAGATTGTGAAGAGGCTCTGTTATGGCTAACGAACGATGTGATATCCAAAAGAGATATCGACATACGTTCGGACAGTGATTATATCCTTGAATTCGGTCACGTTTCACTTAAAGACTACACTTAGGTTAGGTTTGTGTGACTGTTACAGCAAAGACCAGTCATGACACACTTAGATCCTATTTGGATCCATTGCGCTGTCACTATTCGATATTAGTGACACCGTTTCCTCGTTAGCCAAAATACTAGTAACACCAACTGGTGTCCTGGTAGTTCTTCTTGTAGTGCTCTTTTTCTACTAAGACTACTTTTCAATGCCATTTGTCTCTGAGTATTTAAACATTCACCTCATGTGGGTGCCAGGAAACTGTAAACGATTGGTTTCAGGAGTTCCTCAGATCAATTAGAAAAAAATAAAGGACTTAAAATTCTCATTGACGTCATAACAGAACATTTCACTATTGGAATAGTGTCTCTATGGGTCCTCCATACAACGATTTTTGCAGAAGTTGCAAAAACGAGTAGAAGGAGGAGAAGAAGGAGAAGAAGGAGACCGTTCTGTTTTGCAGAAACGAGGAGAAGGAGGAGACTGCACGTATACTGCTTTCTTTATCCATCCGGGGGCTCACTTCCTCGACAGCCTGATTAAGCTGGAAGTCGTCAGTATCAACAATCTTAAGCGCTTCATAAGAGGGACAGAATGGTTTTATGGGTAGGAAATATCCGATCCTCGTGGTAATAAGCAATGGCCTAAAAGTGACTGTTCTCTGTGGACAGCCAATTGACTTTTACCTGACCTAACCTATCTGAAAGTCGAATCATTTTTATGTATCAACATTCTTTTGGCCGTCAGAAGAATGTCAAGTAGTATGCCATATCTGAATGCAGAATATGTGAACACAGGAGTAGATAGCCGTTTCTTTTTTAACTTTTTCTAATACAGACATTTTGAAATTGAACAGAGACATTATATGTAGTCTGGTTTTATTGAATATTGCTTCATTATTAGGGGAGACCAAAAGATGATCCAGAGCCTAAGGTTTCTAGGCTTTGATGTAAAGAATCTTCTACATAGTAGCTACGGAATAAAGTCAGAGAAAGGGCGCATAGAAGATGAAGAGGCTTGGAATTTGGTGCACAAACTGAAAATCGTTAATGGAACATATGTAAGTGCAGAGGTCTGGTGGATGAAAAACACAAAGGAGAAAACGGTTAATTCCTGCTTTACTTAAAATACACTGTTATTTCCAGTAGTGGGCAAGCGAATTGAAGCCGCTTGATCACTGTCCGTGTCATACGTTCGATGCATGGGCCAAACAAAATTGAAATTAATTTTTACCACAGACTATTCTTCAACGATGATGCTCATTTTTAGTTAATCGGTTATTTTAACAGCATATTTGGAGTGGAAAAACTCCACAAATTATTATTCAGTTATAATTTTTTCTTTGACTGGAGTGGTGGAACAATTCCAGGTGGGTTTGGATAGCTTCCACAATAACTACTGTGTTGTGTGCAATATTGTCCTTTCCGTGAATAGTTCGTCCAGCAACTGAATAACATTAATGCGGCGAAACTTTGGTTGCAGGCAAATGGCTGCTGCACAATGGATCAACTCTGCTCTAAGCGCACACCTTAGCCACTTCTACCTACCTTGCAAGCATGCAAAAAAGGGCGTGTTACAACCAGGAAAAGTAGACATAGGATAGCGTCTATGAGCCATACGTTTCAATAAAAAAAAGAATGCTGTTGATAGCGGACAATGCACCATAGGACAAATTGGTCTTAAATCCTAGAGAACATCAAAATGTAATTCAGCATTAGTTCACGAGACAATGCAGCACGGGACAACAAATTGGAAAGAATTTTGTATAGACACAGAGCACACTGATTCGTATCATTACGGAACGTTGTCTCGTGGGCTACCATGTCTGTAAATTTGGCATCATTTTCACGATATGTATAGAAGCTGCAAATAGTCACTGGCTAGCAAAACTTTGGAACACTTCCTCTGCTCCTGGCCAGAACCATATAAAAAACCGTTAGGACACTAATGATGTTCACTAAATGATGTGGCTGTTATTATCCATAATTCTCTGACTTAGTATAGGCTCTGATGGGAATATATATGTAGGTTTGCTCTGTTATCTATATGAGGCTCGGCCACCACCTTTAATTAAACCTAACCTTCAATCTTAGTTTCAAAACCCCTAAAAAAAGCATACACTCATGTCTATTTGTTCCTTAAAAGTTTTTATTTTTTTAAAAAATATCAAAATTCTGGTAATTAATCATCATGTATTATTAAGTTGGGCTAAGTATTTAAATGTCAGCATTTTTTTCATAAAAATCGTTGCAAAATATAGCTTAAATCCTTGTGCCAAATATCCTACAAATAATTGCAAACATTTCTCTTAGCCAAAACCCATCACAAATTGAACACAGATTCCATGTGATTAGAGTTAATATGGAAAACCATGTTTTTGAGTTTCGAAATAAATAAAAATTAAAAACGAGTTTACGAAATAAGCACTACAGCGCATTAGTTATTTTTTTAATTTCTTAACTAAATGCAAGGATTAAGGTATTTTTGGTATTTTAATCGTGCAAATGCAAATGTGGTGTTCTGTGTTTGTGTTATAAAAAAATCCAATTCACAAAAAAAAAAAAACATAAAACATAATTTAAAAATTTAAAAAAAAACGAAAAACTTAGTAAGTGTATTTGTTTTGATTGTTGGTTAGTACTTACCCCTTTTTATTTGTACGATAGATATTATTTATACTTGATGTGGAGATTTTGTATTTATTTTCGATCTGCAATTAAGATAAACATAATGTTGTTTGTGTTTTTTTTTCTTTCTCTCTCTCTTTCTTTTTTTTGTCCCATTTAATCTCATCTAGTTAATTTTTGTTCTTTGTTCATTCGACAACGGTAGAAAAAAAAACAAACAATTTAGAAAATTCTAATCGGTATTGTTTTGTTTGAATTGAAAAAAAAAAAAAAACTTTTGTGCCAATAATACGAAAAAAAAATTTGCAAACTATACTTAAGACTCTGATTGAATTTGAATTTATTTTCTTTATTTTTTTTGATTTGATTTGTATCTTTTTGAACATTTTGTCTGTCTTTGTTGCTTTTCGCTTGATTACCTGCATTGTCACCTGTTCCGACGACGACGGTTTAAAGCATTAATTATCCATGGATTGAATATATTGAATCGCTTCTCTGAGATACAATTTTTTTCTTTTGTCGGTTCATTGTGTTTGGGTGTGTTGTTGTTTCTTTATTTTTGGGTGAGTGTGTGTGTTTGCGTGTGTGTGAATGACATTGGAAGATAAAAATTCAAAACGAAAATAATGAAATGCAATGAAAGGTGAGTTTTGTATTTGATGCTGAATTGAAGTTTATTTTGATATTTTTTTTTCGATTTTTTGTCAAGACATTTTTAAGCTGATTGTCGAAAATCGTTGGACACGTACATTCATTCGCCCCTGAGGTGAACTAAATTCTGTTTTCTTTTCAAATTCTAGTGAGAACTGTAACACACAAGATTGAGATATGGATGTAAGTTCTCAATTAATTATTCGGTTTGGCTCGGTTCAAATTTAGTTCTAGTGAAATATGGAAAAGAGATAGATACATAAATTACACGATCTTCTCTAAGAGCCATGCGTATTTTTTGGATTTGCTTACGAGTAGATAGATTATGATAATTTAATGCGGGTGTGTTACAGGTTGATTTGAATATGGTATATGAATTGACACGGACAAAAGCTTTGCCGCTATTGTTGTTAGGCGAAATTGATTGGGATGAGGTCGGGGGAATTTCAATGTCAACCATAAATCAAATAGTTTGTGGGATTTGAACTAGAGACATTTGTTTTTTTGTCTTTTGTCAGAAATTTAGAGGCTTTCGTATTCTTGGCGATAAGGGGAAATAATCATGCTAATGGATGGATATTGTCAGTCAGTCAGGGAATAATGAAAACTTGGTCATGCTGCGGACATAATAGGCTTGATATATTCCTAAGATTCAGCAAGACTTCTTGTGGGATATTAGAAAATAAATTGTTTGTTTGATTTTTTGTCAAGTATTGTTTCAGACCAAGACGTTGTAAAAAATAAACAAAAATAGGAAACAAGTTATTTTGAATTTAAATCGATGTCATGTGAGATTATGACTCAATGGGGATGACGTATGTCCAAAGCAGAAAAAAAATGGCACGCCATTAACAGAGGATCACTCCCAAATGTGATTAACTCTTCCTCATAAATAACAATGTCTTTCTCACTTCAGTATATACCATAGCAAATTCCTATAGAACAATAAAAATCCAATTAATGATCAAAAGAAACCCAATTCAATTCATTTGTTTCATCAAATACGGAAGCAGTTTTTTTTTTTGGAATAAAACGTAGATAACTTCTCTGACTTAAAAAACAAACAAATTAATTTAAAAAAGAACACACACACAATCAAAAAATACACATAAATTATCGGTGTTATTATGAAAAAAAAACAAAAATGATGTTTGCAATGTTTTAGTGTAAATCATTTTCATGATTCGATGTTAGACATAGTGAGCGAGAACGAGCAGGATATTTTTCATTTTGTTAATAATGACTAGATCCTCTTTGATATTAAAAAAAAATTAGGGTATTAAATGAAATTAATTAAAACAATATACGTGACAAATGAATATGGTTTTGGTTTGGTTTGATGATAAGTGGCGAATACTTTTTGAGTTAAACAACAAAAATACTTAACCATATGAAGCGTTAAGTTTATTTAATTATTTTTTTCCGTTTGTATTTATTTCGGTTTTTTATTGAAGCGCTAATTGCGTTAATCACACATAGTACATTCCTCCCTTTCATGCGATTGTTGGTCACTATTGAAAAAAAATATATTATTTTCCTCTCTTCTTTTTTTTTATTGCTCTGCTAAGGAAATTGTAAGAGCTCCACAAGAGGAAATAATAAAATAAGTCAGCTGCTAAGACAATTCGCTTGCATCCACTTAGACGCACCGTAGTTTATTTGAATACAAAAAAAATGTTATTGGCGCAGAAGTTTTTTTTTCTTTGTTTAATTGATATTAATTGTTCTTTGCTGTGTATTTGTATATCTCTCATTATTACTTTTTTAATTGAAAATGAATAATTTTGAACATTTTGGTTTAATCAAATTATCCATTGAATGATCGTAATTTATCTCATATTTTTAAAACCAAAATGAACAAAAAACAAAGTTAAGTAGATGAAAATAATGTAAAATGATTTGTTTTTTTTTTTAACTAGGAAATGAAGGTTTTTTTCTTTGTTCGGGAACCAAAGGGAAATTTAAGTAATTTTGAACTTACCGCATTTAAAAGTCCGATTGTAGTCGGTGGCACAACATGCAATGGCGTGTAGACATCTTCGTTCTCTTGTCGCACATAGAGCATAACACGTTCACTTATCGGTGGTGACATACGGCCACGTTTAATTGGTGGACCAAATTCAGACATTGAACCAGACACTAAACTCTGTTCAAGAATGTGATCTTTTTTATCACTAAAATGGAAGGGGAACAAGAAGATTCAAAATTAGAAATGTTCGTTTGGTGGTTGGGGTGGTGATTAAATCTATTTCAACTTGGAATTTCGATTTTTACTACTCACGTCTGCACGTCTGGTGGAAAATGATTGTGAAATTTAAGTGTGGGGGTGCCAACTTTTTGCCCATGCAGTAGAAACGGTGATGCACCTTTGAGGTCTGGTGTACCAGATAATGAATCAGTCTCATGGCCATAGAAGGTCTGAAGAAAATTATTACAAAATTTATTATATAATGAGTCATTTGCAAAAGGAGGGAGTTTGATTTACCTTATCCATGTCATCGGCGGGGGAGAAAAGTACAGGCGGTTTGCTTATATCTTGCATTGCATAAAATTCTGAACGATCCGTAACAGGATGATAGAGTTCATCAAGCTTTTTCCTACCGTTGGCAGTCATTTTACGTTTAGCCGCTCGCCGTTCTTCATCACGTGTTTTGCGTTCAGCACCCTGGAGAAGAGAGGAAGATATGACATTTTTATTTTTTTTTATTTTAAATTTAATTTATTTTTTTTTTCAAATTTAATTCAATTATTTAAATTAATTATTATTTGCACTTTCTTAATTTTAATTTTAAAAATTATTTTAATATTGTATAGGTTTAGAGTATCATTTTTATATAATAATAGTATTATCTAACTATTAAAATCAAAGACATACTTAAAATTAAAATGTTTCAAAGAATATGCAATACGAAAAACGAAAAGAAAGAAAAGAAAAGTGTGCTGTGGGAGCTATGCTAGAAGAAGAGAATTCATCATGCTACTTCTCTTAAGTAGTGCGGGAGCAAATTGCACAGGCGAGCAGCATCGTGGCAAACAGGAAAATCTTGGTAAAACTAAGCAATTAGACTTAGTTAATACCGAAGATTGCAGTTTATTGTGAAGAAATCGTGGTGCACGTAGTTGTGGTGTTTTAAATAAAAAAAAAAATTACTCTGGCATTGATTGTTGATTTATCGTGGCTATATCGAAGTTACATACGAATAAACAGTCCCCAATGACTTCATCAAAACCCCACTTAGAATGAGATCATTTTGCTTTCAGTAAGAAAACTAGAAAAATATACCAATCATCTAGAATAAATTCTTTCATGTCATGCGCCCTTTAGTTCCTTAACCTCATAAACAAACCCCCATTAGGGTTGTATTCAAATTGGACACCTCTCAGTCACTCTTATCGAACTGACCTACGTTCTGTCACCTCAACCACTCACATGCGATTGTTATATCACGCGAAACACTCAATCATGCCCTTGTTATTCGTTGACGAATGGTAACTTTTGAAATCACATTTAGGTTTTTTCTTTTGTCACCAGAGAAAAAAATAAAAGTCACCCACTAGATCAAATACACAGAAGCCATTGTTAACTTCCGAATGATTGATTTTTGAAGTTTTTTTCCATTCCATCTTTCAAAGTCTTTTCAATTCTTTTATAATTCCGCCAACGATTTTTCCTTTTTTTCTCAATTTCAAGGTCATGGCTGAGAAGAAAAAAAAGTGTATAGAAACGTAATTTTTTTCTTTGTGCCCTACATTGGCCGCTACATGCTTTATATACAGCATGAAGTCATCATTTCGTTTTCAATCATATCTCTTAGTTGAAATGACGAAAGTCAAGTTCCATCATCAAATGCCAAAACAGCAGACAACAAACACCGACATTTTCATCCCTAGCATGTTGAGAGATGGATGTGTTATTGCGCGCGTAAACAATTCATCAAATCTAATGACTTGCTACTTATAGAGATAATTTTTTTATTTATGAGATATTTTTATGGATTTTTTGTCTGCTTCTCTCCTAACTGATTGATTGGTCGACGCATTCATGAAATAATGGTGTATAGCATTCATACAGATGTACACACATTTTCGTTGTTACGTTAAAGCTAAGCAAGTGGATGGGATAAGAAGTCTAAAAAGAATAATAAAGAATTGTTCAATTGGAAGCGTTTATTGGGTGGTAAGCTGATTGTCTCAACTACTTCCGCACTTAAGTGATTATTACCTTCTCAGTTCGACTGTGGGAATGTTCTTTTTGCATTTTGGTCTGGAAGTGAGAAAATAAAACAAAAGAGTTGACTAGCGAACTCTCTAATGCATGCAAAGAACTGGGAAGTCATATTTGTCAATTTTTATGACAACTTAAGGATTAAGGTCATTCTCCATAACTGATTCTTCTTGAAGTCCACTACCAATATCTATCATCTTTGAAGTCTCTTCCGTTACGATTGAAAGCCAACCTAACAATTTCAATTCGTCCTGGCAATCATTAAATCTGTTTCAATTCACTCCTTCATCCAGCACACTTACAAATCATTGAAATCCCATCTTTTCGCATGAAAACAATGAAGAATCCGTTGCTGCCCCAGAAAGTTTCCTTAAGGGCAACAAGATATTTTTACCCGATTACCCCAACCCAACCCAATGGTTTCAAGTGTGTGGTGGTCTGGTTCTTTGTTTTCGCCTAATGTTAACATCTGCACTGGGATTTCTTGTGTTAAACAGTTAGTATACGACTGCCATTCACTGATGATGATAATATGGAAAGGCTCGTGTATCCTTTCCATATTTTTATCGCGCAACGAAATTGACATGTTCTACCGACCATACGATGCCTCTCCTCTAATATGCCGGACAAAATTGTTAATGATAATCTGACACGTGATGGATATCCTCTGCTGCTGTTAAACGTGGCTGAATACTTTAAAATGTGTAGGTAATAACAGTAGAATAGATTTCTCTTCCTAGCAACTGAAACTACGAGAAAGAGAGTGAGAGAGAGGGAAAAAAGTGTAACACACCGCGACTACTGCCTCATTCTTGTACGATGCCCTCGGGGTATTTTTCCGCTTTTTATTGGCGATAATAAATAATTCAAAATTAGATTTATTATCCACGGTTATATGCAGATGGATGTGCAGATTGTCCGCTCTAATTGCATTTAATTGAACGGACACAGCACATACGAACAACGAAGGAATTGTTCGAATCAGATTGGTGATGAGATGTAATCTTCGCCGGTGAATACAAGATGGACTTCCGTCTCTTGGATATCTCCTCGTATCTTGGCATCTAATTACAAGGATCCATCTCACTCTTAGATGAAGATATGCTGTGTGATCTGCTCCTAACCATTCTGTGACAGTATAATTTGCACTCTCGTACCACGTATACGTCTGTGTTCTAGGAAGTCGTATAGCGGGGTAATTACAAACCATTGTCAATCAGTTGGCACGCGATCTGCCAATTTTTATCTATCTACGAGTGTACTAGTGTGTTTATGCGCGCCGACTTGATGTGATGTTTCTATGGAATGTTCGTCACGTCGGCGGTGGCGTCTGAGGAGAAGAGGAATTTGCAAGATGTAGCAATCGGCTAAGTGCCATTTGAACTTTGGCTTTGGATTGCTTGTATGACTGCGTATTAACTGACCCCATGACATTTTTCGTCAACGTGCACAACGTAAGTGAATGTAAGGAAAGGAATACACAATGTGTGGCAATGATTTGTGCGCGACGGGACGGGTGGTTGTAGTCAACACCTCTCGTGGATTCGATTATAATAATAAGTTTTTCGAATATTCCTAGCACCTTCGGGGACTTTCCGTTTAAAGCTGAATCTGCAGGAAAAAAAATTGCAAAACACAACTCGATTGGTGGGGGAGGAGAATGAGGAGGTGGAGGTGAAGGTGGATTGAAGAGAAATAAATAACAACAGTATATTTTTGATTGATTGAAATTCCTATGCAAATGCGTTGGATAGCTGCGACTGAGTCAATATTACAAGTGAAATTTTCCACATCACCGAGGAATATGAATATTCAATCGCTTCAATAATATTATCAACCAATTTATTACGTATTCATAGATTTCCTCCTCTCCTTGCGATCATTCTCTCTCTCCGTTTAATTGCATGAATGCAACGCCTTCCTTGCGTACGACTAACTATCTAGAGGGGAGACTCCATCGGTGTAGGTATCTAGAACAGGATATGAATCATCTGGGTGTCTACATCACGCTGTTACAGTTACACTCTTTGCTCGAAGTGAATGCATAAATGGCATTTTCTTGCTTTCATGCGGCGCGCAATGCCGAGGGATGCCATGTCGAACATGGTATTTAATACTTCAAAGCGTCTCTTACTCCTCCTCACCGGCATGCAAAACGAAAACAAAACAAAAAAATGAAGCAACAAAACTGTTGGAAGGAAACGGAAAAAGAAGTCCATCGAATGGTAATAAAATTGTCTATTCACGAACGTATGCGCCTGCGCCTATCGCCATCTGAGTAGGAGATGAATTGAGGGAGACGGAGAGGCTGTGGGTTATAATGTGGCAACCTGTCATTTATCATGTTTTACGTAGGCACATTAACATTATCAGTGTGTCCGTCTTCGCAGTTTTCCTTCGCCTATTCTATTGTCCTCCACCTCTTCATCCTTTCGATGAGCCTATCTATGATCTGCTTTTCAATTTTTCCATCTCTCCTTTTTGTTTGGTTTCCATTTTTCACCTAAGCTCTGGACTGTGGTCGTTTTGCTTCGAATTTTGTTTGCGATCATTCTTGGTCAGTTTGTTTGTATCTTTCTTGTGGGATATCTTCGTATTGCTAATTTTTATCGCATCAATTTTCTTCTTAATGAGATATAACTTAATCTCCTGTGCGATGAGTAGACTTTTTCTCTCTGTGGGTCGGTTGGGAGGTTTCTTTTTGTGTAATCCTGTCTTTCAGTGATGAGGTTTTTTCATCTTCCGCCGCCTGTCTGATGAGGATAGGAGAGGAAGATGCTGAAGCGACTAAGTATGTGTAATTTTCACTTGATTCCAATTACGTAAAGGCTTAGTGTAAATATTCATATTTTATACTTTGTAATGACAGGTAATTTTTTTCTGATTAGCCAGATGTCTACAAGTGATTAAGTGTTTGTCTTCGATTTGTTTTTTCAAACTTTGTTGACTTGACTTTCTCGATGAACTTGCAATTGATTGAATGAGGGAATGAATGAATAGATTTTGATGTGGGGAATGAGTAAATTCGATTTAAGTGAAGGTAGGAGAATGTCCTTTTTTTTATTGATTTTGCGTCGTGACTTGGGCTTGCACTCGTCCAAAACTCAACTGACCTAGGAGCTGAAGGCAAACGACCATAGATAACGACGTGTGTCCGCTGAATGGGCTCTGGAGCAGTTAGAAACTGACCTTAATTTTAATCGAAAAATCATCTTCAGCGATGAGGCTCTGGATGAATGGGTATGTCAAAAAACAACATTTTCGAATTCGGGACTATACCAATCCACATGATATCTAAGAGCGCCCAATGCATCTCGAAAAAATCATTGTTTGGTGTGGATCTTGGGCTTGTGGGGTCATTGGTCCATATGAGTATTTCTTTGAGAACGATGTTGGCCAGGCCATCACTGTCAACGGCGAGCGGTGTAAATCGATGATCCCCAACTCCTGAATTGGTTGATATAGACACCTACGACAGGTACGACATGCATAGCTCATGTCACATTGGAAATTCCGCACGAGTGATTCGAGGGCATAGTCATCTCAGGTGGGGGTGATGTGAACTGGCCACCGAGATCGTGCGATTTGACCCCGTTAGACTTTTTCTTGAGGGGTTTTCTGAAGTCGCTGGTCTATGTGAACAGCGCCTCTCAAAGTCAAAATAATCCATGCCATCGGTCAAATTCATTTCGAATTTCGAATGCGCCCCGCTCAGAGAAGACACGGCGGATATTTGAAGGATGTTATATTTCTTTTTTGGTTTTTACTCATAACTTTCTGGAGCAGTCGATTGCTTTGGTGCCAATTAATCACCGATCTAGTGATTCGAAATCGATCTTTCCGACCACCCACCAAACTGTCCACAAAAATCACTCAAAACAACTCTCAACCCTTATCTTAAGTTCATGCAAAAACAAAAAAAAGAACAGACTTATTAGCTTCTTAACTTTCAATTTTAATACACATTCGCATTGCACGTATGATCTTAATAATGATGATCATCATAACCGAACACTCACTACCGTCACAATCCTCCATCATCGCACAATTCCGATCGCATTATTATGAAATCGATACGATTGACTGCATTACAATGATGCTATAATACCGTCATCTTATACCCCCGATCGGGTATGCGGCATTATAATGCGTAAGCGTGTATGCCGCATCGCATTATGCAAAACACCCTTGTGCACTTTGCTGCCTTTGTTGATAGCAATGGATTTTCGCATGATGATCGAACCCTGTCGACAGGTATCTTGTTATTGTTTTGTGTATTCCTTTTTAATTCAATCTTCCCTCTTTCAGTTTTTTCTTTATTTATTTCGTTCGTTCGTTTTTCTGTCCCTTGTGCTGAATGTTCTCTGCTGGTTTTAATCCGAAGGTGTAAAACGGGGTATGTGTCGCATAATACTTTTAACATATATTTTGCGTGTGCACAATCTTCCTCCTATTCTGTGTTATGAAAGAGGGTATAAGGCAAGTCGCATGTCGCTTGTGTCCCCCTTCATTGAGTTCGCCTTGGATGTATATTTTCAACATCATCTTCCTAGAGGGAAGACTTGACTTGTGAAAGCAGCAGAGATGAAGAAAAAAAAAGGCACATACACTGGTATACAACAAAAATCTGTCAAGATAAAGAGTATCTGTGTGTATGCGCACTTTGAACGAAAACCAATCCAGCGTAGCATAATTTAAGACATATTACTTTGCAAAAAAGTTTCGATTGCATCAAAGCCGCGCGCACTTGTTGTGCTGTGTGTTCTCTTTTCTTGTCCACCTCCTCCATCTCGAGATGTCTTACTTGGGGATTGTATAAGTTGCAACAACAACGGGTGGAAGGGACAAAAGAAAAAACAAAATAAAATTGAGAACCTCATTGATCTTATGTAAAATGATAGCGGGTTTGTGTTTTGGTCATAACTTTGCCTTGCGTATGTGCTGCATTACTGCTGCCGTCAGTGTGCATAAGGCCTACACCCTTGTGCCCTTGTTATACTGTATATTGGCATCACATGCATCACTGCCCTTCACTTTTACACTCACTTTTTCATTTTGTTGCATTTTTTTTTCTTCATCTTGTGAAGTGATTCTGTTTTTTTTTTCTCCCTGCCTCCTCTGCGTTTCTTGGAGAAAATTTAAAACCGCGTTTAATAAATTATTTCGTGGGCATTTCATATCATTAAGTTTTGCTGTTTTTTTTTCATTCATCTGATTCCTGATCGTGGGTTTTTTTATATGCGTGGAGTGGTTATAGGATATCCACCCAATATTGTGGGTATTCCATCAACCGCCTTGGCCTCGTCTTATCCTTCTTGGTTACAGAATTTTTTGAGGTAATGATAAATCGATCGGGAAAGTGATGCGAACGTTGTTAAGCCTAAACAGAGTGATGATGTTGGAATGAGGGAGATGGAGAGGAATCCATCTTAAAACATAATCGCACGCGTATGTGCACAACTTTTGATCTTAATCGCGTTTTGTTCTTTCGAATATGCCGCTCAAGTAAGAATTTTTTTCCGGATTCGATTCCAATCTTTGCTCAGAAATCCAATCAAGAGAAATTTATCAAGATGAATTTTTGGAGCGTATCGAATTTCAATTCAACAGCTTGATTTACGGATGTCTTCGTTCGGTTCCGATCAAGTCGAGATCTTGACTTAATTCGAAAGTATGTGCAATGCTGAGATTGATGGGGATGATGTTGGGGTTTTTGTTCACATCAGCTACTGTCAACTGAAGAGGAATTCACTCAATCTGAAGAAAGGTCAACTCAAGGAAAGAGCTAAGGCTGAAGGTGAAACTTCAAAAGAGTTGGTGTGAAAACTTTAACATGACATTGGTTACAAATTATTAAGTTTGGCATTAATTTGTCTTTCGTATGAAATTTTTAATCAAATTTCTTGGTCTATCTCCTTTCTCTCTTTCAACCTCACCCTCCTCCACCCTGTATTTCGATGACGAGACAGGAAGAATGAAAAAAATTCAATCGTTGCAGTCAAGTCCAAGTCCACTTTAAGTTAATAACAGTTCATTAAGCATTCTCCCCACGACTACCAATATCTCGAGTTCGATGTAATTTTCCCTCGGCTGAACTTTAACACCTCATGCATCATTTGACGCGGGAAAATGTCTGCAGAGATCCCCCAAAACCCACGACTTTGGACAATATCATAGCTTGAAAAATCGCGCAAAATGATCAAAGCCTAACTGCAGGCAAGCTACAACTACAGGATCATTCCCCTCTTGTTCGCTTTGTCATGACTTAATGTCTCATTCACCTCTATCAAGCAAAGAAAGCGAATAAAACATTCAAACCAATCGAAATATGATGCATCTACTGTATGCTCTCCTAATCGTGAAAGATATCCGCTATATGTTTTATACCGTCACTACTACCCAATCTTGCTGGCTCATCCTACTCTGACCTCCATCCATCTTTCAATACCACAATGTGTGATATTACCACTCTTGACGAGACATTCTCACTCTATCACGTCCCTAGCACATGCGCTGATGGCGAGGAATATAACCCCCTTTTTCCATGTCGCTAATGGATTTATTATATCAAATGATGGAAAACTTTCTAAAAGGAAGTTCACGCCGAAAGGTGTCGGCAGAGTCGTCGTTGGTCTTCGTGAAAATGGTTGGTTGGCTGTTTGGTTGGTTGGGCTAGGTAGGTGTTTTGTGTTTTGTGTGTGCGCCAGCTCAATGCCCTAGTCGCACATAAATTTGCGATTAAGCCAAAACGAAACGAGGCAAAAGGTAAAAATAACATCAACTACAACACATCAGAAACGAAAAAGTCTTGTAACACACTAGGGTGTATTGGTAAAGTAGACACAGAATAACTATCGAAACTGATGTTGGTACATGCCGACTACAACTTCTTTGCTTGTCTCTTGCTGTTTTTGTCTTTTATTTTCTGTTGTGTTCTTTTTTTGTTTTCTTTCTTGCAGGCACAAGGATCATTGATATTGTTCCAACGCATGCTATCGGTTAGAGAAAAAGAGTAATTCATAAAAGTTACATGAACTTAACACGGACCGCAGTCTGTGAGTTGGAGTAAGATGAATTTTTTTTGCCTTTTGTATTATTTTTCAACGTCCCACTCGCTTCTGGTCACCTTTTGGTAGATCGATTTCTTCAATCTTCAATGCCTCGGTATTCTGTGCAAAAGAAGCATGGTAGAGGAATTGAATTTTCAAATTACAAAGCAATCAACTGACCATTCAGGCTGTGCTTCTGTTTCTGTTAGATCGCTCTTAAGATGTCTTGTCTTGTCCGTGTTTTTCACTCCCAGCGGTGGACAATGAGAATTGTGCTCGCAAGCAATTTCATAGTTGATATAAATTATTAGATCAGATAAGAAAAGAAACGACTGAGCGATGGATGAGGGAAAAAAAAAATTACTTTGCAAGACAGACTTTGATTTGTCAAACTTATGTCCACTCAAAAAAATAAACACTTGACATCGGCTCGAAATAAAAAATAACACACACGACAGAATTCCACCTTGGGGCAGTGGAACAGTCAAATAACAATTCAGAACAGAATGAGGTGCTGGGGTGGGGAACAAATCAGAAAATGCGTCACCATCTAATGAAACACGCAATAAGTGACTGGCTACCGAAATATCATAAAATTGCGATGTATCAGTTCCCATGATATGAAAAGATTCAAAAAATAAGACGAAATAAATAAAAAAGTTCGCACACCAACTCTTTTGTAGGCAATACTGCGACAATATTTTTTGTACGATCATCCCATTGCCTTCAATGAATTACCTTCAGCATTTCATTTGATTTTGGTTTATAATTTCATATCTTTCAGTCACCTACAAAAAACTGTATTCAAATTCCTGAATAATCTCTTTGCCACAACATCTGGTTATTAAAACTCCTACGATCTTCACGTATTCTATTTTCGGTAATGACCTCACAATCTGTTTGAAAACTCATTTAAATCCAAATTTGATTTCTCAAAACAATAGAACAATATAAATTTTCAATAATTAACTGCCATAAAGGCTGACAAACAAACGCAATGTCACAATGAACGAATATTATTTATAGAAATTCGTTTTCAAAGAATATGCCATAAATTTTGATAATACCTGACACTCTGTGCGATTTGATTTCATAAAAACGACCACATGACTAGTGCTTTATGAACAAATAAAATGCATACATAAATACGATGTCGATGTGACAAATACGAGATATCCACTCAAAGGCAATATGTATTCAATGTAATGAGTGACACGAAGAAAGAAAGAAAAACAAATTCAGAGTGAAGAAAGAGAGAAGAAAAAAAAGATTTAATTGAAAAATTAAAAGCAAATAACCAATTGCACTCAGATTCTGTCAGTTACAGGTCTAGTTCTTAATGTGTGTGAATGGCATAGTGTAATCCCCCATAAGCTGACAGCTGAAGATTGAAGTTTGTTTTTTTACTGTTGCAACGCCAAAGCCAATTTAAGTTGAATTTTCTTTTCCCATTTACACGTGTCTACGCGGCAAAAGAGTGTGTTACTAATTAAGGATTCGCTAACATATTCACACATACGAGTAAGCACACACCCCTGGCCGGTGGTGCTTGTTGATGGGCTCTTAAAGTAGGCTGTCATTGATTGACGCCTACCACTATCTGTGTACGTTATAATTCTGATGTTCTTCATTCATTCATTCACACACACGCAAACACGAGATAAAGTCAGATACTACACAGTATTCTTCTTAATTGCATAGTGCTTTTAATTGTATGCCATGGCAGATACCACACACGGATTGGGAAAAGTATAGGTTGCAGCACTTACCTTATCGCAGAAGACTTTTATTTGGCAATAGCCTCGATGGAAAACTTGTGTATCCCGGGGATCTTCAAATGTGTCAATTTGTATATGCAGTGGTAGACCCTGAAATATAAATAAGGCTTTATTTTATTTATCTGTTTTTCTATGTGTAACTCAGACCCAGTTAAGAGATTAAGAGCTACACAATTGCGAGTAATTATACGTGAAAAGAGGGGAGGCAAATAAACCTATAAAGCGAAATAACCTCCTTTAAAACTGTCCATGTGCACAAATCACTGTTGCATTGAAATTAATTTCGCAAGTAAGTGCTGTGAGCAATAGCAGCAATTAACTGCGCGCCAACACTTGAATCGAATAAGTCAGAAAAGAAAAATCGTAGAATCAGAAGAAGCAAAAGCAAAAAAAAACGATTTAAATATGAAAGAAATCTCGACACGCCGATCGGAGCAAATCAATTAAATTTTTTTGCTTTAAATATATTTTTTTTTTATTTTAGTTATGGTTTGGAAATTGGGTGTATTAACATTAATTGAACACCCAGGCGATGGTAGTCGAATGGGCACTTAGTCGGACGAGAAAATGTGGTGCGTATCTCATTTGTTATTGACATGTATCTCGCGATCGATAAGACGAAAATTGTTGACCATGCGTCGTCGTCGTCGTCGTCGTGGTTTTCGTCTCGCATATCCGTGGTGTTGGACAATTATAAATTTTAATTAAATCACCATCCATCAATCATAGACATTGACTGGATTGTTGGCTGGTAAGTTAGTTGGTTGGTCTTGCGATTTCCTAATGCGTTGGCAGGACTCTCACTCTGCATGTGTCTACGAACTGTGAAGAGGTGCGTGCGAAACGAAAATGAAAATTAATTTATTCGCAGAACAACATGACAACGTGTCAACTCTATTGCGTGCATTAATCTTTTCAATAAATATACAAAACACAGAAACACACACACATAGAGCTGTTGGTTGGGGTTGTTTGTCTGTCCTGAAGATAGACGCGAAGAGAAAGAGAGAATTATGATGAATAATGTAGTCTGAGAAATGGACAGGAAACTCTTGGAACTTGGCCTCAAGTAAATATCTCGACATGTCTGTGGCAACGATATTTTCCGATCGACGACGAAAAGGTTGGGGATATTTTTATTTTTTTTGTTTTTCTTTTCCTTTTTTTCCTTATAGCAAATGAGTGTCTGTTCCTTAATTTGCAGTCCATTCAAAGTTGCTAGTCGATCGAATGAGAGAAAAAAAACCGAAGAAACTTATTTTCACTCCTATTAATAGAGTGAGTATCGAAGACAGCGTTAAATTTGTCGCCGTTGAACGTGGATATCGTGCCGTCGTCATCATTATTGCTGCCGACGTCTATGATTAGAGTGACGTCCTTCATGTGGGCGCTCATCTGTTAGGTTCGGCAATGGCTAATGCTGATGGTGTTTCCATATCTCGAAGATATGTTAATTACAACAGTACAGTTAAACAAAAGCGTCTCTCACTCAACCCACTCGCCTTGTGCATGTGTGTTTCTCGCTTTGGGCGGAAAAACGATCGATTTTTAGTAGCACGCTTCTAATTAAAAAACACACTTTTTTACTTTTATATTTTATCTCCAATGTCATAGAGAAGCCTATGACGTTTTTCTGTTGTTAAGAGAAAAACAACAAAAAAAAAAAAAGCGAATAAAATATAAAACACACGAGAAGCTATCGTTAAAATGATTTTTGTTACTTATGCAAATGCAGAGATGAAGGAATAGTGTGGTGGTTGATGTTCGGTGGTTGGGATTTCAGATTTCATGGTGCCGGAACAAAGGAATTGTAACAGGTGTGATGATGTGATGAACGATTCGTTATACGCTTCCAACGCTTCACGGTTTTTTTACTTTATCAAGATTTTCTGTGTTTGATTTTTTATGATTGTAGTTTTTTTTCTTCTTTTTTTTTGGTTTCTCTTCTTCTTTTTCGAAGTTTTATGCCCTTATTAGGTGGATTGTGGTGAGGAAAAGTCATAAAACACAGAAGGTGGGAGAAGCGAAGGATTTTTAGCGCCGAGCAGGTTGCAAGAAATTTTTTAATTTTGGATACGCCGTGTCTTTGAATTAGATACGCGATCGTTTAAGCGTTAGATAAAGATCATCGAAGGGGAGGGGGGATGGAATTCAAGAATCAGTTAGGTGCATTCTCGGACAAATATGTAGGGAGTGGGGGAGGGCTTTAAACTATGATTTTGGAAGTGGATATTTTGAGGTGATCTTTATCTCAAATGGAATGGCTTTGACAACGGCGCTGATATTTAAGCTTCTGATCAATTAAATTTTATGTCCGTCCTCTGAAGATATTGATCATTCTGAAGTGGCATGCTGCGGCGGTCACGGTGATGGAGAAGTGTGTCGCCTAAATGGTATCTCTTACTTAGAAGTCAGTCTAGTCAGATGTTTAAAATGGACCTCACTTTGTGTAAAAGGACACCAATCCACAAAGAAATTCTGGGAGACTGAGTCGATATGAACTCTTCTTCTTCTTCTTCTTGTGGTGTCGAGGATCGTTCACGATCACCAACTCTAAAGAAGTCACTTAAGTCCATTAACGATAAAATGTTGGCGATTTTTGGAGAGGTGTTGGTGTATTTAGGTTTCTTGAGCTGGATTTGACTATCATCGACGATCACCAAACGATCTTCCACGATTAACAACTTCGAGTAAGCTCCTTAAGGCCATCAACGACTAAATTCTGGCGACTCTAGGATAGTCGTTGAAGTCTCGAGGATTCCTAAGCTGTATTTGGCGATCATTCACTATCGCCGACTCCGAGGAAGTCGGTTAAGTCCATTAACGAAAACATTTTGAAGATATTGGGACATCTGTTGGAGTCTTGAGGTTCCTTGATCTGTCTTTGAAAATCACCCTCGATCGCCAACTCTGAAGAAGTCCATTAACGACAATATTTTGCCGATTTTTGGAGAGACGTTTGGTGTCTTGAGTTTTCTTGAGCGATCTTGAACGATCCTTTACAATCAGCACCTCCGAGAAAGCTCCTTAACTCCATCAACGGCTAAATTCTGGCGACTCTGGGACAGTCGTTGAAGTCTAGAGGCTTCTTAAGTTGTATTTGGCGATCATTCATGATCTCCGTCCCCGAGGAAGTCGGTTAAGTCCATTAACGACAACATTTTGAAGATATTGGGACATTCGGTGGAGACTTGAGGATCACCAAGTCTGAAGAAGCCTCTAATGCACATCAATGACTAAATTTTGGTGATGTTGTGGCAGTCGTTGGAGTTTTGATGTACCTTGAGCTGTGTTGGAAGATCATTCAAGATCATCAAACGATCATCCAAGATCACCAACTCTGAGAATGTCCCTTAATTTCATCAACGATTCAAGATTTTGACGGTTTTGGAAGAGTAGTTAGAGTCTTGAAATTCTTCGAGTTGTATTTGAATATTATCGCACTGCTTGTAGAGTCCGGTGTGGATCTATGCCTTAGCCAACAAGCCTCTAGAGCGATCATTGGCTAGCGTCGCCAATTGCGCATGTTAAGATAGTTGAGGCCCCTCTTCACTGGGGTGCGCCATCTTAGGCATCTTAGGCACCTCTGAATCGTATGAACTTACAGCTTCTTAAACTCACGAAAAAGCAGTGAAACTAAATTCCTTCTTCTAAAACAAAAGATCCTTTTCCCAAATAGAGACTGACTTAACACATCCACTCAAAACCCACATTCGTGTGTACACAGCACGCAATATATCAAACTGCCCTGTCAAAATGTCTGAGATGAATTGCTGCCGTGAATTTTCAATTTATTGCTACATTCCGCAGTAATAAATCGAATTAAACAAACTCCCTAGGATGCAAGAATCGAGGGATATTCTCTCGGCGCACAGGTGTTTGCATTCTTACCCAATCAAAGTATTTCGATACACACGCACATGCACATCTGTGCATAGTGTTTGTTTGATTCTTTGATTTCTTCATTTTTTCCCCATTTGTTCCCACACAGCCCACGGAGACGATGCAACTCAATAAAAGGACCGTGTGCGTGCATCCTTAAATGATAGGCAGGTTGTAGGTGATTGAAAGACCAAATAATGTAGGAAAAAATAAAAATGTTGTCCATATCTCGTAGATAAAGAGATCGGTGCGTTCTTTTGATACGAAGGATGATGGAAGGATTCGGGGTTCTCTCTTTTATGATCCCCCTACAGCGTTCACTTGCTATCGCATTGGGGCACAATAAATAGTGACGATTTTTTTTCTTCTTGGTGATTGTGTGAATTGATTTGAGATTTTCTTTTTTTTTCTTCTTCTGATTCATCGAACGATTGAAAGGAGTTGATTTTGTAGATATTTTCATTAACAGAATGGCAGGAGGTTAATTGAAAGGTTCCGATTACTTACCTTTACACCTTTCTGGCTACTGAAATCCGTACTTAGGCATTGAACGGCAATATTGATCTGAAAAGGAAGAAAAATGTGAAAGAATATTACAAAAAAATGAAAAAGTAGATAAATTTAGGCAGACAGAGATTTAATGAAAGCATGTGGAGAAGCTGCTGCTTAATTCATAATTCATTCCCTTTTTTGGTTATAGATATCTTTCGAAATTATGATTATTTGTGTTCCCTAATCGACTGTAACGGAGGAGTTTGTTTTCCCTAAAATTAGAGAACTTACGTTTCTGGAAAGTAGGCGCAGTTAAAACTGATTTGAGTTGTAACCGGACACTGTGTGCAATCGTTAAGCCAGCACAGCATTGCGTGGCGGCCACCACTAAAAAACAAAGACAGTGGTCACAACATTATGAATATGTTGATTCGAATTTATCGACACAGCCTATCGGGTGGGACGACTACTGCGACGGAAGACAGGAGTAAGCGCTCCTTAAGTTGCGGCCACTGATTTAGAATATGGTAGTTACTTTTAATAACATTAAAACATTACTTATTCGTGACCTTCTGACTCCCTGACTCTTTCTTTATTTTCAGTTAGAGTGCTGTTCATTTTTTGGCCAAATCTAACGAATATGGACGCTTTCATGAGAATTATTCCTAAAAATTAGCATTGGCTTCTAAGTTGGTGAAGAGAAAAAAAGAAGCACTCTCAGCTAAGTGTGACCTCTGATGGCTACACAATACTTCTCAATACTTATCAGTATTGATAAACCCGTGAAAGGTTTGAGCCTGACATCTACACAATAGGTAGCAAAAACCAACGCCACTTCAACATAAGGGCTCGATGTCAAACGCCATATAAGATCTAATACCGTTCATCGTTAGGTTTAGCCTCCCGAACAGCTCATTTTTCCCTCATTCGATCAGAGGAATTTCAAAAATCTCGTTCTAAAAAAGGACATTGTCCAGATCAATCATTTCCACTTGCACACACAGAGCTGTACACAAAAGGAAGCATTTGCCATGACATTTAATTAATGGCCGACAACTGAATAAGGCTGTGATCGATTTTCGCACCACACCACGCATACAGATGGTAAATGCGGAATGCATCTCAATAGTTTTACGACGAAGAATTTCCTTTTTGTTGAAACAGAAAATCCGTAATTAACACGAAATCAAATCTCATATTCCCCGCACAATCGATCACATTCCATTCCGACGAAAACAGAGAAAAACTAAATCAAACAGCAAACCCCAACAATTGTTCGTTCCGAGAATCTTGAAGTCAGCAAGGCGAGAGAAAGGGGGAGAGAGACGAGGAGATGAAGAGACTGTGCAATTGTTTAACAATTGTCATCTTAGTTCAGCATCGCTGTGACTATGCGACGGAAAATGTGTCGTTGTCCATGGATGATAATCACGCACCAGCCATGGACCGCTTTCGCAATCGAGGAAGTCCCCGTCGCACACACCACACACCTGTAGATGGGCAAAAGTCTTTTGTTTTAAATAATGCGAAACATATGTCTAATGGTGGTGTAGCCTTTGCTGCTGTTCGCTGTGCCAGTAACAACTGCATTCGATTACAAAGAAATCACAGAAAAATGGTTGCAGAAAAAAAAAACGTACAAACGCATGAAGGAAAACTCTCAGAGGAATTCCAAGTTGACGACGACGACGACGTTGAAGACGCTCGAGCTCGAGCTGGAGCTGGAGGAGTTAGAGCCGAAGCTGTCTAGAGTGTCTACCCTAGAGTTGAGCCAAATGAGAATAATGTTTAAGGCATTTGTGCGCAATCTGCACAAAAATACCACACCACCAGATAGTGGACTGCGGCCCACTGCACTGCAGTGCGCTCTGATCGATGATGCTGCAGCCAGCGGAGAGGAGCAACTTGTGGTAATCAATTGCGTATAGATAAATATTTTATTCTTCTTCCTCGTCCTTGTCCCCGCCTTCTCCATCTGCGATATCAATTCAATGGGGATGGCTGCCAGGCCATCGTATGGATTAAAGCCAATCGATTTCTATCTGGAAGAGAGATTTTTCAATCCAAAACGTTTGCCCAGGTATTTAGGCAAATACAGTTTGGATGCAACGAGGCGGGGAAAGGGATTTACCATCGATGGAAATAGAATCAGCCACCACCAGAGAGATGCTCAGAATGAGATACACTCCCGAAGAATGAAAGAAACTTTGTGTGTGTATAAATTTTCCAAGAGATTCTTATCAGTTGCCTTCCCTGAGATGGTTTACCTGAGAGTGCGTGCACGCGCAGATACAGATTACCTATTCCAAATTCTAAATCAAAGATGAAGTAGGTAAATGTTTATCAAAATTTTTCTTTTTGAATACGAATCACTTCCTCCTCCTCTATGGGGCCGTGACGGTCAGGTGGTGGTGTCGGCCAGCGGTGGTGTTGGTGGCCCTTTTGTTGATTTCCATTTTCTCTTTGTCACAATTTATTGAAATAGCCATCGAATTGAGTGTCTAATTTGAATACATCTCATAGTTTGACGCTCATACGCATCGCGCATCAGGTGGATATACTCGTACGTATCCAACTTATATGTATCTTTTGAATTTATTACGAGAAAATTTATTGGACTTCGGACGGAGTTTTGTGAGTTGTTTAGATGTTTCGACATTGGGCAAGATTTGTCGCGCATACGCATACTTCTTGGCTGAAGACTGTGAGTTGTGGTTGATTAGATAATGCCTGCGTTAAGCGGTTTTTACCTATAATTCCAAATTTATCGCATTTGATTGTAAAAGAAACAACCAAAAAAACACATTCCCGAACAGCCTCTCTGTCGGCTGTGGCTTCGACTTTACACACCGACACCCAGCAAGGGTATATTTTTGTTGGAATATTTGTTTATTTGAATAAATGCATGCGGATTGTGAATTTACGGCTGCGATGGTTCTTGCCCGATGAGAGACAGAGAGTGAGAGAGAGAGAGAGAGAGAGAGAGAGGGGCCGAGTTGGTGGAGGCTGCGGCTACACATCTGTTGCACTTACGAGGCAGTCAATGGCACTCATGGGATACGGAATCGGAATCAATGCGGTAATTTATTGCAATAATTTTGTGATAAATTAGTGAAGGAAATCCGATAAGGTGGACATGTGGGCTAATAATGTTGTTTGTTATTTGTGGTATCTGGTGTTGGAGCAGATAATCAGTCTGCATTATGAAAGAGCGATAAATTAGATCATATTATCGTGGTATCATGAAAGGAGAAAAAAATGCATCAAAACGTGTAGTTTGTAGGTGTGGCATGACATGGCTTGTTATCTGAGAAAAGTGATTGTACATTTTCAAAAATCGAAAGCAAGTCGAGCGGTTGCTAATGAAAGGAGCTTCGTCTCTGAAGCAGCAGCTCTTAGATATTCCATTCTCGAAACATATACTCCAGCCCAACTATATATACTCCAACTAAGATTGATTTGGTTTAGATTCAAACCCCTCTCTCTTACTCACAAAGCAACAATGTAGCAAAATGAAAACGGGGAAGAGTTAGAAAAACAGGGTACACTGAAAGAATTCAGGAAAAAGAGACCTCATTCATGTGACAAACCAAGGATATATCATTGACGACCTCTAAATAAGTTGTTTACACTGTTCATTGGGATGAAACTAAGTAACCCCCCTCCCCTCGCAGCCAATCAGTATGCAAATTACCACATATTCTGTGTCCAATCGCAGATGGAGATAAATAAATTAAATTTATATCCCAAGACTTTGATATTTGCATTTAAAATTGAAACTAAATTAGAATTCTCTATTTTTTTCATATCATACCCATTTGCTATTTGATCAGTCGTCATCGGTTGAAAACAACACCAGCAGCACGCTTCAGTCGAACCACCACCAGCACCGAGGAGGTTTGTGAGAAATACACTCCGGCGTCAAATAAAACAAAAAAAAAAAAAAACGCTCACAAATGATTTACAAACTGTTCAGTCGCCAGAGATAATTTATGCAACACAGTTCAATGGTTGTTTTGTTTTGTTTTGTTTTTTTCTTCTCTTCGTTTTAACTCATATTTAGTGTGCACTCTAAAGCGACAGCTCAGCAGCAGCAGCGGCAGCGTCGTCGACCGACAACGACGAAATGCAATTATTGACATAGGTAGCAATTACACAGCAATTCGCAATTAATTTCTGTCCACCATTTATTAATTAATTCACAGACGTCTATGTTGGAGCCTGAATGAGTGTGGCTTTGGTCACAAGTATCGCTAATGGGTTAATAAGCAGAAATCTACTTATGGGGCAAATTTAAGTACATTTCCGGGCGTTGGCAATAAGAAAATAAACCAGTGTCCGATAGACTGACACAATCATTTTAATGGATCATAATGGAAATGGTAACACGCATTTTATAAATGGGTAACAAGCTGCTGGTTTCTTGCCAATTACCTTCGGGGGTTCAATGTCCTACAGTGTCTGTGTCAAACATGATTCTTCAATACCGTACCAATACCAAAACGCAGTAACAATGGGGTGTTTTTAAAATTGCTCAATTCAAGGAGCAAACAAAAAATGAATTCATTCGATTGTGCACTGCATAAACTAAACTCTGACTGTGTTCCGCCCCCCATTGCATGAGTGGGTGGTGAGATAGCCGTGTATCTGGACAAAGACGTACCTTTAAGCGATTTTGTGGCATAACTTCGAGATGGAAGTTCGTAATTGTTGTAGGTAGCTACAAACTAAAATCCATCATTTATCAGTTAAGACTCTTTAGTCCAAGAAAATGATCTCACAACCAAAAGACAAGCAAAATTGTAACAAAGTTTTCTATCGACGTTATGCTCACAGAAAAGATACATATGTTCTACATAAAAATGAAAAATGTGTTTTATAGACTCCAGGTGCACTCGCACTGTTCTGGTCAGTGAGAAATACCTTGCAGCGTTAAAAACAGACTCCACTGCTCCTTCTACGTAATTCCAGAAACGGAAATTGAGATATTTTTCATAACTCAGCCTCACATGTGGGTATGAATAATAAATTTCCATCCGTTTTTTTTTTGTGTTTCGCTACCCATACGGTCAATTCTTTTTCTTATTTTTCTCATAGTTGTTGTTGTTACATTTTCATTTAGTAATATTACCGCCTTGGGGAGTACACCTCTTAACCGAGGAGAGCGAGACACACGACATTGGTGTGAGATGAGGGAGAGGAGAGAAAAAGAAAAAAAGTCAATTCTCATTGCATCGTCCTAGCAATCGTGGTCGTTTGCAAACCGCAATTAAGCTTGATTAGGTTTAATCGGTTTTTGATATTTATGAGTTTTCATTATCATTAAATTCATTGACTGTAAACTGTGGCGAAATTAATCTAGACCGCATGTTGCATAGCACATAAGATTGTTGGGTACGAAAGCATGTAGTGACTTAATTAATAACTTTGTATGCAGCCAGATGATTTGAACTGAAACTGAATGAAAATAGGACAACAGGATGCTGTAAATTAAGGGGATTCGCAATCATTTTGTGCGAAGATGTTTCGAAATGATGCTGCAGAAATATGATAGTCAAGGTTCGCTAACCAACTCTTTTGTTTTACATGCACCGGTTCAATGAATAATACAGCTGACACTTGTAATCAACACGACTTAGGGATGTAATCAACTTACCTTAGCAGAGCTCTCCAGTGGATTCCAATAGACTGCAATAGCATTGTGTGAGACCTCTTCAATACACCCGACAAGACCAACTGAGTTTTTCGTATCTGAAAATGAAATGGAAGTATAAACTTTAATTATTCCTTGTGTGCAACAGGCATTTGTTATCGTTTATCACAACGGAAAAATAATACGGACAATAAATTTAGATTTCTGCCAACCCTCCTCCCTCCCACTCAATGGAAAGGATCGAATAACGAACAGGAATTTATAACTGCAAAAGGAACTTGCCTACATATTTCGCCCAATAATTACAAGATAAATTGTCGTTTGATTTATTTCAGGAAAAAAATCTACGACCACGACCAATGTCTATCCTTCTCCTGTTCACAAAGAATTCTCTCCCCCTCAAGGCTAATTTGCATATGCAACGCGCGTTGATATTTTACCTCCTCCTCTGGGTCTCTCAGCCGCTTTTTCCTGTGTCACTTTTAACAGATTCTTTTTGCCGTTTGCCGTTAAACACGACAACCAACTAATTACTTATCGCTTCGAATGTATCTCGTCTGTAGATTGAACATTAAATGTCCTTTAGCTGTGCGAGATTCTGTTTTTTTTTCTTCACTATGCCATCGTTCTCAGAAATGAGATGACCACAAGGAGTGCGCTCATGGCATTCAACAGGCAAACAGGTGAAATTGATAATCATTTTCTGAAGTTGTCGTTGCAGGGTTTTTTGCGGTTTTTTTTCGTTGTTTTCTTGCTGTTTTTATTCACGAGAGATAAAATTGTCGCATAGCTGTAGACGGGAGAGCGAGAGGGAGACTAGGCATGTTGAGATTCTTATCGACAATTTGCAACATTCTGTCACATTACACTGGTAGATAATTTAAGTCCACGAACACGGTTATGCGCCATCGATTTTTCAAAGTCTCAGAAATCGCTCCAGTTTCCTTGAACCGTATCTAGAAGCATTTTCATCTCTCTCTGAGAGAAGCTGAGATTTTATTGTTATAGCATCGTATCTGAGTATTGAATTTCGTTGACATTGAAATAATATTGTAACAAAAAGTAATTGTACAACAGTTTCATGTTTCGTTGCGAGCGAGAAACACATTCAAATGTGTCAACAATAATTTGAAATTATGACTCATAGACAATTTAATGTCGCCACAGGAGATAATTTGCACTCAGTTGATGCTGGATAATAGGAATGAATTTTCCATTATTCTGCTGCGTGTTGAGATGATTTCAAGTGGGAAAGAAGTCTTCTTTCAGTTTCACCTGTGTAAATATACGAATGTTTTGATATTCAGCTTCAGATGCGTATCTCTTGGAATCGAATCAAGAGAGCGTTGTGCGTCTGGGTGTTGTGTGTGCCCACTTGAAGGGATTAAATGGTAGATAAATTAAAGACGGATAATGAAGGCGGCATTATAATATTACTTCGATCAGTGGGCTTTTACAAAACTCCAGATAATAGGAATGGAATTTCTTGTGAATTGAGTTGAGGTGGATGAAGGTTAATGAGAAGGCGCACGAGGGTTGTGCGTGTGTTTGGAATAAAGTTCTCGAATTTATCTTAAAATTAAAAAGGCCTATCAGACATATTTTGTACTTCAAAGATCGAAAGATTTCAGATTGAAGTCAAAGAAAAATATTTCATATGATGTCACAGATTGTTGGGAAGTTGCAAACAAACTACGAGCGCTCTCAAAGATTCTCACTGAAAATGTGTATTTCAAGGACTTCACTCAACTTCAACCATCGAAGTGTCTAATCGTAACACAAAACTTCTCTTATACTAAACTACATTTTGTACTTACCAGCGTCTAATATCCTTTGTTTCACAGAATGTTGTCTACTGTGCCAGAATTGCCAGGCTTTTATTTCATCTTCGGGACTCTTCTCCTCTCGGAACATTAACATGATTACACTCTGCAAGAAAAACAAAACAAAAACAGATTCTGCATTACTATCGATTCGATATGTATTCACCTGCCCCATAAAATACTATAACACACGTATGCTTTTACTCTTATCTGAGCAATTATTGGACTTCTATTGCGCTACCGAGAGATGCAATTATAACTACCACCAGGTGCTGTGCTGTGGTGATGGTTGTTTCTATAGCTGCCGGGTGATAGCTAACTTGCTGACTTGCTGACTCTTCTCAGCGCCAATCATTTTGATCCGCACAGTAATGAGTTAAATGGCCCCACGAACTGGTCAGCCATTACAAAGTTAACGCACGATGAGTCCCCACATGGAGGAGAGACCAGACCGAGGGAACACAAATTTTCCTCTGTACAAATCCAAACAGATAAGGGTCAATTGAGGGAAATTACTCCGAACTCTTGGACTATGGTATGGTAGTGCAATTGCAATCATTCATAACGCATTAGATTGCGCACTCTGTGAGAGAGAAGGGGAACAGACTGAGTTGTGTGAACGGATGTGTGCAGATGGTATGAAAAATGTCTGGTCTGGTTCGAAGGTGCCGAGGAATGCGTCAAGTGAAGACGGAAAAATCGTGCAGAGTGATGCGATTTTCCGACTTGTTAACTATTCGTCGCAATCTTAATTATTATTTGCAGTAATGGTCGCATAAAGAAAAGAGATGAGAGAGAAAAAGGAAACGCAAGTAGAAATGGTAGCGATTGGAGACGTTAACAGGAAACCGAATGGATAACTAATTGAAGAGTAGGAAGAAATGAGTGCGAATGGAGTGGGAATGTGCGCCACAGATCTTCCGTGGCGCCCATCCTTGTGACACGGCACTTTCAATGGATTGGTGGTTCGTGACACTAGTGGTCAATAATTTTAGATATTTTATGTGTAAATTGCGGAGAGAGGCCACTCATTTGTGCAGATTTAATTTCAATAAACAGATGGTCGCTCGTAAGAGCCACTCTATGAGAGAAAGCAACTAACGCCAACGTGGGAGCCTTCTTGGCGGGAAATTAAGTGGTTGTGCACATTCATCATGAGTAGAGTATCGATAAAATCTCCCATCCCATCCCCCAGCTTCCTGCTTAGGGCAAGAATTTAATTACACCGCCCCTCTCCAGCAATAACCATTACAAAAGTCAGCCCCCTTAAGGTTTCTTTGAATTTTAATTTTGTCATCTTGACTAAGTTCAAAAGATCTTCACTTAAGCAATTTTTTAATAATGTCTCCTCCCATCTCGTTCATTCCGCAAGCATTCGTCGTATCCATCAAACTTAATTTGAGACGCGGTGTTTTTTTTTTTTGCCATCGCTTCACTCCATTTCTAAGTCATGCCGCTCTTTCATTTTCTCCATCATTGGCCATCAGCTACTGCTGGTAACAACCTTTAACGGTTAACGTTGACCATTTTAAAAACGCAATAGATCCAGCCCCATGGATGGAAGGATGATCGTCTTATAGGAACAAAAGGAATGTTGTGCATTTATAATTTCTCTTCCCCACCATCAACCTCCCCTTCATTCAATGGGCTATTGCGGGCTATGTGTGTGGTGTTGTTGGTGAGCGCCCCCCTAGCGCTTTGAGTAATAGATCAGCTCACACACGACAGTATTTGGTCTACCGGTGGATACGTGGCTGCACTGTTACGCTTTGCAATTTTAATTAAGATTTATATCGGCATGGCATCGGAACACCTTGTTAACATGTAAACTCATTTCTTGCGTTTCGGTATACTCGTACATCTTTTCGCATCATTTCTCTCTCTCGCGTTAGGCGCAACACAAAAGCATAGTGCAGCACAAAACCTGCTGCAATTGCAAGGAGCCAAGTCTCTGAGGAGCAACAGTTCACTTATGGTATCACACTGGGCCGTGAGGAAAAAGTGTAGCATACGCCTCAACCATGTTTCTTTTTCTTTTTTCTCTATGGAATTCTTTCGGAAGAAAGAAGAAATAATCGCGCCATAGAAACTCTACTCACTCGTACTTTCTTTTTGTTTTCTTCATCTCGGCGTATCTACGGATATCATCGATGTCGACTCTCCCCCTTTTTTGCAGTGAGGGACCTTGTTAACATAAAAATCCAATTAATTACCCTATGATCCAGAAACTGTGTCAAGATTAATTTATATTTGTTTTCGAATGCGCCTTCTGCACTGCGTCGAACAAAGGATCATCAACCTTGGTATATTGTCTTTTTTTGTTCATCCCCGGAGATGATGCCATGGACCCTTGGCATACAATCGCTCTGCATTAAAAAGACGCGCGTAGAGAATAAAACGAATAAAATGCAAAAAAAGGACTTTAAGAAAAAGGATACGTTCCTCTTTCGCTCTTCCGTGTTCCTTGCGTGCTGCAGTTGGCTTTTGCTGGGAGATTCACGGCAAAGGGCGTTGGACCATAAAACAGTCAGAATGTCAGAATGGTACCCTCTTGACGATCAATAAATAAAAGCGGAACAGAGAATTTCCCGGTTATGGTTGGCGCAGTTCCCTGAATAGACGGATCACATGTGTGTTCTATTCTTCAACTAAACTCGCCTCATGGCTACTGTTTTATGTTTTTCGGTAATTAAAACTGAATTTTTATAGCGTTTACACTGAGAAACACCAGTGGTGGCCAGTCTCGGTAGAGTCTCGCAACAAGCGAACAACGAAGAGTTAATTGTAAGCGCTGTGTCTTATTGCAGCGATTATGCGACTGTTTGTCATATTTTTGTCGAGTTCAGTCATCTTCATGAGAATCTGTGTTGAAATGCTTGCTGGAAGTGCGTTGCTTTACGGGCCTTTGCTTGCTTAATAGGCGTTTTATGGTCTCGAGGTATGTATTTGCAACATTCATGACTTCGAAGTTGCTGTGGTTTTTATTAGATGTACATTATGTGTGGATGAACGTCGTTTGGAAGTTTTTACGTGTAAATTGGTAAGAGTCTTCCTTGACAGGCCTCAATTGGATGATCATTCGTATGATCACGTATGTCCTGAATGAGTGGAGAGTATCGTAGTTCAATGCATGATTTGGTCATTAGAGCAGGTGGATGCGGAGGCTTCCGGGTTTTTGCACAACAGTTTCATACGTAAGTGTGACGTGACATAATAATTTACAAATCTGTTTACATTTTAAAACTGAACCTGACGATGTCTTGAACTTTAGTGATTTGGATATTAGCGAGGAATTGAAAAAAACGTCCAAATGAAAGTGGAAAGCTGGCAGCAATTTGTTCTAAGTCCTGATTGCATGGCACTGGAGTAAATTTGCAAGACGTAAATTTGTTGACGGTGGCGAACTTCTTTCAAACATTGTGGTGCTCAGTTCAGCAAACGAAATAAAAATTAAAGATCAACTAAAAGCTTAAAAACTGTAAATGGAAGCAATCAGTTTTCCATTAAAAAAAGTTAGTGTAAATCAAGTTCGCTACCCAACTCTTTTGTCTCAGTCTAACAGATTCATCGTACGCAAGTCATGCCATGTCGCCTAGAGGATTTTTCCACCACACATCTCTTGAATGAACATTTGAACGCAACAAGTAAGTCAGTAAGATGATTCTCGATTCCCACCAAAATGTCTTATCTTCACCCAAGCATCTCCTGCAGTTCTTCAAAAAAAAAATTCCCATCAATTCAATCAGAATGCCCCAGGCATTGCCGAGGAGCCCTTCTCAATTTATTCATTGAATGTGAAAATAGCAAAAGTAAACATATTTGTTGAAATGATTATAAAATCGGAAATTAATTTGCATAGCAATGCAGATTTGTGCGATCAGCCCTAGGGATACCCCATCAACCATCGCACATCGCCGAAGATAGATTGTTATCCAAACAGTACAAAAAAATAATAAAAAAGATACAAGAAACAATTGAAAGGAATTCCTTCTTCATCTTCGTCTTATCTTTCATCGTTCATCATCACTCAACAGTCAGGAGAGACGAGAAGTGCCACTGAAACGGGAGCACTACAAATCGAGAAACAATCAAATGAATCCTTTAAGTCCTGCTCTGCTTCTCTTATGTCATTCGTTGTCGGATGCGTCCAAATTGAGGGTGAGTCGAATTACATGACAGCCTTGTACATAAACAGGAAAAAGAGTTGAATTCGAACCCGGAAGGAAGAGGCAACATTTCCTGAGGGGTAATCACATTTCTTTCCACTCGTCTGATATACCTCCCGGCTGAGGATGCGAGAGAAGAATGACGTTGATGATCTTGTGACGATGATAAGTGCGTTTTGTCTTCTTTGATTATGCAAACGATTCATCAAAGCAGAGAATGATTCAACGTATTCCACCACTGTGTTTCGGGGATCTCTTCGGATAATGATGAATGATTATAGTGAGGCATGGTAAGGGTTACTGGCTATGGGCTTACACAAGCGAATCTCGGTTTCTGTTTGTTTTAGAGCATCTGCGCGCAATACGAAACAGCACAACGTATCGTTTATATGCAAATTTGGGACGGAGGTGATTGATGAGACATTTCAATGCGGAATCCTTCTTAAGGAAGTTCACATTCACGTGCATACATAGGTGCGTAGCGAATTGCTGTAGACTTGAGTTTGAACAAATTCTATGACAAATTTCTGATGACTCACCTTAACTGTGGTATTCTTGATGGGTTTATCTGGATCCGGAATGTACTCCAGTGTGATGCCGTAGAATTGTCCCTTATTGATGTATGTTATTCGGTCGTCTTCCCTTCGTTGTGACGAACTAATTGGACTCTCTAGATGGTATCTAAATCCTACATTTACGAATCTGTAAAAAAACAAACAAAAAAAAACGCAAAAAAAGTTAAGTCAAAGATATAAATGTGAATTTATGGAGTGATGGTCATAAATGTGGGCAACACTGCCCGTTGATAGCTCATAATTGCGGAACAAGATTCAATTTTCGAGTGGGCTTTCATATAAACGAACGATTATTGCATACGGTTTTGGCTAAGTGGAGTCGTATTATAATCTTTTGCGAGGCGTAGTGTGAGATACACGACTGTGACCGTAAATGTCATAATTTCGATGAATCGGATTAACATGAGCATGTGCGCATGTGTGAATTGTAACACCTTTTCACGGAACTAGTTGTGCTTGTGATTTACGAGTGCCACAGTTAAGTGTAATCGTGCTTTAGAAAGGTGGAATGATGCAATTACAAATTGTATATCCCCTTGCATGATTATCTGCTGACAAATACGTCAAAGAGATTAATCCATCAACCTTAGATATCTGGCAAATCTGTTATGTCCACGATCGGATAGTGGGGGAGAAGAACGCGATTAGGTCTGAAATGGAGAATGTCTCGAATTGGTATGAAATTCCGAAGGTTAAATCTGCAACAAAAACCAACTCAAATCCACTCACGACCAAAGGTCAGCTAAACTAGATTACATCTTGCAGACACTTGTCCAAGATAATGACCTTGCAAAGCACCTGTTTATGAACGTACAGATTCCGTGAATTCCTTGAATATTCCGGAAATCAAAGCGAATTCAGCCCCATACGTGGGTTCAATGCTGCCAACTGTCATTATAAGGCACTGGCAACATTAATATCACCTCCAATCGCATACGCCTTGTAAATAAGCAAAATTATTCAATTCCCTGCCAACATAGTGAAGTTGAGAGTTCTAATTTGTGGCATTGCAGATCTCACATACATACATCAATGGAGAGTAGCACGCCTCAATGAGCTACGCACTGCAAGTAGTTTACCTCGGACGTAAAGCCCATATATCACACTTCAACTGAAGTCTCGTGTTTCACTTGAGATTTACTGTGGTAGCCCCTCAACTCAATTGATTCCCCATAATTGATTGACTCTTGTGCTGCCACATTTACGGAGTGTGTGTTGTTTTTGGTGCCGCTGCGCTCTTCATGCCACCCCCCATTTCAATATGTGCATATGTACGACGACGCGTGCACACGTTCCCGTATATGACTTCTTTAAGAAAAATAGAAACAAAACAAAAAAATATTGTTTTTCTCCAATTTCACTCGCCATGTTCACGCGTGTCTCCATCGTCTTGGTCACAAACATAGAGACATATATGTATGTAGGTATGTAAGCAGATAGACAAACAGGCAGACATTTTTAGACAGTTCTATGGGGACTGGTTGGTTGGATTGGTGCCTGCTGGTGGAACAACCGCGCATGCGCTTTCGTCTCGAATGTTATTGGTAATTTATACATCAAGTTTACGATCGCACAAAACGAGCGCCGCACGTGATTAAGTGAGTACACGCTAGTGGTTGGGCGATGATTTTGTTTCACTATCTGCGTTTTTTTTTTGCGTTTCATCATCACCCCTTCTTTTGGGCCACTTAAGCAGCGCATTATTGTGAATTATCTTGACTGCTATTTAAGTGTGGTTTGCCAAGGAGGCAGATTCCATGCAAATAGAGACATACCGCAGACAAGATATTTGCTTGCCAATGCCAAGGTTGGGGATAATTGATTTTTGTCTAAGAAATAGTTCCCAGGTCTAGACGATTGAAGATTAATTGGCGATGCAGTTGAAGATAGGAAACAGATTGCTTCAATTGAAAGGTGTGGCTTGTGAACACTTCCTCTTCTGCAACCAGAGCACCTTTCGAATGGATGAATAAAACCAGAAAGTCTCCCGGTAGGTAGATGGGATATTATTATTAGTGTCAGAGCAGAAGGAGATCGAAGAGCATATACATTATTAATATAATGCAGCTAACATGTCGTATGTTGCATAAATCGTTGTTTTTTTTATTGTATTTAACAGATAACGATGGGGCAGAGGCAGCTGAAAGAAAATTCAATTTATGTGACGCGAGTAGGTAGACGGAGGCACCGACCACTACAAAACAAGTAGGATGCACGTTATCTCCACAACTCGGCTGTCATTTGTGTCCCGGAAATCAGTTTCAAATTGCAAAAGCAAAGGCAAAAAAAATGGAGAAGAAAAAAAAATTAAGAGTCTATCTATCCAGCTGATAGATGGGGAGACGAGTGCAGCGATGGCGATCGCAGTTCTACCGTTGCCAATCGGGAGGAGACCGAACGAACACCGGCTGGGTTACTGTGGGGAAGACATTTTACATTTGTGTCACTCTAATGCTAAGATCACGGATTGCATAGCCCCTCTTTTGTGTATGTCATCTATTGGAGTCGAACGTCTCCTGTCCGATACAGGATGCTTTGTGTTTTGTTTGAGGAAGTACTGCGTCACTATTTGTCACACAGTGAAACGAAAGAGTTGATCAGCGAACCTTAATTCTTCCTGAATGATGGATTTTGTCTTGAATGAGAGTCTGTTGAAATTTGACGCACATTTCACGAAGTGCATGCGTGCGTGTTCCGAAAGAGCTGTCAAAAACATATTTCCCGAATGTACTTACATTTTTGGTATTTGAATTTTATCCGCATCACTTTGTCGTCCAAAATCATGCCATGGCCTTGATCGTGTCGTTCCCGGTGTACCTGGTGTACCGCTCAACGATGTTGTTGGACTGTTTTGACCACCATGAATACTAACAGTTCGTTGCATGCTGCTAACTGAAACTGGTATTGCACCGCTGCTGTCCAAAAGAGTACCGGGTTGGCATAGTTCCGTGTAATCGAATGACTGCAACGATATCAAAAGAAACAAACAAAAAAGAAAAGAATTTAAAGAGACTTTTCAAGCAGTAATGCGGGGAAAGAAAAAAAGATGTTAAATAGAGCTACAAGCTATGAGGGAGAGAATTTTCAAACTAATTGGCGGGCATTGAAGGTGTGGCCGATCTACCAGTGGCAGAAGAGCCGCCAAAAGATACTCTCGACAAACATAAATTGGCACACACAATTCACAAAAAAAGTAAAATAAAAGGAAACAAAAAATTTCAATTAAATACAAATGAGAGGTGCAAAGATTGAATTTATTTTGCGCCATTTATCATTTTTTTTGTGGGCAATTTCTTTGTTCTATCATTCAAACACGAATAAGCTTGGAATGAATATTTATTGATAATTGGTTAGCTACAATTTGTTTTGTTTGATTGTATACATTGTGTATATAGTATGTAAGAGTATAATGCAGAGGGGATGAAGGGGGGTAGGCACAATCTACTCTCAAAACACACGCACCTGTTGTAGATTATTTTGATCCCTCGGCGTAATAGCATCGGCACCAATTCCCGAATCGGGACTTGGTAGATCCACTGTTAAGCCGGCTGCAGTAACAGTTTTTGCATAGACAGGTGTACCATTCTTTGTGTGTGATGTTGTGAAACGTCCCTCGTATGTTGTACCCGGTTGTGGTCCATCACTATCCCCATAAACAGTGCGTGTTGCGGGTGCATAGCCACCCTGTCCATCGGCAGCAAAATACTCTCTATAATATGGCTCTGAGATGAATGTCGATGTTGGTCCAGTGGCAAGACGTGTTGTGTACATTCCATAGTTATCCGGTGTGATATAGGGTCCAGGGCTAGGACTGTGTGTATTCACATTTGTGCCACCTGTTACAGAAGTGCTTGTCTGATGTGGACCCTGAATTGTGGAAGAATGGGAGAAGGAAGGAATTTTTATGTTAAAAACTTTACAAATAAACATGTATATTAATTAAAGATATGTAAGAGTACGTATGAAGGAAAACACACACAAAATCCGATAAGCACATACAAAATGAATGAGAATGAGCGAGGGAAGAGAAGAGCAAGAGCAAGAGCAAGAGCAGGAGCAGAAAAGAAGGCGAAGAATTCCGGTTATTCCACTTGCAAATAAAAACTAAATTGAATCTGAAGCTGGGGTGATGAAAAGTGAAATGATTTACTAATGAGATGTTAAGAGATCTTTTGACACCCGAAAAAATATTGTTCAGCAGCAAAATACCATCACCAATGCGTGTTTTTGCCGCGCCGCTTCTGTTCCCCACCGATGATGCCGATGCCTATGTATGATTTATGCTTTGATTTATAGGTCTCCCTCTCTCATTGGGATCTACAATTGTTGTATTGTATGCTGGTTTTGACTTGGATTCTTCTTTTGGATTTATCTCTTTCGTATGTGCGAATTTTTGTGGGAGCGAGCGAGCGATTAAGCTGTGTTTTTGGGGGTGGTGGTGGGGGGTGTGGGAGTTCAGGGAGATATGTTTGAGTGCGAGTCTTACCTGGAGGTAAATTTGAGTGCCGCCGCTGGCAGCGTACATTGTTTCGTTTGTTGGGCTTCCAGGACTGGGTGGTGGCTCTTTAATTTGTATTGATGGTGATGGTGATTGTACAACTAATACCTGGAATAAAATATGTTTTTTGTTTATTTGAATCGAAATTTACAATTGTGTTGTTGTGTTGCTGCGAAGTGGGAGAAGTAGGAGAACAGAGAATTTTTAAATCAAGCCCCCATTCGAACGCAAAGCTTATTGTTTGTTGTACCGAGCCAGTCAAGTTGTTCGAATCGCAATCGTGAATTAAGGTGCTTAAGTAGATTAAGAGCTGATTCAGGCGCGTTTTTTTTCATCTTGTCTGTTTCTTTTAAGAATTCGGTTATAGCCTTTAAAAGAGTCGTTAAGCCGATTCGAGGGGCAAGAGATTGTGATCGTCTAACTTACCACGTGCCAATTGGAATTTTTGTTTGTTTTAATTATACTCTTATAGTTTGTTGAGGGTACCCGTATGTACGTACATTTGTGGGGCGAATTAATTAAGAAGCTTCTCCCCCTCCGGATGTTGAGAGCCAATAAAATTGCAATCGACTTAATTTGGCGCTTAAATACACACAAGAAATAGCAAAATGATAACGAATCGACAGAAATAAAATAAAAACCCCAAAAACAAAAGACTTGAGCCACGAACTTGGTAGTTTTATGACTTTGATTGAATTGCGTCATTCCGAGTTTTATGCGTTCTGTTTTTCTTTTTTTTTTTCCTTTTTACATCCTGTGTCTGACCAGCTTAGAGAAAGGTGTCTGGTCTTGGATGAGAAGTTTAAGCGTACACCCACACAACGTTTAAAAAGATACAAAATTCCGTCTAGTTCATTTCGAATTCGATTGTTTTTTTTCCCCTCTGTTCAGAGCTAAATACGAGAAACAGATAAAGAATCGGACACCACCAGAGAATCCATCATAAAACCCCATTCGGAGTATCGTCACTAAATACATTTTTATTTGATAATTCGATTAAGACCGATTATCTTCCAAATGAGCTTGACATTTTGTTGTGCTGTAACTTAAGATTCTGTTTTGCCTCACAACGGTAATGTTTAGCATAGAAGTTAGGTTTTATATTTTGGGGTTAGGAAAGCCCATAAACTCGGCAGTTTAAGGACTGAAGACGTAAAGGTTGAGTTATTAAAATTTTATAATTCGTGTTAGAGGTACACTTTGGGTGGGGTTTCTTCGGGGACATTAAACCGGGGAAAGTTTTTTTTTGTTTTGTTTTAAATGTTCAAATTTAATAAGCTGTTAGAGGTAAACATTCATGTGTAGTGTTTTATCGAATAAAAGTTAATTGTTTGCTATGGCATGCGTGTAAGTTTTGAGTGTCGTGTTGACAGACTCGTTAATGACCAGATCATGTGGAAGATTATTTAGAAGCGTGTTTTGAAAGGTGGACTGAAAATAGGCTTTCGTTTAGGGTTTTCCTTTTAGATGCGGTATGTTTTTGATTGAAGCAAAGTATTGCTGGAGAAGGTATCTCTAAGGAAACAATGTTTTCCTTGATTGTGTCGACGGTTCCTTTCCTTCTTATTTGCAGAATACCATAGAGGAAAATGTGTTAAAGACCACATCACTCCCGGTTTCTAAGGACACCCAAGTAAGCGATTTTGAATTTTGATAGTAAATTTTTGTTGACAATAGTTTGAATTATTTTTAGGATATGAAATGAAGCAAACATAGGCGCCATTGTGGCCAGTATCGATGAAGACCCAGAACATCGATTCGCGACGATCATAATTTGGTATCTCCAAAGAGCCAAGCCGGCTTATTTTGCAGTTGGATTTAGGTCTATACACATGAGTTCGGCAATTGGGCACTGGAAATGTTGACCAGAAATCCGGATTTTGATAAAAAAGTGTCCGAACAAGCATATTTTCTTGGGCTACATAAAGTGTTTAGTCTACGCAAAGTAGCCAACCACCTTAGACGAGCTCGAGCCCAACATTCGAAACGTTATTCCTGGAAAGACGCCGCACATATTGGACAGAGTTATCCAAAATTCGACCGATCGCTTGAAGCTGTGCGAGCCAAGCTGAGGCGACCATTCGAATGATGCGCCATTCTCAATCAGTTTTATATCTCACGTCGTTGTTGCTTTGTTTATGTTTATTTCCCTGTCGTTGTTATTTGGCCATTCTGCAGTAAATTTTTATTGATATTAAGTTTAATCCTTTTTAAAGGTTCGAAAAGGGTTGTAATTAAGTGCCCAATTCAGACGGTATTCGTATTATAAAGCTCCATGACATATTTACTTTCTTGTATAACTTTCTGTCACCAATGTCGTCTAACACACAGTGGACTGCCCTCAAACTATCCAATTTTCCGGCCCATTACTGATCGTCTCCCAAATTTGAATGCCTAAAAGCTTAATGGTCCTAAATTATCGAAACCTAACCGATGGTCGTCACCAGAAATTTCTCTAGATGAAATGCAATCCAGATGCAACCTGATTCGAATTTTGTTGACGTCTCACGGTTCATCCATCAATAAAAGATACCCGATATTTTCTTTTTACATTTTTGAATTTTAAATGTCACCCAAACTAGGTCTATGAATATTTAGACAAACGCAGCTTCGATTAATAAAATACAATGCATCCACCTGGGATGTGGGTAACGGCCTAAATATGATAATCGATTTTCTCGAGAAAAATGTAACGATTGTTTTGTTATTCATTTTTTCACTTTTACTTTTATTGTCGAAAAGATGAACGGAACAGATTTCTGGTTCATTCTGGGGGTGTGATGAAAATGTGTAATTAACCGCTTCAAAGCACTGCGCAAACAAATAAATGATCTGGTGGATAATTAAGACATTTTGCATGTCTATGGTTTGTTTATGGACGTGCTAAACGCTTAATTTTATACGAATTTTCGTTCGAAATTAGTTTTCATATGCGTCAACTCCGCCAGGTGTCAAATTTGAAATGTCAACAATGAAACTTCAGGCAATAAATTAAATGGAAATTCAGTTTTTTTTGTTTTAGTTTAATTTGTTGGCATGCGATAATTGAATCCTTCACAGTTTGAGCACAAATAGTTTGTGGTTCATATCCTATTTCTTTTTTTGGACTTTGATCTTGAAGACTCAATCGGATATAGGGTGCAACAGTCAGTCGGATGAGTTATTTTCTGTAAACTACTTCGAGCTTTATTAAAAAGTTATACAAAATTTGAAACTGTGGCTTTCATTCGTATTACAACGCGCTGCAATTAGACATCACTGTACTCCGATTTCCCAGCGGATATCCGTCAATTATGCCTAAGCTCCCCTCAGGCAGTGCCAATGGCAAAGAAATAAACCAAAAATATGAAAATACCAAACAAGTGATAGCCAAAATGTAAGTCACTACGCCCTCGGCTGTTTCTATATACCTACTAACTTAATTCGCTGCAAGCCATGTTCAAAGTTGATTCTTTGTTCACAAAAAATGAGGTTAATCCAAAGTACCTTTGGGTGGCAAGGTTAATGCAACTTTGAGGGCGTCATACAGATACACACTAGTATTTAGCCAGAAGCTCTGATGGGTCAAATTGATAAAGTTGGGCTGTAGGTTGTCCAAGACAAATGATGTACATTTTCGGGCGAGAAAGTGAGCCCTTTATCGTGCTCCTGGGCATAGCCTTGAAAAAGCATGGGAACTTTCAAAATATTTGATTTTTATTTCAAAAGTATCTCATAATTGACAGGGATCGCCTGAAATCATCGGCATCGGATGTGCTCTATCGGATGTCTGTGTCTGAGTCCTCTACCTTGACATACTCGTTGAGTTAATCATAAAAATCTTTAAATGTTTAAATACACGCGATTTTATATTTAACTTTTATCTCAGATTCGCGCATCTCTTGGATTTATTTAGTCGGCGGTCTTCAAATGAAAGCAATATCCGACTGAATGATAGTGTATCTGACGTCAATTTGAATGGTCAAGGCCAACGGTATCATATCGTAGACTCTAATTTTCATCAAAGATTTCAGTGAAGAGAAAAAGATACTTTCGGCATCTGTCGCCTCTAGCAGGAGTTATCGTGAAATTGTTATGCAATTAAGGTCTCAAAAGGCAATATTCCTTTCAGCAAAACTCTGAACTCAATCACCTAATGGATACCAAAGCCATCTTAACCAAACAACCATCCCACCAAAATGTATCTTCGAGGTTTTCTAGAAGTAGAAAACAAAAAGGGAACACAAATAACCGTTCTCCTGGTCCAAAGTTACGAGTATGCTAATTAATTTTGTAAAGCACAGTAGCCGCCTGCCAGTAGCCACCATGCAGTAGTTCATTAGGCTCAAAATGTTCGAAAATTTAAGATTCAAATAAAGATCCCACTCTCATACAAGATTTTGAACTTAGTGCATTCCACTAAGCAAATAACAATAAGCACTTAAAAGATATTGTCACTAAAGGAAAATGTCAAAGGTACCTTCATTAACGAAGAAGAAGACTGCCAAAAAGAAGATGGTGAAGAGGTGATATCCTACAGAGAAAGAAAACAACAACAACACCAATAACAACAACAAACAAATAATGATCAGCTAATTTTGTGTGTCAGACATTTTGGAACTCACTGACCGGTAAAAGATGTTATAAAAGTCTGAAGTGGGCGCAATATGGATATTACTCCACACATACACACTCGCATCCGAACGAATGTGTAGTTATTTTTATTGGCTCTCGAGAAACAGAGAGTGAAATCACAAAAAAGCCATCACCGCTGTTTTATTGACAAAAAAAAATGTTTTGTACTTTTTTGTGGTTTTTTTGTTCGCTTTTTTTTTGGTCAAAAACAACAGCGAACCATCAATACATCGAGAAATGATCAAAAAGTGTAAATTAGCTGCATCAAATCGAAGTCTTTTTTTTCTTCTTCTCCCTCTCATAGGCGGGGGATCAGAGGGTCACGATGAGACAGGAGTGAGACAGAGAGAGAAAGAGGGAGAGATATGGTCTTTAGATTCGTTGTATGGGGGAATAAATTAACAAAATTTACGGAAATTTCGCGCGCAGAGATACCACTCTCAGGTTTACATCTTAAATTGTGTGATGTCCTTGAGAGGCGGAGTTGGAGACTGTTGTTGTTTTTAATGGATATGTGCGAGTGTGTGTGTGTGTATCTGAAGCTTAAACATTCAAGTATCTAATGTGAATATGTTTATGTAAATTTTTATTTTATTACATTGATTTCCATATCGATGTCGTCACTTGATGTGTTTGAGAGACGATAATGTTGACCATCTGTCCAAATGGATTTTCTTAACATTTGCCTGTTTTTTTCCTTCCAAAAAAATAAAGAAAATACCATACACGCACACTCACAAATGCCGTTTTCAAACATTTAGATCCAATTAAGAAAAAAAGTATCTTTTCCGTTTTACAAGGTAAAGAAATATAAAACAATCGTTGATAGTCATCGATTGGCGCGACAGTGTTTTATGTTTTATTTCAATTCCGGTTCCCTCGAATGTTTATGCCTTAATAGGGCAACAGAGCAATTAGCCACTGAGCCAATTGCAACTGTGTTTCTTTTGGGCTGCTGTTTTTTTGTTGTTTATTCGGTTTTTTGTTTTTTTGGGTGCGCTGCCACTGGGGGTATTGCTTAAATGCATGTTTCCCTATCATATCACTGATTTCAGGTTTGATTTTGTTTTCGTTCAATCATAATTACCTTGATTTTGTTATTTTTTGAAAGCTTTTGCGGTCGAGGGGGAAACAGGTTGACACACAAACATCGGTTTTGTTGTTTCCGATTGCAAATTCCACCCTAGAGGCGAATGCGAGAAAGACATCAGGAATCACATGCTGAAGCTGTCACCGATTCGGACAGGTGACAATGATGTGTGAAAATGCGTGGCTTATTAAAAATAAATTAAAAAGGTGGGTTTTCGAGCAATTAATTCGTCATTCGGTTCGCTTTTGTGGTATTTGTTGTTTCTGGTGGAAACAACGTTCTGACAGAAACATAGTTATGTCTATTAAATTTCGATTAACAGTCACGTTACGTGTTGTGTGCATTTTTTTTTTGGAGACTGGTTCTGAAGTCACTTGAGTGAACTTGGAATGTTTATGATTGACTTGGCATTCGTTGGTATAGTGAAAGGTCAATCGGTGTCATTGTGTGTATGTGTCCAGTTGCAAAAGTGTCGCTATTCAGTTGGAATGAATGATTTAATATGGCTTCTCTTTAATCGATCATGGGTAGATAGATTTTGTCTGGAATAGATTTTGACCAGGAGCTGTTTTGATGGATTTGCATAGCTTGCTGAATTGACAACTAAATGGTTGGTCCGGGTATTGTGAGGCTGGGGCGCCATGGGAGCCAAAAAGATACATGCTTAGGTAGCGTATAGGTCATGGGGAGATAACTGAAAACTCCTGAATCTTTGCTGACGATGACAGACACTCAATGTACGAAACAAAAGAAAGAACATTTATTTTATTTTTTCCCAGGCACAAATGTGAACGTTCATTATTTCAAATTAACAACTAATAGTTGGATTACATAATTTATAATTTTGGTCTAATATTTAAATTAAATTTTTGATTTTTCAAAATTACATTTTTAATTTTTTTAAGTTTAATTTTTAATTTCTTTAATGATTAAATTTTTAATTTTTTAAAATTTAATTTTATAATTTCTTTAAAAATTAAATTTCTTTAAATTAAATATTTTTTTCTATTTTTAAATTTGATTTAAAATTTTAAAAAATCGAATTTTATAATTTTTTATAAAATTTAAATATTTTTAAAACAATTTACAACGTAATTGAATGTCATAAATAAATTTAACATTTATCTCCAGCGCAATAATTGAGAAATTCTACACTTTTATGATCTTACATTCCCTTCATTTAACGATTTGAATTAACCTTTGAGCACTCGTAAATAAAGGCGGTACAAAGTCCCCTTTGCTCAGCTGCTTTCCATTGAACGAATGTCCAATAAAATATTACTTGCTTTTGCAATCATTATTCAGACAAAACCACAATCCTTCGGATATTAAATAAAAAAACAAATCCCCTACTCAGTAGATGCTGAAGATGGACGCAAATCGAATAAAAATATTCAGACATAAGAAATATTAAATTTGCATACCAATTTCGCCTCACCTTGCTATACCCAGAGATGATTAGTTTATTGCTCATCAATTAATTAATAACAAATATATAAGAAAAACACAAATACATTTTTTGACGTCAAAACAAAATTTGGAATTTCAAAATCCAATGACCAACTCTACATTTTGCGCAATTTGACTCGATTTCAACTTCGATCAACTAGAGGGGCTGGTTTTAAATTCATAGCTCAAGTTCATAATTCGCTTACATCGCTGAATGACTCACGTGAAGTAAAAGAACAACAAACATCCCACTTATTTATACACTACGCAGCGCCTAGCCTAAAGTCATTATCGAAGCTAAGAACAAACATTCACTTTGGATCTGTTAGTTTCCCATAAAACGGTTTAAGAACTAAACAAAAATTAAATGAATTGTTAAAACAAATCATAAAAGAAAACGATTTTCCTGTATCTTTTCCTACACTCGGCCTTCTTTCAAGGTCTTCTCGCATTGGTTTGCTTCGCTTTTTCTGTTTTATTTTGTTGTTTCTGGTGTAACTCTGACGTCAAAATCTTGTTTTTGTGGATTTTTATTCGCGTTACCCACTTATTCTTAACACCTCGTTAAGGGTGCATAGTTTTTGACTGTTAATTATTTGGTTTCGCTTTTCATAAGCAAATCTATTAACGATTATTAATATTCCGACTCTTTGGGCCAATTAACTTTATAGCTTTTGACTGCAAAGAATTACAAAAAAAAAGGGAAACACACACGAAGAATAAGACAAAACAAAATAAATGAATAAAGAAGAATATTCTCTTGAGAAAGAAACGAAAATGTGTTACTAAGTCAGAGACTGAGAAATAAAAATAGCAGACAGATTCCCGTCATTCATTAAGCCGATCCAAAAAAGAAGCTTAAAGCAAAACGTTTAAAAAAAAAACAAAAAAATAATAAGATTCTTACTTCGAAGATGGCAAACAACAAGTGAGCAACAAACAAAAAATTAATTTACATTTTTCTTTTCCAAACAATAAGCGGGTGGAAGCGGAGGGTGATTTAATTTTGTGCCTTTGACTGTATTCTAAGTGGAATGAATATGCTTTCGATTGAAATGGGACAAAAAAGAACAAAATTTGTGCTGGAATTCAATTTGCAAAAAATTACTTGTTTAACGAAAAAATTCCACGGTAACTATTTGAATTCGTAAACAAGAGTCGTTACCAGTTGATGCCTAGGATAGATCGAGTTTTCTGACCGTCATCAGGTTTTGATTAATTACAGATTGATAGAACAATTAAATGGCGCTAACTTATGGGTTTGAGGCTCCTCATGAATTGAATTGAATAAGTTAATCAATTATTTGAATTCAATATTTTAAGCATTTTTTCTTTCTTGCATCGAGGATGGTAGAATGTATAACACTGTGGCGCCAGTTATATAAGAACAAATTTGTGCCGATTCGTTTAGTAAATATTTGGTTATATGCATTAGTTTTGTTCGAGTTTCAAGATCCTTCAGAACAATTGAATTTTAATGTATTGTGTCTTAAGCTAGTCTGCATTGTTTGCCTTATTGGAATGTTGTGCCGCGAAAAAATAGGAAGAATATTTTGGAAAGGAAATATGGAAGTCTTGGAGTTCCAAGCTTTATGGTAGGATTCAGATAAGTCTTTGCGTAAATTAGGAATTGTCGTGAAGGCAAAAGGAGGGGGGGAGATTAAAGAAAATGTAACTGATTGGAGGATATGCTTGTACTTGACTCTTCTGATTATTTGTTTGCAAAAATGTTGTTTATTAGTCATTTTTTGTATTTGTATTGTATTTTATTTTTTATAGGTATTAATCACCGTGATTGAATATTTAAATATGCAAAACTTTTGTGTCATAAAAGTGGATGTCCACCCAGCAGAGGCGGCAAGAACTTCAGATTTGGGTATTTCCAGAGCTCAACCATTTAATTTCTACACAACGGGTGCCTTCAAGGATTCAGCTGACTGCGCAGACACTGCAGTTGTTGCGCGAAGGACTGTTCTAATATGCAGACCTGAAGATAATTGCGTGCAAACAAAAAATTGTTTTTCAAATTCAATTGTTTTTTACGATTTTTTCGATCACATCAAATTTTGTTTACAGACATGCTGAAGTGGCATTGTAGGCTGAGTTCTGAAAATCACCCGCTGTGTGAAGGAAAAAGCTTTGATCTCTGCAAAAACTCAATCGGCACCTGAAAGCACCTAACAATTTTATACCTCCTAAGTACTAAAAATGAGTAAGTGCTAAGAAGTGGGCACCGTGGGCACTGCTGCTCCCAAGTACTAAAAAATGGTAAGTACTAAAAAGTGGGAGCCGCGGCATGGGATATGTGCGCCTACTCTTACAAGATATTCAATGTAGGTCCAATCTCCATCACAGATAACAATTTTAAAAAAGAAAATTGTTCACGGTTCCCCTTCTTTCGATTCACTGGCAATGATCAAAGAGTATAACTGAAACAAACTTGTCATTTGGCGTCGGCATTTAACTGTAGGTACACACTCGTTAGAGAACAATAGCACGCACAATACGATTGATTGCTGTAGAAGCTAGGCTAAGTTAGTCCATCTTGGAGTGTCGAGCTACAATTATCAAGTACTAAAAACCATCAAAGTCTATAGCTGGCGAAGGTGAAGCAATTTTATGAACTAGTTATTCATACTTGAGGATCGGTTTTAAAGTTGAGAAACTATTAAATTCGCGGGATATTTCCCCTTAAAATACACCCATTTCGATTTATTTAGGAAACACTGTTCAAATCTTCGACTCTGGGCCTGTGGGACAACGCTACAGAGGACGGCCACGTCTAAGGTGGCGCACACAAGCGGAGAGGGATCTCAATCAAGTTGGCATGCGCAAGACAGCTAGCAAAAGGTCGTGCAAAAGGTTTGTAGGTTGAGGCCCAGGCCCACTCCGAACCACAAGGTTCACCCCGGACTGTAGCGCCACAAGAAGAAGAAGTTTAAATTTAGTAGCTAGTTCATCGAAGAAAGCCCGTTAAGGAATATTATGCCTTTTAAAATTTTTCAGAAATTAATTCAAATTCAAACTTAGAAGGAGATTTATAGATAATATTTTTTCTGCCACTGTTGACGACGGAATTTGTTTAAAATTATGTTTATAAAAAATAAAAATAAAAAGGGCCGATAAATCCAAAAAGAATAACAAACGAAAAAACGTGTTGTTGAAACAAAACCAAGTTACTCTGGTATTTAATCAGAAGAAGAATAAGATGTACTCTCTTCAGCTCTAGTTGATTTCCTACTAAAAGTACAATGAGCAATTTTTAACTGATGATTTGTGAGCATCGTTTATTGCTACAATAAATTCTACACCTCTTGCGCTACTTCCAATACAAGTAAGGAACACATATTCAAATCCACATCAGATTTAATTTTTTCTCTAAATTTTATAGACTTCATTAAGACGTTTAAAATAAACTCTCCATTTCAATATATTTTATCCGATATAAAAACATTAAATGAAAATAAAAATGTTTATAGTATTTTTGCTTATTGATTGATCTACTCTTCGCTGGATTTTATGGATTTTTACTACTAGTAGAAGTATTTGCGAGAAAAAAAAAAGAATAAATAAACTTAATAGGTTACTGACATTAAGTTGAAACGAGCATGTGAATTTATTTGATTCAGTGTATATACTTAGAACATGAGTAATATTTTGTGGGTTTTCTGATTTGAGGTAATATGAATTTTAATTGAATTAATATAGCGACTTGTATGTCTAAATGGCTTTTGGGTGGAGACGATTTGAGGTTTTTTTTCTTTTTTTTTTCTTCACATAGTCAGACAACAATAATCTTTTATGATGATCAAATAAAAATATTCAAAGTTTTGACTTTTGTATCTAACCAACACATTCATATCTTTTGATTGCAATTATGTATATGAGCTTGTTTTTGAGATATTCACTAATGGATCGCGATTGAAGTTTAAGAAATATGTGATTATTTTTTTTTCTCTATTTCTTATGCAATAGAGAGATGTTTGAAAATGATAAGTTCCTGAAAATTGCATATAAATGGTCTTTGAAATAAGCGCTCTAGTTTACGTCACTACACTAAGTAAATTGCATTTTCACAGACAAGAAACACTTTCATTTAAATAATTTTGTTTTTATATGTAACCTTCTATTTTTAATGTGCGTTAACTATGACTGAAGCAATAATCTATCTGAAGTTAGGACTGAATTTACTGCTTCATACTTAATTTAAGTGCTTTACGGAAGAAACTTTATGTGAACAAATGAAGTGCAAAATTATGTCCAAAAAAATAAACTTATGGCTTAACTAAACAGGGTAATAATCCATAGTTAATAAAAGATACTGAACGGTTATTGTATAAAAGCGCCGTAAAATTGAACTTTACAATCAGGAAGGACGGCGTAGGTTTAAGCTTTCAGCGTTTATTTGTTCTCTGAATAGACGACGCAGTTTGGAGTTTATTTTTGTGAGATTTGTCTATTTTGGTAGTTTTTCTTGGGAAATATCGATGACAGATACAATATCATTGACTTGGCTTCACCCAAAATTCAAGGCATCGCTTCACCTCATTGTCACTGAGAAGAGAAGAGAATAAATGACTCAACCATTGTGCGCGAAAAAAAAAACCAATTAAAATTATAATGACGGACTTGAGTGTTTGTTAATTGGACTGTCCTTACTTTTAACTTAACAACACCATCGATGACTAATTCCGTTTAAGCCAATCAGCTAGAGGTAAAAATGTTTAAATAATTCAGCATTCATTGCCAGTGGATTTCTGATCAGTTCGGAATTTGAATCCTTCTTATTGATTAAACGCGAATCTTTTTCAGAACTTGTCACCTACTGCGCCTAAGGTGTGGTATTAGTCATAGGCGACTAATATACATGCCATATAAATATAGATGGCTTTGGGTTGAATTTGAAATTTTGTTTATTAATCAAATGAGACTACGTTGACGGTTGACTTTGAATTCCTATTAAGCACATGCGTCATAATCAAAACCAAATTCGCGTTGACGTGTTTAATAAATACGTTGTTGCGGTGGTAAATCTGCTGAGGTATCCTTGAAAATTCCTTAACCTTCAAAGGTTGTGTAGATAATTTGTGTAGATATTTGCTCTCGTGCGGGTCAGCAACAATAATTTGTCTACCACTTGTCCAATTACCTAACAATTACCTAAACCGATCCGAATCACGGTTGTTTGTACTTGTGTCAAAATGAATAACAGATAAAATCAATCAATCAAACTTCACAGTCTCGGACAGACAAGGAAATGTGGAAAAAAAAAAAAAAAACTACGCAAACTCCTTCCGATAAACAAAAGAGTTGGTGTCCGAACTTGGCAAGGCAATCACACCCACAATGTCTTATGTGTTGTCTGTTGTCTTTTTGTAGTTTTTGTCTTAATCGAACAACCTGACTTTAGCTTAATCCACGAATTGTATCCCCAATGTTGAGATGTTTGGTTTTTTTTTTTTTGATTTTTTTGATACTTCAACTAACCTTTTGTATATATCCTATAAATTTTGAGCGCGGTTGCAATGATAATCCAGTGTTTCTTTTCGTATTTTTTTTACTCTTAGTTGATTGATTTGTTTTTGTATATTTTTTGTTTAACACTTTAATCCAAATTTGTTATTTTTCACACTTAACTTTAATTAAATATAAATTTCTCAACTGCATGAGAGATTTTGTTATAAGAAATCGTATATCACTGTGAACTTTTCACTTGTTTGTTTGTTGTACTAGTTTCGCCGCGAGAGATTAATTAATTTGCAAATGAAAGAAAACGCGCGCCAAAAATACAAAACAGTTAAGAATCGCTACCGAATTGTGTTTAAATAAATTAAATTAGAATAAATTGCAAAAATGTTGGTTCTTGATTGAATTTGGTTGTGGGCGCAGAAATCTTTGGAACAATCTATAATCCGCTGTCGTTTCAATTTTGTGTAATATATATTTTTTTTATAAAATCACAGTCGACTGATGGATACAAATGGGATAAGATACTCTCAATCTCAAGTCGCGCACTAATCAGATTAACATTTTTTTGTGGCAAGAAAAATAAAAATACGATTCCTCGTCGTGTGTATGAGAGGAGGGCAGACAAGACTCGTGTTTGTTCTTTGAGAATACTCAAATGTTTTTTTCAGTCGACCGACCTTGTTCCGTCAGCGTTATGTGACAGACTAAAATCAGGTATGGAAATGTTTATACTTGAAGTGTATACCACTTTATCTGTGTTTTTTTTTTCGTGTGCTATTCGAACTTGATTGCGCACTTCGAGCGAACAGCATACGGTGTGCGCTGTGCTGCAGAGACAACAAAGAAGCGAGACGAGACAAATCGACAAGGGTTACTTTTAGGTTGGATCTGCTCGGTGTTGAAAGCTGGAGGCGCAGAGAGTGAGATGGAGAGAAATTCTGAGTGGTTGGAGAGTGCGCAGTTGTATTGAATTTGTGTTTTTTTTTTTGGATATGGTTCCCATTCACAGTTTGATTTTGGGGCACAGAATTGACGACACGAATCTTTTATGAGAAATACTCGTATGTTCTTATCTCCTTCCGATAAGATATTTCTATCCCTCAAACATGTTCGATCGAACCAGTCCGATTGCAGTCATGTTTGATGTCGTTTGGCTAGCAGCACAACGTAACCAAAAACAAGGGAAGGTAACAGAGAGTGTGTAGTCAACCAGCCAGCCAGCCAGCAACCACCAACCAAAGGAGACGTAATGAGACCCTCATTACTTGAGCGAGACAGAGCTAGCCACTGTAATGAGGTAAATAATTTCCGAGTCGTCCATGCACACGCATACACATGAAGTGGTGAATTGTGCGCGGGTATAACAGTTTAAACCACTCTCGGTTGACCAATAGAAACCGCACACTGCAACTCACACAGGCAACGGGTGGTAATCACAGATATGGTGTGCAACAGCCAGCCAGTGCCACTTTCTATGCACTTTTCTATCTCTCGCGAAAGAGACTTAGAGAGCTGTTGTTGCTGCTCCTGCTGCTGCTGCTGCTGCCGCTGCTGTTGGTGGTTAATTAGAGGGAAACAAAAAGACAGTCGGGCTGAAAAACCTCATTCACATGCCACAACCCTCCGGATATGACAATTAGCTGTTTAGCTATGTTTTTTTGTGTACTTTTCGCCGTGCTGCGAAGCTCTTTCTCTCTTTCTATAGAATTGTATATGCTTGGATGTGTGTGTTTTTGTGTGTGTGTGTGGATTTGTGTTTGTGTAACTCGAACTCGAATGTATTAAGGAGGAGGAAATGAAAATGATCAGGCACACTGATCGAACGGGCAAACTCACCTTTTGACTGTGTCCACCACCGCCGTTGTTGGCATTGCCACTGTTGCTGTTACCCGCACCGTTATTGCCGCATTTCGGATCCTTTCGCAGATCCTCCGGTTCACGTTTAATGCTAATTGTTTGATGCTGCTGCTGTTGCTGCTGCTGCTGTTGCTGGCGATGTTGATCGGTGGTTACAACAACAGCTGTTGCTGCGCCAGCTACCGATGATTGTGATGTTGTCGTAGTTGACGCCGATGATGTTGATGATGGGTGTGAACCTAGCAATAGGCCTTGTATTTCATTTTGCGATAGGCCAGATACATCTAGAGGTGTGGTCTGTCCGTTTAATTTGTTTGATGTAGTGGGGGCACTGTGAATGAAGAAAAAACAAAAACAAAAAATAAGTTATTAATGTTTGTGAATAGAAAACTGTCAGAGGGGCTGTGTTTTATATTTTGTTTTGTGGGGTGTTTTTTCTTTTTTCTTATACGAGTGTATGTGCATTTTCTCATTCGTATTTTCTAGTGTTGTGTGGCGTGCACTTGCACATCCAAATGGAAATATTCAATTGGCAATTCAATTATGTTTCGTGATCTCTTAGCGGTAGCGCCAAACATGGGATGGTCGATTGTGGTCGGTTGGTCGTTTGTTGTTCATCGTTCGTCGTTCGTCGTCATCGCCGTGGTTGTCGTTGTCCGCCAGTGGAATGAGTCAATTTGTGTGTTTTGTGGTGTACAGTAAGGGACTGAGACAAGGAGAAACCTCACGAAATGCAATTTTTGATTTAAACTCCAATCCGATTGCATTCACAACATGGGAGAACAAAAACAACAAAACAAAAAAAGTCTGCTCACCAACTCTTTTGAATCGTGTTTACTGTTGGTGATGTCCTCCTCTCGGTATGGATGAGGCGCTGCGAGTGGCAGCGACAAAAAAAAGTTGCAAAGCGAGAATTCGGATTCAGAGATGCTACCACACACTAGAACAACTAGTGTATGTAGATGGAGAGGTGGTTTATTTTGTTTTCTTTTTTTCTTTTTTTGGTTTTGATTGGTAGTAGGAGCTGGCTTTAAATTGTTGACGCGTGCCTACAATTTTCTTTGGGATAAATGTGTTTTGTTGTTGTTGTTGTAGCTTTCCGATCGTTGGTGTAATTGTCTGGTTTGGTAAAACAAACTACAATCTGTTGAGAGAGAGTGTAAGAGGATTGGATTCGTGTGCGTTGGAGATTCTGTGGTTAACCACTTGATTTTTGTGGTGGGCGCTTGACTTCTTCGACAGCAGTGAATGAGCTTACATATGTATATCTGTTCAATGAGGTTAACGGTCAGGGGATACAATGAAAGCTAATATTTTGTTAGAATTGAATCAAAAGAACTGCTGACATTTTAATTTGTTTTCGAGAAGAAAGGAATTCAATTGGAAGAAATTACTCCAGATTCAATTGAATGCGGACTTTGGTTGTGGTGATAGATGATGTTGTTTTAAGAATAGATAGAGAATCGAGAATAGATTGGTTGAGGTTGAATTGACGTGGTGACCATTGAATTAGGAATGATGATGGGTACGTGGTAAGAAATGGAATCGAATCCACATTTTCATCGTCCCACAGCAAAATGTTATCCAGTTGACACAGAAATTCGCGTGTCAAGACGTGGACTGTGTCCTACTATAGTGTTCAGTTGATGGAATATTTGTAGTGAAATCGGGGATCGAGAATCAATTTGAAAAATTCTTGTATGCGTCATGGGTGAGTGTTATTGTCTCAGACTTAAGGTTGCATTTATAGGCTCCCTTATTATTCTGCCAGTCCTGCTTAATGGAGCCAAATGCTGGGCGATAAGCAGGACGGCAGAGCTGATTCTTGGGTCCTTCGAAAGAAAAATTTTGCGTTGGATATATGGTCCTATCTGCGAGGAAGGTGGATGGAGGAGAAGGCATAACCGCGAAGTCTATACGCTGAACCAATATGTGGACGTAGCCCGGAAGTCAAAAATCGGTCGACTACATTTGCTCTGCCACAATGAGCGTATGGACAACAATGCTCAAGGCACAAGGTTCTTCGAATCGAATTCAAGCCTCCTGGTTCGAGAATGAGAGAACGAACGAACCGCCAGTTTAAAGACCAAGTCATCGCGAACGCAAGTCAGCTTGGTAGACAACTGGAAGCAGCTTGCCCTGGACCGCCATTTACGGCAGACAGCTGTAGCTCAGGCCCAGTCCCTCCATGGGATGTAAGCCTGATAAGTAAGTAAGTAATTATAGTTTGGTCCCGAATCTCAGCCTACTGGATCTGATTTTGTCACGGTTTTTGTCAGACCAAACTGGTCTACGTGAGGCTCAGCCACCACTCCCTAAACAGTGTCTTGAACAACAAGCCGCTCCAGCCAGCAGGATCTTTTGCTAGCTGTGCTCAGTTTCGCACATCAATTTGGCTGAGGTCCTTCTCCACATGTGGACGCCGCCTCAATCGGGGACATTTTCCGTTGCATTTTCGCACAGGCTCACAAGACATTTATGCGATCAAAAGCATGATCAAAACAAAGCTGTTACAAGTTTAAATATTTCTTATTTTTGAACTAAGTCATGCTTACCAAACGACTGTAGAAGAATGTTTAGCAGAGAAACAAAATTCATTAAATTCGAGCATAGCCTACAGATAGACAGATAGGCAGACTGTAAGAACATTGTGGCAACTCAATCGATATCTCATGATCTGTTGATAGCAGCAAAGAACTTAATAATTCCACCCAAACCTGTTACCAGAACACATATCTTACCCCTCTCAGTATGAGTCAAAAACTGAGCGTGTTATGCACACCATTTGCAATCGCCGCAGCTGTACCGTGTGGTTGGTGGCTTGGCAATTATATAGACCACCTACTGACTCCAACGAGATCAATGCATTCACCCAAATGAATGTATCTGAGATATTGCATCTATGGCTAATTAAAATTATTTACTGAAGAGAAATAAATACGAAAAACAAAAAAGGTTGCCAACTTCAATTCAATTTGCAAAGTTGCTAGCCCATTGTTAGCGAATGTGTAGCATGAGTTGTGTTTATCAGCAGGCTACTGCCCCGGGAAGTTATTCAATTTACGTTTACTAAATCACCACCACCTGATCTAGTCGACCGGTATCTCACGCGAAATGACTTTATGAATTTTCGGTCATTTAAACCGTTGAGACCACCATCGCGGCTGTATGCCAGCCAACTCACTACCTGCTGTCTCCGGCATATCATAGCGCATTGTGCATGCACTCAATAAATTCAACCAAATTGGCATTTTTGCATGCACAATTTAAATTTAATTAAGTAGCCCAGACCCGGTTGTTAGCGAAATGCGCGCACAGGACCTTTTCGATGCCATTGTGTGGTGCACTTGACTTGACTTGGGCGTTGTTCGGTGCCGACCGGGAGCAGCAGCCGCTACCATTTTCGGTGATAAACATCGTAATCAAGCGCGTACATACTTTTCCGCTCGATTATTGATTGCCATTGAACAACAACAGCACAAAGGTACACCAAGTAGCCGGTGATTGAGATTGATTAGGTGTGCACGCGGTCTGTAATATCAAGTAACAACTTCCTGCCAAGGTCGCCTGAGGAGGTGGTTTTTCAATTAATTTTCTAATCACCTCGAATCTCGGTGATTGCGGTGTCGCACGTGGTCAACACAAGCCCCGCACTCACGGCTACAAATCACTTGACATCGAACGATAATTTGTTCGGAAACCATATCGATAGGGCGCGGCATCGATATCCGACATCCAGGCCGTAGCAGCAATTGGAAAGGGAACAAAAGCGAGGAGAACTGCCACCACATTATGACAAATGGTCAGTCGGACAGGAAACAAAGGATTTGACACTGACACTGGCGACTGCTAAATCGAAGTTCAAGGGAGGTCGACGGCGGGGGAGAGACACAAATTCTGTTGCCTTTTTTCGAAAATTTTTGGCTCAGTTCCAAGAATCATCACACCTAATGATGCTATAATCTCATGTAAATTTTATCGTACACCTTAGCATAGCTAATGCGACGACGGGTATACACCCGGAGATCGGTTCAGTGCGGATTTGTAATTCAAATGAACTTCCTACTCTGATGTGTGTGCGATGGTGGCTGGGATGCGGATGATGGCCGGTCCATAGTTCGGACGGTTCGGTATCCAGCAACGAACAGGTGGGGCTCTATATGGGTCCACATATTTGTAAATATTTCTGATTTTCCCCTCACAACTGATTCCTATCGGAGACCTGGCCTAAGCGCCCCATTAGATTCGTTATAGTTTAGATCGACACTCATTAGTCGAAGGGAACATGAGGTGTGCGAGTGATGCTGGTGATGTCAATGTCTATGCGTATGAGATGAAAGTTCTTACGGATATTAGTGAAGGTCTTTTGATTTTGAATTTGCTGCCTAATGAAACGAATAAATTTATTTGCCAAACAGTGGACGAGCGGCTCAAAATGGGAACCTTAGCATTTCAATGGACTCGCAGCCGTGGGAAGCTGAGAGGCACAGACAAAGAAATCGTTGGGCGAGCGAGCCAATAATCGATTGACAGATTTATTGAATGTTTCGGTTAAAAATATGTAGGCCCTTGATAATGGATTGGAATCCATTACACCGTTTGCGGTAACTTAAGATGTGCTATGCTGTGTCGCCTCCTCTCTCCCTCAGTAGTCACCTGAGCCATGTCAGACCGAGAGTGACAGAGATTTATGGAGGAAGTGCTCCACTCCTATCACAGAAATAACAAAACATAGTTAGAGCTTGGACATTTGTGACGCATTCAACTGACGCACATCGGCGACAAATTGGCTCATACGTCTTTGATCAAAAATTTCAAGTTCAGTCCGGATTAATAATATGCAAATATGCAGCTAGTTGAGTTGCGGTCGTCAGAAAGGAGAAATCTGCGTCAATATTTTTACGACAACGGTTATGAATGACGTTGGCATAATTCCATAGCCAAAATGTTTGTGCATTAATTTCGAATGGGTGAAACTTTGCGAAGGTTATCAGCTGGGTGATGCTTCAGAGAGTCAGAAATTTGTTGGCTTAAGGAATGGAGTCAAAGCAGATGTACTCAATGATCGCAGTAGGTGATGGCGGAGGTGGAGGAACTAAAGGGTGGGCAGTCAGCAATGATAATTTTTCCAATTGTTCTGTTTAACCAGCTGTAAAAGTTAAGTTTGAGCTGAAGTACACTCCTTTGGACCTTAAGCCACCAACCAAAGAGAGATAGGTGGGAAATGAAGAAAACATATCCGCCGTAGCGGCCAGTATCGAGGAAGACCTAAAAATGTAGATTCGGAGACGATCAGCTGAATTGGGCATCGTCAGAGAGTTAACCCGGCTAATTTTGCGGTTGTATTTGGGCCTAAATCCGTCTAAGATTGTGCTGATGCAAGAAATGAGGTCGGACGACCATAGTCAACGCCGTGAGTTCGCCAATTGAGCTTTGGTAATGTTGGTCAGAAATCCGAATTTTGGCAAAAAAAGTCATGGCCTTTGCTAGAGAGTCAACCTGCCTTATTTTGTGGTCAGATTTGGGCCTAAATTCGAATGAGATTGTGCTGACGCAAGAAATAAGGCCGGGGGACCATAGACAACACCATGAGGTCGTGAATTGAGCACTGGAAATGTTGAGCAGAAATCCGGACTTTGGCATAAAAATCATCTTCTCGGCGTCAGAAGCTGAATTGGCCAAAGAGGCATCCCGACTTATTTTGGGCCTACAGCTGTTGACGAAAGATTGAACCCGGAGGACCATAGATAACGCCGTGAGTTCGCTAAGTGGGCGCTGTTGCCGCAGATCCGGATTTTGACCAAAAAATCATATTCTCGTAAGAGGGCCATTTTTGGCTCATCGGCTATGTCAACAAGAAAAATTGTCGTCATTGGAACGAACACAATTCACAAGTGTTCGACCAAGATTGACTGTTTGTTGCGTTTTATGGCATGGTAGCATCATAGGACCTTATTTCTTTCGAAATGGGGAAGGAGACACTGTTATCGTCAATGGTCTGAGGTATGGAGCGATGTTAACCGACTTTCTGTGGCCAGAGTTCGACGAAATAGATACATCCGTGCTGTGGTTCCAACAAAATGGAAGTAAATGCCATTAAAATCGATGCAACCCTCGAAGCTGTGAAGGAGAGATTTGACGAGTGGGTCATTCCACGGCGACTTTCTGTGGCCAAAGCCTGACACCATTGATATGTCCGAGCTGTGGTTGCAACTAGATGGCGCTACATGTCATACAAGTGGCGCAACGTTCGAAGTTGAAGAAGAAATTTGACGACTAGATCACTTCACGGCGATCATCTATCAATTGACGCCTCGAACGTGCGACTTGACACCACCCGATTATTGTCTCTGGGGCTACGTCAAGTTCTTAGTCTACGCTAACAAGCCAACCACTATGGAGGAGCTCGGGGCAAATATTTGAGACGCTATTGGAACGAGGCATCAAAAATTGGGTCACCTGCTTGAAGCACTGCCAGCGAAGCTGAGGCGGCTATTTGAATAATTTCCTATTTCACACATAATGACATGAATAATAATAATAATAATGGCGGCGCTACAGTCCGAGGTGGACCTGGGACTAGCTTCTCAGCAACCACTCGTGTTGTGCGTGCTATTGTGCACGAGTGGAGGGGACCTACAGTTTCATGCCGACTCCGAACGGCGAGATTGAGAAGCTTTTTCTGGACAGTTATACACTTTGAGCATTGTCAGTGACTCGAAAGAGGTGGAGCCGTGAAAAAATGTTTGATGTTTTTTCGAGATTCGAAACTTAGACCTCGAGCGTAGGAGGACACACATACCCACTATGCCACGGCGCCCAATGGCATGAATGCAGCTTCAAAATAAATCTAGAATTAATATTTTTATCTCAGACTGATGTTATTTTATTTAAATTTTTCTTCCTATCATTCTTATCTGGTCACCCAGTACTAGGCATTTTGTCGACCCTCATTGAGCTGCGATATGCGCCTTAAGAAGGTCCTTGAAACTCTTCGTCACATAAGGCACAAGGTATTAAGTGATTTCTTTGGCAGAAGTGATCAGCTGTACGGCATTCCTTTGCATGGAATGGATGTCGATAATCAAGATTCCCCAACTGACCTTAGCCGAGTTTGCGTAAGTTTTCCAAATTACAATTCAGTATCCCTAGGGGATTCTAGAGTTATTAACAACCACCGCTTTGAACAAATAGCAAACATTAAATGCTAATGTTAACCATGTCACTTATGCCCATACCAAGCAGCAGACCATAAGTCATGGCATAACAACCATGCAAATGCAGGACTAGCTGCAGCTAATTTAAGAGCTTTACGACTTAATTCGATATTTAACTGCCGCAGTCTTGAGAATGCAAATTATCCAATCACGGGAAACAGGTTCTCAGGCTCTTTAAACGATTCGAGTCCACCACTTGTTGGATACAATAAATTAATTAAATGACTATCTAATTCACAAACTGTTCGGATTGCAAAGAACTGCCTCCACCTGTTTCGCGCGGTGATGGCTTTGAAAGTGAAAGACCACAATGCAGCACAACAAAATCCCTTGCGGATGACGATTCCCTATCAACACCTTCGGTGAGAGGCAGCAGAGAAGGGAGCCGATTCAGAGGAGGACAATGAGATTTTTGTTTGGTGGCAATAAATTCTGAAATTATGACACTCGTTTCAAATCCCGATTATCTATCCTTTTGTTCCCTGCTACGCTTCTTCCTCTTCACGATGGCGAAGAAAAGGACCCGAGCAGGGGGTCAGGCAGAAACTACGCATCTGAATCGATCCGCATGTAAGACCTTAATTTATAGACACGATCATCGCTTTCAGAGCCACCCCAATGAACACATGCACGCACCGCTCTCGATCACTTTTGTGCTCAAGGAATTGACACCAATCTTGACTGGCCTTTGATTGGGTGAGTCTTCAGCCGTGATTCACCGGGCAATTCCCGAAAAATAAAAATATCAATTCGCACTCAAAAAGCACTCCAACCTCATCCGGAGTGTTGCCAAAGACAAAATACGAATCCGTATCTGAGCGGAGCGAGAGAAAAAAAGAAGATATTTCTACGAATAAATTTATTACCAACAACACAGATCGGAGGAAGAAACAAAAACAACATCACAACAGCAACAAAAACAAAAAAAACTCAAGGTTGTGTAATGCGTTGTTGTGTTGTTGTTGGGTTTTGTATCTCATCGTGACCATGATATAAGAGCTTGAAGAAGAAGAATTGTTTTGTCGGTCGGTGTGCCTTCGGATTTGGTTTTGAAGATAAAATGTCATTTCCCCATCCTCGTTCGAGTTCACACTTCATTTTGTTTGTTCTCGTTTTTTTGGTTTTCGAGATGGTTTGACCTAACGTCAAGGAGCGGGCGGACGCTGACGGTGAAGGGTCTGCTCTACTCATATGGCGCACGTAAAAGCCATGCATGCGTATATTCAGCTTTCTGTGTCATAAATGTGTCAATTTTACGAAATAATCATTTTTAATTGTTCATCGTTGACACATTCAGGGAATAGGGACGGCAGTAGCTCACTTCCTAGGTTAAGATAAAGAGGGTCATTTTGGTAGACCACGGGCTTTGTGTGCCGAGAAATGGTTGGGTTAACATGAAAAAGCTAAGAGTTCTTGGAAACGGTGATGGAGTTCCTTTGGATAGTTGTGAGTTTGGTCTAATGATTTGATTAGTGTCGGTGTTAGGTACGAGTGTCTGGAATTTTTGGGAATCGTGTCTAGGGTGTGAATCAGATCTTAGCACTGTCTTAAGGAGACTTACTTAAGACTCATTTATCAACTTAGAGTAAGAACGTCTTCACGTTTTTGACATTCACTGTCTGGACTTCAATGCGGCTGGTGTGCTGTGGTGTCGCTTTACATGAGATCCTATATGGTGCTGAGATATGGACAACATCAGAGACGGAAGCTCTGACTCGATTGGAGCAGAAAATTCTGCGTGCGAGCTTTAGTGCATTTAGTGTTGATGACGTTTGGAGAAGATGATTTAGCCACGAAATGTCAAAGCGACACCCAGGCGCCTATGGGTTCTAGGCCCCTTCTTTTTTCCTCTTCTACAACCCTATCTTTTGATCTATTGTATCGACAGGTTGGAGTTAATCCAGACGAACCTCTTCCCTTATGAAAGATAGTATGTCTTTTGTAATAGATCTCTTTAACTTCATCGTAGTAACATTTGACAGTTTTTGAGTCCATTAGGTTGGACGGTAAGGCCTGAAGTGCTGCCTGGCTAAGATTTGACTTCGCCTTGATGAATTTTAGGAGATTGTGTCTAGCGCAGATCTCAATGGCGCGAATTTCGGCTAGAAAAACAATTGGAAATTAACCCAAAGGTACAGGGATCCTAGTGTAGGGTCCAAAGACTCCATAATCCATTTCAAAAGAGGTGGGGCCGTAAACAATTTTGTTTTTGAAAAATTGTTGTCTTCGCTGTGAATTGAACCTAGACTGAAAGTCTAGTGCGTGAAAGTCTTGGCACTTATTCACTACGCTACGGCGGCCACAGTTTAAATAGAAAATGTTACCACACGTACAGCACAAGCCAGGCGCCTAAAGATCCACCACCTTAAGCGGCTAGACCATATAGGGCGTACGACAGGAAGAATTTTTGACTTCAAGGATTTGGGATAGCGTAACACGATTAGGGTGGTGCACATATATACGCAAGAAATGGAGAACGCGTTACTTGAGGCAGCCGGGTCAGTATATAACTGGAGAGACTTTTGGTTGAGGCATAGGTCCACTACAAGTTGCAAGTGATTAGTCGCTCGAGTGGTAGAAAGTCTAGCCGCATAAAACAGCAGCTGTAGCGATACACAGTGAAGAAGAGGAGGAGGTGGTGGTTTTATTTTGCCTTGCATTCAAAGGCTGCAGAAGAATTGTCGGTGAAGAGTTCACCTGTTTGTTAGCCATCGGGTGCTACGAAGCGAAAAGAGTAGACGTCTCAGTCCCAGTCGGGACAGCTGTCATTTGGCCAAATAATTATATGGAAAAAGAATCTTTTGGGATAAGGAAGAAAAAGGTCTAAGATGGCGCAAGTGTATGCGTCTCAATCTCAGTCAGGTTAGTTAGACTAGATGGTGGCGCAAGCAAGAGGAACCTCAACCAAATTGGCGTGCCCAGCTCGAGACAGCTAACTAGGAATCGTGCAGAGGCCTCGGTCCTCTCTGGACTTTGGCGTTACAAGAAGAAAAAGGAGAGTAAGACAAAGAAGAAGAAGAGAAAGACAAAGAGGAAGAAAAAGAGAACATCAAAGAAGAAGAATAAAGCATTTTGTAGGAAAATCCACGCCTCATAAAGAAGCTAGTCCTTTTAGCAGTATGATAGCATGCAGTATGAGTGCTTGTCTGGATAGAAGACGTAATATCTGGATAAAAATTGGTTCACACAGATCTTAAACGATGTTTCCCAAAACTTGTTTAGCAATTCTGTGCGAACGGTTTATATTTCACAAATTAGCTTTGAGATTGAGTGATGGCTTGATAGATGTTTAGAGGCTTACACATTCTCATCGGCATTCTGCAGACGTACGAAAACATTTTCCAAAGCTTGAAATTCTTACGTAGACAGAAAAGGGAGACGAAGTTCAGACAATTACAAGAAAAATTTGGCCATCGAGAGGAGACTTTGTTTAGAAATTTAACTTAGATTTGAGAAGTAAAATCGAGAGCCTCATTTGAAGGAAAATGTAGCTTTAAAGTGGTCAACAAATCCCCGCCTCGTTTCAAGTAAATTGTTGGTTTCAATAGGGCAACAAATCGTTGTCTCGTTTAAGTGAAACTGAAGCCAATAGGCATAGGCAATCGAACTTTTAGAAGTTCCTTAAATATATATATTAATTATATATATATATATATGTCAGTTCTAGATGCAAAAACATCATGAACCACAAAAAACTTCAAACAGAAGAATAGAGAGAGGGTGATAATCAATTGCTTGACTAAATGCCACGAGAAAGAGATCCTTCACAACCAAATCCCGGTTCAAAGCACAAATTCATAGCGCGACTAGAGCCACATCTGGTCTGCAAATAAAAGTGAATAATCGTTTGATCTGTTCGTCGTCTTAAGACCGTACAAGTGACGCGACTTTTCCGTTACGATATCATACAAGTCGGTTCTTGTGAAAATCAACTCATCAACGAAGCCACACTTCACTATGATTGACTTCCCATTACCATGCCGCAGCCTGAACGTCTCCACCAATGAAGTTCATTAAAGTCCACCCGACCGTATGCATGACTCATTGCAGAATGAAGCAATGAAAGAGTATTTACACATAACATCGGCTTACAGCTTTTCCTGTCATCCGATTCTAGCGTCCGTCCGCCAGCTCCCAGCGTGATTCATCCCCATCTGACTTCCTCACACGAACCTGTCATCCAATTCAGACTCATGTGAAAGATCTCATTTCAGGCATGTTACACTAACCGTTTCCGTTAAGCTACGTGGCACCCCATGGCGGAACCGGAGTCAATTAAATTCACGTCTTTCCAGCCGACAGTTCCAGTAGCTCCCGACTTGCTACCTAAATCCCCTCCCGGCGTCCGACGTCGAATAGGCAATAAATTGCCAAAGTCAAGACTGGGACCGGGATGCTTCTCTCATTAGGTTGCACTTAGAAATCAATTACAATCCAATCACAGATTCGCAAGCCAGCGTGCGTCGTTTCCATGCGCGACTTTGTTGCCCAAACCAGCCGATGTTCATTTTCAACTTTGTTGCGGAGAAATGCCTTACTCTATGAGACACATGCATTCCTCTCATAATCTGGGATTAATGAAATTGATTCCAGCCCTGTTCTGCCCCCCTCGCCGGGGAAAACTATAAAAACGAATCCGATCGGTGACACGCAAAAAGACAAGCCGTTGATGGTGCATGCCCGAGAGAAAAAAAGAAACAAATCAAAACCGAGCCAAAGGATTTGTCTTGAACCTCGGCTCCTTTTGCTCTTGTGCCTGTTGTCAAGTCATAAAGTGTCCCGGTTTTGTCAAGTCTGTCAGAGTGTGAGTGTGTGTACGGTGGTGTCATCCCCTATTCGGAAATAAATTATAAATCTGTCAGTTTGGATTAAAAAGCGGGACTGACTTGGCTGTTTGTTTGTGTTCTGATTTTCTTGAGTCGAATTAAGTTTTCCTCCGTCTGCGTCACACGGGCATCCGATGATTGCCGTCGTATGGAAAATGACTGAAAGCGAGGGAACAACAGGACGCTATACAAATTTGTCGCAGATAAACATAAAAAAAACTGCTTAAGAACCGAAGAAGAGAGATTGCCTTCTTCATCAGATCAGATCACGGAAAGTGCGTGCATGTGTTCGTCGGTTTTATGGGCAGACTGAAGAGGCTGGCGATGATACTGTGTCGACATGAATCTTAAAGATAAGAATCAGCAGAAGCAACAGAATGAATTTGTTCGTTTCCTATAACCTTGCTCGGCATAAGGAAAACCTTTTACATCTTGCTAGAGTTTTTTCTTTTATTCCTTAAAGTGTTTTCTGTGTCACATCGGATGGGGAACGACTCGAGGGGTTTGGCACGGTTTTAGCATAGCTCACTGAGTGGGTCGACGATTGTGTGGTTGTTTGACTAGAAGAGCTCGGTGTGTTATGGGGTTTTTCTATGAATGAGTCGTGTTGCGGAAACTGAGGCTTGCTTTCAGTTGACATGGGTTTTCATGGTATGAAATGAGTTCAATTGGTTTGAGGGCTTTCCAGACCTTGAATCAGGTTAGTCAGAGCTGAGCTTTAGGATTTAGAATGGAGTTTATTTTGTTTTCGGTAAAAAAAAACGTTGAGTTAAGTGGATGTTGCTTACGTATAAGAAATGTTGGTAATTAATTGCCACAGTGGTTGAGGCCGAGATCCACCACGAACTGTAGCGCCACATAAAGAAGAATAATTGGCACAAGTCTGTAAGTTATGGAAGATAGCACGAAAGTGTCCTGGATCAGAAGTTCGGTAATACTAGTCACTTATTGTGGCAGGATCTTCAAAAGGCAGCACATTTTCTGGCGATGAATATCGGAAATGTATCCAGGAATAAGGCGTTAGTGCTAAGGCTTCCCCTGAAGAAGCCAGACAAACAGAAACAACCTCATTTCAACTCCAGTTTCTGTTTAAATTTAACAAACGCAAAAAATTGGTACCTAATGAAAACATACGAATCTCAAGTTAATGCTCACCGCTTTCGTATTTCCCTTAAATCCTTTTATAACAAAAATTAGAAACACAACAATTTTGATACATTTAGACTGAGGAAATTCCGAATTATTGATGATAATCTTAGACTCCCAGCCCGTGGGGCAATGCAACAGAGGATGTTCAGTTTAGGGTGAACGCATAAGTGGAGGAGGACCTCAAACAACTTGGCGGGCATATTTGGGGACAATATTTGGCAAAGGTCCGTGCTAGACTGTTTGTTGGTTGAGGCTCAGGTCCACTTCGTACTGTAGCACCACAGAAAGAGGAAGAAAAAGTGTATATTGATGATCTTGGACTATGTGTTAAAGCAACAGTGAAGCTCCACGATTAAGGTGACGCACACTCAAGTCATGTGTAAACGAAGGAAGCTCAAAAGACCTATTATGGTCGCAGAGCATGCGATTACTATATTCACTCCGAACTATCTTCAACTCAGTAAAAAAGAGCAGACAAGAGGAGAACGGTCTCAATTAGCTTGGTGTGCAGAATTGGAGATGGCTATAAAAAAATATCGTGTTATCTGAGAGCCTTGCGTCAATCAACTTGCTGTGCGTTAAGAATATATACGTATTGTTACCTGAGAGGCTTGTTGGTTGAGCCCCAGGTCTATTCCGTATAGCGCTTCATGTAGAAGAAGAGGAGGTTATAATGATTTCGCGACAAAGTTTGCAGAAAAAAGTAGTTTGCGAGATTTGTTGATGAATATGAAGAACTTGAAGAAGGTCCAATTAACCCATTAGAAAACTTCAAGGTTGCTACTTTAAGATTCACCAGCCTTTTGGGGTATTTTTAAATTTAGGTCGATATCTGACGCAGAAAATCTGAGATTTCATTTAAGTTAAGGCCATTTAATTTTTATTTATTTAGGGCCATTTGCAACAAAGGGATATCTTTGCCATTTCTTGCTTAAAAACACGGATTAGATGAGTGGCTTTCATCTTTCTATCCTTCTGAAAAGTTGTCTTCTTCGACTGAAAATGCGACTTATATATGATACTTTCGCAACGCTATTTTCATCAAGAATTACGTGATAAAATCCGCAAAAACAATTTTCCTGTTTATGTTTCATTCTTAGGGATCGGTTGAAAGGCACAAATTAAAATTCAATCTGATTTCATGGCTCAACTCAGAGTGTGCCGATTTCAATTTCCCGTCGGCATTTACTCGTGTGAATAATTTCCTTTTTCTTATCGAAAAAATGGTCTCAAGCAATAAATCTTGCCATCGGCTCATACTCTTGACGAAATAAGTCCCTAATATTGAATGTTGCCTTTGGCTTGTTGTCTCCTGGAGGACCTAAACTAAACCTGATCTGAAGTGATGTGAATAGTCGATCAAAATTTGTTACAATAAATAAAACGGGCGTTAAGCAGTCGGAGGGCTGCTTGCGAGACACTTTCGAATGTGTGAGATTGACAAACTGCCATCTGTCGTCTCAACTCTGGCCTATGACTGTCTGGACAAATTTTAATATACCCTCGAAGCAGTGCAGCTTGATCTATCGCAGTTAACTATGCAAATGCAACCTTCAGCTCTTCGGGTATGAACAAAAATCCTGTCTTCTTGCGCAATCACTCAAATGCCGCTTGCATGCCAACTCATATTTGCATTGATAAACTCCGCGCAGCCGAGAGACAATAAATTTATGCATGCATGCCAATTTGACCACCTTTATCATCTACCTTCATCCGGACGCCATGCAACACTTGTTCATTAAAAAAAACCAAAAACCCGTCACTCGATTTCATAACTCTGCGACAAGCATGCGGGTGTTGGATTTAATTGGAAACACATAAGCTTCCCATTGTGACGCCTCTGGGGGTTGCTTGATCGGCCCCATCATATCGCACCGAAAAACCGAACCGAAAAATTCCCCAACTCACCTCCAGTGCAATTCGTCATTGTCCTTGTCCGATACTTTATAGTATTCATAAACGAACGACGTGCTGCCATTGGCGTTCTGCACCTGATGGACCTGGTGCGTGCTGCCCAGCGCACCCAGGTTCACTGAATTCGGTGATGCCACCAGATGATGATGGTGCTGTTGTTGCTGCTGTTGCTGCTGATGCGAGTGCAGGTGCTGGTGATGCTGTTGCTGCTGGTGGTGATCGTCGTCGTTCTGGCCCGTCTGGCTGGGTGAGATGTTCAGTGGATGCTCAAAGTATCGGGAAGCTGCCGAAGTTGGCAAGTAACCATGGTTCTGTATAATCACTTGATCGGGGCTGCTAGATGTCGCCAGCGACATCGGCAGGGCCTGAGGGGCCGTTGGCAGCGATGGTGGTGGTGAGTCCGGCTGACTGGTGAGCACGGTTCGTCTCCTATTTGTTTGGAAAGAAATTGCAATTTAAGGGAATATTGTTGAAAAAATAGGTTTGAAGGTTGTTCCATTTAATTTGGCCAAATGCACACCTGATCCTCGTTTTTTTCTGATCATCCGAGGTCTGTCAGGACTCTCGGAAAGCTGTTTCCTGTGGTGTTTTGTTGTTTTTTAATTACCAATCAACACTCAAGTTTCAAAGACCAAAAAAATATTCTTTCACACGCTTGAAGACGCTCTTTCTCTTTCTCGTCTCGAACCCCGTTTGCAACGAATTTGAATATCAAAAAACTGCCATAAATATCCAAACACACATGGAGTGCCATAAGTATCTGAGTAGGTAATAAGGAAAGGGAAGTGCACTTTATGTATGCAAAACATCCTTGAGACACGAGGAAGAGGAAACACTGAATGAGAGAATACAACAAAAAAATTAGAAGAAGCAAAAAGAGCTGAGGAAAGCCAAATAGCTTCCCTTGAATGCAGTTGGTGCGAGGATGAGGATGTCCCAAAAGGTGGTAAGAAGGGTGAAATCTGATACGAACGGCAGCAGCAGGCAACATACGACACTCTCTCTCTCTCGGTGCGTTACATCTATCGACACGCAAAGAATTAAGTAACATAACGCACATGTTACAATATTTTGGCTGATGTTTAATCACCTGAGGATAATGAACTGAGTGGTGAGAATATGGTAAGGGGGGAAGGTACTGCAACATGCCACAGAAGGATTGGAATACATTATGAACTGAGACCTTCGGAGAATGAAGAATAATTGACTTGAAAAGGGAAATTCTGGTGGAATTTTCATAATTTTACAATAAATCCATTTTCGGGGTTTGAAAGGTTCGATGAGATGGGACGTTTAATGCAGAATAATGAGAGTATTTAAATGGTTGGTCGAAAGGATGCACATTTGTTCATAAAGCAGTATATCATAGATGACAGAAATTTGAGGCCCAGATCCACCCCGGATTGTACCGTCACAAGAAGAGGAAGGGGCTGCGGAATCGACGGCGAAAATGCCGCCATCTCAAGCGTCTGGGGCTACGGAATCGACGGCGAAAATGCTTCCACCTCAAGAGTCTGGGGCTACGCAATCGACGGCGAAACTGCTGCCTCCACAAGCGTCTGAAGCTACGAAATCGACGGCAAAAGTGCTCAAGCGTCCACGATCTATAGAAACAAATCACTTCATTGTCATGGGCTCATGGGAGGAAATGTTGCTAAATGTGAAGTCACGCGATCATCTATTCGCTGGAAGCTCTGTAAGCTTGTAACACAATTTGCCCGCGGCTGATGTTTCCACCTTGAAAACTGCGAATGTGATGATTGATGTCTCGTGCCATCAGAAGCTTTTTGACGGTTCTCAGAAAATGATGTCAATGGAGTTCTTGAAACCGCTCTTTCGGCGAGATATCGACTTTGATTTACGTCAACCGCTTTTTCGTTTCATTCTTTTGAATGCGAAACCAATCTAACGCAAAACCATTGTGTTAACGTGAGTTATGATTGTGAGAAACCACCAGAAAGAAAAAAAAGTCCAACCCAGAGCATGAATCTATGCCAACAAATGTGATGACTCTTCACAAGCCCATCCGTCAATGCAGTCGCATTAACATTTTCATTTCCTCGGGCCAATGTTTTGTGTATCTCTCAATGATAAATCATCGATCGTAGGAGCTTCCTTAACTAACGAATAAGTAATATATTTAACGTATGTATACACACACGTCAGAGATTACCTTAATCTGTGCGCAATCTATTACCGCTTGACAGTGACAAAGTGCAAAAGTTTTGCAAAAAAAAAAAAGAACCGTGAAGCCTTCCTAAAATGAAGCCTACCGGCTGACCTGCTGGATAAACAAAAAAAAGAAACAGAAGAAAAAATGTTTGAAACAAAGGCCTAATACATACTAATTGCACCAACGGACCACCTGCCATAGACCTTCGCCCAACCTATTTAATTAAATAAATCACCCATCCACTTTTGGTCTTCGGCAAATTAACAAAATACCAGATTGTGTTTCGAAAATTCGTTAAAATTAAAAAAAAATGAGAAAAAAATAAACATAAAATATTAAATATCACGGTAATTTATGTTTATTTTTAAAATCATTTATTGTCAACTACTCAGAATTAATGTTCGCATTTAAATATGATATAAAATGTTAATGGATGTGGATGGGTGAGTATTATTATTGATTCGCCAGTCCTCATTATACGACTCATGGGTGTGTGTTATTTTATTTCATAAAACGAATTATGTTCGATACACAATAACGTTTGTGTGTATGGATGGAATTAAATATTGCTTTTGTTTGTAGTCAATTTGATATGCAAATCGTAACCAGCTTATAATCTTTTCCAAAGACAGATACCGCTCATGGGTGTCCAGTGGAAAAAAAAGTAAAAAAAATATACAAACGGTCAAAATAAAAAGAAAAAAAAAAACAAAAAAAAAAATTCAAAATTATCATAAACCACCAAAAAATTGCATTCTAAATAAGAAATTTTAATATACTCGTATATAAGAAGCACTGATGACACATTAACGCTTATATAAATAAAAAGAGCGTTTCGGTGCTTAAGTCGAGATGCTCTCTGCTCTGGGATCTGGGTGATTTGCAAACGCCCACTTAAAATGGGTGGTTGATATATTTTTCAGTTCTGAATTGAGGTGGCAGGTTGTCACTTTGGACCGACCATCGGGAATTAAATAAAAACAAATTTTATGTATAGGTTTTGAGTCATGGATTTTGACAAAAAAAAAATACATTTTTAATTCAATGTTTCGGTATCAGGTCGTTCTGGATGTCAAGACAGAGACAAATACAACAAATTAACATACTAAACGAACCTAAAGAAAGGGAAACCACTCAAAACTGATTATATTTTAAATTGCCTTTTAACGAATAAACTCACAAACATACATTTGTGAGTCGCTTCAAGATGAAGAAGGCAAAATGAAAAAAAAAAAACGGAAAAAAATCTAAAACACTTTTATTAGCATTTATTCAAGATGTCGTACATAGTCATCATTACAGTTCTGCATTTGTATCTGTCGAAGGTTTTGTTTTTTTCGTTTCGTTTGTACTTTTTTGTATTTTGTTCCTTTTACGACTGCAATTAATTTTTGTACAGCAAAGACAAGATCGCTCGGTTAGCGTTTAATTTATGCAAACTCCGGATACAACTAGAAAAGGTCAAAGTGAATCTCTCAGTCGCATTGTCATCAGAGGACAGTTATAATTATTTCTTGAGAAAACAAAAAAAAAAGTCGAATTGAAACCCCTTCATCCCGCTGTCATTTAATAGCGGTTGACGAGACAAACATGACTCCGGTAATATAATATAGTTCTGTTGATTTAGTCTCGAAGGACGTCCATTGACTGAGAATGGATGCTAAACTGTGGATTCATTGTGAACCCGCTAAGCTGTCGATGACTTTTGATATTGAAATTATGTTCACTTTTGTAGTATGTGCACACGGCGCATTTCCCGTGTTTAATTTAATCTCTTTTTATTGCGCTTACATGCATGTTATTAAAGCCTCTACATACATGCACTGGCAGGCATTTTGATTTTATTGTACTCTCAGCTGAAAACAAAGGTTTGTTTTCCACTCATTCTTTCGGATAAGACGGCGAAGTGTCAGGTGGTGGTACCCTTTGTGAATGTGAAATTCCTTATTTCAGGGTTAAGCGATGGTTACAAAGTGGTGCCAGTGCTAATCATCGGTAATTTCAGTGAGAGGACATCGCAGTGCCGATGTGTGCGTGTGTCCTTGAACAGGAGTGGTGAGTAACTGCAATGAAGTGGAAAAATTTCGCGACACGGGTACACGAAAACCACCTACAATTGTTGATAATGAAATTAATTGACGTTTGTTAAGTAAAGCTCACAAAAAGAGAGAGGAAATAATAAAAAAAAGGTCCGCCATGTAGTGCTGACTAAAAATAAAAAGCAATCAAATTAATTATTTTGCATTTAAAAACGAAAGAGTTGGGTAGCGAACTTGAGTGTGTCTCGTGGACGTTTTATGAAGCAAGTAAAAATGTCTTGAGCGTATTTTTATGATCCACAGAATCCGAAATGACAAGTGGGGAGGGTGTGTGTGCGTGTTCTTTAAAGTGAGAACTCAAGAATGACGCATTCAATGAAATTCTGTAGGAAACACCAGTGAATACGATATGGAAATTGGATTTTAAATGATTTTTTGAATTTCATTGGTATCCTTGAAGACTTTCATTTCTTGTGAAATATCTGAATAAGATGAGATAGACGTCTGGGTATTTCGAAATGATCTGAATTTTGAGTTGCGTCATTGTCTAAAATCAGTTAAGCAGTCGAAATTGAAAGAGATGATTGGGATTGAGCTGAAGGATGATCAGTGATGGATAACCTTCGATTTCAGTGAAATCAAGAATTACGTTTACGCTGATTTACCCTTCAAGTAGTATTTTTCAATTTCATCTGTGGACTCTGGAACCTTTAAAGCGGGGGAACTGAAACCAATTGGCCTCAAAAGGGTGGTATGAACTACAAATAGTCTGAAACACAAACTATCTTCTATTTATAGTTGATGAGCTCAGAATATTTCAAGGACAGCCAACTCGGACATCAATCGATCAGCATCAGCATGCGCATGCCAGCGACTTGGTGTGAATTCCACTGTGACTCAGAAATTAGAATGAAGTCAGATTCCTAACTGAATCAAACTATACGGGCGAACGATTTTACTTAGAACGAGATGAATCTGTTCTTTCGAGGGGGAATCACTTCGAACTGATAAGTGTTCTATCAACAGCTCTGAATAATGAAGGTGGCCGCCATCGAGATGAAGCAGATGTCTACTTGAGAAATCATTCCCACAAGTAATTAGTGAACACTTTGAAACTCTAGCCCTTTCCGGTTAGAAGTGGAAAACGTGAAATAAAAGTCCCAGTCTTAATAACTGTGCTTTTAAAATTCAATTATGACATCAAATCTCTCATGGGCATATGCGTAGTTCGCCTATACCCCTCTGCGCTTAATCGTAACCAGTCAGTTCTTGATTAAGATCATATCGAAACTAATGACAATCAAACATCAAAATCAATATAACGTGATGTTATAATTCACGATTTCTGTTACAATAGAAGATTAGCAGCACAATTTGACGTCATTCGAGACTAATTGAATTAGGCCTGTCCTATATCAAGTTGTTTCAACGGGTAGATAAAACCACCAATTAACATATTCAGTGGCACGATTTGCATCATATGGCGCTGATTAATACCTCTAACGCCAGTTACATTATGAACTTATGTAACACACAGACCACTTGATTAGTTAAGCAAAAAAAAATCAGAGAGAGGAAAAAACTCTCAGAGGCTGGCGGGGAGTTTTTTCTTTAAAGTCGACAGCAAATCGATGGGGGAACATCTGGAACAACAGAAAAATTCTTACATCCCACAGCGACCTGTGTGTGACTCGTAGAGCTTACAACCTGCACCACATGATGCCGGGAACATGTGAACGAAAGGCAATAGCCGGAAGCTGTTCCGCATTATTTTGATCCCTTTCACATTCCATCCATCCACAGCATCAATTCACTCACTCAAGTGTACTCAGACTCAATTTTTGCATTCAACAACAACAGCACACAAAACACAAATTCCACCCCTTGGTGAGCCAACGATACAGTGGCACAATGTGTTACTTGTTGCAAAGTCCCATACAAGAATAATTGAGGGTATTGTGCTAAAAATGTTGTGCCCTTTATCATAGGGTGTTGACGGAAGTGTAACCATAACGTAATCATAGGGGTCAAGTACCAAGGAAATTACGATTTACAATCCGCAAACAATGCAAAGAACTACTCGAAGATGCATGCAAATTGTGTGGAACCTATAATTATCTTCGTATGCCATGCTTGGCCTGGTAACTTCTCAGCTAATCGATGGGAAAATTTTAATTAGCAATTTGGGTTGAGTGTGAAATTTTTCACGTCTGCGTCTGCGTGTGTCTATTCAAACAAAATAAATTGTCAGCATTCAATATTTACAGATGCTACACTCTGCGAACAGCATAGGCATGGAGGAGCGGGTGTAACAACAACAAAAATGCACCGAAAATTGTGTTAAATACGGTGGCAAAAGCTTTTTTAATGACACTAATCAAACAATTTAATAATCAAACAAAAAATCTGTGTACATACATGTGACTAAGTCTCTATCTCTGACTTCCTACCGCCGGATGATAATGTCTACTCTCCTCTGCAATGACACGATGACTTTTACAACTTCTCTTCTTTATCTCATCACAACCATCCGTCGGTTGGCCTCAACTCGCCTCTTTCACTTTCAATATTTGCTTACGTTCTTAGCACCTCACGTTGAAGTTAAATATTTGACATTTGTCATGCCGTCAGCCACGGGGACTATAGACTACCGTGTCTGACTACAACTACTACCGCTGCTCATTGGCGAACGTTGAAGAATTGAATTTTGAACTTGGTGGCGGCATTTGTGTGGACTCGTCGCGTGTTGGTTACACGTTTGTGCACATATATATTTTCCTATCCTCCTCTGCTTTCTTTCTTCGTCTTTCTTTTCAGATAAGTTATTAGCTGTCCCAGAGGAGAAGCTGAATAAACTTCGCATAGACCCTTTGCATGGTAAAGTAGTCGGTCGTCGACGACGGCACACACAATGTAATATGCAAATCGTGTAGTATTGATTGTGAACTAAAACGAGGCGGCTCATTAATTGAATGGGCGTTGTGCAACGATCTCAGCATAAGCAATCTGTTCGAAGCTGTCACGTGACGGTGGACCAAAATGCGTCAAGAGGATGTGAAACAAGTCGGTTTTTATTTTAGCCGTTCGCGCACCAACTCTTTTGTCATCTTACAACGGCTGCGTTAAAAATAGCAGCGTATTTCAAATTTCTGCGTATGTATACTAATTAAGGGGGAAATTAATTAAGAAACAATTACTGAGCTGCTAATCAAATTAGTGATTTAATTAGGGAATGTACCCGATGTGAGTGTTACTCATTCATTCGTGCTTGAAAGCTTTGTTCCGATCACTGGCTGAGGTTAACGCATTATTCTTGGGACAACATTTTGTCAGCATCTTTCTTCGAAGTAAGAAAGATTAAATGAATTTCCAAAAATAAAAGCTCCAATGTACACACCACAGCGATGCTGGAGACTGAAAAGAAGTCGACGGGCGCTGAGAGGGGACAAGAAGAAATCTTCTTCGTCAAGGTCATTCTGCTGTGATTTATGATGAACAATTAAAGACTGTGTTTTAATGAAAACCAACCAAGACAAAAACGAACGAAAAAAAAAAATCACAAAAAAATTAAACAAAACAACAAGAAAGACAACAGAAACACGCACACACAAAAATGTTTGTTATTTTGCCTTTTTTTTGTTGTAATGTGCATACGGCACACCAGTGAAGTAGGAGATAAATATTCTCTGGCGTTTCAGAGGTTGTTATGTTAATGGCTTCGATAATGATCACCATCGTCTTCATCATCACCAGCAGCAGCAGCAGCAGCATCACATCGTGGTGGACCGAAGCCACATAGATAACCGTCGTTATATCAAATTTTATTTATGTATTTGTATATTTTGGATATAAATGTATCTAATTAACATATTAGCAGAGAAATTAAATTCATTACCAAGGACTTTTTCAAACAACAACAATCTGGTTGCTGGTTGGATGATATGGGGTTTCTTTTCTGTTGTCTCCCGATGTGTGTGTGTGGTTTTTTATTGCTGAAGCAATCAAAATGTTTGAGAAGTTTTTCTGTTTTTTTTCTTCTCCAACAGCTCGCCTTTTTTTGGAGACAAACAAGAGAAAGGGTGACTCTATAAATGCAAATGATTGCAGTCATTCGGTTGTCAAATAAAATATAACAGTTAAATGCATCTTCTGAGCTTCTTGACGATAAGCGATCTCGAAACCGTTGGCATGACGTTTTTCGATTGTTGTTTTTTTTTGTTTTTTTTCTTCAAAATTGATGTTGAAACACAAATGGGACACATCATAATGTGTCTAGCGTTTTGTTCATATTCAGAGAACAACAAGACACACATGCCGTGAGGACTTGCAATAAGTTTTTGCTAATTTTGCTAAAATTGTTCTGTGTCATAAATTAAAACTGATGACTGTGGATACTTAAGCTCACTTAGATGTGGACTTATGATCCCTTGTACCGATTAGGCGATCTACACAAGGCAAGAAGGCATACGCAGAATAAATCACTAAGATGATTTGCGGGCGCGAAATACATTCAAGGTAAAACGATTCATCTTGATCGCTGTCATGTTACTGTAGTCTGTTCTCCCCCTCCCCAATTTGCTTAAAAATAAATTAGAAAACGGAAAGAAAATCTTATTTGAATATTTTAAGATAATCGCAGAGACTAAGGCTGATTTGAGGAAATGATAGATGAGGGCGGCGATGCCGTTTGATGGGTTAGTCAGAGCTGGTTGTATGATTGACTGCGTATGGACAGCTGGGAGAGGGTTGGAGAATCTCAACTCAATAAGGAAGGTTGGGGTTTTGCCTGGCGACAAGGTTGGGGTTTTAACAGATTACATGTCTGGCTAACACCTAAACATTCATTCGATTTTTGACGCCTCAATAACGCAATGATATGATGGATGAAGGAGTGTAGCCGTGTACACTGTCATGTACTATACTCATCCACGATGAGGGCACTACAAAATGACGAAAAGTGTTGGGATACTCTCTTCAGAATACGAACAAACTGTGACCTCAAAGACACTGTAAATATTTCCATCATTTAGGTAGAGGTATAGAGTCCCCCTTTAGTCACTTACACTGCCTGCTGTAGGACTCATCTACAGATGCATTCATAGTCCACGATGAGGACACCACAGAGTGACACAAAATGTTGGACCACATTCATCAAAACGCGAATTACAAATTGCCACCTCAAAGCCCTTGTAAATACTTCTATCACTTAGGTAGAGTTCCCCTCTATTTTCAGGTACACTGCCTGCTGATGGACGCAACTACAGAGGCAAAGATAGTCCACGATAAGAACTGTACAAAGTGACAGAAAAGGTTGTATTACAAACTGTGACCTCAAAGCCTTCCATCACTTAGATAGAGACCCCCCACCAGATTCACATTCAATTGTGGGTGTCCCTCTGAATAAATCACGCTTAACACTGGCTAACAATCGATGTACATTTCGGGAACCGGATTTCGACAAATCGATTATTTTTTTGTTCTTTCGAATTTTTCAATCCCGTTTATGAAACGGATACTGCAGAAGGCTTGCGTCATCGTAAGTGACACATTTTTTCAATAAATTCTCACTGCAGACGGGGGAAATATCAGAGCGTGTCGAATTTGAGACGAAGTTTTATCGGCTGTTCAAATTTGAACTCAAGTTAAAGGGAAGATCTAGAAAATTTACCGAATCGGTGCAAAAGGTGTAACAAAAAGGACCCTGTACTCCCATTCGGGTAGACACTTTTTAGCGCAGATGGAGTCAAGCGATGCACATGCTTCGGACTTGCAAGTCACAAATGGACATCCTCAAGGGATGTTGTCAAGCCTTTGTAATATTCTGTAGCTATAGAGGCGACAAGAAATTCTGCTATGAAGTATATACAGTCAGCCTCAAAAGTGAGTCTTCAGTCATTAACCGAAAATTTCTTCTTGAAATTAAAATTGGTCGGAATGATCTACACTCACTTTTGACTCTTGTTTTTAGTCCTCTTTTTTTTTGACTTAAATTAACTGCCTTACGTTTACCGTTATGCTTAATAGAATAAGATATATTTTTAAGTATAATTTCAGAGCTTTAATTAAAGGTACCAATGTCTGGCGTAGATATAATAATATAATAATGGCGGCGCTACAGTCCGAGGTGGACCTGGGCTGGCTTCTTAGCAACCACTCGTTGTGCGTGCCATTGTTCTCTCACGACTGGAGGGGACCTACAGTTTAATGTCGACTCCGAACGGCGATTTTGAGAAGCTTTCTCTAGACAGTTATACTCTTTAAGCATTGTCAGTGACTCGAAAGAGGTGGAGCCGTGAAAAAATGTTAAATGTTTTTTGAGATTCGAACCTTAGACCTCGAGCTTAGGAGTCAGCATCTATGCCACGGCGGCCACATGATTAGATTCCGGTAAATTTTAATTTAGGGGACAAACTTTAACCAAATGAGTGTGTAAACATTTTAGACGCTGACTGTATATGCCTGAACCTGAGCGTAACAAGAACTTCTCCTGGTCAAATTTCATTTGTATTCGGCGAGAAGAAAGAAAGAGCTATCGAATGTACAGGGTAGGGCTCTTGATTTTATCCGGGTAACATGCATCTCATCGATTCCCCAGGTATTCGGGTTGCGACCAAGTGGAGGGGTAGCAGACATTGACAATGTCTGTTGTCAGGTACCCGACAAGTGTCCGGATAGTACCCGAAGATGCGTTTACTTTGGTACCCGTGAAATGACCTGAATATCCGGGTTTCGAGAGCTCTAATACAGGGATATAGACACCACCAGGAAAGGTACAGAAATGCATACGAATCTCTACTCAATAAGGGACATCAGCCCCTGCCATAAGGCTTCCAGAAGACTAAGCCTGTTCCATGTATGTAGCCTAAGATGGAAAGAAGAACGATTAAATCGAAAATTAAATGGACGGTCATTACAACATAAATGTCGTGGATCTGTAATCGATAAGGAGAAGAATCATAAAGATCCGATATTATGACTGCGACAATGACAAGCTCGTTGGGTGGTATTGCTTGTCTAAGGAAACCACCCGTGCCCAGCCTTGTCTCTCACATTTATGTTGAAAAATGCTGTGTATTTAAATATTGCGTAAACAAAATTAATTGGCTGTCTGCTGATGGATAAGCTGAGATAGAAGTTTTATAAGTTTTGAGGAGTTAAACCGCTGACACTACATCAAGCTATCTGAACATCATTTCCATGCGACATAGTCTCAATTTATGATACGACCATTAAAACCACACGTAGACCTAATTCTGAGAGTCATTGACATCGATGCTTCATCATCAAAAATAAAACATCAGACTAGACCAGTCGCACTTATCTCCCAAGAAGATCTCCTCACTCCCCGTTCGCCAAGGGAGAGACCTATAACCTTTCACAAATTAATCTACATAATCGCGTGTAAAATTTGACTGGCTTTTGAGCTCAAGAACTCACTGACTAACCGATTTGATGGATTGAATAACAACTTAAGAGAATGACAGTTAACACAGATATCAACTATCGGCGTGCACTAAAGTCCCTACACAACCCCGTGTGTGTCATCTCTCGCTCGCTTGTCGCCTCTTAACCTTCCAATTATATTTAGTGCTGATTTTAAAATTTTTACTACCATCGATTGATAATGACATCCAGTGCTGGCTGGCCCTGAGCGACTCCACAGTGTCCCACAAGGAAATCTCTTTTCAGTTTCTTTTACGATTTGAATGTATAAGTAACATTTTCTTAATTAACGAATGATAGGGCCACGGGAAATTTATTACCAAACCCAACACCGAATCTCCTCACAAAAACTGAAAAACCAAAAAAACACCGAACCATAAAAGTGTCCAAAGAAAAGAGACGCGACCCCAGCAAGGTGTATTGTTTGGATCTGTCCATGGATATATGAAAATACATATATAATTTTTTTTGTTCATCGCTTTGCTTATTTATTGATACGAGAGACCACGCAACATCGTGGCAGCATCACCTAATCAAAGTGCCTTCGAAATTTTTTAACACCAAAAATGCATCAGTTTTATGACCCCAATCGGTCTTCTTTCTTCCTTCACCTCGAATGTGAAGGCGACACGATGGAGATGGCGATGGCGATGGCGACGGCGACGATATATTGTGTAACGCGTATCTACTACCTACTCACGAACGCACGGAGCACGGATGGATGAAGTCCTTTTCTCACACAATACGAATTCTAACGCAACACATATGCAAGATGAGGATCACCCCAAGGAAAGACGAAAAATTGAAAATAAAAAATTACGAGAATAATCCGTTCACGGTGTTTCGGTGTCCATCATCGGGGATTCTCTTCTCTGCTGGTCGTTGTGAAGACATTTTAATTCTTATCCGAAGGACACCCTTTCGCTGAACGAACACTCACTCTCCACGCACATGATTCTGTTTTTTTTTTCTATACACATCTCGTCTTAGTCCGTCGTTGTCGTCGTCATCATCATCGTCGTCCTCAAATGGACATTGAAGATAAAGAAGGCACTTTCAAAGGATAAATGTTATTTGTAAGGGTTCGCTAAGAGAAGCCAAGATGATGAAGAAGGGCCAAATAAATATCCTTCGGACAAGGGTAAACAGCATTGTGTACCTTTAATATCGTCGCTCTCTTGCGCTTCGTATTCACGGCGAGCGCTTTGTTTATCCTTTCGTGTACCATCGGACATCACCACCACAAGCAATTTGAGAGACAAACCCTCCACGGTACCGTCCGATCGGCCATCATTTGGACACAGGTAAAGGAGTACGCAACAAATTAAATCCATTTTTTTTTGTTCTGCCGTGTGTGTTGTCCTTGCGCAATCGCTTTCGTTATGAGATATCCCTTGTGTGCCAGTGTGAGTGTGTTTGAAAAAGGGGTATCCCTATTATGACCGCATTAATTTGGACAGCGGAATAGGCGAGATGTCCAACCTCGCAGCACAATGGCTGGGAACAATAGATTGGTCTTCTAACGTTTCTTGTTTGAATGACGCTACACAATAGAGTCGCGCAGCCTCATACTCATACGCACACCACCAAGCGGTCCTCTATTCATTCTGTCGACAAACAGGGGTGTTCTAGGAGGGCTTCAGCAGTTTTTTGTTCATGTCCGTCTTTAAATTTGAATATCACCTCTTTCGTCTTGCCCGCAGGATAGTAGCCGTCGTCGTCGTCGTCGTCTTTGCCGAGACGATGATAGATTTTGTCTTGTCATTGAGTTTTAACGGTCGAAAAGATGCAGATGCAAAATTCAACAGCGATGCACATCAGGGCTTTAGATGAGTTTGTGTATTTTTTTCTCACGCCAGAGCAGCAGCGATTGGGAAACCACTGCGCGATGGTCCATGTGGTCACAGAGGCGAGTTGCCACACCAAAAATTTAAATAATTTAACGAAACGAATAACTAATCGCCGAATGGGTTAGGAAAGCGATCTGGTATAATGTACGCCTACTGAGAGATTTCACGCACTTTGCGGTCTGGCTTTTCGACACTCAACGCATGGCGTACGGGGCGCGGCGGCCAGCTGCCGCGCCGGCGATGGTGGGGAGGTGATTTTTAATTTATTAGTGTTTTCTTTTAAGATTATCAGATTAGGGAGTTTAAGGTGCTTCTGCATAAAAGCCGATTGTGATTTGTTCCGTGTAGGCTGTGCTGTGCGGTCATTAGCGCGGCATGGTCGCGATGGAAAGCTGCACACCGTATTGGCCTGCGGAATGCGGCTGAAGAAGATTCCATTCTAATGGATGGCATTTTAAGTTACTTAAGATTATCTGGATTAAATATGTGTCGCCCTTGTCAGAAGTAATTGTCTATGCTTTCGATTTCGATTTGTGGACGTTCAAGTTCGAACGGTGTGTTCTTTTTAACGATTCGTTGGGTGTGCATTTTGGCAGCCATCTGGGCATGGAAGAGGTAAATTATGGCAAGCAGGGCTGCAACTTGATTGATAAGAGAAATTTTAGATGGTATTCCTCTGCGATGCAATGGAAATTATTCAAGTCGGGCGGTTGGCCATCGTAAATTACGGTAATAACTGACTTTTAAGGATTTTTTTTTACACTTTTGGTTGCATTTTTGAGCCTTTGTAGTGGTTGTGGGATTTCATAAGGAGGCATATAATAAACGAACTTAATAGCAGGTTATTTTAACGAACAAATGGGTCCCTGCGTGAATTTCAGACTCAATCTTGGAATGAGGCATCTAGGTGCTGTGGCGTTAGAATGATTTGAAAATTATTCTAGTGAGTACATTCGTAAGAGCTATCTATAATGAACATACGTTAGCTTTAAGACAACTGAAGCAACCGAGGGATTTGACAAAATGTATACACTGCGGCTACAATAAATGCTTCGTTCAGTTTCGTTAAGTTCGTTTACTTAAATGTTTCGTTCAGTTTCGTTAAGTTCGTTTACTTTTGCCTACTTACGCGGGAGTGAATTGAATCGCTCTCTACGTAATAAGTACATTTTGGTATGGAAACTTAAGAGAACCGTTTCGCTTAGTTTCGTTAAGTTCGTTCACTTTTACCTGCTTATTTATGAGAGAGCGAAACAAATCGCTCTTTACATATACAAATGCCAGATGACAGGTGAGGTCTTCTTAAGTTCCTATAAGTAATTATGGACACTTTGAAATTTGACGAAGAATCTGGTTACATATTGTACAGTTTTGACATAAACATTAGTTTTCCTATGGCCCTTTAGGCAGGGGCGAAATCAATCACGCTCTACGTATGCAATGTAGGTAGCGTATGCATGCGTATGCACGCGTGATGATTGATTTCTTAAGGGCCGACTATAATGCCTGCACGGAAGCATAAAAGAACTGAAGCAACCAATCGAATACACGTAAATAGTACACTGTGACCGTAGTTAACGCTTCGCTTCATTTCGGTAAGTTGGTTAATTTTTACCTACTGACTTAGCCAAATTAATCGCTCTCTTCGTATGCAAATGTCAGTTGACAGCTGAATTCTTCTCAAGTTTCTAAAAGCAAATGTGGACTTTCTAAAATTTGACGAGTCTTCTAGTTGCTTTTCGTTCATTTTTGACATAAGGTTATATTTTCATACGGCCCTGATGTGATGAGATTAAGTAAATGAACATCTTGGTCAAGAACGAAATTCGTTCAAAATACCGACGGGTTTTCGAAGTTTCTGCATTTCACAAAAAAATTCAATTCGCGCTGATCTCTGACGTTTTACTTTTCGAATAAATTAACTAAGCATTTCCTGAATTTTGCTAAACATTATTTATGGTACATGTGTGCTAATTTTTATCGGAAAATCTAAAAATGTTTTGGCTGAAGGAAAAAAATATTTTTGCTAATTATCAACGTCTGTTTAGCGGGATTAACATCTCGGAACCATTCATTAATCTTACTCAGAAAATCGGACAAGATTAAATCAAAAGTTGAATGAATTGACGAACATTTCTACGAATTGGGAGAACCAATCAGGATTGCTTGAGGAATGTGTGGCGAATGATTAAATTCAACAATCTACTGCGATGACGATTTCTAAGTTACTAGTTTCTAAATTAGCTGCAGAAAACAGTGAAACTTCCCATTGCGGACAGATCTCTTAAGATAGAAACATTTTCACGATTCATGTTTCAGTTTGCATACATTTTATGACCCCTTGGGTGGATAATTCCGGACAAATATTTTGTCACCGTCGCTATCCGTCTAAGAAAGGTTTTGGTCTATAATAAAAGGATCTCAAAAGGTGTTTCGTTCACGGTGTTTTGGTGTTCATCATCGGGAATCGTTTTCTCTGCTGGTCGTTGAAAAGACATTTTAGTTCTTATCCGAAGGACACCCTTTTGCTTTTTTTGATCACAAAAATAGTCATACATTTTCACAAATTACATTCTAATTGGATGTATACGAACAACTAGGCAATCCGCCTGGACATGAAAAATTTTCCGAGTGTGGAATACAGAAACATCACCGACTAGCGAATTAAATGAAGCTCTTTTTTAAATTCGTATTTTTCATTAACCTTTTTTTTAGGTGCAGCAGCAATGCTTTCTTGTAGTGCTATACGTATGCAGTGCACAATTACCAAAACCGCATTTGTTCCTATAATAAATTTTCCTACAATACCTCGCGCAAGGCGTGAGTTGTTACTTGTTTAACGTTCACTAGCAAATGAGAAAAAATATCGCAAAATTGGAACGATATGGGAATTTTGAAAGCCGATTTTCGGGAGAGGAATGAACGTTTTTGCCGCATTTAAATCATTTCCTTTCCACAAGAAAAATGGAAAATTACATAGTATCCCTCCGACACTCCTGTCGTCATCAGCCTTCCGTCCTTTCTTAGGTGCAGTAGCACGCCCAAAAGTCATCATATGAACTAGAGCTGGCAGCTGAGATGACACTGTTTCAGTTGATTGAATGGTTAATAGAACGCGATTTCCAATAGCTAAAGACTACGTGGACTTATGTAAAGCTTATGGAAGAGATAACTCCACGAAAAACTATTGACTATCTTAAGGAAAAGAGCAGCAGAGTATTAAGCAAAATAGGAAATCGTGCACTTTGATGCAGTAGCGCTACAGTCCGGGGGGATTTGGGCCTAGCTAAAGCAAGGCCAAATGCATGCACAGGCATAAAAAATCACAATGCGCTACAAAAAAAGGAATACTTGAGATGATTTTTAAACTTCATTTGGATTCTGCCTTTTGAATTCAGCTTTAAAAGGAGTTGACCTTCTCGAATTAAAGTTTCGGCTGACTTCCTAAGCGTACTACTGCAGTACTGCAACGGCAAGAGTTTCAAAACGCAACATTTTGACAGTGATGCAACGCATAAGGTTTCTAAACCCAGCTTTGGCTCATGTGATGTGCAAGTAAAAGCAACCTTTTGCAACGCAAACAGATCTGATGCAATATCTGATGCTTTCAGTAAAAGGGTAGTGATGCAAACCTAAAACTGATTCGCATTTTTTTGGACGTTAAGAAATGGGCGCTCTCCTTGTCAGTCAAAATTTGGCACTCGACAACATTTAGCGCCTCTTTCGTTGAGTTAATTCGTTATGTTTTGAGCAATTATTTAGTATTCAACACACTTGCAGTGATTATCTGCTTTTAAGAACATAATCCAAATACTCAATAAATACAAAGCAGAGGTTGTCTGTTCTCGATAGAGCAAAGGAAATCACAAATTTAAGCTTCTTGTAAAAGTCTCATCTCTGATTATTATTACTTCAATTGAAAGTCAGTTCAAAAGCCCACTTGGTTCAAATACGAAGGCTACTCGATAAGTCACTGACTGATGAAAGATGGTGCTCGAATTGCATAGAGGATGGAGACAAAAAAATCAATTACATCTATTTAATACTTAACTTTTTACAGCGATCGAAAAAATGCTTTGTCTTGGGAGATTTGGCCAAAATGGAACAAATTTTGAACTTCGTGTTTTGTGCCATCAAGGAGACTGAAGACAGATGTTATGGAGACTCTGCTCTTCGCATAGAACGATGCACAAGTGGTTCACACAATTTCATTGCGGTCGTACGAGCACAAAAAATGTTAAGCGCCCAGGACGTTCAAATGAAGTCACAATGGCAGAAAGGGTTTGATTGATATCTTTGGTTTGGACCAAAATCCAGGATATTGTGTTGAAGGATCGCCGGTTCACTGTTCGGGAAATAGCAAAGACTGTCCCAATTTCAAATGATACCGTCATTCGCATGTTGTATGACCATTTGAGGGTGAACAAATTATCGTGAAGGTGGTTGCCGCGTTTGGTGACGGTGGACCAAAAACGGATTCGGGTGAAGGTTTCAAAACATAATTAGAAAATCATCAAACGCAATTCAAATGAATTCTTACAGCGTTTCCTGGATACACTACTACCCACTAGATATGAAGGAACAATCAAAACGGAGTTCTGAAGGCGGGCGTGCTCCAAAAAGGCAAGAACGCCTATTTTGCCGATTTTGAGAAATCATGTATTGTTTTGGAATGGTCAAAAAAGTTGGAATATCGTCGGGAAAAGTGTATCGCACTGAAAGGAGCTGGTTGAGAAGTGCACTTAGACCAGATTTGATCCATTTCGCGGCGCGTTAATAGTAGACACAGTTGAAAAAAAAATCATTTCTGAAAAAAAACAGACAACAAGTATGTATTGTACTTTATTCAGGAGTCACTGACTTATCAAACATCCTTCGTATTCATTTTATGCCTGCCGGACAAAAGCAGTACTTGTCGTTTACTGCCTGTCAATTTAAAAGATTACCAAAATCTCAGCTTCTTTAACTACATTTGCGATTGCACTTTATTCCCAGTTCAACACAAATTCAGAATCAAAGAATCATTTGAAAACCCCACGGTACTTCGACTAGACCACCCATTTGAGTCAAGGAAAATACTACAAATCTATCGTAAACTAACATCAATTTGTTTAATTACAAGCAACTATCCACAGATGAAGCTCCATGGGAGGTATCATAACATCGGCCCAACCCAACGCCATGGGAACCACTTCAAATATTTCAAAATTTTTAATAAAGGGGTAAAAACCGCCTCCTTGTCATTAATTTTCAGAAAAACCGAAGAGAAACAAAAATCCTCGACAAAAACCCTGTCGTTTCTCTAATTATCCACAGTAACGGTCGGTTGGTAATCCACGCCGCCGTCGTCCTTTTCATTCGTTCATTAAAATAATTTCGCGCCTAATGTCCGAGATGCGATGTGCTCTCAAAACTCAAATACAGCTGACATTTAAAAAATCATTTACATGATGCATATGCGACCAGGATGAACTCGAAAAAAGCAGAACAACAGACATTGAATTGAAAGGACAACGAGGGTCATAACTATTGTACAGAATAAAACAACAACAAAGCGAATCCATCATCGAAATATAGTCTAGCCTCATTACGCATTAATGCAACGTCCGTGAGTATCCCTTAAGGACATAATGACCCATCCTTTCAAAAAGTATGGCTAACGATTTGGATGGACGACGACGACGACGAGGACGATCTTCACGTAGGGAAAACAATAGCGATATCCTTTACCTGATCACAGGTAGAACCAAAGGGAACACACAAAAATCACCACACTGCACATCAATTTCACATCAGTGATTCTCTCTCTCTGTAGTTGGGCAAATCCATCGGCGTGTCTGTGCGCCAGAGAATGCAGGACAAAGTGAAGGGTTGAATAGATATGCAAATTATTCAGTTGACCAACGGCGTGGCCGAGAGAAAAAAACACACAGACACTTATGACAAAAAACGGTCTGCCCTTGGGGGAGAGGGATGCTCAAGGCAGCTCACTCGATGTTTTTCAAAGAAAAATCTACACAATCGAACTGCAGAAAGTGTGAAAATGAAAAATGAAACGAGCAAACACGACACACGGTGCGTCAGAGGATGTTACGAAACCGCAACGCGGTTGCTTGTAGCTGCGACGGTGCTAATCAAAACGATGACAGTAGAAGAAGAAATTTCTCCAAAAACTAATTTACACATAAAAATTAAGAAAAAAAGAAGAAAAAAACGGAAATTCCCCTACGCCGGCGAGGAAAAATTATCATCACCCAACGACGACGATGAACGTCGAAGCAGAAGGTGCGGCGGCATTACACCATCAATTGGCCAAATTAAATAGAAATTGCGGATCGTCTGCGTCTGCATCTCCGCGAGTAAAAAGAAACTTGTGTATTTACCGTGGTTCGGTAAGCCAATCCGAGTAGGCTATCGAAAATGTTCCGCCCGTATCCAGCTTGAAGCTGTGTTATTATCCTTCCTCTGGACGACTGCTGCTGTGGTCTCGCGGAGTTGCAATTAAATATCAATTTGACTTCTCAATCGGGACCAGATTGGGATTAGTTCATTTCAAAACAATTCGAACAAAAAAAAAGAGAAAAAAAAACACAACAAAACTTTTCACTTGTATCCAAACATGAGCATGGGCTGCAGATACACGCACACAAACTCACACTTTAACACCCGACACCTGACCAACAAATCAACACACAATCTTTTTAATGACACCGGCGCACTTCAACTTCAACTTCAGAAATTAGGGCACATATTCCCCATTAGTGCAACTGGTTCTAAATCCAATCCAATCCAAGTGTGCCCTCGACCGGCGCACCAGAGACGACACCACACATCAACCTCTTCCCGGGTTATTCTCGTTAAACTTGATTGTTGGCCGTAACTAGTTTTCGGAATCAACCCTTTATACGTTTTTTTGTTTTTATTTGATTTTGTGGGTTAACTTCCTCGTCGCAGTCAGTCAGTGTGTGATATCAACTTGTTTTCGATCGGTTTTGGGTTTTTGTTTATGTTATTCTTCTAAACACAGCCGCACACGCATTCTTCACATTCATTCATCAAAAGACCGACGAGGAGATAGACATCTCTCGCGCACCACACCGCGAACAAACGGAGAGATACTTGTTGATGTTGAGATGAGAATTTCGGTTAATTGCGATCGAATTGTGGTGGCCGATCAATTGGTTTGTGATCATCTACACTCTCGTCTGGACGTATGCCCCCCACTCGCCTTGGAGCGGTGTATTCACTGGAATTTAACGACTATTTGTGTATCTAACACTCTGCGCTGTGTATCTAACACGGTTTTTTTGTATTTTTCTAATTTTTTTCTTCTCAAAATTTCTTTTGTACGCAGCACTCCCTAAAAAACAATATTATTCCTCGTTTTTTTTGGGGGAAATTTTTATTTTTTATTTAATAACTTTATTTTTTATTCGCACGACACACACGCACTTGAGAGATGAATTTTTCAATTCGAGTGGTGATCGAAAGACAGCGAGAGAGGGAGAAGGAGAGAAAATATCTAAAGGCAAGTGTACGAGAGTATCTCTAACAGGTACACAGGTTGTCGTCGCACTTGTGCTGGTTGTTAGCCTTGTGAGTAGCCGATATCAACTGAAAACAACTTTAAAATTTCTATGGAACCGAAGTGGTCGCCGAGGAATCACAGCACGACGGCGCGACGGCGGCTACACAGGTAAGAGATACACACAACAACGAAGACGTGTGTTATTCGATGTTGCTGGTGCCGCGGTGCTGTGGTGCTGCGGTGCTGTTGTGCTGCTGCAAAGTGCAGCTATTGGGAATGGGGGGTATCTGATTTTTTTTTTCTCATTTGTGTCTGCTTTGGCCGCGATCGGAGAAGCTCGATTGTGATTTGTTCGATGTTGGCTGGGAGATGGTTCGATCGGATTTGTGTGATGCTGGACCATGGGGTCGCATCTTGGTTTGGAAGGAAGCTGCTGTTGACCGAATTGGAGGGAAAACTGTAAACCGACAGAGATGGGGCTGAGAAAGCTGACAGCGCTGGTGGACTGGCGAACAGTGGCGTGGAATACACTGCAGCAGGTGGAAATGATTCTCTGATTGAACGCTGAATTTTGCATGAAATCTTAGGACGGAAGGAAGGGGTGAGTCGCGTCGCTGAAGAAAATTTGTAGGTGGATTGTAAATAAATGGTAGCCGATAATTCTGAAGGCTCTCAAGATGAGCGAGGTTGCAAGGTTAGTTGGAGACCTTGATACGCCATTGAATTTTATAGAAAGCGCACGGGAAATTAAAATTTCAGAAGTAATCTATTTGTCGTTAGGCAGTTCCAGTATTTCTGGTTCAACAGACTAATTGCGGGCACCCTCTAAATGAAGCAACAATGTCACTTTAGTTCCGATGAATGACAGCCAAGGACGACGGTTAATCATCGACGATGAACATTCGAGAATCACTTTAAGACTTAAAGGGCAATAAATAAACATTTGTGAAAGAAAAACCAAAGAAAAAAATTCAAAAAATATAGAAGCTCGTTTAGATTAACCTGAGAGAAATGAATAATGATCGAGAATGAACAATGAATAGGTGATGAATGAATGAATTAGCAAATTAATGAATGAATATCTCAAACAATGAATGAATAAATAAATGAATGAGGAAATGAAGACTTGATTGATCAACTGAATAAAGTAATGACTAATGGAACACTTGACTGAACGACTGAATGAACTAATGACTGATGGAACACATGTTTGAACGGCTGAATGAACTAATGACTGATGGAACATATTATTGAACGACTGAATAAACTGAACGAAGGATGAACAGTGAACAATTTGTTGTACTCATGAATAATGAACTTCAGCACATTTAGTGAATATTAATACACTGAGAGGTTCAAAGCTGAAATAACTGTAATCGATTAATGATGATCGACGAACTGTGATGAATGAATGCAGGGTGATGGCCATTTATCAACAAAGAATAATCAACGACTTAGGATATCAAATGACAGATAAATCTAAGATGAAAAAGGATGAACGAAAATCATGAATGAAATGATGACTGATGAACTATGAACAGAATGTGATGAATGAATAATGGAGATCAATGAACAAAAGCTACGTAGAAGATACGCCTTTACCGGGTGCTATAGTCTGGGGTGCCTCAGCCAACATGCCTCTACATCCAGCACGGTCTTGTGCTAAGTGCTCCCAACGACGCACGTTCAGCTGATTGAGGTTCCTTTCCAGCTGGGCACGCCATCGGAAGCGAGGTCTTCCTCACACATGGTGCCTCGGGGTTGGAATGGAAGATTTTCCAGACCGGAGCGTTTGTGTCTACTCGCTCTACATGACTCAGCCACATGAGTCGAGACATTCAAATTTTTTTGACTACGTCGATGTCGCTGTACAGCTCTTAGAGTTCGTCGATACATCTTCCCCTCCAAATACATACGTCCTGCGCAAAAGGGACCGAATATAATTCGATGGATTTTTCTCTCGAAACGACCAATAATCTCTTCGTATGCATTTGATATTCTTCATGCTTCTGTGGTATACAGCAGAACGGGGACTATCAAGGTGTAATATATAGATAGCTTGGTTCTTCGGGAGAGGGCTTTATTTCTCAATTGCCGTCTAAGCCCAAAGACACAAAGATTGGCCAGAGTTATCCTTCGTTTAATCTCCGTAGTCGCGTTACTCTCCTAGGTTACGCATGATAAACGTTAAGAAGGGAAATGACGAACGATGAGCAGTAGGAGAACGAGGGAACAATCATCAATGAACACTAAATGATAGACAAATCAATAATGAATAAGTGAATGATATAAAAACGATGAACAATAAAGAGCAACCGACGAACGAAATTACAAAATTCATCGATAAGTAAACAATGATAAACTATGCTCTATGAAAGATGAAGGGTGAACGTTTATTGGTGAATGATGAACAATAAACGATGAATGATGAACGAAAATCGTGGACGATGATGGAAAGCAATCAAAAATGAACTAAGAAAGGTAAGCGATCAATAAAAATTCTCGATGAACAATGAATAATGAACGAAGAAGAATGAATGATATAAAAACGATGAACGATAAAGAGCTACTGATGAACGATTTTGTTAAAAAAATTGAGACACATGAACTATGAAAGTTAAACTACGAACGATTAACTTTGAACGGTGGACGATGAACGATGAACGGCAATCGATGAACACTGATGAACAACAATCAACAATGAACGACAAGCGATTAATAGCAATTTACCATCATCAATATGAAATCAAGTGAGTAGTGATCGATGAACAATGAAAAATAGAAAAGTGAATAATGAACGATGGAAATGAGTGATGAACGATATAGAGCTACCGACTAACACCTTTGGTAGAAAATTCAGAGATCAGACAACAATGATCTATGCTCGATGAACGATGAAAGATGTCGATGATAGATGAACTACAAACGATGAACAATGAACGATGAATAAAAAACGATGACTGATAATGAACAATAATCAAAAGTGAAGTATAAACCGTAAGTGATGAACAACTCACCATCACTAATGAACAGTGAATGATAACGACTGTCTAATCGGTTTAATTAAAATTCAGAGCAGTCCGCTGAGATTGCTCTACCACGATGATCAGGAAATATGTTACGAAATCGACTGGAGTATTCTTAATCAGACGTTTAAACTATTGTTTGTTTTCAAATTTATCACTAAGGTACTCTTCTTATTTTTCTTCAAATATAATGACAGTAGCCGCGGCATCTAGGCCCCTCTCTACAGTGCCTCCAAAAAACTCATAGAGGTCCCTCATCCGCTGGATTTGGACCAGCAAACAATCGTTATTGTTCACTCTGATTTAAATGCCCAGAAGGCGTAACTCAACGCGTAAATTACCATATTAATCCAACTCGGAAGGGAAATTTCCCATCATCTCGGCAGTGCTTCTATTAGATATTCTAATTAGCCATGACAATGCGATATCCCTCGATCTCTACCCATCGACTGCCCCTGCAGTATTTCATTCCAATTCTTAATTAAAAACAATCCCTTCCTCCCGCTCTGGACACGCATTAAGGTGCATCGCCATAAATTCATTTTATTCGAAAAACATCCTACTCTTCGGTGAGACGGCTGTCCTGCCCCCAACTCCTCATATCCCATGCCCTGCTGGTCTGGGGCTCGCATGCCGTCCACCTGATTCCTTATCACCACTCAGCCCAGCATCATTGGATCCCAATACCACCACAATGGCCTATGGTGTTGCACCGCTTAACCCGATTAACATATTTTCCACTCTTTTGAGAGTTCTCGGTCGCGGTGCTGTTGTTGTTGGTGCGGGATGTGATATGAAAAGGGTATGCGATAAAATTTATTGCAGCGTATCGAACGGATTTTCGATTGTTTGTCATTCGATAGCCCGGCCAGTCTGCGGGCGGATGTCGGAGGCAGCGAGATTGGATGACTCCAGCTTAAATGAAAGTGCACGCAGCGCAACATCAAAAAACAACAACAATGATAAATCCTTGAAACCGTCCCCTTAGCGCAACAAGCGTGCTGCAGTGCGCCTTCGATACTGAGAAAGTGAAAGTAAAATCAAAATCCTTCCTCGAAGTCAGAGAGTGGCAGCGTAATCGTCGGCGGAGGGCTTAAGACCGTCACTGAAGGTGATCTTCATTTGGCCCGCACCACTGGCATGGGTTTGTATGCGTGAATGAATCGGTTGGTTTTTTCCAAGCCTCGCAGTGCCTGTCGCAATTTATCACCTTCGGCTTCTGATGGCACCGCAGGAGGAGATGATGGGCACTTTGCTAATTGAGATCTTGTTAATAATGCGGTAATGACGTCGTGAATGATTACATTGTAAGACGACTTCAAGGTTGACGGCGACACAAGCGACACAATATTGTGGCTGGGGCATGGATCGCTAGCGCTAGTGATAGGTGGATTGGTTGATGCGTCAAGACTTGCGATCGGTGAATGGTTAGTAAACCACAAAAGATATTGAGTGGAAATATCAAATTTTCCATGAACGTGCTGAGAGGGCATTTGCACACTTGAATGCTGGCTATTGACGATGACGAAGCGGATGCTGGAGCGGAATTTGGTAGGGAGTTCTAGAGAAACGAACGAGGATAAATGTGTGTGTCATCGTGTGACTGCAATCAAGTCACGGATGTAGTGCAGATGGAGTGAAGTCTGAAGAATTTTGATTTTACAAGGATCTTGATCTATCACGAGAACTACTGTGGACCGACTTGAGAAGTTTAGTTGTGTGTTGTTCCAGATTTTTACATTACGTTAGTGTAAATTACGAGATTTGCTGCCACATACCACGTTCTGTCGTTCCAACTTTTCAGAATCTCGGGTCTCCCAGCTTAATGATGATCAAAGTTGGTAATTATTATTCTGAAGTAAGTGTTGTAGATAATGTAAGTGAAAACCTTACATGGGCCTGTGCTTACTTACTTAAGGTGGCGCTACAGTCCGGGGTGGACCTGGGCCTCAACCAACAAGCGTCTCCAGCCAGCTCGATCTTTAGCTAGCTGCCTCCAGTTTCGCACGCACAGTTGGTTGAGGTCCGTTTCCACTTGCGTGCGCCACCTGAGTCGCGGTTTTCCTCTACTGCGCCGTCCCTCGGGGATGGATTCGAAGACTTTCCGGGCCGGAGTATTGGTTTCCATTCGCTCTATATGACCTAGCCATCTCAATCGTTGGATCTTCATCCTTCTGGCTAAGTCAATGTCGCTGAACAGCTCGTACAGTTCGTTGTTGTATCTTCTCCTCCACTCACCCTCTATGCAGACGGGACCGAAAATCACCCGAAGAATTTTCCTCTCGAAGCAACCAAGAGCAACCTCATCCGCTTTTGACAAAGTCCATGCTTCTGCGCCATATAGCAGGACTGGGACGATTAGGGTCTTGTACAGGGTTACTTTGGTTGTTCGAGAGAGGGCTTTGTTTATCAATTGCTTTCTTAGCCCAAAGAAGCAGCGATTAGCAAGAGTTATTCTTCGTTTGATTTCAGCGCTGGTGTCATTGTCTAAGTTAATAGCGGTGCCTAGGTAGACAAAGTCCTTGACTACCTCAAAGTTATAACTGTCTGCTGTAACGTTCTGTCCGAGACGTCGGTCTTGGGTGTCCTTTTTGGTTGACAGCATATACTTGGTCTTGCCCTCATTTACCGCTAAACCCATCTTCGCGGCCTCCGTCGCAATACTCACAAAAGTGCGATTGACATCACGCTGTGTTCTTCCGATTATGTCAATATCGTCGGCATATGCGAGTAGTTGGATGGACTTCTAAAAGATTGTGCCTCTGGTGTTGGCGTGCGAGTTTTGCACAATTCTTTCAAGTATGATGTTGAAGAAGTCGCATGACAGCGCGTCGCCTTGTCTGAATCCTTTTTTGACATCAAAGGTCTCGGTTAGGTCGTTACTGACCTTGATGGAGCAGCCTGCATTCTCCATCGTCATCCTACACAAACGGACGAATTTGGTAGGGATGCAAAACTAGACATTGCTCTGTATAGCTAGTCTCTATAGATGCTGTCATACGCGGCCTTAAAATCGATGAAAAGGTGGTGGGTATCGATTTGCTGCTCCTGGGTTTTTTCCAAGATCTGCCGCAGCGTGAATATTTGGTCGATGGTGGATCATGGGCCTGTGCATCCAGGGAAAATTTGTTGATTGCTCTCAACCTGTTAAAATGCCACCAACGATCCCTGTTAATTCACCTGTCATTTGACATACAGCCTTCTCGTAGGGTCCCCTGAAGCAATCGCTTGTGAACCAATATATGCAGTGGACCTTCTGTCCAGGGGTTTCTGTTGTACGAACTTTTGAAAGATTGTGCCTTTTATGTTGAGTGAGTTTCAAACGATCTTCTCAAGGATTATGCTGAAAACGTTACAATCGTTACTGACCTTGATCGAGCACCGAGAGTCTTTCATCGTTATTATTTAGAATCTGACAAGGCCGGTAAGAATGTCAAAACTAGACTTGGTGCCTTACGACTAGTCTCTATGCATGCTGTCATATCAACGAATAGGTGGTGGGTGTCGATCTTCTTGGGTCCTTTTGAAGATCTGCTGCATACACCTGGTCAATTGTGGATTGCCTTGAAACCACATTGAAGGTTTTTCAGTGATCTATCAAGGATCGTTTTTAAAAAAGATGTCACGAGATTTTACTGAACAGATTCACTAGACACCAAAAATGGGTGGCAATTTATTATAAAATCTCCAGACTGTAAAAGTATGAAATAAATCAAAATTTATATCGAAAGATACCCAAATTCTTGAATGACTTCTTGGAATAATTATAAAAAAAACTCTGAGAATATCTTACTGCGTCATCCTTAATTTTGGGTTTTTTTTCAATAACAGGCATTAATCCAGTTGCATTTTTAACCGGATCTCGGTTAAGCAACCATCTGCTCGGCTGAATTTGTTCGAATGAATTTTCGTCACTGTGGGACAGTGACTGGGAACTCCACATCGGGTGTAATCTGGCGGGATATTACTGAGTGAAGTTCACGCAAAACTGTGGTGCCTTATTTGATCTAAATTGTAAACCTGCCTTCAATCAACAACACTCACTTGTCATTCTTACCCGTCCCTGTCCCATTCAGAAGAATAACTTTCATTTCATTTCAACAGGCATTGCCCACTACAGCAGCCAATGTCTCCATCTTCACGATTTCTACGACCAAATCTTAAGAAAGAAACTAATAATCTTAGAAGTTCCTGAAATAACTCCTTAATTACTCCCAATTCCAAACGAGCTTCGGCTGCCACATCACTCGTAATTAACGCTCCACTCATTCCTAAGCCCCATCGCGCGGCTGCTTTATTTTGGCCATTTGCTGGATTTCCTAGATTTCCTCCGTGCATCCGATGAATAATCAACTTGTACCGATTATCACCACCAGCAGCTGACCCATTCGAATCGAGGAAGAGGTCATCACCGTCATCACCGTCATCGCCATCATTATCGTCAGCATCATCGCCATCAGCAATCGGTGCATCATCATTATCAGGGGTCCCAGCAATCAGATGTGTGTGCGTCGCGCGTCTTCATTTGCTCTCGCTAGCTCCACACCACACCGTTCACCACACGTCGTCAACTGGTGCAAAGAATGTCCATATAAACATACTTCTACCTAATTTGCTCGTTGGATGCTTGAATAATGAGACACTTTCCGAATACGGTGCGATGGAGCAATCTAATTTGGCCAGTACGTCTCTCCAAGCAGCAGATGCTGGCCAATCGATCGCACCATCTTCGTAGACGAAACCATTTATAATGCCATCAACAATATCCATCAACTTGCATACACAAGTGTACGTACACGCGTCTCTCCCCGTCACAACATACATTCTGCCGAGCGGTCATTTGCAAGACCATCTAACACTCAAACAAGGCGAAGAAGCGCGCGCTGGATTTGTATCTTTTTCAATTAAATTGCACTTAGAGCACGTATCCTCTTGCCGTCGGACGGCACAAGGCAGGAGGCACACCGCACACGGCACACGGTACACGGCTGGCGGAAAAGAAGATATTCATGGCCTGTCCCCCAAAAATGGCCATACTCGAGGCACGTGAAACTATTAGTCCTGACTCGGAGCCTCGGTCTTTTATGAAACCGAACGGATGGTTCGGTTTTTTCCATCCCCAATCTCCTCTTCCGCCCGCGCATCCTGGAGCGCAAGACGCGCAAGAATTAATCAAATTTTGACAACTATGCAAATCGGGGAGTTAACCACTGGAAGCTTGCTGGCAAATGAATATCTTTCGGGGGCCCGATTATAATTGCAGATTCCATTAAAAGACAAAAAAAGCAACACTAGAATGACGCACGGCAGGGGCGTTAAGGCCATTAGTAGCTCGATTTGAATTATGCAAATTTTTGTACAAAAAAAAATCGAAAAAATAGTTAGAAATGTCAAAATTTCGATTAACGTTTGAATATATGTACGAGTATCTTATTTCGAGGTTTTTGTTTGTGAGTTTCTGTTTAATTTCGGAATCTTCAGTTGACGTGCCTATATGAGCTTGGCGAGCTTGGCGCGTTGTTTCAGCGGCAGGAATAATGGCTTTGCGTCAATAAGTTGCAATCAAAAAAGCGGAACTATGGTCTGGAGCTAATCAAGTTTTATTGGCTGGAATGGATTCTATTTGGATTCTATTTCGCAGAGTCATTAAAGTCGGCATCTGGAATTTTAGATAGAGCATTACTTAGGATCGGTATCGGACGGGAGAGATGAATGGATTGGGAAGTCCGGTTTTGAGAGGCGATATCTGTTGACACGAGGATGATCGATAAAATGATGGTTTACTCGGTCAAGAGTGAAATGATTCGATCAGGACAGTGGGTATGAGTGTTGGTGTTGGGGTGTTAAGGACTTAATTAAAGGTGAAAGATATAGTGGGTTAAGATATAGTTTATCTAGATGCAGGCGGAGGTGACACACATCGGTATACATATATTCATTGGCTTGGTTCGCAAGGGTATATTGAGATTTTGGAGCCATGGAGTTTTAAAAAATGCCAAGCATACCGCGCTTCGCTTCCAAGAAATGAAAATAAATCACAGTGCGCAAATGTCCAATGAATTTTAGTACAAGATTCGATTAAGTGACTTTTTTCTTATAAGAAAGTCGTATTTTTTAAGAAGTAGAAGGTTAAAAAACGTGAATCGAATATGACTTCCGATGAAGGACTACTGGTTAATAATAATAATAATGGCGGCGCTACAGTCCGAAGTGGACCTGGGCCTAGCTTCTCAGCAACCACTCGTGTTGGGCGTGCTATTGTTCTTTCACAAGTGGAGGGGACCTACTGTTTAATGACGACTCCGAACGTCGAGATTGAGAAGCTTTTTCTGTGGACAGTTATACACTTTGAGCATTGTCAGTGATTCGAAAGAGGTGGAGCCGTGAAAAAATATTTGATGTTTTTTTCGAGATTCGAACCGACGACCTCGAGCGTCGGAGTCGACGCACCTACCCATTACGCCACAGCGCCCAGTTAAATATGCGATCAAGGGTGGTCGCATATTTATACACAGACATAAAGCTCACAAAGCCCTCTTCGAGTACCGAAGATTCGTTCTTCCTTTTTTCCTCGAGCTAGAGAACTCGTATTCGAAGGTCCTCTTAGGCATACATTGTCTTTAAAGGATATCGAAATAGACAGCCTTATAAGGCCCACCCCCTTTCCACACATACCTTGAGCACTACACTTCTTCTAGGACAGGCGGTGCCGTCAAATTGGAAGTTAGTGTATTGACTCGGATTTGATCCCAGGAACGTCGGATCCAGCAGAGTCAACGTTTGAATCTTCTTCAAATGTTATCAAAGCATAAAGGGTCGAAGATCCCAAGCAGAACTTTTCTGTCGAAAAGACCTAGAGTTTCTTCACCCGCTTTTGATATTGTCCATGCCTCTGCGTCGTAAAGCATGATCAATGTGTCACACAGAATCTGCTTGGTCCTGCAAGAGAGGACCCTGTTAATTGCCGCCCAAGATCAGTGGTTGGCAAGTGTTATTTTACATCCTATCCCGAAACTGTTTACAGCAGAGTAGGGGTAAAATTTGACGACTCGCTTAAGGTAGCCCTAAACGACGAACACGCTCGCCGAATTTCCTCGTGCTCGCCGTATTTTCTTCGTGTATGGGCTGGTTCGCGAGCCGCTCGCTGTTGGCGAAAAATTCCGATTTTGTAGTGTTCGTTGGCTTTGATATTCGCCGTGTAGGGCCATGTTCGCGAGCAAACCTCATTTTTGCTGTGAACGTCGCCGAGTGCATATCGCGGATTAAGCACAATGTCAAAAGTCAGCCACGATCTTATCGAGAAATTCACCACTTACGCTTGCTTATCACAAACAACACGAAATTAATGTTCGCCAAATGTGTTCGCAAGTTCGGCGAACATGTTCGTCGTTTAGGGCTACCTTTAATTCGCTAAATTACCTCAATGTCAGCCGCGCATGTCAACAGCTGTACAGACTTTTCGAAGATTGTGCCTCTTGCGTTGGTCAGTGAGTTTTGCATAATCTTGCAGGACAGCGGGTCGTCTTGTCTAAATCCTTGGTGATATTAAATGTCTCGGAGAGTTCGAAACAGACCTTGATGGAGCAGCAAAAGTTTCCACGACAGCCTAACGCGAAGCGTTTGATAGGAACTTCAAAACTAGACTTGGCTATGTAAAGTTCGTTTCTATACACGCTGTCATATGGGGCCTGGAAATCAACGAATTGGTAGTGGGTCTCTAATCTACATCCAACAAATTTTTTCAAGGATCTGCCGTAGTGTTATTTCCTAACCTTACCTGAATTGAAACAGTGGTCCTGTCTAGCGTTCGCAACAAGCACATGGACTTAGGAAATAGAGACAAACCTGATGGAACACACGAGAGCGGACCAATCATGAAAAAGGATCATTCTAAAGTCAGGCTTGGGTAAGAAGCAATTACCGAAAGCCTCGCCTAAGCTATAAGCCGTTAATTTTACCGGTCTGCACTTAAGCAGACTTTGAGTTGTAAAAATATTGCCTTAAAAATGAAGCCATTACAATTGAAACCGGATACGTTTAAACAGTTAAGGATAAAATTGAGAAAATATCAGATTCAGTGGTGAAAGCTTTTGATTTCCTCGAAACCGCCTAAAAAAAGACTCGACCATATAATCGCTTTACGGGACTGCACAGGTTGCATTTAAATAAAAACAAAGGAATAGGAGCACCTCATTGAAGTGGGAGGCTATGCTCGTAAAATATTAAAAATCACACAAATAATTTCGAATCTTAAAAGCCGATCACAGTTTTATGGCCCACCAACGACACCACTCATAACCGAGAGCGCGGTTGGGATGGTGTTCAAATATTAAGCGACACATATCGGTGCAGCGGTGTTGTGGTGTAGCGGGGCGGTATACTTTTAATGTCCCCTCAAAATCCGCCATTCCAACCGAATTTTTAATTGGAATGATGACGTGCACATAAACTCTTTTATGACCAATCATCCTCAATCCGAGTGAATTACACACGTTTATGATTTAAAATTTAAATTCACCCGAAGCAAGGCTTTAGTGGTTCAGGTCGGCTCAATTCTCAAGACTGTCTCTGGCTGACCAAATCGAAGCGTGTGTGCATGGCGAATGGGGGACACATGTGCTTCTGCACCCGATGCATGTGTAACGAGCGATCTTGTTGTGCTCGTGGCGAGGGATTAAGATCTTCGGGCTTACTACATGCAGTGTCTTTGCAATGGATCCATTAGAGTGCCCGCTTGTCTAAAGGTCACAACAACAAGTGTGTGCATGTGCCTTTTAATCGAGAACACGATTTATCCTCGAAGAGCTGCCAAGTGCTTGTCAAAATTTTAATGAGATTTCCCCTCACACATCCGATGGTAGCCGTTTGACATTTCATCAGTCGAACACACAGAGATGGTAATTAACGTCGCATATGCTCCTCTTTCAGTTGCAGCGCGCCATTTGAATTCCAATTTGAATTCCAATTCAAATGAACACACGCTCGGCATCTGACGGTATCTGACGGCATCCGGAGATATCTGATCGGATCTATGCGAGGGCGGCAAAGAAGGGGGGAAATTAATTAACCTCTGCGCGGGGGTAGGCAGCTTAAAATGCTTAAGCGATGTTAAACCACTTGCATGCATTTGAATGGAACACCGTTTTATGGGTCCATAATTATTCTGCACCTTGTTGCGGCGGGCCACCGCAATTAGCGCATTACCCACGCTGTGCAGCGAACAAGTGTCTTTCCTCCGCCAACAATGCGCCCCTCCGATGCATACCTAATGGATGCAGATTATCAAAAAAGTGTACATATGATGTTTATCCAGCGTTTATCTTGTTTGAAATATTTCACATTCACATTGCGGTTCGGATGCATTGTGCTGCGGTGGCGGCGCCACTTTAAGGGGGCGCCACACACATTCGCTCACACAATGGTGGGATCCATAAAGATGTTAAGTGTCCATACACCTTTGACGGGACTCTAAACACCACGGCCAGGTCCACCGGGGGCGCGGTGCGCAAGAGGTAACGAGCCCATCTCATCCATCGCTCATCGTGGACAAAAGGATTGTATGCAAGCAACGAACACGCGCGAGTGAGCGCGGACAGCTTAAAGAGCCATTTATCAAATTTATTGACATTCATCCATCCATCCATCGGATGCTGTAAGTGAGTCCATGATTTACAGTCGCCATTTGTTGGTCTTTTCGGAGTTTTATTATTATTTGTGAATTCCGTGATTTTTTCCTCTTGCTGTGTTGTGCTGTGCCGTGCTGCTGATACAGTCTTTCGCGATGGTGGTGCTGCGGCTGTGGCTGTGGCGGTGGCAAAGCAGTAACGCTTCGTTTCGCATTGGTACGCGCGAGCTTGTGCCGTTTACCGGTGGCACTTGGGCAATTAATTTCCACTAAATGTGATGGTGCCTGACACGAGGAGAGTGTTAATGTCGGTGTAGGACCACTGTACGAATCTAAGGAACTAATCGATTTGAAACTTACAACTTAATTAGCTTCAGAGTGTTTATCGAATTGAAGATTTACGGTTCCGTTGGGAGTGAGCCAATGAAAACGACGACGGACGGCGGAGGAAATGTGCCGTTGGTTCTAACATTGAGTGGATGTTTTGCTGCCGATAGTTTGTGTATTTGCTAAGCTGGTTCTGTTCGGAGATTGAATTTGGTAAAAATTTTCGTTTGGAAGGACTCAAATGGGTGATAAGACCCAGGAAGTTTCAATAAAGTCTTGGAAAGATGTGTTTATTTCAAAAAATTACCTTAAATTTGTTTGTCGTGGTAATACATTTTCGATAGCAGTTCAACCCCCGGTTTGTTTATGAGGAGGAAATGTGCAAGGAATATATTAACCACATCCTCAATCTTTAAACCATCGTTTATGGATTTCGGTAAATGGCTTATGCATTTTTCAATAGTTTTTGCATCTTTTCTACATCCTTCCAGCTCTTCAGAAATGATAGGTATACAATCTAAACGCTTTGTTTGATAGGGGGATGGAGTCACACTAATGCTGCTTAAGGAGTCTAGAGATATACAAAGAATGAGAACCGATTTGTTTACTTTAACACTTCTGGTGCCTGATGAGGGTTAAGACAGCACCTTACATGCTTGATGGTTTCATGCAGGCTGTGTCCAGTCCGCAAGATCTTTAAGCCAAAGATTCAGTTTTCCTCTTTTTTTCGAACCACGTGTCTTGGATTCGAAGACACCGAACGACTTGTTTTCATACGCTCAATGTTACCGAGGAAATATAGTCGACAAATCCTTGTGTTCCTGACTATGTCCACATTCTTGTACAGCTCGTGGAGTTCGCGGTTATATCTCCTCCTTCGTTCGATTTCTTGGCATATAGGACTCCCTTTACCAAGATTATAATTTAATGGAATAAGAATGTTGTAGAGCGCGATTTTAGGTCTTCGAGTAAGGAGCTTCGAACCACGATGTTTAAAAACCCAAAGTAGCAACGGTTGCAACATCGGATGTTCATGAGTTTTCAGAAGTTTGATAGACTAGATAGCATAGATTCATGCTAAAAACTGTTGCTTTAGCACAAATTCTACTCAATGAAAGTTCAAGGTATAAGGAAAATTTCGACAGAGGGTTGTTGCTTTAAAATAAAGTTGTATAAAGATGTATAATCCATTTTCCGATTTTTTACGAATTTTAACTTAGTTTGGAGGCACGCTCTGGAAAATGGTGTACATTGATCAAAATCCAATGACTTGCAAGTTTAGTATACTCAAATGAGGTCCGGATTACTCCCAAATCGGAATTGAAAGCTTGTGTCAATTTAATAGATCAGAGCCTATGCTGAAAAACTCGAAGAAGAAGGTGGATTAAAAGATCCTAATGATAGTAAATACAGTCGACGACTGAATGGCGCAGTTGGTTAAGTGCCTGCCCCAATTTCCCAGGTTCGAGTCCCAGTGAAATCGAATCTGTCCCAGTCATCATTTGCCGTTGGGATCAAATTAACGGCTCTGGAGTAGGTTGCTACCTGGCAGTACAATGGACCAGTTTTAAGTCTGAGTGCTCGTGTGTAGTGCTTCAAAAATCCTCCGAAAAAAAAATACAGTCGAGTCCATGCGACGGCCCTAGACCAACGACATTAGGTCGTACTAACCGGACGACGCACAAACTAACTAACTGAAATGTGTTCATAGCAAATGTATGCGAACCTAACATGTTGTTGTGTCTCTGTCGCAATAAGCAGTTGGTCGTTATAAGCGAAATCGTACTAAACGGATTCTACTGTATGTAGCAAATTACGCTTTCTTGCCACCAGGCTTTGGCTGTCATAGAACCAACAAAACTCATCCAGTGCCACAAGGTGCTGCTAACAACGGTTGTCATATGCACTCTTGGGCTACAGTCATCTCAAGAATGACTAAATTTAATTGGGACTTTTTGTTGATGTGCGTGAATCTCTAGTTTGTATTGGAAGCCACTTATTTCGAGACATGCAAGAAGTAAAGTTTACCCACTAAAAAAATTCGCGCGTTGTGAAGGACATTGGGGTGAAGAAATGCGACGCGTTGTTGTGTATTCCCACTTAAGGACATCACGATGACTTGTCGGAATTGATCTTAATGTGGTGAGATCCTAACTCCCAGAAAAATGACCTGCAGACGTTGTTTGGTCCACCATGCATGACATGTTTGAGGAGACTGTTCAACCACGAATTACAAGGGCTCTAATGTGCTAACGATGGGTAGATAATATTAAAGTCCCACACAATAGTTTTAAGCCACAGAAGACTGCCGCGATTAGGGTGGCACACAGAAGTTAAAAGGGAACTTCTAATAATCTAAAAACGCTTTTTGATGAAAGCTTACGTTCACTTCGGATTGTAGCGCTTCAAGAAAAATATGGCCTGACATATTTCCATTCAGTTTTTTTTCGTACAGATATGTTTTTAAAATCCATTGTAACAATTAATGGTATCGGTCACTGCATCGCCTTAAAGCCACCAGCATCATGTACTCTGGACAGGGAGCCCCACGACCAGTCAGATCTATTGGACCCCCTGTGATTACTTTGGTGGAAATTAAGGCACTCAAAGAAGTCTAGTTTCAAAATCTCGGTTAAGCACAAAAGCACAGAATAAAAATGTCTACTTCTGTTTATAGCAGGCAGTAGTAGAGCAACATGTTCCTCCCAGTAGAGCTAGCAGGAATCATCTTCTGCAGGATCCAGTTTCTTTTGATGATACTCAAAATCCAAGCAACCATGACGAAAAGCCTAGGTTAGGTTAGGTTAGAGGGCTGCTAGTGAATTCACCAGCACGCTTAGACCATGTTGGTCCATTGTGATACCCACCGTCAGACTACTACCACTGATCGACCGCTCCAGTGACAGTGCCGTTCATTTGATCCCAACGGCAAATGGAGACTGGACCAGATTTGAAAAACCGGATAAAAGCGTATTAACTTTGCTTTCACTGGGATTCGAACCTGGAACCCCTCAATCTTAGGGCAGGCACTTAACCAACTGCGCCATCCAGTCGTCACGAAAAGCCTATCTCAACGAGTTTTTTTTAGATTTGTTAGAGTCTAGATGCATGACCAAGGATTAGTCCAGTATTTTCTTTGACCTAAGGTGGTAGGCAGAGCGACCACATCATTTACGCTGTTTATTAGCCATATTAGAGGTGACGGTAAATAAGACCAAATTTAAAAATGAAGCCTAAACAGCCAGAATTCCCACTTTGGCTTTATTTCATTTCACAAAACGAAGTAAAGCCAATTTGGCATTACCAAGATTTAATAACTCAGATTCAATAGATTAGATTTAATGATCTTTTCGGAATTTGGTCTTGTTTCTATATCAAAAGTGAAATAACGCCAATCATGTTGTATGCGGAATATTTTTGGAACAAATGGAATGAATTTGGCACAAGCTACAGTTTAGGAGCACCATTTGTATAAAAAACGTGGGATAATTACAGGGGATTGCTTTTCCCATGCAAGGCAGTGTCTGGGGCAACTGATAAATTTGGAGTAAGTGAGCATTCAAAGAATACAGCCGTAGTAAATTATAGGACACTTATTCTTAAACTTAAAATTCAATGTTCGGTCTCTGCGCTGATGTTTCTTCTGTGGGGCGGGAGTAGACAAAGTCCTTGATTACGTTGAATATAACGCCCCATACATGCACCAAATTTAGTGTTGGCTAGAAGTTGCAATCCAAAAAGGAATCGTGATATTATATAATTTTGCCTACAAATTAAGACTCGTCCTTCAGATAAAGTTAAACTCAACCGCTTGAAAATAAAATAAATTTGGATGGTGTCTATAGAATCACGCACCGAGAATGACTCAGTTAACATTTCCCTCATGGCAGCACCATGCTCAAAGACTACCAGCGACTTCCGCGGATTAAAACTGATGAAAACGGCTTGCATCCGATACATAAATCAACTTGACATGAGCTGGGGCATTCAGTCGGTGGATTAGCTGCTACCACTATCTGGCTAACTTATCACCTCTTGCCACAGACTATCACCACTGAACAAGAAGAAACACTCTTAGATGGGAAAGACCGATGAACTAATAAGAACTGGTCCTTCCGAGAAAAATTTAAGACTATTGTCCTTCTCTTGTCGGCAGGATTAGCTCTCTAATCCGAAGCAAATGCTTAAGCCCTCGATAACACAATCAAAACTCTCCCACCCACTCGTCTGCGGTGCATTTCAAATTCCACCATCACATCAAGACCCACCACGCGCTGGCTCACAATTAATTGATTTTTCCAACCACACAGCGCTGCAGATGCAGTCTCCCTCTCTCAATCCAATCAATCGATATCTTCGATCTTCGATTTCAGAAGACCTAAATGTTCATTGTGCTGCACCGTGCCGTACCAATTCCCGAGAGACAATTGACAGAGCACCTACTGCCAGTGGTGGCTGTGGGACAAAACGAAGCACACACAGCATCGGCATCAAGTGTCAAGAGATATGCGACGTGCGACTTGGAAGAGAGACAGACCTTCAAATGTTTGAAAATCGATTTTTCATTTTCCACTTCATGTGCTATCATCCGCCGCTCTCTCGCCTCTCTAGTCCCTCTCTCTCCCTCTCTCTCACACAAGCGAGTGCAGAACGTTTCGAATGAAAATTGCTGCAATAAATTTCGCGTGAAGTCGAACAGTCGGGCACTCGGATTCCGATTCAGATTCAGATTCAGATGCTGGGGCTCTGTGAGATCTGATGGCGAGATGGTTGGTGCTTTGGTGCTTTGATGCTCTCCTTCTAATGCAACGGTCATGAACTACTATCGCACATTTTATCAAAGTCAATGCGATCTGTGACGATGCACACATGCGAGCGAGTGTGGGGCCTCGGTGGTGGTCGGTGTCTGGGGAGCTTCCAGTGATGGAGTGGGGCATTAGCAACAATGACTGGAGAGTGGCGAGTCGGAGAGAAGGCGAAAAACCTGCACCGACAGTCCGGAATCGCATTATTTCACCGTCGATCACGATTCGAGGTTATTTCTTCGCTCTTTTTTTCTTTGCACTTAATTTCCATCCATCGCACAGCGATTATCTTCCGCGCGACGAAATACAGTTGTACGCGCGCAGTGCGGCCGGTGAACAGACAAAAAAGACAGAAATCACCCGAAAGATATCGATCTGGAGAGCTCTCCCGGCTAGGGTAAGTGCACGAGGTGGCAGGACTGGCATTCTGGGACTCGGGCGATTCAAGCTCGCTCTCTCTAGGTCAAGTGTGGAAATGAATCGAATCGCAGTGCGCCTTGAATTGAGATATTTACATCACGTGTGAGCGATAAGCGCTGCTGCGTTGCCCAAATGAAATAAAGAAAAGTCCGGACGTGCCGTGCGATTTGCCAAGTCGATAACTCAATTCGGTTGAATGCGCTAAAGAGATCGGATCGAATCATTTGACCGAGATTTGGTGCGAATCGGTGGCTATAAATCTTGAGATCCTCCTGAGATGCCTATGAAATTGTGTGAGAGTTGGGTGTACGAGATGGGGCAGGTTTAGGAGGAACTGGAGCTTGGCGTTTGATGTTGACCTCGTCGATTGGCTGACCGGGGTCTTGAGAGGTGGGGTTCAAGCAAAGATCACTACGTCGTGTCAATGTTTGGACGGAACGTGCGCCGGTATCAGGTCAAGCATGTGCATGAAGTTCCGGACTTCAAGTTTTCACCGGGTGGCCATGAACGAGAGTTTGAGTGAAGAACACGGCGTATGTCGAATGTCCGCGTAGTCTGTTACGTAATTTTGGTACGATTTAGACCGACGGAGGAACCTCATTGCGATGAGAATCAAAAAGAGGTGATGTTTTACAGGAAATCTCAAAAATGAACATAAAATCTTTTCTGCACCTTCTTCTGCGATGGGTGACATTTGTTGATATAATTTTGTCGATCCATGCCTCCTGACAAACAATGGGCACAATGTACCCAACTGTTGGTCTCAGTGTGCCATGAGTCGCCAGGGCACCCTATCACCTACTACCCACCTGACGAACCCCTTCTTTTTTAAATTTCTTACAGACGGAACGCAGGCAGTCCGTTTCAAGGTTTCAAGGATTTCCCTCTGCCCTAGGCGATGTACGACTTATTCATTTTAAATGTGTCAGCTTAATATCAGTTTAGCCTCCCTTTGAAGATGCGCAAGACCACCATCGCTGCCGCCCCAGAGAAGATCATAACTTTCTGCTAAACGATGTCAAACTCTCAAGCTCTCGCGGAGTCCTCCGCTACCGGTTAGTTGCCAATAAGTGAGTTCCAAGAAAGATTGCGCCTCAAGTCCCAGACCCCAGTGGAGTCGTCTTCGTCCCGTCACAGTTAACACACCCTAACAGTAACTCGTGAAAGAGGCACACCAGAGTCCTTATACGGCCATGTCCCATTACAGAACACTGTACTGTATATTGTCACTGTTAATTACACAGCAATTACACTGATTACCGGTCATCCTCTTTCTCTTATTTATCGACCCAATGACACTTGTTCACTTGTCCGATTAATTGCTTCCCCAGAGGATCCGCAGATCCCGAAGATCTGCGCCATTGGCCAACAGCAGAACACAGAGCACAGCCATCGATAGATGAATACGGAGGGGGGGAGATACTCGTAGCATGGTTGGCAGATACCCTAATTTATGTAACCAATCTGCAATTTGCATAGCAACCCCCTCACAGCGGTGGCAGCACCCTCCGATTGGCATGAAAAATTGACATAATTGCAACGCGAAGATGACCACAACGATTGCCACGACGACGACGACGACCGATCAATCGATCGACGACGAGTGAGTGGCAAAGACCCTCCAAAATGCGCGTGTATGTGTGGAAAATGGAAAAATGTATTCCAGGGCAACCATGTAATTTCTGTTGCTCCTGCAGATCCACTTCATCTCCATCCTTTGTGGCCTGGTCGTCGTCGTCGCCGTCGTCGTCATCGTGGTCATCGTTGCTGTTGGTTATTAAGCCCTCTGATAACGATGATTATTTCATACATTCGACAAATTATTGGCGAGAGCGCTCCACCACCGCCGCCGCCGTTGATGCGGCAGCGCAGATAGCGAGATAGCATTGTTTTCATACGCAGAAGAGGAGGTGCCGCTGCCGGTGCGCCGCTGCGATGCTCGATGTTCGATGTGCTCGTTGTGCTGGTGCGTTGCAATTACCGAAAGGATATGCGTACTTTTGTTGGCAAAACAAAGGATTTACTGATTGTTAGGGATGGTCAGAGGCCGAGGCCGAGGCGGAGGGACAGATACTCGTACATGAATCTCTTCCCCTGAAGGTATGAAATTTTTGTATTTACTGCTAATTGCCCTTCTTTCAGGGCAACGAAGAACCGTTTCGTTTCCTGTGAAATTACACGTTCGCCCCCCTTTTTGGTTCTTGGTTTTGTGGGAATGTGTGCAATTCGTGACATACATTCGAGAAATATGCACATCTGCTCGCTGGAATCGGCTTAACCTCTCTTCCGCTCCACTTCTCTGATTTGCTTCAAATTGCCGCCACCAGGCAGGGGCAAAAGTTCAATTCCATTCAAGTGGCATGCAGTGAGGCAGTGAAGGCCTCTCGTGTAATTGCAAGCTTGTCTGCGTATAGCGACGGTGTAATTACGAGAGTTGCACCCCAATTAATTGAGCAGGTAGCTGGTGGCTAGTCTCCGTCATTGTTGTTGATGTCCTCCAAGTCAGTCAGTCAGTCTTGACAACGCCTCCTGCTTCTGTGTGCTGCTTCTGATGCTGGCGCTGATGCTGTGTGTTGACGGTTGCGGCTGCTGCTGCCGCCGATGTCATAGGGCGATCTATCTAACTAGTATGCAACACGCTGCATATTTAATGAAATAATTCGATCTCGAGCGCACTTATAGATAATGCATAACAACGAGCACAGGCAGCCTCGCGCAGTCATCGATCAGAGCAATCTCGGCCAGCGATTGGAATCTCTCTCTATTCATATGGTGGCTGATGCTGTGCGGCGACGGCTCGTTCGAAGGGGACACTTCTCTGTCTCAGCTATTTTCTCATTCATCAGGCCCGCACTTGCTGCGTGCATTCGCGAGCTAGTCACTCGTACTTCACTCTTTCGCTCTCGATACAAATCTGTCTATCTATGCAATCGATCTGGGGCTGCTTCGGCACAACGGGTAACAAGCCCAACGAAAAATGAAAATAAAAATAAAGCTCCAACTACCAGCTACCACTCTAGGAGATTGTTAACAAGATTGATTGCGCGACTAGGGCACACAAAAGAACACATAACACGGACACGGACGGACGCACAATGTGCTGCTGCTGGTGCTCCGCGATCATTAGGGAATCATGGAGACGCTGTATCGGTGGCACAACCAGCAGTCAAGAACAGAAAAAAAAGAATGAACCTCCACTGGACGCGTATTGAAGCAGGAATAGAATTAATTGCCTATATCCAGGAGAATAATAATTATCCTAAATGCTTCAACGGAGAGCAGAAGGCAGGAGGCTGCAACGAGGAAGAGTTAGTTATCCCGTGGTTCATGGTTGTGACCGATTCCAGAAGCTAATAGGGAGGCGATGTTCGAAGGAAATTGCAAGCGGAAGGAGTGTACAAGTGCAAACGGTTGGAAAGATTTATGATTACAGGCAGATCTCCAGATAGGGTATATCCCACGTATTTGTGAATGCGCCCCTGTGTGCTGCAGGGTACAGATAGTCAAGAGTATTTTCGATCAACTTGTTGCTACTGTTCTTGATAACGTTTAGATGTACATTTGTGAGCTAAGTTTGCCACCTCTGGCGGCGATGGGGTATCATTTTGAAGGGTATTAGGTTTGTCAATGACCTGATGGAGCTTGAGGGGATTTCGTAACTGTGGGGAACAGATCTGCTTTATGGACCCCACAACATTCAATTAATAAAGGGTCTTCCTATAGGGACTTCCGAACTTCGACAGTTAATAGCGGAAAATTGAACGATGTTATATTTTGTGTATAATGGCATTGATAGGCCTTTCAAATAATTGAAAAATATTTACGCTACACACACTTTGTTTTATTTAAAATTAAAGATAGGAAGCGCTTAATGAAATGATGCTAGACATGTGGGAATTTGTTTTGCGTCGGAGTGGAGGAAGTGTGTTAGGAAAATGGATTAACTGCCCACAAAAAGCGACACAAAAATTGCGTCTTTAAGTTGATCTGACACACAATCGTCGTAGGCAATTACATGAAACCTTCGAGGACGAGAGACAAGAAGTCACGCGCAGTTTATCTCCCACCCAACAGAGGAGGTGTCAAAATCACACGCCACTGAAACTTTTTCCCATCACCAACCATGACCTTCCGTATCACTTCAACATATTTTCTCTAACTTATGCAATCGCTTCATAGAAAATCCGTGGCAACATCAACAAATCATCAAAAAATAAAAAACTAAAGAAGAAACGAAAAAACAGAAACAAAAGAGTTGGTCTGCGAACTTCAGCTCAGCCAAACACTTGAGTGTGTACAAGCGCACACAGTTGCTGTTGTGTCTGTACTGCTCCCGCTTTGAGCGCTTCAGCGTGTATCTTTAATTGAAATCAACTAACAACCATCATGAAGCACATAATTAAAAGCGATTATTTTTAATTGTTTCGCCCATGGTGGCTGTAGTTGTTGTTGAAATCGATTTAACCCTCCTCATCTTTTGCCGCGACTGTGCCTCTCTCTCTCTCTTCGGTTCCGTCTTCCTCATCTTCATCTTCTTCGATTTTTCGTTGATCGCTTGCGGTTGCACCAGTCACAACATTGATTGATTTGGTTCAATATGTGCACAAGTGTATGCCCGTCCGCCTGTCTGACTGTCTGTATGTAGTACATTCATCTCAAGCATCTTGTTAACCAAATTGGACGTGAATTGTTACAAAGTCTGACGGGCAGTGTGCAGCACACAAGTTTTTTTTTGACATTATCGAAGCGAAATTATATATAATGGAGGTGCACATTAAGTCAATTGAATAAAATTAACAAAACAACGGCAATAATTGACGAAGCACCAGCACCAGCACCAGCACCAGCAACAGCAACAGTAACAGCAGCAGCAGCAGCAGTACTACCTTCAAGCCAACGTCAGCCTGAAGACGAGGAGGCAAAAAAACGAATCGAAAAAAGCTTAAGTTCTCAAGAGCTACATCACTTGAACTTTACAGTGGAGTGTAAACAAATAATCGACAATGAGGCGGTTAGGCAACATGCTACATGATTTCGTGGAGCGAGATTCATCGAATGGTTGGAGGCACGGGCAGAGCAATCAATATCGAGAAGCAACAAGCTGTCAATATAATAACGGCTTCGATTAAGGAATGCAACAACCGACTAGTAATTGTGTCGTGACTAAGAATTTAATCTAATACCTAATTAGACGGCTGTAGACACACCACACACACACACATATGCACACCTGTGTGGTGGAAGCGAAGAGAAATCGTATGCTAATGACATTCCTTGAGAAATTCCTTGAAATTCACATGAGTCCCATACAGAGTGGAACCGGAGAAGAGAATGGTAGTCATCACCTAATTTGTCCTCATAAATCCCAGTCGTCCGCGTCCAGTTAAGCACGCTGCACTCATCACCCGAAATCTGAGAATAAGCATACATAAGTGCGTGGCCATCGATAAATCTTGGCGCAGTTAATTCATGAATTTGAATGGACTCGCCTTCGCTTCACAGGATATGGGTCATAAGCGCTCTCTATCTGAGCCAGCCATCAGAGTGCTTATTATATATACATTGGCTCTTTTCGGCCAAAAGGAAAAGTACCGTAAAACCAATTAAGAGATTGACGATAAGTCCCCTCATGGAGAGTAGAGCATCCTCCACGAGATGAAGACGAAGATGAAGCGCGCGCATCATTTTGTGTCTTTGATAAATCGATGCAATCAATAAATTTCAACGAAAATCGGTCAAGTGTTGCACCAGCGCATAACATGCGACCATCATCAGTATGGTTTTCGTAAATTTCCATCCCCACATACCATGACTACACCCATAATTATTTTTTCCTTCCCAAAATTTTTCGGTTTTCCTTTTCGACCATTCGGACGTTTTTCTCCGTTTTATTGCAATTTTGTTGCAATGCTTCGGGATGGATGACTGCATCTGTGAGTCTCCGCTGTTTTTTTGATTCTCTTTGTCGGGGTTAATTATAGGCCGCCATTAAATGAAGGGTATCAGAGGTTGGGCCTGGGCCGGTGATGTATACGCTGCCGCAGAATGTGTTAATTATTTGTAATCTGTACAAAAGCTGGGCTGCACACTGAAGGTAGTAATTCGGTTTGTGAGGAATGAGGTGAAATTTAGGGGCGTTACACTTTGTGTGTTGCGATCGGACACAATATACAATTAATGTGTCCACTTAAATGGGGAATTAAATGCTTGAATCAGCTGGGAAATTGTGGTTTTTGTTGTTATCTTACCATAACTGGGAATTTAAAATTCGGGTATAGAACGATGCACTCACCTGGAAAGAGAGGGGAAATTTTGAATGAATAGGAGTTTTGTTTAGATGAGGAGATTTTTGGAAAATGAGTCTGAAATGGTACAGGCTGCGAAGGGATCACTAAAATCAAAATATTGGGTAAGAAATACTTTAGAGCTGTTCTTGTTAAATTTTGATTGGTAAATTTAAGATCGGAAGTGGGAAAGGGGGGATGATGAGGAGGACCTTCGAGGGAAACCAGAATTGTTCATGCCACAGTAAATTCGTTTGTTTCTTAGTTACATGGTAAGTAGTTGACCAATGTGAGCCGCAGTTCTAAGCCACTATCCATATACCCACCAAGTCGCATAAATGACGCACAGAAACTCATGGTCAAGGTGTTTAACTTTATTTTGCTTAAATTTGATTGAGGATTTTTCTGTCCTTCACGGACGAGCTTAGTTTAGGTTCAAGTGGCTGATTGTGGACAGTCACACTTAGGCCAAAGTGTGACCATTGAGGTATCACGCGGATCACGCCAACTCCTATTCAGAAGTCTGTTGGTGCTTGCTAAAGATCTTTTATTCTGACTGATACGGATACTGTTCAATTAACTTATGTCATCAAACAATTAGGGTCCCAAATGAGCTTTCCTGTGGATGGAGGGGACATTGCATATTCGGAGGAGATATGTTATAGTCTCCTCAACCTCCTTGTCTCTGCAACTTCTGTAGAAGTCGTTATGAGGCAGTCCCATCCTAGAGGCGTTTGTGCCGATTGCACACCGATGAGGGTTATGAGTGCTGGCCTGATTCTGGTAACACAGAATGAACGCTCAAACTTAAGCTTAAGCCAGATTTGCTTTAAAAGAGGCACGTAGGGCCTTCAGACCATCTATGTTCTTATTGTTTAGAAGTGTTTTAGAAGATGTTTGGCTGTAGTAAAAGGCATGGCACGGTGAATGTGGTGAGACCATTCCGCGCCTTGCAACTTTATCGGCTTCGCAATTTTCTGGAATCTCACAGTGTCCTAGAACACACTTGAGGTTGATGGGTAAGATGCTAAGCCATGCTATCAAGAGACAAGCTGCAGTTAAGAGAGGTCTTGGAATTATATGTGACCCAGTAAAGAGATTTAATCCTGGCCTGTTTGTCTGATGATTTCCCTTTTGGATATTACATTTTTAAGGCATATTATATTTTTAAGGCATGACAGGGTCTCTTTTATCGACAAAGTCGCAGACGGAAGACGCTAGAATGCTTCGGGAGATGAACGTGTATGTTTATATTAAGATCCTTAGAGTACACATCTATTCCTACACTCTTATTCGATTCATTTGTGAAAATGCACAGAGGACCTTCCAAAGTCTGAAGGTCAGACAACTGGAAGAGATACTGGTTAAGAAACTGTTCTCAAAGATAGATTGAGGAAGTAGAAGAGTGAAGAGTAACTCGAATTCATCGATAATAGTAGTGTAGTCAGAATGGCGTTCATGCCATTGATGGATACTTTTAAGCTTAACGTCTGGGCAGTTCCAGTGGAAAGAATATAGAATTGTTTTCAGCGCAGCGGATGGTGTTGTTCTGAACCTCGGCTGATGTAAATGCATTCAGATCTTTGCATACGGTTAAGAAAGATGTCCGCAGTTGATGCAGTTGTCCACCGTAATGTGATTCCAAGCAAGAAATTTATAAGCTGAGCCGGTGGAACAACGCAACAGGAGACGTCCACAATTGGGGTAGCGCTCACAAATGGGGAAGGACTTCATTCAATTTGATATGCCGAACTGGAGACACTTAGCAAATAACCGTGCATGCTTTGAGAGGTTGACGCCCATGCCCACCCTGGACTGTAGGACTATATGAGCAGAAGACGATATAGGAAAGGGTGAGGGATACTGTCTTGACATACGACGTCACTTTAGACCTGGTTAGAACCGAACATGTCTCTTTAGCATCAACACTTCTGTAACTGTCGGCCAATTTAATGGGTTTTTTTCCGTCTTATAAACTCTTTGTGAATCATGTACCTGTCTAGTCGATCTGGGTGGTCCTTTTTTGCCATGCAATGGTTCACTTTTTAAAGGCATTTCATATTGCCCCACTTTCGGACTTCCATTTCTTGAGGATTTCTACGAGTATACCCCCCGTGCTGAATGTACGTCAGCCAAGATAAGAATTTCGGACGTTGGACCAATTTATTGCCTCATTCATTCGTCTTGACGTTGATGTGTCGCACGACTTTAATTAGAGTGACGCTCTATGGAAGACGTTGCTTTGGTATTAATTCCAAAACTGGTTCGAATGAGTCAACGACTAAGCTGTCAATTAGTTTTGCGTCTTTTCTTAGAAATTTTTTAATTTATAGATAGGAGCCACTTTGGCTTTCGCACGCCTAAAAGGAAAAGGTTGACTTCCGATTGCGCATGAAGATTTGTTAGCACAGTTATCATACGTGGATGAAGTTGATGGAATTGGACACAGCGAGCCGTCAGTTAGGTTTGCTGGCAATGAAGCGTAAGCGGCTACATGGGCTCTGACGTTAAACGGCTACACTGGGTCTGACGCAAAACTAGATGAAAACGAGACATACGCTGAGGACGCACAACATCGATGGCTAGGCCAGAATGTCATGTCAGAACTTCATCTACCTCGTCTCGCAGTAAGCAATACAAACATCAGTTCTGAAATGAAAGATTAAATCTTCTTGTTTCTTTGTGCTATTAAGTTATAGAGCCATCCCTCTAAGCTGATAAGACTTTAAATATCCCAGTCCTGCTCGACGGTGCAGAGGCATGGACAATATTAAAATCGAAGCCCTTAGGCTCTTAAGAAGAATGTTTCTCGTGCAATCGTTGGCCTTGTATGCGGTAAGGGTGTTTGGAGAAGAATATTAAGCTCCAAACTGTACATTCTTCTTTAGCGTCAAAGTTATTCCAAAGCATCCCTATCTACTTCTAAGTGAAAACCATAGAAACAAACAATGTTTTTTCGAATACAATTGAGTTGCACCCTTTCAAGAAAATAAGACTCTCTGCTTATTCGATGAACCGTTGAAATGCCTTCAATTTCAGCAAGAACTACATCGCGTCGTAATTCGTAGTGCCAGCATTTATCCAACACGGCCACAGGTTGTGTACATTGTCATAAATGATGAACGAATTGAATATTTTCCACTTTCAAGTCATTGATTGCATTTGAAATCCTGAAATATTGGACAGTAGTCTTCAGAAGGAACACCTTGCCAGCAGATATTTTCCTTAACTTTCACAGCATGGATACATAAAGTCTATACTTAAGCCAGCGCCACAATTATTCCGATAGTAATCTCTGGAATTGATTGTAATAAGCGAAAGACCCCGTTAGCCATTTGCTCCCACTAATGGCATTAGTATCTCGTTTCATAGTGCACTTGTTGCAGTTTGCAAAAAATATCATTAAGCCGATGGATATTTAATTACAATTTATTCCCACCCTAAGCCGAACAATAAATTTTGCTCGATCGATGTGTCACGTTGTAATCGCTTGCGATGGCTTTGTTCTCAGCAATTACAATCACAGTTTCTCCTCATTTTCTTTGTCCAATTGCGATCGGATTTTCAACTCTCACCGCTTGCACAGAACGTGAAATAGAAGTCCTTTAGTCGAAGACCAAGCCTTCTTCGGTCAACATTTTATTAACCCGAGTCAAGGTGTGTTCTGCGAAAGCGTGCTCAATCATTTACCGTACACTACACGATCCAGAAGATATGTTAATTTATAATTTACTGCAATTTAGATTGCTTGTGACCGGACGGTTAATGCGCTTAGTTCTTGCATAAATCGAACTGAAACGAAGGAGTTGGGTAGAGAACTTCGTGAACCCTTGAGTCACCCCGTTGTTGCGCTGAAGTGACATTATTTTCTATGCAAAAATCCGAGATCAGTTTTCGAGCTAAATAAGGGGAAAATGCATTCCGCCGCGTAATTAAATCGAATAAATTACTAACGACACTCAATACAAAAATGATTTTACACGGCACGGCAGTGCACTGATTTTTTGTACGCGCCTTTATACGCCTGCTGCTGCTGCCGCCCGTGGCATGGTTATCACACACTAAATTAATTTCAGCCAGCAGCGTGCACTGCAGCACATCACCCAGCACTTGAGATGCATTTATCCCCCCGCCGACGAACCACTTAACTCAGATTGGAGTACGCGCATATCCAAGTGGAAAGCATCGAGCGCACAATGCCGAAGAAAAGAAACGCATACACATCCCTGCTTATATCCGAGGTGATTATGATAACCATAATTTCTCGGCAATTTATGATTTTTTGGAGGCAGATCGGCTTGCGATGACCATAAAAATAAACCATTCCGCAGAATGATGATTAACTTTGGCATCTGTGGCCATCGCGTCTTGTGCATGGGATGGCATCTCGAGGAGGGAAATCCAGATATCAGTTTATCGGGCGATGGAAATCTTTCTTTTCTCTTAATGGACGCAGACTCTGTGATTGCTTAATAATCATTCGATTAACCCGCGAGGTGAGCGAGGTGAGTGAGGCGAGAGATCTGCACAAACGCTCAACGTTTTCACTTATTCCGCTTTGTATGGGCCGAGAGCCAACAACAGCCAACACCTCTGCGCCGTAAATTGATCGCTTTATATTAAGTTGTTAGGATTGTGTTGATATTTACAACTCGCATCACGCTGGTGCTCGAATTCCAGAGCGAGATGTCGAAAGGAGGAGACAAGAGCGCAAATCCAAAACAAAAACAAGAAAAAAAAAAGAAAATCAATTTGCAATCCGCAGAGAATCGATTTGAGTTGTCGACCCGAGCATCCGTGCACAGTGCTAAGCAATTTAACCCGAATGCCCATCCATCGACGGTGTTATTGTTGCTCCGTCAATGCCCCTCGCCAACCGACCACCACCATTTGACCACAAAACTAATTCCGATAAGAGAACCTGGAATTGGATGAAGTCGCGCGTGTGCTTCATGTACTGGCTAACGATGTGGTTAAAAAGCGAGTGCAGAACCGCTGAAAGGGGGATAGAACAGCTCGCGCGCTACCTTTCGCATCCTCCTGCTGCACAAGCAGCACAATGGGCCACCACTTATCTCTGGCGCTAAAGGCGGATTGCGTGCTTTTGTTGGTGCCTGCTATCGTGTGCGTCTGCTCTGACATCCTCGTTCTCCTGTCAGCGGCCACAATGGATCTCATTTTCCAGCTCAGTTGGCCATCGATCGGTTCTTGGTGTCTTGCAATAGTTTCATTTCTCCATCCACACGCTGCCTTGTCGGCCTTTGTTCCTAGAATTGCTGCGATAATTCTGCACCAACTACCACCATCAGGCACCACCTCCACCTAGGTGGATCCGATCCCGGGCAGGAGGCGCACACAAATCACGGTGTAATCAAAGGTAATCAACGAAATGGATTACACTAGTAGGCAAAAAGCTTCTGGTTATGTGTACTGAAGGAGATTTTGATTGATTGATAATTTTAAATGGATCAAATGGATCGGCATTCCCATCTGCCGTAGTGGTGATGGTGGCGGTGGTGGTGCTGGTTTGCTTCGTGTGCCATTGATGGTGATATGTGAATTAGGAAATGGAAAAGCAAATGTTTGTTTTGAGGCACTTGATGAGAGATGTGCTGGTTCGAGGGCACCTAGTTTGGTGGAGAGGAATTCGCTGGAGCGGGCGTTAAATGTTTTGCTTTAGGGTGGAGATTTGTAAGCGATTGTGAATGATTTCAACTGTTAGACTGAAGTTGTGGGAGGTGCAGAGGAACTTGGCTGGCTGTCAATTGCTTTTGGGATAGTTTCTGTTTCTGAATATCATGTCACTTCTCCTCCGTCTACTTCAACTTTTGTGTAAGGTTCATATACTTTTTCAAGCCCGAAAGGGTTATTCTGATTGACGACTTAGTCTTTCAATAGGAGTTTCTAAACTTTGACGGTTGATAGCGACCATATTGTTGAAGCTACATCTGTCAAATTGGCTGTCATTGATTAAGTCTATTTTGCCAAATCACAATGGATAGACATAGGGTTCAACAACACCTGCGAATGATAAAATTGTTTTATCAAAATGCGTGTTCTGTTCGTGCAACGTTCTGCGCACTTCGCCCATTTTACGGTCGCCATAATCGTCCTACCGACAGGACTCTTCGCAGTGCGGTGGATAAATTTGAGTCCACTGGTTCAGTTAACGATAAGCGCACACTCGTAAGTCGACGAATCGTAAACGCAAGATTTGCCGAAAACATCGCCGCTGTCCGTGATAGTGGGCAGGAGAATCTGAGCCAGTCGATTTCGCGTCGCTCACAAGAACTCGACCTTTTGCAGATCACAACTCGGTGAATTTTGTGTCGTGACTTGGGCCTGTACCCGTTCAAAATTGAACTGACCCCGGAGCTGAGGACAACGACGTGTGTTCCCTGAATGGGTTTTGGGGCAGAAGTCATCTTCACCGATGAGGCTAATTTCTGGATGAGTGGGTGCGTTAACAAGCAAATTTGGAGAACACCAATCCACATGAGATCTTCTAATGCATCTCGAAAAAAGTCCCGAAAAAAACAATGTTTGGTGTGGGCTTTGGAATGGCGGCGTCATCGGGCCATATTTCTTTGAGAACGACGTTGGCCAGGCCATCACCGTCATTGGTGAGCACTATAGGTCGATGATTAGCAACTTATTTTGACCAGAATTGGGTGATATGAACACCATCGACATGTGGTTCCAACAGGGCGGCGCTAGGTGCCACACAGCTCACGCCACATTGGAAATTCTGCACGAGCGATTCGAGAGCATGGTCATCTCACGTGAAGGTGATGTGAAGTGGCCACTGAGATCATCTGATTTGACCTCGTTAGACCTTTTCTTGTGGAATTTCCTGAAGTTGAAGATCTTTACGAATAAGTCACAAACCACCTCAAAGCCAAAATAACCCATGCCATCGGTCCAATTCAGTCTGATTTGTACGCCAGGGCCATGAAAAAATTTTATATTTCGGATGCGCGCCACCCAAAGTACCCACGGCAAAAAATTTGAAGGATATTATATCCCGTACCTAATGGCATTAATGGGCCTTTCAAATAAAGAAAAAACGTTGATGATGATTCATACACACTTTGTCTTATTTAAATTTGAAGATAAGAAGCGCTTAATGAAAGATTCGAAAAAGGAGGACCCGTGAAGAATTTTTTGAAGAATTGTTTGTCTGAACTCGGATTTGAACGTAGACTTGAAAGTCTAGTGCTTATGGGTTGATGAACAAACCCATATGGCCGCGGCCCTCAAGTGCACTCAAATTCGGATTCTATAACTACACGGACATTCGTATGTTTGATCATTCGTGTAATTTAGGGCTCTAGTCTAGAGGAATCGTTTGTATGCTTGATGCTGAATTAATGAATTTTGCTCAACAAATAAGAACGAAAAATCTCCTCCTATCTTCCAAACCTTGTCCAGTCTGAGACAGCTTTGGAGGCTGTGTTCTTGGAGTGAAAGGAAGCTTCACGCACCCGACTTTTCTTCTTCTATTGTTGCAAGCTTAAGGTTCATTCCAAACCTGAGAGGAGACAGTGATGACGTAAAGGGAAGTTTTTCAAATTTTTTTTATAGTTCGGCCTTGGTTGGTCGCTCTCTGGCGTTAATGGCCGCGCCGTAAAATCAAGCCGCTCACGGAAGCCAGCCCTATACTTGGCCTTCATATCAAAGTCAAATGACAAGTAACAGTGGTAGGCAACAGCTTTGCACAACAGCCTATAAACCACTTCACCATGAAACGATTCTCATTGCCTCTTGAATACGAAAAGCAGTAAAGCCTTCTAGCCCAACGACACTAAATTCATTCCCTTATCTCTCTGAGCATGTGTCTTCAAGATTTCGTACTCCAGCCAGCCCTACCACGCCCTGAATTGAGGCAATTCACTTCGATTCTTTTCCTCATTGTTGTCATGTGTGTATGCGCGAGGCACCTTTGATTTGCTTCCTTTATTGCCCAATATATTCGAAGAAAGAAAAGATACAAAACGCATCCGTCGCGTACCCGCCCGATACCCGCTCCTCTCTCATTCGCCTGCTTGCTGCCCTCGTGAAGAGCACGAAGTTGTGTAAATATGTAATCCAATACAAAACGAAAATGTTAAAACCAATAATCATTAAAAAGAAATAAGATAATGATGTCCTATTAAATGGAATCAGTTAAAGGCATCGTAAATCGAAAGAGTGAGGCTTAAGTGCTGCAATACTGCCACGGGGGGATGGCTGTCGGCGTAGTGGGTACCTACTCCACTTCCAGCATCAAAAACCAAGCAATGAACACCAGCCGAACCGAAAAGGCGATACAAAATCGAGGAGGAAGAGAAAACAGAAGACAAAAAAAACGTAATATAAAAGAGTTGAGCGACAAACTTCGGTTTGTTCTGTGTTGTAAAGAATAAGACGCGCGGCACTTCACACGCGACCGATGGGTCGTCTATGGTTCGTGCATTGGGTGCTTCGCATCGGTAAATCGCCCCAACAAACAAGGGCATAAAGATAGCCAAGTCTCAATTCATCAGGCCGAGCCCAAGAGTCCCAAGCCACGCGACTTATCCGCCCTCCTGATTACACACTCTCTGCCTAATTGTCTGCGAAGAGCAGCGCTCCGCCGTTAGACCTGTGCGCGTTGTTGGCGGTTAATGGTCGTATTAATTAATTCCTCAGCATATCATTAAAATGTATTTTGTAGCGTCTGCTGTCAATAGGCTTTCTGCTTTCTGCAACACGCGCAGTCGCAACGTAATGCACTGCCGCACTATGTAGTCGGCCTTAATGCCTCTGAATCACTCACACATTCACACACGCGTCATTCGATGCCGATGGCCACGACGAAGACGACGACGACGGAGACTACGCCGCCGCTGCAGCACTATTCTCAGGTAGCTGGCAGCTACGGCTACCTGTTGCCCAGCCTGCTGTTGGCTATAACTTCCCATTTGGCCGATGTCACCGCCACTCATTTACGAAATTCATTATCATTGAGAAATATTGTCTTTCGCAGTCGAGATTTTATTTATGAGCCAAACGAGAGCATTAGCTGATGGCTGATGGCTACCCTGCGTGTGTGAGTGTGCGTCCATTTGACTTAATTAAATTCTCTTTGAGCCAAATGCTCATTTAATGTAATTAACCATTCGGAAGAGAGACCGCTGCATTAAGGATTTCATTTCAAATGCAAAATTAATGTGCAATTCACTAGGGGCATTTCTCAAGACTGCAAGACTGTTCAACTGCTGCTCGTGCTACTGGTCGACCAGGGACACTGTTCAAATGACCATCATCATCTAGCCGGAGGAGGCTAAAAGCAACGCAACGCCGCAACCAACCAGACCCGACAACTTACTGTCTATGTTAGCGGCGTGGGTATAATAACTTGGCATCCATCCGACACTTCCACAGGAGATACTTGTGCGCCGTACAATAAACGATTTTCATTAAGTCCACCTGTCTTTTCGGGAAATTTACATTTTCCTGCTTGGAAGCGACGTGACCATTTAGAATGCACATTTGTTGCGACCAGACCCAATCAAATGGAATTGAACTAAAAAATCCCATTGAGGACGTGTGTACGGCAGCTCGGGAGCTCGGTGCTGGAGAAAGGAGAACTTCTGCCGTTCCCGTTCCCGTCAGGCATTCATGTGAAGCGAATCATATTACATTGCACGAGTCATTCGGGTGCGGAATCATATTTTATCTGTGAATTGTGTTGTTTGGGGGGGAATGGGAGGGAATGGTTGATGTAATGTGCGGGAATTCAGGTGTACACTGTGCAGGATTGGAAATGAGAAGTGGGGTATTCCATCGTGATATGGTAGTGAATGGCTCGAGGAAGACTACTTGTGGTTGGTGTAAGTGACGTCAAATTTGACGGATAGAGGAACGCACTGCTGTGTTGGACGGGTACGCACAAGGAGAAGGAAGGAGACTCATTCAGTTTAAGTGGGAATGGAGCAAAGTGAAGACTGTTGAAAGCCTTCTGAGGTGAGAATGTCAGCGGACTGACAAAAGTAGTTTGCTCATAATTTATTTTCCGGAAGAGACACCAGATGTGAGGAGGTCAAGTTACGACCAATTATTCGATTCTCCAAAATTTCGATTTGGTGCAGACCTGAGATATCGTTCTTTTCGCCGTGTTATATTCACAAATCATGCTCGACAAACGTTGACCTTTTCGAAAAGGTCTAGCTGTCAAAATATTCAGTAAGGTTTTTCATTTCATCATCGTTTCACGCTTGTCGCTCTTGCGGAAATTATTAAAATTTTTTACCGAAAGTCCAGCTCAGTTGTAAATACGGAACTTGAATTTCGTCGTAAGTTCGGCCGTCATCATGGCTTCAGTCTGCGGGCAATTATCCGCAGCATGGAAAAGTTTGAGCGTGAGTACTCCCTTTTGAACCAACCAGACAGAGATTGATGCGAAATGAAGAAACCATAGCCACCGTACCGGTCAGAATTGAAGAAGGGCCAGAAATGTCGATTCTACGCCAATTAGCTGAATTGGGCAACCCCAGAGCGTCAACCGGATTTATTTTGCTATTGGATTTGAGTCAACATCCATATAAGATTATGCTGACCCAAGAATTGAAGCTGAACGACCATAGACAACGCCGTGAGTTAGTCTATTATGCACTGGAAATATTGACCAGAAGTCCGGATTTTAGAAAAAAAATTGTCGGCGTCGATCAGCTGAATTGTTCAGAGAGTCAACCTGGCTTATTTTCTGTTCGAATTTGATCCAATATCCCTTTAATGATCAATCCACAATTGTTCAATCAATGCATCTTCAAGGATTGTCTGTTTCGTGCGGTTCATGTCATGGCGGCGTCATGGGACCTTATTTCTTTCGAAATGATGAAGGAGACATTGTCACCGTCAATGGTCTCTTAGAGCGATGTTAATCGACTTTCTGTGCTCGACAACATTGATATATCCCAGCGTGCCGCTGCAAGTCTCACAAGCGACGCAACGCACGAGTTGAGAAGGAGAAATTTAGCGACTAGGTGATCTTACGGCGAGCACGGCGAGCCTTCATCAATTGGCCGCCGCGATCATGTGACTTGACACCACTCGATTATTTCCTCTAAGTCTTCGTCAAGTCCTTAGTCTACGCTAAAAAGCCAACCATTTTGTTCTAACTCTAGGCCATCATTCGAGACGCCATTGCGAGAAGAACGTCGCACATATTGCACTGTCAGCTAAACTAGGCGGCCTTTTGAATGTTGTTCTATTTGATCTATAATGGCATGAACGTAATTTTGTGTCTCACACCGTTGGTATTGTATTTAAATTTCTTTTCCAATCGTTCTTATGTGGTCACCCTGTAAATAATGAGAACCTATTGTGATGTGGCCCCAAATAAGTGCCAAGTGGATCCGAACATATGGGACAACGCATCAGAGGACGTCCACGGGTTGGCACACAAGGGTGGAGAAGGACCTCAATCAACTTAGTGTGCGGAATTGGAGACAGCTGACAAGACCGTGCTAGCTGGAAAGGCTTGTCGTTTGAGGCCCAGGTCAACCTCAAAGAAGATTGTATGACGACATCTGTTAAGGGCCATACTTTAAAAGATTGTAAGTGTAACAATCTTCCTGATAACCTATACTTCTGATTCAAATGATCATCGAAAGCCAATGTAACTGAACTCCAAACGCCAATTGCAACTTCTAGCTGAGTTGTCACCGGGCAACACCCTACCACTCATCTCCTCACTCCCAGGAACCCTGCACACTGGTTAGTCTCTTCTCATTTTAAGAGATTGTCTCACTTTGTAAGAAGCACTGAAAAATTGAGCTACATTCTAGGAATAGAACCCATCGATCGTTTACAGTTCTTTACTTTATAGCCAACAGGTGTGAGTACAATGTATGGCAAACGCTCCCCAGCGATAGTCGCCGGCTATCCGCCGAGAGTGCTCAATTAAACCGCTGCCGCTCGCGTTTCTATGCGTGGCTAGTAGAAGCCACATGCAATTTTATTCGTTTATTATCTAAATAGCGTGATTAGCAGCAGCACTCAGGACCAGAGATCGAGAGAGAAAGAGCGAAAGACCAACCATCATTACAGCGCGAAGAATCCTTTAATACCCTAGCGTGGCAGTGAAGTGTACACGCGCCGCCTTTCTATGCATGCCAACAGCAGCCTGAACTCTGTTCAGTTTTATTGAATTGAAATTTAAAATTTAAATGCAGGTGAAGGCATTTAATGATAACCCCAAAGGTTTAAGCCGCCGCGCACCGGTCGACTGCTGACGTGCATCCACACACCGGATGCCATTCTCATGCCGCATGCAGATGCCAACTTCTGAGTGTGGGTGCAACATTGTAGCGAATTCACATCACAGTCACACTTGATCCATATGACCCTCTGTTTGTTCGCGACGATTAGGTATGCTCCATGGCGCTAATGCTGGCCGAGGGGTTATCGCGAAGTGGTGATAAACATCCTCGCAATGGGACAACCAGTTGCGGTGGCGTCCCAAAGGGGTGGTTGCCGGTGGTGCGGAGGGGGCGAGAGCTTTTCAGTAATTATGAGTGATATAAAAATTTCAGTGATCCTGTGAGGGAAATGCTCAATAATTCGAGGGACATAAAATGCTGAATTAGCATACGCTGCGGGGAGCGTTGCCTTAATCCCTGCGTATGCGCATGCTTCATGGTGGATGATAAAGATAAGAGAAGCGCTCCTTTAGAGGGACGTGCTTAAATTGTATGCGCTCTAGGTTTATGACTCCTGAAGGGCAGTTCCGTGGGGATTTAGCAGGAAGTCATTCGTTCGTGTTGGTCTGCTTATGAGACGGAGAGCAGATGCAGATAAGTTAAGGAAACTCTGTTTATTTGGGACAATGGAGGGTCTTGCCATGTATTTGGTTATTTTAATGGTTTTCAGGCGCTTTTCTATGAGGTCTTAAAAATTGTCCTCAACGCTTTGTGTTTTCATGAAGCTTGACAACTGGGAGTTGAACTTGTCTGCATGATCGATACAATTTTTCTGCAAAGGGGGTAGGTGTGTTTTCTGTTTTATAAACTGGCCAAAACCAGTAAACAACGGAATAGAATACAAAAAGACAAACTGCCTTTAAAGCGGCAACAATAGAAGTAATGGCCACAGAGTTGAACCAGTCACTTCCACAACGCAGACCGATGAGCACTTAGTGGTCAATTTCTCTTCCAAGACGATAATGAAAGAAACGTTACAGCCAATGCAGAGCAATACCGAGGCATGATAACAGTGTTTTTGTTGCTTGAAATGGAGTATGTGGACTTAGGCGAGCTACAACAGTCAACTTGGTTCATCGGTGGGCGGAATGCCGCAGTAGTCTAGTGAGTAGTAGTGCGACGACTCTTAAGCACCAGACTTTCAGTCTAGATTCAATTCCTAGCACAGACAATAATTTTACAAAAAAAAAAGTGTTCATGATCCTACTTCTTTCGAGTCACTGACGATGTTCAAGGAGTAAGTAACTAAGGATCTCAATACTGCCATTCGGAGTCGGGATTCAACTAGTAGGTCCGGTTATATGAGAAAAATAACACGCACAACACGAGTGGTTGCTGTATAAGCTAGGCCTAAGTCGACATCGGACTGTTGTTGAAAAATATTGGACATATATATATATATACTTATTTTTTTCAATGTCGAATCGCTTTAATACTATTCTGTTGCACATATAAACATCAGTAAGGGGTTTATTAAAATGTCATAAAGATCACGGAAGAAATTATCTCCATGTGTTTAATAACTCAAATTTCTTCTTCTTCCTCTTCGTCACCCAAGCCCCAGGATTTATTATTATCGGTGAGCCCTAGGATCAAGTCGTCATGCTCTTTAGGTCAATGAGTGGACCTCGCCTCCGATGGCGTGCTCAGCTGGAAAGGGATCTCAATCAGCTGGGTGTACGAAACTGGAGATGTCTAGCCCAAGACCATGCTAGTTGGAAAGGCATGTCGACTGAGGCGCAGGTCCTGCAAAAGAAGTGGTGTTTAATCCATTGGGTTGCATAAAAAGGGTTCAGTTCAGTTGTTGCAAGTTTATCAGCTGCCTCATTGCCGGTTATGTCCCTCTATCCAGGAATCCAGGACAAGTTTATAGGGTGCTTTGAGTCAAGAGCCTTGAATTATTCGTGACAGCATGCGACTAGTTTGACTTTGACTTCTGATGGTAAATTTGTTTTCATGGTCGCCTTAGTGTCAACAAGAATGGTGGTATTCCCAGTATTAATAGCATTCAGGCCATTTTATTGACAACAAGAACTTCCGCTTGAAGAATATATAAATTTTTAATAGCGGTCTTCGTCTCCATTCTTTTAAGCGGCTATACTTTAAAGATCATATTGGTTGTTTGTTTGACCGAGAAATTATCGCATAACAGCGGGGTCATATGAGCAACATTGCACGAGAGTATTTGAAAGTTGATATGAGTTGGTAACGACAGAGGCATATTTTATACATTTTTCAGGCAACCGCTGCTTTACATTCTTGCCACATTGAGCAAGTCACAAATTTCCGTATCTGTAGTTCGAAAACAATTTCCTTTTAGACGCAACCATACAGCAAACCCTGTGCGCGTAAAAACAAGAACATTCACAAGTGCTTGACAGTTTCTGGAAAATTGCTTACTGCTGCAACAATACCGCCTATTAAGGTGATGTTGAACCATTCCTACAATTGGACAGAATTTGCTAGTTGCCAAGCACCTTCTTAAAGGCGCCCACGAATCGTGGGGTATTCTCAAACAACTTTCTTGCAACAAATCTTCTGCGATTTTAACAAAAGAAAGTGCCATAACGTCACTCAGTCTGTCCGGTTGACACATCCACTTTCTGTGTGCCACCGCTGATCCCTTTTCGGCAAATCATACGCCCCAGCAAATTTCTCAACTGATTCGCCGAAATCAAATCGGCACGCCCTCTCTGATCAGAGCGACATGCAGTCCCAGTCACGTCCTTTCACCACGGCCCAACATTTTCCGCCACAGATAAGTCCCTAATTATCGATTTTCGTTTCGAACTCCTTATGTAAGTCGGTGCCCAAGCCTCGGTGCAATACAACACCGCAGTTACGCAATTAAGCTCGCCTCGGTTGGCCAGATTGGCCAATGACCACTGCATCGGCCACCTCATCGGCGCACATGCACATTCGGTTCTTATCTCCGCATTCGCAAAGAGAAATTAAAGAAACGACGACAACAAGACGAAACGAGAAACCTGGATTTTTGGCGATCATGATTGACGTTTAATTTAAATGTTCGCATGTGAGTCTGTCGGTTTGTGTCTGCGCGCTGAGCGGAAAACTGAAAGTTATCACGTAACTTCTGGGGCTGTGGCTGAGCATCGTTGCACCGCTTTTTAATTCTAGGCAATCAGATTTCAATTTTGATTAAAAGAAAAGCGCGACATGAGCTGGGCGACGACTGCTTAACGATAAGTCTCAGACGCAACGAGGCCTTAAGCACTAGCCGACAACGATGGAAAATATGAAAACAAAAAAAAAAAGAATTGTGGTAAATCCGCGCTTTTGATTGATTGATATGAAGGCGGTGCGCAGCGGTGACGCTGTGAGTTGTGCACGGTTGTCTTTCGACGTTCTTTTTTTTTGGGACGCTTTACGCAACCTTCAGTTCGCGGTTGTCATGCGTACGCGGCACACGGACGGACGAGTTCTTCGATAGAGAGTTCTTGTTCGGTGTGGCCGTGACAAGCCATCACTCAGATGAGGAAACGTTTTTCGGCGAGGAAAATGAAAAATACGTACGGGTATACTCAAGTTGGCATGTGAAATGATACCTGTCATGGTGGCCTTAATGACCAATTTAATATGTTTTCGGATTTTCTTTTCTTTTTATTTGGTCGTCGTCGAACGAAGCTCTGTCGCAGCGGGGTGGGGTGGACGATATGTGAACAACTTCAAAATACGTGACGTTGTGGAGGGCTTGGATGGATCGATCTATCACACTGAAATGAGTCTTTGGAATCACAGACAGCGAGCGGAGCTTTTGTTGACAAGTGCGAGGGGATGAGACGTCCAAGCAGATCATGGCGACGATGGAGGGAGCTCGTCAAAGTCTTTGAGTAGATCGGATGGGAGAGCGGGGTCTGAAGTCACGAACCTTTCAAGTCCATGTCATCGATGAAAAATTGTCAATTTGGCCAAAATGTTGGTGCAACTGCCCACCTCACGCTTGCGTAAGAATATGCCATACCGAACGGGCTCTGATGCAAGAAATTCCTCAGGCCCGCAAATGCAGCTTGTCACGACCCAATGACTACCAAGACGAGGCAATTTTAGCCAGACAAATGACCACCTCAAATTGATTTCTCTCCTCAATCTGCATCTTCAGGCGTCACCGCGAAGGAGAAGCACTCAACTCGGCAGGTGCCCAAGCCACTCATCCAACGCAACCGATTCATTCAGTCCGTTATTAATCACAATCACATCCATCAATCACGTCAATTAAGATCAGAATGTCAAAGCACTTGATGCTGCAGACATCAAGACATCACCTTCTAGTCGGCCCCCTCCCACCAGACCACAACAGCCATCCTGAGCAACTACTGTTTGAAAGCCCGCCGAAATGATTTACGAGCCTCGTAATTAATTGGTGTGCTCATGGAATTTCTCATGACATAAGCGAGTAATTAAAATCCACATACCTTCCGCAAGTCGATAGCACCACCTGACAAAAGGCCTTACGCAACGCTCCAGTGGCAGTCCCGCAAGGAAAAAAATTCCTGGCCTGGAAGACAATAAATAATGCAATCCCCAACAGAACGCACAGTGGGACACACCTTCGCGCGGATAGTTCACCGCAAACTTCTCCCAGGCGTCAGCTGGTGACGCTTGAGTATATTTGACAATCGTCACCGTCACGATCGGCTGTAAATCAATGCAAAGGTGGCCTGCCTTGCCACCCAAACGATCACCGGGCAAACAACAAAACAACTAAACAGACAAACAACATTTCATTTGCAATAATGTTGCAAAGTAGACAGTGGTTGTCTGCAATGTTGCTACCACCACCGGCTGCGGTGTGGTGTGGTCTGGTGTGGTAGCGGCTGACAGCAGCTGGAAAAAATTGAATCACTCACGCCAGAGTGCGCTTAATCATGTCAATCGAACGCGCGCGGCAGAGAGTTCGAAGTAGAGCAAGCGAATTAGCCACAGGTTTGCGTTATGATCTGTGGTATGCGCCCCCGCACTTTGCGGTGGTAATTACCGCAAATGGATTCTCATTAATTAGGGAATAAAAGTGGTTAAGTGAAATCAAAGACCGATAAAACTCTCGCTGCGAGTGTGGGTGCAATGGGTGATTGGGTGTTATTAGCACTTTTGCGGCGGAATGTGGAGGAAGAACATTCGTGGCGGTGTGAGGGAGGCCGTTGATAGACTGCAAATTGCAGTTTGTTCATGTTGCTTGTGGATGCCATAAAAACTGAACTATTTTCCTTGTTTGAAGTGGAAGAGTGGTGAGAGTGTTTAATTAAACAGTTTATGTGACGGTTTAAACGGTGCTCGGAAATTGCTTATAAACGATGAAATCATGAGTCTAATTGGGTTTCCTGTTAGCCTTTGCGGTCATGCATGGTTTGTGTAAAAGGCTGCAGTGAAAATCAATGGTGACTAAGTGGTGCTTCTCTCCTTATCTTCCCATGGATGAATAGATTTTGTCAATAACTTAGCGGCACATGAAGTTATCGGCATAGGTTCGGAGGAAGGAATGGGCACTGACGTTTGAGCAACAGAAAACATAGCTTTTCTATGGGCGTCGAGGCGAAGTAGGCAAGAGCATCGGCTCATATGTAAAAAGTTCATGGTTCGATCCCCAACGCACCAACTTCCATTTTCATGGCACTATCTCTCATGAGTCACTGGCAATGCTTAGAAAATACTAATGTTAGGCTTCTCAAAATTCGCTGTTTAGAGGAATGTTAAAATTGAAGGTCCCTTTAACTCGTGAGACACAAAGAACATACAAAATCAGGCCCAAGTCCGTTCCTGACTGCAGTCCACCCAAAGAAAAAGAAGAAACTTTGCTTCTGTGTACGTATTTAAGTCGATAACTTATTAAACGACAATCGTTTGTGGTGGCGTCATGTTATATTTCAATTTCCCACCTCAAAGCAAATGAAACATTAACTTACACAACTGTATTTTATCAGCGGCTGTTTGGAATCTGAAACGATTGAGGGTAGGGGCAGATAGTTGTGGCATGCAGGACTATCAAAATAGGAATCATATGGTAGCCCCATTTTGGCAATTCATAGACTTTAGTCTCTTGCACAGGAAGTGTGTCGCGGTGCCGAGAACAATATGAACTGGCGGGCTGATTCTTTTGACTTTGTTCGAGCCGAATTTGTTAGTGACTCATACCGGGGGTAGGACCTGAGGATAAAGGCAAAGTTGTTGATTGCTCCCAAACTGGCGGGATGCCAGCAATGATCTCTGTAAATGCTTCGGGCAAGTTGACATGTAGCCTCCTCGCGATGCTCCTTGGGTAGGCTCTACAGCAACCTTTGAGAGGTGAACAAATATATACAGCAAAAGTCGTAGAAAGGCCGTTACTTTACTTCGAAAAGAGTAGCGGTCGTACGGATGGCTAACAACCCCCTCACAAAAAGAATCAGCATTGCTATGAAAGAGCAAATTGCCTCTGAATTACGGACGAATGTCAAACGAAGGCATATCGCGAAAAAGAAAAATGATTTACGAGTGTTCTTAAAATAAAAAAAAGAAAGGTATCGCTCAAAGGTATCGAAGGACAAGCAAAAAATAAGGGCCTTTCATAAAAAAGCGAAAAGTCTGGCAGCAGGCTTTAAGAAGGGCACCTAGACTGTTCGAAACCATGGGGTAATCTTGTTACCGACCCGCAGGGAATATGTGGATATATATTTGAGCAACTGCTTAATGAGCAACTAGAAAAGAGTAGGTAGGTAGGTGAGGCAGTGCCCTTGCGACTGGTGTCGCGGCTCAAATAGACCAACGTTGGATCCATTTACTTTATCTCCTTTTAGACCTCCCACCCACAAGAAGTCGGCACAGCTATCGAAAAAGCTGAAGAAAAACAAAGCCACAGGCTCAGATGGATTCCCATAAGACCTCTTTATTTCTGGTGGCAATGTACTACTGGGGAGTAGGCAGCATATCACCTGTAGAATTGGGATAGGTCTGAAGCATGATTGACGACTAAAATGTCAGGTCCGTATGCCTATATACTCGTATATGCCTCTATATAACTATAGAGATCTGGTCAATGTCGAATACAAGGACCTTTCCGACGTACAATGCGAACGTCTAAAGGCCTTTTGCTACTCGGCACGTAAAAAAGCGGCTTCGGTCCGCCAAATAGACTACAGATAAATTTATACTTCGGCAAATCTTTGAAAGGCCACCGAGTTTCAAATCGATACGCACCACCTCTTTATTGATTTTAAAATATTCATCCCGGGGTATTTGATCCGGTTATCTCGCGTCACGCTGAAAAACACACGATGCACAGTACAGTACGGTTTTAGGATGGGCGAACCGTCTGAAACCTGCACCGGATTCCGGCAACAAAATGCGCTATCGGGGCACTTTTTCAGTCTGGTTCTGGGGAAGATAGTGCAGCGGGCAAGAGTCAATATCAACATCGTCGCGCATCCACCATGCCGTTGGGGAAGCAATCGCGGCAATTGAAGAACTGGCGAAACAAGTTGCACTTAAGGTCAATGAGGAGAAAACAGAGTATGTATATACTGTCGAGCAAAACTCGGTCTGTCACTCACCATGGAGGAAAAAATGTCGCTATCGGCAGCAGCAATTTTTAGGTAGTTTGTATATCTCGGGGCGATCGGGAATGCCACAAACGACAACTTAGAGGGTATGTGATGTAGAATCGCCCTTGACAAACGCTGCTATTTCGGTTTGTCGAAACAACTTTGGTGAAAATTCTTGACTCGAAGGCCCAAAATCATGCTCTACAAGACCGTAATCCTGTCAGTCTAGCTATATGGACCCGAAAATTGTACGAGAAGTAGGACTGGAGAGCTGATTCTTGATGCATTCGAAAGAAAAATTGGCTATTTTGTCCTGTCTGCGAGGAGGGTGAATGGAGGAGAACACACAACCGTAAACTCTATGAGCTGTACAAATATGTGAACATAGTCCGGAGAGCAAAAATCTATCAACTAAACTGGCTCAGCAACATCGAACGAATGAACACCAATGCTCCATCCAAGAGGGTCTTTAAATCCGAGCCCACTGTTTCGAGAAGGAGAGAAAGACCGAACCTTCGGTATAAAGACCAAGTCATCGCGGATGCAAGACAGCTTGATCTTGAAGACTGTGTGCCCGGAAGTTTTATGGATGGAAGCCGGAAATGGCTAATGAACAGGCCCTCCATAGGTCCTCGCCTTGATGAACAAGTTAGCAAACTCACAAAAACTCGCAAAGGATCATTGTAAACTTCTCAAGAACGAAGTGATCTAAGTTCTCAAAATGAAATATAGACTGATATCCAAGCTCTGAGAAGTGAGAGAATAATCTAATTGATCGGACACTAAATCTGCTTTATGTCTAAGAGTCTAACCGGGTCACACAAAAATCACTTATGATTTATTCAAAACATCTGGCTGTCAAATAATTCAAGTAGTGGCCACATTTTCCACAGACTCAGAGCAGCACAGAGCCAAGAAATCCCCTTGAAAGTGTAACCCACATACAACAAAGTATCCACCATCACATAGCGGACTTTGTCTTTTCCTGTAACATGCAACACCTTTGATTAAAAGCCCACTTCTCAGATGTACCCTTTGACCACCAGCAATCTCTACTTTTACAAGTTAATTCAAATTTATTACCATCCCACTCGACAGTCTGCAGTCCAAAGTGGCCAGTCATTTTCACAGCGCACTCTGTGCAAAAAGTATAACTCTCGAAATGCAATTGAATTCTATCGCATTCCTCCAGCTACAACCACAAGTACCTTGCTTCACATTTTATTTGATTACATTTGACGGGCGTTAACATTACCGCCAATGGAGCGCAATCATTCCCTCTAGCCTTCCGAATCGAATGAGCACCAATTTATACGCTCTTGCATCGACCATGCAATTGAGAAAAGTTCAAAACGATTACCGAAAGAACTTCTGGCTATTCTCGCGTCCCCTCTCCTTGGCACAGACACACCGGCACTCGATGCTGCTCCAATATTCGCATATTTCATAATCATAAATTTCTGCAAAGAGCCCCCGAATCTATCGATCTGCCCAAGCTAGAGCGAACACCATGAACGGACGGTCCTGCCAATGGCTTGAGTTATTCTTCTCGGCAGCGTGGAACCACCAGCAGCAGCGGCAGCAGACCGGGCAACAAAGGTAGCCACCGCGATTTGAGGTAATAATGGGTTTAACAGTGGTAGCCGCTGCTGATAATTGGAATTGATTAATTAGCGATCGGTGTGATGTGTGTGCGCGCGTGCACACACACAAACGTTGGAAGGCTCTCTTTCGGCCAGGTGAAGAATGGGGCGAGACCGCTGTGTACAGTGCACCATGATACCCGTGGTTGGGCGAACTTATCTCACTCAATCGATCATTCATGCGGCATTCCCCACAAACCCATGCTGGTCGACCAAAGAAAACACCAATTAATCTCAAATTGTTCTCGAATTGATCCTGGGCCAAAATAGCTGAGTTTGACTATTTGAATGGGCCCCAGAGGGTATCCAGATAAGATCTCACCTTCGGAGTGAGTTAAACTGAAGGAGGTGGCGACTGAGACAGATTGTGGTATGCAATGCAGCTTATGGCTGATGACCAAGAATGTTAGGCTGATCACCATCAGAATTCACCCCAAGGAGTCTTAAGAAATGAAGCAACAGTTTTGATTCAAATCCCGATGATGACAGGTGAGTTTGGGTCAGCCATCATTTGAATAAATCCTTTCACCTGCGACTCAAGGTTTTCCTGTGACATTTCAATTCGCATGCAGTAAGACTCAGACAAAGAAGTGATCTTAAGATTTTGCATAAACAGGTGGTCTCACGAGAATACCCTTCAAATGCCCAAAGACCAAGCAACCGCGACTTCCATTCAAACACACACTCCACACGTCTCTCGACTTGGCATTCTCAAATTTCCATCTTCATCTTTTGCTAGATGCTACGCAGCGCACAATGCCCAAAAACAGTTGGCCACCACACAGCGAATGTGTCAGGTGTCAGGTGTCCAGATGCTTCATACGCACATCTCTGTCCTTTCCCTCCTCATAGATTCGCACGTTCCAGCGCACGAAGTATTCATTAAAATCCAATAAAAACATTCACTATCTATCGAAAATGTATCTTCTGCATTGCATCGCATTGCATTCGAGGTTTCTCCTCTTCACCGCTCCTTCAAGAATCGCACCAAGCTTAATTTTAAGGTCGACGCATATGTTAACGTTACCTCAGAGATTTTCAGATTTTTTTTCCTCGTACCTCCTCGCACTGTGCCATTAGTACCCGCAAGCAAGAACTTCATGGTCGATCGGTGGATCCCATCCAATCCACGATCAATAACAATAATAATTTTCCATATACATTCGAGTAAGAGAACGACGACTACGGACACAGGCCATGAGAGTACTCGTACTCCATGCGCACTGAGGGAATAAGAGACAAAAGAAGATAAGAAAAAAAAAAAACACCAGCGACACACAACGCCAAGCACCGTTACCTGCTATCGATGTCCACGATCACGCGGCATTTCATTTAGGCGAATTATAATCATCATCCTCATCAGCACTGTGCTCGAACACACTGTCGCACACACCACACACATCACATCACATCGGAGCCCCGGACTCGACTGGACCGCGCTGTTAAAACAATCAAAAATGGCGAAAAAAGATGCAAAAGGAATGATCGTCTGTTGTTTGTCTGCCCGGCAGCGGTTACACAAAGATTGCGAAAAATTCTGTTATGTTACCGTGAGTGCTGGTGTATTTTTTCTTTCAGTTTTCTTTTTGATTTTGGACCTCTGTGCACTGGTGTCTGATTTCTGTCTTTCACCACACCAACCAACCCAGCGGCAGAGACCACTGAGTTAAGTCAAAGTAATTTTTGTTCGTTTGTTTCTCCTTCACCACAAGAGTTTTCTCTGAACAACAAAAAGGAGGCGGCGCGCGGCATGCCCTTAAATGTCAACATTACAACATTAAGGGAATGTCCTCAATCTGTCAGGTTAGATATTCACTTGTATAATTTCACAGGCTCTTTGAAATGGAAATGCAATCCACATCCTGTTCAATTTTTTCTTTTCCTATCCCACATTTCGTTCGTGTGACTAGCGAAGAGAAACCCCAATCGGCACACCTTCTGACGGCGGTGGTGGAAGAAATTGGAAGAAGCTAGAGAATAATTGAGTTCTTTTGATTAGAATTTTCGATTGAATTTCATTTCCCCCCCGCCCCGTCAGCGTGTGACAACAACGGACACGAAGCGATATCTCAAGCAAACGAAAGAGTTGGTGCACGAACTTTCCAATCAATTTTGAATTATTCTCTCACAGAGAGAATTGGCTTAGCCTTCACTGTAACAGAAGCAAATTGCTGATTGGAAAATTGAAGAAATTCCCTCTTCCGACCAGCATCGCATTCACTGGAGAAGGAGCAAAATTTGCATATCCCATCTCACGTCGAATGACCCCGTTCGATCTGCGAGGCACTTTAAAAGGTGCGTTTGGTTTTGATTGGTGTGCCTCTTCCTCTACTCTTATCACCGGTGCGATCTATTGGTCATTTCCCATTGCAAAATTTACACAATTTCAGTCATAAACATCCCTCTTCACAGCATTACAAAGTATGCAGCTCGTTCAATAAAAAACCAGCACACAAGCAAACTCCCCGCCTAATTATAATTTTACAACCCGCCATAAATGAACTTAAGATGCATTTCTGCGAATTAAAAGAGGAACAAATTACCTGCCATCCGTACAATAAACCAGTCAAGTGTACTGAGCTTTTATTCAATTGAAATTGAATGAAATTAACAAAATGTTGCAATTTACCGGGTTGTAAATCGACAGACTACAACTGCGCGACATCTGCACAAACAAAGATACCAACGACTACATACCTTCATCAATTGCGGTAGCAAACGTTGCATTGAACAGCAACAGCATCAGCGTGTCCGTTAGATGCTGAGATATTTCATATGTAGCAACAGCAAACAGCAGCAATCATTCGCTTCTTCACTACACATTCGAGTAATCGAATTTATGGAGGAAATTTACGACCTTGCGTCTAATTAAATGGGAAATTTTACGACAGCCTTTCGCAGATTATAAAGAGACGTTTGTTTTCTCCTCTTGTTTTTGTTTATTTTGTTGTTGTTGTTGCTGAATTGTGTATATTTTTCCCACTCCGTTGTTGTGGTGCGGAAGCGCAAAACCAATAAAAGTGCATACGCTCCAATGTTGTAGGCATTCTACGAGTGAGGTTAGTGTTGCTAATGGTTATGTGCTATGGCTGTTACTCCCGGCAGAGGATGGCCAGCTTATGATTTGGGGAGCTAAATAAATTCAAATATGTACAGAGCTCACTTAAAATGCTATCAAATTGGTGAAGATGTAGCCGTGTGTCGTGAGGACGAGAGGGTAACATTCAAGGACTTCCGCGAAGGTATCTCATTGTATGGGGTGACCAGATAAGAATGATAGGAAACGACTTTGAGGGAATACGTTACAATACGAGATTTTATAAATAATGTGGTGCTACAGTTCGGTATCTACCACGAACTGCAAGTTTTCTGCAGCAACCACTCGCGTTGTGGATGCTATTGTTCTGTTATGAGTGGAGAGGACCAATATTTCTATGCCGACTTCAAAGCTACTCTCTGAGTATTATGAGTCGAGACAGCTGGGGCCCTGGAGTATGAATGTTGTTGAATCGAGAATAGGGAATCGAAGCTTCAGCGTAAGAGTCAACGCTACACTACGACGCCATCACAATGGACAGCTATGACTACGGTGCAGAAGCTTAGATAATATGGATATAAGAAAAAATTCAGATTATGTATAGTTAGGGTTAGATTGAAAGATTCCACTGACTGTATAACGATATGATCTGTGGATCATGTGCTTAAGGAAGTTAAGCCATGCCTATCGACACACAGATAGTTGTTGTTGACTCTTTGATGTTGAAGAAAGTCCATGTTTACCTCGCTCTATTGGAAAGGAAGATGGATCCTCTGGTAAATCTTCGAGAAGTCACCCTAAAACTGTGAAAACAAATTTAAGTACCACACTTAAAAAGAGAGAATTAAGATCCTAAGGGCACAATCGATCTAATTCCAGGTCTTGAACAGGGGCCATAATTTTCTTACCACGTATGTAATTCCAAAGACTTCTGAGATTATATTTTTGCTTGAGTTGGGTCTTCACAACCATCATTGCTTAAAACGTTGAAATACTTTGCTAATTTAACACTTCCTCAACATTGGCAATTTCACATTAAGTCTAAGAGAGGCACCCAGACATCGTCCATTTCATTTAATAACCCTGAAGGGAATGATTTAAGTTACGAATAGACCTTCGATCTCCGTTTTAGTTTCTCAGTCAATTTTCCTTGCACGTACTGCCATCACAGCAATTGATCATTCCCAAAGCTACTTCAACCGAAGTTCCCCTGTGACCGCTGCTCACAAATGTCCAACATGGTCATCCTTCATGAGTTTAGAATTTCGAATCCCCAAAGTCCAAGCATTTTTTTTCTGCAAGGACTTGTGTGTAATTAGTGAAGCCCACTTGGACAGTGGTCCGCTGGGAGCGCACCGCTAGTCATACCCGAAATGGTAACGCTTAATTATTAACTGGATTTTTTTGCAGCCCCAGCTTGGGATCAGTAATTTCCGGCGGTAGTTGCCTCATCAACTTAACCCATCGTCGGAACATTCATTACACCAGACTCCATCCATAGACCGCGTCAGCCTTAGGTTAGGCCAGAGCTGCATAGACACTCGGCCCAAGGGGCAACGCAGCAAATTCATCGGTACAGTTTATGAATCCGCTTAGGTGGTGCTGGCCGCCGCTCCGAGGGGGATACATTCCATCCAATCGGTGAGCACACAAAAGCAATAAAGGCAACATTAGTCATTTATTGGTGCTTATCACGGTAATTGCATTCGCAGCAAAGTAACTTGCTGCAGCGCTGCACCTCTTTGTCGACGACCAGCCACATGTGTGCCATGGGATGGGAACAAAAACCACACCACCACTCTGCCACCACTCCGCCATTACTCGACCAGTTGAGTCTGAAGCGCGCCCGCAGTCGCTGAGGGGAGCACAGATTGATTTTGAATTGGAGATTTCCCATTGTAAGATATTCGGGGGATACGCACTGGGAACCTCCTGGCGGCGATGCAACCTCTTGCCTCGGGTGGACGATGGGCGATTGGCGATGGACGGTGGATGGTGGATGGTGGACGTTTAAAGTGGAAAACGCACTTTAAATGCCGGCCAGGCCATATTTTTATGCAAATGGTCGTGTGTGTACACACGCGCATGTGTTTGGTATTTTTCCGTTTTTGGGGCTTACGGTTCGGCCCATTTCGACAACCGCTTGTCGCGCTGCCCGATCAGCTAGCGCAGATAAAAAGCCTCCGATGGGATGCGGAGGGAGGCTGAGATGCTTCTGCAGCAGAGATTAAGGAAAAACAAATCATGTTTGAGTTTGGCTGCATTCGGCATTCCAGTGGCCGGCTGAGAGTGGTTATTAAGTCGCCCGAAGTACAGACATTTAGTTGTGGCCTTTATGTTGGGCTGGGCTTTTAATAGGTGACATCCTAATTTCTGCCTCGGGCCAGCAAGCAGCAGAACAGGGAGCTTTCCTGGGAGTTCTCCGTGTAATTTGTGCGATTGCAAGAGTGTTATTTGCATAATTCCCTAGGCAGTGGTCTGGGCTGACGACTTCCTGTGGATGCGGTAATTAAGTCGGGATGTGTGCGCATGTTTGCATGGATGAAAAGGGGGAGAGGGCAGCTAAGTATGATGTGTACACATGTTGTGATCCGCAATTCAGGAGAATGGGGTGTGCGCGTGTGCCTGGAATTGGGCATTGCAATGTGATTGGAGTGACAACGAATTGGATGTTTGAATAGAGAGAAAGGGGGGAGACTGTTGATGAGTGGTGATGGAAGATGTTAGAGTTTAGTATGGTTTGACGTTTGTGGATGATTTGCGTACGGGGGGCGGTAGCAATGGGAGTTCTGAATCTGAATCTGGCCGCAGGCAGCTTACATTGTAGCACACAATTGGCTTCTGCAGGATCCTGGATTTTTGCTTCATGCATGGATGTGGAGTGATGAAAGACATGTTCTCAAGTAATGCTCTATTTATTCAACATCGATGCCAAGACCCCGTCAGTAGATGAAGTCTAAGTTCATTCAACATATTCAATGTTCTCTTGACAATGACCTCCAAAGGTCCTTGCCGTCTCAGATACTCGACCAACAAAGGATTTCTTACCAAAGAGATCGTGAATTAACAATGGAATCATTGCCAAACTAAAGAAACACGAAATAATTCCACTAATTTGTGTTCATCCACCCATCGTTCCATTTTCATGGAATGGGGTGAATGTATCTCGAGCATTCCTCACATTCAATCACTCCCACTTCATCGTTCACAAGAGGCCTAAGAAACTAATTTATCAAAGATGCCGCCCGGTAATTGCTTGTGAATCTCTTTCACTCCCACTGTCTTCAGTTCCCTCAGGAGAGAGAATTAAAGAAAAAGGAAGAGGCCAAATCGCATCTTCCATCAGCAGTCAGCTCACCATTCTAATGATAACAAACTTCTACCAATTTATCTACCATCGCTACCTGTTCTAGGCCTCTAAGCATCGCTCCAACAGCTACTGGTTCCACTCCACTCTGCAAAGGTGTTAAGCCTCTATTTTAGCTTAAAAGTGGCCACACCTAAGCCACAAATCGCGGTGCATGCAATTAGCCTGCCAACGAGCAAGTAGCTCGATATGTAACTCAAATTAATTATAATTAAACCTCTGGTGCCTTCACCCCCCTAAACCCCCTCACCCTCTCACTCTACCACCGTGAACGTCGAACGCTTTGTTCCGCGCCTTTGTGCTCGCACACAGTGATCCTTTGATAAGACAAACACATAGAGACACCAGTTAGTTAGCTGTTGCTGTTGTTGTTGTGTCGATTGCTCCAACTCTCAGCCAAATGAGTGCACAATCTAAGCCAATGCGACCTTAATAAATCATTTTTCGCGGCTGATTCGGAGCATGCGCAACCGCCACCCGCCACAGCACCCATACTCAGGTGCGCTACATGCAGGTGTCGCTGTGTACACTGCTACACTGCACACCATGCAACAGCATTCCTCCCCAGCGGCAGCAGCGTGCACCATGGCCGGCATTTGACTGCCGAGTAGCCATTTTGAGAATCGGCGGTTGGCGATCTTGCAGCGCAGGGGCATTTACGTATGCTCGCCGAGTAGAGTATTGTTAATCGATTTCGCGGCTGTGTTATTACGGGAAAATTGGTCGCGGACAATTGAACGATAGAGATACAGATAGAGATACTCTCGGACGGACAGACCGGGAGATAGTGGCTGCAATAAATAATAATTAGGAGGCCATTATGGTTCTGGCGCGCGCTCGCGAACGCGTAAGTTCAGTCTCACGTTGATATAGGCTTTTGTCTTGTTTTTTCGCGCATGCCTCACACCTACAGACGACGGGACAATTGTCAGCGAGTAATTTTAATCGTAACAAATGTTGTTCGGGAATTTTTCGACGGTCTGTGCAGTCGAGCACAATGCGGCCCACTTGGGAGTGTGCTTTGTTTGAGTTTCGCATTGACAACTTAATAGTTGGACGGGGGTTAATGGAGGTCTTGCCAAATCAAATAATTAAAAAACCGGCAACATGTGTTCACATCACCCAGGCAGCGGCGGCGGCGGCGCAGAGAGCTAATCGCGCCGCGCCACCTCCAAAGTGGCGAAGGGGCGTTGTTCAGCTGTGCACAAGCGCACGTAAAATTCATTACTACCGCCAGCACCACCACCACCATCAACATCAACATCACCAGAGAGCATGGCTTCAGTGTTAAACCGAAATTCCAGCAGGGATTTAATTAAAAAGACGGAAAATTAAACGGTCCTCGATGTGGCGGCTAGGCCGAGGTGGGAATGGTCAGTGCAGTGTGCATGGAAAGGTTAAAGGATGCCCGGGAGTGTGGGGAAGTGAGACTTCGGAGGCGTGATTACAATGCTAATTGAAAAAGAAAAAAAACACCGAGGCGATGGATGAAATATTCACTAGGATGTTCGTTGGTGAGGCGCGGGTTAATTGTTTGTTAGATATTGAGGCTGCATGGAGCAGAGGAAAAGGTTGAGGATTTTGACTTATACTTGAGACCTATGACAAGCCCATGGGATCGTTGATGGGGATGTTTATGTGGAGAAAGTACCGAACTGTCAGCGACTGTGCGAGAAGGTGGGTTGCGTTTTGAAGTGCTGGGTGGGTCCCATCAAGTGTTGAAACTCAATTCGCAGTCGAGGTGTGGGGGTTGTGGGAGGGCTTTATTAGTGAAAGGACACACTCGTGCAGTTCAACTTCTGTACAAAAAGCCGAGTGATTAAAGCCGAACTCAGGCAACACTTGGAAGTGACAAAAAGTCGAATCAACGTGAATCCAATTCTCCGAATCATCGTGAAGAAAACCACACGTTTTTCAGTTTTTAAACCCCATTCTCGCTCATAAGGCTAGTTAGGGCAATTCAAACTTCCACCATCAGCATCACCCGCAGCGGAAAACAAAAGAGTTGGTTAGCAAACTCTCCGTCTCCCGACCATCGTATACATCTCACGGAGTCTATCATAAAATTAGCAACCAAATCGATCAATTACTCCAAATAACATAATTTCAAAACTCCCTTTTCTAGCTTCGCCTCAATAACAAACCACTGGCAGCAGCGCAGATCCCGGCCGCAAGACACATCCAATGAAAATGTAAATTTTATGGAGATGCATCCACACCACGGTCTAGGTAGGCAATTTACCCGGTTGTCTATGGACCTTACACGGTGTCTTTAGTGTTTATGCATCTCTCCTCTCATGCATATACAAATCTAGTGCACATGCATACATCGGCGGCGGCGTACAAGTCGGTTGGTTATACGAACGATAGCCGTTGCACCGATTCGTGAAATGTGTCGTCCAACAATATCGGTTTAATTAATTCCTGTCAGATATGTAGCAATGATAAATTTATCACGGGATGCAAATTATGAATAAATTGAAGTCTCTGGTCAATTTGCATGTGCATTTCCACACACTAGACTAGGCGAACGTCTGTGGCGTGTCGCATACGGCATAGCCGCACAGCACATCCTTTGGAAAAGGAAAAACCGTCGCACTGACTGCTGCAATCTGATCGCAGCGAATGCAACAACTCCTTCCTTCTTTTCGTTGCTTGTACAGGCGATGAACTACAAAATGCACTTAGATCGTCTCTTAGTCTTATTGCACTCCGGAGTGATAGACATGGCAGCGTCAACTTTCCCTTCGGACAAATAGACATACGCCATGGACGTTGTTAATTACACGAAGGATTTCGTTTTTTTCGTTTTTTTGCGCCTCTTTCCTTGACAGCTCATGCACGCGTCTCCCACCGAGCACACGGATTTGGTTGAAAGGAAAAAGAAAGTCTCTCCTTGCCGCAAAGGTGACCCCAATTTCAACAGCTGCAGCTCACCATTGTCCTCGGCATGAACAAAAACAATTCGTTTCTTCTCCACTCGCAAAATCATCTAGAGCTACACAATAGCGAGAGGAAATCAAAGCCCAAAATGTCAATTAATTATTTCACCCGATATGGTCAGGCAGAGACAAACGAAAACAACAGAAAAACCAACGACGACCAGCCCGCAACAGCGCTCGAGGAGCCAGAGATTGGACTGAAAACTGTCAACTTGCGCCAGTCATTAAATTTGATAATGCATTCCTGCATTGTAAACGCACCAGAGCGCAGTAAGTAAGTAACTACAAGATACTTGTAGTCTTTTCATGACATTTAGTATTTATGTACCCTGCGGGTGCGCTCTTTGCTCCGAAAATGGGTTACACGAGTGAGCGGAGACCAAGACAAAAACCTGTCATGCGCTACTGAACTCGTTAATAAAATTTCGACATCCAACAATATATCGTCGTCGGAACGCTCAAGAACACACAACAGACGAGAGGCGACAGCCGATGGTGCGTACGCGATCCCTCCCTCCGGCCGAACCATCGAAATATGATTTCCACTTTCGCGTCAAAATTGCCCTCCACTGACGACCGAGCACCGCCACAAGGACGACGACCGTACGACAGATCATTCGTCAAACTTAAATTGAATTCACCTCTCCTCGTCATAATCAATAACTCTGCACAAAGCCCCTCATGAGGTGTTCCCATTTTTGGACGCTCCCGGATGGTACGAGTATTTTCCTCGCCGACACTGACATTTTCTGGTGGAACTGTCAAAAATGCCTACGTGATGCAGATGCAGTCTCTCCCCCCCCACACCTCTTCCCTCATCGGGGTGAGAATTTAAATTGAGTTTCAAATCAGTGTCCATCCGAGTGAGTGCGATGCTGCGTGAATTGGTCTTTCGCGTGGCATACCACACCGCGGTGGCTGTCCGTCAACCTAAATATTGCGTTCCAAATTCCCCATCACCCGTCCCTGAGCTGATCCAGTTAATTGCCAAATACTTTAATGGGTTCCTCACCTACCACGGACTAATGGCGGACTCCTATGGTGCGTAGTGTCGAAAAATTTGGTGCAAAATGCCGCGAAATGAAATTCATTATGCTTTGCGCAACGTCAGCTTCGGTCTGATCCATGTGGCACATATCCGTGAAAAATTGAGATTGTTTTCTTTGCAACGTTCCACCGCATTATGCATGGCAGGTATTTCATTTTTGATTTTTTGGAAAAAAAGAATTTCATTTACATCTGAGTCGACTGCATGTTGGATGTCAGATTGGGAAGGATGGCGAATGAAGAAATGGTAGCCGGTGCAGTGCAGTTGTATCCTGTCATGCTTCTGGATTTTATTTTGACGGCGTGAAGGAGATTGCCAGGCGGAACTGATGGAATGTGATAGTCGCATGGGACTTTGATTTGACATCAAAGAGAAAGAAACATGTGCGTGATGCTGACGTGACCCGGAAAAAATGTATCACTCCAGATACGATCAAATAGTTCTCAATTCGAGTTTTTTTCTATAATTGGGTGACGAGTGAAAAGAAAACACTCGAAACCACTGCAGAGACTTTTTTTTGTAAGAGATTCATTGACCAACGATGCAAGTCATACTTTGGTCTACATTTGCAATCGTCAACTGATCTAAAGTGGATCAATGAGATGCTGAGATTCATTATTTTGAACTAGATTTAAACTGAAACTGGTTGCAAAACGTATTCATTTTGTCTAGAGCTCTTAAAACCCGGATAGATGTACATGTGTTCGCCATTAAAAGTGTGCATTACCAATTTTTACATCTAAATAAGAATATTTTTTTTTGTTTTTGAGTACCCGATAACAGACATTTTCGGGTACCCGATAACAGACATTTTCGGTTACCCGATAACAGACATTTTCTGGTACCCGATAACAGACATTGTCGGGTACCCGATAACAGACATTTTCGGGTACCCGATAACAGACATTTTCGGGTACCCGATAACAGACATTTTCGGGTACCCGATAGCAGACATTGTCGGGTACCCGATAACAGACATTGTCGGGTACCTGAGCTCAATGCTAGTAAGTGCCAAGCTATGACCTTCTCTCGAAAACGTCTTCTTTCACTGCCTAGATCTCTTTTGCATTAAGCCTATTCAATGATCCAGGAATTTCATGTGACCGGGAGCTAAACCTGCTTTCCAACTACGACCAAATTAAAAGCAAAGGTAGTTCCTCTCTGGGTTTCATAAAACGATGGTCGAAAGAGTTCACAGATCCCTATGTCACCACATCTCTCTATACTACCTTTGTTAGGTCATGCAAGCCAGGTCTGGTCACCCTATCATAACAGCCATTCCATCAGAATAGAACCTTTACAGCGTTGGTTTATACATTTCGCATTGCGTGGTCTTCACTGGATTGACCGCAACAACTTGCCCCCATATGAAGACAGACAAAAGCTGATTAACCTTCAAACCCTTACAAATCGATGTATGATAACAGTCCTATAGTCAGTCATATATACTCAAAGCAGTTCATTTAAGAGGGTGTGCCCCTATCTATAAAACAAGAATTTGGTAGCAAATCGAAGAGTCCCAGCTCACTAGCCATCAGACAGGCAATAAGGTAGTTCAAAAACGAGAAATGGCGCCATTAGCATACCCCTGGAAGCATCTGAAGAACAACAACCAGAAGCAACTTTGAAAGTGTTTATTTCTATAAATATTTTCATGAATTCCAAATGACACATTCGCCTTAACAGCAGAAGGGTTTTATAACTTGTTTCCGGTATTTTATTACCCCACAGAGTATAACGAAGCAATTACCTTAAGACTCAAGTTTTATCACTTTCCTGAGTTGAAGTACAGTTGATATCAGCTGCCGTGGATTTGCTGAAGTTTCGTCGTTTGAATCAGTTTGACGGAACCGATTAAACTGCCCACGAAGGGCACATGTAAAACAATAGCCTTGTGTCTAAAAAACACTAAAATCAACACTGACTGCCATTTGATGGTTGAGAATTGTTAGAATTGTGATGAATAGCAAGTGCTAACTCTATAAATTCTATTCGATATTCATGAGCCATTAACATCTGACAGAAGAATAGTTCTAAGCAGAGAAAGTGATTTTTTAAATAGTTTACAGGCATCGCAGGAGAATGGGACTGTTTTATTTGAATCTTAAAACGGGCGAAACACTGGTGATTGGCACTTGATTTAAATTAATAATAATAATGGCGGCGCTACAGTCCGAGGTGGACCTGGGCCTAGCTAGCTGTGCGTGCTACTGTTCTCTCACGAGTGGAGGGGATCTACAGTTTAATGTCGACTCCGAACGGCGAGATTGAGAAGCTTTTTCTAGACAGTTATACTATTTGAGCATTGTCAGTGACTTGAAAGAGGTGGAGACGCGAACAATTTCGGTTTTGAAAAATTGTTGCTTCTGCTGGGATTTGAACCTAGACTGTGAAGGTCTAGTTCGTATGGGCCGATGCACAAACCCACACGGCCACGGTGTCCACTTGATTTGCGGCCCCTTATTGACTTCAAGTGATCTCTCTTAGTTCCTTACAACCAACTATCGTGTACCTCATTTTCATGGCATTACCCAAAAGGATGTTAACCTCTCGAGGTAAGGAGAAGAAATTTCACACAAATCAGTTGAAAAAGACAAAAAATTCCCACATTTCTCCAAAATTACAAGACAATTTCCGAAAAAAAAAAAACAGAAAATTCAACATCAGATACCCAATGTAAATATGAGGAAATTGAAATTTATTTTCGCTCAAGTCCGAACGTCGTTTTCAGTGCGTTGCGCCGAAGTCGATGCGAAATTGGACAATTATGACGCGCCCGCGTTCATATGGATGTGTGATGGAGTCGGATGCCAATCAGTGTCCATAAAACGTTGAGTTCCCAACCCCGGGGTAGAAATGTGACTGTGTAATTGAACGGCTGGCCACGGTGGTATGATTTGAGAATGTTTATGCAAATGAAGACGTATAATTTGGACAGAACTGGCATCTAATTGCGTGTGTGTGCGCATCTCGGTGGATGATGCGCGCACAGGTGAAATCGCTTATATTTACCAATGGATGGGTTCTCGGACGGAGGATGGAGGTCCGTGGCTGTGCTTACCTGCAACGAAAAAAAAGAAAGGAAATAATTTAGCAAAGAAGATGTAATGGACAGTGATGAAGTGGATGGAACTATTAAGCGCGATTTACAAAAGGAAGCATAGTCAATTGGAGATTTAATCACTCAAACGCCGCTCGATATCATGATCATTGTGTCTTCTTTTACTGTAGCTGCTAAATGAAGGCACTGTGAGCCATTATGCTGATTGGTCGAGTAAGAAGATTGAAGGCTTGAATGAGCCAATTTTTAGGCCTCTTCTATCCCAAAGATGTTTGCACATGACTTAGCGACTATTCTTACGAACTATTCTTTAAAGAAAAACGTATTCTATTAAATCTGAACTAACAAAAACTAAGAGAATGCCTGTGGGGATGCATGGGAGCAGAATGTTCAACTGTGAAGGGTCTTCTGACTCAGTTTCAGACGATTTGGTTGTTCAGCTTTACGACGCATCCAAAGTCAGGTTTTTTCTGATATTTTTTTTTCTGAGATTTTTTTGAAACTATTGGTGCACTCAGACTCAAAACTGGGCCATTGTACTGCCAGGTAGCAATCTACTCCAGTGCCGTCAATTTGATCCCAACGGCAAATGGTGACTGGACCAGATTCGATTTCACCGGGATTCGAACCTGGGACCTCTCTAACTTGGGGCAGGTACTTAACCAACTGCGCCATCCAGTCGTACTTCAGATGAGTTACTTAAAGAATCAGATATCTTTCTTGAAACATTAGTTTGGAAAGAGTGATAAGACGGATAAAATTAAATGAAATTCTGCCATTTTCCAGTAGGAAACCTTGGTAGACTTAGGTGTGAGTTGTCAATCTCACACCTCACCGCGTTCTTTTCACTTGTACAACATAGCTTGAATAATTTAGAGAAAATCTTAATATTTTCCAGTTTTTTGGGCAACATTCAGACAAGGGCTCCATAGGTAGTTGAATAGATTGCGTTTTCAGAGCATGAACTTTCACTCTTTTTGAATGGAAACTTTTAAGTTATGCGATCAAACTTGGAATTTGATGTGATTACCATAGGCCGCTGTCGCATGCATTTCAACACTTAAAGAGCATGGATGTGAGTTTAAAGCAAATACCAGTAGCTCATGTAACTTTCGTTGACGAAGGATTTGATTTGATGTTAAGGGCAGACAGGAGATTGTTTATAAAAGACAAACATGCAAGTAAACGATCCGAAAAGGATCCATCTCAAAGCAACCAATGGATCAAGCCACCACTTTTTGTCTTAAAGATGGATTTTATCTCGTGATTCGCCAAATAGAAGGTGGCATCCTTTAGTCAGTTTTCACTTTTGAAAAGGAAATAATACCCAATTTTTGGGATTTGACCTTATTTCACGTGACCAACAAATCCTAACCTAACCACCAATTGAGGCCCTATTGTGATACAACGCCTTTCTAGTGTCGTTTGGCCATCAAAGTTCGTCAAGAATCTGAGGAATCAAACTTGAACGTGTAAGAACGTTTAAAGAAGAGTAATTCCACTCGACTTTCTTTCGCAAAAGATTGATCTAGCACTTGCTCTGCATTTGCTTTTTTTCGTCTTCTTCTTTGTAAGGCACTACAGTCCGGGGAGAACATGGGCCTAAACCAACAAGCCTACAACGCTTTTTTTGTTAGCTGCCTCTAAATGCGCACACCAAGTTAGTTGTCATTCTCCACTCTTGTGATGGATCTCAATCGTGGACGTCCTCTGCTGCTTTGTTCCATAGGTTCTGAGTCAAATTAAATGTTCAAGAAATACCTGCGCTCTATACTTCTCACTGAGACCTGGGGCTCTATCAAACTTTAGAGTTACGTTTGCCGCTTTTGAGTATTAAGCTCCTCTTAAGTCACTAATTCTGCTTCTAGAGTGTACTTTGTTCGCCATCAAGGCCGAAGATGCATAACACTCGCAACAAGGCCGCTTTAACACTGAACTCAATTCTCATGGACTGCAATATGAAAAATGATTAAATCGATGTCAAAGTCAGCCCACTCGCTCATCGATTTTTGTTCAGAGATAAGAGTTTGTGTTCTTTGTGGTCTTAACAATACGCAAAATTGGTACAATCGGAGTGGGAGAATCAAAAGATAATTTTTAAGCTTCCGATGCACCAAAAATGTAAGTGCTTGGGGTATCTTACGAGCCGTCAGCTGCATAGTTTCATGCTCTAAAAAAAATTATGAAAAATGACTCGATGTATAGTCATCATTAACGACCTTTTGCGCCTAAAAATGCCTTAACAGGATTTGCAGTACACCCCGCCTAAGCAAGATTGGGGCAAATGGGAAATAATCCAGGGATATCTACGTTGACAACAATAACTCAAGAAATTGATTTCCAGCAGCAGGCTACTTTCGGTAAGGGAATTCAAAGTCGATGGTCTTTGAGCCGACACGGATAATTGTTTTGAAAGCCAACATCGAGCGCAAGATTCATACGGCCCCATCAACATAAAAACTTCCACGTCTCTCGATTCTCCTCAAAGAGGTGCACACCATGTATCCACCCTAGACCAACTTCCTGTCGCTTGATGAAATCACTTAATCCCAGTTACAATTATCAGGCCATCATTTGTCCATACATCACGTGCCCTGTCAAAACGTTACGTTTACACCCGCTCAAGGGCCTTCTTTTCATCCCACGGCAACGACGGCTGTTAATCGACTGTCTCTACAGAGGTTAAGTGACGCGAGAATCCAGTTCCAGTTCCTCCCACTTTAGGGAAAGGCCTCACAAACTCCCACTGCGCCCTGGATCACTCAGACGCGATCGGCTATCGCCTTATCTAAAGTTCACTGTTAGCCGTCTCACAAAGCCCACATAATCGATCAATTCCCTGGTAGGTGATGTCCGCCCGCTCGCATCTCGGCCCGGCAGTGGACCGTGGCTAATCCTCCACCTCCGAAGCTGCAAAATAATAATTACCACATCCTCTCCCATCCAGGGCCAATGCGCCGCCAATTGATATCCATCTCTGATTCTATTGTTTGGCAGCGTTTCGCCTTCAACCATTAGGATCCCACCACACCGGCTACACGGCTACACATGAGTGCGCATTGTTCCAGGCCACTTAGGAGCTAAGGCGTGCGCCAATTGACTTCATTTTGCACCGACCATATGCACCGCAGACGTGCACAAACGAACCGAATAAGTGCGCGAGAGCTAACTGCGAATAGTTGCTCCTTTGAGATGCCTATCTGCGCATTGTCTGAACGCGCGCAAGCGTACTACAATAGTACGTATGTACCTACTGCAACTTCTGCTGCTCCTCCTGCTCTACGAGCGTGCAATCGCCCTCCGCATCAGGAGCCCATCGCGAGGAGATCTCGCTCGCTCCCCCCCACCCGAAACAGCAGCATGGCATCGGATCGGATCGGATACCGTCAATGGAATCCTCTCGATCGAGCCGCGTGTGCGCACGGGGAAGGCATTTAAATTTCTGCGATGGGTTTGGCGTGAATTCCGTCGAAACTGCCACACTCCGGGGCCCCGTAAGTGGGAATAAAAGGGTGATTAGGCATCACAAAATGGGTAATTGGTCAGTGAGTGCGTCTGGGAGTAGTGCGCTGTGACATGAGCGATGCATTAGAGACCATGTGTTGAGTCTGAACAGGCCTGCAGACACGGCTCCTCCGAATCGGAGCTTGACTGCGACTGGCGCAGATGCCGGGGGTGAAGGTGCAAAATTTGAATGGCATTTTGGGATTTGTGTCGAGTCATTTGCGCCATTAACGTCACGGTGTGCGTTTGGGAATACCGTGATGGGATCGCGCGGCGGCGATGCTGGGGTTGTGGGTGAAGCCGCTAAGTGATGCAGAGTATCTGAGAGAGTGTGTCGAGAGTGTCGGGTGCGTGGTGGCATTTTAACAATGCATGGCAGGGGCGTTAGGAGTTCGGAATTTTGCATTTCGCTAGACGTGAGAGGGCATGGATACACGTCGAGGCGTGGGAAGCGTGTGTGTGTGTGATCACCGATCGCAGGGGAGAGATATGCCTCTTGATGGATGCCTTTTGACAAAAGAATCTTAACGGTTGGGGCCTTTGATGGAATCGTGTGGATGATAAATGTGAAACGGAAATTATGATTTCTCAGCAACTTTGTGTTGATTGGTCTTGTGGCGTTTTCTCATGCTGTTGAGATGGACAAATGGATTTTGTCTTAAGTGAGGGCACGAGTCACGACGAGTGGCATCTTCGACATTAGTTGGGGGCAGTGATTGCGACGGGCTGTGGGGGGGTTTTGTTTCATGAGATTTTATGAATTAGATAGAGAATGGGAGGAGGTGGACGTGCCATCACTTAATCAAATCTCAGATTTATTCTTTTTTAGACTTTGTGTTGGATTAGTCTTTGCATTCAAAGAAGTGCTGTGTTAAACTTTTGGGATATTTCTAACGACCTTTTGTCGAAATAATTTGCGGATTTAAGAAGTCTCATAGTTAGCATCTGTCATAAAGTGAACCGCGGCACGATTGTGATGTGTCGTACAACCAACAAGACGTTTTGCTTAAAAAGAACTACTTTCATACCATTGTGAAAACGAGCGATGAAGTGGAAACATTTCTATTTGTAGAATACCAAAGGATCATCAAAAAAAAGAGTCAAGAAATCATGTAACCGGAACCGAAATGGTGGAAAGTAGCATTAATTCAGGCGCAGATCCTCCATGGATCGATGGCCACAGAAGTGAGTAACATTCAATTATCCTTGTGCTATTGCGTCGTATTTTTTCGAAAATGAAATTGTTTCAGTGACCAAACCAACAACTAACTTTAATTTTAAATTATTTCTTTGGGCGTGGACGACATGGATTGTATGCCACACAGCTAGTCAGTCAATGGCTCTATTGAGTGACAACTTTTTGGAACATTTAAGAAAATGTAGGAATCGCACGGTTCATCTCTGTTAGAATTCCTTCTTTTGTGCCTTTGTCCCAGGCTCCATCATCGCTTCACGTACTAAAATTTGGTGTTATTCGCGAGATACACCCGCAATTATGCCAAAACCTGATGAAAACTTAGTTAAAAGAACGACTATTTGTAGGCACTGCCAAAATGGATATTCAATCGATTTTTTACTCCATGCGTACTTCAGAAGTAAGTGCTGCTGTAAGCGACTGGATGGCGCAGTTGGTTAAGTGCCTGCCCCAAGTAAGAAGGGTCCCAGGTTCGAACTCCAGTGAAATCGAATCTAGTCAAGTCACCATTTGCCGTTGGGATCAAATTAATGGCACTGGAGTGGGTTGCTACCAGGCAGTACAATGGACCAGTTTTGAGTCTGAGTTTTCCAGTTTACTCCGAAAAAAAAATGTTGCTGCAATCCGCATCTGGGCAGCAAAAGTGCGCAGCAAAAGTACGCAGCAAATGTATTCTGCTTACAATGCAAAAGAAGAACCGAACAACAAATCATTCTTTGCCTTCGCAACTGAATTGCAACGAGTCACGAACTGAACTGGACAAGATTTTCTGGTCACTTCAGTATTATTTAGCCAATTTGTTTACTAGAGGCAGTGGGTTCTTCTTTTGGTACAGTGTTACTCAAATAGAGTAGGTCAAATAGACCTACTTGATCTAAGTCTATGTTAATCATTTCTAGTTACCCCAACAACCTGTAGTGTTTGGCCCGATTGTAGCCGCCTTCGAACTGATCAAGCTACTTCCACTTGCCTAGATCTTGGGGTTCACTTTCACCTACAACCAGTAGTCTAAGATTCTAAGACACTCTTGACTAGCTGTTTCTAGTTCAGCACGCCAAGTTGCGTAACCTTTTGTTTAACTTGTGTGCACAATATTTATTGTGGTCGTTTCTTGTTACGTTATGGTACAAGCGTGTTGTCGAAAATTGGACGAAATATCGAATGACGTTGGGAAGGTTGGTTGTTTTTCCCATGTAGTTGACTTAGCCCTAAATAGATCCATTGCGGCCACGTATATCGTTTGGAGATTAGCGAAAGTAAGAAAGTAACACTTTAAAGTTTATAGAGAGTATATAGTTCCGGTTTATAGCTGGTTCACTGTTTGTGAAAATGCGAATATCACGAGCGGAAACAAAATTCCACTTAAGCCAGGATGGTGCTTTACGAATAATCTGCCTCGAAAACTTCAATAATCAGGAAGGCAAAAGGAGAGATACCCAAAAGGTTCATGCAAATGCACTGTGCTCACTGCACATACCGAAGTTCGTCAACCGATGGGGCAAGCATCACCATTCGTTTTTGTGCCATCACTTCGCGGGACTAGAATGTTTTGAGAGTATTATTGCCTTGGAGAGATCCTAGAACGTCGCAATATGAGTCGGCACAAAAATGCAGGTTGTTCCCTTGGTAAAGAAGTTAAACAAGTCTCTTAAGTCTCTTCATGTTATTGGAAAAAGTGCTACAGTTAGCAGATTTGAGGAGGAAAAGTTAGGAGCTAGAATTTAAATACTAGGATCATTGGGGATAGAAAACAACGTATGCTCTGCGCCAAATTTTCGATATATCCGTGAATAATCTACACTTGAAGAAGTTTTCGGTGTTGTCCAGTGTGATTCACTAACCATTAACTCTCCGGTAAAGTTTTGGGGGATTAAATCCTCTATATATAACAATAATTATAATGGCGGCGCTACAGTCCGAGGTGGACCTGGGCCTAGCTTCTCAGCAACCACTCGTGTTGTGCGTGCTATTGTTATCTCACGAGTGGAGGGGACCTACAGTTTAATGCCGACTCCGAACGGCGAGATTGAGAAGCTATTTCTAGACAGTTATACTCTTTGAGCATTGTCAGTGACTCGAAAAAGGTGGAGCCGTGAATAAATGTTAGGTGCTTTTTCGGGAATCGAACTGACAACATCAAGCGTAGGATTTTCTGGGCCGTAGCGTTGGTTATCTTTCGCTCTACATGACCTAGCCATCTGACACGGAAGACTCGAACTTGTTTAACCAAATCGATGCCGCTGTTCAGCGAATTCTTCTTTCAGTCTGCTGCTCCAAACACCATCAGTGCGAAATCATAGGTTGAAAAATAATCCAAGGACTTCCTTTCGAAGCGACCGAGAATCTCCTGGACTGATTTGGTCAGTGTCCAAGCCTGCCCAGAATAAAACCCCCAACATGCCTCCGTTTATGTCCATATTTTACTAAAGTGTAGGGACATATATATAACCTTTTGAAAACTGTCTTATGAAGCATCAGACAGATGCAAATCCAAAAAATCAGAAAGTCAGAAAATTGCCCCAAAATCATCTTCTGAACACAATCCACCATCGGTGCATAAATCACAAGTCCATAGCGCAATAAAAATTCCTTCGTACGTGGGTCGACTTATAAGGCCATCCCATCCATCACATTCCATTCGGAATTTTCACTTAGTCGACGATCGTTTCCCTTAAGCCAAGAGGCCACAACCACTTAATGGGCGCAATTTTGCTAATATCAACAACTTATCCCGCGTCCACTTACATCAGTGCCCCACAAAAGTGTGAATTACAACGGTTTTCCCTAGCAAAAGCCCTTCGCCCAAACCATGATTACACTTGATGATCACCTCAGCGCTGGCAACCTGCAAGCCTGACACCATCACCGAAACGAGCAGAAGAAACAAAAGGAAAAACGAAAAACTCCCACAGCCTTCGGAGCTCGGCCTCCGCCTAATTTGGGAGAAGCCATCGTATAAATCATTCGAATCGACATTTGGTTGAAATTTTGACCTCGATTTCGCTTCTGAAGCCGTCACACAGCGCCGACACCGACACCGACACCGGCATCGACTCGGACAGCCCATTTTGGAAGCCCACAGTAACAATGTAAAAAATTTACAAAATTATTGTAATTTCCTCACCCATTGGTTTCTCTCCTTTCCGACGGTCCTGATAGGGATCTCAAACAATTCACCAAGGAGTGCACCTTGAGCAACACCAATCACCCCTTCGGTTGTACACACACACGTACACGCGAGTGGAGGACAAGTACGACAAGGAGACAAAAAGAAAAAAATCAAAAAGCGAAAAGCGGCGAAAACGGCGAAAAACACTTGGTCACGAATTGTGTTGATGGGGGTTCCAGGCTTGAACTGCTGTCGTTTCTCCTTATTTTGGTCACTTTTTGCATTCTCTCCTGCAACCGGGCACCTCGCCTGGACAGCCATCAGCGGCAGCAGTCGACCAATCGGCCGATCGAGCGACTCGACGGCGTGCGGCTCCTGCACTAACAACACAAAGACCAACAATAACTGCCAATAAATCAATACACTCTACCAGGGCACGGTCTTCTTTTGCACTTTTCTCTCGCGCTTAATCGCCCTCGGTTGTGCGCTGCATCGGGGTGCGGATTACCACTGCAGCGAGCGGGGGACCACGCTGCCCCCATTGTGTATGGGGTTCTCCGTTCGGCGGCACTGGGACGTGCATTGTCAACTGATTGTGAGCGGAATGTGCGTGTACCCCGAGAGACATCTCTATCGGAGCTCTCGCCAGCCAGCCAGCCAGGCAGCCTAGATCAATGACAGTCTTTCGCAGGTCCCCAGCGGATGACCATTCATCAGCGGAGTGGAGCTTTCCTATGGGGGCTGTGCATTGTTTGCCAGAGCTCGGCGTTGTCAACACCTAAGCCGGTCGCACGGAATAAATCAGTGTCACCACTCCATTCCATTCCCGAGAGGTGTTATAGTTCATCCGAAACACACACGCAAGCGGTCGGCCGCGGCCAGGTGTTCTCAGTCACATCCTCGACGAGCTGGGGAAATTCATTATCCATTCTGGCTCCGAAAAGTTCAAGTGCTCAGCTTGACCGTTGGATAGTAATTGAATGATTGATTGATCGGCGTTAGTGAGTCATAGTCAACGCACATTGTTATCTAGGCAGAAGGGGGCCCATTATCCGAGTGCACATCTGCCTCCCGCCCGTCCCCCAGTCCCCCTGTCAACCAACCACTCCATATGGGCAATGATGACTCCACGAATATTGCCATCCATTTGGGAGTTGACCTCAGGTCCACGTGTCTCGGGGCGATTTCCATTTACAATGCGATGCGATGTGATGCGCGTCGAGTCGAATTGAGCACTCCTCAGCGGCGGCGGTGTGGTGGGACGTGTCGTGTGGGGTGCGGGTAATCTTACGCAGCGGGGCACTTTGCAATTTCTTGATTAATTGGTCGGTCCAGCTCTTGGTCCGGCCGAAGTCAGTGATGTGTGCTGCGTTGCGTTATGCATTTCCTGAGTCTCGAGATGGGAGACCCATCAGGCGAAGCGATAAGCTTTTTGGCGGCTGTGTGCAGCTGATGAGGTGAGATTTTTGAGTGCAGATAACAAATGCGGAAGATATGAGTTTGGGAATGATGTTGTCTCGTATGTTGGTTTGGTTGTCTGAACTCACTGATGATTGGGTCATGACCGGCGATTGGCGAGTGCAAGAGGAGTGGGGCGCTGGGCATGGGAATTGACTTTGGCGGGTGAATGAGTGTGCGCATTTCGAAAGTGGTTATGATTGATTTGGTTGTGTCTTGAGAAGGATGCTCATGCAGATTCGCACGAAGTGGACACAGATCATAGCCGGAGGCTGGGGAAGGCTTCAAATTTGTTGGCGATTGGGTTGTAAATCAAAAACGATGTCAATCAAGGGGATTGCTTTAACGGTAAGGTGTTAGGTTTTTTCTAGAACCTGTTTTTGTTTTGAGCAGTGGGAAGAGATGGGCTGATTAGCATTCTCTACCTTCTGCAGTTAAACTTGACCATATTTCTTAAAGAATTTCACAGCCTCGGGAATGCTGGTGATGCATCTGCCAGAGGAAGGACGTGAAACTGCAGCGACACAGCTCTAATTATGGATTCAAATATCAGGATAAGAGGAACAGACAACAAATGGTACGAGTATATCCTCGTAAGAAACCTAAAATTGGTTAAACGAATGCTTAAAGGGTTCAAGGACACCCTAACTAAGTCAATGCATTTAATGCTGCATCGCAAGCAAAGTCCTAGGGGCCACTTAAAAAAGGGAATAAGAAGACAAGGAAGTTGCCGTAGTATACAGAGTGAACATTTACATTTTGCGCTCGAATTAGCCAGTAATTTGGTCAATTGCGACTGTTGCCAGACAGGTAGGTTAGGTTGGCTACATCCCACAAGGATGGAATGCACATAGAGAACCATTGTGCGTCACGTGGATCACCAGAAGGTTTATCCATACATATACTCTATTGGTAGCATTGAGGCTAAAGGGCGAACTCTAATGGCCGTAAAGAAACTTGAGAGAACTGAAGCAACAGAGCGAATACATAAAAATCATACACTGTGGCTGTAGTAACTTTTTCGTCCAGTTTCGTTAAGTTCGTTCAGTTTCGTTAAGTTCGTTCAGTTTTATTAAGTTCGTTCAGTTTTGTTAAGTTTCTTCAGTTTCGTTAAGTTCGTTCAGTTTTGTTAAGTTCGTTCAGATTCGTTAAGTTTGTTCAGTTGTCCACTCACGCTGGGCAAATTGGATTGCTCTCTACGTATACAAATGTCAGTTGACAACTGAATTCTTCTTAAATTTCTATAAGCAATTATGGACACTTTAAAAATTGACGATGTTTCTGGTTATATTTCGTTTGCTTTTAACATAAACTTAAGCTTTTGTTCGGCTAGTGTAGTTGGCAATAACTATGAATCGAAGTACAGTCGACTCCCTCTAACTCGAACTAATTTTGATATCCCGTGAAAATTCGACTTAGAGAGAGGCGACTGCATATTATTGTGCATATCTTGATGTGATCGCAGTGATTGTCGAAGGAGACACCTGCATGCGGTTGTCTTCAAGCCAGGTTCATCTTCTTTGAGTATCGCTTGAGGCATGGGTGTCAATCATGCAAGAAATTGTTGCTTGCGTTTCAATGTCTAGATCAGAGTCAAATTATAAAAAAATTACTGCCTGAGATTTTCGGCTACCGTGCCTGGCCTTAGGAAGTTAACGAAAGACTCATAAACTGCTACTAAGTGTCACAGAATGGGAATTTGAACTCGACAAAGACTTGAAAATTACGCTGATTGAGTCACACGAACATTCGTTTATTATTATTAAATAATCATCGAACTTACCTTGTCGGACCCAGGTTTTCTGTAAGACATTGTTTTTGCACAATACATCAGAAATACCCTAACCCTGCTAGAGCTTCCTCTACCTCTGTGGCTGCGCCTTTGTCGGGCGCCATTAATCGCCATTAACATTTTTTTCCTATTATCAACCAAGAAATTCTTTATCTGACTAATGTACGTCAAGTACTAGCTTCTCTCGAACATTGAAGTTGAACTGAAACAGGTGACCTATTCTAAGCATCTTTGACCGCGTTGCGATATTCCTCAGAGACATGCTCATCAAGGGTAAGCCCATTTTCACGGAAGTCCATTTGATCTTCAAAGGCTCTCACTTACTTTTTAGACCAGCGACTCAGTGAGAGTGTGAGACTGAGCATTTACCGCCTTTTATCCTTGACAGTCACGGGCATCCAGCCTTTACTCAAACGTTTGCCAGAATCATTCGTGTGCTTGCTATTTATGAATCAAACAATTGCTGCCCTTCTTCAGCTGAATGAAGTTCGATCGAATTTTCTGAAAGCGGTAAGGTGCAACTTCACAGCAAGATACTTGCAAAGATGTTCCCATTTCAATTCAGGACGATGCCACTGAACTGTTCTTGCAAAAATCCCTCACCTTCCTTCAAGATCTCTCTCCTTTCAATACTCCATTGGCCATAAGGATGTTCACTCTGCCCTTTGCCCTACAAAATTTCTCCACAAACAATGAACCCTCCATCGGCCAATTCATCGGTCCCCAAATCGATGCAATAACTCATGCAACTCTATCCTCCGTAACCTCGGAATAATCCAAGCTGATGTCTTGATCTTCAGATAAATCCAATCCTTAGACTCGAACAGAATCATCCACCGCCCACCTTCCCCCATGCACCACATGCATTCACTCCGGACCATCGAGATCCTGCGCAGATACGTGAACAAGCTCATCCGCTTCGCATTCTAAATGTCCCTCAGTACAGGAATGAATGCCAGTTCGAAAAGCACCAGCAACGACAACAGCAGCCACCGCACCAGCTTCTGTTAAAGAAGCCCCACAACAGCATGTTCACCCCATGCTGGGCTCAGGAAAAAAAAAACCGAAAAAAATGAAAAAAAAAATCACGCCGAAACGAATTCAAGCCCAATCCCATCCACATCTTCATCTCTCGCTCTCGAATCGTTCCCGCTTGTGCGGATGCTATACAACCGAGCCGAACAATGAAAGTTGCATTTTCTTTCACCGAAATTGTTCGCGTGGACATTTTCACCTGACCTTCTTCATCGCCATCCTCTTGCGGCGGCTGGCGGCGGTGGGTACTGCTGATGTGTGGTGCTGCTTCTCCTGCTGCCGCTGCTGATGGCGATGGCGGTGGTGATGGTTGGGCTGGTGGAAGTCGCAGAAGCACCGCGCTCAGACGTGGTTTGGTGTCCATCTTCGCTGAGATTCGAGATTCGAGATGAATCTCAGAGCCGGCAGGCAATTGTATACAGCGCCATCATCCATTATAACTGCGCATAAAAATGGAAAACGGCCGAACGACGATTTATCCATCCGTTAAGCAATTTTTGTACCGTTGTACCACCTCCTGCTCCCACCCTCATCGTTCCTAGTCGGCCACCTCCTCCGCGTCCTCCTTCGGTTCGGCAGAGGTGCGTCTCTCTCGCTCTCTCTCCTTGGCTGGCTCTGCGCCTGTCTTACGAGTGCGCGCGTCCATTGATGATGGCTAGATGGGCCGTTGGCCAATAACCAATTTCACAATGAGTGGATGCACGGGCACCCTCTCTCGAGCGTGGACTCCAACGGGCGAGTGTGTATGCACATACGGTGCAGGTGTGTCTCGGATGGAGCCGCTTTATTGAATTTATGTAGGAAGTCCTCTCATCTCACACCATGTCTTGGTCTCTAACAAGACGGCGGCGACCGATGGGATGTGCTGCGCGCAACGTACAACGGCCAACGGACGACGTCTGCTTCCTCGTCATCGCCAACGTCCAATCGCTTGCAGTGTGCCTCTGCTTCTCGTCTTCCTCTTTGTTTATCATTCTGTTCAAGGTGCAGGCAGGATATTATAAATTAAAATGTTGGATACCCTAACTCACACACTCAGCAGACTCCAGAATGAGAAATCACTCTAGTCGCTACCGTTGCCGTCAGGCTGCAGGGAGGAAAAGCCCCCAAAATGAATTCCCCCTCCGGCGGGTATCTCCTGGTCTGATTTATCTTCCATCCAGCGTCCACGGAAGTTATGTGCACCTCCTTCTTCGAAACCATGTTGGTGGCATCACATGCACCACCGCGCCACAGCCGAGGTGTTTACTAATGAGCCTTGTTAGGTAATTTTTGCGGTCTGCTCTCGTTCCGCATACCGTAGAGTCTTCCCATTCGCGGCCACATTCATCTTCCCGAGGTACAGTGCTCTGGTTTTAAGTTCTCCCTCTCCGGCGATCCGCTCCAGATTAGACGGAACATTCCACCCAGATCGGTGCCCCGGCGAGCTGAGCCGAGGTAAGTATCTCTGAAATTTCGGCGACCCCGGCCATTCCGTTCCGATTAAGGATTACAACACAAATTAAGTGATACCCCCGTGGCTCTTGCGATGGTCGGGGAGAGAAGGGAAGAGGGGGCTTCGCCATTCGAGTGAACGCCCAGAATCTTGATAAAGATTGCAGAGTCCTGCGGTCCAAGACAAATGTCGTTGGGACACACGCCCGTCCCTGGTGTCGGTGTCATAGCGGTGCGCCCGGGCGGTGTCTCGGTGTGTCGTCATGGCATAGGTTTCTAGGTGCCGGCTCGGACCGCGGGCGATCGCACAAACATTTTTTTCCAATTATTTTGCAACATTGCTTCATTAATCATGTAAATGATAAATCTGTGTAAGATGTCGCAACTCCGACGATGTTTTTTTTGTTGCGTCTCTTTTACTTTGTAAGCGGAGACAAGCATGTGCAGCATGCAGCATGCAGCTTGAGGTAGGCTCAGGTAATTTGTTGCGGCATCGATCGTTGGCGGCGGCCCCTCGTCGGAGCAAGAGAGCCTATTGATTTGGATTCCAGAATGGGTTGCATTTGTCAACAAGTGCATAGCTCCGATGAGATGCAGGTGTAGATAGTGTGAGGCATACATCATGCGAATTGACACTAAGTGCGTTGAGCGGAACAAGCTTTTGTGATTAACACGCAAAAAAAAGTAAAGAAGACGTGCTCGTGGTCTCCACTGGCTGCGGCTTAAAGATGTTGACAGGGCTGCAGAGCGCATACATTGTTTGACGACATGTCGTTGCTTGTTGGCGACGAAGAAGAAACGTGTTTCGGAGATTAATAAAGACGGTCCGCCGAGTGGAGTAAAAGTGACATCTTCGATTGTGGGAAGGCCTTGATTGGATGGTGGGGGAGGGGGGAGTCTGCCAGCCGGACTTGCCATGATCACTGTGGACGCGAGTTCGGCAAACAGATTGACGTACAAGCAAGCAGGTCCCACATTCGTTAGCACTTGCATTGACGTTGGCATCTTACAAGTGATTTTTTGCACGACCTCCTTTGTTTGTGTCACTGGCGCTCTTGAGAAGCGGCGGGTTGGGTGCAATTATTTTCTGCAATATCGTGCAGAGGCTTCTTATCGTAGGCTACTGGGGGTTTTTTGTGAGAGACTGCAGAGTGTGACCTTCTGGAGTGGAAACTGCACGTTTGTAAATGCTTAGGTCGGGTCTCTTTCAATCCCTGACTCCATTGTCCATTCTTTCGGGCTTCGATTGAATGGTCATGGTTATCGTTTGCCATAGAAATATAGTATTTAGTGAGTTGTTTTTGAGTCAGAATGTGGGGGGAATAATGTGGTTTCAGTTTCAAGTTGACATCAACTTTTGAATTGTTCATATTTTTATTTGTCCTTCAATAATAATAATAATGGTGGTCCTACAGTCCGAAGGGGACCTGGGCCTAGTTTCTCAGCAACCACTCGCGTTGTGCGTGCTATTGTTCTCTCACGAGTGACTCACGATTCCGAACGGCACGACTCGGAACGGCCGAATCTAACCTGTTCTTGGAGTTGGAACTGAAGACACCTGGCTAGACTCATGTCGCTCCGCAGCCCGTACAGTTCGTGGTTTAATCATCTCCTCCAATCACCATCAACGCAAACAGGACCAAAAGACCGCACGCAGAACTTAGACGGATGGACCTTGTCAAAAGGGCCTAGAAGCCTTTAGTCTGTTCGAGAGGAATCTCCTGGTCCCATTTCCGTGGATATTGAATGGAGAATAAGCTTCAACTGCAAATTTGATCGCTTGTACATCGATTGCCCAGGCGCCAATGCCTTAAGCCTCTGGACCATGCGGTGCAAAGAGACACGACAGCTTCGGGCCGAAAGGTCTTCTAATAATAATAACCCGTAAGGATAAGGCAGTTGGGAACGACCACAAATACATACGTTGACGCGCACAAGTCAAAATGTGTAGCAATACCTCAGACTTTCTGGTAAAGCAATGAAAGAGGACATACCCCTCAATTGTTGATAGTTTTATGAGGTACAGTTCTTTTAACCAAGACAGTTGACTTGTCTGATTGGACTTAAGCAAAGATATCTGAAGAACCCGTCAACGAGAAGGTTCATTCAGATGACTAAGTTGATGGTTACTGGAAGTTTCACGACATTTTTATGAGAACCTGGTACCGTTTTGGTGGTAAGAGTGCTTTAGATTGGAATGCCTGCATTGTGACTGTCCTAACGTCACGAGTTAAGTGCGACATGATTTAAATCTTGTGCTATCCCCCTAAAGCATAACCATAAAGCCGCCTCAGCGAACAGCCAGGCTAAAGTTCACAGCCTGCACACCAAGCGGAGTGAGTTCTGAGTTAGTACGAGGATAACGTTGAAATAGGTATTCACAATATCAACCACCCTGACTTAAGGATCCGCGTTCACGATTGCTGGAGTTTTTAAGCTTTAGGCTTTTTGCATTACGTCATTCTTTGTGTCCCTACGTGGGTGAAAACCACTCACTCATTAGTTTCAAACAATTTTGAAAAGTTCCTGATTGTCGAACAAACTGCCTGACTCTAACTTCAGCAAACATCACTGGGAAACAGGAAAAAAATCTCCTTGCAGGTTAAAGACTTTTCAAAAGGATCATCATTTAACCGACAAAGTGTTGTCTTTCTTCTCTCATTCTGTCATTAATTTGGAATTTTGTTAAAACAAAATTTTTCTCAATTTCTCTTGTAATAAGCCAGTCGCAAACGCAAGTCGTAATAAGTTGACCTTCGGGCGACTTCCCCTTCTTTTAGCATGTCCGGGTATTTTGCAGTCCAAATCATAGCAGATGAAACGCAGCCGTGTCCAGAAACGTCAAGGCTGGAAAATTACCATAGTTTAGGCTTATTGGGCGCCGTGGCGTAGTGGGTAGGTGCGTCGACTCCTACGCTCGAGGTCGTCGGTTCGAATCTCGAAAAAAAAACATCAAACATTTTTTCACGGCTAAACCTCTTTCGAGTCACTGACAATGCTCAAAGAGTATAACTGTCTAGGAAAAGCTTCTTAATCTCGCCGTTCAGAGTCGGCATTAAACTGTAGGTCCCCTCCACTCGTCAGAGAACAATAGCACGCACAACACGAGTGGTTGCTGAGAAGCTAGGCAGAGGTCCACCTCGGACTGTAGCGCCGCCATTATTATTATTATTATTAGGCTTATTGACAAGAGTTCCTTTTCTCTCTTGTAATGTCAGGAATTAATTCCTTAATCTGGCTGGTGTCCAGCATTACCCTTCGACTGTCAACTTGCACTAGAAAGTTCCCTTATTTCTCCAAACAACTCCACAACACCAGGTGACTCATCAGCACCTGTGACCTAATAACATACAGATTCCCACCGGCTAGTGTCCTCATTTGAATGTCACACCCAGTCACAGCTTGAAAACTTTTCATGCCTGAGTGTCCTACCACCCAGTCTCAGTCGCACCACCTCCGCCTATCCAAACCCCCTTCCATCAGAGAGTCTGACATTTAAATTTCTTTGCCTCTCTCACGTCAAAACGGAACAAAATCGCATCTCACATCTCCACATGCCCGGCTACAGAGTCAGCGTGCATCTTTCAGGCTCAGCTCAGCTAGATTTCCATCATCATCACGATGTGTGCGGTCGCCGCTTTATTGATAGACGGACCGAGAAAATTCCTCCACTCGTGTGCCGGCGGTGGGTGTTGCAATGACCGTTCCACCTCACTTTGTAATCGATGCTGCTACAGCGGCAGTGGCGGCGGCGTCAGTTGCGGTTCCAACCGTCACTCTATGTGTGTGCTCTATGAGCACACAAACGCGGCGGCGGCTGGCGGCTGGCGGCCGTGGGAACTTACGACTGTGGCCGGACTATCAGATACGCAAATTGTTGCATGCCATCGTCATCCAGCATCAAGCCATCAAGTCAGTGTCAGCGTCAGCATCAGCAACAGCATAAGCGTCAGAGTCATTGTCATAACGTTTTTCAATAAACATTCCTTGCATCTGAACGATTGTGCCATTAGAGATACAAATGGGGCCCAGATCGTGGGTGAACACCATTCGCACGTTCGACCCGCGATCGGCCGGCGTGCAGTGTCCGATGACGCCAATACCGATGCCGATGTCGATGATGACCCTGATTCGAAGTGTCCAGGCCATTTGTGTCTCTCGGCGCTCTCGAAAATTCATTGTCTTGTGATTAATTAGGCTCCGACATGGTACCGCTCCGAGGTGGGGACCCAGTGCACAGCTGGGTGGCTGCTTCTATGCGGCGTATGATGGAGTTATTATTAATAGCGCTCGCGTGATCGGCGGTTCTGAATTCTGTGGCCACACTGTCATGTCTCAGGGGTCAAATCGCTGTGAACCAATTTAATTGGCATTTGCAGCTCGTTGCAGTGGGGTGAGGCTCGTCAAGGCCTGCATGGGAGTCGAAGAACAGACCACCTCCTGTGCCTGCCGAGCGGCCATGTGCAAATTTGCAAATGAAGATATCATTACCGCCAATCCCGGAAATGGCAGTTAACTCCTTTTGATGACTGGGATTAGAGGCATCCACAGCCTCGCTCCCATCGCTTGTAAGCGGCCCAGGAATACGTATAAAATTTCACCTCGTAAACTTGCGGCCAATTTGGTGGTGGTGATGGGGACGTCGCCATGGTTGCATCGCACCGAGATGGTCGCCTGCCAGTTGATGATGATGATGTTAGCAGCCGCCGCCCGCTCGGCCGCCCCGCTCAACCTGTTCGAATGCGCTGGCAAGACAAACACCGAAGCCCTCATAAAAACCTCTCCGAAGAATAATAAGTGTCTCGTTGCGGAGATTTATGAATCCTTTCCCAATCATAAGACCATCGTCTCGATGTGCAATCACAAGTTAATGTTGCCAAAGATACTCTCTCGTATTTTACACATCCTCACCAGCCATGCCTGCGTCCCGCCCTGGCGGCTCCGTGGAGCGCTTGATGCGCATCATTACATCGCATTTGCGTGGCAGTAAAACTTTCTAAAAATTCGCTTTACAACGTCTGCGTTTATTTTATGGTGGTAATGCTAATCAGGGTTCGAGCCACTAGCTGGCTGACTGACTGGTCGCAGGCAGGCTCGGCTCTTATGTGGCTGTCGGTTTATGAATGGATTACATTTTTAATTGTTCCGTTGCGCGGGGGGAACGCTGCGGCTGTGCACATGTGTGCGGGGAATTGCTGTTCAGTCGGTTGATGTTTTTGGGAGATCAGCCAACACACTGCCGCATGGGAGTGCAGCGACGCCGTGACATGTGACAAGTCACAAGAGCAGCGAGGTGATGTTGTGGTCCTTTGGGAAGCGGACACCTTGATAAATTGCTTGTGAGCTCTCACTTGGGTGTTGTGGAGCTCTGCGTTTGTGGACGGTGCATAGGAAAGAGGTGGTGGTTGTTCGCAGTCGATGGCTGTGTGGAGAGATTTCGGATGAGATACGATCTGCCGTGGGGTGGGGAAGATGAGCTTGGTGTCGACTCTAGTTAGCGGTCGGTATTTATGGGAAATGGCAATCAGGAGCTTGTTAAATGTTGCAGTGGGACTACTCGCAAGTGGGTGAGGTTATTTTGCGGGGAACTTTCAAACGGGTGCAGTAAAGGATGTGCTACAGAACTTCAAAGTACAACAAAGACGATCACAGGACATGTATCTTCTAAGGTGGTGAAGATCATTCGTCATTGAATCTGAAGACATCTTAGAGAGAAATTGTTTTGGTTGGTCTCTAGAAGTGTATATTGTTTGAGACCTAGGTCCAACCTGGACTGTAGCGCCATCAGAAGAGTAATAAGAAGATGAATTGTCAATGTTGTCCCCTTGGATCACTAAAGTGGGTCGTGTACATTCTATCACAGGGGAATTCAGTAAAGAGTTAAGAGCATTTTTAAGCTTTAAACTGTGACGCCCAGCAAAGGTCGAAAGATGAGAAATTTGAATTTTTATTTGGAGTTTATTGCGTGATGTCAATTTACATAAATTATTGTAACACAGCTTGCGCAGAGACACGACATTTGAATATCTTGCCACTGAAATAATTGCGTAAGTTTTCAAAGTTGTTTTTTGGTTATAATATTCACGTAAACATTCAATTCTTTGACGTGCAATATCGAAGCTGTCGGTATATGGTATTTAGTGGGACTTACTTCGAGCACAACGAAAATGTGTGACCGGAGGAAAGAAAGAAGCAATCACCATTTTTGTTTCTTTCTGGAACGAGATTAAACAACTTGCTCTTTGAACTGCGTTGGTGCTTAAGAACAATTGAGGCTGTGGGGATTTTAAGGAAAAATTTGATTTATTTTTATTTCTATTTAAATTTTATTTAACGATTTAACGATTTTTTTTACTGATATGCAAACATTACTTTAACGTGGTAGCAGAATGCTTGCCATTCCTTGGCTGACTCTTGAAGCAAGAACAAATTGTCATAACATAGCTGACAAAATTAGGCCCGCTTTTTTTTAACCATTTCATACTACTAACAAACTTAAGGAAGCTTAAGTTGCGCCACGTTCGCAGATGAATGCTCCTATACGAGAATATTTAAATATCCTTAAAGAAGGAAATTATGTATAAAAGAAAAATAGTGCAATGCCTCCTAGTAGGTTAGGCTGTGGGCCACTTCTACCCTGATTGGATCCACTTTGATGTCAATAACCGATAGTTTAATCATCAGTTCTTTATTTCCGGAGGCATAACCATTATGAACTCAAACGCATGCAATAGCTGAATAGCCCCTCATTAAGATTCTACTTTTTGATCTTTCAAAAAAACACTTATAATTACAGCTGGCGTCCTGCGTATCTGTATCTATCTATCTATCGTTCGTCCATCTTTAGGTTTCATAAATCAAGACAGGCAATATAACTTATTTGTAGAGCAAGACTTTGATCCTTGGAGTCAGGAGTTTCGATCGAAGTTGTGTCAGCAGACAGAAGTAGCAGTGGCTCAAATTCTATATCTTCCTCAACATTGAATCTTTCCACTGGAACGTTCGGACCCCTTTTAAAAAGAAAAACCCTTTCAAAGCATAAATATCCCCTAAATTGGCTTTCGCACAACAGTAAGCTGCTTTACAACCACCGAAATATTTTAACTTTGTGGTTTATATGTCAATACAGTGTTCACTTACTTAACAGATAGTTTATTTGGCATGTGATAGTTACAAAAGAATCTCCACGGTATGACTAGATTAAACGACTGGATGGCGCAGCTGGTTAGGTGCATTCCCCAAGTTAGAGAATCCCAGTGAAATCGAATCCCAGTGAAATCGAATCTGGTCCAGTCACCATTTTCCGTTGGGATAAAATTAACGGCACTGGAGTAGGTTGCTACCTGGCAGTACAGTGGACCAGTTTTGAGACTGTGTGCTCCAGTAGGGCTTCAAAAATCCTCCGAAAAAAATGACTAGATTACCTCCCACTTCTATCCACATGAATTGTTTACCTGTCTTAGACGAACATACAAAACTCAGAGAGCACCTAAAAGGCAGTTTAACGTATCATCTTCGATAACTTACACTGTCGGGTACCTGCCAACTTGGTTATTACCCGAATTATCCTATTACCCGGGTAATTGATAAAATGGTTAGAATCAAGAGGCCCAGGTCCAACCGAAATAAAAAAATATAGAAAAGGATATTTCGCTTGTGGTGACTATAGCACTGGATTAAAAATATCACGGACATTCGCTTGCAAAATTGCAAGGAGTAAACAAAGTCAGGAGTAAACAAAGTCACAACACGAGTGGTTGCTAAGAAGCTAGGCCCAGGTCCACCTCGGACTGTAGCGCCGTCATTATTATTATTATATTATTATAAACAAAGTCAGCGGACGTTTCTGGGGTTTTGACAGTGAAGCCAAGAGTAACCTCGGCCTGGACCTATCATCTAGACCAACACCTTATTGGCTTAGTTAGCATTGCTGACTCTATATTATAATAATAACACTAGCAGTGCTAAAGTCCGAGGTCGATCTAGGCCTAGCTCTTCAGCAATCACTCGTGTCGTGCGTGCTATTTTTCGCTCACGTGTGGAGAGGACCTACAGTTCAGTTCTGTCACATTTTCTTATCTCCGACGTTTATAAAAATATCGGCATGACATTTTAGAATTAAGTAATTTCGACCTAGAAATCATTTTCTATGCACACACATTTAAAAAGTGGGGCTATGTGGGGGTTGGCTCCCGAATAGGTGAAGTTGCCATGGATTTTGAAACATTAATGCACCCCCTCGAGTAATATGTCAATCGACAGGCCGGTTTTAGGCTTGCTTCAACACTTTTTGTTTTTGATTCAATGCCGACTCCGACCGGCGAATTTCAGAAGCTTTTTCTAGGCAATTATACTCTTTGAGCATTGTCAGTGACTCAAAAGCGGTGGAGCCGTGAACCATTTTTTTTATTGTTTATTTTTTTCTGGAATAAAGCCTAGACTTGGCTAGATAAAAAAAGCTATAGATCGCTAATAGGCTCTGTGTGCCACACACCTACATTGAGCTGATTAGACTGCGATCCAAAAATAAAGAGAATCAAATATCTCTCTAAAAAGGTTGGAAATTGGGATTATGGTAGGTGTCTTCACAGTACACTGCTTGATGATTACGCGTGCCAGACGACGACGACAACGTATTCTCTCAAGAGACTTGATAAAGAGGAAGTGGAGAATGCTTTAACCTTCTTTGCAACTTTAAGGCGCCAGCGTTCCTTAGACGATAATACTTGGGGGCCCTCTTCTTTGACAACATCTGCGACCTTAACGAGGTACATACTAATAGTCTACCCAGCTGCATAGAGAGCTTCAAATGGCTTTCTACAAGTAGTTTAACACAATGAACCTATAGTGGTCTAAGTACACTATGCAGCTCCCATAACCTTTCTACCTATCAACCCTCGTATGACATTTTCAAGCAAGATGTTAAAAACATCACACGGTAGCACGTCGTCTTAATGGAAAAGTCACAAACGTTGAAGCGACATGCGTCAATTTCGAATTTCTTGATCTTTGAGATCGAACACTGTGCAGAGATATTTCTATTGCAGACTTCCCTGGGCTGAAAGCGCACTGTTGGAAAGAAGCGCTTAACATTCGAAATAACCATAATAATAATAAAAATAATAATGGCGGCGCTACAGTCCGAGGTGGACCTGGGCCTAGCTTCTCAGCAAATAAATAACCATATGCAAGGAATCATTTTGGACATTCGCCTTTGATCACAGAATCCTTATGTTCCGATCTTCATAATGTCATTCACTTTGAACACCTCCAAGCACATGAATCAACTCCAGCTCCGCTTGAATAAAGTAATTGCTGCTATCAAAACCATCGCTTTATTCATTCAAGCACATCATTTCTTGGGCCATCAAAGTCAAGGCAACCACCAGCACCATTGCTCATGGTTTGAGTCACTCCCCAGATGCTAAAGTCCACATGTTGGCCTTCGAGCAGTTACCAACCATCTCATCGCTGGTTTTCTTTTTTCTTGGTCCCAAACGAAAAGACCCGTCAATCAGTGAATCATAAGTTGACTTTGTGAGTCACAAGACCTCATTGTGGTTTGGGATGGCAGACAAAGAGTATCTTCTAGTCGGAAGTAGAAATTATGAACATCCTGTTGCACTCTTATGACGAGAAATACTCAGCAGGAAAGCCTCTCGTGCTGGAAAGATTCGTTTTTCTGAGAACTGAACTTCTGACGTCGCATTCGCTTTGCAAGTCATTTCAAAAGTTGCATTTTCACATGTACCTCATTGTTGTCAAATCTTTATCGTTCCAGGGGCTATCAAGCTCTATGGGTTCTAGTTTTAGTTTGGCACTCAGTAGTCGTGGATTTAGTTATCCTCTTAGGCATGGCTTTTTCCAGTTTCTTCCGAGACCAGAGAGCCAATTGAGATACATGCTATCAGGACGAATCAGGAACTTGGCTTTCTTATGATTAACTGAGGTGACATCTGTGTGGGCTCACAACTCTCGAATCGGAAGGAATCTAAACACAGTCAGCAATTCCTGATCTTAAACCGAGACGGAAAACAAGCACAATGACTAAGGAGAGCACTCAAATCTTTGTGAAGTCAGACAGCTCTAGAGAGTTTTTGTCCAACATTATCGTCAGTCATTAAGTTGGAGTGTCCCACAACACGTCTCAACTCGGGCCCAACTTCTTGATTTATGACTCCAAGTCACCTCTCTAAAGTTCACTCCAATCTCAGCCGAGTTCGCCCAGTTTAACGTCGTCCAATCTCACCCACTGTCGAGATATCTTGACTCTCTTACAATTCAAGTAAAAACATGTCACCCAATATTACCCCAATTACTCAAGATCGCATGAATGCTTCGCATCAGAGCGCCAAACACCGAGCTCTGCTCGAACAATCAGTGCAAGGCATCCTTTGCGCCAAGTCCGGGTGATTAAGAACCAAGCGCGGAGATAGTCCATGTCCCCGGCAAACAGTGTGTGTCTCAGCCTCCAAGACAAAGCAAAAAAAAATCGATGCAATAGTAACCACAGTCATTACGACCGGGCCGAGTGGGGCGCACGCAGCGTGCAGCAGCGGGTGTACCGAGCGAGCACTGGGTAATGGCCAACTGTACCCCCACCGGTCAAACGTATTAGCCATGGGACAAATAACAATCAGACCAACGGAGTGTTGCGCATATACCAATCTCGGGCCCACTGGTGGTGGAAATTACTTCTCCTTGGCCCTCTAATAGATTGACGATAATATTCCGAAGTGCAATCTAGAAAATGGCATCGCTGGCCGGTGGTGGCGGTGGCTATGGCGGTGGCGGTGACGGTGGTCTGCTTGAACTGCCGTTACGGATGCGCGGAACCGACTGCTGGGAGGTTGAAGTTGAATGGGATTTCCTTCTTCTTTTCGTCTTGAAAGGACGAAGTACGAGGAACGCGTGCACTCGTAACCAGTCCACTGGCAGATAGATTGTAGGAACCCGAGGGAAAATTTATCACCTGGCAGATTGGTTAACGCTTGTGATCGATTTCTTACGTGTGGTGTATGTGCGGATGGAGTGTGGTGGTGGTTGGTTGAGGGAAATTGCTTTGATGTCCGGTCAGATGTGGCTCACGGTCACAAATTACCTATGAGTCCTGGTTGGGTTCGCAGTGATGCTCGAAGACATATGCAGTGGGTGATGAGATGATTGTCTGGCTACGGGATGTTTGTCCAGGTGGATTGTTCAATGATTATGGTGAATGAGAAGGAATTGAATTAAGTTCAAGTGCGGTGGGTAGGAAATTTGAATGCTGCGGTGGATGATTCAAAAAGTCTATCCTTAGAGGTTTTTCTAAGACCAGTTAAAAGCGCAACAAATCTCGTGTTCTTTTTATTGCAATGTACAGCTTGTACCGGTGCCAGTCATTAAAGCGAATAACACAGATCGACATCAGGATACCTCCATAAAAGTGTTTTTTATTAGAAAGGAGGTCTCCGAATGATGATTTAATTCCACTATAGTTCTAAGCTGGCTTAGCAAAAACAGTTCTCATTTGTAAGCACAAAAAATGCAAAAGGTGCTTGAGAAAAATAGTGCATTTTCTTGGGACAACAGATCAGGGGTCCCAATCAACAAGCCACTGAAACTAGCACGATCCTTTGCTACTTATCTTCAGTTTTGAATAGTTGGTTAAGGTGCTTCTGTGCGCCACCTCATTTGTAGACATTCTTGGGTGCGTTGATCCTCGGATTCAGAGTCTGGCCACCGGTCATATTCCTGGCTAACTTAGGCGTTGAATACATAGACGGCTGGCTTGACTTATGTCGCTTTACAACCTGTCTAGTTCGTGGTTGAATCTTCTTCTCCAATCGCCGTCAACGCAAAAAAAGATCGAAGATCACACACAGAACTTGTGATGTTGGCCATGATTTTGCGCCGAAGGCTAGGATGATCAATGGCTTAACCAAAGTCAGATGTGTTGATATTATTCCTGCCGTCTTTGCGAGGTGGGTGTATGAAGTCCTTGACTAGCTCGAAGTAAGGTATAATAACATTCTGTCGTGGATTTTGTAGGTCGTTACTAGAGACAAGTTTGCTTTGCTAGACATATTTTAGTTGCTTCTGTTTCAATGCCACCAAACGCCTCATTGTCAGCTTTCTGTGTTCGACGCATTATGTTAATGTAAGCCGCTTATGGCAGCAGTTGTACGGAATATTCGAAGATGGTATCTCTAGTGTTGGCCAGTGTACGATCTTCTCAAGAATGACGTTAAAAAAATCACATGACACAACGTAATCTAGCCTGAAATCTTTTTTGACATTAAAGTTCTTGGTGAGTTGGTTAATGAACTTGACGGAGCAGCGAGATTTCTCCGTGGTAATCACATAAGGCGTCGAGTTTGTCGGGAGTGTCAAAAATGGAGCTGAATAGGTTGTCTCTTTGCGCGGTCTTAACGAACAACGAAAAGGCGGTATGTGTGAATCTGATTTTTTACTTTTTTTTGACAGGATATCACACATTGTGGAAAATAGTAAACCGCCATATTTTGAATATGCAATGTTAGGTGAACCCCACCGAAGAGTTTTCAAACGACTTCACTAAATCGCTGTCAAGCGGGAGTATTGATGGCGCCAATTGGCTTTCTGAGACTATTTTGAAAGTAAGAAGGCACTTAACACATGTTTTCAATAATATTCTTTCTCCGTCCACTTTTTCTGAAGTTTGGACAAAAGTATCGATCAAAAAACAAATTTTCGCAAAACTCCTGAATACCGGCTAACTGTTATTCTGCCAAATCTGTCAAAAGTTTTCGAAAAGCTTTTAGCACTCCAGCTTAAAAATATCTGCAGGTAAAAAGACTACTATGTCCTAACCAATCAGGATTCCGATCCAAAAGAACCCGCGTCACAAAGCTTCTATCAGTTGTAGACGAAATTTATACATCGTCAGACAAAAATAACCTGGAATTTCTAATTTTGCTAGATTTTTCCAAGGCTTGTGGCACGGTGAATCATGCCACCCTATGCAATAAACCTCGTAAGGAAGTTCCCAAAAACTGTTGTCTATCTTGTAAGTTCCTATCTTTCATGTAGACGTCAAAGCGTAGTTTGTGAAAGCCCCATGTCGTCATTTCTAAGTATCAACTCAGGTGTTCCTCAAGGATCCATATTAGGCCCTTTACTTTTTGCTTTGTACGATAATAATCTTCCGAGCGATATAAAAAAGTGCGGTGTACCCATGTATGCGGATGATGTACAACTTGTGATAGGTTGGCCAAAAATCGACAACTCAATAGGTTGTGACAGCCAGATTGAGTGCGTAAGCTCCGCCAGAAACCTTGGAGTAATACTGTCCTCAACTCTAACTTGGAGTACTCTGCTCTGCTCTCGGTAAGGTCTGTGGTGGACTACGTGTTCTCTGGGCTTCACACAAATTTCTTCCAGTCAGTGGTAAAAATTTACTGGTGAAATCTATCTCCTCCCTCAACTTCTGCACGCTTGCAAGATATTTTGCAAAATTGATTATGAAAGTCAAAGGAAAATTAATAATCATTTTTATTCCTTGTCCAGCTTGGGAGAAACTCTTGACACTTGACTTGACACTGGTGATTGCAAACAACTCTTGAATGACTTCCTGTCGATTTTCCGCCTCGATCACCAGCATGCCTACCACCATCATCATCAAAACCCAGATCCGAAGTGACGTGTCTCCTAACAATTGGGCGTTTCAGCTGGAGCACCATTGCGCCACTCCAATGGACTATCGATGGTGGGTGACATTCACTGACGATGGCGACAACAAAAACAACGACGACGATGACGGTTTGACTTACACGACTTTGGCTTAGTTGCGCACCACCCGCACTAGACGCAGGCAACCAGGCTCACCTCACAGTGAATGCGTTCGCTCCACGCCGCTTTACGCGCACTAAAAATGACAAAGAGAAAAACCCAAACAAGAAATATCGACACTCGAAAATCCCCGAATGGTAGATTTATGTCCCCGATCCAGCGGCCTTTGTGCACCAGCGACGACGGCAAGGCAACACACCGAACAGCGAACGGCATGGCGGCGTATCAAGTGGGCGTCCACCCTGGAGGTGTTTTCCTAAGGAATTTGTGCGGCACTGTGATCCAAGATACTCCACACGTACGTAGCTCGCTCGTCGATGCTGCCATTTGGCACTAGTTTGGTGTGTCGACTGAAAGCTTTCTGTCCCCCATTAACGTCCCCCATGGGGAAGCCCAGGCTAAAGTGATTTATCGGCAAAGTGTCACACGTATCACAAGTGAGTGTGCATAGACTGGGTGTGTGAGTGTTTATGCTGTATCTCTCCCCCATTTTGAGATTTGATTGATCTTACGGATACCCGCTGGATGCTGGTGCTAGTGGTGGCGGAAGTGGTGGTGGCGGCGACTAGCCAAAGTGCAGCATTTGTCTCTGGGTGTGGTACGGGCATTCGAATGCACGACATCTGACGGTTCCCCCGATGGCAAGTGTATGGCAGGCTTGAAGTTGGCATTGTGTTAACAAGATTACAAATGGCCGCGAGGATATATGCACTTCCAGAGAACAAAAACAAAAGATAAATTAAGAAACGGTGGTTGACACTTTTTGAGGTTGAGATTTGATGTTGGTCTGTTTCACTTGAGTGAGTGTCGTTTACGGCGTCGGATTTGGGTCAACCTGTCGTTCGGTTTGTTCTCGACATCGCGAAGCCGGTGACTGAAGTGGCTGACACGAGTGTTTATCTCCGAAAGAAGGCGGCTCAAGTGGTCTTTGATTAAGTGGTGCCGATGTGGTGTCATGGCAGGTAACTCACGGCAAGTCTTGGATATCGTTGAGCACAGCTAATTCAAAAACCTACCATCATGCTGCCTCTGTAAGACGCCAAGTTGCAGTTCCCCCAAGGTCGAGGCTCACGTTTCCCCGTGTAGGAGATAAATCTCGCTTGGAAATCTAACCCCCGCTTGAATCAGTTCACAGGCGAGCCTCTAACCCCTTCGGGGCATAAGTTAGAATGCTCCTTCCACTCCACTCAATCCCCCACACGTCCCATTTAATTGAAATTCTAATTCAACTGTCAACAAAGCCATTGCATCGATCAATGGCGGCAAAGGCGCGCGGCCCGTTTGTCCGTTTGTTTTCCACTGAAACCTTAGCTTTCAGTTTTCCAAGTGAAAACAGTTAATAATAATAATTTAAACCATAAAGTTATTAACTTTACGAGCTATCAGCGCTGGCAGTGACGGTGGAGGAGGAGGAGGAGGAGGAGGAGTCGTCGCTCGTCGGAGGAGGACATGATACGCCGCGATGATTGCCTCACGCTGAATCAGATTCAGTTGGCCATCCCGCCCCGCCAGCGATCCCATGCCAGGCCAACGGAGCGCACAAAAACTAGCAAAAAGTTACTTTAAGTAAATTTTACGATCGCCGGGGAAAGGTCAGCGATAAGAATTCCATAAATCCAGTGACTTTACAGTCGCCACGAACATGGTCGTATGTGTGCGCCGGATTGGCGGACTGCACAGCGGATCGCGGAGGATGGCGGCAGAGTGCGGATGGCGAAGGCGATGTGATGCGATCATGGGTAGGGTGGAAGAGTTCATCCGTTCAAGGATTCCTTTTAATCGAATCTGTGCTGGGTGTCCCTCTATTTCATTGTGGTCCGCGAGAGAGCTGAAAGCTGAAAGCTGAGAGCGTCGTGATCGTCGTCATAATTATCATGATCGTCATCAGCCGCATCACGGCTGTCGTCATCATTTTGCTGGGCTAACGACGTCGGTGTCTTTTGGCTCACACACCTGGGACGGTGAAGGCGAAGGTGGAGGTGGAGTTGATCAGTTTTTGTTATGGGACCATGCCAATCGTTTGATAGAAATTTTATTGAGCTCTTACGGTGATCGTTCGTGCAGGTGGAAAGCTTCTGCGGAACTCTACGCCTTCGGATAGACCTCTCTAGGTAATTTTATCGCACGCATCAAACCCACTACAATACGCAGACAGACGCCGATCCGTGGTGCGATCGGTGTGTGGTGGTGATGGGGTTTTTAATTTTCGTAATTTAATTGAACGGTTTATTGAAGACGTTGCGAATAGTCGGTAATGCGTGTTTTCCAATCAATGGAGGCCAATGTGTGTTGTACTCGCATGACAGAAGGTCTTGATCTGGGTTCATAAATTCGGAGTCTTACAGAGGGTCTCCTAGAGAGAGTTTGATGGCGGGACTTTACTTCGTGCACGCATTGTGGGTTCATTTAGAAAGCCGGATGTCAGCAGATCAGTGTGCTTAATGTCAGAAAACATATTGAGGACACACAAGTCCGAAAAATTCTATCTTAATGCGTCGGCAGTATCGACTCTTCGTCGGCGCCTAACGCAACATTTTTTATTTAATTTATTCAAAGTGAAACTTAGTCACGGGTCACCAAGGCGTCGTGACAGAAACCCCTTCTAGTTGGAGGAATGAGGAAACTTTATTGAATAAGGCTACCATGTCAGGTTGAGACTATGTTTTGGTTTCCTGTGATGACGGTGATGATGATGATTTTAGTGCTTTATAATGTTTTAAAGATAACTTCTTCTATGGATGGCTCTACAGCCCGGGATGGCTCCTGCAGGAACCACTAGTTTTGTGGGTAGAGGAGACACACAGTGTTATGCTGACTCCAAACGGCGAAGCTTTTCTTGACAGTTTTACTCTCTGAGCACTGTCAGTGACTCAAGAGAGTTGGTTTCGTGAAAATGAAAGTTGTTGTGTCCGGAATTGAGCCAATCAGATAGCTTACAAGGAAAAAATCACAGAGACGCATTACAGGCAGTCTTATAGAGAAATACTGTGAGAAGAGCACAATTTGCTTGGACGTTCTCCTCGGGATGCTGATTCAACTGCTATATCCCAGAGCGCTTACCCAACGTGTCGAAGAACCCTTATCCATATTTTCCTTGCAATGACAAGGAGTCAACTTTGTACCAAAGTAAATAAATAAATTTGACATCGAGGAGATTTGGAAGAACGGTTGCCATCTGCCCCTAATGACATGATTAAAGTTTGAGTAAAAGTTGTGGATGAAGCAACAGTTTTCAAATATTTATGTCGTGGCAAATTTTGGCGCTGTGGCCATGTGGGTTCGTGTGTCGACCCATGCGCATTAGACTTTCACAGTCTAGGTTCGAATCCAAGTTCAGACAAACAATTTTTCAAAAAAAAAATTGTTCGCGGCTCCACCTCTTTCGTGTCACTGACAATGCTCAAAGACTATAACTGTCTAGAAAAAGCTCCTCAAACTCGCCGTTCGGAGTCGGCATTAAACTGTAGGTCCCCTCCACTCGTGAGAGAACAATAGCACGCACAACACGAGTGGTTGCTGAGGAGCTAGGCAAAGGTCCACGTCGGACTGTAGCGCCGCCATTATTATTATTATTATTATTCCCTGCGGGTCGGTAACAAGATTACCCCCATGGTTTCGAACAGTCTAGGTGCCCTTAAGGTCTGTTGCCAGAGTTTTCGCTTTTTAAGGTTCCGTCAACAAAAACGGAACCTTTATAATTTCGGTGTGTCCGTCCGTCCGTCCGTCCGTCCGTCTGTCCGTCCGTCCGTGAATCTTTATTCATGAAGCACCAGTTTTCCAATTTTTATGTCGTAAGTCTGAAATTCGGGTAAACGCTGAAAGAATAAGATGGTGACTGGAAGCTGCTGAAATGGTATTTCTTTCTGCCGTTGTTACAGTAACTTGCCATAATAGGATGAGAAACAAAAAGGACGAAAGTAGCTACATTTACGCAAACGAAGAGTTAACCTTCGTTGCAAAGCAGCACAAACTTTTTCATCAAGTCGAAAAACTTGCTTTGAAAATCAAACGATCAGAAAGGTGGTCACTTTATATGTAAAACTTCAGGTGGTTATACTAAGTTCGACAACATTCCTGTGGATAGCTTATGTATCGCTTTAAATAAGTTAGAGTCGGTGAAGGGGGACCGAGTAGATTCCATAGCTGAGCGATGATGATGATGAAAGTCCAAGGTATGCTAATTTTGTTAAGAGGAAAAGGCCTAAGAACGGCTTATCCTTCAGGTAGCTCATTGCACATTATTCTTTGATGCAAGCACTCAGTTGCCTACTTGCTTTTCCAAAGTCCAGCATCTTATTATCTAAGGATGAATGCTTTTGGAAAGGAATTTACTTACGAAATGCGGAGGTCGTACCAAAAGAAAAACGAACGAAGTAGACGATCGGTACATTATCCGATACAGCAACTTGCATCCTTGTTCTTCATCATTTGAAACCCAAAAAGAGATCCAACTTCCTGTAAGTGCGGTGACTGTTCGCAGACGTCTTTTAGACCACGACTTGCATGCAACAAGTCCACGGAAAGTTCCCCTTTGGACAAAGAAACACCTCAAGAACCCTATCCAATTCACCAAAAATTACATAGAGTGGCCAGTTGAAAAATGGCGCAATGTGTTATGGACAGATGATAGTAAATTCGTTCTCTTTGGAGGTACTGGTTCTCAGCAGTATATTTGTCGTCCACCCGACACACAATCAACCCAAATATGCTGTAAAAACCGTAAAACACGGAGGGATACAAATATTAGTTTTTTCATACTACGGCGTTGGGCCTATACACCTGGTAGACAAAATAATGCGTCAACGTGTCTATGTTGATATATTTTTGAACAACACTATGCTATCTTACGCCAAGTATGAAATGCCTTTAAAATGGGTCTTCGTGCAGGACAATGACCCGAAACACAGGAGTCGAGCAGATAAGGAATGGTTTCGGGTTAATGAGGTTGAAGTTATGCCTTGGTTTGCACAGTCCCCCGACCTCAACTCTATAGAAAATCTTTGGGGTAATATTAAAAAAGAGGTAAAGAAGGCAAAACCATCAAACAATCGGGACCTTTGGGAGATAGTAAAGGATTCCTGGGCAAAACTCACAGAAAAGCGTTGGCGCAGATTAGTGGACTCCATGCAGAGTCGTTGTAAAGCTGTTTTGAATAATAAGGGGTTCACGACAAAATATTAAGCCCTAGTGTGTTTTAAAATAATTTTAATTTAATATTTATGCCATTTAAAGGCCGTTATTTCTTAATAATATGAATACTACTATTTTTTTGAACAGTGAATTTTCTTTGTTAATTTTGTTTTAAGCTTATTTTTTTAAATTTAGAAAGTTTAGAAAGTAGACAATTCTTGTAAAACATTAAATTATACATAAGGTTTGGATTTTTTTATTTTAACGAAAAACAACCTTTAAGAAATTTTTTTGAAACTATTTGTTTTCTTTAGCAGATGTCACTACTATTATTTTGAGCACAGCTTTATGTTATCCCTTTTTATTTTTATTCTATTTTCCTTCTTTTCTTTAACTTTAATAAAGATTCTCACTTTGTGTTTGAAAGTCTACGACGTGTATTTCACATTCTCCGAGCTTACGTATTTTTTTTGATTTGATCGATATATATTTAAGGGCTGAGTATCTCGTATAGACTACATACATATACGGTTTCGAGGAATGCTGAATGAAGCCTCATCTACTATTCAACTTAGTCAGTGTGATTCACTGGATTTCTCCACAGTTCTTCTGTGATCTCGATTCCAATCACGTTAGGGCAAAAATATGTTTAACAAAATTTGAATCATCCATACTGATCCATAATCTCTTTTATTCTGATACCTAATACCAGGCACTGGCACAATATGCACACCTCAGTGTCTTCTCCCTCAGGCATAGACTACAAGCACCATCTTCAAGAAGCCCTATTTTCTTCGTATGATACTTGAAGTTCCAGTGAACTGTGGATAGCGTCACCAACCATTTTATCGTTTCTCTCTTAGAACTTTTTTCTGGGAAGCACCAATTTAAGTGCTAAAGCATGTTAGAAATAAAAAAAAATACAGACATTCATGTTCGGCGATCGGAAATATTTAAGATCGAAACCAAGAACGAGGAGCCACCAGGAGTGATTTCAAAGGCATCTGAAATATTCAGCAATATTTCTAGTTTGACGGTGAAAATAAGCTTTGAAAAAGGAAGTCATTCTTCGAAGCAACCGGAAGTGTCTTAAATGTGCCGGAAAGTAAACCACGTAATCATCTGGTTGATCTTTCTCTCCGCGGCACTGAAGTGCTTGACTTTTCAAGTTCTTGTCCATCAAATGATAAAACTGAAAGGAGTTTGTTACGAAGCATTGCATCGCTAACAAAAACACCAATACTAAAAGTTTCTACAGAAAATATGGCCGTTGTGTCAACAGGTTATCATACAAATTGCTGATTACTTTTCATAATGAAAATCGTTTGCAGCTCTGATGCATAAAGCGGCATTTCGTCCAATGAGATGGTATTGAAGGGAAATGACTACATCTCCCCTTTTTGACTAGATTGACTGCTTCGTGATGCGCTAGGAATTATTCTGGTAGGTGGTAGACTTCTCATTACGTCATTATGCCAATTTCACCTGCTGAGATCCGTCCGTCTGGCTTTGTCTGAGGTGTGAATTGTACTCAAACTAGACTTAATTTTGTAAAGACAATGCAATAGATTTTCGTTGAGTTTTTTCCCATGAACTCCCCCTTCCACTTATTCCAGCCCCATTTCGTAACCCCAACAACACTGCGTCGTAAATGCTTTTTCCACAAACGAGCTCCATCATTTGCCTTGACCCTCTCCAGAGCTCATCATCTTCCCCAAACAATCCCATTCACTAAATGATCACGCAACTTGCGTAACCACCTGTCAAATGAACTCTCTCTCTCCGAGAAACGCCATCAGATCTTGATGTCATGTAAAAGCGATTATCCACGTCTGCACGCAACTACTGAAAATGACTTTGTCTCACCTGTCAACTGCAGGAATTCCACAGAAGCCAAAGGGAATCACCCTTCAAAACACACACACCCTCACCCGCCACACAACGCAATAAACTCCATTCAATTAGTTCGCCAAAAACATTCAATTACGTCGTCATCGTCGTCGGTGGGTCGTCGGAGCTATGAGCACACGCTCGCCAGGCATCCAAGCGGGTAATTGTTTCCCCGAGACTCGCTGTTTCGCATGCGACGACCTTCCTGGCAATTTACAAGGCGTGGACCTGCCAATTCAATGCAAAGAATTTCCCCCCCCATCAATCGCACCGTGAATGCTAAATAGGGTGAGGGTGAGGGCTTGGGAAGCCACGGCCACTTAACATGCAAATGAATGGACGGACGTGCATCAGGTGTCAGGCACGCGCAACAATACCGCGGGAGAGTACACTCGCCACATATTTTCACCTCCATCGGGGGAAGCATTACATCGGTTCTGGGAGCTGTTCGTTTCGTATCTGGATCATCTAATCCGATTGGTATCCGCGAGACACCGTGATCACACGGCATGCCGTGTCAATTAACACTGAATCGGGGTGGGTGAGGCGGCCCGGCATGTGGGTTGGGCCCCGCGATATGATTTGTTATGAGTGCATACGAACATGCATTTGTCACTCGAGCCGCGGCGTTGATTCCCCCTGCTGAACGACACAAAGTAACGCCGAGTTCATAAATCACACTTCTCCCCAATTTTTTGCAGCCACCTTAAAAGGAGTACCGCTCCTACGTAACTCGACTACTGTCAACGGTCACCTACGATGACCACCGCTGCCATCGCGCCCGCCGCACTCGTGCACCTAGAACCCCTATCGGGCGGTTGGTGTAATTATCCAAGGATTTGCATGTTAATTATTTTGCGATGTCACACGATGCATACACACACATACACACGCGGGTGCGCAGAGAAGATCGGGAAAGTATCTGAGTGTCTAGTGGTGTGGTGGTTTTAATAATTTCTCAAGAAATTAATCTAATGGCAAACCGTTAACCGAAAAACGGAGCTAAGCACGGCGAGCGGGACAAATGTGCGGTCGGTCTCATTGGCCACGGTGACTCTTTCGGTCTCAACGGATTGGGGTCCATAAATAATGACGGGACTGCATTTCCGCATTTGGCGCGTGGAGAGCGCCGCCGCCGCTGCTCCGGGAGAGGCGAGGCTCGGATAAAAGATGCATAGCGGAAAATTTGTCTTTCTTAGGTTCTTGTGTCTTTTTTTGTTGTTGTTATTTTTTTTATTTCGGCCGGAGAGAGGACGACACTTTGGGTTGGTAAAGGTAATCCTATCTGTTGTGTACGCGAAGAATGGCATGGTATCTATCTCGCGTTTGGGTGTTGTATCTGCGGACATGCAATTCGTTGGGATTGAATTATGTTTGTATAGTGCCGTGGAGTGGTCTCTTGATTTCTTGAGGTTCCAGCACGTTGTTGTGTTCGTTGGAGGTGATTAGGAAGATTGCATTTGCATACAAAGTAGGTTGTGCTGCAGGCTGACACCGAATTGAGGTTACGCCGGTGTGCAGGGGAGGCGGCGAGGACATGTGAATGTGCATGTGTACACAGAAAGACGATATGGCGAGATCAAGATGAAATTGGATGAGAAAATCAATCGAATTCCTGTGCCAAGTGGGGACAAGGGATGGAGGTGGAAGAAAATGCAAGAAGAAGAAATCAATTAGAGAGTTGAGATACGAGTAGGAGTTTAGATTTCGGTTAGCTGCAGGTTTTTGTTTTTCTCGTCTGAGGTGTAGCGGAAAGGCGAAAATTAGCCACAAGGCATTGGCGACGTGCTTGAATCTGGTTTTGCTTGACTGATGCGTATTCAACTAGAACCGCAGGGAGATTTGTCCGCGCTACGCCACACCGCTCTTTATGAGGCAATTGCACCTTCGCTTTGTTTTTTTTGCTGACAGCATATCAAACTACGTTCATAAAGTACGTCACAGAACTGTTACGAACTTCGCATTAGTACAATGTGGGCGATGACGCTTTTTTCCACCGAACGATGAAGGATCTGAGTCGAAGCTATTGTTGCTTTCTATTCTTGATGGTACTGCAAACACTGATTTCAAGTGACCATACCAAGCTCTTTTTGCATGCATAATGCCCGGGGTGGAGTGAAAAATTCATTGTTAAATATACGGTCCCGGTTGCGTTCACGGGGTTTGGAGGAGAAGACTAAACGATGAACTATACGAGCTATACAGCGACATGGGCCTAGTCCTGCGCATCAGTCGGTTAAGACGGGTAGGACATGTAGAGCGAATGGACACCAATGCTCCGGCCGCAGAGTCTTCGAATCTAACCTAGAGGAATGACGCAGTAGAGAAAGACTTCGCATTAGGTGGCGCGCGTCCCCTTAGGTTGAAGGGGACTTCAACCGGCTTGGAATGCGCAACTGAAGGCAGCTATCTAAGGACCCTGCTAGATGGAGAGACTTGTTAGTTGAGACCTAGGCTCATCACGAACTGTAAATGAGTAACGACCTGGGTCGTCCAGTAGTCTTCCTCTTCCCGTAACAGGAGTCTAGAAAGACAATGGCATCAATGTCTGTGAAAAAACAGTTCGAAATCCACACCATTTCGCAACAAACAACATTTCAAAATATGCACACTAAGCGAATCTGCGTACCTGTCGTTAAGGTATCTCACTTTAAAATAGTTCAATCGGTCCTGCTCAACGCACACCCCTGCGAGTGGCCAAAATTAAGTGCCCAGTTCTTTGCCTCGCTATGCAAATGTCAATCCTCAGACTAACAGGTTACCACTGGTGGGCGTTCGACAAGACACCCCGAGGAAATTTCTCAAGCAGTCCGAGTACGCCCATTGGACTTGGCATAACAAACAATTTTTTCAGAACACACAATACTGTCTGTCTGGCGGGCAGGCTCTATACTCACCATCTGCTTAGCTGCCTCAAAAACGGATATTCATTCTTCAGCTGAAAATAAGGAGCTATTTACAGTCATCAAGACAATACTGCCTCCATCGAAGACGTATCGCAATCTGTTTTGTTCATGACGATGCTGGCACTTTGCCAACTCGTCGTGATGGAGTTTGATTACACACACTCTGGCCGCCAATCGAATGGAGAGTGACTTTCTGGCCGAACAATCGACGATAGATTTGGATCTTTATGTCGAATTGATAGTGCCATCTGCCCGGCTAGCTCAGTCGGTAGAGCATGAGACTCTTAATCTCAGGGTCGTGGGTTCGAGCCCCACGTTGGGCGATACATTATCTTTTTTTTTCTATTTCGATTTCGTGCAGTCGCCGATAAATGGAATAAAAGTCTGATTGTGGGAGCATCCTGTAGTCGTAGTCGGATGAATGTTGTCTTATACTCTGTTAGGTTGCTGTTGGTCTATGATATGATCAGAAGCTGCCCTCTGCAGTGGGATAATATTTTAAGAATTTTTTCTTTTACAGCAAATCAGAACGAATAAACTCTTTAACTATCGAATCCTTTGGTTGGGTGGTTAAACAACTTTGATGTGTTCTTGGAATACAGCAACATCATCAGAAATGGTTCGAAATGTAAATCCTCAAAGTCTAAGAAATCCGCAAAAGGAGCTGAAGGTTTTTGAGTCAAGTATAGCGCTGGTACTGAAAAATGGCAACGGTTTTGACAGGCTTTGGCTACACCTAAAGTCTTGCAAGCAGCTGAAACTTTAAAAAATTGCGAATTTTCAAATCAGAATATTTTGGACAACTTAGTACAACAAAACCATTGCATGTATTTGCAGGGCAAGCCTAAGGATTACTAACAACATTCTTGTCGTAACGCAAAGTTTTAGGTGAGTTCAGTGAGGCAAAAATGCATTGCATGCAATGGACACACACGCCATATGATGCGAACTGCTGGATATTCCATTGAAAGCCAGTTCGGTCTCTTTGACTTTTACACGATCACCATCCGTTCATTTTTTCGTCGTAATGCATTCATAACTTATAGGCTTGATACCGATGAGCCTCTTCAAATGTTTCACTTGAAGGTCAATGAAAGAAGAAAATTCAGGGAGCAGCTCAGTGGATCATGAATCTCTATGTTAGCAGTAGCAGCTGACAACAACATGGAAGAGCTATACGGGGTGCTTCGTAAGTCGAACAAAGCATATGACTCCTTTTCCGCATAGAAATTGGATCAGGACTTCCAAGTCTTTCAAAGCCACGTCTCACTTGTATTTATATTATTATATCATTCCTGCCGTTTCCTTGACTGCCACGACATGTGCTTAAAAAATGTACATACTTTAAGCATTGTTAGTGAGGAGGTTATGCGAAATATGCATCTTTGGCTTAGAAATCGATACATTCAACAACTACTTCATATCGACATCCGGGCCCTAGGGATGGTAGGGTAAGCTGACGTGCCAGAAACTTGAGGCTGTGATACATGTGTTCAAACCTTCTAAGACAAGTGGAGTCAAAAGCAAAACGACAGAGCTGATTCCGAACAATTTCGAAACAAAAATTTCAAACCGAATATTTGCTTCTGTCTGCAAGAAATGCGACTACATCACACGCATGAGCACCAAGACAGTCTTCGAATCGGACTCTCCTGTTTAGAGAAGGAGAGGAACACTGAAGCTCTGGAATTAAGAAAGTGACCGCGAACACAGACACCACTGTTGACAGTTGGAAGCAGCGTGCTCGGCACCGCCAAGTTAGAAAGGCAGCAGTATCTGCAGGCTCTGAGAAAATATTTCCAAGCTCTGGCTGAATGGAGTCGTGAAAACATGAAAAGGAATGTTGCTTTTATTTGAACACTGTAAGAAAACAAAGTACATTCAGTTTTAATTATGCCTTGGCTTCTGGTGAAGGACTGTTCAGCTTGAACTAAACTTTAGCCTCGAAACTCAGTAATAGTTTTTGCGTATCTACTAAAATATCTCCCACTGATCTAATGGTCACTGTCTTAAAGTAAGAAACCGTCGTACAAAGGGTTCCTAACCTAGTTCCCTCTAAAAAGCCTGCTCTTCGTCTGATCCACGAGCAAAACAAAACTAGCTCATGACAATACCAGGCCAAGGTACGTAAGTGTGGACTCAAAGTCTTTCAAAAACACCACAAAATACAAAGAAACTGTGACAACTGTTTCTGCAACACACACGATCTAAACCCTTCGCATCCCGTTCCCCGAAAGTAAAACCCCATTAACCACTGACCAAACGGAAATTTCACAAAAAGGGCTAATTTTAGACATTTCACGTTCCGCCCAACCACAGCTCGGCACTTACCAGCCGCTGTTGGTCATTACTCCAGATATATGGATCAATTAAAAATAATTGAATATTCACACCAAGCCACCCGAACACCGCACCGACTTGGCTTCCTGAAACCGAAATACAATGCGATGAATTACAATATCTCGCGCCGACACCCTCCACTTTGGCCACTTGGCCAGCGACCAAGGACGCCCGTATGGCATTCTCTTACGCAACCGCACTCTGCGCAAACAAACTTTATGACCAGCTCGTAAACATAGCCCACCAGCGGCAGCAGCACCAGCACGGGCTCACTAACCAGTAACGTCATGGCCTACTTTATCGCTGCGCACAATCACATCAACGGGGCACTCATGAGAAACTGAAATACCCACGCCCTCTCCACTTCTTCGGTTATGCTTCATAAATTCGCAATCACGGCTCGGTTCTAGATACGATTCCCCGCTGGCGCCCACCCCTCCCCAATGCCGTGCTATTCTATTTATAACGCAATTTTGTTGCAGTTTCCTAACACCATCAACCCACTTACCTTTGCAAATGGCCTTCAACTCCTGGCGGCAAACTGCCGTCCGCTACAATGTACACCGGTTGGCCACCAGCTGTCCCAGCTGTGGCGTACTGCAGACCTCCCTGGACGACGACTTGACCGTCGGCGGCTACCAGGCCGCTCAGATCGCTGCCCGAGTAGATCTCGAGGCCCTTCTGGTCCGTGGTGGTGGTGTAGATGACCGTCTTGTTGCCGTCGTTGTAGATCAGGTCGATGTGCTTGTCGTTGGGGTAGAGATCGCCGTCCAGCTTTCCGGTGACGGGCAAGTGGGCCGTCAAGGACTTGGGGTCGTCATGGGTGGTGTAGATGATTTGGCCGCCCTTCTTCGGGTCGTCGTACATATCAACTTCGGTCTTCACAGCTGAGTCGGCATCGTACTGCTGAAGGACGGAAGCGTCCAGTGGGGACGTCTGGTAGACTCCGTGGTCGTTGGCCAGTTTCTGGGCCTGGGAGAACATGGCTGCTGCGACGGCGCTGTCATTGGGCAAAAGCTTGGACGGATCGCTGACGATGCGGGTTAGGATGTGCTCGCCCGCCTCGTTACGCGACAAAATGTGATGCTCCCCGTTGATGATCTCCCGGCTGATAATTTGCTGTTGCTCTCCATTGGGCCCGACCACGCGGATGATCTGATTCTCGTCGAATTCGATTTTGGCCAGCGGCTGTGAGACCGAGGGCGGCTGCTGCTGGCTCAGCTGAGCCACCATCCGGGCATCGATCACCTGGTCCTCGACCTTCGGCGACTCGTAGATAAAGACCGCATCCTTGTCGTAGAGCTTCGACGAGTCGGTGTGCAAGTCCAGCACATTGACGTTGGTCATTGTGGCCAGTTCTGGCTGAGGGCTCTCCGGAGATCGGTGTATGGCATTTGGTGATATCAATGGCAAGCCATTCGAGTGCACGGAATTCGGCGATGCCGCGGTGGCATGCGGCGGCGATGGCGATGTCTGGTTCAGATGACTCCGCTGTTGCTGATGAATGGCAGCGGACATGGACAGATCCTGCGATGTGAGTGGTGATGACATGATGATGACGCTGGTTGAGAGTATTTCGAATCGTTTAACGTTGCAGCTTAAAGCTTCAATGAAATTGCACGGTGATGATGTTTGATTGATGGTTTTCCTCTTGGAGGGTATCCTTTTAGGTCCTGACGAATGTTTTAATACTAAACGTATGATGATGCTCTTAGCTTAATTATGGTTTAACAAAAAAGAAACAAAAATGGAAGAGTATGGCTTTTTAAGTGAAGGCACTTGAATCTCAGCAAATGGACGGAATTTGTTGTAAGTTCTAGATGCTCTGTCTTAAGACTTAAACATTTATGGCACTGGAATCTCGATTGTGTAGGCTTCCTCAGAGTGATTCCTTCTTCATTTGTATTTACATCGGTTTCACACGATTCATTGTACGTCACATCACAATTTGTTGCATCTGAAATGGAGAAAACGACATATTTTTAGTCAAAATTTGGAAGAAAGGTTGAAAAAACTTAAAAATCAAAGAACGAATATACTGAAGTGTTAGGGGTAAAAATAATAACATCGTCTTTGACGAAAAAACGTGTCAGACAGAGACGGCGAAGTCAAGTAAGGCCAAATGAAAGAAAGCACAGCAAAATCTCGAATATTTGGTTTTGTTTCGTTTTCTGAAGTGAAATAAAGGCAAACTAGATCTTATTCCAAATTTGGACTCACTTCGCTTTTGAAAGCGAAATAATAAAACATTTTTTTTAGCAAATTTAGTAAAAATGTGTTATTTCTATATCAAAAATGAGGTACGAGTACGTAATATCCACTTCAGAGGTTAGGACAATTCTGTGGTGTCATTCATGATCACCATCATTTTCCGTGGCTCGCATGTTCCATTAAAGGGGTCGCGGAGGTAATGCATGCGCGAGAGATCTCCAGGCCACTCGATCCTCTGCCATCGACTCTAGCCCATCAGGAGTCATGCCCAAGCGCAGCCAGGCGAGTTTTTGGACTTGGTTCAACCATCTAGTCCTGGGTTTGCCAAGCGGTCGCCTACCTGATGGAATCGTATCAACGAACGCCTCGGAAGTCGTGATGATGGGAACATTCGTGCCACGTGACCAAAGCATTGAGGCATAGGCCTTTCCATTGGAAGAAGCAGCTGCTCAACATTGAGTTCCTCGCGCACTGCCGTGTTTCTCACTCTATCCCAGTGAGTAATTTCCACAACAGCACGGAGAAATCAGATCTCGGCAGCTTGTATTCGCGATCTTATTTCTTTCAGTCTTTACCCAAATTTCGTGACCATATGTGAGAGTTGGAACAAATACTACATTAAAAACTGTGCCGTGAAATATCGCCGAATTCAAAAACTCTACAATTTCTACATTTTCGGTCTTATTTCACTTTCCTAAAGTGAAATAACGCCGTGTCGGCCTTATTTTATTTTTAATTCATAAAGACATTCATCGATCGATTCCTAACTGTTTTCAGATTTGCACCCGACGTATAAAGTTTATGGCGTATAAGCAGTAAGGAAGGCATAGGGGAGGGGGCATGCTGCCTCCCGCTAGACAACATGTAGAATTTTGAGTCACTTTAGCAAAGTGAAATAACACCGAAAATGGAAATTCGACGTTATTTCGCTTTCATAAAGTGAAACAATGCTGAATTCCAAAAGTCGGCGTTATTACACTCGGCGTTATTTCACGGCTTCGTTAAAAATCACTTACTTGACTTTGACCCCAAGCTCGGCCATCCTGATTACAGATCTATCGAGCTGCCTAGTTCTACTGGAAAGCTCACCAATACTTTTCCCATCACTTGTGAAGAAGACGCCGAGGTACTTAAACTTCTCCACCTGCTTTAATGGGACTCCACTAACATGTAGAGTGTATTGAATGGAAATAACCATAGCGTCGGATTTGTCCACGTTAACCTTTACAAACCGCTCTAGCACTGTAACATCTAGTCCATACATAATGAAAAGAATAGGTGACAAGACGCACCCTTGGCGAAGTCCAACGCCCACGGTGAAAGGTGTTAATTTACTACCGTTAACCCGAACACAGATGCTACAGTTTGTGTACAGAGATTGAATGCTCCTCAACAGAAACCTGCAGAACACGCCAGAGTTTACCTCGAGGAACTGGGTCGTATGCCAAATCTACAAAACAACTTTAGAACGGTTTGGCATACTCCCAAGCCCTCTCGAGTACCATTCTTAGAGTGAAAAGCTGGTCCGTTGTACTTCTACCGAGACGAAAGCCGCATTGTTCATCCCCCATCCCGTATTCGACCATAGCCCCTTATTAAAAAGAGGCACAATCACCCCTGTTTGCCAATCGCCAGGTGTCTCACCGTGCTCCCAAGCCACTTTAATGACACGAGAGAGCCATTAAATTCCCTGTTTACCCATTGCCCTAAGCATTTTTGGCCGGATTTCATCCACACCGGCGGGTTTGCCAGCTCTCGACTCAACCGCCAAAATGACTTCCTCCACCGTTGGATTATTCTCAGCCCCACTTAATACTACAGGTCTCAGTGCTCTGTTCGGCAGTGAGCAGGTCCGAAAAGTACTCGCTCCATCTGCGCAATATGTCCACCTCATTGGAAAGCAACACACCATCTTTGAATTTGACTCCTTCCTCAGAGCGAATGGTTTACCAGAATACCTTTCCAACTTCTCGCCTTCCAAGACTGATCTCTAGCTGCTCGCACAGCCAATTTGCAGGTTCTTTGTGCCTCAGTGTACCGATCATGAGAAGCAAAGTTTCCTGTAGTGTACCACCAAATTTTAAATTTGACCTTATTTCATTTGGCCTTATTTCACGTCACGCTCAAAAACATATTCTAAAGATGAATTACCCACAAGACAGACAACGATTGTGATATTTCATTTCAACAGACTGTGACCCTTTCATTTCTAGAAAAACTGAAGACATTTCCTGAACGAAATTCCTTTCGACACATTTTGCAAAATATTTCTCATCTCCTCTGGCACACATCTCAGCCACCCTCGCCACACCATCTCCCCTTCGCTCGATTCAATCAAAGTGTTACCAACCCATCAAGGCACTCTCTGCAATTTTCTTTAATTTGTACTTTGACGATGCGAACCCCTTACACTCACGCCACGACAAAGAACATTGCCGCGCCAAAGTTATCCCATCGCAGCATCAATATTCGATACCGCAAAGCATCTGTGATTACACCTGGAAGCCATCCGCTCACCGGCAGCATCCACAAACGTCATTTTGAAAGTGCGCACACGGCTGCCCGGACTTTTCCTATTTAATTTAAGGAAATTGCCCGCTTTTCCAGCCATGACCATAGTCAAAGCATTGCACTGAGGAGTGCGGTGTCTGGTGGCAAGCGTGCATGCCGCACGTTCGACGAACAAAAAAGATTTGCATCCGGTCGAATGCAAGAAGAAATGTTTAAATTGCTTGTTAAGTGGCGCTTTGGGGCAATCAACCGCGCGCTGCAGTTGATTCAGTGATTCTCCTCTTAGCCGTTCCGGCTTCGTGTCCGAAGAGGGAAATTGCCGCTACATTCTGCGGGCATCAAGTAACTATCCAACCAACAAACAAACGAACGAACCTTCCGATCATGGCCATAGACAAGAACGACAACGACAACGACAACGACGACGGTGGTATGGTAATGAAAGGCTATCCATTCTCTATTTGCAAACGGTGGCTGTAAGCGGTAAGCGGTAAGCTGTAGATTGGTGTTGGCGGTGGTGGATGATGGCCACTGATGGTAGCAGAAACTCTTCATTATACCGTGCGACATTCCGAAAATGACTCCATGACAGCCGCCGCACTGGCAGTCACGTTGATTACTTTTCTCAAACGCTGGCACTGAATCAAAGCCAATCCCCGATTAATCAAGCTATTACCGCCGCGGCCCCGTTTATCTTTGTTTAGTTCGTCGTTTTTTTTTTTTTTTGTTTGTTGTTTTTGTTCTGCTTTGTTTTGTTTTACTGAGACAATGTACATTCTTTGCCGCTGAAGATTTATGCCACAATCGGTGCTTGGCATCGGAAGCAGCAGCAGCGGTGGAGGTCGTTGGGGATGCGCGCAGTTCATCATCGCGCTGGAGGGTCTGCTGTACTCTAAATCATTCCAGATGCTCTCTTGAGATAATAATGGATCGCATACTGGCAATTTGCACCAATTGGTGATCGCCGAGCACACACTGCGCGAATGTGCAGTGCAGTACACCGATAAAATTGATCCCACTACCAATGCCGGCCATGATTAAGGCCAATAAATTATGAAATTTCCCCTTCATCTCGGTCGCGCGACGCACGGTAATAGTGACTCTGGTGGCGGTGGTGGTGGTGTTGCACCGTCGTGGGGTGTGAATGCATTGCGGTCCATTCTCACCGCTCGCTGTCTTGCATTCAGGCCAGTCAGGATGTGAAAAGTGCGCATGTACATATGCCCGCACAGCGGCATAAATTCTTGCAGTTTTCTTCTTCTTTTTTTTCCTGTATGCAACGCCCCCCACATTATACTAAAATCGGTGTTCTGTTCTGCTTTTTTTTCAAGTGAGCCCAGGCCTCCAGTTTATCATGCGAATGTGGGGGGTTGCCTTAAGTGCAGGCTTACATGGTTACACGGCCGGTACCCGTACCCATGTCCATTTGCTTATTGTCGTAATGATTAATGAGCCCAGAAGGCGGGAGTTGTGTGAGGTAATTTACGAGGGGGTTCCCAGACCATCCTCCCGGAGATTGCTGCTAGTGTGAAATGATGCTGGGGAAGAGGTGGAAGCCGAGCTTGGTTAAATATGATTTCCGATGGAAAACTATTAGTTTGTGCTAAATGGTAGTTTAAACGGACCTATGAACCTCTGGGTAATTGTATGTTAACCTAGATTCGATAGTCGATGGCTGATGGAATGCTGGTGAGGGGTGATCGGTGGGAAAGGTGTGAGATTTGTTGTGAAAAACCTGAGCAGTTTGAGTGGGAAGCATTTTACTCTAGAACTTGGGAGCGAACAGGGGCTTGTGTAGATTATTTCGGGCTGTGGGATGTAAAAAAAAAGTGCATCTGCAATGGGTCTTAGGTGGACCAGGTTCAGGACTGGAAATTATTCTTCACCCCTATCCAAGCAACATGAAGATTTCATGTTTCTGACGTATGGCAGAAACTGGGAAAGGGACACTACTGCTACCTTAAGATCGATGGGTTTTCACTCATGTGTGCAAAAATGCCTTATGCACAAAAGAGTTCAACCGCGAACTTTATTTGTGGTGTCATGACGCGATATGATGACTAACGTCTTAAAGGATATTTCATAAAGCGCTTCCTATCTTTAAACTTAAATAAAATAAAGTGTGTGTGAGATATCATCGAACTTTTTCATTCGTATGAAAGGCCCATTCTCCGGGTGGCGCACATCCCAAATATCCATTTTTCATAACTCTGGCGCATAAATAAGGCTGATTTTGAACGATGGCATGGGTTATGTTGGCTTCGACAGCTGCTGCGGTTTGTGGCTTATTCGCATAGACCCGCGACTTAAAAAAAACCCACAAGAAAACGTCGAACGGGGACAAATTGGTGCCCAGCCCTCATTACCTTCACATAAGATGACCATGGATTCGAATCGAATTTCCAATGTGGCGTGAGCTGTGTGGCACGAAATACCGTCCTGTTGAAAGCATATGTCGTTGGTGTCGATATAATCCAATTCAGGCTAATATAAGTTGGTGGTCACCGACCTATAGCGCTCGCCGTCAACGGTGATGGCCTGGCCAACGTCGTTCTCAACGAAATATGGACCTATGACGCCACCTGCACAAAATACACTTCGAACAGTGATTTTTTTTGGGATGCATTGGACGCTCTTGGATCTGCTGCTTTTGACTGTCAAAGTCCAGAAGTCTCTTTTCGAATACCCTTCATAGTCCTTATGGGATATCTTGCACTACTTAAAGTATCGTGTTTATCGAATGCATGCATTCCGTTGCTGATAATCAAGATGACTGCGAAACTGACATGGAATCCTGTTTAAAAATACTCCCGCCGGAATTGAAAGAGATTGCTGCACTTACATCTCAAGTCGTTCCAAAACCTTACACAGTGCTGCTGCTCTCTGGAATGCTACATATTTATGCCATCTGACCCATCGTTTGAATTTGATTAACCCAGAATCTTTTCTTTCCAATTCGAAAGAGTCTCCGTTCACAAATATGGTTAAGAAAAAATCTCAAAAATTTCCATAAACCCCACAGACCTCCAAGCTGACTTTCAAACTCTTCCTCCATCCTACTCCTTCCACCCACCACCACAAACATGGCCTTCTGCCATTGTATTCAAACAAACACAACTCAAGTGTGCCCCCAAATAACTCCCCATATACTCCATTGTGCATGCGTGAAATAATTCAAATTACAAGCGTTCAACCGAGCTTGAAGTTGTTAACGTCATGTCTTATTGTCTCACAGCGCGAACACACAACACATCCACACCATGAGCCTGCAACAACTAAGCCACAATCAAACGCTGCGGCTGTTCGCTGCCACGAACAATAGAATCCAATAAAGCATAAATTCCCCCAAACGAATTGTGTTCTGGGGCGCTACACTACACCAATCCAATCCAATCCAATCCAATCGCATAGTGGGCCCCTCAACGGGCAACAAAGAATCCAATAAATAATATCGACCGCAGATACACTCGCTCACACACACGTAATTGCATTATGCAAATTGCCTTCCTGGTCATACCCGTAATTGCCTTTGTTCTCCAGCACGGGGTTCTAGCACTGTCGTCGGCCCACCATGTGGGAGCTGATCTGCTCGGCTTCACCCTTCCGTCTTTGGCGCCATGCCTTGGGCTTCTCTTCCTCTCCCTCTCCCTCTCCCTCCCCCAGTCCCCACCCATTATAACGGGGAACGGTTTCAGGCCAAAATGTTGCAAGACCCCGGCTAAGTACATATTTCCGTGAATATGGCTCAATTGGCCGTGCGGTCCACTTTAATTGATTTATTATCGAGTGGCCCGCGAGAACTGGATCATTTGTCGCGCTACGTCGGCTTAAGGCACGGCGGCATTGGCCGGCATCACCTGAAGTACAGGGCAGAGCCTGAAGTGAATTGACAGAGAAACACCGTCATTGGAAATCGAAAACGAACGAATTCCAGTCGGCTTAGGTCACTAGCGACGGTTCTGGGAATACATTCCACACCGCGGGCGCATTTTATGGCATTCACCAATAATTTGCGACATTAATACACTCGGCTCCTTGTTTAGAGCGCCCATTTAATTGCAATAATTAATATTTCAGTGAGTCCGCCGCAGCTGGACCGATTCGATTGCATAAATTCAGCGGTCTTAGTGTCGCGGATGCGCGTTGCGCGTTGCACACATGTGTGAGCCTCGCACACTGCGCTGTCGTGCACCGCTGTGCCAAGGGGAGAAAATTTCGCCGCTAAAAGGCAGTCAGTGCAAAGGCATTCATCTTGGCTGTCAAAAGGCGAAGAGGAAAAAGAATGCTGAGCCGAAGATATACGCTGAGACGCCAAATGGACGTCAAGCTGAGCCTGAAATTGCCATCCGCAAAGGACTGGCTGTTTGCTTGAGAGTTTCTAATGGACGAGCTGTAATAATTTGTCTCTCTCTCTCATTGCTGATCGGTCGCTGGTCAGCGGGACTGGGCTTAGCTAGACAGACGACGCGGTGGTTTTAATTAAGTTTCTCTAATCGCTTGTAATGAGAAGAAGTCGGCGTGTGATGTACCACCAAGGGGAGTGCAGGCGCAATGCCATGGCGGAAGAGAGACTTGATGAGGCATAGACAAATCCTAAGATGGCAACTTTCGCTGTGCGTTGTTGTGCGCAGACGACGGCGACGGCGACGACGACAATCGAAGTCAAAAGGTTAAGAGACGCGCCTTGCGAAATTCATATGCGCTGCGGAATCGTGGTTGGCCAGGTGAAATGCGTCTCATGTGCGCTGGGCTATAGCCAAAAGGAACTTCCTCAGAAGGTTTCCGTCTCTTTGTCTGTTGGGTTTCGTTGGTGAATTCGTCTATGGACCCGGTATCACTTGCATCGGGGGTCGCAGCCAAATGAATTAGTGAGCTGGGTCATAGGATGGCATTCACGTGCCTTGGCAGTGAGTCTGCACTGAGATGGCCTGGAATGTGGGAAGTACTTGGGGTTGGGCACAGCGTCTGGAAAGTTGCGAGCCCATGTGGTCAGCTGTGGCTAGAAAGTTTTTGATTCAGATTTCGTTAAGAGTGAAGGATCAACGATCAACAGATCAGATGTGGTTGGCAATGCAACTTGGTTTGGGTAAACGACTTGGAATAGCTGAGGACAAGGTTTGAAAGGTATGTGCCAATGTCGTGTGGCGTTTGACTTTTTTTCAGCGATTGTGTGAAAAATTAAAGCTAAGTAGTCGAAACTCTTGCTTTCTTATTGAATCTATCGTTTTCCGAGTTAATAATTTGTCGGTAAATAAAAGAGAATGTATCATAGACGATTGATCCTACATGACAGAAGATATCAGGTCTAGAGATTTGACTCCATAGGGATATTTACTTTCAATCAAAGATGAGAGGAGTTTGTTTTTCCATAAGAGTGCCAATTATCTTACTTGTGTACATAAGCAACCATTTATCTTTTCATGGGTTCGTGGAAGGTGGATGGAAAAGTGCTAGAGATTACTTTGTTAGTAAACCAAAAAGCTCACTATTCGTCAACGTCAAGAAAGCTAGGTAGGTAGGTAGGTAAAAGTGGCGGTGGACATACAGATCCTGTTTTCGCACCCAATTAGCGCCATGAAAGCGCCGTTTTGATACCACATCCTATGGGATACCTAATTTGTGAGATGGGGGTGAAAAAGAGTGTGTATTCACTCAGATTAGCCTAATTTTGAAACCACTTCGTGGAATTTATGAAGGCTAGCAGACTATGAATGTTTGCTTCTGAGAGATTATTAGGGGTGTTGAAGAAGGCTTTGCCCAGAGTGCGTTGTCTGACTCTAGCTAGAGCCGGACATTTGACATTTGGAAAGTGCTCGGGGGTTTCTGGCTCAGTTTCCACCCGGCAGCTGCAGCAGTGCGAGTTAAATGGTATGCCTAGTCTTTCAGCATGCCTGCCAACAGCCCATTGTCCAGTGCAGACCGCTGTGATTCTGGATATATTTCTTCTACTGTTGTTAAGCAGGTCTTTTGTTTTCTTTTGGTTGTAGTTGGGCCATAAGCTTCTGGATAGGACACATGTTTCCAGCTTGGTCCATCTTTCGTTGGCGATCTTGAGGAAGTGATTGTAGATGTTGTTTTTTACGAAGCCTAGTGGAGCCTGGATTTGTTCCACAACGAATAGATGTAATTTTCTTTGGGCTCAAGAGGCAATTGAGTCCTCTTTCGAAGGACCAAGCTGATTTTTTTAAGACATTTATCTTCCCAGTCCTGCTTTACGTCGTAAAGGATATTTCACTTTTGATAGAAATAAGACCCAATTTCATGACCTCAAACCGAAAAAAAAAACTAATTTGGCTTCATTTCGTTTTCTGAAGAGAAATAGGGCCAAACTGGGAATTGGGGCTTATTTCGATTGTGAAGACGAAATGAAAATTTTTCTAAAATTTGCCTTTATTTCATTTGTCTTTATTTCGCGACACTAGACGCCGAACAAAGAGGAGTCTTTCGAGTTTTGTTCTGAATTAGAATGTGACATGACCGTCAAATTATTCTATCACTACCGGATTTGCTTAGCAACATACTATGATAATAACATAACAGCGACACCGTCTAGACTTTCCACTAGTTCAATCAGTTGACAAATTGATGTCGAATTACCTTCAGATTCGTTCTAGACTTTAACCAATCAGTTGAAAAATTGCCTTCAGATTCGTTCTCTGAAATAAAAATTCCATCATATTCATAATCCAACTTCCGTCGTGCTTGCACCTTTGCACTTTAGATGATTAATCACCCCATAAGAGGATAATAAAGAAGTGGTTGCGAATTTCCCCCCAAGCAAATGTCCTTCATTCCAACTCGCATGCAAATTAATTTAAAGTCGCGCTACTTAACATCTTCATTTCAACAGCTTGTCTTTGAACAATGTGCGATTTGTTGTGGCCCCTGTCTCGCCCTCAACCCCAATCGCCCACTCGACAAGTATGCTAATGGCATTAATCAAACGCCCGTTAGCGCGTTCGTAGGCGGCACTTTGCTAATTTTTTTCCCCGTTCTCCCTCTTGTCAATAATTAAAATTCATTTTCGTGCAGAGTGTGCAACAGTCCACCCACCCCCACAATGGGCACACATAAAAACAATGTTCGGTCCGCACTCAAGAATTCCGCACTCATCGCCGCAACATGACCAACATGCCCCCAGGCGATCACGGACTAATTACGAGCATCCACACAGCACGGCAGCAACATTGCCACACCAACAGCACACTGGCCGCGTCGGTCGTTGGGCAGAAGCAACATCAGCATCGCCAAACCAACTTTAAATTGTTTTAATAAATTTTTATTCAGCGTAGCGTTATTTAGCAGCGTGTAAGCGCAATAATCGTCAAACCGAATGTTTACATCACCTACACTGGTGCACGCTCACGTTCGCACACTAATTGTTTATCGTTTGTTGTTGGTGATCTTGTTGATGTTGTTGCTGTTGTGAGGTTGAGTGCCTCGAACAACAGCCCCCCAACAACATGTCCATTTTATTTCGCTCATAAGTTTTAATGTTTTTTTGGTCAATGTTTCAGCGAACCTCGGAATCACGCTCTCAACCTTTGGATTGGATATTGGCCGATGATCGGAAAGCGAAGATCTCGTGTGCGCTCCTTGTGTCCTGCAGCGGTTTTGAATTCGTTAACGGTCGACTGGAGGATGATGGTAGAGGGAGCAAATGAGTGCTGTTGAGGGTTTTGGTTGGAGCACCCTATTTTCAAAGTTGTCAATCGGTAAATAATGCAATTTGGAGCAGAATATAAGAACAAGATACAGAATAAATGGCCGTCGTGACGTAATAGGTTTGTGGTTCGATCTCCGGCACACCAACTCTCATTTTCTCGGCACCTCTCGTTCTCGGTACTCTGACAATACTCGAAGGCAATGACTGTCAAGAAAGGGGAGAATATAAGATTAAGATGCAGAATAGATGGCTGTCGTAACGCAGTTCGACCTCGGATACACCAACTCCCATTTTCTCGGCACATTCGGATGGCCAAACAAACCAAAGCGCACCCTACTCTGCGCTGGAAAGACAACAGGAAAAAATCAACAATTCCCTGCAACCAATATAAAGCGATCATGCATAAAGTCAATTCAAACTAATTGCCACATTTAAACCAGACTTTATTGGAATTGCCCGCACACACTCGGAGGAGCGAGCCAGCTCCTGCAAGCCCCAACAAACGGACCGTTCACAGTCAGACCCTGTGTTTGTTGCAGACAACGCCAAAGGAATCGTTCACCACCAGATCCAAATAAAAATCGCAAAATTGTGTAGATAAAGCGCAATAAACCACTTCGGATTGCACAGCATCGCCGCAGATGCAGGTTGCCCACTTCAAAGATATTTTTATAGTTAAAACTTATTTTTAATGTTCCGCCAGTGCACACATACACACGGGAGAGCGTGCGCATCATGGCATCTTCAAGATCAGATTGGTCATGGCGATACAAGTGAAGATAAAATTTATTTATCTCCCCGCGATAGGCAGAATGATGTGCGTCCACATCCTCGGCATGGGATCTCTTAATGAAGATATCCGCGCACAGTGGTGGTTCGGGCACACACCCAGCCCGGGCTGGAGAAGGGCTGCCAGTCGAACAGTCGCAGGAAAATGTCCTTAATTTATTTAGCGATTTCAATATTTTGATAAGCCCTCATCGGTGTGCAGCGGTGTGCAGCACCTCCCTTTCTATTTAATGACAGGATGTTAATAATTTTGGAGGAATGCCGGCAATCGGTGGTCCATAATCGCTTAATGGGGCGGCGGCAATGGTCGGTCGTCATCCTCGTCATGGTTACTACGGCTGGTGGTGGTGCTGATTGCATTCTGTTGCAGGCATTGCTTTCGTTGTAAAGTGATTATGTTGCTTGTATCGAGCGATGATCATGCAATCGGATATAATTAAAAAAGAAAAACAAACGGCCCAAGCTGCCAGCCTGGGGCTACCCCGTCCGTTCTTGCTTGCAGGCGGAGTGCGGAAGCCCGCGTTAAATAAATGCGAACTTGATACTTATATTTAAACTTATTTAATTACTGGTACGGTTTATGGTGATCCGATAGGTAATGGGTTTATTACCCAGACGGAAAAAGAAAGGTGGCTGATGTGAGTAATCCTGGAAGCAGGTGTGCATTAGCAAAGGCGACTGATTATTGCGTGTTTGGATTACATTTGAATTGGACTTTGGTGAAGGCTATTTGCTAATTTTACTACCTTCAATCGGTTGTTTTACAAGTCGCCCGCCCTGTTGAACTACAAGCGCAGGTGGACTTAATGCTTTCTGTCGAGTGGTGCATTAAAGACAATTGCCACTTTCGATTTTAATGAATGAACATTTAAAGTGACTACATTAAGAGGTTAGATCGGTATCTTGTTGGCACATAAAATGTTGGCTTAGAATTGACCAACAAGTGCGCCATGATTTTGTGTGGGGAGACTACTAACGGTTGATTCTTAGAAGCTCTGCCTCAACAACAATTAATTTCATGGGCTGATATTTTTAATTGTCCTTAACCTTTAAAAAAAAAATATTTCTAGCTATAGGGAGTTTTATCGAGTAATCCAATAATTTTGTAATTTGAAAACAATCTAAAAACCCACAATTTTGGACCTGGGAGTATGATACACCGGATTTATACAGCAATTGTCAGACCCATTTTTTTGTAGCAGTACACTTGAGCACTCAGACTCAAAAACTGTTCCGTTGTACTGCTTCCATTCTAACATACCATATCCTTGTTTGGTGGCCTGCATTAAAGAGCAAAAGAAATCTAAAGAAGATAGGTAAGATCCAGAGTTCTGCGTGCATCTGTATCACGAGAACACTCCGTTCTACACCTTCAGTCACAGAAGCAATGCTGAATCTGCTTCTCCTGGGCATTTACGGGAAGCTTGTGGCTAGCAAGGCGTCGATTAGGTTGAGGGAAGGAACTGATGGACCAAAACACACAGCTTAGGACATATGGAATCAAGAATGCGTAGATTTCGAAGCAAACGGACTATCTATTATTCGTCAAGAGATTAGATCATCACAGAATAGACCATTAGGCCACCAGCAGGTAATTTCAGCTGTTGGTTAGTCTTTCGGCTAAGAAGGAACTAACAAGGCTGACGTGGATCATTCACCGGACAGTGACAGCACAATGGATCGATTCAGGATTTTAGTGGGTCACGACTTATGCAGCGATGGTACTACCTTTAACCTAGAAGACAGGATGGCGCAGTTGTTCAAGTGTCTGCCCTAAGTTAGAGGGGTCCCAGGTTCGAGTCCCAGTGAAACCGAATCTGGTCCAGTCACCATTTGCCGTTGGGATCAAATTAACTGCCCTGGAGTAGGTTGCTACCTGGCAGTACAATGGACCAGTTTTGAGTCTGAGTGCTCCAGTAGTGTTTCAAAAATCCTCCGAAAAAGAACCTGACCTAACTCTCTTAGTCTTGTGTCATGAATTTAATTTTTTTTCAAAAGAATAATATCTATTCTGGGGAAGATACACAACTGTGAACTCTACGAGCTTTACTACGCGCAGTAGGAAGTAGAAAATACACCTTCTCTGTACCTGTCCGTCCATAGCGTCTCTTAGACGGCCACTCCTTTGGCAAAATCTGTGACTTCAGTAAGGTAGCTTTCTGCAGTCGAAAGATCCAAGGAGTTTCCTACCGACCTTCTTCTTCTTCTTGTGGGGTTCCGTCCGGGGTGGAAATGTAGCTCAACCAAGAAGCCTCTATGTCTGGCTGTCTTCAAATGTGCCAAGTTGGTTCAGATCCCTTGGATGTCGCCTTGTGCGACCTTTGTTTCAAGTTTCAAGCAAACAATATGAAGCAAAAAGTCCTCAGCAACAAGAAGCCTCTTAAACATTGTCATTGTAACCTCGTTGCAACCTCGGTTTACATCAATTCATTTGGAGTCCTGAGAATTTTGCTTTCTTCCGGAATTACCCAATCTCTGCAGAATAATGCAATAAATTTGGTTCATCGTCGTTTTAGTTGCAAAACGAAACCGCAGTATTGTCGTAGTGTAGTGTCGTATATTCCACCCTTAAATGTGGCGACCAATAACCCTCAAAAAGTTGAAAATATGACATCCCTTTGGCTACTATCATCTGTTGACAAAGGGGGTATCTTGTCTGGGACTGCGTTATAGATCGACCTGTTTACACATTAGTGTCGTCATATTTGGTTCATCGTTGACTTCCAAAGCTTGCCACTAATAGTATCGTAAAACTCCATCACTCTATTATATCCGTTCACATACAAAGACACGAGCAACCAAGAATTTTAAAAAATGTCATGTTCGCAAAATATAATTTTACTTCTTGCACCGAAACAATTTTTATCCTCTCTGACTGTATAAATGAGAACCTTCTCCTTAACCAGGTTCCACCCTTCGCCTAAGCCTCCTCAAGGTTGACTACAAGCCAATCAAAGAAAAAAAATAGTCTTATCCCTCAAAAAGGCGGAGAACTTCTACATGAAAGCATTTAATCACCCCCATACAAGCGATCTGTCCCGTTGAGATAACACTCATTAATGACATCATTAAGCGGTCTCAATTGCCCGATAATCGCCTCCAGAACGCATGTTTTCACTCGCAACATTTCACCCAATTAACTTCAAATAAATGTCCACCAAGTATATCCACAGCACCGGCCCAAGTACGGTCCGAATGACACATTGGACACAGTCACAAATCAAATAACCGTTGCTTGTTGCTTCCAAATCAATCCAACTCCTCATCCCTAATCTGAACCTCGCCAGTTTGTCTGCCAGTCCATCGTCTGTGCTCTCGATTCATCTAATCCCCTTAGTCCGTGTCTCGTGCAGCCATTTTTGGCGGCAAAGTTAATCACATGGCTTGACACCATCGCTTGTCACTTGGAACTTGTTACCACTGACTCGTCGCTAGTTGTTGCTCCAATCAGGGCTATAGACTCGAACTCCACCAATAGACACAGTGACGGCCGCCCAGACAACACAAACGCAAAAAAAAATAGAAAACAAGAAAATCAACACCCATAACAACACTTGTCGTTCGACGATGGTTCAATGCACTCCTCAACGGCACGCTGTCGCGCGGGAACGACAGCCAGCCCGACAACCTAGCACTCGCTAAGTACAGCTAACAGGCTGACAGCAGCGTGCTGTCAATAACAATGAGCCAGCACACAAACGAAGATGGCAGCTGGAGCAACGGGTATTTAAAACCAATAAATCATAACCTATCTCAATGCGAAATCAGATGTGCAGCACCGACTACGGCGACGGCGACAGCGACAACGGTGTGGCATACGGCAGGTAAGACAACACAAAACAGCAACATTCCGGCGGGGACCGGTCGTCAACTACCACATGCCGATACCAGTTTTCACCTTTTCCCGTATTTAACAAAAGCAGGTTTTCTCTTCTCATTATTTCGCTCGCAACACGTCGTCCATTTTCAAATCTCCCTCATCACCATCACCGTCAACATCAACATCAACATCATCATCGAGATGCCGCAGCCTGCTCTCGCTCCTCTTTCATTAACAGACGGTAGCTCACTCCGGATCCGCTCTTCTAAGTCAACCGTCGCGTTGGTGAACATCTTCATCAGAGACCGACCGACCGGTGGCAGACACGCCGAAACTACAAGAAAAAATTGTCAAAACAAACCGCGATCCGAAAAAGATACACGTTCGAGATACAAAAATAAACCAAACGAACACCGAACGGAAACTGGCCCAAAAAAATCACAAAACCAGAATATCTGCCGACCGCGACGTCTTGACTTAACGTGACTTGGCCCGGCTCGGCCTCGTAGGTGGTGGCGTACGCCATTCCATTCCATTCCATGCCTCGTGTGTGCACATGGCCAAAATTGGATTTTCCTGTTTAGCAAGATATTGTATCTATGGCGAGCTTTGAAGATGAACCAGATACATACACAATGCCGTCAGCAGTCAGCAGTCGGCAGTCATGCTCCTGCAGCACTGACTGGCATACAAATTCGCTGAATGAACCCCCGAGAGAATGAGAAGACCACTGCGCTGCCGCCTGTCACAGATGTCGATGTCGACGTTGATGTTGATGTTGATGTTGATGTTGATGTTGATGTCGATGTTGACGTCGTCGATGCCGCCAATCTGGTTAAACACCACGAGAATCGAGGTGGCGCGTAACAACAGTAGCGCTCCAATGTCGACACTCTGAGACAGAGTTTGTACGTGCGGTGACTCGGCCATGCCGTACTTTGGCCAGAGAGCGATAAAGGTTCTCTCGCCCCCATTGATCAGGTTTCTCCCGAGACGTTACACCTTAATGATGTCTAATAATATTTAACCTCGCCCTCCCCCTCCCGTCCCGGCGGCCGGCACCCTAAGCGCAGCCTCACCGCAGAAGTGCTGTCAATTTGGCGGCAAAACACTAGCAGCCCGTCTTGCCTACTCGCCGGTGAAGGGTAAGTAGGTAGATACACACCAGATTGTTGTCGGGTCGAGTTTTTCATCTCTCTTGACTGAAACGCACATTGTTGTCAATCAGGTTCAGAAGTTCAATCAACTACACGAGTACACTACTCTCTCGAGCGGCGTCGTTGCTCAGTGGATAATCTAGTTGTGCGGCTGTTTATTGTTTGTTTACATGGGGACGTCTCTGTCTGTGGCCAAAACGAAGGAGTTTTGCGCGAGGAAGCCCACATACACACATGCACACAACAATTGAAATATGAATCCAGATAAACACGAAACGAGGAGGCAGCCAGAAAACAGGATTTACCCACGATACCCTCGTACCCTACCACTGGCAGAGGAGTGCAATCCTGTTTGCCCGACTGGGACGGTGCTTGTGGTGAGGATCAATTGACATTCGAAAACAAGTGCTAAACCGCACAGGTCCTGTGATGAGTGTCGTCTATCTGGTGGAACACGTCTCTCGTTTACGACACCGGTACCGCCATAGATCCTGTTCTCAACCCCTGGGAATTGGGTTAGTGGAGTGGACGAACCGGAATCGGAATCAGAATCGGCCATAAAGGGTCCGATTTCGTCATCTCGAATGGGATGGCACTCCCAGTCGTTAGAATGCGATAGTTAAGCGGGGTAATAAAGTTATATTGTGCCTGGAGCAGCATCGTAAAGTGATGTCAGAGATGCGGCGTGCCTTTGAACAGGCAGCTGGCATTTATGGGCTTCTGAGAATCGCTTGAAGTGCTGCACTTCCTTATGACGGGTGTATGATCGAATCGTCGTGTATCGTCGATCACTTTGCTGCCGACTCATTAGCTGATTGAGATCCGTTTGAGTGGGTTGAGTGAACAAGGATGATGTCAGATTCTTTCTATTTTTGGAAGTACGATCTGTTTGGCTGTGACTTTGACTTTGACTTTGACATAAGAAAACACTGATATCGATCGGGTTTCAGAAAGTTGTTTTGACTGGGGGAGTGTGCCTGGAAAACAAATGCGCAAGCACTCAATTGTGAAGTACCCCTCAAAATGTGGGAAAGTAAAGTGGGAGTAACCTTGAATCGGTGAACAGTGGTGGTGGTTCTTGGTTGAGATGCCCGATTTTCGATTGGGATTCTATCACTAGGTTATAGAGTTATTTATCTTACTTCAAGAAGACAAAGCATCAAGGGATAATCAACATATTTTGTCTTTTGGTGGATAGCTCGATAAAGAACCGCCAAGATCTTAATGATGAAACCCATTTCCGTTCGTCTTTTGCTTAAAAAATCCGCAAAAAATAGTACCACAACCTCTTCTTCCACAACGAGTGACAGTTTGGTACGATTTCTGAGCTAGCGGTAATGTTGGGTCATATATTATCCACAAATTATTGTAGAGTGAATGAAATGTTTCAGTGAACGATGCTGACTAACTTTAATTTTTTTGTCGAAATTGATGCTTATTCTTCTTTTTCTTTAGGGTGGAGTCGGACGCAAGTTCTACATCTGCAATCACTCATATTGTATAAGCTATTGTTCTCTCACGAGTGGAGGAGATCTATAGATTTATGGTGACTCTGAATGGTGAAGTTTGATAAGCTTTTCTTGGCAGTTATTCTCTCTAAGCATTGTCAGCGATTCGAGTGCGACGATTGCGTGAGTATAAGGGTTAGTAAGTCCGAAATCAAACCTAAACCTTTAGCATAGGAGTTGATGTACTTACAAACTACACCACGGCGTCGGTCAGGAAAGAGACACATGCCACAGAGCTGGTGAAATAATGGCTCCATTGCTTGATAAAACTTCCCGGACGTCTGATTTTTCGAGACTGACACCATAAGACTTTGGGCCATGTAGACCTACGCCAGTGCTCCATCAATGATTCAACCACCAAAAGGGAAATACAGAAACAATTTCCTCAAAATTATCGTTATTTGTAGGCAGATATTTGGCAGATATTGCTCTTCATTATTAAACTCTGAGTTGAAACCATCACCTACCCCTTCTCACAAAAGTATCTTGTTTTCCTTTTGCTATAAAATGACACCTTTTGTCGTATGAGGCCTATATTTCTCTTTTGTCATTTTCGGTTCTTTGCTTACTAAAACCAGTGTCAACTTGAGTCATTGAATTGTCATTTGTCTTGTTTTAGGAAGAGAAAAATAGATGAATTCTTAGCGCTCTTATGCTCGTCTTTCGTCTAGAAAGAATATTTGCGGAAGGGATTAAATTTGATGACTGGCAGGTAGCAAAACCAGGCCCTTCCTTCGCTGTTAATAAATGGTTCAGTTTTAGGTGATTTCATCAATCAAATGGTATGCCCGGAATGGAGAGGTATAAGAAATACTATAAATCGGTAGTTTTTAGCTACCTAACCAGTTGGCGAAGCAGGTAGGTTATCCCTGCCGTGGGGTGTTAAAACAGAAAAAAAAATCAAAATAAAAATATCATAAAGGTCCAGTAAATAAAATTGTCAAAATCAGCAACAGGAAAGTAAAGCAGAATATAGCACAATTAAGGAATTAACTTTATTCCACTTGACGTGCTTGACCCTCTTGAAATTTAAACGAAGTGATTTAAGTTGTCTCTACCTCTTGAGTTGTACCATATGACCACAACTCAGCATAGCATGCAGCCATGCCAACGCACTTACTGACACTCTGAAGGATGAAATATACCTTCTGACAAGTAAGGAAGGGTCCCTTAAACCACTTCATTTGTTCATGCCCAATTTAGTCTTTTGAGAGTGGAGTTTCACATTAGATCACGTACTTTAGTTAGGATTGTGTGAAAATCACAGCAAAGATCAGCCTTGACCCATTAAGATCATAACCATTGTGCTATGTTTTGTACTTTGGACAGCGATCGGAGTAGGTAGGTAGGTAGAAGGGTGTCCTTGCGACTAGTGTCGCGGCGCACTTAGACCAACAGTTTGTGCCCTAGGTATGGGGTATATCCCGTGAGGCTGTTGATTAGGACCACGCAGATTGTTGAACGATCCCAGGTGGCGCCTAAGCTCTGTTTTGTTCAGATCCTCCATCTCGTCGAAGAAGTTACTGCCCTGTATTAGTAGGCGCCTCCCCCGTAGAGCTGGACAATCGTAGAGCAGGTGGCGGACGGATTCTATTTCCTCCTTGTCCCTGAAACTTCTACTCCGAGGGATACCTAGCGTCTTGGCATAGGTGCCTATCGGGCAATGTCCGGTGAGCACTCTCACCACCAATCGAATATCCTTGCGACTGATGCTAATCATTGATAATGATCTGTTCAGCGATGGTCATAGGGCTCTCGTTCAGCCATCGCTCATTTGCGTTCTTATCGGCTTCGTTCTCTACTTTTTTCTTAAGGAAACTCAAAGTCTTGCTGACATAAGGTTGTGCTAAAGATTTGTACAGTTCTGAACCTTCCTTTGCAAGCACGTCCGCTGGAGACGTCAAATCGAGAATTCTGTTGACCAGTATAAACATTAGTGTCTCCTTTTAGTGAATGGTTTTTTTCCACCTTCTACAATGACCCATTAATACCCCCCTCTAAAGGAACACTTCATGTTCAAAAAACTTCTTCAAATATCATAAACTCAATCAAATCGCAGCTTCCTCGCAACATTGTGCACAAGAAGATGACTTCCTTGATCTGTATGTCTACGATTCTCTTACATCCTTTCAAATGTTGTCAAGGCCTACAACATCGCATTGGCATTTCCCCCCTTTCTATGCGACATTTCATTCAACCTCTAGTGCAGCCAACCAACCAATTCGCTCCGGGCACCCCAGGCACTCCAGGCACTGGGTTTGATTGAAATATCAACATTTTTGCATACGGATCTCGTAGAATCAAGAATCGGTTTGCTTATCTTGGCGCGCTACACGTGGAACATATTCTTGGCCGTTGTTGCAGCTACCAGATGCATTTCCCTGCTGCATGTCCGATTGCAGATAATCCACTATTCAGGGAACAAACTGTGATTCCCAAACGGGGAGAGCACTCACCGCAGAGACACTCGCGAGGCGGAATAGAGCCTTGGGATCCCGGACCATTTGTGTGACCAGCGCTGCCGCGTCGTGCGTAGGACGACATTTCGATGTTCTCGACATTTTCGTCGGACCGAGCAGAAGCGGTTTGGTTTATTTTTCATTACACCTTAAATCAGGCTGTCCTTTGCGCGTAGTATTCAAACATCTCTCGGCGATGTGACATTTTAATCTTGACATCCTCCTGAATGGTGCACAGTCTGGCCTGTTGTCACCAGACTTGTACGGGGATGAGAACGTCGTCGTTGCGTTTTTAATTAGATTGATTGATCGGATTACATCGCAGGGTAGTTGAGCGAAGTCCGACGACGCTGCGATGGATGAATGGATGGGTTGAAAGGATGCGGACGTGGTTCAGTTCCTGACAGCGAGTGATCGGTTCATTGTTATCGGCCTCATGCAGTCGAGAGAAAGAGAGAGAGAGACTGTGGCGTTTGTTGTTCGGTGATGTAAAATAATTGGGCGATTCTTCCGGTGGACACTAATTTAAGACGACACGAATGGGGATTTGAGTACGCAACTTCATTATGCGGCCAGTGAGGAGAAATTTCGAGAGGAACTCATTAAATTAGATCGATGGCTGTTGCAGGACAATGGGAGTCGGCATGACAAACGAAGAAGATAAATTCCAGTTCGACATTACAGTTGGGTCGAGTTCATGGAGTTGTAGCGAACTGAATGACATTCCTTTTCGATGGATGTTCAGGCGCATATAAGGGCAGGAGGACGAGAAAGGAGAGACTGTTGAGGTAAGGGAGGAAGTTAAGTCGAACTTGGCCAACATCAACTTGCGGCGCCTATCTGTGGTCTAACAAGAAACATTAGGACGCATTAGGAGACTGTGCAGAGTTCATCTAAAATAGTTAATAATTGCTGGCTAGAAGAGAAGTTAATCAACACAACTCACTCAACAAATTCTGCCTAGCAACATCCGTTCTACAATCCGCTTGACCCATGTGACACAATCCGTCACAAAAAAGAAACACACCACTTAAGCCGATACTGATCAATCGAATTACCCTCATTCTTACCGGTGAAAGGAACAGCCACAAGAGAATAGACGCAAACAGCAAAAAAAAAAATCAGCACCTATACATCGGTCCGCACTTAACAAGAATCCCCTACGGCGATGCCAATCGAAGTTCAATCTCATTAACGCCGCATTCACCGCAAATTACACACAATTATACAAGACTTCAAGCTCGCAATGAGTAATCACAGCCCAACCCAATCCAAGAGCCAAGCAAAATGGCATTCGATCAAATTCGTCTCACGTCATCGTGATTCACAAAAGATTTTCTGCAAGCTTGACATTTCTTTTTCATTTTTTTCAGGTAAAGTACCGTCTGCTCACGCTCGTGGTGTCTAATTGATTTCAGTGAATTCCACAATGGGAACGCAATTAATAAGATTAACCCCGACTGTGTCTTGCCAAGGATCTCCTTCGACACAGATTCCATGACATGCACAGCACGAAAAGCAATAAATGCTGGTTCAATAAATCACCTCGCATCTCGATACCGGAGCTATTGATCCGCAACGAACAGACAAGGTCAAGACATCTAGTGTCGGTGCTGTGAAAACAGCTTCACCATCAATTAAATCATAACCTGGCCTACACCGGGTACAAGCGGATCTTGTCGACGGTTACGCCCAACCCATAAAAGAGAAATGCAAAGCACTGACCTCACCCACAATCATCATAACGTCATGTGTGAGAAGAACAAGTTTTCGGTTCAAACACCAAATACAAGACGACATCATGTTATAACCACCATGTGCAGCCATCCAGTCTGGCAGTCACATCGGCTAAACTGGGATCAGGTCAGGGCTGCTATGGGTTGCATGATATGCGACTTGAATTCGTTTTTGTTCCTAATAATATCGCAGAGGCGCACCAAGAAACCGACCACAACAACATATCGGCTCTGTGGCAAAAGCAGCATCACAAAAATAGACACTTGCTGTTGAAAAACTGGATTCTATGCTTAAGCGCCACTAACCATCACCATCACTACCACCAACAATAACAACACCAAACAGGCTTTTGCTCCTCCAGAAAAATACTTCCATTCTGGCTCTCAATTCATTCATAAGGCACCAGAAGTGCTACCATACCACCACCACCACCACCACCCGGCGTACAACTGGATTGGTGGGTTTTGTGTATTTTTTTTGTATTTTTTCTGTTTATTTCGAGATTTTATGGAGTTTTGCATTTGAGGAGCACGTTGTCGCTGGTGCCTTGATCTGGGATAGAAGAAGAATTTCACAAGACCTTCCATAACTCCGCGCCAGAGAACATCGCATCGGATTCGACGTATTGAAGAACTTTGAATGAAATGAATCATTCTCGAGGATCGCGAGTGAGAAAGAAAAAATAGGAGACACAGAGGTTCAGAGGTACCAAAATAATAAGGGTATCCCCACAGGCCCAGACAGGAACGGCACAAACTGGCTGAAGAGGAGTCAAACCCGTTGGTCCGCCATGTGGCAACACGCCGTCTGACACAAGGGGACGACTCGATAAGTGGTTTGTTATCCTGTTTCGATAGATGGATGGGGCGGGTGGCTTTGAGCGAGTTTGTACGCACCAAGAATGCGATACAAGTGAGATATCCTTCCTTGTCGTGTTGATCACAAAACGAGTTTTGTCTTTTTACCATTCATGCTCTGATTCGTGTTTGTGGCGGTGACGTATCCTCGTGCAGAGATGTGCTTCGTTTTTTTTTTTTTTTTGCAAAATCAGGAATGACAGGATTTATCCTTGGTGATTGGATTGGGACTTACTCGTTGCTGAAGGTGTTAGTCCTGGAAGATGTGGAATTGTTTGTGGATCTTTCAGTGTGAAGTGGAGCTGACTGAACACGTAATTTTCTGCTAATAAAAATCACCATATGAATCACTTGTGGGTAAAGTAGGTGCTATGCAGTAAATAATGTAGTTTCCGTCATGCAAACAATATGAAGTGCTCAAAATCATAGCACATCATCACGCAACCGACGTGTTTGTTCGTTTCATGATGATAACTGAAAAGAGCCTTCAAAATATGCCGATGTAATCTCACGCATCTGACAAATCCATCATATACCCACAGGCTGTTAGCTCGGCTGAGATTAATTTTTTTTTTGTCAAAAGCAACCAAACCCACGAACGGCTCGCACAAATTCCATGAAACAGACAAACTTCGCACGAAATCTACACCGAACATCAGATCAAAAGAGTTGGTGTGCGAACTTTGTAGGCAATCAATCAAAAAATTCTCTGAATTTACCATTTTCAACATTCTGCCGTTGAAACAATACACCAAACAATTTTTTGATTCTCTCAAATTAAATAAAAAAATTTAAATTACCAACTCAATTCAATCAATTGCCTCTAACGACCAAGCATCCCAGCAACCCATCACTGAATTGTGGGCCATCATTAGTGGTAATCATCGACAAGATATACCTAAAAAAAAGGCCCCTTCCAACAACCACAACACTGTAGCTTGGTTATTCTCCACCACAACAAAACTTCCTCCGAAATGAAATTAAATATCTTCGAAGCCATCAACAAAATTCATTCTCCCAACACGAGTGCCTCTGTCTCCCTCTCGTGCTGGGCTCCCAAATCGAAACGATGGCAATAAATTTGTGTGCCTGTATGCATGTGAATGTAGCGAAGAATTACCCAATAATTTTGGGTTACAAGGAAGATGATATTTCTCAGCATCTCCCCTCTTCGTATAGAGATTTTCAAATCAAAATGAATCACGCTGTTGTGTACCACTTGGGCACGACATCACACAACAAAACATGTGCTCAATAATCACACACCACCAATCCCCCGAAAAAAACCCAAATTGACTTCAAGACAAACATGTACACACACAACACAGCACACAGTTCCACCGAAAAAAAAGTGAAGCTCTTCACGTTCTCCGCACTGAAGAGGAATAACAAATATCTCGAACTTGGGGAGCGAAACCAACAAAACAAAACATTCATACTGAAGGAGAAGAAAAAAAAAACGTATCCAAAATCCAAACATCATTTGCACCATCATCATCAAAGTCGAAGTTGAAACCGTCTTCTCTTTGTAATTCAGACTCTTGAGCAAGCACACAAGTACACACTGACAGCGACAACAGAAAGTGGTGTTTGTTGGAGGATCGTCATCACCAGAAGATACACAAAAACGTGTGTAAACTACTTTAGTATCTAACGCCCGGGTTCGACCATACGAGCATACTTACGGGTATGCATATAAACCTTCCTGTATATACACACACACTCGCATTTGATGGTATTCTTTTGTTTCGATGCGAGGCTCAGATCATCATAAGCATGTCCAAGCTTCGAATTTGAATACTAAACATGCTGAGATCAGGGAAACAAAAAAATACAGAAAAAAAAAACACAAAGAGCCATGAAGAACCGAAGCGGCTAACGACTAACAAACGAAAGTGCAAGTACTCCACCAGTAGTTTCGTTTTCTCGTTCATCTTCGCAGTCAATATGATTCATGAGGCGTGCTTTGTGTGCACCAGACTGGTAAAAGTGTAACAGCCCGGGCAATGGTAGCTGAATAAACGATGAGCATAGAGTAGATCCGAATCACGGATCTTATGGCCATGAAAGGTCAAGTTGGCGGGAAGTAGGCACTCGCACATACATACTCATGTGTACGTGGAGCATGCATGATGCGGATGCCAACGAATGCCATAGTTCATGTGAAATTCATTAGACAAATAAAATTCTCTTCTTGGCCAAATGTCAGATGTATTCTGCCTTCCGATGGTGGATTGCTCGACTGTTAGAAGTTCATACGACCATGGCGTTGTAGCGTGGTTTATGATGAATGAGAACGTAAAAATATGTTTATTTCTTTGTTTTTGCATTTTTTTACTTCTTTGTTGCTTTTTTTTCTTTTCTCTTAACAGACACCGCGCAAATTGTTTTCGAGAAGCCATCACATATGGCATAAAGGAGCGCGCACAATACATCAAAGTCGTGATCAATTATTCAAGCGGTTTCGGTTACACTTGGTTTCGTGCGAAATTTGCAATCGCAAAACTCAAAGAGAAAAAAAAAACGCGCAAAAAAAACGAAGTCTGAGAAAATATTTGTAAATCAAACTTTTCACCCATTAGGCACGATTTCGTCATTTCGGTGGAAATTTTCTCTCCATGATTGAGCTATTAGGGCGTGATTAGAGAGGCGAAAAGTGTAGTAGAGGCGATGGAGGGATTGCGCAGTTGCTTAAATCAATTAATGGTGGGATGAGCACCGCTGCGATGTGCATGAAACGGGAGATTCGTTAAAATGATTGTGGCATGATGTTTTTGTTTTTCTCATTCTGAGGAGCTGATAGTAATCGATTTTAAGGGTCAGGCAATACTTTGTAAGAGGTTGCCTTGGTTCGATGAAGAGTCTGCAAGGAGAATACACTGATGCCCAAATGATGTCTTAGGCAGCCGAAATTATGGGAATTAAGATATCCTCCGTGATGGAAAGGATCACGATGATTGGGGGTTAGGGCGTGACGATATCGAGTAATGCATATTGAGACAGATTGACCTCAAAGGTTCACAAACCAGCGAACAGGACCGCCGGTAATTCCGTGCTTGAAGGTCTAGCAAGTGTTATTTTGTGTTCATCACAAACCCGGTGGGAGAGACTGTTTAGCAGAGATTGGCTGCAAAGCGATTATTTCGACCTTAAAGTGGTGTTCATGCTACTAATCTCCTAGGCCGCCAAGAGCTTTCGCTCTAAGTAAAGTATAGTCTTCCAATATGAACTTCCAAAATTTGACAGTTAATAGCGGCCATATTGTTGAAGCTACAACTGTCAAATTGGCAGTCATTTATTCAGCCTGCTTTGCCAAATTACCATGGATGGAAATAACGTTCAATAACACGTGCAAATAAGATTGTTATCAAAATGAGTGTTCTGTTGGGGCAACGTAACGCATCGCCCATTTTACAGTCACCATAATCGTCCTTTCGAGAGGACAATTCGCTGTGTGGTGGATAAATGTGTGTCCACTGGTTCAGTAAATGATCAACCAACACCCGTATGTTGACGAAACACAAGATCTGCCGAAAACATTGTCACGTCATCGGTTCATATTTCTTTGAGAACGGCGTTGGCCAGGCTACATATCACCGTGACGAGCGCTTTAGGTTGATGATTACCAACTTCTTTTGGCCTGATTTGGATGATATGGACACCAACGACACGTGGTTTCGACAGGACGGCGCCACGTGCCCCCCAGCTCCCGCCACATTGGAAATTCTGCACAAGCGATTCGAGGGCTTGATCATCTCACGTGGAGGTGATGTGAACTGGCCACCGGGATCGTGCGATTTTACTCCGTTAGGCTTTTTCTTGTGGAGTTTTCTGATGTTGCAGGCCACAAACCACAGCGGCCTCCAAAACCAACATAACCCATGCCATCGGTCAAATTCAGCCTGATTTATGCGCCAGAGTCATGGAAAATTGAACATTTCGGTCGCGGGCACCACCCACAGAAGCGGCGGAAGATGTTAAAACGATTACATAATGGCATCGATATGCCTTTCAATCGAATGAAAAACTTCAGTGATATCTTAATCACACTTTATTTTATTTAAATTTAAAGATAGGAAATGCTTAATGAATCACCCCTTGGTTCCGCTACTACGAATTTCATGGGCAACAGGTTACTGGTCGATGATGGCTTTCAGTTCGTAGAGGTTGACTAGAGGTTCGGCGTTTTGACAGAAGAACGTCAATATCGTGGCATGCTACGGCTCGAAATTCTAGCTAAGCGAATCAATTCCTTGCTCTTAGGTAAAAATGAGTGAAAATGGCCCTTGTGATGTCATTTCAGAAACGATTTCCTAGTCGAAAAGTTAAGTGTTATATTATATCGCTGAAAATGATGTTTGAAAAGAAGGAGAACAAAAAGGACTAAGCATTAAGGGTCCTATACGATCATTTTAAACGAACATTTCTTTAGAAGACGGACTAACAACATTGAGCACACCATCCACTTGTTCAAACAAATCCAATCAAAGCAAACAAAGTCCTCACAAAAAGCACTTATCCCCCATCAGTTGTGGGTGACCACATTTCCCGGAACAACTGCTAAGTCTAATTGCTTTAAGTTTTTCTCTGGTCAACCGCGTAACTTACCACAGGAAAACAATTTACCAGAAGGAGGTTTTTCAAACGACTATTTGCACTGGCGAGTGAGATTGTGAAATTGAATCCTACAGCATTCGTCACTGAGTCTATTTACCATTCAATTATCTGGAAATATCGTTCCAAAGTGTGCTCAAAATATTAAGTAAGTGATAGGCTATCGGGCGAGTATGATTCCATCGCCACAATGTTGGTGACAGTGATGGTGCACATGACAAACTCTTTAGTTATTCGTAGTCTGATGAATTGAATTGAATGCAATTGAATAAGAGGGAGACATTGTTCAACGGTTGCACGGCAGATGATGACTAATTGTTTTCAGAGTTGATTGACATTTTCCTTTTTCATCTTTTAGCTTTTGCCTTTCAATGAAATCAATGAAATCGTTTACGTAAAGAATTGGATAGTAAATTTAATCAATACTGAGATAAGAGAATTGTCAGGGAAAATTTGTAGAGTTCAGTGATGCTGTAGTCTAGAAAAAAACGAAATAATACATATCATTGACTGTGGCACAACCTAACAGAGGAGCTCCACGTCTAAGGCGTGACTTGGAGACTGGGTCATCTCACGGAGAGCGTCCATCAATTTGTCGCCGCAATCATGCGCCTTGACACCACTCGATTTTTTTCTCTAGGGCTGCGTCAACTCCTTAGTTTACGTAACCAAACCAACCACTTTGGGCGATATCCAGACGCTATTACCGGAATAACATCGCACATATTGGGCGGAGTTATAAATAATTGCACCGACGGCTTGAAGCAGTGCCAGTGAGGTCGAGGCTGGTATTTGAATGATGTGCTATTCCATACATAATGGTATGGCTATAGCTTCCAAATAAAGCTAGAATCAATTCTATGTCTAACACCATTGTTGTTTTATTAAACAATTTTTTCTATCATCCTTATCTGGACACTGGTCATTGTCATTGTGGCCTCACGCCGAGGTGATATTGAGCCTAGCTTCTACAGCAACTCTTCGTGTAATGCGTGCTGTTATTTTCTCACAAATGGAGGCCCTACAGTTTAATGCTGACTCCGGAGGGCGAAATTGAGAAGCTTTTTCGGACTCTGAGCATTGTCAATGGCCCACAAGAGGTAGAGCCGAGGAGATAGGAAAGGCTTTTTCTTCTCGAATCGAACATAGACTTCGAACGCAGCACTCAGTCAAGTTACCCACTATGTCACGGCCACCCCAAAAACTTATTTGAAACTCCAAAAGTTGTATCTTTATGCAGAGGAGCCATGAAATTGTGGCTTGAATAAGAAAAGACGGAGCATGCATAAGTTTTATGAAGCAGCTCGGCACAATGATTTGGCTTCAAGACGTTACCCTTAGGCATACGATTCCGATCTATGTGAAACCATAGCCACCTTACCATTTTGTCCCACATTGTGATAACCTTTACCTCAGTTAGCTACTGAGTTGCGCAAAGCCTAGTGCTCACCGTAAAGAGTGACCTCCTTCAGAGATATACGACTAAACACCGCCATTGACTTACACTCACTGAACGTTTACTAACTAACGACTATCATTACAACCACTCAGTGTCTAATTGGGATGCTTTGACCTGTCTACAGCTCGACGTAATTAGAACCTTTCCCAGACAACACAACATTTCCCATCAGACACTAAAGAAAATCTCACTTTTGTTCAATGGGAACAAAAGAGTTGACTAGCGAACTCACATAGCAAACTATCAATTAACTCCGATTCCGTTAGCTTGCAAGTACATATCGAGTGTGATCATGAAACAACAAAGCGCCGACGCCGCATCGACCTCCAATAGATGTTGCGCTTCAAATGTAGGTTTCATCGTCTAGCATGCACTCACCTCACCCCGCTGTGGATGTCTCATATTAAACCATGCGATTTGCAGCGTAATTCTGAATTACAATTGCAAAATATTATTTAATTATTTTTATCCACCTCTCGGTGCAATTAATTGGGAATGGGGAACGGCTGGGGGAATGTGCGAGTGCAAATATCTTTTCTTTTTGTTTTGCCTTCTTACGAAATCCGGCTGGGTAATTTGATTTTTGAATGGCTCTTGCACGCTGGCTACACCTCACTGGAGGCTGATTACTTGTTGAAAAATTTTGCAAATTTCGTTTCGTTTTCGCTTTTCCTTCTCTTGAATTATACCAATAATTCATAAACGTATTAAACAGCCATTACGGAGCGGAAAGAGACGAGAGGAAGAAAAATCGAAAACTGAATTACATTAAAGACCCAACACGAGAGAGAGAGATGATGTCGATGATGATGATGATGATGACGATGACCAAAAAGCAGAGAACGAGACACACAGAGAAACAGAGGAGAAGCAGTGTGTATCTCGTATTTTCATCTGTTTCTTGCGATGATGGCGATGACGACGGACTATATAACAGCCAAAAGGAAAGGCAAAACCAAAAAGACCAATCCACTCATACCAATAAAAGCCACAACAACAACAAGAACACATTTAATTTCTTTTGGTTGGTGCTTCCTCCTCAGCCACCAGCAGTATGGCCGACAGTATAGGAGTTGGAAATCCAATTCAAAACATAAAATAAGAAAAATAATAATAACAACACAATAAAAAATTGTTTTAGCCATAAAGAAAGACCCAGCACACATGCACACACACCGCGAGGCAGACAGAGAGATAGAGAGACAGAATCGAAGCGATTTACAACACCTACGTGTGCTGTTGTTTACCACAAGTGGCACACAGGAGAATGCTCATATGATGGACTGCGCTAAGCGGTGCGCGAGGAGTGAATTCAGGTAAAGTCTGCATTCCTATTACCATCAATAGGGTGCAGACGACGAAACGACGAAACGGGTGGTGCTGCTGCTGCTGCTGCGAGGGGGGTCTATCTTGACTTGAGTCTCTGTGTGCCGCGCTGAAGAAGGAAAAAGAACATTCAAGAGGTTGGTGGCTTTCGATTTAAGCCTTTCCTTTGCGTTACATTCAATTCTCTGCAGAGTTGTGTGTATGTGTGTGCTTGATGGAAGGAGCTCTCAACAGTCACAGCCACACCAAACAAAAAAGGGGTCCATAGGGGATTTGTCGAGTCTCCACCATATTTCCTTCATCTCCTTCTATTACACCGCACCACTGCATGGTTTATGGTTTCTTTGGCTTTTCTTCAAAATGTCCGTCGAGCGAGCGTTTCAAAAATTAAATGAAAATAAATCGATTCGCGATTTGCCCGCCTAAATTTTCAAAGACATCAACATCAACAAAAACATCTTCGGCCATATGTTTGCTGCACACTTGTCAAACAACTCAGCAACTAGTTTCTTTTTTGGTTTTTGTTTTGATATTTGTTTCGGTCGTACTTACGTAATTTCACACAATTTGGCGCTGCTTTTTCTTCGCGTTTTCTTCGCAAACAAAATATAAGCGAAAAACTTAATCCTTAGACGGAGAGAACATGCTCCATTTCATTTGGCACTGGAACTGGTGGCTACCGCAGACTGTGTGTGCTACACCAGCGATTATGTAGTAATTTTCCCAACACCACACGGTACCGAATTGCTGCACGGCAACGGGGTAAGACGACGGCGAGGAAAAGTTAACAAAAAATATTTCTTAACAATTTCCAATTGAATAACACAAAACATTTACAACAGACACAAGAAGAGAAGGAAAAAAAACAACAATATGTATACGAGACGACACAGATACAACCCGAGCAACACACACACACGACGAAGCACAACGAAAGGTAAAACCATGAAACACACGGCTGAGGAGGAAAAAAATGGCTGTTCGTACACAACTTATCACATACACATAGGCACAGATACAAAGATATGCCCATACACGATCGTGGACAGCGGCGCACAATTTTTTTTTCTTTCTTATTTCTTGTCGAGATATTTCGAATACTTATTTTTCCAATCAAAATTTCAACAATTTTCTCGAATAATTTCGCTCATTTTTTCCTCGCACGCACAAGTACCTGTTTGAATTTGAAAATGTATGCACTTTGAGTGGCAGATCTGAAGGGACTCCCGGAATCGAGCAGATACGAGAGTGTACCTCGTCCAACAAACTGTTGCGCAGCACTCACCACAACTCACTGTTATTTTTTTCTTTATTTTTTTTTTCGCTTCTTCAAATCAAATCCCGGAGCTTCATTTGAATTTTCGCGACATTTTAACACACAATCCACACATCTTTTGAGATGGAAAAACTACAGAAAATTAGAAGTGTATCCACGGAGCAGAGAACTGAACTGAACTTTTGAAAATCTAACTCGGAGTTCGACTCCCCCGTCAGCGAATGGATGCGGGCAGCACAGGACAGGAGGAAGGAATCACAATTTAACGCACTTTCGATGATGAAAAACACGATATTCCATTGAATTCAGATAGATCGATGAATGGCTGAGCGATTGCGGTGGTTTTTCGTAATTAATTTGACATTTTTCACAAGAATATTGGAAAAACAATCTCCCTGACAGATTCGTTAAATGTTGGTTCGGGGGAAAAATTTTTCGTCGTTTGGCAAAAGGTTTGTCGGACGGCGGTTCGGTACGAAAAACTCTCGGGAGAGGTATTTTATTTTTTTTATTTTTCGTTGTCTTGCTCTTTCGTCGTGGTTGCCGTCGTCGTCTTTCGTATTTGAGCTCACCTGAAGTGTAGGAGAGAGAGATACACAGCATACACGATCGATTAAAGTCGTACAGGTGTGCGTGTGTGTTTGTCGAGAAGAGACCAAATATATCGAGAGCAACACACACACACGCGCGCACGCTGATGGACGAGTGAGAGAGATACTCTTGCCTACCTGTGGGACACAAAGGAGAATCGAAAAAAAATACATCACCATCACCATCACCATCACCAGCGCGAGAGTGGCTGTCTTTACCTGTGGCAACAGCACCGTGTACAGGTGGAATTGTATTGATCTGCAGTCGGAATCGGCTGCAGTGGGCTGCACGTGTGTGTGAGTGGGTACGGATTGAACAGCAATTCAGCTCTTGGACGCCTCGGGTACACAGAGTTTGGTACACAGTAGAAAAAGGGTAGAATGGCAGTTGAGTAGGAGATACTCGTAGAAAGGCAAGCGAAGGTGCTCGGTTTGTCAGTGTGTACGTAAGTTGTACAAACACAGTCAGACAGGTACTCACCTCGGAAATTCTGTTAAATCTCCATCGAGATGTGTATCTCTGTGTGTATGGTGGATGCTGTGTGTTGATGCTGCGGATGGATACATGGGGGATGCACTGAGAGAAAATTTATTGGATTTTATGGTGATTGAAGTCATAAAGCGGTCATTGCGCTGCCCTCTAGGAATAAGAATGGATGAAGATCATTTTCGATCGACGCTTGGTGGGGAGAAGGAATGTCTCGCCTGCGGAGGGGCACAGGAAGGAAGGGATTTGGGCAATTCTTTGATAGGAAAGTGCCTACGTCGACTTTGGGTACCTAATGATTTTCGAAAAGATATCGTTTGTTGGCTTTAAGCCGGATTTAGAATTTTTTGAATCTTTTTTTATTTAATCTGAAATCAATGGAAATTTATTTTCTGGAAGTTTCTGAGTGAGGGGTACCAGATCAGACATTAACACACACGGCACGGGCATTTGGACTCCAGCCGTTTTGGACTCCAGCCGTTTTGGACATATTTTTGAGAAGTGTGCTTAAAGCTCTTGAATAGATGAAGTTTTGGTTTGGATTGCTCATCGCCAGTGCCACAGGAAAAAAATCTTGATTTTGAAAAAAAAATATTTTTTAAAATTATATTGCTTGACGTTCACGATATTTCCTTTTTAATAGGAACAAGAAGTATGTTTAAGATGTCCACATTTGATGCAGAAGAGAAACCTTTCAAGTAGTTCGGCAGATGTTTTGTACTTCGAAAACATTTTTTAAATTTGCATCTTCTTCACGTTTTCCATGGAAAGAACAATCGAATTTCGAATTTGGTGGTATTCTGATAAGAGTTTTTGATCATTAAAACTAACTTGAGGTTCTTCGAATGTATCAATTGCTTTTGTAATTCCAACCAGTGATTCTGTATCCATGTTTGCGTTCTGAAGCTTTCTAGGTTTCTCAATTTGGTACTTTTTCCAAATTTTCAGTTCAGATGAATCTTGATTCAATTTGTTATGCAAATCGCATGTATTTGAACGACAATACATCATCAGATACTTAACCTAAGAGAGGAACTTTTTTTTTTAATTTTTTTTCGAGTGTGCTCAGGAAGTTTGTCATTTAAGATCAGTTGCATTCCAACTATTTGACGAAAGTACACTATAGTTATGAAACTTTTATACCATTGAACCGATCCTTATGAAATGTTGACACTGTGTTGGGGTAGATCAGGAATCGGTCATAGGCTTTACATCTCCTCTCATTTCTTTACTCCTTCCCACTAAAAGCGAGAACGGAAACGGAAATTTACATATTTTAGCGAATATTTGGCCAGAATTCTGATATTTGGGGTATATGTAAATAGCACTCGAAGAAATGAAAACCATCCTCTGAAGTGGGCGTAGCGGAGCATTCTGGGTGCAGTTGTTGTTATTATAAACGAAGTCACAAGCATTATGACTAGGATTGATTGAACTAACCGTTCTTGCAGATACCAGATCGGTGCTGTTTTTCTGATCAGTGTCATTAGAGCTGAAGGAAAATCATCGTTTTCGAATTCTTTTAAGTCTTGCATTCATCCAGGCTTTGGACGTAATTGTAGTTAGTCGAGCCCATGTATTTAATAATTAGGTGAGAAGCGGATAATTAATTTTTCTCAGCGTTGAGTTGAGTTTTACCATTTGCAAGTGAGAAATTTAAGAAAAAAACAGCAAAATTATTAAAGTCTCTCAGGCAAACAGTGATAGTGATATTTTTGTCCGTCTAAGGAGTATGTCTGTTCAAAGGAAAAATCCAATAAAATTCAGTAAATTCTTATTTGGCATAAAAAATTATTATATTTGGTCTATAATTTGAAAATCAGGTTTTTTTTTTGCAAAAAAATGGAAAATTGTAAAAAACTATATTAGAAGCATTGCCCATCGGGATCTATAAGTGTTTTTTAACCCCTCTGCTAATTTATGGATACCTTGTCAAGAAAAAACTCTTCATATTTTAAAAGAATGAAGGCAGTTTTTGATGGCTTCAGATGATTTGAGCCGTGCTCCTGAAGGAGCATTCTGGTTTGACCACAACAAGCAAAAATCAACAGAGGACATGTCTGGTGAAAACGGCGGCCACGATAATACTTCCCATCAACCGTTTTGTAAATAGATCTTAGCCGGTGTAGCAACATGAGGACGGACATTTTCTGGCCGTTTTTCTGCCAATGCTCTCTTCAAACGAATCATTTGCCTTGTAATAGCTTCGCCGGGACTTAACAGATTATAGTAAATGGCTCCCTTTTGGTCCCACCAACAATATAATACAACCTTCGAACCACGAATATTCAGATTCAGAATGTGCCAGGTTGATCGGGCTTCACGTATAATTTCCTGAATAGAAATTTCTCTTTTGTCAGGCGTTCAGGAAGCATTTCTGACATGCGTAGCCGCCTTTCGACGTCGCGAAATGCCAATTCATATGGCATTCAGTTTTCTTACTTTTGTATGAATCCTAATGTTTTCAAGGGCTTGGAAATTGTTGCTTGTGTCGCCCCCAACTTTTCTGCAAAGTTCTTCTTGTTTCTGACATGATTCTGCAATAATTCATCTTCGAATGTTTTCGCAATGTCAGGCCATTTCTTTTCTTCGGTGTTAAAATGTACCGCTTTTTGTAGAGTCAAAACCATCCATTTTATTAAAAAAACTGCAGAGACTTTATTTATAAGAGCCCTTCCCTAATTTGAAGAAGCAAGGCCAAAAACATTGTTGACCCAAAATCCAATAAGATCGTGGAGAAGAGAGGTTGATGCTCATGCATAACAATTCGATACCTCAACTTAAAATTTAAACCAGCAGCTTACGATTCCGTTTTGCTGTTTATCGAGAAATAGTGAATTGATTTATGTACCTCTAACTCTTCGATAAGCACATATCGAGCACTAATCATTTCTTGATCATTAGTCATTCTTTAATCACGGGCTCGGTGAACGTTGCTTTAAGCCATTATTGCATTTCTGAATCGACGAGAAAGTACCTTGGCATGCAATCTCAAATAAAACAAATAGCCAATAGCTATCCAATTTTATTTAGTGTCCGATACTTTAAACGGCAACAACTCAATCCATTCCAGTGGTCATTGAGCAAAATCCATTTTCCATTCACTTCCGATGGTCTCTCCTAGCAACCAACCACTCTGTGACGGAGCTTAACATTACCATAACAACGCCCCCACACTTCCGCCAATATCGGCAAAAAATCATTTATAGCTTCAAATCTGAACCTTCACTTTGGCACACACGTCGTGTCCCCATCTAGCCATCAGCAATCAGCACCGACGCCCCAATCGTTCGAACAACCCATTCACCGACACGATCGACAGCAGATTTCTTTCGGTGTATCTCTCTTTTGTCATGTATTTCGCCATTCTGCTTGCGAATAAACGAAACTGTTGCCAACCATTCGTTAAGTATTATTCTTCGTTAACTCGATGCTGTTCTCCGTACTCCGCTGTGGAGCAAGCAAAACAAAAAAAAAGCGTACAGCACTTCGATGCGATTGGAAAATTCTTTGCGAAAACGTAAGAAAAGCAACGCGATCGCCCGAGTGTGGGGTGTGTGTGACACGTAGTATAAGGTCAAACGAAGTGTCTTTCTCCTTTGGCCTTCTCGGAGCATTCTCCTCGCATATTTCATTGTTGGCTGACTTTTACCTGAGCCAAGCACACTGCCTGTTAGGGGATGTATTGATGTGTTATATCTGTTTCCTTTTCGTGACAATGGGCAATAATTATCGGTACCATCGTTGTCTTGCATGCCCTTTTAAACTTTTTCGTGTCAACGCAGGGCGCGCTGAACAGCATACACCAGAACGGTACAGAAATTGTCGTGCGCAGAGACTCGGCAGATATATAGCACAGCCCTGGGGGAGGGATAGGAGCAGAGGAAATCAGCGACACGAAATTATTATAGGACCACATGTAATTAATTTATACCGTCCGGGATCGGAGCGATTTCGCACACCGGGAGGATATGTATTCCGTTGGTAAGAATAGCGTAACAACGGCATAGCGCTCAAGACAAATAGCCCCATTCGAAGGTTAATGGCAAAAATGAGAAGGAGGCATTGCGCGCCGCCATGCACATTACCTGTGTACATGGCTCCGCGGTCCTAATTGTAAATTGCAGCTAAACTTACACTGTGCACTCTGTGTGGAGTGGAGAGGAGCCTCATCGCTAGCGCGCCAAGGGTTCATGCAACGGCAACGGCAACGGCAATGGCAACAACAGCCACCGCAGCATGATGATGAAAATCAATGAGAGTCAAAGATATACAGCAGCATGCTGAAAAAAGCAACGACGACGGACGACCGAACACCAAACAGCGACGATCAACGACCAACGAAACACAAACAAGGAAGCTTTTTTGCTTCATTACTGCCCCCAAGGTAGATGTATGCATCAACTGCAATTTAAGCCACATTTATAAGTCAAATGGGCGCTTTGTGTCGTTTGGGGTGCTGTGCTGTTTTATTTACTGCGGGTTATACACTTTTGTTTCTCTTTGCGGTCAAATGAAACACAATCACGGCCATGGTCCAGTGAAAGGATGAAGTGCAGGCTCGTGGAATGAAAATTTGAAAGTATTTTGGTAGTCATTTCGCATCGGAATTCAACTTTGGACCGGTGCGGCGCGGCAAAACAGGGATTTACTGCGACCGAAAGTGAATAAAAGAGTTGGTGTGCGAACTCGACTTTTGTCCAATCAACCGTGACTCATTTCTCTGTTCCACACCACCTCCATCCAATACAAGCCGACATGTAACGAAAACCGTCCTCTAGCTCCCTTTCGATTGCATGTCGACGTTACTCAACTGCACAGATCGCTGTACATGCAGAGCACGAAGGACGCTGAGCACACATCCTACACGAATGTGGCACAGCCACCGAAGAGCCCTTCTCCTCGTCATCGTCGTCGCAGCCTCTGATTGTCTCTAAAGAGTATTCATTCGTGTGCGACAAATGTGATGACGCGGTTGGGAGGATCAATGCTGCTTTGCTAATGTAATCGGCTTGGATGCAATTTCTTCCTCATCTTGGATGTTTTACAACCAACAACCTACAACCACCACCACCACCACCATCACCAACATCATCCACCATCACCAGTAGACAGCACCACCTTCTACGTCGCGATCGAAAAGTCAAAACTGAGAGAACCACCATTGTGACTGGCGAGCAGCATCCATGGTGCATGCTGCGCTAGCGAAAAGAGCATTTCGTTGTACCCGGGATAATGTAAATGAATCCCTACAAAAAAGGCACCATCACCATCACCATCGCCAGCAAAAGCAACAGCAACCACGGCTTCGCAGGCGAGCGCACTCCAAGAATCAAGCGAAATTCTATTCTTCTCTGCTGGAGAAGAGAAGTGCCTGTGCCTGTACAGCGCACATGATGAACGAACCACTCTGCAATCAAAAATGAAAAGTGATCTTGTATCGTGATATGGAAGCGAATGAGTCAGTACGGACGGACGGTACACCAGTACTACGAGTATGTGGACATTGAGAAGCCGGAATGATTTACACATTGGGCGCGCTCGCGCAAAAAAGTCTAAAGAGAGCCAAGCATACTCGTACAAGAACAAGGGTCCGCATATTACAACCGAATAATTCCAGCGACATTCATTATTCGTGCACAGGGCGTTCTTGAGTTACTTTTTTTTCATTATGGTTTTGTTTTAAGTTCGCCTGTGATGTCCTTTGTGGGGAGCATACATATGTTGGTATTTGGACACATAATACCGAAAACTCAGATAAGGGTTTTACGTGTTGTTCTCCGTTGGTTTTTGTTGGTTTTGGTGTTTGTCTTTTGGCAAAAGAGCGAGGATCGTGAAGAATTTTTTGAGGAGATCTTGTCATTCAGCGTGTACATGAGATCTTTTTTCGTTGATAATGTGAGGTGTTGCTTTCTCTCGAATGCAAATACACTGAAAGGGCGGACAGTCGTTGTGAGAATGAAGAACAAAACCCAAAACAAAGAAGAAAAGCAAAACACGAAAATCACAAAAGCGAAGCTTATTGTAGCCGCATCTTTCGGCAAAGTGAAGAGCGCTGTATCACCGGACGTCAATCTTTATGATACAGAGCTCAGGCCTTCGCCGATGTAAGATGCTATCGGATTGATAGCCTTTTGCGGTTGTTAGTAATTATGTATTAAATTTTAATAATGGAATGGCGTACATTGTGTTCGTGTTTTGGCATCTGAAGTGGCTCTGACGTGAAGGGCGATCGCAGTGGAATTGCTTTTTGAAATAGTTGTGCAGGCGACGGAAGTTCCTTTTGCGGGATGTATTTTTGAATGCTTGACATTGATAATCCATCAAATCACTCATACAGTATGCTGCGTTATGGGGGAGGTGGTTTGTGAAATATGCAGAGGTGGTTATTCGAGTATTTAAACGAAATTTGAACTGTTTTTTTTTTTTTTTTTGGGATGAAAAGAGTTTGAGGTTATGGAAGAATAAGAATAAGATAAAAAGAACTCCTTTAAGTACTTTGCGACTAAGGAACTGAATGGGTGATGAATCACTTAATGGACATTTTGACAATAGTGATTCTTATTTATAACTAAGGCGCGGTAGACAGATTTCTCATATCTTTGAGTGAAGTCACAGCGCTTCTATATGAGAAAGTAGTTGAAGAGGAATGGAGGTATCGATGAGCTGGGATTTTGATAAGATAAATCGAACTCAGTTAGTTTGCTTAATAAAGGAATAATAATAATAATAATAATGGCGGCGCTACAGTCCGAGGTGGACCTGGGCCTAGCTTCTCAGCAACCACTCGTGTTGTGCGTGCTATTGTTCTCTCACGAGTGGATGGGACCTACAGTTTAATGCCGACTCCGAACGGCGAGATTGAGAAGCTTTTTTCTAGACAGTTATACTCTTTGAGCATTGTCAGTGACTCGAAAGAGGTGGAGCCGTGAAAAAATGTTTGATGTTTTTTTCCGAGATTCGAACTGACGACCTCGAGCGTAGGAGTTGACGCACCTACCCACTACGCCACAGCGCCCATAAATAATAAAGGAATACGTCCGTTTATAAGCAGGGACTAACGGGGTTACATCCCCAGCTAGACGAATATTGCGAGTAAAATGTTTAATGGGAGGTATGCAGCTGACGATCACCATTTTCCGTTGGGATCAAATTAATGGCACTATCACTGGAGCGTTCGATCTGTGGTAGTAGAATAACTGTGGGTATCACAATGGACCATCATGGTCTAAGCGTGCTGGTGAATTCACTAGCAGAACCCTAACCTAACCTAGTATCTTTTATAAGTTTCACCGCATCTGAGTGCATCTACTTACGGAAAGCTTTGAGACACCTGGACTGATATGGGACTTATGCACAAGGAATGGATGTAAATTGTAGTCAGAGAAATTAAATATAAAAAATAACATCGTTTGAAGAAATTGTAAAATGTGGCCAACAATAAAAATATCGTATAAGAATAGAATAAAGTTCAGTCTGAAAATGGAATTTTTGACCTCGTAAAATGTTTTTTTCTGAAGCATTGTAGAGGTCTGTCATTACCTTAAATGTGATTTCCAAAAAAGACATCATCATATGTTTGGACAACCAGGCTGCGATAGAATGACTAAACAAGGTCATATTCTATTCAAACTGCCCTAAACTAAACTGTCCCTAAACTGCCGCCGCATGAGGGTGTGACATCTTTCATTTGCAAAGCCGATGAACTTAAAAGGCTTGGCACGGTTTCAACACCTTCTACTACTAGAGAATTGCCACCCATGCTTTTTGCAACAACCAAACATCTTTTAAAGCTTGATACGATTCGATCCACTAATCGTAGATGCTCCTAAGGTACTAAGTACCTTATTGCAAAGCAAATTTCACCTAAATTTCACTCCGAGCGCTCATTTTGCTATATATATATATATACCCTATTCACGTGATACCACAATGTGCCTATGTTGGCCTTAGTGGGACTGTAATCTTCAATTAGCCACTTGAATTTAATCTTGTCATGTTTTTTTTTAAGGAATCCATGGTCATTTTTTTACTTCATATATGTCCACATAGCAAAAATGGAATGGCGTCTAGAAATATGAAAGTTGTTATGTCCGGAATCGAACCTGTACCAATAGCCAGCCAATATTTTATGTTTCTCCCATTACGGCAGTTGTTCAGTTAAAAATGTCGCTAAATGTCGCCACATAATACCTCTCAGTTTAATTATACCCAATTTTAATATTAAGTTTAAGCTTAAACTCTTCAAAAATATTGAAGTATTTAGTACCTTCTTCTTAACAATTTTTAATTTTGTGTTTTTTTTTAAACACCTCCCTTATACCGCCAGTCTAATTTAGCGACGGAACAGCAGTCATTGACAAACACGAGAAGAATTTAATTCAAGTCAATGCTATCGTGGATGATAAATAACGTTAAAAATGTAGAGCTTTGGAAGCTTTGGAGCTTAGAACAGAAGGGCTATCTTCTACAAATCGGCCAAGCTGTTTGGTTACGCAGATGTATTCGTGCAAAAATTCATCCGTCACTCGATAGCATCAACTTTAAGGAATTAAGGAGTTCGCCTACCTTGAAAAATTAACTCCACCAAAGACATCTTGGAGGTTGCCCTCGGCAACCGCTGCTTTTTTTGGTTTGTCCAAATAATTTGGGCACAACTCCCGATACAAAATCAAAGACCCAAAATCATGCTCTAAAATACAAGCTAAATATGTAAATATAGTCCAGAAGGGAATAATTCGTCGAATAATCTCTTTCATCTACAGGCGAATGAAGGCCAATATTCCAGTTACGGGAGTATTCTGGAAGAGGGGGCAGACAGAACAACCGGTGCAAAGACCAAGTGATCTCGGATGCAAGGCAAATTAGTGTTGATGACTGGAAGCCGTGTGCATGGGACCGTCTGCAATGGAATGGCAATTGCTCAGGGTCAGACCCCCCATGGGCCGTTGATTGTTTAAGAAATGCAGCAAACTTTGACGTACACGACCGTATTTGAGGGTTATACTCAAGGGACGAATGTAAATTGTAGCTAGATCTTTCATTCTTTGGGTGGGCGCACAGTCCGAAATGAACTGGCATCTACAGCAACCACCCGAAGGTGACTGATCAAACACTTTCGAGACAATAAATTGCTCAAAAGAAAACTCTCATTTCACCCATTTTCAAGAGGGAACAATTCAAAGGCAACAACGTTTATAAACCGTCAAAAATGACGTTCAACCATTTTCGCTATCATCTTGTCAATTATAAAAATAATTGTATGGAAAGATAGTATGAAAAATTGTGTTCCGCCCAAATGCAGATGAAATCCACTGATAGCACACCTTGCTCCCCATGCTGGGAAGAATTCATGAAAACTTTCCCATGAACCTCTCGTCCAAGAAACTTTCGTTTGACACCAAGCGGCCCTCGATCAATTAAATCATGTCCTGCCAAACATATGGATCAACGAACTATGAAAAACCCTCTCAAAACGTTCTCAGGATACATTTCCCCCAAAAAAGGCAGATGTAACCGCTGTTGTGACTCATTTTTCTTCAACTGTTTACTTTTAATCTCCGCACGATCATCTTAGGCCTGAGTACACAACCAACTGTCCAACATCCTTGCCCAACCCTCCCGCTCTCCGAGATCACATCTCGGCAGCAATTACACTCGGATTTCTTTCAAAAAATACGAACAGCCATTCCATCCATCACCATCCCCCTTGTGTAATCGAATTTAATTTGCATACACAAACGGATGTGTAACGTATGTCCAGTCAACCACTGTCCAACCGACAGGGGGTTGAAAAACATTAAATCCCCTTTGCAATCCTTTCAAGGAGAAAAGGGTGTTCGTCAAGGCAGTTCGAAGGACATAAATATAATTTTTTCCACGATAATTCATGCAAAAAACGTCCCAAAAGGATTCAATTTAACATCCGTAGGGGCGCTGCGCTCTCCTTAAAGGGGACACCGTCCGTTTTCGAAGGACTGGGTTAAGTGTGCATATATCTTCCGTTACACACCCTGCTATCAAATGTCCAAATGGTCATCTTCTGGTCAAACTTGTCTGACAACTTTGCGTCTCCTTGGGTAGGTCTTGCGTGAACAACAAGAGTGTCCTTTTTGCTGCAAGGAATATAATTTCTTCAGAATATCTCGGACGGCGAGGAAAAAAACTGAATCTCCGCAGACCCGTGAGAACCGCTTCGTTATGTGTGGCACTTTGACTAATTCAAAGGATAAACAGGAATCTTCTACAATTTTTTGTCCTCTCTGCCCATTGGAATTCTGAATAAATTATTAATTTGAGTGTAACTTTGTACGGCTAGGAGCGGAACAGGATAGCTAGTCTTAATTTAAGGAAACATAAAGGAAAAGTGACCAACGGTCATTGTTGTTCCAGCTGTGCGCTGATTGTCGAGGATTCTGTTTCCAAAGAGAGATGCATGTGGACATATGGTCTGAGGGTCTATGGTCTTCCAGCAAATGTGCGCTTTGGGATTTACTGTATCTCTCTGGAGTTTTGCTGATTTATTGTCCCTGCTTGCGGATGGACAAAGAGAGACGTGATTAGTGCTCGCGGTTCATGGTTGGAGATTTAATCGAATGGAAGCAGTTCTTTGAATTAACGTCCATTCAAAAATGAAAGATGATGGTGATTCGGCTCCAAGGGATAATCGGGAATCTATGCATCTCTGGATCATTCGCCGCCTGGACCGATCCACAAGACGTGCTAGTATTTGGCGTGTCCTGTTAAAAGGGCACAACTGGAGGACCTTAGTGAATCTTAATGACAGAAATTGAAGGATCACATTCTTTTGCATGTAAGTTTTATTTCAAACGGTCGCAGTTTCGTCTTGAATCGTGACTAACTGACAAGTCTCTATGCCTAACTAATTGAATTTAGCATAATCACTTCCATTTTCGTTTGAAAGCTTTTCTAATTCAAACTTTCGTCCTCAAAAAAAGATTTCGCATCTTACACTGTGACTTCGTTCACGGACATTCAATTGGGTTGACGTCGGTGAGAGGGCGCTCAGTCTATGTGATGATGTGAAGAAGCAGTTAAACGTTGGAAGTCAGTATCGTTTGTCCGATCCCCAAGAGACCCTTTGACTGCGTTCTCTTTGAACGCCTGAAACCTTTCGTCAACAATCTGATAGTTCCCTTTCAGTGTGGTTTTAGGCCAGCCAGGTCCAAAATAGACCACAATCTTCATACAATGTCAGATCGTAGAAAAGAGATATTAATTTCAGATCGACACACATCACCAATACGTTTGTTTGAAGGCCGCATGTGACAGCGTGTACAGAGGCGAGCTATACAGCAGCATGTCTGGTTTTGATACTCCTGCCAAACTCATAAGATTGTGCAGTATGATGATTGAGAACGACTGGTTGGCGCAGTTGGTTAAGTGCCTGCCCCAAGTTAGAGGGGTCCCAGGTTCGAATCCCAGTGAAATCGAATCTGGTCCAGTTAACATTTGCCGTTGGGATTAAATTAACGGCACTGGAGTAGGTTGGTACCTGGCAGTACAATGGACTAGTTTTGAGTCTGAGTGCTCCAGTAGGGTTTCAAAAATCATCCGAAAAAAAAAAATTATGATTGAGAACTCTGGCTGCTCCAACCAGGTCAGTAACGAACTCACGGTTTATATCCAACGTCAAAAATGGTTTTAGAGAAGGCGACGCACTATCGTGTGACTTTTATTGTAGAGAAGGTTGTGCAAAGCAACACTAGAGACACAATCTTCCAAAAGCCCGTACAACTGTTAGCATTCGAGGATGATATTGATGTGATTAGTTGAACACAGCGAGGCATTAAAGAGTCGTTTTTTTGGCATTAAAATGAAAGCGCCACAAATGGTTCCGGTGGTAAATGACGGCAAAACGAAGTGCACTCATCGAAGAAGGACGAATAACAGCGAGGATTTGCCCAGATCGTCACCATAGATCGCGTCTATCATTTTGAGGTGCGCAAGAACTTCATCTACCCCGGCACCCAAGTAAACAGTACGAATACCATCAGTGCCGATGTTAAACACAGAATAACTCTTTCCAAACGCTATTTTTTTTGGGTTCAAAAGGCAATTGAGTGATAAAGCCCTCTCTTGAAAGACTAAGCTAACTTCAACAATAACACTCTCTCGGATAAGACAATGTCTAAATGTCGGTACTGAATACGCCGTCGTGGTTTAATGGATAAGTGTGTTCATTCCTGCGCTGAAGGTCATCTTTCGATTCCGATAGTGCCCAGAGAGCATAACTGTCAAAAACATCTTGTACGCGATGTTAGGGAGACTCATCCCTCAATAGTTAGCACAATCAAAGGGGTCTCCTTTCTTGTGGATCGGTCAAACGGTACTGAAATTCCACTCATCGGCTTTTCTCCGACCAAATCTTACAGATGAGATGGTGCATGCACCCTACCAGATCATCTCCAGCTAAACATTTCAGCGGGCAGACTATCTGGATCTGCAGCTTTCTTAGATTTAAGTCTCGATATCGGTAGATCCCAGCATCGACTGCGACTCTACTACTACTAGTACTAGTTGTCCATTCTCGTTCCGACAGGCTTCTGTCCGAACTTTATACCCATTCGATAAAAGTATAACCCTTTGGTCAGACTTTCGGACATCATTCCTGTCATTGCACCATGCTTCTCGTTCTCTTTCTTTGCCTTCCTCAGAAGCCGGTTCTCTTCCCATCTTTTCCATTCATAGGGTTCACAAACAGCTCTCGTAGTTCGATGAAGTGTTGTCTGGTAGGCTTCTTGCCTTGCTGCACGTCCCTGCCTGCAGGATTTTTTCCTAGGACAAACATAAAGATATGCCGATTCGACGAAAATGGCCAAATAAAAAATCAGAATTATCTCATCGCAAACACTTTGAAGCTACAAATGGATCTAAACTTCCCGTTCACCCCTTCAAAACACTCATCGTGTGCAAATTGCGAAAAAAGTAAAATTCCTCGAAACTGCATTACCGTTCCAGGTTGGCATAATCGTTTAGCACATCAAATTACTTCTGTGGCACTTCATGGGAACCGCAGCAACTAGTCACCATACCCATCGACCACTGCTCTGTATTCAGGTTGGATTTCCTCGAAAAACCGCAAAACGATTATCCCCCGCAGCACACTGCACAGCAACTACCAGCACGGGTGGCGTATTCCGCATACTCCGGCTGCACCACTCACTGGACCGTTTCCAATTAATTAAGTCATCAAGCAACCAGTCTAACGCTGATCAGTTGTTCGCGTAAGATACACAAGTTATGAATCATAACCGCTGACTGGAGCACCTGTCCACTGATTAACATGCCATTAACAGTGCGCAGGCAATTACACAGCCAGTACAAGCATAGCACACTCCCGTCAGTTGATCGGTTCATCGGGCGACCGTTCGAATCAAGGTCCGCGAAGGTGTGAGGCACACATCTTCAATGAACCAAAAAGCCATTCGCGCAAGAATTTATGCGCGGCTTGATAGGCTTCAAAGTTAGTCTCGGATCGGATTTCGAACTTCTCAGCTCAGTGAGTGACTGGCCAGAATGGCCCACCAGGGAAAACCAATCCGGCGCGTCCGTCCCACGCAAGTTCGTGATGCCAATCGATAGGTCGCCTGAATGTATCTCAACCTTGAAGCAAATTCTAATTTATCGGCCATAAAATACGTTTCTATGCATAAATTGCTTCAATCGCTGGTGCTCTGGTGCCTGGGCTAGTGCTGCTCGTCCACCGTCACCACCTGCCTCTCAGTGATCGGTGATGGTGCTGTATCTCTTATTTTATTCTGTTTTTTTTTTCGGCTGTTTTTTTTGTGTTTTCTTGTTGTTTTTCGGACTTCGAAGTCGGTTTTGTTCTGCGCGATCAGTCGCTCGAATCGGATCACATTTCGTGTGCCCGGACAGACGTTCTGACATTTAAGATAGTGATGCAATCACTCCTCAACTGATGGCGTGCTGGACTTATGGACGTGACTCCGCCGGCTCGGAGGTGACTAGGTGATTATAAAATTAACATCGCGCGATAACCATAATCTGGCATAATCGGAGGTGCATTAAGTCCACTGGCCGAGCGAGGGTTTTGCGTTTCGAATTCGCGTTCGCGTTCGCTTTTCGTGTTCGCTTTGTGGATTTTTTTTGCGCGCGCGCTCCCTCGCACTCTCGCCAACTACTCGGTCGTGATGGAGGACGCAAAACGCTGGGAAGACTGAAACGCAAAAGCGGAGATTTTAATCAATCGTAGTTAATGGCTTTTAAAAGCTTCTCGCCGACCGCGACAGTTGGTCAGCAGCGGCTGCGAATTCGGTGTTAATTGTCGGAGCTGCGCTAAGAGCTTTATGCAACGACGGCACAGTGCGAATGGATGGATGGACTGATGTCCAACTGCACAATGGCCAACGCGCGGAGGGCACTAAAACCGTCCACATATTGCGTTGTTTGCAATGTTTATGGATTTATGGTTTTTTGTTTCAGTTTTACGGCTGCAGGAGGCAGCAGTGAGCCCGTCAAGATGCTTAATTCCGCAAACTGACAATTGTGATGACAGCCCGTCAATCCAATGTCACATCGGCATGAAGTTATTATACATTTGACAGTGAAAGTGGGACGAGAGCTCTGTCAGGGTTTACTGGTGGAAGGGATGCAGGGTTGTCATACGATTGTGGTGATGGATTGGCTTGTCAATGTCAGTTGGTGATTCATCGGTGCGCCGCTTTCGAAAAAGTGTTCTTGGGTTAGCGCGGAAGTTCACAATTTGAATAAGCCAAAGGCTGGGCTAGAGTCCGCTGACGATGTGCGTGTGCATCGATGGTGACGATGACTGAGTAGCATTTGGCTAACAACTGTTTTACTGATGGCGTGAAACATGCAATCTTGCATACGAAATGAGCTAATGGAAGACTATGTGAATGAGTGTAGTGAACTTTGACACTTTCAAGTGCACTAGTCCGTTTGGTAAGGTAGACTCCCACCCGCATTGCTTTCAGCGGTCCTTACATACCTGACTATAGCACAGATTCTTACATCCTTTGATGTTATCACAAATTTGTGGATTTTCATGACTTGCAGTGATCGATCTACTGGGAATTTCAAGTTCCAGTTCCCCAGGTATGTGCCTTCTCATTATCCTCGCTGCAATGGGGCACCAGGAAAAAAAGTTGCCTATGAACGGTCTATTTAATCGTTGGAAAAGCCGCAGGTCCTCTCCGGAGTGTAGCACTTCTTAGCATAGTACTACTACAGGGTTTTTCAATAAGGACATAACAATTTTTCATTTAAGTAAAACATGGAATAATTGAGATATCGGGCATAGTGTTCATTTCATTTCAGGTGTAGTACTCATGTTGCGTTTAAGATTTCGCTCATATGAACAGCGTGAGCACGTTTGCCATGATCGATTCTGTAGGAACGTAAACAGTTCGACAATATAACTAACGATGTGTTATGCAACGGCATAACGTTGAAAGAAATCCAACGGCGTTTAACCGCCGAGACTGTACGATTACCGAACTTCTTCTTCAACAGATCAATTGTTTAACCAGCTGTGTGGCTAATGGCGTCATCTTGTTGGAACCACATGTCACTTTTGTCAAGTCCTTCCAATTCTGGTTAAAAATAGTCCTTCCAACTTGGCATGATAGTCAATCCCATTGATAGTAAAATGGCGATAATTTCCATCAACTAAAAATATGGTCCAATCACACCTTCGGCATGAAATCCATAGCACAGTATCACTTTTACCCAATAGATGGAATGGAGTCCCTTAAAGCACGGGTCTGTTGCTGTCAATAATAATAGTTTCGGCACTTCAAATGATCAAGCGATGTTTCGATCGAGTTCCTGAGTTAATTTGATCTTATAAGGGGGCAGGCCAAGATCTTTTCGCCATAATACGGACTGAGACCTTCCTAATTCCTGTAAACGGCGAGGAATTGACCGACTTAGCTCATTTTGAACTAACATATTTATGGCTGCTATATTTTCGGTACATCGATCGGTGCGCAGTCGCACTGGTACAGAAACATTCAATAGCGAATATGTTGAAATTTTATCGAATCAACAAATTTATCGACTATAGCACGCACAGCCTGTCGACCGAAAATTAAAATAAGCGCTAGCAATTATTAATAATTTCTAAGCGGTGCTCGTTCGTGAACTTCTTCTTCCTCTTGTATCGCTATAATCCACGGTGCACCTGGCCCTCAACCACGAAGCCTCACCATGCACGACCTTCTGCACGTGTTCTGTGCGTTATCCCACTGCTTCAGAGTCGAAACGTTCCACACAATAAAAACTAAAACTTTGAGCGACGTTTTGAAATTAACGTTTGTTTGTGACTTTATTTACAGAGTTGAGAATTGGGATAGTCTACAGTGGGCCTCTCTGATGGCTGAAACCTCTGGGAGTGAAGTAGAGTATGGCCATTTATCCTCGTTACCTAGACCAAAGACGAGCAATGATGGACAATATGGCTTTTGAAATTAAATTCAGCTCGGAAGATATGTATAAATTACTCGGACTTTCCAGAAGTTGCACTGTAAATTTTTCCATGTCATCCTGCCTTAGCGCTTCCGGACAATAAAAGAAGAAAAAGGGCTCACAGCACATCTCCTAATTAAAAAGTAAATGATGTAAACTAAAACAAATATAAAGAAAAATTCTTTACCATTTTTAGGAATTAAGGATTTGAGTGAAATTCAAATAGTACATAGGTTAGGTTAGGTTAGGTTTTGGAAGGGGAGTGTGATGGTTGAGGCATTACTTCCACTCGGAGGCCATGGGGCCCATTGTGAATCCGTTCAATTGCGGAGTACAGAATATATTAATCCATCCTGTCACGTGATGGCTGAAACCCCCCCGTACTCTTTACAAATTTTAGAAGATCCGATATATTTGCATTCGCTAAGTCCGCAGTCTCTGTGAAGAATCTTTGGCCCAGCGAAGCTAGGTGCCGATACGGGAGAGCTGGGCAGTGGCACAGCACATGTTGGATCGTCTCGTTTTCTTCTTCAACTCCGCAACTCCGGCAGAGATTGCTGGATTCCGCATTCCATTTCCGGAGCATTGTTCCGATGGGGCAGTGTCCTGTCCTGATCGAGTTTTGGTCCAACGCCAGAAACTTCTTCGTTTTGCCGTAGTTAAGCTTTGGTCACGTATATAAATCGATATTCCTTTGCTTCACGTTGTCCGGTCGAAATTTTTTTACATCTATTCGAAGAAGCAATTGAAATTGAGTCAAAATTTGAGGTTAAATTTGAAAGAGTTTTCCTTACGTTGCTGCAAAGGTGGTAAGTATGTAAGACAAATTCGGTAAAGTCAGTCGTTGTACATCTTTCTTTTAAGAAATCGTTCAGCAGTGGAAACATGATAAGTCTATATGACTGGCGGATCATCGCCATAGAATTGTCGTCAAATCAAATAGCATCTACTATCACAATATCTTATCGTAGGGGAGCGCATACGATGGAGTATTCGGATCGTTCACAGGCCAAGAAAGCAACAGAAAGACACCATCTTTGGTGACACACGATAGGGTACCTAAAGGTGACTCTGAAGCTAGCGTAAGCCAACGAAAGATGGCAGTGGCTATGGAGAGGCATGTTAGAAGATCATCATAAAATTTGCTTCACAACCTTTCATATGTAGTCCAAAACTCACTTCAGTCCATCAATTCCACCTCGGAGACAGCTCTGTGAGTCCACCAGCGGTGTTGTCGTGTAACTATTTGTGGTATTCCCAAAGGAAGAATTTTTACACAGCACCCAGCGCTCCCCACCGAGACTCCGAGACGGCAATCACCTATCATTTGCATACCCAAACATTACTCGATTGGATGACGTCTGCCTGAAGTTATCACTCCAAATATGGTCAGCTGAGAACAAACGCACACTCAAGACAGCCCTACCTGCCTGCGGCTCTTGGCGATCCATTCATTTCAATTTCAATGTAAAACAATCGCAATCGTTGGGTTTGCCCGCTACGAGTACGTTTTCCGGGTTTTCACAGAGAGTGAGTGTGTATACGAGAGAGTGAGAGAGGAGCTTCCTCTGTCATTGTTGTCGTCGTCGCGCATACCCAATGAACGCGATCTAATTAGACTAATGAACCAACCGTCCGTTCAGTCCACCCAACCACAGCCAACTGGCAGCCAGTGCCAACCACTGACCGACCATGTCGCCGGACTAATGGCGCTCGCGCACATAACCTTAGATTTTCCAATTTCCCATTCCCGGCCAGCGAACAAGAATAACTTCTGTGTGCGTCGGTCGTCTAGAGCGGTGGCAGCCGCTGGACAGAAAACCGTTTTGCAAGTTGTTTTTGTACATCTGTCATTATGTCAATTTGGAGAAATGTTTGAGAACCCAAAAGCGGACCAAGAACGACATCCACTGGCGCGCCCCCTGCACTGTCCGCACATCGCGGTCGCAATCGCAATCGCCTCGAGTGGGGCAATTATGTCATTCGACTGCAAGCTGACGTGCAACAAGCGTACCAAATTCAAATGGTCGCTCTGGGCTACTCTCTCGATTGCGACCTGCAGCAGCAACTGTTGCGCCTGCGCATACAAAATCAGACCACAGACACAGACTAACGACCGAATCTGAATTCCAGCAGCGCGCTCCATACCCTGTACGCGCTGAGAGCTATTGTTCAAAACACGAGGGAGGGCTCGACTGTCCACCGCGAAGGAACGACGGAGAGGTGCCCACTGCACCCCAGCTCAACCCATCTCGGCCCATCCCAAGCCCGTCGTAACCCGTCAAAGCATGGCAGCCTCCTCCTGTCGCAAATCAATTAAATGCAAATATGGTAGGATAATCGCCTGCATCTACATAAATCTATTAAAACAAAAGATCGGTCCTGTACAACAAGCCCCAGTGTGATCGGCGGCGATCCGCGCTGCCCGGGCTTTGTTTGTGGCGCATACGCTCGCTGAAAAGAGGAAGAAAATCAGGGAAAACAAAAACAACAGCAGGAGGAGGACGCGCGCGTACACAAGATCGATTGGTTACTTGAAAGCTGGCAGTGCAGCGCCCGTCTGATTGCCGAGTTCGCGTCGCCAACCATCCAAGCGACTGACGTACGGCCGATGGTGGAGTGCGTTGCGCGTTGGCTTATCGTAATTTGAGGATCATTCCTCTTGACTCGGCCCAGCCATCTGCGAACAGGCAAAAAGCTGCAGCCCAGTGCGAGAGAATTCCTCATTGGGAGCGCAGCTACTCCGCCAAGTGATGCTCATCTCATCTAATTACGATGATTAATTGATCGCAATTATAATTCTATTTATGGGGGCTGCGAGAGGGAGACTCGCGAGATCCGTTTTGTGCTGGTTGACTGGCTGGGGCTGGAGCTGGAGCTGGCCGAGATGGAGAGCCCCCGTCAGAGATGCAATTGCATCTCGCGAGGACTGACTTTTGTGTTCGTTCTGTGAGTGATAAATGGAAACACAGTTTAGATAATTACGGGTTCGGTTTGTGTGCGCGCGCACATCCATTACGGGGTGGCATACCTCTCCCGTGGGATTGAGAATGAGACTGAGGACTGGCAAATGCTGATTGGCGAATGGAAAGCGCGGGGCCCTCGGCTTCCCAGCTTCTACTCGTAGCTCCTGGCGGTCTAATGAAATTGTAATTGAATTTCTCCTTTCGCTGACGGAGTCGTTGACGGTCGTTTGTGAGGTTCCCGATTCCTGACGTTGAACGGCACCGGGACTCCAGGGGTAACGAGGATAATTGTTTTGCTAGCTTTTGACAAAAGGGATACGTTACTGTCAGCGAGTGTTTACTCAGGCCATGAGGAGTGTGATCGATCTGTCCGGGACCCGATGAGGGTTTATTCTTTTTTCAGTTGAGCGGCAATTAGCCGCTGTGCTGGTTGAGCATCTTGGATAACGTTTAGCATTAAGAGGAAGATCTATGGCCGTCATGAATAATTCGCGGAGTGTAATTGGCGTTTAAAAACTTGCGGTCATAAATCTGGTGTCTCTCAGATGGGACTAATAGAAATCTCTATGAAGTGGCTGATTGGACCGGCTTCTCAGTGGAAAAATGAGAGGGATGGAACGTGTGGAATTTAAGCATAACTGTCTGGCTTTGGAACGGGCTAAGAGAGGTGGATAGGAATGGCCTTTGTAAGAAGCAAAATTGATAGCTTATGGCGGTGTCAACAAGGCAGTTCTAAGCCGTGGTTTTTGAACATCTCAAAGAATCAAATTCAATAGAGAAAGACCACAATTAAGGTGAAGCACTCAAGTTGAAGGGAAGATCAACTAACTGGGCACGATAAACTGAAGACAGCCTCTAAGCGACGTTTTTGTACACCAACTCATCTATACGATCTAGTAGGATGAAAGAATGCCCGACAGTATGCAGTATCGTCTATCCTTTAGAAAGGACAAGCTACAGAGGTACTTACTTATCATTCCTGCGTCCCATGGAGGAACTGGGCCCGAGCTATAGCTATCTTCCAAAAATAGCACTCCTGGGCATGCTGCTTACAATTGTCTAGACCAAGCTGTCTTGCGTCCGCGATGACTTGGTCTTTAAATCGAAGGTTCGTTGTCCCTCTCCTTCTTGAACGAGGGGGGCCCGGATTCAAATATCCTCTTGACTGGAGCATTTTTGTCCATACGCTTGATGTGGCCGAGCCAATATAGTCGATGGATTTTTACCCTCCGGACTACGTCCACGTTTTTGCCAATAGACTCTGCGGTTATGCCTTTTCCTCCATTCACCTTTTTCGCAGATCGAAGGAACCAAGATTCAGCACTGCCGTTCTGCTTATCGTCCAACATTCGGCTCGATAATGCAGGACTGAAAGAATTAGGATTTTGTAGAGATTGATTTTGGTCACTCGAGTTAGGAGTTTTGACCCAAACTGTTTAGACAAACCGATATAACAAGTGTTGCCAAAGGCGATTCTGCTTCGGATCTCCACCAGGATGCCGTTTGTGGAGTTTACATTTGCCCCGAGGTAGACAAACTCATTCACTACCTCAAAAGTGAAGTATCAAGAGTGTCGATACCCACCGTCCGGGATTGAAGTAAGTTGGAAAAGGTCCTAAACCAACTTGGTGCGCGAAACTGGATGTACATCGCAAGAGATCGTGTGATCTGCAGAGGCTTATTTGATGATGCCCCTGTCCACCTCAGACTGTAGCGGAATATATGGTGAATTTATGGTCATCCAAGCTTGGGGGACACACGCGGTCTCCTTTAGCCCTCAACTAATATACCAATAACTCCTCATTCATATAAGTCTTTTATCTTGCTTCCGAGTCACAAATAAAGCCGAAAAGTCGTCAAACAACATCTGTGCTGGATCGCAACTCATCGCAAGATATTACAACTATCAGTTGTTCACTCTTTAAAATTTACCATTTCTTATCGACGCGTTTGACTTCTTCCTTAATTGCAAACGACCAATCGACTGTCGTCTTCCTGCCCCGACCGGGAGGTTATGGCAGACCTTCGACAAAATTCAGAAGCCAATTTTGGTCATAAAATATCGAAGGCAATCAAAGTCATCGGTAAAAGTGGACACCCTAAATAGAACTCGTTGTCTTATCTCCTCCTCTTGCGCATTGAACGAGCTAACATATGTTTTCCATCCTTCTAATTAAGTACCTGTCTGGGCTCAGAATCGTTTCGTCACTCTGGCCCAACTCAGTTTACGATCATAAACAAATCAGCGAGCATGCCAAAATGCCTATCAGAACACGATCTAACCCATCATCGTCCGCCTTATCCGAGGCTCCAGTGCGCGCCGGGAAGAATTCAATTTGTAGCCGTCATCCATTAATGCCACGTAGGGGAATATTTATCGTCGCAACCACTTAGCGACAGGGGGAGAATGTCTAACAAATTATTACTGCAAGCTTCCAACCAAGCGGAACACTCCCGGCGGCGGCGACTACCAAAAGCCAACTGCTACCGCCACCACCACACATCATCATCGTCCGCTTGTGCTCCCCTCATACACACCATCGCTCATAAGCAGGCTCAAACTCTAGGCTCTGGGTGATAACAAATTTATTTTTTCCGCGTAACGAAACCATCATAATTGCCAAGTGCTTTCGGCCGACGGTGTTTGTTGGCATGGAGCCTCGTGAAAAACCGATCCACGCTAATTACGCTCCACTTTCGGCTGAATACGAGTATGCGGAGTAACAACATGCACAGCGTTCGGCGCGGAGCTACAGCTACAGCTACCGGCTATCGCTGCCTATCAATGATGTCGATCAGGTCTGCCTACATGGGCCCCCCAGGACTTTGTTTCATATATCCGTTTGCATGGGATCTGGGATCCCCCCGCGACATTAACACTGCGGCTACTGCACTGCCAGTGGATTCCATCGAGATGGACCCGCTCTCTCTTCTCTCGCTGCGGCTGCGACTGCGACTGCGATTGCGCCTGCATCCTGTCCGGCATCCCCCCGGCCGCGGCCGTTTCTAAGCTGCTCGTTATAAATTATTACAAAAATATTTGAGACCATGTCGACCTGGATTTGTGTGAACTGTTCTGGTGCACGAGCTGGGACGCGAGAGCTAGTGAGCGGGCGCGCGCCCATTTGCATACCTGGTGCGCAAGTGTGTGTATTGGGGAGTGTGCGTTCGCCTCTCCACAGTCGGAGTCCGCAATCGAACTTGTATCTGACTTGTTAGCTATCAAATTGGCATGCCATGCGCGTGGTGAGGTGGACAACACCACACGCACCAAAAACGCAGCGAGTGTGTCCTGTCCAGCGGTTCATGGGGCTTATTAATTTGTAAAAATCTCAACTACATGAAGGCAGTTCATTCGCCCGGCTCGAATCGATGTTTGAAATGCAACTGCTGTTGTTGCCACTGCAGATGCAAATCCACGCAATCCAAATCGGATCGGAGTTGGACTCCGGGGACCGCACGCGGCCTGTTTCCGTACTTCAAACGCACACAAACCTGGTAAACAAACAATGAGCGTTCGAGCGATGTAACTGAAATCACACAGCCTGTCGTGCGTTCCCGCTGGCCCGTCTCTAAGACAAAGGATACGCCGAAATGTGTTCTACAACATTAGAAAGCCTAGATGGCTGCTTGAATGGCTGGTGTGTGTATCCATACCGAGCGTGTGCACGGTACCAGCCCCAGTCAACGCGGCGACGGGTTGGAATCAATTTTCGCGAAATTATTTCGTTTTGGGCAATTTATCAAAATGGACATGCGCGCGTTGCGTGCCAGCGCTCAATTAATTTCTGATTTGACCAATAGTTACATCGAGGACACAAGATACTGTGTGCTGCGGCAGCCCCCCTCTCGCTACCTCGACTGGGCAAGATCGATGGATGTGTTGTATCTGCTTGTTTAATGTGGGCAGCAGTTGCGACCTAAGAGAGAGAAGCAGCAGCAGTAACAACAGCAGCAGCAGCAGCAGCAGAAGCAGGAGCGGCGGCAGTATTCGGTAACGCGGTTAAGTGAAAATGCTCTCCTCCCAGAGAGGTTCTCCTCCTCGTCTGCTCTGTTCTGGCGGGTACATGGAGTCTAACATTCCGCTTCATTATAATGAAACTCTCTCGTGTGTGCGTAGGTCTTAAGCCGTAGATGGCAAACCATGACTCTCCTTTGCCGGTCTTGCACCTCCAAGGCACTACGACTCTATTGAGGCGGCACATTTCGTATTTCGTTCCCATTTCCATGTTAAACTGTCACATTGAGGTGATTCATTGTGGTCAGCCGCCCGGACAAGACATCCTGCGGGGTCACAATCTGCGCGCTGCATACAATGTCACTCAGAGTGTGACAAACAGCTAATCCGCGTCCTAGCACGACCGCATGAATCTCCACTGCAGCCCGAAGTCCCCGAATGACAAATGCAAATAGAGCTATCTGGCGGCATGGTGGCGGTCATTAAACGGTGAATCTGTGCCTCACGGGTGTTAAGTACATCTGCCGTCGGCGGAGGGGATGCCTGCGCTCACGACACTCACTTCCTCATCGCGATTGCCCGATCGTGGCGAAGAGCAGTGGGCCATTAATCAATTTTTGTTTTTTTCTACGTTGCACTGCAGCACAGCGAATGATTCTGCGTTGCTATCGATTAAACGTGCTATCCACTAGATTGACGCATATATCACACACACACATACACACACGCACATGTGATATGTGGTCCTTGTGCGAGCATCTATTGTGCGAGGATTACGCAAAATGCAGCTTTTATTCGGCGATCGCATCGATCGTTCAGTCGGACCACTGCTGCCGCGAAAGGTGCTATCGCGGATTTTATGGTCGGCGGTGATCTCACGAGAGATGATTTGCACGCATAACAGATAACGGCTGTTGTTGGTGCCACACCGCACCGCACCGCGCTGCATCGATCGATCGGTTGCGGTGCGGTGTTGGCGGTTGCCGCAGTCTAATCGGACGTAAATCGAATGAAAAATGTTTCGAATCGGTTGTAGGACATAGATACATGCAGTTAAAGCCATTGGAGATTGCTGTAGCTTTCTTTTGGGATGCTAAAATCCGAGGAGTGCTGATGTAGAGGGGTGAAGAGATTGGTGATAGGCGCAAATGAGGATACAATGGAAATGTGATCGAAGGAGATGTTTGTGAATGCTGGACTTTATGCAAAAGAATGTTGACATATGGCTAAGCGACACTTTCACAAAGAGGCTTATTTTGGAAGGCACCTAGAGATCATATGGAAAACATTAAGATCATCAGCAAATCAACTTTCTCATTGATTAAGATTTAAGCTTTCTTTAAAGCGACTGTTTTATCCATTTCTGTGAAAGCTTGTCAACCAATGCGATTTCGGATTGTGTGCTTTATCGGATATAGATATTATAGATAAATAGAAATAGAATATTATAGAGAAATATGCTCAAAGTTTGAATTTTCGAGTAGGCCCGAATTTGTACAAAATGTCGTGTATGAATTTGTACGATCACGGATGAGAAAATTTGTTAATTTAATTTTACAATCGATTCACTGGCAGTGTTCAGTAAATTTATAAAAGCTAAATATTCCCCAATTTTTTGAGGAAAAAAAATTATAGTTTTCAGTTTTAATGCATTTTTATATTTTTATCCTTGTATTCTAGGAGAAATATTTAAAATAGATATACATCTGATGGAACTGCAACCACTAGTAGAACCCCGATCCTTCTCACACTCCCTTCTTTCGCTAACAGGGATGGGTCTACTGAACCGGAGATCATCCGGACTAACTCTTGCGACATCGCCTTCGTAGAAAAGTCGCCTATCCACTGTCATTCGCACCACGTGGAAGATCAATAGACATCCCTTCGCATCCTAGATTAAGCCAAATCGGTCAAGGTGCAAGTACGCTTCCGGCGGACTGAGACCACTTCGGCGAGCACTCTCGTGATATGCTTCATTGGGGTAGTAGGCTCCAAATACCAGCTCGTTTTTCGAAGTCATGACTCGTGCAACGTGTCTTCACATCAGCTTAATAATAAAATTATCCACCCAGTTCACATTTGCTTCGTTATACAATAACTCGTTGGAATATAATTTCTTGTACTCAGATTCTGGGGTTCTATAATTCTTGAGATAAGCCCGAAAGCACTGCCTCTCGATTGCCTATCTCAGATGGAAAATACTCAAGTAGAAACACACCGGACAGTCATGCACCATGATTGGGCGTATGAGGGCCATTTTGGAGATCACCTTCATCCTGGTATCAAGTTAGCTGCTGTTAAACAACTTACTTGCTGCAGCAAAGGTTTTCGTAGCTTTTGTCAGAGCAATAGTTGCATGCTTATCGCAATACAGATACTGAGCCAACAAAATGACATGGTACCGTACATTTCCCAGAGCTAACGGCTGTCCCTGCGGATCTCTTGAGGCCTTGTATAACCTACTTTTCACATTTACTGAGATTTAGAGTCCAAAGCTCGATTCAGTTTGCCTAAATGCCTTATGGGTATTAAAAAAAAAGTTTGTGATGTTACATTATGATTCAAAATCATTTGTTGGAAACACTTCGTACAGTTTTCTTTCATTTGTCTGAAATAAGCTCTTGATGCATTGGCAAAATACGAGTATATATAAAATAATAATAACGATGTCATGTTTGTATCAAAAGTGAATTTTCAATCAAGAAGTCGAGCCCAGAACACCGATTCTTCCATTCTCTTTTCTCCTTCCTCTTCATATAGCACTGCAGTTTGGGTGGATCTGGGCCTCTACCCATAAGCCTCTCCAGCTAGCACGATCCTTAGCTACCTACCTCCTATTACGCACACCAAACTGGTTGAGATCCTTATCCACTGGTGCCTGTCACTTCAAAAGGGGACGTCTATAAATGCTTGGCCAGATTATATCGCCATTCGCCGGCATTCTGTTTGGCAAGTATTGTTAATACTCACTCCATTATCCGAAAAAACCTTTTATATCCGAAACAAATGCACACCCATAAAGATATAACATGCATATAAAAGATTTTATTTTATATAAATTAAAGTTGTAACCTGTTAAAAAGCCCCAAGGCTGGTGGCAAATGGTTTCGTCTTTTTGTTCCTATGTATACCCCTCTGATGCAGTCCTAAATGTTATGCCTAGTTATTTTTTAAGAGACAACGCAATAGAGGACTACCACGAAACCGATGGGGCACACAAGGGTAGAAGGACTTCAGCCAAATCGGCGCGTGTAATTGGAGACAGTTGGCGATAGCGCGAGCTGGAAAGGCTTGTTAGCAAATGTCCCAGTTCGCCAGTAGCTCCATCAGAAGAAGAAGAGTTGTCTTTGAGATGCTGAGTTCAAACCCTTTCATATTGGGATGTATGAATGTTCATTAAGGTTCCGTCTACAAAAACGGAACCTTTATAATTTCGGTGTGTCCGTCCGTCCGTCCGTCCGTCGTGTCTGTCACTCTTTTTTATCTCCGAAGTTTATGAAGATATCGGCATGAAATTTTGGAATTAGGTACTTCAGACCTAGATGTCATTGCCCATGCACCCAAAATTAAAAAGTGGGGCCATTTGGGGGTGGCTCCAGTACAGGTGAAGTTGACATTAATTTTGAAAAATTGTCGCACCCCATCGAAATATATATCAATCGACAGATCTTTCGAAATGAGGTGGAGGTTTCTTTCAGCACTTTTCTATCCAAAATACCGTCTGGAAAATATGGAGCTCCAAAGTTTTTTTTAAATGCGTCCCCCCCTGCCATTTCTAAACCAAAGTGTTTAAAAATCTGAAAAAATGACAAAAACTTGGCTTCATTGAGTACTTTCTATTAAAACTATTGCGAGCATTCTGGCCCTAATGGTTTTGGAGATATTGGCCAAAAACGGTCAATCATCGACATGCGAATTTTGAAGATCTGAAAACGCAGTTTTGAAGACATCAATGTAAGCATTAAGAAATGATAAATTTCAAAATATCGATTTATGTTGAAATTTTGAGATATCTAAGATTTAAAATGAGAACAATTTTCATTTTCACACATATTTTCATGCAGTGTTGGGCCACGCTATTCGTTGATGAGTGTTATCTTTTCGATCTCACCCCTAAATGCCCAACAGAAATGAACACACACACACCGCAGGCATGAGCAGTGATTGGATATGTGTATGATAGAAGGGATTTTTTGTGTTGGATAAACTTCGATAGAGGTATAGGTATATGTATGTATGGATAAATATTTGTTCGGATGTATAAATGTATGAATGAATAGTTGATTTAGGTTGAAGTTAGAAGAAAATTCAACTGAAATAGTTTTGAAACGTCGTTTGATATTCAGAAATCATCCATCAATATTATGCGACCTTCCCCGTGCGTGTTCAACTCGTACTTGCCCAGTTTTTTTTTTTGGAATACATTTAGTCCCGATTTGCAAATAATGAATCTATTTTCAATTTGGTTTTACGAAAAACTGCAGTTTCCGATTTAAAACCTTTTTGCCCAACGTCAAAGATTTGTAAAATTTGTGAAAACGAAAGCGTACCCGACGATTGAAATATCAGCTTCATACGTACAATTAATTCATTCAATTTTCAATTAATTTAGTATTTAAATTGGACTAATGCCAACTGTTTTACACAGTCATTGAAGACAATTATTTGCCACTATATGTAATTATATTGAAACGTGCAATTGTTTTTTCGTGCACCAATTAGAGGTTACATTTATAAATCTACGCAAAGTACACAATTTTTTATACGATTTCAAAAATTATTTATTTTTTGTAAACTAGAAATACAGACTTTTCAGAAAATATACAAGATGTTATGCCTTTGAAGAGAAATTTTAGTAAATTTGAAGAAATTGCTTGGTTTCACTTCTAGTTCCAAAGAAAATTAAGAACAAATAATTCATGACGAATTTTGATATGGAGGGTCTCTTCGAAATTTTCGTGTATGCATATATCACGCTTAATACCACCATACGTGATGTGACTTGGCGCGAAGTTATGTGACATGGCGTGATGATACGTAATATGTGATATTATATGACGTGATATGAGGTGACGTGACGTGATATGATGTGATATCACGTGAAACGACGACATGACGTGAGGGTGACGTGAGGTGGCGTGATGTGTCGTGATGTGTCGTGACGTGAGTTTAACGTGAGTTGACGTGAGGGTGACATGAGGTGACGTGAGTTTAACGTGAGGTGACGTGAGGGTGATGTGAGGTGACGTGAGGGTGATGTGAGGTGTCGTGAGGGTGATGTGAGGTGATGTGAGTTTAACGTGAGGTGGCATGAGGGTGATGTGAGGTGTCGTGAGGTGGCGTGAGGGTGGCGTGAGGTGACGTGAGTTTAACATGGGGTAACGTGAGGGTGATGTGAGGTGACGTGAGTTTAACGTGAGGTGGCGTGAGGGTGATGTGAGGTGTCGTGAGGGTGACGTGAGGTGACGTGAGGGTGGCGTGAGGTGACGTGAGGGTGATGTGAGGTGACGTGAGTTTAACGTGAGGTGACGTGAGGGTGATGTGAGGTGTCGTGAGGATGACGTGAGGTGACGTGAGGGTGGCGTGAGGGTGGCGTGAGGGTGATGTGAGGTGATGTGAGTTTAACGTGAGGTGACATAAGAGTGACGTGAGGCGACGTGAGGCGACGTGAGTTTAACGTGAGGTGAGGTGAGGGTGACGTGAGTTGACGTGAGGGTGACGTGAGGGTGACGTGAGCTTACGTGAGGGTGACGTGAGGTGATGTCACGTTACTTCGCATCACGTCATCTCATTTCATGTCGCATTACGTCACGTCATTCTATGCCATCTCACGTCTTTCGACGCCACGTCATATCACGTAGGGTGGAGTTAAGCGTGATACATATATGCATACATGAAAATTTCGAAGAGACCCTCCATATCAAAATTCGTCATGAATTATTTGTTCTTAATTTTCTTTGGAACTAGAAGTGAAACCAAGCAATTTCTTCAAATTTATTAAAGTTTCTCTTCAAAGGCATAACATCCTATATATTTTCTGAAAAGTCTGTATTTCTAGCTTACAAAAAATAAATGATTTTTGAAATCGTATAAAAAATTAAGCACTTTGCGTAGATTTGTAAATGTAACCTCTAATTGGTGCGCGACAAAAAAATTGCTACGTTGACGTTGACCAATGACAATTCAATACTGTGATCGACGATGTGATTTCTTTAACATCGTTCTTGAGAAGATCGTGCAAAACTGACTGGCCAACACAAGAGGCACGATCTTTCAAAAGTTTGTTTAACTGCTAGCTTACGCGGATGACGTGATTGGGCGAACACAGCCAGCCGTCAATGATGCGTTTGCTGGCATTGAAACGGAAGCGGCTAAAATGGGTCTGGCGTTAAACGAGGGCAAGTATATGCTGTCATCGAGAAAGGACGCACAACATCAACGACTTGGCCAGAACGTCACCATAGGCAGCGAACACTTTGAGGTAGTTAAGGACTTCGTTTACCTTGGCTCCGCAGTAAACAGTATAAACAACATCAGTACCGATATCAAACGCTGAATAACTCTTGCCAACCGCTGTTTTTTTTTTGCTCAAAAGGCAATTGAGTAGTAGAGCCCTCTCTCGGAAGACTAAGCTGATTCTATACAAGACCTTGATCATCCCAGTCCTGCTGTACGGCGCAGAGGCATGGACAATATCCCAAGCTGATGAACAGTGTCTTGGCCTTTTCGAGAGAAGAGTTCTGCGCGCGATCTTTGGTCCTGTTTGCGTTGATGGCATTTGGAGGAGAAGGTTCAACCACGAACTAGATGGGCTGTACAGCGACATGAGTCTAGTCAGGCGTCTTCGGATCCAACGCCTATGATGGCTAGGCCATGTATAGCGTATGGACAACTTAGCTCCGGCCCGAAGAGTCTTCGACTCTGAGCCTGTGGGACAACGCAACAGAGGACATCCACGAACAAGGTGGCACACACAAGTCGAGGGGAACCTCGGTCGGCTTGGTGTGCGAAACTGGAGACAGCTGGCGAAAGATCGTGCTGGCTGGAGAGGCATGTTTAGTGACGCCCAGGTCCCCCTCGGACTGTAGCGCCCCAAGAAGGAGCAGAAGATCGACGACTCAAAACGATGATGAGTGTTACCTCTCACATTCCATTCATTTCAACCCATAAATGCCCAACAGCAATGTACACACCGCAGGCATGAGCAGTGATTGGATATGATGGAAGGGATTTTCTGTCTAAGATACATTTTTTTAGAGGTATAGGATGGCTGTTTGTTTGGTTGTATGCACGAATGTAGTAATGAATGGTTGATTTGGGTTCAAGTTAGAAGAAAATTTTACTTAAATAACTTGAATTCTTCGCCCGATATTCAAAAATGCTTCCATCAACAAATATTTATGCGACGGAACCTTCGCCGTGCGAGTACAACTCGCATTTGCCCAGTTTATTTTTCTCTAACAAGACCACAAATTCTACTTTATTCAGGCTGACTCTTACTCCTGACTAAGACGTTCGCGCACGTATAAGTCCATACCTTTCCAATGTCTTTACGATCTCGTCTACCATTAGGACCCATAATGCTCGTACGTCAGGTACATTTTACACTTTTGACGGTCATCAAACATCGAACATCTTTGAATGTAAATTTTAAAACCCGTATTGTCAGCATGGCAGTTGTGACTTCACAGTATGCCTTCATTCAACCACAGCTTTCGTGGAGTGCTTTCAAGCTCTTTCCTTGACGCCTTGAAAGGAAACCGAAAGATATCCTTCCCCGTTCAAAGTGAGTAAGCAGTTTTTTTTTTCATTTCATTTCATTTATTTGTTAGTAAGTATCGCTGTACAATAAGAATATTCTATTCTTTAACAAGTACAGGGCTTAAAGTATAACTTTTGATAAATATTGTGAAAGTGACATAGATAGAATTACATTTTACAGATTTGAATAATTGAAATTATATATTTGAGAGCATTATTTGCAATAAATTTACGTGCAAATAAATTTACGTGCAACCAAATGAAAATTAAATTTTTGGACAAGTAAGAGAAACAAGCTGAACAAAATTGTTTGTACCTGTGAAGGTAGCTTCTCAGCTTCTCAAAGATTTCTTTTTCATTAAAGCACTTTTTCGAATTCCCTGACGCAACTTGTATGAGAAGCTGCTTTCGTTTTGCATCACATTAAAGTTACAGTCCACATCCGCACTCAGCAGACAGGTCGATAAATCATAACCCCAACCCCCAATCAGGGGCCCCTTCGAAATTGTTCACCTGGATTGGATTTGTCAAAACAGAAAACTACCTCTGTTCAGCAAGTGTTTCGAATGAACTGATATCTTTCATTGTTCCTGCCATCAGGACTCCAGCTGGGCCTCACAACTTTACAATTCCATCGCAACTCCTGCAGTCAGTCACGCCACGCCACGCTTAAGCCGTTCAGTGGCCCACAATGGCATGAGGCAGTTACAATTTATTTGCCAAATTAGTTCACCTTCTGACTTATTTATTATCCGCTCAACAAGTCGGCTCCCAATTACAAATTAGGACCACAAACGGAGGTAATTGCACAAGACAATCCGTGCAGCACCATGGGCAGCTCTGCGGCAATCTCTGCAGCTTGTTGCAACACTGTCCCCCGTCGGATCACTTCTTTTGTGTCGGCTGCACTGACCGGCTGTTATCTGAGCAACCCGTGCAAATCGTAAACGCTTTATCGCCACCACCAGCACATGCCAGCGCCACCAGCCGCTTGCACCCTTGGCATCGCGCAACCCTAATCAGAAATAGATTTCACGCTACGATGCGTTTCCGCTGAAAATTCGACCACGCGCCTCCGCAGTAGAGTCTGAAAAGTGAACTCGCGCCGCAGCCGCACAGCACTCCGCCGCTGCGCCGATGCGGGGTTAATAAGTCTTGTACCGAGAGTCACACACACTCGAAACACAGACATTACCTGTCACAGGGATATATGAACCCGGTCTGGGGAGAGGTGCTGCAATAAGATTTCGAGATCAGCATCCCGAGATTGCATGTGCAGTGCGCAGCCGCCAACCAACACCAACACCAACACAGACGCAGGCAGCGCGCTACATCTGAAAGATACTTTATGTGATTTCGAAATATGTTCAAGTGGGGTTGGGGGGCGGGCCGAGAGTCCGCCGCTCCACCACCGCCAGGGTCAGTGGCGGAACACCACCACCACATTGGCCGGCTGATATATATCTTCACCTCTATGGTCCGTTATAACAATGTTCGGATTTTGATCTATTCGCGGAGCCTTTATCCCCGACAAGACACACCGGAGTCGAGCGTCGTCGGGAGGACTGCGGCAGCTCGCAGCTCCAACAACAGCCTGCTGCCCCGCCGAACATAAAGGATAGATTTACATATGGCCGTTGATAAGATCGCTGCTCCGCTGCTGATGCCGGTGATCACTGCGAGGGGATCATTTATTTATTAACACATTACGAATTGGAGTGGACTGCAGCGGCTGCAGGGATGCTGCGGGGCGGCAGCAGCTCTTGAAATATTGCCGCACGCATTTCCCGCCGATAGACAAACTGCGAACACGTATCCATACGCCATACCAAACGCTGAACGCATGAGGCTGTTGCGTCTGGAATGGCAACGGTGGGGGATGCTGCTTAGTGGTGCTGGTGGATACACACCCAACCCAACCAACCTCTGGTGCTTTGCGCAGCTGTCATACAATTCGTTTTCTCCCCGATAAGATCTGTAATAGTTTCGGAGAGATACGACGGAGCGGATTTATCGATCGGATTAGAGGTCCGGCTCGTATGTACAACTCAGCAATTAGGGTGGCAATTAACGCAACTTTCTCCAAATGAGGTGCGCGCAGCCGCACCAGCGGCGGAGCGTCCGCGGTGGAAAGCTGACGACGCTAGGGAAATTAGTTCGATGGCCAGTTGCGTTTGGAAATTTATTGCATTGCGATAGACGTTTGAAAGTACAAACCTATAAGTACATATCCGTGTATCTGCTCTACATCAAATTAATTGCAAGACAAACAAAAGTATCTTACACAATCGATAACATACATTGGTCTTGCGCAATGCACGTGTGAGTGATTTAAGGCAAGGGTGCGATGCAATAGACATCAGCGCTTGGGCGAGACTGCGTCTGATGTGAATCTAAATGAGGCAAGGCCTTTTGAGGAAAAGAATGCGAAAATGATCCAGTATCTTCTGCTGTGTACTAAGCAGCACTGGAATGAATCGCTGAAATGACATTCCAGCAGAGGTACGGTTTCACAACGTCTCATCTTAACACTCTATCTTAAGAATGAATTAAGATGCCGCAGGACGATGTAACCGAAAATCTGTCTATCTAGAGATCCTAACGTTTAAATATGAGTTCGGAAGCTGTTCGAGGAAGTGTATCTTTGAATTTCTTTTGGCCTGAACTTCAAAAACTCGAGACCGCAAAGGTTTGCGAGAAAAGTGGAAGAGGAGACAAGATAATGAGCAACAGACATGCTGGGGACCAAAGGACAAAATGAATACCACGTCTCATTACGTTCGTAAGTTATGTGATCTAAACTAGTTTCCGACCGAAAATCAACAAACGCGTGGTTCAATTGGAAGTTAGAGATCCCATTCAAAGCGTTTGTTCTATCAAGAGTACACAACTGGAATGTTTACCTTTTTAAAAAGTCGCACATTGACTTTTACAACTGAGTTAAAATTCAGTGGTTCAGAGCGGTATTTCCATAGTTGGACTTAAAGGGGCTCAACAGATACAATTGATCAGCGCAATACGCTTTCTTTGACTCTGAGCCTCTGGGACAATGCGACATAGGACGTCAATGATTGTTGGGGTGTATACGAGTGGAACTTCAGCCAATTTAGGGTTCAAAACTGGCGCAAGCTGGCAAGGGATCAGCCGGGTTGTTTGTTAAGCCCCATTTTTACCACACGAAAACTGAAACTGTTTTCGAAGCACTTCGTATTTCTGCTAAACAAGCTCTACTTTTTGTTTCCATTGACTAACGGTTCCTGCAAATAATCCTGTCTTACAATCATTGACACGACTATATGTACACTCAATTTTGACTGTTGTTCTTCGCTTTTTTTTTCTTCTAAATTTGATAAATTGTTTTATGTTTACGGTTATGTTAAATACAGTGTATTTTAAAGTAACAATGTCTGTACTGACTCATTCCGGTGAATTTGGATTTAGTGAATAATCTTTCAGGAAATGGCTGACTGTTCATCCACTTTTGACACTGACTGTAAGTGTCTAAAGTTAGTATTTTTTTTTTAGCAAAACCACCCAGTAAGAATTGGGTCAAAAAAAATTGTCAAAAAAAAACAAATGAAATGAAAGAAAGATTTTTGTGTAAATGTTGACCACGACCACGTTCTACGTAATCTATGCCAAGACCCTAATTTGAGTCATTTTTTCGAAAATATTGACTGCAATTGATGCTAGACTATCGGCATGAGTTAATGACTTGACGTATCCCTCTAAAAAATTGTCTAAAGGCATCAAATCGCACGATCAAGCCGATTCGCCAATTCAAAACGAGGAATTAATTGCTCACCGAGCAATTTTTCAATTGGTCCATCAATTGACGTTCTGTGTTGCATGTAGCACTTCTTGCTGAAATCTTTAGACCATTTTTTAAGGGGATATCACTCGTCGTTACATAACTGGAAACTACTGATGTCCTCATAATTAGATAACCAGTAAGAAAAAAAGAAGCTATTCCTGAAGCTCATATCTGAAACAGCGCATCAGGTCCAGCAATGGTGGGCATTTACATGGTGTTGTGTCGATTAAGGAAATGTTTTCTCCCAATTGAATACAAATACAATCGAATCCCGATAATTCGTAATGGGAAGGGAATAGCATTTTTTACGAATTACCGCAGGTTACGATTAATCGAGATTTCGATTTAACGAGGTGGAAAACATATAAATATGAATTAGCGGGGTTTTTATATTTCATATGATTTTCCAATACATATTGTTTAACTTTATTAAAATTAAGCGGTCAGTTGACATATATGTAATTACATCTTAATCTACTATACATATACAAAAACTAAATAAGCCGGGCAAGTGCGAGTTGTACTCACACGGAGAAGGTTCCGCCGCATAATATTTATGGATGATTTCTGAATATCAAACGACGTTTCCAAACGCTTTCAGTTGAATTTTCTTCTAACTTCAACCCAAATCAACCATTTATTCATAAATTCATACATCCAAACAAACAAATATTCATTCCTACCTATATCTATATTTCTATCCAAGTTTTTCCAACACAGAAAATCCCTTCCATCATACACATACCCAATCACTGCTCATGCCTGCGGTGTGTGTGTGTTCATTTCTGTTGGGCATTTACGGGTGAGATCGAAAAGATAACACTCATCAACGAGTAGAGTGGCTCAACACTGCATGAAAATATGTGTGAAAATGAAAATTGTTCTCATTTTAAATCTTAGATATCTCAAAATTTCAACATAAATCGATATTTTGAAATTTATCATTTCTTAATGCTTACATTGATATCTTCAAAACTGCGTTTTCAGATCTTCAAAATTCGCATGTCGATGATTGACCGTTTTTGGCCAATATCTCCAAAACCGTTAGGGCCAAAATGCTCGCAATGGTTTTAATAGAAAGTACTCAATGAAGCCAAGGTTTTGTGATTTTTTCAGATTTTTAAACACTTTGGTTTAGAAATGGCAGGGGCATTTAAAAAGCATTTAAAAAAACTTTAAACGAATTACGAATTATAAGAGGTTTTGTGTTCATTGCATTGCAAATAAAATACGAAATCACGAGGGGAGCAAAATGTATGGAAATTTTACGAATTAGCGAGGATTTTTCAAGAGACTAGCAGTTTGTTACGAATTATTGAGGTTTCGATTTATCGGGGTACGAATTATCGCGATTCGACTGTAATTGGTTAATTAATGAAATTGCATGTGTTTTGTTCAAAATCTATGTTACTTCTGGCTTAAAAAATCACAGTCGTAGCTGCTTAGCTCTAAAGATACTTTGAGAGAAAAGTTATGCGCGCCGTCCTTTCCCTGTTTGCCTTAAGGGCATTTTGAGCAAAAGATTCAACCACGAACTCCATGGGCTTTACTGCGACATGAGTTTAGCCAGGCGTCTACGGAATCAACGCCTAAGATGGCTGAGCCATGTAGAGTTTAAGGTTAAATTAAGTTTTCAAATACAAATACTAGTAAAATATTCAATGCATTCTTCAGAACTAGAACAAAGCAAGGCGCACCTAGGATTCGTATTAATTTATCTAGATTGGTGTCAAGTATGAGACTTCAAAGAACGTACTCTGCGTCGCATTGAATGTCAATGGGATTTGTACCCACTGCCAAATGATAGAACTTGTGCGCCTCCACCGCTAGATGACGAATGGGAAATTGCCATAAAATGTTACATTTAAATGTCTTTCACTATTAGCTTGGAACAAAATGTCGGATATTCTCCTTTCTTCTCCAGGAAAACGTGTCCTAAATGCAAAACGTTACATTGTAGCTCCACTACCGCCGGTAATCCGATTTCATGGCGAATTCATTGGGAAAGAAAACCGACAAACAATCTCTCGGCCTGTCAATCTGTCACGCCTTTCACTGACAGATTTACTTCACACTCACCGTCTCACGCTGGCGACACAATCGCATAATCCTTTTGCGCAAGCCCACAGCCGCAGCAGCCGCAGTCCTGTCAACTGATCGCAACGAAATAAATTCGACACCAAGTGTCGATTTGTGACTTCACCTCACACTCCCGTCAATGTCAGCAATCGTGCGTCGCACTAACGAATCCCATTTCCCCAACCGAATCACTTATGCCCGCCTCATTAGGCTTTCATCGGCTCCTAATAGGCCCATCAAGTGTTTTCATTACAAAAACGACAAAACAGTTCCCAGGAAATCTGATTGACATTCGCCATTGGAGACCGTATCGGGCGGCCCACAACTGCCCACCACAGGTGACAGGCGGGTAGGCAGTGGGCACCGGGCACCGGGCAGCCTACAAGGCTCTCTCGCGACACTCGACCAAGACGAAGGAAACCCTGATTATCGCACCTAGATAGAAATTTTCACATTTTTCGTTCTGCACTTGCACGCGGTGATAATTGCGTTTAATTGCCAACAGGCCGGTGCTGCTGTGTTGATTATTTCATTGGATCGCGGGCTCTTTGAGCGCCGGCCGGTCGCAGTGCCACCGTCAGCCCGGATTGAAGCCACTTGACAGCCTGACTGATTTTTATTGACCGTGCAAAAAGTTGTGAGAGAGTGAATTTTTTGTTTGTTTATTTCTGTTTCTCTGCTCAATTGACGCGCGAGGGAGCGTGTCTCCGCGCTAAATGGCCCGGCCAACCTGCCGGGGACGATACGCAACCAATCCTAATCAAATGCGCTGCTGCAAGTGGCAAAAAAAATGGAAACCAGAAAGCGGACACATTAGCAGCGAGACACCGAGAGAGCGCCGGGCGCGCGCGCTTTCGCGCGAACAAACAACAAAACGACACGAAAATTAAAATAAAAGTCGCAGGCCATGGCTGGCGGACCGTAAGATCGTAAAAACGCTGAAATTACGGCGAGAAAACGCAGTCGTAATATGCGAAACGTTAACGCCTCCCGTTTGTTAATTGCAGCACTCTCAGCCTAACAATCGCAGGCTCGGCCAGAAGGAGGCTGGCTGGCTGCTGGCTGCTGGCGGCTATCGCCGCCGCCACTGCTACACCAACAGATGACGACGTGGTGTTAGAGGCGCTTTTTACTGCGAGATGAGTGCTGTTTAGTCACACGGTCTGCTCGCTAGCGACTGAAACAAATGCGCCGGAGTACATTAGAACGAGCCAATTATATTGACAGGTATGATTTTTAATTATGAACCGATTGGGTGGGTGCGGTCTGGGGTGTCGCAGCGCGTGGTTAGGGCGGTGTGAGTGGTGGTCATCTTGGGAGTGAATGGGTTTGGAGGGTGTCAGCAAAGTTGAGATGCAGAGCAAAATGGGACGGGTGTGTGATGGATTTCTAGACCTTTTAAGGCTTCCTTGGGGTGGTTTGTGTGGGTGGACTAGGAAATGACGTTGAGTATATTATTGGTGGCGGCTGGAATGTCTCGCCTAACTTTGAAACCATTGATGCTATGAGTGTATGTATGTAAAGTTAATGAATTGAAGTGGCAAACTAGAAGTTTTAAGGCATCACATGCCTGCCTCAAATGCCAATGAAATAGAACCCTTGTCTAAATTCAAAGTGTTTTTCAGTCTTTTGAGAACATCCCGAATATCTCAAGGTCTAGGTAGGTAATATAGGTAGATTAAAGTGGCCACATAGATTAATTGGGATCAATCAATTTGTCCACTTGTAGCAAACCATTTAGAGCTTTCGATGGAGCGTAGTAGATTGCTAATTGGTGTCTCACTGAGGTCACACATACTTTCAAAGAAGTTGGCCCCAAAAATGATTTTCGAAGGGACACCAGGGCCTGGCAGGTGCAGAAAAGATACGAAATGTTCTCCACTTCTTCCTCATCTAACCAACTTCTGCAAAAATCTTTTGCCAGAGCGCCAAACCAATGTTCGTCTATGAGGTAGTTCCCAGTTATGACACAGCCGATGATACTGATTTTTAAATATGAAGGTCTAAACCAAAACGCTTTCAATATGAGACCAGACGCGCTTTTGTTTCGGTTTGACCCGCAATTCCTTACTTAAGATATCTCCATCCGTTGTAGTCCATAGGTTTTCTCCTAATAATGTTTGCATCTGTTGCTCATCAAAAGATATAATAGAGGTATGGGGATGCAGCCTTGCGGTGTTACAGAAAAGTAACACGTTTAGGCCCTTCAATCATTCATGTCGCCTACTGTTTAGCTCGAATATGCCTTTAGTTTCATTAAGCATAGTCAACCATAGCATAGTATCGTGGGAGGCAATAGAAATGTACATCGGTTAAAGTCAAATTACAAATCTTTTTTAAAGAGGGCAATTTTTGAAATGCAGACTTTTTATATTGAAAAGAAAAAGAGTGGTCAGTTCCAAAGTGTATGCTGTGTCCAAAACAGTGCAAATTTTGAAAAAAAAACTCGTTCGAAATAATGTACCTACTTTGGCTGATGTACACAAGGTTGTAAGGACATCTCTTCGGACTGGTTTTCTGATTGATACTTGAATATACAGCCTTGGCCAAATGTATTAGGCACCCTTATCTTATTGTCTTTGCTGCCAAATAACTTGTCGAAAGTAATTAGTTTGAATTTTATGGTTTTCGGCGACACTATCCGAGGTTGAAAACGATTTTATCTATTTCCTCTCATTTCATAAATTTTTTTGCTTTTTGAAGATATAACGAATCTTAAAGGGTGCCTAATACATTTGGCCAAGGCTGTATATACTCTCGTGGTATTCTCATCGGAGAATATTGCAGCAGTTGCCAAAACTGTACGACTAAATGCGCCAAAGATCATAGCAACCTAGCATCAGTCGTACAAGCTTAAGGAGATTTTTGCTTGGAAGGTCAAATTGATTCAGGAATTAAAGCAGAATGACCACCTGCTTCGTTATAGCTTCTCTGCTTGAACTTCTAGACTGTCTGGTTTGGACATCCAACAAGCCTCAACCTCAATCAACAAACCGCTTCAGCTAGTACGATCTTTTACTACTTGTCTCTAATTGCTCAAATTAGGTGAAGTCCTTCATCACTTGTATGCGCCACTTCAATCATGGACTTTCTCCACTGCGCCATCTCACAGACTTAGAGTCGAAGTCTCCTGTAGAGGTGTGGCATTATTGGCAATTTTTCAGCAAGAAAGGGCTAAGTGCGGACGCTTGTGTCTGCATGGCTAGCTTTTCTACGCTTTCAAATCCTAATCTCGGAAAGTTCAAGCCCAAGTACACCCCAGACTGTAGCTCCACAAAAAGAAAAAAAAATAATTAATCAAAATCTGTAGCTTCAAATGAATGAGATGAGAAAACAATGAAGGCGGCGATTTAAAACCTGTGTCATGCCCTCTGCTAACGCAAATCCAACGTTTTCAAGATCAATTTTGTGCAAATCAACTGAAATATCCACATATCACCTTCATCCTTTCAAATTTGTCTTAGATCTCGTTTCGTTGCACAGACAGTGCGACCTTCACGAGCTCCTCTTCCCAGCTCAATACTGTTCCTTCCAAAAAATTGTTAATTCGACTGTCAACAGCTTCAGGATGACTACGATTCAGCTTCTACCAGACCAGAGTATACTTAGATTGAGACATAAATCTAAGAGAAATCAGACTTGCGATAACAACCGACTCCATGCGAACGAGAATGGCCATACGAACACAGCCCCACAACGTTGCTTTGTCACAGATCCAACAGACTGCAGTTTCAACAGCTCGCAGGACACCAAAAGATGGAAGGCTTTCCTTTTTGTATCCCCCCCCGGTTCGTTCGATGCCTTCATATCGTCACCTTGTTATGGCCTAGAATATCGTCTGTCCTGATTATCTTTATCACCGCTAAGATACCGGAGCCGTTTACAGCTCATGCATGTACTCAAGCCACCAATAGAATCAATCTTACGCAAGCCAGACGTTCATTACAAGTCCCGCACCACGGACGCAGCACCACTATAAAATTGATCCCGAACGGATTTCATGCTCCGACCATAGCCACCGCATACCCCGCGGGCCTTAATTTATACCCCCGCTGGAAACAAACATCCCATAAGGAAGTGCCATAAACTATCAGCGCTCGACCCCACCGCCTCGGCGCGGGGATGGATGAACTAAGATTAATTAAAAATGGACAACATCCTCCGTTCGCATTGAGCGCAGATAAACACGACGCTGTATTATCATCGTCGTAAATCACTCTCCTCTCGCTCTGGCAAGCAAGGATATGTCGCCGCACCGCTGCTGAGGGAGAGGGCACCTCCGAGCGGCCGCCGCAGCACCCTCCGCTCCAGAGCCGCCGTCAGCATTTAATTGCCGGTGATTGATGTAGCCAATGCAGGAGCAACTGACATCGAAATATTTCCAACTGTCATTAGGATCACACTAAAACACAAGCGTCCGGCATCGAAACGCACAAGCAGAACAACCGCGACTCCGCGAGCTGATACACACACTTGCAATCATTCAAATTGGAAATTAGCAATCCGACTGCCATGGCAAACATCATTAAAAGCGTGAGTGTCGTCGAAATCTTCGCGCGGCCTGGATCCGCTCGGATTGGAGGAATATGCGTGCATAATTCCATTACATTGACGGGCCGGAGCTGGAGCTGGTGCCTGAGCTGCTGCTGTGCATCCCCATTTTGAATCGACGAGCAGGGAGAGCGATAATTACTTCGCGACTGACGGACGTACGCTCGACTCGCCTGACAGTGATGAGCCTTTGATTGCCTCATCTTGCCATTTTCGAAGCGAATCCCTGCCCAGCGGTTCCCCGCGAGGCGGATCTGCGCCCGAAGACCTCAATCTGTCCCTCCGATGCGTCGTCTTGTGTGCAATGCGCTGTTGCAATGATTTTAATAGAAATGTCAATGGATCGTCGTCGTCGTCGTCGTCGTCATCGTCATCGTCATCGTCGTAATCCCGTAGTGCGTCGACGTCGTGTTGGTCGCCTTGGTCGCCGTGTGTCGTTGCGGTGATGTGTTGCGTTCCGTTTTTTATGACTACCCAGAGACGAAATGGTGCAGAGGTGAGGTTGAGGTGAGGTGCAACTTTTATGAGCTCCAAGCCTTCACCGTGTACAGTTAGTGAATGAACACCCGTTGGTGTGGTCATTCACCTGGCCCACACCGAAATGTATCTCGGATTGCAAAACCGTCCGCAGTAATGCATTAGATTTACACATTCGTCGGGTTAATTGCTTCAATTGACTTGGCTGTGTGACATGATTCCCAGGTCCGTTTCTAATGCGCGCGCTGTTGACCCGAAAAATTCGTTCATAGAAACAGCGCGCGTAAAATAATGGCCACTGCTTCACGGGGACGACAGAGCAGCGTAAACTGAAAGAGCAGAGCGGTGGCTGTTGGGAAGCCGGGTTCAAGAGTGCAAACGTGAAGACATTATGTGACTTGGAGTTCTGCCGAAACCGCGTCTGTGACAATGATCATATTTTATGATTACGCGGCCCGTCTCTGTGAGCTGTCCTATGAGATGTGCTATGCAGTGGCGGACGGTGAACGGTGGACGCTGCTGGTATTATGCGTCGTCCGTTTTTATTGTCACATCCAGCCATGAGATAGAGGTCTTCGTGCGCATGTGTGTGGCTTTAGAAAAACTTTTACGACGTCCATTTCGGGGAATTAAATGCGAAAAATTAAGACAAAAAAAAAGAACAGAATGAAACGAAACGGTGGGCATTAAAAGAACATCTTCATTCATATTCCCTTTGATGGGTCTGCTGGGGGTTAAGAGCATGTGAATGGAGTAAGCTGGAAGCCGAGGCCATAACGCTCTATCGAGGGCTTGAAATCAAAGAACGCAGTCAAGGTTTTGCTTTGTTTCCGGATCACGACCGTGCGTAGTCGCGTCGATCTGATGAAAGCGTTCCGATCAAAGCGGGCTTCTGTGGTCTTAAATTATTTATCAATGACTTCACGAGTAATCGGAAATAAGTTCGCGGTGGGGAACCTTAAAATCTGACCTAATGTTGGGTGGGCATTAGATCGAAGAAATTTTTCGGTGAAAAGGGAATCATTAAAACGGATTTCAATTTTGGCATTTGACGATGGTTTTGTTTCCAATTTTTAATTTAAGCTGATCTGAAGTGAAAGATGGCCGATCATAAGTAAGAGTTAATCCAAGACTTGATATTGAACTTTCAGAGGCTTCGGCAAACTTTGTTGATGCAATTCTTTCTTACTCTTTGCATGGCGCCTGATGACTATTGCTGGAATAAATTCTAGCATCGCTCTATGAAGCCGCATAGCGACGTCGGTCTAGCAAGGCGTCTACGGATACAGCATCAAAGGGTTGGCCAATTAAGCAAAGCAGCATGTGGCGACCACATTGCTTACAAGTGAAAGGGAACCTTTATCTGCTGGTAATTAGGGTGCGGTAAAAAATCGTGTTAGCTACGGAGATTTCCAAGTTGATGTCGATTGGAAAATATATATGGTTTTGAATGAATTAAACTTAATTGATATTCACGGACTGCACCGATGGTTTATCCAAGATCATTAATTTCACGCGCCTTTATTTTCTGCAGAGAATAACTTCTTAGACTCCGGAAGGACAATGCTACACATAAGTGAAAGAGGATCTTAACTAACTTGACATCCTCCTAGTTGGAGATGTTCATTGGTGGTGATCCAAGTTCACTTCCGGCTTTAACATTATACAAGGAAGAAGGAGAACAACCGTTTTCCTCTTCTTTAAGCCGAGCATCCTTAGCTCAGGTTGTTCGAAATGCTTGATTGTCGTCTAAGATCAATGAGGAAACCTATTTGCCTTCCAACTACATAAACGTTGACTGATTAAACAGAAAAGTTCGATCGGTAGATGAATGTATTCGGTTTAGTCCGGAAGACAAAAGCCCGTCGCCAACGTTCCGCTCAGCCATGGGGAGGGTATGAACAGTGATAGCCGGTGCATCGCATAATCTTCATTCGAGATAAAAAGTTAAGCCCAATCTCCTGTATAGAGAACAAATTAAAGTGAATTAAGCGACACATGCTCTAGAGAATTGCAGTCAGAGCGTTCCCGAGACTACAAGGCAGCCAGGGCACAATCCCTGACTCTGTATTGACCTTTAAAGCCAATAAAGCAAGAATTTGAAAGCGGTTGGCTGTTAAACAAAATTCAGAAACTAGTAATATTTTAAACGACTGAGTACTTTAGCAATTACTTTATGTGGGTAGCTGAACAATACTATATTCCTGGAAATTGCCAAGCCAATGAACTCGCAGAGCATGAAATGGTTTCATCACATTCTCCTAGTGGAGAATCACACGTAAAGAACACACACTTTCATCCAAAGCTTTCAACACGTTATTAGTCACCCTCGATTAAATCCTGTGGATTATCTTCGCCAAAAATGAGAAAATGTCGTAAAAAAAGCCGAACATGAATCTCATCGCTTAACAGAATTTTTCAAATAAAACAGCGGATCCAATGCCAGTTGATTTTAGGCCCATTCACCGAAATTTCGACCCAACCGATGGTCAATCGACTAAAATTCTTTCACTAGCTAGATCTTGTAAGCCTTCAAACCAATATTCTAGCGTAAAATGTTCCATGAAGTGGATGGACAAAGATCAGGCAGTTGTCAACGACGTCGAATTGATAAATTTATAACTTCTAAAGTGTTGAACTTTCTTAAAGGAATGTGAAATTCATTTTCAGTACGCACTCTTCTTGCAGTTCTTTATCGCTTCTGAGCAGTGCATTTGTTAGGTGCGGGTAACAGGTCATTTAGACATTTCATTTTAAAAAAAGTCTCTGCGAACCCATTAAGTCTTAGTAACTCTACAAGGGCGTTCACTAAGTTGCAGTCCGGGTCCAGTCCCGCGAAGACTATCATCAAACAGATCTTGGAAAACACCCAGGAGTTTCAAGTCGATACCAACATTTTGCTTATCGATTTTAATACCGCGTATGACAGTATTAATAGAGTCGCAGCGCATAGTCTAATTTTGGCATCCCTGCTTAATTCGTCCATCAGAAGCATGGACATTGTCCAAAGGGGATGAGAAGATTCTTGGCCGCTAAAAGAGAAAGGTCCTTCGGGTCATCTTCAGCCTAGTATACACCAATGGTTTTTAGAGAAGGAGGCTGATCGAAGGACTCACCGGACTGTACAGCGAAACCGACAGATTTCGTGTCACTCATCTATATTGGTTACATTGGGTACATCAATGGCTCGAAATCCAGCCCGAAAAGTCTTCAACTCAAACTCCAGAGGGACAACATGATAAAGGAAAACTACGCCCCCGCTGCAGTTCACAGCTGGAAAGGTTCCTCAGTCAGCTGAATTTGCGTTATTGGAGCGATCTATCCCAAAACCGTCCTGGATGGACAGGCATGTTGACTGAGGCCCAGATCCACCCCGGACTGTAACACCCACCGAAGAGAAAGAAGATTAGAAGCTGATTAGAAGCGATTTGTTTTGATATCCAATTTGGCCATATAACGATCAACTTGTTCGGCCGATCGAAGGACCCTCGTGGAAATAAATACTTTTTTCCCTCAGCTCTGATAAATCACTTCCGAAATCCTAAAAATCTTCTACTGAGCACTCCAAATACCGAACCCGTCTTAAACACAGATGCATAGACAGGCTCTCATCGCTTCAACGATGCGATGCATTTTCGTTACAAATCATTTCAAATGACTAATGTTAGAGTTTCCAAAACTTCTTTAGTCAAAAAATCGGTGCAGATGGCTCGATTGGCAAACGAGAGAATAGAACTCCTTCAAGGAGAACAAAAATAACGCACCCTTGCACCTATAAAGCCAACAAACCAAGACAACGTGATGTAAGGGCTTTTCAGGCCGTAAAGTGATGATTTTTTATGCCTCAAACCTTGAGACATCACAAGTAGCTGACTGTAGTGTCAAATGTCTTGTACTTTACACACTTAATTACTGGATTAAGCAAACGACCGAACCCGGATACGAGTACTTACTAATGGATTAATGTCACCCACCTCTCAGGAGTACGTACAAGTGCCGCCTGTCAAACAGTTTATCAATCAGACTTAAGTTTCTGACAAATGGATTCTCAAATTGAGAATGTTTCCCGTGAGATTGATGAGGGCAGGTGGAGCAGTTAACAACAGTCTTTTTTATCTCTTATCTGCTGCAACGGCACCGCATTCTTATCGCGCACCTCTGAACCTTAACGCCCATTAAGTGCAATTAGTTTGACAAACATGAACTGGCGCGGGGCAACTCCGGAAATGCCTTCAATCCACTTGACACCCAATAGTCTACCGAGCAGCATGCATGCACGCAAGCACAGCCAGGGAGCCAGGCACGAGCACATTCTCCAACTTGCTACTTTCACCGCCTCCGCGGATTCGTGATGGAACCGAAGGTCGCCGCAATTAATCAATCCCTGGTCACTAATTATCTTCCGCACTTTAGGCGAAGGAAACTGTTTTGCATTTAAATAACCTATCAATCGAGATTTACATATCTGCATAAGTTGTTGCCCCGCTGCAGCCACACCCACTGCAAGGTGTTCACCTTTTTCGCGTGAACTAGCGAGTCTCCAGCCAACCGCCTGGGGGCAGCCTTAGAATGTAAACAATCCGTTGCTCTGTTGTGAGGGGTCTTTCGTGGGATTCTGTGAACTCACGGCTTACGGCCCATGGGATGCCACGGGTTGCGTTGTGTCAAGTGGCACCGAAGTCATGATTCATCAGGTAGTCGATGGAGACACAAGCTGTGCGGTGCCCAGCCTAAAACACAGTCGCAGAGTTCAAGGAGCTATCTTCATCAGCGGAGCCGGTGCGTTTGACCGTCGGCGAAACGGCAACGCCACACAAGAAACGCAACCTTTGCGCAATCAGTGGGCTAAGATCGGCGCGTCGCGCTTTGCCGCCGCTGACCAATTTTGAGTTATTGTCCGGCGAGTACTCCGAATTCTTTTGGTTTTTCGTATGTGCCTGGCGAGGCCTATTGTCTTCCCAGAAAAGGCATCTCAAGCGGCTCTGGGGAGTGATGGTGTACGGAGGATGGAGGATGGAGAATGGAGGATGGAGTGCCGTGCAATTACAGGACGTCCCATGCGGAGGCTGTTAAGTGAGTAATTGCACAGGATGATTCCTTGCCATTCCCATTTGTCCGCTTTAGGGAGGCGATCAGATACAATAGATATGCGCGTTGAGAGACGCATTCGACTTCCCAAAAGTCGTTGTCGTTGTCATTGTCATCGTCGTCGTCTCGCGTGTTGGCGTATTGGCGTGGCGGCTGGGATGTGCGGCATTTGGCGATGTTTTGGTCGGAAGTGGGTTCGGTTCGTTTGCCATAGTCTAGGGGGGATAATAATTGATTTATATTATATAAATCATGGAGTTGCGCGAAGAGATAAACGGTTGTTGGGGAGAACCATTGACAGCTCAAGAGGAATGCCATGTCCTTTCATAACCACTGGCTGCGCAACAGGAGTGCGAGAAAACTCATGGTTGGACAGTTCATTGTTGATTGTGAATGCGACTGTGGGGGGGTTTTGCTGATTTCGCCATCATCCTCCATCTGTCCTTGTGTTGCGAATGAAGACGACGAATGACGGGAGACATTTCCATTGTTTTGCGGTTGCTGATGTGACTTTCGAGGCTGCACTTGAAGTTATGCAATCAAGTGATTTATTTGTCGAATTTACTTCGAATCGGATGGCCTTTACTTGAAAGATTCGGAAACGAATTATCATATGACAAGAAGGATTGATATAGAAATTTTGTAGTGAAAGCTTGCGCAATATGAAACAACGATCGATAATAATGATCGAGAGTTAATTTTTCTTCCAGATATCGTTTTTCGATGACCAGTCGTCGTGATCCACTGAAACATGTTCCTTTTATGAATAAACCCAATCATTAGGAGATTCCGTATTCTTACAGTAAACTTGTTGAACCTAGGTCTTAAATGCTGCTGCAGCCGATTACACATATAAATCTGATTAACAGTAGAATCTTCATAATTTTAACAGATATAGAGTAGTCCCCGTTTATCTTTTCCAATTGTTCATCTTTTCAAGTATCAAAATTGGGTTAAAGAAGAACGCATAGTCGTATTTAAATACAATTCATATATCGAAATAATAATTAATTTTATTTTAAAAAACAAGAAACATAAAAAATTAAAAAAAATTTTCATAAACGGTAAAAAGCAGTTCCTTTTATTTTTCTTTAAAATAAATGCTCTATAGTAGACTGTAGTGTAGTGGGCGCCGTGGCGTAGTGGGTATATGCGTCGACTCCTACGCTCGAGGTCGTCGGTTCGAATCTCGAAAAAAACATCAAACATTTTTTCACGGCTCCACCTCTTTCGACTCACTGACAATGCTCAAAGAGTATAACTGTCTTGGAAAAGCTTCTCAAAATCGCCGTCCGGAGCCGGCATTAAACTGTAGGTCACCTCCGCTCGTGACAGAACAATAGCACGCATAACACGACTGGTTGCTGAGAAGCTAGGCCCAGGTTCACTTTGGACTGTAGCGCCGCCATTATTATTATTATTATTATTATTATTATAGTAGACTGTCACCCGGAAGAAAGATAGGAAAAAATCGTTCATCTTTCTGCAACAGCAACAGATTGTCATATTCCACAATAAAGCGATTATATCTAAGAATTTCAACATTCTGCCTAAAGTTGATGTAAATTTATTCACGTTTGACCAGTGATTAAGTATTGAGGAGGGTAAGTAATTGTGTTGATCCAAGGGATATTATTCATAGCAAAACGGATAAATCTACACCGAAAAGCCTAAACTCAAATTCAAAATTTATTTCGTAAAGAGCCAGCATGTTTGTCTTGCATAATCAGGGATTGATCGAAAAAAATATAGAGTGACATAAGGATCGAAGAAATACCTTGACTAGCGCTTTACAAACTCAAATGCCATTGATAATTCACAGACAATCAAGCAGAAAAGGACAGAAAAGGATCATCCCTATCCCCCTGCCAAAAATGGTATAGGTTCTAGAGACTGTAAGGAGACATTTACCGGGATATATGATGGGTTGGCATTTATTGAGATTGAGTCTTTATACACGAAGTTCGATCTGCTTCTCCTTCTTATGACTGTAGGTTCGGATTCAAAGACTCTTTTAGCATGAGCATTGGTGTTTATTCGAAGAATAATGCCGAACCAGACAAGCCGACGTATTTTTGTTTTCCGCGCTTCTCTTCCTTTCCCCTTCCTTGCATACAGGACCATATATCAAACAAGCATTTTTTTTACGAAGAATAAGCTCTGCAGTACTGCTTATCGACGAGCTTTTGGCTCAATTTTGAAAGACTGGCAGGAATGGATCAAGATTTTGGTCCTCGGAGTCAAGAGTTTTAACTCAGGTTGTTTCGGCAAACCGAAGAAGCAGCGGTTGCCAAGGAAGCCTCTGCGTCGGGTGTTCATCAAGATGTCGTTTTTGGAGTTCACGTTTGCCCAAAGATAGACAAACCCCCTAACATACCTCAAAATTGTACATGTTCTTTAATTTCCATGAATGCTTTTACAACAGTCCGCTGGGAGACGATGTCCATGTCATAGACATAACCCAGGTCCTGAAATCACACGGCTGCGCATCCCCTTGTCGGAGTCCGTTACATTTTTCAAACTATTTAAACATACTAAAGGATGGTCCAACCATAATGCACGATGTTAATTAAGAGTCACACCTTAACGTCAAGTTTTTTTGTTCAACTTAATTTGACATTTCTTTGTTTCAGTGTTTGACAAATTCAACCATGGAGAAGTACACAATTGAGCAGAGCGTTAAGATTATTGAAGCCTTTTACGAAAATGGGCGTTCAAATCAAAATGCATTTCGTGCACTTTGTGATTTTGTCGGTCAGCATAATCGACCATATGTGTCCACAAGCGGTAGAATTGTGCGCAAATTTCAGCAAACCGGGTCTGTAGGAAATGTGAAAATACCTGTGCATCCACAGAGAGTGACTTTTTGGTGCGGTTTATGGGCTGGCGGTGTCATCGGGTCGTACTTCTTCAAAAAGAAGATCGATCAAGCAGATACCGTGAATGGTGTTCGCTATCGCGAGATGATAACGGCCAGAAATTGAGGATATGGACCTGGACGACATGTGCTTCCAACAGGATGGTGCCATTTGCCACACAGTCAACAAAACAATGGCTCTTTTGTCCCGGGATCCTGAATTCAGGCATCGCGTTGAACAGTTCCTTGCGACAAATTATGTAGTATGCGGTTTTTGTAATCATCGATAAAGGCGTGAAATGTATCGATTTGAAATCGAAGATTTGGTCTATAGTCGTTTTTCCGGGCCAGAAGCCAGACTGGTACGTTCCGATTAGTGCAATGCAAAAGGATAGCAGCAGGAACATACTCGTACCTCTATAGTTGTTGCCTGAGGTAGGATAACTTCCTTTGGAGCTGATATTTCAGTCGGCGGGCATTCATTCATCTGCCCAAATGCTATAAACGATCTGTGCATGCTTCCTACTAGGACATCGATGCTAGTTTTGAAGAGTTCTGATTGCAAATTAGATGGAGATGGGATTTCTTTATTCCCTATCGCACTCTTGTGGTTGTGCTCATTAAGCAGCTGGTGGAAAGGTGCTTTAATACATAAACTATTTCCTACAGTTCGGTAAAAAGATAATGCTCACAGTTTCGAAGAGTCTGGGTGTCTTTCTTAAAGTCTGATGCCAAATTTCTGCAAATCCTTGCAAATGGCGTTTTATTTAATCGCGACTTTGACATGTTTGCAACAGAAACAAACTAACCTTGAAGGTAAAAAAAAGACTGGATGGCGCAGTTGGTTAAGTGCCAGCCACAAGTTCAAAAAGAAACGCTTTGCAGGTGTATCTACAAATATTCTTGATTTTGTTTATTTAGGTCTTAAGATTTTTTCAGAATAACTTGGAAGGACCGCCCCAATTCGTAGCACCTTCTATGACTATTTCCTAACCTTCTGGCGTTAAATGACTTACTTCTCTCCCGTTATACTTCCTTCTCATTATTCTTCTTCTTCTTGTGCTGACAACCCCCTCCAGTCAGCACGACATGTTGTTAGCTGTCAAATAAAGCAATCTTAAGCGTCGCGGAAGTGTTGGCTGTGGACTGTCTACTGCTGCTCAATGGCACTGTTCAGCTGGATCCACTTCTTCTCCTATGCCAATTTGTAACTTCGATTCAGTATCACTTACCAAATCCAGTCCAAGGCTGTCTTCCAAAATATTCAGTCAAATCATCCCCCTTCCAAATACTTATTTAGAAAGAGTGCCTAACACATGAATTTTCACCTCACCTCATGAAGAGATAATTTTGATTGTCCACTTAGTGCCGCACAATAGTGCTATCGACTACGAAATTCAGTTTGAGCCAAGCCAACATATTGTCAAAACATTAACTCAACTATTCCACGTTCCTGAGGAATAGTTCATTTTACCCTGAAAAGTGAATGTTTCTGGAATTGGCAGACCAGCTTAATCTGAATCCGCTGGAGTGATTCCAAGTCTAAAAATAAACAGGCTGAACCAGTGAACAAACAAGTCAATAAATTATTTCTCAAATCGTCGGATGATGTGTTTTGGAAATGAGCCAAAAATGAATGAAAAAATTTTTTGAATAATCCAACCATTTGAATGTGGTTCTTGGAAGAAATAACTATGACCAATAGTTAGTCTCGACTTTGAATTACGTAACATTCGAAAACCTTTGCGAGAAAGTGACAAATTTTGCAGCGCGCACACTCGATTCTTGGCCAATAACTCAAAGGTCGTGTTAGTCTTATGAAAGCTCATCCCAACACTTCAACAAACGTGGTCAACTGATGTGGAGTAATTGACCAAATACATAATTTTAGGAAGAAAAGTGAAAGAATCGCACAAAATTTGAACCGATCTTAAAGTTAAACCAAGCACAGCAGTGCCCGTGCCTTAAAAGAATATTCATTCCTCTTCTCACTGTCCAATCATCATCATAATCATTGTGGCCATCATCATCGTCGTTAGCAGGAACAATGAAAAAAGGAATCGAGTACAACCACACACAACCAGAGCCAACAGTCACCAGCCAACGGCGAACAAGGCAATCGGACGAACGGAATGTTGTCATTTCTTGACATTGCTGCCAATAATGTATCTTGGCCTTTTTTGCTCGCACCAACTCCTATTCTCCGTCATCGATGCAACAATCCCCAGACCCAACAGCAACTGCGGCCGACCAGTAGCCCCAACCACACCGCCACGATATTGTGTGTTGTGCTCTGTGTTCATAACTTTGACGATCCTTTTTAGGTAGCCAAGTGATTTCTGAGATGTTTGTTAATTGCTTCTCGGTCATTCCGGGCACTCTACTCTACAACTCCATAAGCCGGCCACAGCAGTGCGTGTAAGTTGGGCCAGCCCCGGCTGCCTCCCGCCTCCCGCCTCGTTCAGTCGGTACCGCCAACGTCATCATCGCGCAGATGCGTTATTACGGATGCGATTAAATGATCTATACCCTGCGAACAGAGACAACGACATCAACAACGACAACGACAACGGCAATGATGATGATGATGACTACGACGACGACGTCATGTGTACAGGCACGATATAGGAGTATCCCTCCAAAAGGGTAGTGTATCTCATTGTTCTGCGCCAGAGTGGTGCACCATGGATGGATGCACGACGGCCAGCGGGCAGACATTACCTACTTCGAATTCCATCAGTTGACGATTTTTTTTTCTCTCTCCCCGCCGCTACTGCAGCGGCGCAGTGCAGTGCAGTGAAAAATGGCAAACTTTGGAATTTCAGCTCCAAGATGCAGTTAGGACCGCGCTCCACCACTCCACTTGGATTGGGGAGAGAGAGCTGCGTAATTAAGCAGAGAAAAAAGCAAACAACGAGCAGCCATAACTGCTACAAGCGTCAAACACTCGAGGACGAGAGCTGTGGGCTTGTTGTTGCCTCGAAATATTCTCGCGTAATTTCGCATAGCTGACTTCCGGGAATATTGGTTGGAGCGCGTTGGCTGCTGTTGTTCTTCGGGCACCAGCACCCGTCTCTGCGGTCGCACCGCTGGGCGACGCAAACTTTCAATTTGTCTTGTTGTGTGCGCTGTCTTTGCCGGGCTGGAATTTTTGTGAGAACATGACATTTTGATCGGTCTCGCAAGCGAACACAAAAACACGGATGACAACGAGGACGATGACAAAACATTTATTGTCGCCTCCGATCGTATTGTGCTGTGTGGTGGAATGCGATTTTGGCAAACTTTTAAACAGTGCCAAGAATGCGCACAGCTGTTGTGGTCCTCACTCAGCGGACGGGGGGACAGGCAGTACTTGTCACTGAACACAGGGCCATGATGAGGAAGCATTTCGAATTCAGGAATTCTGTTCAGCGGGGATGTTGCTGGGCATGAGATGACTGGTGACACTACTCAGGAGATGACCTAAAAATGTAACAACTTTGTTGCAGCATCCAGCAGCATTAATTTGGAGATGGGATTTCGAAAATTTCTAATTAGCTTGAAATCCCTGTCGAGATGCGCTGAATAATTGAGTCGAGATACCAAGGAGTGGAAGAGATATTCCCTGACTGGGGCATTCTGGTATCGCCTTTGGACTCTTAATGGTTCTTTGTCTTGGATAGAGGACCCTTCAACACGAGAAGGCAGAGGGAAGAGTTAATTTGGTACAGCAAACCGGTGACTGTCTTTCAATAGCTTTTCCAGATGACGCCAGAAGCTCATAAGCGATAAATCCCAGGCTTTGAGAAACTTAACTGTTGCTTCATTGGAATACACATTCTGTCATCAAGCCCGCGAATTGTGATGCCGAAAAATTTTTTTGAAGTCAAAAAGAAAACTCAGGCTAGAATTTCAGTTTAATGGATCGAATTTCAATTTACAGTGATATGGAAATTTTGAAGTGAACAAATGAGGAGAACAGCTAATTTCTTGGCATCGTAATGGAAAGCTTTTCCTTTAAGCTGCAGTTTTGACTGGAGTTTTTGAATGAACGCACCATCTGCAAAGTTTATGATTATTCCAAAATTAGTTTGATTCCATTTTCTTTGTATGGTGTCCGTAAGCCAAGGTCTTAACCAAGCAGTCACTTCAGGACTATTTTTGCCAGCTATCTCCAGTTACTCAATTCAGGTTGGCTGAAGTCCTTCAGCACTTGTCCACTGTTGTTGTATTCTAGAGAAAAGAAGTCTAAGATTCTTTTGGCTTGCAACGCCGCACAAGCACCTCAAACTTTGGATTTATAGTCGCTTCTTCAGTTTGTGGTTGAATCTACTCTGCTGTATTGTTAGAATGCAGCGGTCCATTGGTCCACACTAGGCCAGATTTTCACACTACCCAGATTCTGGAAAAAAAAACAAGAAATGCACCACAACATTTACCATCAGTTTTTCTATATCGGAGCCGCATATACCAGTGTGCATAGAGACGAGGGCAATGTTTTGTGCAGGATGATGATAGAGAAACCCCGCTGCTCCATTAACACGTTGAGTGCCACACGATACCACTTTGGTCTCACACGAATTTGGGCTTGCTGTGCCGCGTGAGAACAGAGTGTAATCGAAGTGTCAATAAAAAAAAAATCCGTGGCCTGTGGGAACAGTTTTTCGGTTTGTATGGTGGCACTCAACGTGTTACGGCCGGTAATAAACTCACCGATACTTTCAATATTAAAAAAAGGTTTTAGGCAAAACAACGCGTCATGTGAGTTATTCAAAATCATTCTTGCAAAACCCATTGGCCAACACGATCTTTCAAAAAATAACAAAATGAAGCTTATGCTTTCGAGAAAGGACACCAATTTTGACTTGACCAAAATGTCACCATAGGGAGCTATAACTTCGGGGAAGCCAATGACGTTGTCTCCTATCGGATCACCGGTAAGCAGGACGAACAACATTAGAATCTAGATTAAAAGCAGAATTCTAACTCTTGCCAATCACAGTGAGCATCGCACAAAGTGTAGTGAAGTGACTTTGTAAAAAACCTTGATATTCCCAGTTATGCTCTGCCACGAAGAAGCAAGGATAATATCGAAAGCGGACGGAGAGGTCCATGGTCTTTTCGAAGAGAAGATTCAAAATGAGTTCCTTACTAGTTGCAAATTTTGGATTAAGATGTAGAAAAACGAAGGCTAAAAGACCAAAAAGTTACGTGTTCTTTATAAGACTAATAAGCACTTTTCACAGAGCCTTGATTGTTTAATGTTTCTTCGTACGCCATATACTACAAAAAACAAATAGATCTGCTCCAACAAATGTATGCATTAGCTCACAGAACTTGACATCATTCTGCTGCGACTGCAACAGACACTACAACCATGCTGAGCCAATTTGTTGAAAATTAATACCATCAATATCAACTCATCCTTTTGGTGAACCTCGTGGCGTAGTCGGTAAATGAGTCGACTGCTATGCTGAAGGTACATGGTTCGATTAGAGAGATGATCATCATCTCATCTGAGATACACCAACTTTCATATTCAAAGCACCACGACCCTCGAGTTGCTGACGAAGCTCGGACCGTATAACTATGAAGAAAATCTTGTCAAACTTCGGCGTTTAGAGTCGCCTCAATAGCACGAGTTTTTACTGCCGAAGCTAGACCCTGCGAAGAAAAAAGAAGAACTTTTAATGATTCCCCTCACAGAAGATGACTTAACCATCGTCGAGGTGTTCATTCAAAACGACATGTGAAAGACAAAAAGTAATGTGAATATCTTTTCTAGAATGAACAGCGAGGTCCCAAGATTAAAAATGTACATACATTTTTCAAATGATTCCGCGACAGCCTTGGGCGCCGTGGCGTAGTGGGTAGGTGCGTCGACTCCTACGCTCGATGTTCTCGGTTCGATTCCAGAAAAAACACCTAACATTTTTTCACGGCTCCACCTCTTTCGAGTCACTGACAATGCTCAAAGCGTATAACTGTCTAGAAAAAGCTTTTCAATCTCGCCGTTCGGAGTAGGCATTAAATTGTAGGTCTCCTCCACTCGTGAAGGAACAATAGCACGCACGCACAGTTGCTGAGAAGTTTGGCCCAGGTCCACCTCGGACTGTAGCGCCGCCATTATTATTATTATTATTATTATTATTATTATTATTATTATTATTATTATTATTATTATTATTATTATTATTATTATTATTATTATTATTATTATTATTATTATTATTATTATTATTATTATTATTATTATTATTATTATTATTATTATTATTATTATTATTATTATTATTATTATTATTATTATTATTATTATTATTATTATTATTATTATTATTATTATTATTATTATTATTATTATTATTATTATTATTATTATTATTATTATTATTATTATTATTATTATTATTACTTCAAGACACAACCATTATTGAGAAACACAATGATGCTGAAGTATTCTTATGACATTGGCTCCATGTCTTGACGTCATCAATCTTAACTGGTAGATTGTTGTCTCTGGCCCTCAATACGGTTATTTAGGGTTAAATTTCGAACCTGAGAAAACTCAAAATGCAGTATACAAGTTGTGCGCGTTTTAAAAAACAGTGTTGCAATGTGACTAGCTACAGATGAATAGTGTATCATTTTCAAGACCTTGCTTTCAATACATCTCCAAGGAGCGGAGATACGAGCCACATATTTCTGATACTACTTCTTGAAACCAGGCACCCAGTTGTCACATCTCCAAAACATGGTAAAGTGCCACCAGACAAGATCATGACTCAATTGGAATTGAACTCATCTCGAGACGACTTCAAAAGGTATTCCTTTATTCATTGATCCGGGGCCATTTCAATTGCCTAGACTTGAAGCTATTAAACCCAGTCAAACCATGGGGTACTTTCAAGAATTTAAGCGGCTGCGCAGATCCTGCAGTAACTGCGTGCAGGCTAGCCTTCAAATAACAATTAAGATGCGGCAACGCTGCTCATTTCTGGCAGATTTATTTTTGGCTGCTCTTGCTGCACAATACCGAACCGTTTTTTAATTTGAATTGTTTAACGCTCCTTACCGTTCAAATATTCTGCTGCAGACGAGAGAATATTGACTGCAAATGTATAATTTTGTTTACAGACAGGCCGCTGCTGCAGCACAGTTGCCAGAATTCTTGAATCCAGGCACTCGACCTGTTGCAAATAGCATCAACCGATGTTTTTTGTGCTTACTGTTGAGTCCTTCAGAAAGTGTGCCTGCAAAACCTCATTTAGATATCATCCACTGGGGCTTAAATTCACTGATTATTTCTGGGGTAGGTATGCGGGTGCCGGTGCTCACGTATACCAGTAGTTTGGGTGCATTGCGCGAACACATCAAATGTCTGCATCCAGAGTTCGCAGTCAAGAGGCCCATCGTCCATCTATCACGAGTTCTTGCGCACATACCAGACTAATACCTGCGAGAAGCTAGGCCAACGTTTCATTGTCGTCAGTTCAAATATTTAGTTTCAAATGACAGCAGAGTGGTAGCACACATGTCCCTAGATGCCTCATCAAGACCCCATCTCTTTTAGATGTTCGCAACGCAACACGGGAGCTGCATTCCAGCATCGCTCGTATCAAAAAATTAGCCTCTACATCACCGTTCAGCACAACTCAAAACTCTGCTTTCTGTTTCCCAGTTGAACCTCCTCTTTGGTGGATTGTTCATCAACTTTCTATCCAACAAATTGGAATGCCCACTACCAACCATCAGTGATTTGTGCGTGCACTTTTAAGGGCACATCCAACACAGCAGACAAAAACTGCAGCGCAGCACCACACACTTAGTATTTATCTTTGGCAGCGCGCAACAACAACAATGCCCAATGTCGAGAAATCATCTATCTGCACCGCAATTGGACCGTAATGGACCATCGCGGCCATCGCGACCGTCGCTGCACTGGGTATTGCTTGCAGTCGAGTTGGCAATTGGCGAACTCGTTACTCCTCGAGCATCACCGAAGCTGCGTCAGAGGATGCCTTGCACTTTTTTTGTCTGCGTCTACGGCGGAGATGGATTATGAGCACGTTATGTTGTCATCATCATTACCGTACCCACCGACTGGGAGATGACTTAGTGAGTGCCGGCCAAGTGGCAGGCATTTCTCCTGAGAGAAAATTATTGAAATGATTGAGGTTTTTGACGCAGGCATCTAAATCATCGCGCAGCTTTTCCCAAAGTGATATCTGGCGGTATCTGGCGTGTGTAAGTATCGAGTAAATGAGTTCGCCTCTCTGCCAATCAGACTGTCAGCCCGGCCCATAATTGACGATTTGCTATATCGGTCGAATCTGGCCAATCAGTCTGCACCGATTCGAGTGCGCGCACCTCGACGTCTGTCCCGATCGGCCGATCGCGACGTGAATGACAAAATTTCTTCATTGCAGTGCGCCGTACTGTCCGATGTTCAACAGCCCCACAGTCCAACAGCAGCAACCCGAGTAATCAGTATGCGCAAACGAGCGAGTTGCAGTAGCTACGAAGTGACACTTTCCGAGCACAGAAGGTGCACGTGACTGCGATCGCTTAAGGTAGACATGTCAGATGTGCAATACCGCTAGTGGTTTGCCCATCTATGGTGCAGAGTGCATACCACAGTGATGACGACAGCGACGACAGCATGCCACTAAATATCGTTCAGTCACATTTGAACTTGATCCTGATTGCGGCGCAACAACAACTGGTCTACGGCGTGCACTATCTTCTAAGACTGGAGCGCTGACTGGGTGAACAGAATGGCTTGCCACCGCCGCCGCCGCTGAGCCGGGCTGTGCAGCGATGCAACCGGGCAAGTACACGATCTGCTGCGAGGCGTACGTAGGTTGGTAGTTCATGTGGCTGGTGTGCACGCCGTGAGCCGTGAGGAGACCCAAATCGCATGCAAGGTCCTATGTACATAGTTGAGCTGATAATCAATTGGGACTGGTGGACGTTTGTTTGGAGCAAAATATGATACCAACTCTGTGGACCGGAAGAGTTCAGATTTTCGAAACCTGCTGGTGCTGTGCAGCGAGTGTGTTGGTTCAACGGGGAGCGTTTCGAGTGTTATCTGACGGAGATGGGGATCTGAATCGGGGGCAAAATTGTTAGACATTGTTCGTTGGGAGAGCGGAGTTGGGTTTTGTTGTTCGCTTCAGAGCGGATCTGGCAGCAATCTATTGAGGTGGGGGCAAGCCGGATGAGTTGACGTAATTTGTTGAGACACATCATGTTTGGGTATTGTAGCTGAAGATTATACGAATTCACATAGTTAATTGACTTCTGTTGGACATATGACTTGTATCTCGACCATCCACTCTTCGTGGTTTCTGTATTTTACAATCGCATCCGCGGCAGATTGTTTGATTGAGACGTTTTCAATTAAATCGCTTCTGATCTTGATTGATTTGTTGTGACCTTTAGTTCATTGTTGGTGAGTCTTTATCTTCGGAAGAGTACTTTTTCCCAACGAATAAAATAATTGTCTAAAGAACCTTGTTATTCAAGCAGATAAATAAATTTCTTTGGAAGTTCCTATAACCTTTTTTTGGACTCATGGTTATCAACAGAATTTTGTAGAGACTTAACAACGAAGGTCGAGGTTGCTGCGCATGCGTACGATGTGGTGAATCTGATGTGAAATGTAATAGACTGCTATAAGTGATGGAGCAGTCGGAAACTGACCCTTATTTTCTTTGAAAAATCATCTTCAGCGATGGAGCCCATTTCTGGACGAATGGGTACGTCAATCATCAACAAAAAAAATTGTCGAGTTTGGGACAATACCAATCCACATGCGATCTAAGAGCGTCAAATGCATCTCAAAAAAATCACTATTTGGTGTGAATCTTGGGTCGGTCCATATTTCTTTAAGAACGACGTTAACCAGGTCATCGCCATCAACGGCGAGCCCTATAGGTCGATGAATGCCAACTTATTTTGGCCTGCATTGGATGATATCGACACCAACGACATGTGGTTTCAACAGGACGGCTCTTTGTGCCGCACAGTTCGCGACACATTGGATATTCTGCATAAGCGATTCGAAGGCATGGTCATCTCACGTGGAGGTGATGTGAACTGAACACCGAGATCGTGCGATTTGACCTCGTTAGACTTTTTCTTGTGTGGTTTTCTGAAGTCGCAGGTCTATGCAAATAAGTCACAGCCAACATAACTCATGTCATAGGCCAAATTCAGCCTGATTTATGCGCAATGCGATTTATGGAAAATTGTACATTTCTGATGCTCACTCACACATTTCGATGATACATCACACACAATTTGTTTTATTCAAATGTAAAGGTAGGAAGACGGCTGGATGGCGCAGTTGGTTAAGTTCCTGATCTAAATTAGATGGGTTCCAGGTTCGAATCCCAGTGAAAGCAAAGTTAATACGCTTTCACCCGGTTTTTTCAAATCTGGTCATGTCACTATTTGCAGTTGAGATCAAATTAACTGCTCTATCACTGGAGCGATCGATCAGTAGCAGTAGTCTGACTGTGGGTATCACAATGGACCAACATCTTCTAAGTGTGCTGATGAATTCACTAGCAGCCCCCTAACCCAACCTAAAGGTAGGAAGTGCTTAATGAAAGCTAACTTGGGCTTTTGAAGAAACGGCTCCGCTTCTCAGACGCCCCTTGAACTGTCTTGAGCCATCTTGAAAAACAGCAATTGCAGAAGGTTACTTTTCATTTGATAAGGAGAGGTAGACGAAGTCCTTGTCCTTGCCAGCGAACTCCTCGTTGATGGCTCGTTGTTAATCGATTTATCATGTATGGACTTTTAAAAGATCGTACTTCTGGTGTTGGCCAGTGAATTTTGCACGATTTTCTCGGGAACAATGTTCAAAAAATCAAATAAAAATGCGTGTCGAAAACGTTTTTTTTGACACTAAAGGTCTAAGTGTTATTGTTACTAAATTGGGTGGAGCTGCGCAAATTCTCTATAAACAGGAACGTCAAAACAAGACGTGGCGCTGTATAGCTCGTTTCTATCATATGCGGTCTGGAAAAGGACGAATTGATGGTGTGAATCAATATGAATTTCTTAAATCTTTTCTGTGATCTGTCATAGTGTAGAAGTCCTCCTTTGCCTGCAACCACACTGATATGAACCTGACCGAACCGCTCAAACAACCAGTACAGGTGTTTAAATGCTAGTTGCAACAATGAAGGACCTCAAAGGCTATTTGATATTGAAGGACCTGAGGTCCAAACAATCAGTTGCCCTTCTCCTGGGACTCAAGGAAACAAGTCTTCATTTAAAAGTCCATTTAAAAAGTCTCCTCGCAAGCACCACTTAACTTATGTACGCCCCCTAACCATTGTCCTTGTAACATTGTGAATTTACAGCCTCAGAGTTCAAGTTTCTTCTGCCTGAAGCTGTGTTATGCATACAATAAAATCCAATAAAAAATTAACTCTCGAATCAATTGAACCTTCGTCCGAATAAGGGCTGTCGCAAAAGAGTTCATTGATCATCCCGAAGGTTAGGTATCCCCCATAGCGACTATTGTAGAAGTTGACAACCTCGTTGAGACTATCTGTACCAGTTTCTACTCATATCTCTGCTCGAGTCAGCCTTAATCGTTGAAGATAAAGAAGAAAATTATTGACTTGAAAAAAGAGCATACGGGACGACATACGGTCGCGTATAAAGTTGTCAATTGATTGAAGTAGTTGAAGCGAATAGATGTCATGTTATGAACACACTCGACTGGAAATGCTACGGTTGCAAATTACTCGTCCTCTTTACTTAATTACTTGCCTCATTTTGATAGCATGCACAATTTATGCCGATTGAGACTTAGGTTGACATGAACAATCTCTAACACGACACCATGGCTGAGAGCCAGACGAGATCTACATTCAATATCTGCCAACTATTTCAGCTCTTTAGCATCGGCTTCCTGTTTTCACAGACGAGTCTGGATGCTTTCACCCATTCCGGTCTGTCACTGACGCCGCATGTGCGTCTAACGAAGGATCAAATGCTGGCAAAATTCTCGTGCCAATCGCCTCAAATTCCAGATAGACGGCAGTCATCTAGACGTGATGTCCTCGTAAATTTCCAGCCCGCCTGATTAGGAGCGGAGAACAAGCTGCGCACGCATGTCCTTTCGAAATTTGCATTGAAAGCACATTCATAAATTCTAATAAGGATGCCAACCCCAGTCGGCGTCCTCAGAACATCCTGCAGGCTTCGGCCCGCTCCCAATCTCAATCAGGTCCGTATTTTATTGAGTGATGATTTCGCAAAGGCATGGCATTGGCGTGCAACGCCGTTTCCCGCGTGCAATCAGCGTTTGTGCATTCGAAGTGAACGACAAGTGGCACATCCTTTACGGAAGACGAAATGATCCCATGCCATCACACTGGTATCAATGTCCAGTCAGGCGCATGACATGGCATGCGGCGTTGCGCAGATCAGAACGGAGCAGAGCACCACTCATAAATTTCCTATTAAAAGTTAATTTTCATTAGCATGGCAGCGGCGGACTGTAGCAATGGCCGAGGCTGAGGCTGTTGTCGTGGCTAGAAAGCTGGAGTGAATTACAAATCCGATTTAGCTCTCCAAAGTGTCCAAACAGTAAACAGCCTGCCACGCTATTGGATGGAGATGCATGCACGCACGCATCCAATTGCCATGCAGCGCAACCATGATGGAGTGAAAATATCGTCGTCGCAGCAGCCGCCGCCTCCGTCATGTCCATCTGCCGTACTTTGCGGCTGCTGGCTGTCTTATCTGAGTGTCAGCCGAGAGAGAAAGAGAGAGGACCCGCAAATAACTAACATTTGCGAGTGCACCGGGCTTGGAAGCATCAACCATTAGACCCGCTTGCCTCGACAATCTATCATTACACGATGGACTGGACACTACATACTGCTAGAGCTGCACAAGACCCCAAGTGGTCCGGTGTGTGCTCTGGTCAATGGAAATGCGGCAAACGGAACGAAAAAGAAGACCGGCTAATCCTCGGTTTAATTGCAGTTGCGTTCTCGCTAGAGACCAAGCTGAGGTGGTCAACTAATACCCCGGTCGATGTGTGTTGCCTTTTTGTGGCCTCATTTGGAGGAGCCACGATACGAATTAATTAAGTTGAGCGAGGCTTTTCACCAAGACAAAGACACGCATTTGCATGTGAGCATACTGCTGGTGGCTGCACTTTCCAAGGACAATACTTGACGTGAAAAACGGTGTTCTGCCCAACGTTTGATGCTTTTGAACTTTAAACGGATGATCACTCTCTACCCTCCTATCTTATCGTCTCATCGTTTCATCGTTTCATCGTCTCATCGTCTCATCGTCTCATCGTCTCATCGTCTCATCGTCTCATCGTCTCATCGTCTCATCGTCTCATCGTCTCATCGTCTCATCATCTCATCGTCTCATCGTCTCATCGTCTCATCGTCTCATCGTCTCATCGTCTCATCGTCTCATCGTCTTATCGTCTCATCGTCTCATCGTCCCATTGGCCCATCGTCTCATCGTCTCATCGCCATCCCGAGGCTATGTCCAAGAAGTAAAAGTCTGGCAGTCAACACAAGACAACATGAAAGGGGACATCCTTTCATGAACAGTTACGCAGTCAGTTGGAAAGTCCATTATCGGAGCATGCAAGGCTTTCATTGAGGACATGCGCCGACTCACTGCCGCGGACGGAGCTCCCAAGCGCACCTCCAAAAAAAGCAAAACCCATGACCACCACCAACTGGACGTGCTCTTAATGGGATCAGCAGAGAGCAACTGAAAGGACGCTCCACTGACACATCACGCAGTTCGTTGTGATTGCGTGAATTTGCATTTAAACTCGCACGTCCTTCGTCGTTAAGTTAAGGCGCGTGATTTACAGAAGAGAGGAAGTTCGCCTGCGTGCCGGAGCGCGTTTGGTGGCATCAATTGATGGACTCAACAGAAAGTCCATCCACCTGATTAGGATGTCAGAGGCTGATACTTAGAGCACTCCCAGCCCTAATGACAATTTGATTGACACACCGGCTACCAAAGCTCCTTATCCGTCCACGTCCGCCGCTGATGGCTGCGCGGACAGCCCCAGAGAGTGAGAGCACGGCCATAAGTGCATTTTTTTGCTTCCCTAGATTACACGAGTATCCGCAAAGCCGACCGCGCTGCACTGAATTTCATGGATTAAGTGAGGTTTAATTGACTGATCTAAGTCGAAGATTTATCTACCGCCGCGCAGAGGAAGATGGATTTTTCTTTCTTTTTTCGCTCTCAGCCGCTGTCTTTTGCAGTTTTTACCGGGCACACCGCCAGCACTTGTGCAGCGCAGTCGTCACCGGCCGGTGGACTGGATCGGGACCGCCAAGGCGAGCCGAGCCGAGCCACCGCGGCGGTCGGTGGTGGGACAAATGCATCCTTTAAGCCGCGCGTGCATTAAAGTTAGATTATGATGTTAACTCGCCGACGCGTACGGTTGGTTGTGTTATTGTGTGATTGTGGGGGCTGGTAATTGCTCAATTTAATGGATCCTAAGATGGAGGGATCAACTCGAAGCTTAAGCCGGGGAATTCGCAATGATTACGGTTTCATTTGGTGGCCCACAGATGGCCGCTTGTGTTGGTGGTAGTGGTGGTGGTGGTGGTGGCAAAGACGGAGGATAATGCGCCTTCGATGGGAATTTTATGGTCGAATGTAATTTGCATGTTGTCTAGGTCTGGGATTTAAATGCCAGGGAAGAGATAAAAAGTGGTTTGATATACGACGGTTGGTCAATGTGGCAACTCGTTAAGACTGAGGAGGGATGGTTTACGCTGTGAATTGAAAAAGAGATTGATTTAAGCCGGGTTATCAGTCGCACTTCCGCCGAGGTTGGCTTGTGACTTGTGAATGGGTGGTTGCTTCTCGGGAGATTTTTATTTTAATTTTATGATTGACTTTTTTGCAACTCGGGTTGGGTACGTTGCGGGAGACGAGGATCTCTGTTCTAATGACGGCGGCGATGGCGACCGCTAACTCTAACGCGATTATTCATAAAATCATTTTATAAGTCTCTGTCATGTTTTATGAAGACTTACGTTTTATGGTGGCAGTAGAAACCGCGATTTATTAAGGAAATTGCGTTTTGTTCCATAATGAGTTGGTAGCAATTGAGGACGTCGTGAAGTGTGTGCCACATTCTGAATTCATTCAGCCCCTGATCATAAACACGAACCGATCATAATCAAATCAGCGTTCTTAGCAGAAAAAGAAGAGACTCATAAAACTGCACACCTGTCTTAAGGTGAAAGCTGGGTAAATTATTGAGTTTATTCTTCCCAATGCAAGGCAACAAAACAGACACCGGAATTGTAGAAAGAGCTGAACTTATGTCGAGAATCGATCAATAATCAAAGACGTATATAAACATGGTGGGGATGGAGACTTTTTAGCTATGAACACTTCATTACCTTCCATCCGTCTACGCCTTTGTAGCCCACAAAAGGTAACCATGTTTACAGATGAGATTTTGACTATTTCAATGTCAGTATATCTGACGCTATGGTTCGCATGGCCGCTTGGTTGCCGGTGTATAAAGTTATCGATAAGTCGGTCAAATTAAGGTATTTTATAGTATTGCGTCATTTGTTGGTGCAACTTCCACTTAAAAGAAACTATAGTTGCTAAGTGACGGAGATCTTTGGAAAAAGCAACAGAACATCCATGCTCCTGTAAATTCGCTTTTGAAGCCGTCAGTGCATATGACAGTTCCGTGTTATCCACCACTACCTGTTCCAGATACTTGTTCTCTCAGTTGTTTAAGTGCCTGCCCCAAGTTAGAGGGGTCCCAGGTTCAAATCGCAGTGAAATCGAATCTGGTCCAGTCACCATTTGCCGTTGGGATAAAATTAACGGCACTGCAGTAGATTACTACCTGGCAGTACAATGGACCAGTTTTGAGTCTGAGTGCTCCAGTATAAAGTTTCAAAAATCTACGCAAAAAAAAATATCCAAATACTCTTGCCAGTCCGATTTTTAAATCTGGTTTAGAAGATTATATTTCTATGGAAAAGAAGGATCCACCAGTTTCTTTTTGATCCACCTTGCCAAAGATGTCTAAACCCATGAGCTGCACTCTTCTTTCCATTATATTTGCCCCTGAAACTAGACCTACTTACTTATTTTATTGTCCAGCGACCCATGATTCCTGAGCTAAGGTTGCTTTTCGACCCGGGTCCACAGGCATTTCTTCTTCTTTCGAACCAGGAATTTCATCAATGATTTTAATAGCCGTAGGTTTGGTGTTCAATGTGGGTGAACCTTTCTATGAATTTTTACCTTCCGGACTATATCTACATCTTCGTAGATCTCACGAATGTTCCCCTGAATGTCTTCTCCTCCATTCGCAGGACGAAATGTCCAACGCAGATTTTTTTTCGAAACCCTCAAATATCAGCTTTCTTACGAGTACTTACGACTGCTTATAGCTGGCAGGGTAAAGATTTTGCAGACCACGATTTAGGTCGTTCGAGTCACTCACACAAAGTGTAACTTCTGCTATTTGGACAAATCAAGTCGAAGTTCAGGGACCCATTGTTTTCTTTATACCATATTAGGAACTATGTATCATTCTAACATTGGTGATAAGAAGAGTGGCCCTTCGTTGTTGGAGTTGTTTCATAAATATCCCGATGAAGCTGCTAATTTCCGTAAAATGTATTTTCACTTCTATGAGCTATTCAGTGAGGTCTAGATTACTATGACCCTAAAAATACAGATGTGTAATAATGTCGTCTGCCACGAATAGTCAAATTTATTTCAAACAAAAGAAATTGAACGGTTAAATGACAAAACCGGATACCCATGTTTCGCAGCGCATTCATTTCGAAAAATTTAACAAAACCCACGGCGACAAAACTTGTCATGGTATTTGGTCAATAAATTTAAAAGAATACGGGTGAGCACGAATGTGCTCACACTCGTATTGAAACTTTGAATGCTTGAGGAGTCATCCTAACAGCAGTTCGTATTTTTTTGTATTTTTTCGGAATATACGTATGTACTCATCTGTCTTATTAGTTTCTTTTTTCTTTTTGATTTAACAAACAATTGAAGCTGGTCGTTAAGCCGCATTAATTATGAACTCACTGACGATTTTATAAAGAGAACGTGACAACAGCTTTTTCCATTACTCTTCCACGTCATTGTAAGTTTTTTTGAAATCAACGAAATTGTCGATTATCTTGAAATTCATACAGGAACACAAATCTTATCTGACAGAAATTGATTTGTTTCAAAATTGGGATCATTGACATTGTACATTTTCAGGAATTTTTTTAAGTGCAAAAAAATATGAGTAACAAGGGTTTTGACAACTTTGGGAAAGCGATGGTATCTATTTTCGCAGTTGGCGCCCTGATGATACAAGACGTGCTCATTTGGATTCTGGAAGCTTTGATTTTAAAGGCATGGAGGGACACTTGTGTAGACATAGGTTTTGAATAGACTACCGAGTGTGGTATTTCCTTCCGTATGACGCCATGGTCCAGAGCAAAATTAAATCTCAAACAATCAACTTTCCAGATACCACAATCTAGCTGGCATCAATCTTGAAAGTCAAGTTGGTCTCTCTTCTCAAATTTACATCAGTACAGGGTGGAATTGAATCTCAAACAATCAACTTTCCAGATACCACAATCTTCGCCATCAGTTTCGAAAGTCAAGTTGGTCTCTTTTCTCAAATTTACATCATCTTAATTGGGGTCGTACTCTGTTTGATGCTGAAACACAATACTGCGTTGGTTCTACCGTCGAACGACGTTCAACTTCCAAAATTAGCAATACAATGGCACAGCGATCTAACGTTTGTTGAAACGTTTAAAATCATATGGTTCAGGGCGTTATTTCTAGCAAGGGTCTGCTGCCAAAAATTTCAAGGACATCAACTAGAAGGAGTTCTTAAGGATCATCTGACTCCCATTGACATATTTAAGCGGGATCAATGTTCTGAGGAACAGAATAAAATTAAAGATGAATACATATGTTCAAACCCAGTCAGATGGAAGAAGAAAACAACATTTGCCTTGTCAAACCAATTGTCCTATCGAGCTTTTCAAAAAGTCCAGATGCGAACAGACCAACTGAATGAAACAAAAAGACACACCTCGCGTGGGTGTCACAGTCAAAGATATCCTCACACATAATCGAACGCTATCAAATCCTCAATCTGCCTTAGAATCACCAAATCAACCCTTCTCCTTAAGAGCTGGATAAATGAATCCATGGATACATACACATGTACGTACATCCTCATACCCGCACATGCAATATTCATTTCATAGAAGAGAAACCGATTTCTATGCGATCTCAAGCATTCCCTTCGTTAAATGCTGGCCCCACTAGATCATTGTCACTTTTTCTATGCGACAATGTCCGGCTCCACCCCGTTACGTGTGACAACGGGAGCTATATCATGGCTCTCCACCCAAGAGATGGACACTCCACGATTGTCCATCGCCATCACAATCGCGCTTGTAATTGTCCATTGCGATGGCGAAAATGCCTCGCATGTCGCACCGCATGACTTTTTTGCTGTCAACTTGACAGTTTTTTTTTTTTCATTTCTTTTCGTTTGTATCTCGTGCGTATGTCTCCAACCTGGCTGCTCCCATTTTACTTTATGATCTGCGTCGCACCATGCATCGTTGTCATCGCATAAATTTTAATTTTATGATTGAGTGCGGGGCAACAGAAGCGACAAACAGCAAAAAAAAATTGAAAAACCCCACCGGACGGCATTTTCATCAATGAATTTCCAATTGCGAAAGTTATTACAGTTTTTCCCGAGTGAAATTAAAGTAAATCATCGGTCGCGGCAAATGGCTGTGGTGGCGGCGGCAGTGGATACATCTGCTCCCTGCGACAGTCAAGCCATCTTAGTCATCTAAGCCATCCCAGCGATCGTCGTCGTTGTGTCGTTGTCGCTGATATCGTGCTTGTTGCGGCAGTGATCTGGCGTTGGGCGGTTGATTTCCGCGGGATCTGGTGTTGGGCGATAAGTTATGGCCGTCCCGATGATGGGACAATGTTAGGTGGCAATTGCCGCCGAACGTGTATGTAGGCAGCAGCAACACAGCCGCTCCACCAGCAGGCGAGTGTGCACCGAAGGATCTCTTGCCGGACTGCACCGTACCACAGGCCGGCCGCCAGCGCTGCAATCAGAATGGATTTTCATTAGAAATGAAATTGAATCACAAACATGAAAGCGTCGACGGGTCATGAGAGGAAGTGAGTGGTGGCCGGTAGGCGGGAGGGGAGATGGAAAAATTAATAAAGAGAGAAAAACTGTAACAGAAAATTAAAACATTTCAGATGGGAAAATTATCAACGGCATTCCGCGGAGGCTGCGGCGAGGATCCACCACAACTGCGGATGGCTAAAGTGGAACGAAAGAGAGATAGCGGTCGGGACCAGGTGCTGTCGATGCTGCAGTTGCGATTACTCCTGCTGTGCACCTACAATGTTAGTGGCGCTGATTGAGTGATTGTGGCGAGATAACATAAATCGTTGAGATGTCATAAATTAAATTTTAATTGGAGCATTGCACCGGAGCGGGATTTTCTAGTGGAATCCTTAATGTGCGTTTAACATAGGAGAACCTGTCAAAGGCAATCGGCTGCGGGAAAAAATGCTGCCAGAGATTTGTGTGGAATGTAAAAAATCATTCATGATAAGGACTGACTGACGGGAAATGGAGGCCACTTAGTGAGAATTGGCTGAGAATATTACACCGAGCAAGCAAGTCTGTGGTGTGTTCTCCTTTTTGCCTGAGATCAAGGGATTGCCATTTAGTCTGTTTGATGGCAAGCATAACTTTGAGTGTGAACTTTGCGGAAGTAACTAGTCTTGACTGGAAGTGGAAAGTGGTATGTTTCTTGGTTTAACTGAACCTGGTTGGATGTTCTTCAACGATCACCTAATTTGCCATTAAATCTAGAAAAATTATTTGAGTTGTAGTGATACATCGGAGTATAGAGGTGATCCGCAAATGTGCTAAGTTATGCTTCTAGAATTTTTTTCTAAAAAATTTTTCAAGATTTCAACTAATTTTGTGTGTTCATTCAGTCTCACTACAGATTGAGTTCTTAAATAATTCAATGTGGAACAAGTCTCGTCAAAATTTCCCAAAAGTATCAGGCTTCAGGACACAATCAAGGCACAGAATTACATAGACAAGCATTTATGATTACTTACTTATCAGCTCAACGACCCCTAAGGGGTCAGTGCTGGGCACGTTGCTTTCAGCCGTCTAGACCAATTCTTGTTTGTCCGCGATCACATGGTTTTTAACTCGGAGGTTCGGTCTTCCCCTCCTTCTGGAAAAGGGATACTCTGATTTGACTTCTCATTTGTGTTCATACCCTCGATGCGGTAGAGTGATTAAGTCTACGGTTTTGTATCTCCTTGACTATCCTCACATCCTTGTACCTCTCGTAGAGTTCGTGGTTGTGTCTTTTTCCTTATTCACCTTCCTCGCAGACAGGTTCAAATATCCGCCAGGATTAGAGTTTTGTACAGCATGATTTTGGTCCTTCGAGTGAGATGACCGTGTGTAGACCGTGAGATCTACACTTTCCAGTGATGATTAAATCCACCCAGATTTTTGTATGAACCTCGGGAGGTGTTTCAGCCCGATTTTATTCAGAGTTTCCAGTTTGTCAAAGAAGCTTTTGAGCAGTGGTTACAATCTCCTTCCCATCAGAGCACATCAATCATAGAGCAGGTGATGAACAGATTATATTTTGTCTTCGTCGCTGCAGCTTCTGCAGTAGTCCCTTTGGGTATTTGCATAGACGCATAGCGTCAATCCCTTTAGGGTATAGCATGGTAGGACTACCAAAATGCGTACATCCTTATGACTGATCATGGATATTGATCTCTTTTCGATCATCGCCGTCTATAGGACTGCTGTCGTTCACCCAATGACTAGATACAACCAACGTTCATTTGCCTTCTCTAGGGTCAATCTCCAGAATATATTTGTAAGCAACAACTCGGCTGCAAAAAAATCCTAAGTGACTCAATTACACAAAATAGCTCGTTCTTCAATTACTTCTTCAAAGTACGTTAGACATAATTTCAATAATTAGACCATTATTGTCCACAATTCTGTTGGTCTCCATGTGCTCTTCAGACAATATTTCTACAAGCAAAACTATAAGTCGCCACCAAATTCAGCAGCAGGTTTAGATGGAAATGTGATTCATATAGAACAGTTGACCTCAATTATATACTCGTAAAGAAGCGTTCATTTGAAAGTTAGTTCCGAGATCATGTAGCGTAAAGCAACATGAGTCTAGGCAGACGTCAAGGAATCCGACGGTCATGTAGAGCGTATTGACAATTTAGCTTCGCCCCGAAGAATCTTTTATCGCAACAGAAGACGCCCGCGTTTGGGATGGCTCACAAAAGTGGAGGAAGACCTCAACTAATTTATGTGCGAAGCAGCAAAAGACAGAAGCCTCACTGAACAGGCTTTTGTTTGAACGTCCCGGGCTGTAATGCTACAAGAAGAAGAAGTTGAAATGAGAATAAGAAATTATTGTGTAAACGTTATCCGACCCAATCTTAATTGATCAGAAAGCTTTAACTCGACCTAGAAACTGTAGGATACGAAAAATACATTATGACCTTCAGCTTGAATTCCTTTTTTTTTGACACTTGATACCAAAATATTCGACTGGTCAACATCAACACAAAAATGTTCGCTTGATGCAAGTTCTCATCGGCAGATTCTAATCATCGAAAACAATAAAAAAGGTATGCTCTTCAAAAATTCGAACTACATATGTCTGTGCTGAGAATCCTCTGAAGCCAAATTCCCAATCAAAACAGAACTTATGTGCGTACTCAAATGCCAATCTCAGTTGTCAAAGGCTAGAGAAATGCATCATATCATGCAGGATGTGGTCCAGTTGCAACAAACTCAAAACGATCAAACAGCTATCGTCTTGGACCATTGACAGATCGAGGACCAAGTGACTAAACCACAACACATTGTGTCGAGAGAGAAATGTTCTCAACCTTTTTCTGAGTATTTGTCTCGCCGTGGCAAGGCTCAGGCTTCTTTAGAAACCATTTCTCGACGACATTTTCTGATTTAAAGATCCTTCGTATTGTGGATTGTTTCCACATGCTAATCGTCAAAATGTACTCCAAATTAAAGATCCCATCAGAGGCTTTCAGTCAATCCGACAGATTTTAATTCAAACTTCTTCACTTAATGAAGATCTGCCACCAATCCCCGCTCATAATTGGGTAAATGATTATGTCCATTAAGTCCACTGAATGCTTGGAAGGGGCAAAGAAAACGCCTGCCTTTTGATATATTTTACAACCACTCCCCATTTGTTTGTCCAAAAAAAGTTTTTGTCTAAACTCCTTACTTGAGGAACAACGATCGTGCTCAACAAGTCGTCCGTCTTTCTCCTGCTATAAGCAGTCAAGTCGTGTTTAAAATTAAAGACATGTAACTTTCGACCAGTCCTTCTTCGAAAGAAGAGATAATTGCTTGCCATCCATTTAGTTTAAATCCCGGGACTTGGCAGTTTTAAGATTCCCCCTCTCGTGCCCGATTCAACGGCGTCCACTTTAAAAAACACACACATGAGGAAAAAAACAAATTTATGCTCACGTGAGAGATCCTTAAAAGTCATAATTTCAAACAGATTTAGGTGCACCTTCTCATTTCCCATACCAATCCTTCCACCAATTCACATTTCATATTAAATACCCTGCCACACTGCCACAGAAAAAAAAGGAACAACACCAGCTTTCCCCTTATTTTCTAATCCCCAACATAGACACAAGCAAGACCCAGCCTATGCCCCAGGCGATGCCGCAGATGTGCCCACTAGAGGGGGCCTGCCAAGAAAAGTGGAAAACCGCATTATTAGCCGACGAGGCCCAAAGAATAGGCGCACACAACTAAATTGATCGCAAAAAAGGAACCACAAGCTGTGCAACGCATCGCAGACGGGACACATTCAGGGGCCCACTTAAAAACACTGACATGCTCTTGATGCACATATTAAGTACCTAAGCGCTCCTGTCTCAACCGCCTGCCACTGACCACAGCCCAATGAATTATTAATCATATTCGCTCATCATTCCCATAATGTTTTATTGATAGGCAGCCGGGCCCGAGTCGGGAGCCGAGAGACGCCCCAGAAGGTGGGTTGAAAACATTTTATGGGGTCTGGCCGAGCTCCCGTGCTCCCGTGCACTGTGGACAATTAAATTTCTTTCTTCGGCTCGGTTTTTTCCCCGTTTTTCCCCTCAGAGAAATGATAGACAAGCCCGATGGCGCGATGGCACGATGGCACGATGACGATGTAAAGACCGAGAGACTATCGACCATCGACAGAAATCCCCAGGTCCCTCGGTCCCATTCCACCCCGCGGACTCTAGGCCTAATTAAATTTCAAGTCATGTTCAGATCTGCGATTTATGCGGCAGTTTCCTTCATTTTTTCCTCGCTTTTGCGGAATTTTTCTCACATGCATCCAACATGGCAATTCATCATAACTTTTAATGGGAAAGTAATTAATAATAGTTCCTTGGGCCGGGTTTTGAGGCTGACGACGACTGCCAACTGCCAACTGGCCGACTGCGGCTGTGGTGCTCTGCTGGACTCAACGTCATCGTCGGCCGGCAACAGCGCTTCCTGCAAGCCCTGACGTATTGATGGTCGAGGCAATTAATGGATCAATCGTACTCAATGAACCGGATGGTGAACGATGATGCGATGGACAGAGTGCCTCGTCTTGTTGCGTCTCGCCCCGTCTCGTATTTGTTTTTGTGATTGTTGGTAGTTTGGCTGTGAGAGGCGTTTTATTGACCGGCAATTAATCGAAGGTTTCGTTTTTAATTAATTAATTTATGAACACCGACAGGGTAACGCTATGAATTGTGCATTCAAAGTATTTGTGTTTGCCGGAGGGACTCGGGATCATGTTGAGTGAAGGGTAACACTTGAATGTCAGAGTGCTGTCTGATGGGATGGGTTTTGAATAAATACTTGTGAGTAGTTGTTGGGTAGGTTTGGTTCAAAAGGGTCGCTCGGAGATAGGAATTTAGTGCCTTCACCCATCGGATATTGTCAAGGGTTAGACGAGTGGTTGTGGGATAGGAACACGAATCAAACAGTTTAAGTTTTTGTGAAAATGTGTTCTCACTAGTTGTAGCATCTGGTTCGTGTCAGTGCTGGGAGTATTAACTTTTCGTGTGTAGATGGCATCTGAAACGTTTTTACTTAGCGTTTACATGAGCCGAATATTTTATTTTAAATGCGTGATAATGTTAAAATAATTAAAGCAATCGAAAATTGAGTGGGATGAGGATGTTATTTAGAATTGAATTTTGGTGAGTCACTAATTAGACTCGCGGGGTAGGAGTTTGAGAGAAAAGGAAAACGAAATGAGTTTAGAGCGGATTTATTTGATGCTTATACACTCGGCAGTCGAAAATAAAACAAAAGGAAGCGTAGTTGATGCAATTTGTAAGGAGCTTAACTAAAGTCAGTGGTAAAGTTGGGTCTAATTGGAAATATGGACAATGCGTGGCGACATCTAGTTTTTCAACTGAACAAATTCATTTTTGTTTCTTTTAGTATTTTGTGTTTCCTTTAGTTGCACCAATTTCTAATATACCGCACTTCGCAACTGAAATCGTAAAGGATACCTCTGTCAATAAGATTCGACAACGTGGAAGTGCCCTCAGGTACTTGCCAAGTGGAGATGCTGAGATGGGTGACTTACACCATGTGTCAACTCCAAAATTAGCTGGCCAAGAGTATATACAACACGTCCAAATTGTTTGATGTCTGTTAGGAGATCGGAAATTGGCATTGTTGGCTGTTATCTTGGAAGATTGTCTCAAAGTTGCGCATGACAGAAGAGTTAAGCTCCTCTGCAATGACTTCCGTAGATGATGTCTGAAAGACTAACAGGCTTTTATCTTAGTTTTTAACCAGTTTTTGACTCTCAAAGTATTAACTTGGCAGCCTACTTCCTCGACAATCTCCGGATCCTCAGCGAGGTACCTATTAGAAATCTACTTCACTTCATAGAAGGATCCTAATTATGTCTAAAGAATGAATATGCGAACAAACTCATCCGACATACAGGCGCCTGCACAATGCACCATTTTTAGTATAAGTCTGTCTCGCTTTTGTGGGGACAGCTATCAAACCCATCTTCTTACCTAGACAGGGACTATCTCTCTTCACCTTCAACTCCCTTTGTCAAATATTCTTATAAAGATTTTTTTAAGGTGTTCGAATAGAAAGGGCTTCCTCAATGAAGTACATTTGAGAGTTAGGTTTCGTATTCAGGTTTTTAGTCCCAATTTCTTGAACACTGCTTTGTTCCCGATCACTGTTCTCGTAAATGGCATGAAAAATAGGTCAATTTATAGAAGATGTCTCAAAATGCATTCATTTGTACGGTGAAGCGTTATCAATAAAAGCGTCGTCGCTGACAATTCGAGGCTATTAAAATGGAGTGCTACAGCACACAGTGCAGTAATTTAAAAATCGAGCAATTTTACGTCTTTCGAATTCTTCCTTTGAAATTTCTTAAAGTCTAAGCGTGAGCGAACAAGCTTACGACCGCCCACTCCTTGATAGAACGAATTGAGTGCACCATGAGTCAACCATAAAGCCGTGAGGTCAATTTACACAATATGCTGTTTCAGACACACCCATATGTTGAACACTATCTGAATCACAAAAAAAAAATTAATTTAATTAAACACTTGTGTGTGAAAATAACATCTTACGTGAATTTTAAAGAAGGTTTTTTGCTGAGCCTCAGGTCCAACCTGGACTGTTGCGCCATCACAAGAAAAAGAAGAGGCTACCTAATATATTAATGTAATTGTTTATCATTTCGGCATATATGGACAGTTGATCCAAAGTAAAATAAAATAAGTTTGCATTTAAATTAATTATTTCCTCTTTATTTATACTAATAATCATTTTTATATAGTATCATCTTCATATATATAAATGGTCGAAGTTACTTATTTTCATGTTTGTTGTTTTTTTTTGTTGGTTTTGTTTTTTGCTTTCATTAATGTTAAGTTGCATTCTATCTGTATTGTTGTTATTTTTTTTGTAAACTTAGTTATTTGAGTTCCCTTTAATTTTATGTTCATTTTATTTTGTTTGTTTAATTTTTTAAAAGAAAACTTATTCAATTAGATTACTATAATACGTTTTGTGCTTTGTGGTTTTTATCATTATGCTGTGTTCCTCTTGTTTAAATTTTAAGTTTAATAAAACAATACACTTCGCGTCATTTGCTCTTTTTTTGGAAATGCATTTTTTCCTTCTTGTTGTTATGTGTTTTATTTGGTTACCTACTTACGGTTTACTTAACATTTTAAAATCCTAAAACATGTAAGGTGTAATATTATTTCAAATAGTTCTTCTTGGTTTTTTTTAGTTTTTATCTTTTTAAATATTTTATGTATAATCGTTAGACTGGTTTTGTGTTCTTGTCCTTCAACAATTATACTTGTGTATAAATTTAACAATTTATGATTTACATAAGTTTAATTCAAAGTATTCCTATACATGTCGAAACTGAAGAGATTGTTGTTAGAATTTTAATAAATTGGTTTCATTTTTTCATTTTCTTTTTTGTATTAATCGCGATTATTGCAGCTTTTTCTTTGTTTGTTTTTTTTTTTTATTTGTGAGTTTAATTTACAATTTGTTTGTAGATGTTGTTGTTTTTAATCTTATAAATATATTTATATTTAAAGGGATGTATAAAAGTTTAAAAGTTCTTCTTATTTCTTATTTGCATTTTATTTTATTTTTGTAAAACATATAAAAACAACTTAACTGTCAACACTTAAAGGGCAACTTAAAATTTAATCAACAAGAGAACTACGATTTGTTTTTTCATTTAACTTTATTTTCAAACAATGTTTTTTTTTGTTTATTTTTGGTTTTGTTTTATTTGTTAAATCTTTTAATTTATTTTATAAACTATATGTTAATGTTATTATTAATTTCTTAAGTATCACGTGAATTATGATTACGGTTTGTTTGTTTATTTTCATGTGTCACTTATGAAATGTAATGAAGTTTACTTGTTAAACACGACATCTATACACATTAATCATTATATTTTTTTTATTTTTATATTTTATGTTTTTTGTTTTGTTAAGTTTTTTTGTTCGAATATTCACACTTCGTTTTTGGTTTATTTTAATTCTATGTTTATCTGCTTATTTAAATTGTTTCTTTTATTGGTTTGTTATTGGTAAATAAATAGATTTCTTTTGCGTTTTTGAAAATGTTGGTCAGTGAGAAAAAAAGTACAGATTGAAGATACATATTTGCAAAAGTCCTACTAAGTAAGATCGGACTAAGGAAAAAGGGAAAGTTATTGGTTTTGGTTTGAAAATTGGCTTTGAAATTAAATTCTCGGATTGATAATTATAACCTTGAATTCCCTATTTTAAAAACGTCGCTGAATTATGTGCGATCTATGATCAGTTATTAGACCAATTATTAAACCATGGAATATAATTTGAAATACTGTCTGTCACGTCATAATTTTAAAAAAAGAACCCTGCTGAGAGATTGTTTCTGAAAATAAATGTGTATTTTGTATACTTCTTAAAAAGAGATGAAAACGGAATCTCCTGCGAGTATCCAAAATGTCGGCCCGAAATTTCATATTCACACTGGAACACATCATAAAGATCTTTTAGATCTTAAGAGTGAAGTGGTTGAAAATTTGCCTAATCCGAATCTGGAATTTTGATGCTATGCTGATTGGTAAAAGCACATCAAAGCTGGATTCGTGTGACTTGTATATAAATGACTGTTAGCATCTTAGTTTATGAAGAGCCTTTGCTTTGCTTCGTGCTGTGTACACTTAAGATATCACACGAGTGAAGCAACTTGTAGGCTGAGGCTTTAGTCCACTCCAGATTATAGGGCCACAAGAAGAAAAGAGGAAAAATAAATAGAAGAGGCAACTTGTTTTTCATGAATTTTGTACTCTTGTAGATTTTGTGATGTCAAATAAGAAGTCGCTGTTCACCCGGAATTTAACATTAAACCTTGTGTGTGCGGTTCGACGCACTAAGCCTCTACGCTACGGGAACCACTTGGTGATCCTAAGGACTTCTTCTTCTTCTCGAATCAAGCATTTTAATTCAGTTAATGGTAACAGTTTGAAGTTAGGACGAATTTTTTAAACATTTATGGTTGAAAAGACAGAAATCGACTCATTTTTTCGATAAACCGTGGACAGCGGAAATGTTGTCTTATTCTCCAAAGGAGACTATTGCTATGCTTTCATTTCAGAACCTAGATCTGACGTAAACTTTGGATCATTGAAGTTATTTTACAGCTTAATTAAAAACTAAAAACAATTAGTCCTCGAACTCCTGATGATTCGAATAATGACTTAAGATGTAGAGACTTTTCAGCGTTATGTTAACACAAGGTCCGAATGCTTAAGTTTTTATAAGCCGTGTAAACATCATCCAATCAGGCAAATTTGTAATAGCAACGTCTTATTTTTCTAGAGAGGCTGTGGGACAATGCAACAGAGAACCTCCACTGTTAAGGTGGCTCAAAATATATAGAGGAAAATCAACCAGTTGGAGACAACAAGCGACGATTGTGCTAGATAAAGATTCTTGTTGGTTAAGGCCGAGAGCCATCCCGGACTGTTGCGCCACAAAAAGAAGGAGAAGAAGAACGTCTTTATTTTACGTTCTATGAAATGGACTGAGCTCTCGGAACCAAATTATGGAAAATTGGTCACCTCGAGAGCGAGTTGTTGATATCAAAGCTGTCTCAAAAAGAGCGCTCTCTCTAAGTCAATATTAACTGCAAAGGATATAGTAGAACGTCCTGGCCGCATTTACCACTCCTTTCTTTGCCGACTATACTTTCTAGTAAAAATTTGTCTTTATTAAAATTTTTTTGGATGTTGCTAAGAATTAATTGCCAATGACTCAGTAGGTTATTATCTGACCACCACCTATTAACACATCTAGTCATCCCTTTTTTATGCAAGTTCCTTTAGTTAGATCTCAACCGACTTTGTTTACACTCTAAGACAATTGCAATTGAAAACCATATCTTGGAGAGAGATTTAAAAAAATACTTTTTGGATTTCACTGCCAACTGGCACCGTCGCGGAAGTTTCTATAGACACAAAGATGAGGTGGAGCAAGAGAATGTCTTTGTCCTTGTTCTTGTACGTCTCTGGCGTCATTAAGGGATTTAGCAGCCTACTTTTTCGATAACCTCGGTGACTTGGAGAGGCATCCATTAGCAATCTACTTCGCTTCATAGAATGCTCAAGTTGTCTACCCGAATTTGCACAGTTGCCTTTTTCATTATTTAGGACCCACATGACTGTGCAATGAACCAATGTTAGTCTAGATGTATTTCCCGCAAGGGAAAGCCACAATAACCTAACCTAACCCAAGCACACCAAACTTCTCTGACTTGCATTAAATTTGTTCTCAGTTCATCAAACAACTAAAGCAAATTTAAGAAATCCGTCACATATCGCATATAGAAGGAATGAATTATGTTGTTAACGCTGAATTTAATGAATAATTACCGGAACATTAGCAGCGTGATTTCGAGAGCCTCAAGAGGAATTACCAGCTGAATAGAAATATGCTCTGAGATTGTATGTCTGTTAGGTTAGGTTAGGGGGTTAGGCTGAGCGTAACATAGACGAGTTTTGGTCCATAATGATACAAATTCACGGAGTTAACCTAGGTGTTGCCATCAAAGGGGATTTGGCGCGATATTTTCGCTTTTTTTAAGACGCCAACTTACAACTTCTTTCTGTACTCACTGTCATCAAATTTCTACAAATCGTGATGCGCTTCCTTATGTGGCTGCCGGTAAGACCTTCAGTCCGCGTCAGAAATATGAAATTCCTCTCTCACAGAATTTGATGTGTTTTTCAAGCATTTTAGGGATGGCTCCAAACAGATTTGCAAACTCAACATATCCTGCAAGTCTTTCATTTATTCATTTCTATTTCTTGTCTTAGGAGTCTTAAAGGATAGTCGTATTATAAAAAAACAGGTCCTACATGTTATTCCAAAGCCCATTACCTATTAAGTTCAACTCGAAAAAATACCCCAAAGACCCACAACTTTCCCTTTGACCCCAAGTACAATCCGAAATTTTGAAGTGTTCTTCACTTAAGGGCTTCCAAACCAAAAACATATTCCACCCCTCTGAACAATAGAATCCCAACCACGTAACAGAGCCATCCACAGGGTTTTTCCTTTTCGTTTTTTCGTATTGTTTTACAATTAACTTATTCACAAAACCATTTTAACTAATCAGATCTCACAATTTTTTTCTTTGTTTGCTTTGTTATTTTAATTCATTTAACTTATGTATGTTTTTTCTGGCAGTGTTTTTTTTATACAAACTTTTAATTTATATTTGTTTGGTTTTATATATTTTTTTACAAATTTAAAGAAAGTACTTGTCAGTGACTTTGAACAAAAACAGTGAATCTTCTCTATTTGTGTGTTTCTTATGAAATTTCCTTCGAAAATCAAGAGAAGGTCAACATTAGAGAATGAGAGAGATAGAGAGAGAGAGCGAGAGAGAATAAATCTAAATACACACTTTAAAAAAAGCCTTTTGTTGATTTGTTTTCTTTGTTTGTTTACTAAGCACCAATTTATTCAGAAATGTCATTGAGTTTGGGAATGAAAAATGCAAGAATACAAAAACAAATCCATCGTTATTTCTAGATAAAAAAAGAACAAACAAACAACAATTTTAGTCTTTAATTGAAAATAAATAAAAATCATTTATTTACAAAAATACTTCGATGTGTATCCATTACTCTTATATATTTGTTTTTTTTTTCTTTAATTCCTTCATAATAATAATTAAATTGCAATTTATAAATCGTGTGTGCAAAATACAGGACGCATGTTTTGTTACTTTATGGAAAATATATTTTCTATACACATTATTTTGTTTAACTTTTCCCCTTTTGTTTTTAATCAAGAAAATCATTTGATAATTAATTAAAATTATGCGCAGTCAATATGACTGTCCAATCACATTAAATTAGAAAAAGACAACTAAGTAAAACTAATTAATTTTTTAATATTATTACTCTTTTTTGGTATAACCGTAGTTTACTTGACTAGAGAAAAATTTATTCGTATAACCAATTAACAAAATATAATCAATAACTTAAATTAATTTATTTATGTTTCGTTTACTGCTTGGTGCGCTTTAATGGTGATTTTAAATATTTGTTTTGTTTCTTTTTTACATGTTGATTGTAAGTTTCACAAGTTTTACAAAATGAAAGACTTTTAGCTACTCTATTCGATTTTTATTTAAACTAATAAAAAATGCGTTTTCATGTTGTTTAAGTTAAGTATAAGATTTTCACAAAATTTAATATTGCTTTGCTTTGTTAAATTTTCTTTTCGTGGTATTTGGTTTCTTTACATATAACTAAATGGTGACTGCTTTTAAATAGATTTATTCTAGATTAATTCTTAGCCAATTACTAACTAAAAATAGAGTTTTTTTTGCATTTTTGTTTTGGTTTCTGTTTCTTCTTTTGCATAAACTTTTATTTTTTTATTTTTTTTTTAATTTTTTTTTTATTTAAGTTAAACTCAATCTTAGCTTAGTTAGTAGTAGTTGTAGAGAGATTTTCTGTTGGATTTTTTGTTGTTTTGTTTTTATTTGGTATTTGTTGTTGCTAATTCGAATTGTCTTTGTTTCCAAGGCTTAGCTGTTCCTAAGTCGGACTCTCTGTTCTCGATCCGGATGCTGATGCACCTTCGGGCAGTTGTGCAAGTGATTTGAAGAGTTGCGAATTTATAAACCTTCAAATAGAAAGATACATTTTAATTATGTTAAGTTATATTAGAAATTTAATGAACACTCAAAGCTTTGATGGTGTATACGAATTGAGATTTAGAGTGTGTCAAGTGGTGTCACAAGTGCATTTATAAAGGCATTCATTTCCAATACATTGTTGGATGCACCCACTTCAAGTCTTTTAACATTTGGCGTTTAAAGGACAAAATTCGCCGTTTGGATACAGTAGCCCACAAATGCAATATAAAATCAGATTGTTGGTGGTCTAGAAAACCACATGAAGGCGGTTGAGATTGTCCGCATCTCACTCTCATTTGATTTCAAAATATTAGCTATCGAAATTCCGACACAGTTGCAACGAGAATTTCGTCGTGAGGGCGGTCGTCATCATGGCTTCAGTGTACGGGAGTACACTCTTTTAGACCCTAAGCTCTTTCAGAGATTGGTGCGCAATGAAGAAAACATAGACACCGTAGCAGCCAGAATGAAAAAAAGACCCAACAATAACTGAATTGTGCTTCGTTAGGGATTCAACCCGGCAACAAAAATTTGTTATCCTCAACAGCTCGCTGAGAACATCAAAATCGGGATCTGCTACGATTATGGTCGCAGCAGACTCTCGCATAAAAAAAGAACTCTTAGAAAAATGTATATTGGAATAAAACATAATTCACTTACCTTGGATAGGAATCACGATGCATTAACGTATAGATCTGTATTTGAGCTTCATCGAACGTATGCGTTGTCGGTTCGATCATATTCCGATTGACGGTCTCCCTCACTCGCGAATCAAGCGATACCTCCTTCGGTGACAATATAGAAATGTAGTCTTCATAGATTAACCGTGCTTTGTGTTCCACCGATTCCGGACTGCTTTCCTTTTTCAGTTCTTCGCAGGCCAACCAAAACAGAATGTTCTCTTCACTATATTCGCAGCGAAGAAAATCACGGAACACCTTGCGACCACCTGTAATTACACAAAAGCCATCAGCAAAGGATAAACTCACATACATCACTCACTATCCACAAGGGATGACAACCACGACAATAAAACCCACCCACATTGCTGACGTCATGCGACTGTCTACATTGGCGTGGATCCTTTTTAATATTCCACCACGGAAGCCCAAAATAAAAGCGATTGCGTGCGGATAAACGGAATTGCATGATGGAAACGCTGTAAACTCCTGCACAATGTCGTGAGTAATTGAATATTTAGCCTGAGACGGTTTTCTTATATTTTCCCGATCCCTGAGTACCTTCTAGGAATCACGACGCATTTGACCTCGAGCAACCTCGTGCGGGGGTGTGGGCGTTTCATTCGTTTTTGTGCTCTTTTTTGGGACTGGGACTGTGCATGTTCGTTTTGTCCTGATAAGTAAATTCGGATACGACAAAAGTACAAGGCCTTCGCATTGATTTTTGAATAAAAATTTTATTTTATTCGTTACAAGGCAAACGTTCTATTTATGGTCGGCAACTAAGTGTGCCCACGGTGCGGTGCGGAATGAATCATTCCTTTCAAAGAAAGTCATTAATATCCCATATAGGCCCGTCGAATGTTTTATGGAATATTCTGGTAATTGTGGTCGCATGAAAATACCGACAATAAATGAAAGGTAAGAGTACATGCTTCCGTAACGTGCAGGGTGCTGTGTTTCACAACAGAGGATATATTTGGTTGGGCGAGTGGTATGAGGCCGGCATGTAATATTAACTAACATTGAATTGAAGTCGACATATGGAAATTAGGAAAAACTATATCCCTCCTTGTAACAGGCTTACATGATTTTTATTTTTGGGTGGACAGCGGTTGGGCGCCACGAGCTTTGTCAGAATTCACTGGTATGCGAAGAAGATTTCCTCAACGGCATTCAAAGGAATTTGAACTTGCCTGAATGTAAAGGAATATCCTTATGGACATCTATTTTTATGACCTAAAAATGACAAAATGTGAGGTTCGATATCGTTTTTACTGTTTCTCGGCCGGTACGGTGGGCAATTGATGAATAAAGCTTCAAGAAGCCACACCCGGTTTTTGGTGAGGGATCTCTATATCTTCTCATTATATATAGCCTTCTACACAAGACATATTCTATTGACGTGGGATGCATGTCAAAATTTGTCGAGCGCATATTACTAGGCTATGGCGGGAGCAGAGCATACCCAATGGATGGAATCTAAGAATAGCCTGCCCGAAGGCAAGGAAGAAGACTCATTTGAGTGCGCCAGACATCGAGAGGTAATTCACCGTCACATCATATATACAATTTCTGTGCCGTATTATGTGGAAGCCGTTATTCGACCGATAGGTCTTATCAGGGTGGTTTTAGACCCATGAAGTCTACAATAGACCAAATCTTCTCACTACTACTCACACATTCTTGAAAAGATTGCGTTAAACTCACTGGCCAACACAAGAGGCACGATCTAACATACACGAATGACATATAGAACATAAAATTGGTCAACATCAATTGGGCCAAACATCAAGACAACATAACTCAACGCCAGAAGAATCATCAACTCTGAACCAGCAACAGGGGATATTCGCAATTAAGTTGGCGCACACAAGGTGTGAAGGACCTAAATCAACCAATTAAGGAGAACTAGCGAGGGATAGTGCATCTGTTTCAAATGGGTCTGGCAGTCAAAGAGGGCAAACAAAAAAAGTCCAGAAAGGAAGCAAAACACCGACAACTTGACCAGAACGTCACAATAATTTCATGTTAGTCAGAGACTTTGTCTACCTCGGCTCCACAAAAAACCTTACTAACTACAACATCACCGAGCTGAAACGTAGAATAGCTCTTGCCATTCGCTATTTTCCCTTCACGAAAGACTTTGCTGGCATTGTTCAAAACATTGATCATCCCAGTCTTGCTCTGCACCGCAGAAGCATTGACAACATCCGAAGTTAATGAAGGAACTCTTTGCCTGGTCCCATACAAAATTCAAAAAATCCAATGCATCCCGACAAAGTCAGTGTTTAGTGTGGACCTGGGCCTAGCTTCTCAGCAACTACTCGTATTGTGCGTGCTATTGTTCTCTCACGAGTGGAGGGGACTTACAATTTAATGCCGACTCCGAACGGCGAGACTAAGAAGCTTTTTCTAAACATTTATACTCTTTGAGCATTGTCAGTGACTCGAAAGAGGTGGAGCCGCGAACAAATTTTGTTTTTTTAAAAGATTGTTGCTTGTGCTGGGAGTTGATTTGAAGATTGTGAAAGTCAAGTGCGTATGGGTCGACGCACAAACCCACACGGCCACGGTGCCCAACTCAAACATGACTGCTTGTGTTTAAAATTAAGACGTCACATTGAACAGAAGACGAAAGCCATTTTTGAATAACTTGTGTTCGAAACATCGCTCGCCAAAATTGAGTGAGTAGCGAAATGGCATTAATTGCTAGCAAACCGGAACACATTCTTCTGTCATTTTCATTGTAATGCACTTACTGCACTATGGGAGAAACCATTTCAGCGTCGTATACATAATTAACACCACGGTGTCCAAACCAGTTTATAGATACACATCCATAAACACAGATAACATTCAACTCAAATCCGTGTGACATTTTAACTCACCTGGACTCTTCATCAATTTTTCGAAACTCTTGCCCCAGCTTCGTATCTCTTCCAACGTTGGTCTGAAACAAAAGGAATAACTTTAATTATACAATGTGACACTAGAAACATGTGTACTCACTGTTCGCCCTCTAACAGCAGATCCGAACTCGCTGGATCTCGTTTTGTTGGTCCATTGTCCTCTGCATTTTTAATCGCTAAGCTGCGAATGAAAAATTGAAACAGACTACGTGATTAAATCGCAAAAACCCCAATAATACGTCTCACTCAAGATCAAAGGAAAACCTTGTGCAAACTACACTGTTCCGCCGAAAGCGAACAACCAAAGTGCCACTACAGCTTATGAATAACAAACACGTTCCGCCACCCGTTCCGCTGTAAGACTAAGCTCACAGTAGGATACTAGACGGAACAAACTATAGCGACGAAATTTATCTATTGTGTTGAATGTATCTTAATAAACAAAAGCGATTACCGTTAATTATGCAAATTTAAAGAAAACAAAATCCATTAAGCGAATTCCACCAGAGATCCTTTGAGCTCGTCTGCGCAGAGTCTTGCGCTGTGTGTGTGTGTGTGTGTGTTCGTTGTATTGTATTGGTGCAGGACAATTAATAAATCAGTGTGGGAATGTTGTGATACTTCGCAATTCATCGCCAGTGGGTGTGCGTTGAGGCGTGCACTTCGGCAAATGGATTCAATCACTTTCCACTTAAGCTGTGAGTTGATTTCGTTTGATGGTGGCTTTGCTTTTGAAGTGAGATACATTTCGTGTGCACGTATGATGTTCAATTAATCTGCTGGTTGATGAAGTCTATTGGATGCGAAACGATCTCAAAGGATACCCCTTTTGTGTGAAATGAAAATGTGATTGGAACTCTCTCTCATATAAAATTAATGTCCTTTAAGGCGTGAAACTCGGCATGAACTTCCGCAACAATTGGGAATACCGTTTTGAGTAATTGACTTTTGCAATGGGGGGCATATGTGTAGGGGGAAAAGCTACATTTTCATAAACTACGCTCTTATCACCAAGGGTCATTAGGATTGAAGGGTAATGATTATCCAATAAAATTAAAAACATGCGACACGAAAACTCTTTTATACAACATTTTGAGGAGCTTAGTACGGAGTAAAGCAGTGTCGTTGCCCTCTTTGACCATAAAGACACGGACTTTGAGGATGTTGCCTTTGATGATGTTGAGGAGTAAAGCAGTGTCGTTGCCCTCTTTAACCATAAAGAGACGGACTTTGAGGATGTTGCCTTTTTTGGCGACGTGAAATGAGGACAAATTTAAACTTTCAACGTTTTGCTAACTATACAAATTTTGTTCAAAAATTGAAATTTGGAGTGAATCTCTTTCATTCGTTCCAAAAATATACCGCACACAACACGGTTCGCTGCGATATTTCATTTCACTTCCCGATTTAGTGTTTTTCAAAATAAGACCCTCAATTTGGCTTTATTTCGTTTTTTGAAGTGGATTAAAGCCAAACTGGGAATATGAGCTTATTCTGCTTTTGAAAATTATTGCTTATTTTACGTCACCTTGTTCTACCTTCATTAGAACATTCTTTCATTTATTAATTTTGTTTCAATCGTTATAGACTCGATTTTTTAACAGAAATGTTTGACTTCATTCAATTGAAATGATCTCAAGACTGCTAGCACCTCCTGGCTGATCTCTTGAAACTTCAGTAAGTGGGCTAGTGGTCGCCAGGGCGTAGTGGGTAGGTGCGTCGACTCCTACGCTCGAGGTCTAAGGTTCGAATATCGAAAAAAATATCTAACATTATTATTACAGTCGCCTCTCTCTAAGTCGAACTCCCTCTAAGTCGAATTTCCCTCTAACTTGATTTTTTTCTATATATTTATTTTGGCATTCCCCTCATTTTCCATACAAAAACCATCTTTTAAGTCGAACTCCCTCTAACTCGAACTAATTTTGATATCCCGTGAAAATTCGACTTAGAGGAAGTCGACTGTATTATTATAAATCTGACTGAATTTGCTGGAGGACGTTCGTAATGTTTACTTTGAGAACATCACTTGGTTGCGGTTTATTCGCATTAACCTGTGATTTAAGGAGGAAGTCTAAAGGCGTTAAATTGTATGATCTCGGTGGCCATTTCACGTCGCCATCACGCGAGATAACCATGCCCTCAAATTGTTCATGCGGAATGTCTGTCATGGCAAGTGTTGTATGGCACGTAGTGCCGTCCTGTTGGAACCACATGCTTTCTGAATCCATGTTATTTAGTCTAAGCAAGAAGTTACATATCATTGATCTATAGCCCTCGCCGTTGACGGTTACAAGAATGCCTTTTTTATTAGTATGATGATTTCGATAAAAACAAGATTTGATGATTTTCACACATTGTTTAATGCCATAGTCTTCCCTATCGATTTCCCAGGCACCACTGAACAATTCACAATAAATTTGGCGGATATTGCTTAAACAAAATGGCCGCTGTAAGCAAATAAATTTCAAATAAATTTGAAAGACCATCGACATATTTGTCTAGAATTTTTCAATTGCCTCTACGAAACACGTCCAGTGGCATTCATACAAAGACTTTGTGTCTGGTGGTGGAATCGAAAATATCGATTTTCAAAGTGTATTCCACGAGCATTCTGAATCTGCGATGCAACTAGCACGGCCTGTGCATATGACCGACGACTGCTTAAAAGCTCATAAAAATAGGTATTTCATTATGCACACGGGCAATTATTTCAGATCCAATAGTTATCACCTGAAACATTCTCATGTAACTTTTTTCAACTGTGAAGCTTGTATGAGAGTTGTACCAGCTGGAGCACGAAAGGTCGTGAGAATCTATACATTGCTCTTGAAGGACTTCAAATTATTAGAAGACTGAAAAGAAACCATAAATAAATCTTGCTTCCTTGTGTAAACGCGCTTCAGACAAGAATATGTCAAAACAACCCTCTCTCACCATGCTGTCTGCATTCTCTGACCCAAATCGATTGTAAACAACTAAGTGATTAATATAATTGTCTTCTTGTTCTCCCCACAGGTAAATAACAAGTCAAATAGTCATCAATGAAAAAAAAAACACCTCAACAACAAAGTTCAGAGAAACATCAGACATGACCATGAACGAACTCCCACAAGAGTAAACAGGTTAAGATTATTTAAAATATACCTCACAACAAAGTTGTAGTTGGATACTCTTATCCAAATTGTTCGTATCTTGGATAATACAAGCAGCCCCGGTTGAGTTAAGGCTGCCAATCAACTGAGACACGAATGACTCCTGAGAGTGCTGTGTTTATGTTTTTTATTTCACTCTTATCCAAACAAGCATTCTGATTGAACAATAAAAACTTCAGCTTGATTATTCACTGAACTTTTTCATAGTTTATATGTGAACTTGTTTGGCATATGAGGCTGAACAAGGGGGTGTGTGTTTGATTTTGTGGAATTCGCAATTGGCAATTGATTACAAGGGGTTGTGGATTAATGAACATTGAGAGGAGTGCTTTTTGCAACATAGAGAAATTAAGTGAAAAGACTCGAAAGGAAAGGAAAATAGTAACAAAACTTCGAATTGAGCGAAAGTCAAGTAACAACCACCGAAGTCGGCTGAATCATCAATACAGATTCTCTCATTACATTCTATTAAATCATCAGTGTCTAATTGGGCAGCATTCCTCATCTCACAGCAACTTGGTGATAGGCGATGGATGGCGTAGTGGGTAAGTGTATTGACATTTATTCTAAATGTCCATGGTTCGATTTCGGACACAACAGTATTCGTTTTCACTAACAATGCTCAAAGAGTATGCATAACTGTCTATAAAAAGCTTCTCAATCGCGCCATTCAGAGTCGGGAATAAACTACAGATCCTCTCCACTCGTGAGAGGACAGTAGTATGCAAATTTCCAGTGGTTGCAGTGGTTTCTGTAGAAGCTAGATCGAAGTCCACGCCAGACTGTACCGTTACCAGAAAAAGACGAAGATACGAGTATGAAAAAACAAGTATTCGTATCTTCCTATTATCTCGAACCCAGACAACAGTATACTTCTTCAGGCAGCCCCAAAAGTACAGGACAGAAAATTGTGCGTTCGGTGACATTTAAAATAGTTGATGAGATTATCAGTTTAACGGTTGGCAACCTTTAGAATGTAGAACGCTGGAAGATTACCAGTGAAAATTTAAGTACTGAAAATGTTTTCCCTAAAGAGACCATACCATACCATAAACGTCCACAAATATACACTTATGACATGGTTAATGTTCTCAATAGACTACGTGGGCTTAATGTTTTGTTATGCAAACTTATTAATCTTTCAGATTTTAACTTGTTTACATTTTTCTCCGAACTTTCTAACTATCGAAAAAGAGATTCATTGGCACATTCTGTACGCCCTCTTAAGCTAACGAAAGCTCAACGAAACTGAGCATAACCCCATTATGGTCACGCAGTATTATTCGCATAAGTATATTGAGTTCGCTGACTTAAGTCCTTTTCAGGCCAAGGTTGACCAGATCTTCACACTACGGCAGATCCTGAAAAAGACCTAAGAAATGAAAATCGACACACAACACTTATTCGTTAATTTTAGGGCAACATATGACAGCATGGGCAAGCTATACATCACCATGTGTAATTTTGACACTCCTTCCAAACTCATCAGGTTGTACAGGATGATGATGGAGAAGTCTCGCTGCTCCATCAAGGTCAGTAACGAACTCACCGAGACATTTAATGTTCAAAAAGATCTTAGACAAGGAGACGCGCTCTCATTTGGTTTCTTCATTATAACCGCCAAACCCATTTTAGCCGCAAGGGGGCAAAACGAAGTACTCGTATGTACTGTCATCGAGAAAGGCACAAAATCGACGACTTGACCAGAACGTTACAATAAGTAGGTTCGAGGTAGTGAAGGAATTCGTCTACATCTGCTCCGCGGCAAACAGTACAAACAACGTCAGTACCGAGATCAAACGCAGAAAAACTCTTGCCAACCGCTGTTTCTTTAGACTCAGCAATTGAGTAATAGAGCCATCTCTAGAAAGAGCAAGCAGACTTCATACAATATCGACAATATTAAAAGCGTGCGATCTTTGGTCCTGTTTGGTGGCATTTGGAGAAGATTCAACTACGAACTGTATGAGCTGCACAGTGATATGAGTCTAGCCAGGCGTCTACGGATTCAGCGCCTAAGATGGTTAGGCCATGTAGTGCGCTTGGGCAACTTGGCTCTGCCCGGAGAATTTTCGACTCTGAACCAAATGGACAACGCAACAGAGAACGTCCACGTCTAAGGTAGCGCATCCAAATGAAGAGGAACCTCAATCAAATTGGCGTGCGCAATTGGCAACAGCTAGCAAAAAATCGTGCTAACCGGCGAGGTTAGTTAAGCGCAGGTTTGAAAATGTTTACATTATTTCTACTTCAAATTGCCAAAATGGACCAACTGTCTAACTGCATCCGATGAAGTAACTGCGTTGGAAACTGTCAACCAATAAACAAACAAACATTTTTCGGAGACAAAACTCTCCTAGTCTGTTAGTATATCCAGTTTACTAATGAACTGCAGAAAATCATTCACATTTCCCACAAATGATCCATAGTAATGGAATGAAATGAGAGATAAATTACAGGCCTAGTGACAAGAGGTTTAAAGCATAGAATTACCCAGTCGGTCTAATCAAGCCAAGCATTTCATTGCACTCTCAATTATATCATCCTCAAGAAGCATCACTCCTCAGTTAGTTCAATTATTTCATTCTCCGATCCCTAAAGTTAACCACTCTTGGCTTCCCATTTAATTTTATCTCATCCATTTAACCATAAACCACCCAATCAATTTCCCAATTCCCCAAAAAACTACTTAATGGAAATCAATCAGTGTCCACAATAATAAACAGCTTAAGCATGCATGTGTGACAAAAGTCCACCTGAAGGTCGCCGCCGCCATCACTGATAACCCGCACGCAACATGACACTACACGAAAGAGAGTCAACATGTTATCACAACACCCAATCTGGAGGGTTATCGAGCACACAATTCGACTCTATTAAGTCTCGTATCTCCCGAGCGTCTGCCCGCATGAATCATATCGATAAGCTGCTCACTTCAAGTCACAGGACGGCCAGCCTAACCGAGAACATAAGTGGTTTCCCCGAGTAGAGCTACACACACACACGCACACATACGATTAACCACCAAATGAACAACAGCGAACAAAGATACGAGTATTTTGCTTACAGATACAGGACATACCTTTTCTTCATCTTGGCCATGGCGGCCTTCCATCGCTCGGCCATCGTATATCAGATGATGTCAAAAGTCAGTGCGGCAATAAATCAGTTTTAAGCGTGATATGCATTTAAAGCGTTCTCAGTGTCGGTGCAAGGTCTTAGGTGCTGTGCAGGTGAGTGAAAAAGCCAAACAAATAACGTTTGATGTCTGCTACCCTCCCGGACAATTCGGCACTTTTGAATACCCCCTCCCGAACAGAACAGAGGCGGTGTTTACATAAAAAAAAATATCTCGCATACGCCCCAGTGTCTGCATGTAATGTTTACCCGGACAGTAGCGCGCATTCCAATGCAATTAACCGGACTGAACAGCAATTCAGCATGTCTGCTCGCCGCCAAACAGGCAAACAATACTCTCATCTTGTCATTATACCCGTACTTACATCCAAACGCGCAGGGGTTGGGAATGGAGTTTATTTTTGGCACAACAGGTGAAGGTATGTATGCTCCGGCCGCCTCTGACACATCACCCACCAGCGATCGTTTGTTTATCTTTCGCCAATAATCGCCTTCGATAGTGTTTTGGGTCTGTTTCTCGATTTTCTCGATGGTCTTCCAAGAAAAAACCGAAATAAAACATTTTTTTGGCTATTCGATTCGTTCGCCGTGAAACGAATACATCTTCGAGCAGCGTTCGAGATCGATGGAACGACGCGGCGGCGTCTATTTTCAGAGGCGCGAGCATTAATTAGAAAGGGAAACGCAAATTCAATGGAACGCTTACATGTGGCTAATGAAACGATGGTCATCTGCTATGAACGATAAATTTTGCGGTCTGCCCCGTGATACATCAATGATCCAAAATGATTTGTATCGCAAATATGTGTGTTTGTAAACAGGATTGGAAGAAACAGCGATGCCTCCGCCCGCCAGCGGAAGTCAGAGAGTCGACTTTGAAAGATGAGATCGCCAGCTCATGTAATGGGAGTGAGTGTAACGAGTGGAATTTTTGGTTCTGTGATGTATTGCTCAGTGGATGCTGGTGTACGGGTGGATAGTTCCATATGGGGTTTTGTTTAGATTAGTCGAAGGTGAAGGCTAGACAGATGGAAGCGAGAATGTATCATAATCTGCGAGCATGTGGGAAATGAGGCACCATGTGATGGAAAGTTAGACGACGATTAAACGGTCGCTACGTAAGCTATACCCTAACTATAAATGTCTATGTTTGGAAGGAGATGAGAAGCATCACCATCATCATCTTCTTCCACAAATCTCTGCACCTGCTCCCATTTGCCAACTACATCATAGAAAAGACACAGCAGTCTGGATCATCGAGAAGGAAGCGGCTGAGATGGGTGATTGAGGGTAAAGCAGCTATCTACGAAAAAGGTCCACCAACACCGACAGCTACAACTTTAAAGTAGCGAAAGACTTTGTCTACCTACGCTCCGGTGTAGACTCACGCAAAACCATCGTGGAGATGAAACGAAGGATTGCTTCTGTTGTTCGCTGTGTCTTTGGGCTAAGAAGGTAATTGAGAAATAAAGCTCTCTCCCGAAGAACCTAGACATCTCCATGTAAGACGTTGATAATCCCAGTCCTGCTGAGTGGCGCTGACGCATGAACACTCACCAAAGTGGGCAAGGAGATTCTTGTGCGCTTCGAGGGGAATCACCGGACTATCATCGGTTTGGAAGTACACAGCCGTGTACTCTCACTTACGGGCCACTAGTTTGGTGGCCGGCCCTTAGGAACAAAAAAACGTCATTGGGAAGCTCATCAAGATACAAAGAAGGGCATGCATAGGCACAACAGGAGCGCTAAGGCAACTAAAGGGACAATCCCTTTAGACGCTCTGACGGTCATGTTCCATCTTCTACCTATCGACCTTCGCATTCAAAATATGGCGACGCACAGTTCGATCAGACTCAGAGAGTCTCGGCTATGAAACTCAAAGCCATAGTTGCATCCCGGATTCGATACCGTGAGACTCCGCCCCTGAAAGTCTTTGACTCCCGACCAGTGGGACAACGCGGTAAAGGATGACCACGTCTCCAGTGGGGTCGCGTTGTACCAATGGTTCAGAATCGAATCTCCGGGCCGGAGTCAAGTTGTCCGTGCACTCTGCATAGACGTAGCCATCTTAGGCGTTGGATCCGTAGACGCCAGGCTAGAAATTGGCTTGCTGTGTTGTAAAGCAATTTCAGGCTTAAATTAAGGATTTTTTTTGAATATATTACTATTTAGAGGGAAGAGCACTATCAAACGAACAGCGGCAGCTTGCTGAGATCACTGAGTTTATTGCTCTGATACATCGATGTGATCCCGCTTCTGTTTACTTTGTGACTGTCTCCATCGCGGTCCCCTGTGCCTTTGACGTCACAATATGCTGAATATAAAGCCAACCTCCCGTCAGTTTTTTGGGAACAATTGGCACATTCTGCAAACAGGAACAATCTATCTTCATCTAGAGAGAAGAAGCTCCAACCAAATTGTCCCAGACGAGAAATCTTAATCTGAAACTCGATCAATCGGTTAAGACCCACTTTACTCAAAGAACAGGGAAACCCCTCAAACTAACGATGACAGCATAATACGACGCCCACTAAATCACTCGTGTCAGAACTTCTATTACCAGAAACATAGTCACTCAACACCCGACCACTGATTCCCCTAAAACCCCCTCATTAACTCGAAGGCAAATAAATTTAAATAACCAATCATCGTTAACTGCATCGTTTAACATTTATCGACTCATCGATAAATAAGCACTAGCCACCACTGGCCACTTATTGAAACGATTAATCGATACCAAAACGCCGTCGTTGAAATTATGAAATCATAAATTTTTCCCACTAAATACGATAGTTACTAATTTTGTTCTCTTTTTTCCTATTTTTTATTTTTACTTTTCTGAAGAACTGAATCGAGCCATCGGCGTAATTTATTAGCCACTGGGACTGCGATGGGAATAAAATATCCAATGTTCACATTTCCATCGTGTGATATGGACTGGTGACATGCTATGCCACAATGGAGGACTCCTGCCAGTTGCGGATATGACGGAGTGCTTGCCACCGGTGGGGTGGTGTGGGTGGCCAGTGGACGGGTATGTATTGGGTGTGGCGCAGAGACTGCCACCAAGCCAAAGAATGAGAAGGCTAATTAAGCAGAAACAAAAGAATCAGCATGGAGTTGATGGGGCTGACTACTGCTGGGTCATTTATTAGTGAATTTAATTTGTACGATTTGCAGGGTACACAGTGCTTCTCTGAGTTGTGGGGGAGTTCCTCTTTTATTTAACTTGAACATGACGTTTACCTGCTCTAACAAGATTGTTAATTACGACTGAGTTGTTGGGGTATAAATGAACTATGAGTTCTGTCAGCGGAAGTGATTTCATGCATTCGAAGGTAATGGTTTACGTCCAAGGAATAGGAAGTGAGAAATAAATATTCTCATAAATATGTAATGGAAGGTACGAATACGACGAGTCAGTTAGTTTAGCAAGTCTTCACTGTTCACATTGTTGACATTGTTACGGAAATACTTTGGGAGACAGAAGTGGTGAATTAAATGATAAATTTTCTTTTTTTCAGTTCCAGTAAGTATCCACATAATTTTAAACCTTTTTTTTAAATATTTTTCGTGTTTTGTAAGCGAAAGGTTCTTCTTGGATATGTTGTGACACTCAGACATAGAATACTTAGCACGGAAAGAATACCTGGTTGAATTTGACTCTCCCCTGCCGCGAATTTAAAGGCTTAATCGTGAGCTGAGCCAAAAGATTGCTGCCATGACGTGGTGAGTAAATGAATCGACTCCTACAACGAAGGTCAAGGTTCGATTCTCAACACAACAAGCTCCATGTTCACGGTGTCGCCCCTCTCAAATCACTACCAATGTTCAGAGAGTATAACAGACAAAAAATTCTCAAACTTCGCCGTTAGAATTCGGCATTAACTTGTAGGTCCCAGCCACACGTAAAAGATCAGTGGCATTGTTAACTAGAGAAGCTAGGCCCACGACTGATCGTAGCGTCATCCAAAGAAAACAAGGAAGAGCGAAAGGATGTACCATCTCTTGTTCGTTTTTAAGGTTCCGTCTACAAAAACGGAACCTTTATAATTTCGGTGTGTCCGTCCGTCCGTCCGTCCGTCATGTCTGTCACACTTTTTTATCTCCGAAGTTTATAAAGTTATCGGCATGAAAATTAGGTACTTCAGGCCTAGATGTCATTGCCCATGCACCCAAATTTAAAAAGTGGGGCCATTTGGGGGTGGCTCCAGTACAGGTGAAGTTGACATTAATTTTGAAAAATTGTCGCACACCATCGAAATATATATCAATCGACAGATCTTTTGAAATGAGGTGGAGGTTTCTTTCAACACTTTTTTATCCAAAATACCGTTTGGAAAATATGGAGCTCCAAATTTTTTTTAAATGCGTCCCCCCTGCCATTTCTAAACCAAGGAGTTTAAAAATCTGAAAAAATCACAAAAACTTGGCTTGAGTACTTTCATTTAAAACCATTTCGAGCATTCTAGCCTTAATGGTTTTGGAGATATTGGCCAAAAACGGTCAATCATCGACATGCGAATTTTGAAGATCTGAAAACGCAGTTTTGAAGAGATCAGCGTAAGCATTAAGAAATGATAAATTTCAAAATATCGATTTATGTTGAAATTTTGAGATATCTAAGATTTAAAATGATCACTATTTTCAATTTCACACATCAATTTCATGCTGTGTTCGACCACTCTATTCGTTGATGAGTGTTATCTTTTTGATTTTTTGTGTTGGATGAACTTCGATAGAAGTATAGGTATATGTATGAATAAATATTTGTTTGGATGTACGAATGTATGAATGAATAGTTGATTTGGGTTGAAGTTAGAAGAAAATTCAACTGAAATAGTTTGGAAACGTCGTTTGATATTCAGAAATCATCCATCAATATTATGCGACGGAACCTTCCCCGTGCGAGTACAACTCGCACTTGCCCAGTTTATTATTTACATTTCATTCCAAAAACTGTGCAGAAAACCCATCGCCTGAGTAAGTTGTTTTGACGACTGGATGGCGCAGTTGGTTAAATGCCTGCCCCAAATTAGAGGGGTCCCAGGTTCGAATCCCAGTGAAATCGAATCTGGTTCAGTCACCACTTGGCGTTGGGATCAAATTAACGGCACTGGAGTAGTTTGCTACCTGGCAGTGCAATGGACCAGTTTTGAGTCTGAGTGCTCCAGCTCAAAAAATCCTCCGAAAAAAAAGTTGTTTTCACATCTGTAAGTGGGCGCCGTGATCGTGTGGGTTTCTGCGTCGACCGAAGCACACTAGACTTTTAAGTCTAGGTTCAAATCCCACATTTTTTTAATTCAAAGACAATGCTCAAAGAGTATAACTGTCTAGGAAAAGCTTCTCAATCTTGCCGTTCGGAGTCGGCATTAAACTGTAGGTCCCCTCCACGCGTGAGAGAACATTAGCACGCACGACATGAGTGGTTGGTGAGTAGCTAGACCCAGGTCCACCTCAGACTATAGCGCCGCCATTATTATTATTATTATTGTTCTGTCACGAGTGGAGGGAATCTACACTTTACTGCCGAGTCTGAACGCCGAAGTTTGGGGAGACTTTTCTCGACATTTGTACTCCTTAATCATTGTCAGTTAGTCAAAAGAGGTGGAGGCGCGAAAGGTTGGAATCGAACCTAAAACTAATGCACTAAATTACGGCGTCCACGAAATAAAAAGTATTAGCTTCGTTTTAATTACCTTCCATAAAAAAAGATTCCATGACGGTATCTTTACATCGGACAAATCATAAAAAAAGTGACCAACAATGGAAAATAACGAAAAGATTTAGTTGAGGGGTAAACCATGGCCACGAAAGATGAATGCATGATTTCATAACGAAATTTGTGCGATAAAAAAAGTATCGTGCGCGAAACTGCAAGACCTGAATTCTGTAATGAAAACCACAAAATTATCGAAAATCTTGTTTGAACAGAATTAATCCTTGTTCCTCAACTCATTTTGTCAACTACAGGCCTTGAGCAAGCATTCGTTTAAAAAACATTCGCTTCGCAAAAGTAGATTTCACTTCCATCGTAAGAGGCACTGAGAGGCAAAGACCGTCTGCTATTCATAAGTCCCAGTGTTCTGCTCGCTACTCTACCAACTATTTTCCATCTCCAGAAACGAAAGCCATTAATAACCCGCATTTAAAACTTTACCCATTGGAACCATCCCAAAGACGCCATAAACTTCCACCGAGTCTCGTTCAATTGGCTTCCTGCCACTTCTCCGCCAACCAACAAACTCCACTCAAACCGAAAACAGCTTAATGCATGTAAACCACCCAACATCATGCACCATTTCATGTCCAACATCCCTCGCCTTGAAGCACCCCCACCCCTCGTACCCCTTTGCTTACAATGGCAAATGAAAACAAATGGCTTTTCTGAATAATTCCATTTAGCAAAGCAAAGAACATTATCAATCCAACATGCAAATCCGAATCCAAGCGCAAGCAGAATCTTGCTTCCTAATGTAATTACCTCCCCGTCTCCCAAGGCAGTCTCTTGCCGCCCAAAGGCGCGGAGCAAGTGCGCTCCCGACCAAACCAACCGTGCAATTATTTTAGCAGGTTGTTAAAATCTTAAACACGATAACTCCATAAATGGAAACGCGCAGCCCTGGTCCTCCTTAATTAAACGACAACTAGAGCAACATTCCGGGCGTCACGTCAAAGGCGCACGGAAATTTGCACAGGCTCTGCGAGAGTGGAAGCTCGAAAATGGCAATGACGAGACAAAGACCGAAGACCGAAGCCCCAAGACCGAGGAACCGAAAACCCAACAGCAGCCAATTAGCATTGATTTATGAATTTTTTAATAACACTTCCACTGCCAACTGAGTCAGTCCTGAGGACAGCGTAATTGTCCTTGTCCTAGAGCGATCCAGGCATGATGTCACTGCAGGGAGAGGTCGGCACTCAGGCGTGCGAACAAGCCAACCAAACCCAAGTGAATTTATGAACGGAGAATCGTGCTCCTCCCACCCCTGGGGGGTACTCAAAAGTGCCTCATCCTCAGCGAAGGATGCATCGTTCCTCAGCAATTAGTTTACCACATTTTCTTGCCAATATAATGTGTCAACGAGTGTAAATTCTGATTCATGTTTGTCGCCAGATACTACGCATTCCATGAAGATAAGGTATCCAAACAGCGAGTCACTTGCTTCTCATTGATCACTCGCACTTTGATCTGATCGCCTCTTTCCCGATTAAATTGTTTGTTTTCAATCAAAACACACGCACACACTCGCACACCACCAATCAATTTCACTTTAACGGGCGGACCTCGGCAGCAAGTCAGAAAAACGCAAAATCAATCAAAGGACCGCTGCTGTGGGGATGAATATATCGCGCATCCCGCGAGTAGATCTCAAATAACCTTTAGATACCAATCTATCTTCACTTAGGCTCGATCGCGAAAGGAGACGATACTCGAGACGACACTGATATTCCGCGAGCCGGCAACGTTTGAATTCACACATCCACGCTGACCGAGAGAACACTTTGAACTGCATGACGGCGAGCTAGAACCGCATGAACAGAACCGCCCCCTATACGCCTGCCTCGTGTGGCGGTGGCAGCTCAGCTGGCACGGCATATGTACGTAGGCTTTCGTGTGGTGTTGTGTGTTCGCATTTTGACAGGCAAATATAACGGGGCAAAAACGAAACAAGTGAAACTTTCGCTAGGCTGTCAGAGGGCGAGAGTTTCATTGAGGAAAATGCGGTTCTTCTGCGGACCGAAAGCTTTACGCGGCAAGTGTGGGAGCTTTTACAACTGCGAGTGCAGACAATATGGTGGATCGTGTGGTGTATTGTTGCCAGATGTAGAAAATTCGAGGTGGATGAGGTTTAAATATGTTCCACAAGATTGTGTGGCTTTTTTTGGATTTTGCGAACGAGTGCCAAGTGGGTGGTATCCATGACGTGTGTTGTCTTAGGATTTACTGTGTGTGGAGGGTATTTTTAGGGTGATTTATTTGCGGGATTATGAATTGTTGATGTTGAATTAGTTGTGGGACAAAATAATGCTCTTGTTTAAGAATCTTCAAATGTTTATTGCTTGGTTCGGAACAACGTCAACAAAATGAAAAAGCGGTGTGAGAGAAAAATGTCCTCCGCTGGTAAGGTTAAGATTCTACAATCCAAGTGTTTGTTTTAAGAAGAGTACATGTTGTGAGGCTACAAATCATTGCCACTAATTCTCGAAAGACACTCTGAAATTTGGTGTCAATAAGTAACAAACAATTAAGAAGACGGTTTAAATAAATTGGCCTGTGTATAAGTTGGAACTACTTAAAGCTCAAACATTGATGGGGGATAGGTAGATGAAATAGGAACCATACCAGACTCCGCGAACTCTCTGAATTGAATCAATTTAGTGAGTAGTCATGAAAGGCACACGTTTATCAGTCGTTTGAGCCATTTCGGAACATCATAGGATTTCTATTTGAAGACGAATCTAACAGCCTGCCGATTTTTTTGTATGACAAAAAGTGAGTTGGCCTTGACAGAGCAAACAAGCAAAGCGCCCGACTACTGACCCTTTATAATTTAATAATAATAATAATAATGGCGGCGCCACAGTTTGAGGTGGACCAGGGCCTAGCTTCTCAGCAACAAGTCGTGTTGTGCGTGCTATTGTTCTCTCACGAGTGGAGGGGACCTACAGTTTAATGTCGACTCCGAACGGCGAGACTGAGAAGCTTTTTCTAGACAGTTATACTCGCATTGTCAGTGATTCGAAAGAGGTCGAGCCGTGAAAAAAAAAAAAAACATTTACCAAGTTTATTTATTAACAATTTTTTACATAGCCGACGGGTCATATTGGATAGGTGTGTCAACTCTAGGTTCGATTCCCGAGAAACACCTTTCATATTTTCACGGCTTCACCTCTTTCGAGTCATTGACAATGCTCAAAGAGTATAATATACACAACTGTCTACAAAAAGATTGTTAAATAGCAAGCACAACAAGAGTGGTTGCTGTAGAAGCTAGAGCTGTAAAGCCACAGTATTCTTAATAACATGAACATAAGGCTTTATAATAAGTCTTTAGACTTGCAAAGAAATTAGTGAAAATTACTTAGTCAGGAATGAAGCCACTCTGGAAATATACTCGGTTGGATCCAAGAGAGAGGAAGGTACATGCTTAGGGGTTTCCCCATATTGCTGTGTGTTTCAAGCAGAAGTTAAATCTATCCAAGAAGCTGCTCGCTCACTGTCAATGAGTCCGATAGACGAAAAATTTGTCACTTTATATTTGAAGAAATTGTCACACCCACAATAAAATCCAAGATAGCAGAGATAGCGGTTAGATTCAACCTTATCCTATGCTGGCATAGTGATAGAGCTAGCTAGAGAAGCGGTGGGCATGCCACTGGCAAGAAATCAAGATATGTCCTACCCCTTACCAAACTTTTTGTTGCCTACAGACGCCATCAAAATCACTTGCCGCAAAATGATGGAAGTACAATATATTCTCGTATTTAGAGCACAACCAGGCTTATTTGGCTTATTGTGTACAAAGACCGAAAAGAACAAAAACACTTTTAACGATAAAAATGTAAAGAAATTAGTAAGGACGTAGGCATAATAACTGGGCACCGCCCCACAGGCATAATTGCCAGAAGAAAAGAAGTTCTTTACAACGATTTCTGTAGAGGTTGAATGTGGAAAAGGATAAGACAATCCTACCACATGTGTACCCTGCAATTCAAATACCGTTTTAGAATTGATTTCATTTCTTGATTTTTGAAGTTAATCAAAATGATGGTTCCGACAAGCGACAACAACTGGTGTGAAACTACCTCTAGACTAAGTGGAACAAGTTCCTTCACTCTTCGGAATATTTGCCCAGCATGGCCAACGAATACTTTTCTTATCTTGTAAAATAATATATTCGACGTGAACTTCGGACAAACCAGAATCACGACTAAAAAGCCAACAAACTCCCCACATGTCTTTAGTTGCACGCACTAAATTGTTGTATGCAACAATTGCCTTAATTTGCGATTGTTCTCTAAGTCGTGAACTTTTCCGTTTGCTTTGTCGCACAGGTTCGGGGTCGAAGTTCATTCTAAAACTATTTACTCAGACGCTTTAAGTGGCCCTCATGTGGCCCCAAATGTGGACACAGTCTTTTACAGAAAATGTCCTAACTGAATCATATTAACTTGCAAAGAATAGCATGAAATAAGTAAAGACCAGTCTTTGTCGCAGAAACGAAAGGCAAAACTATAGAGTCGAGGGGATACTAAAAAAGGTTCAACCCATCGAATTTAATATTGAAAGAAGTTCCCAATGTCTTATAGCAGTTGTGCATAAGAGAAAAAAAATCTGATTTAAATCAACCATTGAGCGAAGAAAAGTGCATTTCTAATGAGGAAAAAAATAGTTCCTCGATTAAAATGTGTTTTACATCATACATAGACTAGCACATGACAAATCTATGAAAAGTTATGTAAAATATTTCAAAACCATTCGTCCATCTATCGTCTATAGGCAACAAATTTTGCTTTCGTCAAAACCAACTGTCAGTCGGCCGTCAGGTTTGCGATCTTTGTAAATGTATTATCAAAAAAAGCCACCGAATAAAGCTCCTCCATTTTATTTTCGTGCAAAGAGAGGCAATTCACTTCAACAAGTTTAGTGTCGACTTAGTCCTTAATGGAAAAATAATTGTTTTTGAAAGGTACTGAACTTAAAATTTAACAAAACACAACAACAATTGTGGACTTGTTTTATTTTAAATTTGTATGTAGCGCCCTCTGGTCCTTAAATTTATGACCACGTTTTGATACAATACATCCATTAATGTATTGGTGTGAACTAGCGAGATCAGATATCCCAACGGAATATGGGCTAATTGTGTCAGATCGAAAGATCTTCGAAGGCAAGAACTTTATGCGAGATTGTTTCGTCGTATACTTCATCCAGCAAGTTGATTATGGCGCGCAAATGGTTGTGATGTCTTATTGAAATCACAGCCCTTCACATTGACGACAATCTAATGAAAGAGGGAAAAGAATTAATACTCACGGATCCATAGCGGCTTCCAATTATTCCATCAACTGGTAGAGTACAGAAAAAACTTCTTGCTGATGTAATAAATCGCGACTATCTTCACTTCAAGAGCGCAAATTTTGCTCGTTTACGTTCAATTAAAAGTGCACAAAATATTGTGTCCGAAAATGGTGATCAACGGCCCGCAGGTCTAACGGCTCTATATTTTGCAAATTGTGAGCAAACTGAAAACAAATCCGCTGCCAGCTGTCAAACTGATTATAGCTGAATAAGGTGTTGCCAATCGGATTGTTTTTAAATTTAACAAAAATCATTTCTCCATGTTCTTAAGTTTAAGAAATCAAAAAGAGGAGTGTGGAAACTTGTAACTCATTGCTTGATCCACAAGACTTCAACCATGATCCCCTCGAATCACTACCAATTCATATCAATTGAATGGCGATGAAATGACAAGACAATATGAAAGCTCCCATTTGCTGGACAGTTCAGAGAACAACTTCTGAATTATCACACACATTCCCGCACTTTAAATAATTCAACCCTTAAACTAAGCTCACATCTTACACTGAATGTCAATGTATCCCACGTCAACGATGTCTAGTGTCCTTTACTGCGCACCATTCATCCCACGCAATGACCTCTTCGCCACTCAATTGCATTATCTCGTATAACATCACGCACGCAGCGTCTAATGAAAGTAGATGGGCGTTGAAATACCCATTAAGGGATACGGAAATTCTTTTCACAGCCCGCATTGAATTATACGAACAACCAACCAACCCCTGCCCAGGACATCCAATTCACAAGACACATTGCAAAAACGAAAAGTGAAGAAGGAAAAAATCCAGAATGAATTGTAATTCCGCATTCGCATGGCCATTCATCCATTCATCTAGTCACTACCAATACGCCATACACCACCTCAAAGCGAAACTTACTTAGTATGCATTATTCTCTCAAAAAGGACCTCAAATTGAGGTAGGATTTCCAACAGAGTAAGCGAGACCAAAATAGAATACTCTACTCGTGCACTACCCCAAAAGGACGGGGGAGCGCACAAACAACCACCGACGACAACGACAACGACAACGAGAACGACGAAGGCAAAGGCGAGAAGCAGGATGACGATGGGGAGGAGGATGAGGATGAGGACGAGAACGAGGACGTCGAAGACTAAAAATGGCATCCACCTACCCGATAAAGTTTATTAATGACGTTGGATTTATTTGCCAATTCCCAGCATTAACGTGTATCATTCCATCGTCGTCGTCTTCGTGAACATCGCCTCCTCTCAACAGTCTTTAGTACCCGATGCCGATGCCGATGCCGATGTCGGTGCTGATGCCGATACCCATGTCGATGATGATAATAACAACAAAGATGTTGTGTACCCTGATGGCCCGGCAGTGACGGCAGTATGGTTAAGGAAATGCCAGTTCGCTGGGACTGATGACGAAGGACCCAGCATCGAGCTAACACCCACGTTCTTTCTTTCATTGCCTGCCACGGATACGGTTTGGTATTCTCTTTGTCTCTCCAGATGCATCGTGTTTGGAATAAACGAGTATCTACATAATTCCAATCTTTTCGTTGGGCCCGCATATGTTCGGTTGGAATGCTTGCCAGTGTTCCCCTTCAAGGAAATTCCACGAGGAACGTCAGAGCTGGGGGCGAATGTGGAAGAGCTTTCGCCCAGGTGGAGAAGTGACAGACATGAGCAGTAGCCACCCACCGGACCCACCTGGGGAAGTGTAGCTCGTGAAATTGTGAAGCTCGAGTAAATTCGAACTTCCAGGAATGCGTACGCTACCAGCTCCAGTCAGCCTGTCCCCGTATAGAGCCTGATTTTTAATGGAAAAGACTGTATCCTCTTGGAGTTGGATTTTTCTTTTTCTCCTCCTTCCACTTCTTCTGCTTGATTTGGGGACAGAAGGACACCAAGATGATGATTCCTTGTGCGTAGATGTATGCGAGTGGCTGCGTTGTCTTCCCTTAAGATTTGCGAATTGATTTTCCATTGCGCGGGGATTGAACGAGTGTGGGTGGATGACAGACCCCTCCCCGCTAAAGCACCCCCCCTTCGCATCCATCTGCTCAAAACTGAATGAAATTGAAAATTTTCCACCAAATAGCTCTCAGATACAGATACTGAAAGAAAAAAAGATGGAAAATTGGCCAGGGACGCAGAGAAGGGGATCAGGAACAAATTATAACCATCACATCGGAGCGTATGAGTAGTTGATCGAAGAACAAGAAGCATCATCGCAAAAGATTCCCCACCGATGCTGGACAAGACAGAAAATGATGAAGAAACAAAGAGAAACGAAGAAGGCGACGATGATGATGATGATGAGGATGAAAATCAAAGAAGATGAAGACCAAGCGAAACGAAACGAAACTTAATGAATGGGGAAAACAACCCCGTGGTATGGCTGAGATGTTGTTGGTATGCGGTACACACAAAAGAATCCATGGAATGTAATGGCTTCCGTTTTGTTGAAGGCTCTCTTTCACCTGACTCATCACTTGCGTATATGATCGGGTTTTTTTTACGACTTTTTGAGTTCGTTTCATTTTTATTTGGGCATTTTTTTCTCTGTTCCTTTCTTTCATTTTCTGGTTCCTTTTTGAGTTATAAATTTCACGTGCGTCCCTAATATGAGGTTTAAAAGGGCGCAGGGTGACTGATACACAGGCGGCATCGCCGGATACCGAGGAAGGGTTTAAGCGCCCACACCCACACCAACGCGCAGAGGGATACACTGACGTAATTACAAAAAAAGGAGCTGTGCGGAAGATGACTTTCAGTGAAGGATTCAATTGAATCCAGAGTGTTACAATTTTGTGAGATGTTTCATTTGATGGGTTATGTGTCCTGAGAGAATGTACCCGTATACATATCGGGTTTGTCGCGGAGGAGAGGCGGCTGAGAGCAAGTGAAAGAGAGAGAAAGAGGCGCAAGGAATTTCTTTATGCAAGTCGAGAGACTATAAAATTGTATAGAATAGTCCTGGAAGATTGAAGGTAATCATCACTTTATTGTGTTTATTGTGGAGTGGGAGTCGTTTCGAAAAGGGGATCACTTTTTGAATGGATTAGCAAATTCTCTAAGTACCTATCATGGCGTATCACTTCATAACTGGAACTCAATAACAACTGTCAAAATTTGTAATACAATTTATTTCTGACATGGACGTGCAAATTGATCAGCTGTTGCCAGAAACGTCGAAAGAACTTAGAAGTAGTCATCAAAATCTGCCAATTCGTACAGACATCTAAGGACGTCTCTCAACCGCCTTCGAAAATCTGGCGAAGTATTACCCAAAGAAGAAGTTTTGACATTGCCAAATAGAATAAGTGTCAAAAACTACTTTTTGAATAATAGCCACGCAATTGAAATATGTACCTTGTTGGTTGAGCTCTACGACAGCCAAAAGACAAACAAAAAATCGAAACATGTACAATGTACATTTCGTAAACAACCGCTTGGAAATGACCACAAAGTATATTTCAAACTCTCACCAATCGCAATCATTTCCGGGGAGGGAGGGAGCTAAAAGGGTCTTCGACTGTCGATTAACAATTCATCCAAAAATAAACTTTAACATTTTCTGTCTTCTCACCACCTGATACGAAAATCGACTTCGAATGATTAATAATGAATGCAACAATCGATTTTTTTGTTGCCTTCTGTGGTCTGTGTTCTTTTCGTTTGTTAGAGTTTTACGTTGGCAACTCTTTTCAAAGAAGTAAACGAAAGTGACAGTTCGTTGACAAGTTTTGATAAGTATTCAAATCGAAAAACTTTGTTAGGTCTTCTGAAGAAGAGAATGAAACTGCGTTACGGTTATTTGGAGGGGTATGAATTGGAAGTGGAAGTGGAATAATTCAGTGGCAACGCCCGCAAGTCAAACGTACATGTATGCATGTACAAATGTATCACCTAAACAACAATGCACAGTTTAGTACATAAGGCGAAGGTTAGTAGTAGCTTCGAACCCTTACTTAGCTCTTTGACTAGGAAAAATTCTGGCAATGATTACAGAAAAAGCAAAATAACACCTTTAGCAAACGTCGATATGAACAGAACCCAATCAAGGACAATTTTGAATAAAAAAATAATCCAAGCCACTGTCAGTTGCTTAACAGTGGCAACAACTAAATAGATAGTAGCTAGAAAATGACTTCTGCAGAAGCTGTACATGTAGCTGAAATACATATTTCGAGATGCGCCGAGGTAGACGAGATCCTTGACAGACATACATACAGATACAATTTTCAACCTTGCTTTGGTACCAAAAATCCTAAACAGACGAAATCCGTAGTACGCTCCTTTCAAAACATTGTAGACCGAAATATAATTTTTAAGGTTCTTTCATTAGGAATCAAATAAATTCTTTATTCTTCTTCATTAAACCAGCGTCCTTAGTGCAGTATACATTGGCAAACAAATTGAATACAGTCTAGGATGTATAGCTGATCACTTTAACACAGTATTTCACGCAAGAGAAAATCCAAAACAGAAATCTGATCAACGCAAGAACATTTACATTCTCTTCGACAGCAGAGTGGCATTAACGTTCATCAACTGAACAGAAATCGGATCAGAACATCTTACAAAGTCAATGCAAAAACAAAATTTAAAAAAGCGCCTTACCTCAAGTTCTTGCTGTTGAATATATTTACGCAGTCTATGTTGGCCCATGAGCACAACCTTCAAAATAAGCAACCTCTAAGGTAGACCTCCCAAGAGTAAAGACATATATTTTTTCATTACCCAGCCTGCACCACATCAAATTATCCCTAGGCTAAGCTCTTGAACAACCTTCTCTATAATCGCATACCGTTACAATCTCACAAAATCTGATTGCGTGAACTTATGCTCAACGTATCCTATTCAAATTACAATCAAATGTGTTGTTGCGTTGCACGCCCCTACTCCACCCTACACAAAGTCAACTAAATAGGTTCATATGCGCTTGCAAGAGGCAAAGGCACTCAACATGCCTCCAGGCTGTTTCATTACTGAATGGCTAACCATTGCCATGCAGTTTTTGGGGAAAAGCTGATTTTCTGTTTTGATTGCAGTTCGTTACAGGAATAAACATCTATCAGGCAGACATGGCGATACACATTGTTTTGGTCTGGCTTACTGCAGACCTGCTCTGCATATACGCACTCTCCCTGAGCAGTTGTAATAATTGTTTGCAAACTAATGCCATCGGTATTTGCTCATATTTTGAAATTACTACAAACTTCATTAAAACTTTGACAGATAACGATACTGACTCCGGATTGAGTAAATTGAATTGCGACCACTTCATTGCATACTAATGTTGTGCATGCAACGATGCCGGAACATGTGCTCCAACAATCGGGTACACATCATCATTTCATTTGCTGCTGTGTTTGTGTGCTGTGGTTATGCGTTCTAATTGGAGTGCCAATAATCATCCAAGCTTAGACTGTCTGGTGTGTGAATTACTCCGGCTCAGAGAATGAGGAGCTCAGATCAGAATCCGTTTGCAGTACCAACTTAAAATGAGAAAGTGCATTTCGTGAGCGTAAATCGAATTTGAAAAGCATTGATTCGAAATTTCAACAGAGTGAATTTACAAGCGACGCTGAGGTACAATAGAAGAGATTAGATACAATAGATGAGATAGAAGAGATTTGGGTTTTGCAGAAATGTCTGCCAGAACTAAACAGACTGTGATATCGAATAAGAAGGATGCAATCTCCATTAAGTTTAAGCGATTTTAATGTGCATCATAATCGGCTGTAATCATTCGAATCATTGCATATTTAGGGGAGAGAGTGCGTTAATCGAGTGCGATGAAATGTGCATCTTTAGATGTACTTCAGAGTTCACAATTCATTTGTACATCTGGAATCACTACCATTAATTGTTTCTCTTGCGTTCATGAGTGTCTATGTGTCACCAGCAAAAAATTAAGTCAACATTTTTAAGAGTTGTGGATTTTAAAATTGGAATAAAACAATTAAAAATAATATTTTTTGTTTACATCAATAATTGACATTGATTTTGGATGCACGACAGCCTCCGTAGCGACGCAGGAACAACAATTTATTCGAGCCCATATCACACAACATCAAAAAACTTAAGGAAAAGTAACACTACGCGTGATCTCAACAACTAATTGAGGCGCACACACTACAGGCTTTGATGTCATCCATCCAGGAATAGTTCAATAACTCGTTGATCTCATCAGTGGTTAGGTACACAAATCTTGTTTAAGCCAAAGAAACTACCCTACAGTGTCAACTGGTCTCGCACCGGGCGCCATTAGCAATGATATTTCGTAGCCCGGCACCACGCAATTTTTAAGGTGCATCAGTAGCCAGTAGATCGTGAAAAGACTCAAAAATGCTAATCGACTCTCACCCCTTATTCGCCGATTTCAAGGTTGCATAGAGACGAGCTATAAAGCGCCAAGTCTAAAATTAGATTAATTTTTTCTTGACCTCAAAATATTAACGCTTTTTCCGTCAAAGTATCCATAACTTACCAGAGAGATAGCAAAAATATATAGATTCTGATTAATTAATGTAGAATATATTCCTCATTTTATCACGTATTCAAGTTATACACCGTATACAACAAGATTCTCCACAGCCAACTTGGGAACTTAGCTACTCGACAAGTGAGATTCATAGTCTATTAGGAACATACGCAAAAGCCCGTGGGAATCTGCGCGAAGGGTACCAGGCCACAAATGGCTCTACGTTTATCGGATAGTAATGTGTACTGCCATCAATTTTAACATAAATTGAATCGATCGATACAAAAACAAACAACACAACTAATAATATAATAATGGCGGCGCTACAGTCCGAGGTGGATCTGGGCCTAGCTTTTCAGCAACCACTCGTGTTGTGCGTGCTATTGTTCTGTCACGAGCGGAGGGGACCTACAGTTTAATGACGACTCCGACCGGCGAGATTGAGAAGCTTTTTCTAGACAGTTATACTCTTTGAGCATTGTCAGTGACTCGAATGAGGTGGAGCCGTGAAAAAATGTTTGATGTTTTTTTCGAGATTCGAACCGACGACCTCTAGCGTAGGAGTCTACGCACCTACCCACTACGCCACGGCGCCCACACCGACAACTAAAAACACAAAAAAACCTGAGTACCGTCAAAGATTTCTTCAAAATATCATCTTTGTGGCATTGACAGATGCAACTGTCTCCTGAACTGAGGATAAATTTTTCTGGTCACAGTTTTGATGACAGTGGTTTTTCTTCCGTAAAACAAGCTCATCTTCCAAAATCAATTTTAAATTTGACGACCCCGCACAAGCTGAACCTCTGAATCAGATGGAAATTGACATGAAATTGAATCTCGTCCTTCTCAAGGAAATAAATAAAAACTCAGTCGCACGCTTAGTCACTTTGAGATCCGGTCAAGAAAAAGGAAATTAGAAATTCCAACCGAATGTATGAGCATCTCGTTTCTCCAACCATCCTTAGTCTGATTAATATCCAAAAGTCCTTCAACTGCATCCTCTTTCGAATAAACCACACTAAACAGAGGAATCCGAAAATCCGCCCAAAAAGAACAGCATTCAAAACTTTTTACATAAAATTCTTCCTGTTTCTGGGCAAACTCAGAGGACCACAGAACGATACGGAATAGCTTCCTTGCCGAAAAATGAACCACAACTGGCTATTCTCGCACAACTTGGGCATCCTTCGGCATCACTTGCCATCCTGTGCACCTGCTGAGAGTCGTCCCATTTCACAATTTAAACACTCATTACCCACAAGCCACAGCAGTGCAGCACTGGACCCACCCTCTCTTCGACCGAGGAATCTTCGGCCTACACGTCGGTATCGGACACAGGATTCGAAAGACAAACATCGTTAATTGATGGTAAATTGTTTTTTGTTCTTTGCACAAAGTTTTCCTTTTGAACTTTTCAATTTCAAATTGCCGACCCCCCTGTTCCTCCCCTCATTGAGGTCAGCTGAAGTTTAAGAATTTTCCTTATTTATGTACTCACCACTTCGCCCTGGTTTTTTGCATCAATGTCGGGGATGATGAGGAAAACAACGATGACGACGACGACGACGTACCAATTAAGTTCATGACCGCAAAGATTCCACCGGAGAAGGCATGACGAAAAGAAAGAGAAATATACCGAGAGCAAGAATTAATTAACTTTTCAAACGAAAAACACACACACACCCACATATAAAATGAAAGCGAAACGAAAAACGGTAAAGGATAAGGTAAAGCGATACAATTGCAATTCATTTAGAAAGAAAAAGCTTTATTGTCATCACGCGCGCAGAACACTCTCTCGTACATACCATGAACACGAACAGCAGCAACACCAGCAAAAGCAGCACGGCTTCTGGGATTGCTGCCGCTGCAGTGGTGCCTCTTGGAGTGCGTTGTTATTGCCAGTGCTGAGGGCACTGGTAGTTGTTAGTATGCCACCGACATGAATGCCGCCAGGTGCAACAACTGTGGTGGTTCCGCTACCGCTGCCGTTTCCACCACTGCCGCCACCGCTGCCAACGCCGCCAACACCACCGCCACCGCTGGCACTACCGCCTCCAGTCAGTGGTACATTGCTTGTAGCTTGTGATGCAGAGCCCATGCCACGGAGACGGCACCCCGATGGCAGCTCTGAAACCGTACAGGACATCCTGCAAAACGTGATATTTAGACGATTAGCCAGACATTTCGATGGATCGACGAATGACGCGTACTTACTGAGTTCTGTTGCCAGAATTTGTGTTTGGTGCTTGCTCTATGAAACAGGTTTACTGGAATTGCTGATGGATAATGCTGTTGTGTGGACTTCTAAGGTCCTGATCGTCTTACTGGCCATAACACCGGTGCATTGTAGACTCTGTAAAAAAAAGAAAGAACAGAAAATTAGTTGGCTTTTACGATTAGATTTGATTTAGATCCCCAAACCCAACTCAAACGACTCAAGCACGTCTGGACTAGACAGTGGAAACTGAAGACCATTGACCTACTAGTGGAGTTGTCGACGGCAGTTATCGTGAATGTCAATTAAGCGGCCATCGCATGACTAGGGAGAATCGTTCAGAAACGCTGGTTCTCCAACCCCGGTGTAAGCGAATAAATAGTTAGAATCAACAGTTTGTCGCGTGGTGACGGGGACAGGGTTGGAAATTAAACAAATCGGTTCATGGGCAAGGTCGGACTTAAGAATTCACACAAATGGAAATAACTTTAAGAGTCCATCAAGCAAAGTGTTCGATAAAATTTAATGTGCTGAAATTAACGCAACGGATTTTTGAATTCTAGGATGGAACCTTTAAAGACTGACAGTTTAAATTTTCTGTCAAAATTCAGGACTAAATTAAGCACAGAATGTATTCTGTATGAAATAAATTAATAAGGCTTGACGAATAATATGGCCACCATCGTAGCGTAGTGAGTAAGTGCGGCAAATCCTGCACCAAAGATCCGTGGTTCGAATCCGGGTCAACACGCCGAAATTAATTTCCACGTTAATACCTCTCTGGAATCACTGACAATGCCAGTGAAAGCGTGTATAATTTCTATTTAAAATTTCTCAAGCTTAAGGGCCAATTATAATACAAAAAAAATATATTCTGTGACCATAGTGACCGCTTCGCTGATTTTCGTTAAGTTCGTTCACTTTTGCCTACTTAAGCGAGAGCGAAATAAATCGCCCTCTACGTATGCAAATGTCAATTAATAGCTGAATTCTATAAGCAGTTAGGCAAACTTTGAAATTTGGTGATGCTTCCGGTTACTTTTCGTTTGCTTTGACATAAATTTATGTTTTCGGGCGGCTATTAAATTTGGGCCTTTAGTCGTTTGGAGTCGGCATGAAACTGTAGATCCCCTACACTTACACGCACTACACGGGTGGTTGCTGTAAAATCCAGCTCCAACCGAAGAAAGAAGGAGAATGATGAACAAGCGTAACACTTTTGTCAACAAAGGCGGAAGCAAAGAATGCCTAGGAAAGCAAAGGCAGATGTGAGTCGATTGCGTCAGAACGAAAATTTATGAAATTTGTGAATGGGAAATGAGAACAACTCGACTGGGCCTAGCTTCTCAGCATCTACTCGTGTTGTGCGTGTTATTATTCTCTCACGATTGAAGGGGACCTACAGTTTAACTCAGAACGGCGAGATTGAGAAACTTTTTCTAGACAGTTAAACTCTTTGAGCATTGTCAGTGACTCAAAAGAGGTGGAGTTTTTTGGAAAAATTGTTTGTCTGATCTTGTATTCGAACCTAGACTGTGAAAGTCTAATGCGCATGGGTCGACGCACGAACCCACACGGCCACGGTTCATTTCATACCAATTTCTGGTGACGTCTAGGTGGTGGGTTAAGGTCTAAAAATGTGTACTCTCCCTCAAAATTTTTCACGGTGTGACGAATTGAATTCACATTACCACGAAATTCACGTTGCGTATTGATCCGGAATTTCGATAACATTGCTTAATAATTTCCGCACGAATATTTTGGCAGGTGGATGTCACTGATGACATTGACAGTTGCTTAAACATACAAATCCAAAAAACTTAATTTTCAAGATAGATTTCAGAGCTACTTTTATAAGCAGATTGATATGGACTTTTCATTAGTCTTGAACCATATTTTCATTGAAACTTCCACAAACAGACTTTTCTAGCCTTCCTTTCCGGTCTATGCTCATTTTTTGATTACAAATTTTGTCTTTAAATTGTGAATCTACGCAATAGCTACTCCTATCGATCAACAGATCATCAGATCTTCAAAATGCACATATTTTTTTCAATTTTTAAAACTCCTATTTAAGCAAACAAAACTATACCTTAAACACCATCACTCCCAAGTCGAGGACAAAATTCCATATTAAATCTATTACAAGCTCCACACAAACATGCCAGGAAGTGGAAAGTGCTAAAGGATATTGACTCCAGTGCACACTAAATTGAATTCAACTAAATCCATGTCCCAACGATGGCACAAGGTGGAGCAGGGTGCAGAGAGCACAGAACAAAAACGAAACAAAGCAAAAAAAAATGGAAGCAACACGAAACCATTAACTACCGTCCGCCTACAACACACAGAACACAGGGCAACAACAAGAAGGAAAAACCAAAGGAAGGCGTGTTCGGTTCAATGGCACATTCATCTGCCGAAGCATGAAATCCAATTAAAAAAGCATTTTGTTCCCCATCCACTCGATGAAAGGGTATGTAATTGATTTCAATGCTCCTCGATAGCATTAAAATCGATTTGCACGAGACAAGATGGTTATATCTCAGCCCCTTCACTGCCGGGCACCCTAACCCAACGCGGGGACGGGAGCTGGTGTGTTCATTGTGTTCCTTGGCTTGGAAATCCCCGCGTCAGTTGTGCAGAAAAAAAAAAAACAACATACCAGGCATAACGCACTACCATAAGTAACTGAGACAACGGTTTGTAACCTTATCACCAAGACGGGAGTGGTCTCCGTCTTGGCCTATCTTAATTACTGCGATAGAAAGGATTTGAGGGGCATTTATCTTCCCGCCCTACCCAGGACTGCCGTATCCATTTGCCAGATTCGGTTTGGAAATCGATAGTACAACGCTAAGGGGCTTGCGATGGTCGAGATTTCATTTACTTAGAGTTTTTTGCAGTTTCTAAAAGCTTCCTCTTCCCGTCGGCCTGCCTTTTGTGTTTTAATTGAGAAGGACGAAAGCTGGGAAAGGATTTTTGTCTTAATTGCTATTGAAAAGTACAATTAGTCTAATGGGTAAGTGCGCGAATGATGACGGCCGGGGATGGTAGCCTAGTTTCCTTCAGAACGGTCCCACAACTTCCGTTCGCCGCCACCCTGACTTTGATGCAATTATCCCTCTAGACAAGCGAAATTCCTTCCCTTTCATCGATTTGCATTGATTGTCAGGAAACCAGCACCGACTGATGGATAATAGCATCAACATTCCCTCGGCCAAGGATTCATCTGCGCGGCAGTAAGCTACTTCTCCCGTCACCTCGGTTTCTTTCTAGGGCAAGACAATGTCTCCGTACCTCGTTATCAACCACCCTCGTCGTCCTTCTTTGTCATTTGTAGCATTTTCGTTACAAATTTATTCCACAATCTGTGTTAAATGGAAGATTCCCTTCGAGTCCTGTCCTCGATTCTCCCACCTTCACCACCCCCACGACCCAGCAGCAGCAGCAGCAGCACCGTTCCCCCAAGCGGTGGGAGCGAGATAGCCCACGTGAAGAGTCGTTAAGGTGGCTCGAAGAAGTGAGGGGGATCGCAGAAATGCCTTGACGCTAAGTGCAGCAGGAACTATCACCACCGAGCGCAGTGTTAAGCATCTTCGCCTTTATACTCCGCACTTTGTTGGTTCTAGTCGTTTTGTGGGGGAGCTCGTTCACACAGGATTTTGGAGCGAAGGAATGAGAAAAACTGTGTAAAAGTGCATCAACAAGGACAAGGAGGGAGCGTGGAGAGACAAGAAAACATGCGCGCATAGAATTGCACGGTGGTGGCTTAATTTAACGAGGAAAATCCTTATTTGTAAATGAAAAACGGCGCAGAAGAAAGAAAGAAAGAAATACACGCCGGAAAAAATTCCGTGGTTGACTGGGATTATGGTCGGGCAAAGCGTGAAAGAGTGCATTCGCGTTGGCCTCATTTTGGCGTTGGCGCTTTGTCGGATGATGATTGTGTGTGCTATCGGCATTTAAGGAAAAGATACGAGTATATTCGTCTGCGGAGGAGGTTTTTACCTTTTTAAAGTCTTTTCTTCTCTCTCCCTTCTCTCCCTTTTCTTCTTCTAGATCACGAATGAAAATTGAATGGGGAAGTGAGTGAGTCGGTGAGTGTGGGGAACTAATTTGTAAAGGTCTTTTCTTTCACTCCTGATATTTCACTCCTGATATCCTGAGGATACGGTGAAGGGGGAGGCAACATTGATTTTTTTTCTTAACATTTTAAGTACTATTTTAGTTTCACAGAACTTCCAGATGCTGTTTGACTTGAATCAACAAAAGAATTTGTACGTGGTTCGTATCACACAGCTGATTAATGTTTTATTTCTTCTTTTTGTTTTAAGGAAACGAGTTCTTATTGTTTGAGTTTGCAGTAAATTGTCAGACGTGAGTACCAAAAATCTCCCATAAATTGGTTCAAAATATCAATTCATTCCTAGATTGTTCATCGGATTGCAGTGCTAATGCCGAAAGTGGTTGTTCTAAGTTCAATCAGACCTGGATTGCTTGGTCTTGTTAGCTTCTTATACAGGGTGGGCCATCTAGTGGTGTTTTTAAATCATAGGCTTTTTCGACACTGACAGCTGTTTCCCGCTCGAAATCTTGACAGAAAGTCAGTATCATCCATGGAACGAAATGAGTCGATTAACTCTTGAACAACGTTGGGAAATATTGGAAACTTAATTCCAAAGTGAGTGCTGTGTAGCGCAAACAGTGCGTTTTTTGAAAATAAGTTTTAGCAGAAATGAAACACCGACCGCGACTGCTGTACGCAAGTTTGTGCAAAAAGTTCGTGAGAGTGGTATGCTAGTGGACAACACTTATGGTTCCCGTCGTCGTACGGTGCGCACAGATGAGAATGTGCTTTCTGTGGCGGAGAGTGTGAGACTCAATTCACGAACCGAACATCAACTCGCCATCGATCTCAACAGCTCAACATTTCACGTAAGAGCCTAAGGAGAGAGAAAATTCTGCACAAAGATGTCGTATTATTCGCTTGCAAGGCCCAATTGACTCAGCAATTGAAGGCGCACGACCATCCGCTTCGTTATCGCTTCGCAGTTTGGGCCTTAGAGCAGCTTGAATTGGACAACGACTTTGAACGAAAAATCATCTTCTCTGACAAGGAACATTTTCATCACGGCGGCTACGTTAACAAACAAAATTGATGCTTCTGGGGCTCGAAAAACCTGCGCGTTATTGTCGAGAAGCCAGTGCATCCACAGAGAGTGAGAGTTTGGTGCGGATTGTGAAGTGATGGCATCATTGGACCAAATAAGGCTGGGAACAACGTTTCGGTGTGGGCGCCGTGGCGTAGTGGGTAGGTGCGTCGACTTCTACGCTCAAGGTCGTCGGTTCATATCTCGAAAAAAAAAAAACATTTTTTCACGGTTCCACCTCTTTCGAGTCACTGACAATGCTCAAAGAGTATAACTGTCTAGAAAAAGCTTCTCAATCTCGCCATTCGGAGTCGGCATTAAACTGTAGGTCCCCTCCACTCGTGAGAGAACAATAGCATGCACAACACGAGTGGTTGCTGAGAAGCTAGGCCCAGGTCCACCTCGGACTGTAGCGCCGCCATTATTATTATTATTATTATTAACAACGTTTCGGTCAACGGTGGGCATTACAGAGCTATGTTAACCGACTTTTTTTTATTGAAATTGAAGACATGGATTTGAATGACCTCTGGATCACGCAGGATGGCGCGCCATGCCACACAGCCCATGCATCGATCGATCTTTAGCGCACCAAATTCACAAATCGTGTTATCAGACGTCTTGGCGATGTCAAGTGGCCGCCTCGAAGCAGCGATTTGACCCCTTTGGACTTTTTTTTGTGGGGAACCGTGAAGAACCGATGTTATGCCAGCAATCCGGAAACGATTCAAGCACTTAAGACCAATATCATCCAAGCAATCCGTGAGCTACAGCCGCCGAAGCTAGCCGAGGCAGCCACTTGAACAACATTTCATAATTAACGGGAATGTTTTTTTCTTACTAAACCATAATACATGAGAAAAAAATAATTTTGTTCATTGCCGTGGCCCACCCTGTAGTCTTTTGTCTGACTTTACTTTCTTGTAGAGAAGAAAAGCATTTTGAATTAGTAACTCATTTTTTTCTTTTCTGCTTCTAAACTAGATGCAGTATTTGGTTGCACAGAAGCGTAGACATTTCTATATACCCAAATTACATGTTTTACTTAAATGAATCTAACTTTGCTAAGAACATGAAAGATCTCAGGACAATTTTTCATTTATCTAAAAACGGAGAGGAAAGTATGTAGTAGAATTTTGAATAGTTCAAGAACTTGTTCTATTGTATCTTAAAAAAGGGCAAGAATCTCTAATCACCCTAAAGAGAAGAAAATACTCCCCAACAACCAGAAACAACTCAAAAAATGCCTAACATCAACACACATTGAGAATTCCTTGAAAATCATCATTTGAAAGCTTGTTCCCCCCACCGCAACCCACAATTCACTGAGTTTCCGATTCTACGAATATACGGGCATCCTTCTCTTGACTTCATTAGCCCCGGGCTGCCTTTGGCCATTGTTGACCAGGAAATGGTCCTGCAAAAAATAAACCCACCAAGGATTACGTCAACCGAATGTCAGTTTCCATTCTCTCCTGTCACTGTCCGCCTTTCATACAGCATAACACTTTTCAGGAATCAGGAATTAGGTTTCTAAGCACTTTGCCCGAACCCGGCGATGCCATCGTATTGTATAATTGTGACATGATATACGCTACCCTATCGTCTGTCCAGCCGTCTCCTCGTCCGGTCCCCCTCTGGGTGTCTGCATGTGCAAATACATTTTTAATTAATTCTAGAATCCTGAAGCATCGTATCGCATGGAGACTGTGAGAGTGGGAGACGAGTGTGGGAAGGGAGCAAATAAATGGTCATTTGCGTGCTAGTCTCCTTTTGGGGGCATCTCACAGGATAATAATTTCAAGTACTTATGTCCGGAAACAAAAACCAAAAAAAAAAATAAAACTGTCCTCTGATGGTTTGTTGCTGATCGCCACCATCAAGTCTCCCCTTGGGCGTATAAAATTCATTCAAAATGTGTGAGTGGGCGTGGGGTGTGTACGAGTATGTGCTTTTCAGCTGAAGACGCTGCCGTTTTTTATTTGAAAACTTTTGACCGTTAAAGAATGCCCTGGGATGCAATGACTGGGATATAATTGGCCAGGGGATGTTGGTGAGAGTTTGGAGGGGTTGAGGACTCTTCTTTTGTAAATACAGGACGACGTGCTTCTGCGTTTTATGGACGCAGTTTTACGTACAAGTTTAAATACTTAGTTCCGCTTTATACTTACGGCCAAAGAAACTTTATTATGGCAATTTGAAGTCGTGGTGGGCAATCTCTCAGGTACACACACAACCCAACCGCCCAGTCGTTCGGGAAGGAAGCTCTTTGAGGAGAAGAAATATCTTAGTCTGGTTAAGGGCAGCTTTCGAAAACTTAACTAATTACTAAATGCGTCTCAAGGGGTGGCGGGTGTGTGAGTTTGAAAGACAGAGTTTCGCATATAAATAGTTAAATTGTGAGAAACTTTGCGGCTGTCGTATAGACATGGTCCGGGGGGTAGCTTACACTGCGTTCATAGAGGACATCTAGTAGATGATTGAGTTTAAATAATTCTATATGTGTAAGTGCTGTAAAGACTTTAATTGCTAATAAATTGGATTTGCCACAGTTCGGGAAATACTAATGAGGGAAAGCCATAAATAGATCGTGATTCCTTATTTAACGAGGCGTGGGAATATTCGGCTCTGAATACGAGGACGTCCACGTCTAAGGTGGCGCACCCAAGTGTAGAAGAACCTCAACCAGCTTGACGTGCGCAATAAGCATCAGCTAGCAAAGGATCGTGCGGCAAAGGACCCACCGGACTGTAGGAGTAAAATAAGGGGCTTGGGAATAAGTTAATCTCATTCCTGCACAGCCTAACTAATCCGAAAAGCAAGGATCCCTTGATGATTCTTCGTCGCTCAAATGGAGAATATGAGTACAAATGCTCCCCGGGCGAGAGTATTTCAATCTCATCCTCCTGGTTCGAAGAGGAGAGTAAGACCGAATTTCCGGTATAAAGTACAAGTGATCGCAGAGGCAAAACAACTTGATCTTGATAACTGGAAGCAACGACTCAGGACCATCAAGGATGAAAAGCAGCATTAGCCCAGGCTGAGACAATTCACAGATCGCTGGCATGAGAAGTAATTGAGGGTGACGTGAAATAGGGGCCAATGGAATAAGGCCAAATTATTATTCGTTTTCAAAAGTGAAATTAGTCCAAATTCAGTTTGGCTTTAATTCAGAACGAAAACGAAACGAAGCCAATCTGGCATTATATCGATTTGGCGACGCGAAATTAACCTCTATGAAATTTGGTCTTATTTCCGTATTAAAATGGAAATAACATAAAATTATGATATAAAGGGAATAACGCAGCCAATTGTTAATTGTTTTTAATAAATAAATTTATTTGGTCCACGTTTTATTTTTTTTGTACTTTTCTGTTTAAAATTTAATAAATTTTATGCGCGGAAAGACGGACTTTTTTACCACATTTTTTTTGGGCAACTGTCTGCTATAGAGCAGACAAGGCGACGAGCTGTCATGTGATTTCTTTAACATCATTCTTGAGAAGATCGTGCAAAACTCACTGGCCAACACAAGAGGCACGATCTTCCAAAAGTCCGTTCAACTGCTAGCTTACGCGGATGACATTGACGTGATTGGGCGAACACAGCGAGCCGTCAATGATGCGTTTGCTGGCATTGAAACGGAAGCGACTGAAATGGGTCTGGCGGTAAACGAGGGCAAAACCAAGTATATGCTGTCATCAAGAGAGGACGCACAACATCGACGACTTGGCCAGAACGTCACCATAGGCAGCTATAACTTTGAGGTAATAAAGGACTTTGTCTACCTTGGCTCCGCGGTAAACAGTACAAACAACATCAGTACCGAGATCAAACGCAGAATAACTCTTGCCAACCGCTGTTTTTTTTTTGCTCAAAAGGCAATTGAGTAGTAGAGCCCTCTCTCGGAAGACCAAGCTGACTTTATATAAGACCTTGATCATCCCAGTCCTGCTTTACGGCGCAGAGGCATGGACAATATCCCAAGCGGATGAACAGTCTCTTGGTCTTTTCGAGAGAAAAGTTCTGCGCGCGATCTTTGGTCCTGTTTGCGTTGATGGCATTTGGAGGAGAAGATTCAACCACGAACTGTATGGGCTGTACAGTGACATGAGTCTAGCCAGGCGTCTACGGATCCAACGCCTAAGATGGGTAGGCCATGTAGAGCGTATGGACAACTTAGCTCCGGCCCGAAGAGTCTTCGACTCTGAGCCTGTGGGACAACGCAACAGAGGACGTCCACGAACAAGGTGGCGCACACAAGTCGAGGAGGACCTCGGCCGGCTTGGTGTGCAAAACTGGAGACAGCTGGCGAAAGATCGTGCTGGCTGGAGAGGCATGTTGAGTGAGGCCCAGGTCCACCTCGGACTGTAGCGCCCTAAGAAGAAGAAGAAATCTGCTATAGAGCAGTTTTTTTAAAGAAAACTTCTATATAAGTATTTTCTGTTTGTTTTTATGTACGGCTACACGTTCTTCTTAAGCTAAATTTCAATGCGTGAAAAGATGAACAATTCAAAAAGAATGGGGCCTATTTTTTATCTGTTCATTTTTTCGAGATTCTACTGTGTTTAAGAAATAAGCCAAAAGTTTGACACTGATAGGATTGGTCGACATGAAAATTCATCTAGGATGAGGAAATTGAAATTCGTTTTCACATCTATGCCGAAAATGGACGCAATTTATGACTTCAAAAATGTATGTCAGATGATCCCCAAAATAGCAATCGGTATTCTTTAATCGCTAGGCTGTCGGAACTTTGTCTATCCAAAATGACAGTAATCACAGAGTCACCTTAAATGCACCCTCTGACCACTGCAATTACCCCCGTAAATTACCACTGATCAAACATTAAAACCACACCAAAGGACACCCCGAACATGGTGAACGAAATTCGATTCCATATCGATTAAGCGTCAACCCCCTCCCTCCACACACAAACATACACACACACACGCAGAGAAGAGACAATTGAACAAAACGCTCAATTCGAACCGAGGAGTAATAACTTTTCCTGCATTAGGACAAATCATTGTTTCCCATTCAAATCTGAAATCGTTCATCATGGCGTCGTCGTCGTCGTCGTCGTCGTCGTCGTCGTTGTTGTCGTCTACACGGCAAGAGTGTCGGCGCTCGGTTGTCATTTCCCCAGTTACTAGACGCACACAAACACACACAGAGAGTGACAGTGAGAGAGAAGCGTACTTGCGAGGAACAAGAATCGATATGACACACAACTCTTGGACTTGTGGGAGCCACCCAATTGTTATCGAAAATGATATCACACGCAACGCAGCACAACACAACACACAATCACTATAATGTGTACATCAGTTGTCCTCAGTCGACGGTCGTCGTTGACGACAGAGGAGTAGTAGTAGGAGGAGGAGGAGGAGGACACAGAGGACTATGACTACGACGACGACGACGACGACGACGACGCCAACCCCTTTAACACTAGTTGTATTCCATGTCCCATCTCCATCTCCGTCTCCCGACCACCAGAAGCACTCACTCTTCACGACACGTTGACAACAACAACAGAAAAAAACAACTTCCATAGGAACAATAAAACTGAGAACAGAAAACGGGCCGAGGACCTAAGCAAATACAAATATCAGAGTATCCACAGAGTGGGGCGAGCTAGCTAGCTAGCTAGCAACGGCGAGTGCCAGTGCCAGTGCGAGTGCGAGTGCGAGTGCGAGTGTGCAGCTGTGGGGGGCTGAAAGGCCAATCATCCCCAAGTGTGTGTCGGGGAGCACCCTTGTGTTGCTGCTGCCTAGCCAAAGCCAGCCCCAGCAGTGTTTGCTCCCATGGGGTTGATTTGAGCATTTTCATAGATTACTTACACTACCCACATACTCGCACTCACGCTGCTGATGGGTGCGGGATTCGTTGCACAAACACAATCGTTGTGGGCCGGAGGACCCAACACTGGGTCGTTGGCATGTTTGAACGCCAGGCTGCACGTGTAACGTGTATCAATCGTGTCAACCGTGTGTGCATGTGAATGTGCGCAGCCCAGCCCACGGCTTCCATTTGGAGTTTTTGTGCCTTTTTGCTTAATTTTGCGTCCAACTATGTTCTGTGGTTGGTATTTATATAGGCTAAGGACTCGGTGAGTGACAAGTGCTACTGCCACCCTGAATGATGTACTCAAAGCTAATCCCCCTCCCCCTCTGTGTACACGGACGTCCGTGGTGTGTGGGACACAAGGATGATTCCCACTCATCCATCGTCGTGGCTGCCTGCCACACTGCGTTGCGATGGGCAATTAATTTATGACTGTGCGCGGGTCACACAAGCGAAACCGGAACGCATAATAATGGCCTATTCAAATGCAATCATTCGAGGTCCTTGGGGTTCAAAAATGCCCCGTAAATTCCCAAGTCAATGACAACCACACCCTCCCCGCAACTAAACCCAAGCTCACCCATCGTCCCACACCGCCGCCCATTCAGGGCTCGGTAATTTGCATTCCGAGGGAGTAATTAAAAGTTTCGGTCACGCCATATTCGTGTTGGCACCATCAATATTTGGCCGGAAGGATTCCGGGAAGGACGACTTGTAGGGTTTTTCTCGTGTGAGCCTCCCTCGTCATCTGCCTGTCTGCAGAGCCTCTCTAGACCATGTGTCTCATGTTGCATGTGACCGCCCGCAGACGAATGAATGGCCGCACTAGGTTTGTTTGACTTGTCGTCGAGGGCTGAAGCATCGACCACCAAGGGCTGGCATAGTTGCTGCTTGAGTTTCAATTGCACACCCATTTGCATGAAAATCACATTTCCTTTGTGTACAGCTGACAATCTCCAATGATTGTTTGGGTGTGGTGGGCGGCTCTGAGGAGAAAAAACAAAGAAAAGGATGCAGAAGCGAAGACACTTCAGGACGTAAGGACTCGAGTCTCTTGAGCAATCTCGATGGGCAGACGAGCCGGCAAGCTCGTGTTTCCATTTCGTCTGATGTTGAGTGTGTGTGCGTGAAATTTGAATGATTGGACATGCCTGGCGGGGTGGTTGGGTTGTGCTCGGTGGACACGGTGTCATGGAAAGCTTACATCAATCAATCAAAGTTCAAACAACTCACCCTTGACGCGGTGTGTGCGTGTGTTATTAATGGCGATCTTATCAATCACAGTGCGTGTCCTGGCATCGTATGTCGTTATGGATTCATGAAGCGAACGATTGACTTGGCTGGCCGGAGGTTCGAGTGGGGGGTTTTATGAAAAGAAACTAATGTTCAGCTAGGTTGGAGGTCCCTATTAAAGGCTTCAATTTAGGTGTTACCAAGAGGGGTTGGACATCTGGAAGATGTTTGAGGTAGATACCGGCATTTCAAATGAATATCGATTGTTGTCCACAATTTGTAAGTGGCAGAAAGATTGCAGGGGAACTACATGAGGAATCACATTTATCACAGGAAATGGGCTTAAAAATGAATTGTAGCTTGTATTTCTTTGACCTTGAAGTGTTTGTTTTCGGGCTATTCAGTTGGAAATTAGTGGGTTTTAAGAACAGGGAAACATTCTTTAGGAGCTAGGTAGACCTACATATTTAACCGTATACAACACTGTTTCAGATCAGTACTTCACATACCTTAGCAATTTTGGGCGAAAAATTTGTAGACACATAAATAGGCCATCTACAAAGCAGAACTGTGGTGATGAAGACCTTGAATGATCTAGCTTGATCCTTGACATCCTTTGATCCTTTATTCTTACTTACTTTATCCTTTAGTTTTACTACACAGGATGACGTCACGCACGGCTTAGGCCTTTGATGACAATGAAACAAATCGGTAAAAAATGTTTGGTTTGATGTCAGAAATAATCGTTGTTATTGAACGAAGCAGATTCTAGCGCGCCTGTTCTTTTGTCATGACCTAAGATCATAGCATCAGTTTTCATAGCATTCCCTTTCAATTCCAACATGACTCATTGATCTTTGGAAAATCCTTCATTTGTTATGTTGTTAAAAAAATGTATATTCCTTTCAATTCGACGATCAGTCGAACTCGATGACCAGTTCTAGTAGCCGTTGGGGGATATATTATTCTCTGAAAATGCTTGAGCAGAATCTACATCATGGTATGCACTACGTGGCATGTGATGGATCCACATGTCGTCGTTGTCCATATCATTTAGATCGAACCACAAAAAGTAGCCTAACACCGATCTGTTGCGCTCACCAGGACTGACTCAGGCGCACGGTTGTGGCGAGAAATCCAAGTAATACGCGGAAAGATTGCCGAACGGGGCACTAGTTGTGAAAAAAATTGGTGATTTGCCCACCTTGTGTTACGCTATAACCGTTCATGGTTATTCGCCATTCACATCCAAACAATTCACAACAAATTTGACAGATGTTGATTTAACAAGATGGCCACTGTAAACAAGAAAAATTCGAGAGCCCTCTTAAAAGTAGCGTCAGACTCCCTGAAAGAGAATCTATCAGAAAAGTTACTGGCGCTCTGTTTTTTTTTAAAACTTCGGTAAACTTCAACTGCTGAATTCGATACAATTTTTGGGCAGACGCTGGTAGTTACGATGATGACTGTCTCGATTCTTGTGCAAAGCGGACTCCTCCCCGCGTGGAGACACACTCTCCCGCTGTCACTGCTGTCAAGAGAAATACAAACAGTTGAACAGACTGTGACAGCCACTCCTACGCCATGAGAGGCGGAATTGCACTAATGTTGGCATTCAAAGAAAGCTGAAATGCACATTTGACAAAAAAGGAAATGGAAGGAATACTTAAAATAAAGAACACTCACGCGGGTGGAGCGGAATGTCGATGTTATATCACACATGCACATATCCACCTTCCAGCTGTATCCAAGGCGACACGGCTCTTTCTCTGTAGACGACATCCATTTCAACTCAAAAACGTTCTCTCAAACACCGTGCATATTTGATAACACACGGTAGTGTGCTTGAAAAATGCATCTCCATCCGGTGTGTCTATGTAACCGAATGGGTGTGACAAAGAATAATCCACTGATCCACCGCATGATTTATTCAGTCCGGCAAAGCTCTGAATCTTGCATTCACACGCCCACCCGTTCCCCATCATCTATGCACATAATTTATTTTTATGAAATAAGAAACTGAATTATGCGGTGGCTTACGAAATGGCATAAAACATGCCAGCAACTTTTGTATCTGGCCAGAGGTAGAATCCGGCCATAGCGGTGAATGCAAACATTTTATTTTAATAATGCACTTCCCCTGTACTCGTATGCCCGCCATGAGGCAACGTGTGTGCATGTCCTGGAGCCCGCCCCGGTGTCAACGTCAAAGCCAAAGCTTGTCATTTCCTGCCACTAGACACCTCATCAATTCATCAGTCAGCCACCCTGCACGGGATCGAGAACGAGACGCTGTGGCAGCAGCGACTGTGGTTGGTGCGGTGAAAGGTTTCATTTCCGTTCGACTGTTTCACCTGCATGCGGGAATGGCGATGCAAACACCGGAACTACAGAACTAAACTCAGCCACATTTGAAAAATCATCCTCCCCTCACACACACACGCACACGGGAGAAGAGAAAGAATTTTTCCTTTTTTTCTCTGAGTCCTCCTCTCGCCACCGAATCGCTTTTCTTTGAGACATTGTGTCCTTAATGTCGACGTTAATGCGCAGCATGAAGCCATGGGGCCAGGATATGCTTATGAAGGCGATGTGAAGAAACGTGGTCTTTTTTCGACATCGCTTCGGAGGCGAGAGAAAGAGGACAAAGGACACTCGGATTTCCATGCGCGCCTTGGATTATGTGGCAGTGGCAGATGATCTCCTTGCAGTGTGGAACGTGTTTCCTGGTGACGTCTGAGTGATGGGATGCTTGGATTGGGGCACACTCATTCGCACGTGTGTTTCCAGGTGAAGTGTTTCTGTGACAGGTGCCGAGTGTGGAGGTGTGTGCCACCTAACACCACGACAAGTCAGTCCAGGGCTCTTCTATTAGATTAAAGTGAAACGGATATCAAATCACGGATGAGCTCACAAATTGCACTCTTGAGTGTGTGCAGACTAAGGCGCGCCGAGCCATCGTCGGCCTGACAGCCCATGTGGAAATGTCTGCTCACTGCCTCGCCGTTTCATGTGTGCGAATGTGTTCCACGAAGATAAATTGTCGGATTAATTGGTGAGCAGTTTTGGATTATGCGTGTAAAAGCGGTCGCTGGGGCTAAACTAAAAGAGCTGAATAGTTTAAACATGCCTTACGGTGGCTTATGAGTGGCGCAATCTATAGAAGGCCAAATGAAAGGCGTGGAGACTGAAGTATGAAGTGGAAACGCTCTGCATGCACCGATGGTCACACACACTTTCGGCCTAGAAGCGGTGAAATGGGGACAGCGAAAAAGGAGAGGTAAATGAAAGTTTTTAGTTTTGAGTTTGGCTGGGATATGGAAACAACCACAGGGTGATGTGATTGAGAAATATGTAGGGACACAAATCAAAGGACTTCTGCCAGTGGGAAATGAAAATTAGAAATTTAGTGCATTCTTAGACAGGGAGCCGTTTGCTGTCAGTGAGACAGAAGCGGCTTAAATGGGTCTGACGGAATACGAGGACAAAACGAAGTATATGTTGCCATCCAAAAAGGAAGCACTACGTCAACGACCTGGACAGAACGTCGCAATGGACAGGATTAACTTAAAGAAAGTCGGGAATCTTATCTACCTCAGTCCCATAGAAAACAGAACAACATCAGTACAGAGAACAAACGCAGAATAACTCTTGCCATTCGCTCTTTCTTTGGGTTCAAGAGGCTATTAATTAATAGATCCCTCTCACAAAGGACCAAGTTGACTTTATACAAGATTTTGATTGTCTTAGCCTTGCTCTATGAGGCATAGATAATGTCCAAAGCGGGTGAAGAAGCTTTTGGTATTTTCTAGAGAAAAGTTCGGCATGGGATTTTTGGTCCTGTTTGCGACTGAACAAAAAAATTCTACTAAGAAGTGTACCGCAATACGGACTGTACAGCGACATGAGAGTCAGTGAGGCGTCGGCTGATTGCACGTTTACAGTACCTGGCTCATGTAGAACACACAGATAATCTAGATTCGGCCTAAAGAACCTTCAACTCGATGTTCTTTTTCTCTCGCCTCTGAAGCGACATTTCCAGTTACATCGCAATTTGATGTTATTTCCCTTTTGATATGGAAAGATGAGCAAATTTCGTTGAACGTTACTTTACTCCTTCAAATCGACAAAATCGTTTAGTTTTTGAAAACGTGAAAAGTTGATTAGCAAAACTGCCGTAATTAGTACGATGAGCAACCTCAGACAATACGAGAGCTCCCAATGCACCCTGAAAATGCACTGTTTGATTCGGTTTATGGTCTGGCGGAATCATTGGCCTGTATTATTTCAATGATGACTATGAGAACAACGTTGCCGTCAAGGCGCCCGCCTGTCAATCAAAGATTTCGTAATTTTTTGTCCAAAATGCACGAGCTCAACCCGGTTGACATGTCGTTCCTGTAAGACGACGCTACGTGCGTCTTATACACTTTTGCAATTTTGCTGATTTATTCGAGAATTAAAAACCAAGCGCTTAAAAATTAACCCTTCACAAGCAAATTATTCTATCATATTAACTTTGGACATTATTTTGTGTTCATGAACCCAAGTCTGAGTAATGCATTTCGTTTGAATGCCTTCTTCTTGTTCTTGGATGACAAAAGTCTCAACGAACAAAGTTTCTTCTGCTTTCCTCGAAGGAAACTTCATGCATGTAGTCCCAATTTTTTACACAATTTCTTCCGTCAGTTATCCTGATAACATTGCAATATCATCAGCCTTGTATTCTTCTGTGTCTTTAAAAGGAATCAATGCCCATTCTAGAGGAAACGATAGCAAATCATTTTCGGTGCCGAAATTAAGTACAAACAAGTGTCATTTCCGTGATTTGTCTCTTTACACGGTGAGAACTAGTTCATTTTAGGAATAGTACACATTTTTGCCTCAACGGGTATGTAAACAAACAAAAATTGTCGCATTTGGAGTTAAGATAAGCCATAAGAGGCTCATAAAATGTCCGCATTGTATAATCTCAGCGTATTAAGCGAAAGATTTATCGGCCTTTGATATGACTAACCTGCTGCATTGAAGCTTCTTGTCTAATCACCTTCTTAACGACTGCCTAAGTGCTTAGTCTTATTTATCTGCAGATTTACACTTCTAACACTTCTGTGTGGTTTCGATTCCACAGTGATAAAGAGAATGGCTTTTGACTTCTGGTGGTTGAAATACTCTCTTCGCATTATCGCTGGATCAAATCGAAGTCAATCTTTCGACCTGAACTGTACGTTATCACAAAACAGCTGTGTATGCAGTTACATGATGGAGACAACCTTTGAGATCACTTGTGGGAATGTTGAACAGATGATTGTTGGATACCATTTTTAACTTTAAACGTTTCAGTAGAAGTCAAATCTTTTAAAAACGAGCCATCTATGGGTTAGCATTCTTCTTCTTCTTAGCCTGTCGCTAAAGCCCGGGCTAAAAAAAACAGCTGGAAGTTTTGTTAGCTGTCTCCAGTTGCGCACATCAAGTTGGATGATGTTCTTTTTGTGTGTTCTTCTTGTGGCAACGCAACATTCCCACAGACTCAGAGTCGAAGATTTTTTTAGACCGGTGCTTATGCTTCTATCTTCAGACACTTGATAAGACTCATGCCGTTGTACATCCTGTACAATTCGTGGTCGACTCTTCATTCCCAAATGTCATCAATGCAATTAGGACCAGAAATCAGGTGCAGGACTACACTGTCCGGGCTAGCGAGTGTCCGCACTAGCAACGCTGTTCAGTACTTGAATGTTTTCCATGCATTTACGCAGTTGAGCCGTACTGTGATAATCAAAACTCATTCGTGAGAGGGTGTCTTTTCTGGAAGCCAATGCGACAGCGTTTTGCTTTGCACTCGTTTACCGCCAGACCCATTTAAGCCGTTTTTGCTTCAGTACCACTAAACGTCTCATTGACGGCTTGCTGTGTTCGATCAATCACTTACATGTCATATGCGTATGATAGCACGGACTTTTAGAAGATAGTGCCTCCGGTTTTGACCAGTAAATCACTGGCCCCATCTTCTTAAGAATTATGCTGAAAAAATCACATGGCAGCGCGTCGCCTTGCCTAGAACTTCTTTTGACATTAAAGATCACTGCTTGTTCGTCACCAACCTTGATCGAACAGCAAATCATCGTCTTCCTACACAGCCTGGCAGAAATGTCGAAACTTAATATGGTGATGTATATCTCCTCTCTATCCACGCTGTTATTTGCCGTGTTGATATCGACGAATAGCTGTTGGATGTCGATCTGCAGTTCTTGGGTTTTTCCAGGAGTTGACGTTGTGTGAAGATCTGGTCTGTTGTGGACTGGTCAAAAACCCCACTGATAAGGACCTATCAGATTGTTGACGAACGCAAAACAGTTTGTCGATAAGAGTTGCCTCGAAATGCTTCAGACATTAACACGAACAGTTTTTAGGCGTTCACACAAGACGACAGAGAATATCTTGTACGCGATGTTAAGGCGTCATAATTAGCGTCGTCAAAGGGGTCTTTTGTGAATTAAGAACTTCTAGAATATTTCCATGAATTAGAAATACCAAAGAATACCACTTCATTCTACTTCACATTAAATGACGAAAGCAATAAACAAATCCCTACTCACCAAGTAGATTGCGTACAACGAACTTTGAACTTTAACACACTATCAACAGAACCTCAAAACTTTTTACCAATCACTCATGAAATTTTAGCGTCTAATCCCCGTCAGATTAAAGCATCTCAAAATAAACAAACCATCAACGGCGATAAGACATTTGAGAGGTCATTGAAATGTGGAGCAACATCGAAATTGAAACCGTATCTGAAATCACCACAAATCCCGAATGTCTATGTAAATGCAAATCAATATCCCCTTTATGAGCTTACCTAGAGAAATTGCACAACTTCCCTGCACATGTATCCGCTCCAGGTCAACGTGTATCCACAGCAAATGTAATCCTTGTTTACGGAGCGCACGCACACGGACACGCACACGAGCACCGATGCCTCAGAGAGTATCTGCACCCGCCGTTTGTTTGTCGGTTGATATTTATTTGTTTGCGAATATTATCACAGATAGATTTGCTGCAACTTATCCTAAGGATTCACTTCTCAACTGAATTCACTTCGAGCACCACACACTGACCCGGGCTTCCTCAAGCATTTTTCATTCAATATTTTCCTTTGTTTCAATTTTTTATTTCCCTGTAATGGATTTGAACAAAATTTTAACACTATCGCGATAACATTTGACAGCCCCACAGACACGTATTGGGTGTGCTATTGTTCGATGGCCATGTGACCGACTGACGGAGGAACCTTCCTCACTGATATGCCAAGATGATGGCACCCCCGAGGAACGTGAACAAATCACCACCGGTCTGCGATATGCTTTGCGGTTGCATCACTGGCTGGCAAAATCAAACCAAAAATAAACTTATTCCGTTGAGCAATCGAACACAATCACATCCGATAGGTTTCCTTATCTCGCTCACCGCCCGACAGATACACGTTTTGTGTGATGTTAGAGATTTAAACTGCTGTTTCCTTATCACCAACCCTCGTCGAACCTCGAAGGGAGGAACGAACACAAGGAGAGGAAAAACAAATTCCGACAGCTGACTGCAGCGAATTTCTGTACAACTTCCTGCTCCGTAAGGGAGGAGCGTTCTGTTAGGCACTTCTAAGCAAAAGATAACCTTTCTGGGTTTTTCGGTGAGATTTTCTTTTTTTTTTTTGTGTGTGCTTTCTAATGTTTCCCTCCAATTTGTCGTCGAGTGGATCCGGGGTGATTGGGGAGCGAGAACCGACGACAATTCTACAAGAACCGCGCGAAATAAAAATGTGAACGCCGAGCGATAACGAATTTCGCTGTATGCTCGTGGGCATACGAGTGTAACAACACTGTGCCCTGCTGGATGAGTATCTGTGCTTAGATGACAACCAAAAAAACGTCACGCAAAACAATTTGTCGATAAGAGTTGCCTCGAAAGAAGTAAGTAACGTATTAGTGTGTGGTTACTCACTCTGGAGGTCTGTTGTTAACCTGGTCGCTGACGAGCAACCATTGCAGTGAGTCACATCCACAGCCGATGGAGTGGGCCCGCACGTTCCGCAAACTCTCATTGTCGGCAACGTTTCGAGTGAATTGAGCGCATGTCATCGTTGTCGAGATGTTACCCATCTGATGGATCGACAAAGATGTCGTCTTTATGACCACGGAATTGCATGTCGGGCTAATGATGATATCATTGTTTGTCTTGAATCCCCAACGAGCGGTTGAATCAGATGAGAAAGTATCTTTGTATTTAAGAGAGTTCATTCATTACCTGAACCAGTCAGAAAAAAAAACGTACATATGACCGCACAGACTTGGTGACGGGGAAGATGTGAGGGTCAAACCGGATCCGTGGTCAGTCACAAAGCATCTTCTTTGGCATTTGAATGAATCGTCGGAATTGAATCGGACACTGGAATGTTGTTTGATTTGAAATTAGTACAGTTCAAATTATGAAGAGGAGAATTTGACAACTGAGAGAACTGTTGCCACCGTATTGAGTCCTAAATTGTGAACTTTTTCTAAGAATCGCTCCATTGTGCTTGAAATACTGAGATCATCTAGGTCGGATTCATTTCTTAGCAGAATCATTGTAAAGTTAAAAGATCATTCAACGTAGTCTACAGGTTATGACTGTTTACACAGACGATTGGGTTAGAATGTAAGTGCTAGTTAATCCGTTGTGAGGTTGGACTCCTTCGCGAAGATGTGTTTGAATAAAATTAGATTAAAAATAAGTAGACTCTGAATAACACGTCAAGGATAAAAGGTTTCACTATCCTAGAAGTTAGAGAAATAATACTTTTCTCTTTAGATATATCAGGAAATAATTGTCATTTCCTAAATCTAGAACTAACTGAAAATGACTTGTGTGAACATTAACAGTAATAATGCTTGGATCTAGAAGGCGTAGATAACATCTGTACGCCATTCACTTTCAAGTTCATACGTGAGTCAGAACAATAAAATGTAACTTTAAACCTTTTTTCTTGGAGATTATTCTGGGTGCTGATATTATTTGACTAGATTTTAGACAACCTCTATAGAACAAGTCTTGATTACACGCAATTGAACCAAAAGAAGCGACAAAAAGTTGAAAAAAAGTATTTATTTCGTTTTGACAGCGGTGTTCACAAAGTTCCAAATTAAATTTCCGGGAAAAGAAAGAATTTTTAATTCATGTCGAAAAACCATTCTATCCACAGAAAGTATACAATTTGGTTTATTGGTGTGTCATTGGAAACTTATCCGAAAAAGAGAAGGGTGTAACCGTCGCCATTAATTCTCAGCGCTATAGCCGAATGTAGAGGGCGACATGACGTAGTTAGCAAATGCGTAGACTCCTACGCATAAGGTCGAAGTTTAATTCTGGGAAAAACACCTTTCACACTTTCACGAATCCACTTCTTTGGAGTCGTTGACAGCGCTTAAGAATATAACTGCTTCTCATCTTCATCGTTCGGAGTCGGCATTTAACTGTAAGTCCCCTTCACTTGAGAGGGCCAGTAGCCAGTGTTGCCAGTATTTATAAGTAAAATTTACCACACTGGGGAAGAAAAATTACCATCTCACTGAAAATTTACCACTTCTAAAAAAACTGTGAGCAGTGAGGCATCATTTTTTCGCAAATTCTGAATATGCTCCGCTAAGAAAAATGTTAAATTTATTTCACCTTATTTCATTGTTGTATCTTTTAGGCAATTCAATGTTGACACTAGAGAAGGTATTGGACTGCATTTGTATTCTTTTACGTTCGCTTATTCCACCGTGCTTCAGTATTTCTACTGCTTCTTAGCTCTTCAGCTCGCTTTTTTGTGGCATAGATTTCAGCCATCCTTTCAACTCAGGTTATTCAAACCTTAGATTTGTTAAAGAACACAAACAAACGGAAGGATATTTGTTTCAAAAGAAATTTATCCTTTTTTGTAGGAAAATACCTTTTTACCAAATGTGTGGAATGGGATTTGGAATTTCCCACGAAAAGTTAAATTTACCAAAAACTGGCAGCACTGGCAGTAGCACGCACAACTGGAGTGGTTGTTGTAGAATCTATGTCCACATGCTATGTATGTCCATGCTAGCCCTATGTCTGTGCATTTCTCGATTCGAGTGTGCTTTCGATAACACTGGCGATCAGTAGAAAGGGTATCGAAAAATCTACCAACGAAAGGGTTTGGTCCATACTGGAAAGTATCTCTTTTGGAGGAGTGTAGGTTTCTGTAACCGCGGCAAAGTGGTGCCCACAAGGGGGTTATCGACAAACTGTTACCAGATCTTCAAAGATCCGCCTACATCAACATAGGTTTTGCTGATGACCTGGCGATTGTTATCAGGAGTAAGCACGACATGACAGTATGTAGTGTAATTCAAAGTAGTGCACTTTGCACAAGTCGTAGAATGGTGTAGCACAGAAGGATTATCGATCAATCACTGTAACCTTGAACCTATAATAATCGGCAACACCACACTAGTATATTCTACCGAGGTGAAATATCTTGGAGTAATCCTGCACAGACGGCGTGGTACTAGAGCACTGTTGGCCAGCAGACGACCCATAATCACATGCGCGGCTACAGTTTGTTGGCCTAAAACCTTTCAACAGACAACGGCAAATAAATTGGAAAAACTACAGAGGGTTGACTGTCTTGGCATAACAGGTGCCATGCACCCCACAACAGCTCTAGAAGCTATCGTCACCCTAAAACCCTTACCCATCTTCGTTTTGAAGATAGCTGCCAGGAAGCCATAAAACTGCAGTTAGAATTCAAACCAGTTCAAAATTAGGTTACTCACCATGCCTATGTTCTGAACAATGCCGGACATTATGTTCAGGCAGCATTTATTTTGCAGGCTATTTGATGTTGAAAAATTGGACCGTAAAGGCGGGTCCAATGATGGTCCAACACTAGGTCCCAGAAGTCTAGTATGGTACACAGACGGGTCGAAAATGGATTCTGAAATTCGATTTGGAGTCTTTGGACCCAACACTAAGACCTCTGTGGCTATGGAGTCCTATGAAATCCAAGCCATTGAGATCTGCGTACAAGGGTATCAATGGTGGTTCGGATAGCCAGGCAGAGCTTAAGGCTTTATCGTCCAACTTAATGTTGCTACATGCACTGCAATCTCCGCCAAACACAACAAAATTAAACTTGGTTGGGTTCCTGAACATAAAGGGATTGCAGGCAACGAATCTGCAGTTGGTCAGGTCCTAAAACGAATTGTAGTGTCAATTGGACAACAGCTACTGCATATTAACGAATGGGAAAATAAACTTCGCCTTAACCATTAGACCAATGAGCCGGCTCTTGGGCTATCCAAACGATTAATCAGACAGTATTCCTATAAGGAAATCCTTTGTCCAGACAAGGAAAGTATAAGAAAGCTAACAAGGTGGCCACTGCGGCTTGAAATATCACCTTAACAAAATGAACCTGTGTGATTGAAACATCCGTACACAATTTATGTGAATGTCCGATACTACACTGCTTAAGGACATGTATTTGCCGTAGGGAAAAACTTACTTCAAATAGCGATCCAATACGTCTTGAATTGATATACTATTTTTTCCTCTCACTTACTAAATTTATCAAAACAGTCCACTCTTCCAACTATCTTTTGAAAAAATTCTGAGTCTATGATATCTTTTCAAAAGGAGATCCTCATGATAAAGTCACGTATCTCTCCCAATGGCGGTGCCAGTAAATCGAAGATATTCTTAAAGCACAGGGTGACTTATTCTCCGAAATCCCCTTTTCCTCGGTGTCTCGATAATACATTCATTAACATGCTTTCTAGTGGCGAACATTTTTAACTCGTTGAAAATATAATTAGAAATTTGTTAAGCTTAGGTAAAATATTTTTGGAATTGACTCGAGGCAAGATTGTCACACTGATGAAGGTTTATTTCGAATGTAGGCACGTATCTAAGTTGTGACGCAACCGCAATGGATGATAAACTTCTTTGAAACAAGAGATTAAATCGGCTTAGTCACAATCACGTATGTAACTTTAAGCATTTGGAAACTATTTTTAGCTCTAGAGGGGATTTTAGAAATTTTGTAATTTCTTTTACTGCATGGATCAGCATTTTTTCATTCATTTTGTTGGCTTAGCTTAATTGGTGGTTTAAAAGAGTTTAAGATTTTATTTGGAAGTGGGAATTTATGGTAGTTTTACTACCAGCATTCTTCTATTTTGGATAGTTTGTATAAACCTGCAGTCCGGAATCGATCTACGGTCCGGAATGGATCTATAGTCCGGGATGCACCTATAATCCGGGATGAACCTACAGCTCTGGATGGACCTACAGTCCGGGATAAGCCTACAATCCAGGATGGATCTAAAGTTCAGGTTGGATTTACGGGCCGGGATGCATCTACAGTCCGAGATGGACCTACACTCCGGGATGCATCTACAGTCCGAGATGGACATACACTCCGTGATGAACCTATAGTCCGGGATGGACCTACACCTCAGGATGGACCCACAGCTCTAGATGGACCCACAGTCCGGGAGAGATCTTCAGTCCGGGACGGACCTACAGTCCGGAATACAAGCCTCTCCAATCAGCAAGATAGTCTCCAATTACACACATCAAGTTTGTTAAGAGTCAGAGTCGAAGATTCTTCTAGCTGGAGCAAAGTTAAGCCTGCTTAGGCGTTGGTTCTGCAATTTGCTTAGCTAGACTCAAATCGCTGTGCATCCCGCTTAGCTTGTGGTTAAAACTTCTCGTCCAATCGAAATTAAACGCAAACAGGATCAAAGATCGCACGCCAAACTTTTCTCTACAACGCCCAAGGGCTTTTTCATGCGATCTTGATATTGACCTGCCCCTGAACAGAACAAGGCCAAGTTGATCTTTTGATAAAAGGTTCTTTTACCTTTTTGAATCCAAAGAAACAGGGAATGTCCAGAATTATTGTTACTGACAGTACAACTTGAAAATGTATGAAATTTGATTTGCCATCTTAAACCTATTTCCTGCCTTTAACCCAAATGCCTGAATTCAATCACACTTTGTTCAATGGCCACTTTAAGCTGCCGACTATCTCTCAACACTCACCTCATGGAATGTGAATCCGACGAACTCACCAGCTGTGCGACAAACTCTCCACTGCACCCCGACGGAGAGAAACCTAGCATTCGAGTCGCTACAGTAAGACTCTTAACAACGCTCCACTCCTACAAATTGCTCCAATCGTAGCTGATCCAAAGGAACTACATGCCTTATTGCTAAACAAATCTATCAGTCTATGAACAGGAAACGGTAACTCTGCTTAAGTGCAATGTGAAGTTCGGAAATAAGAGCCCTGATAGGTGTCATTACAAAAAACTACATCATTGGAAGAAAGGCCAATAGATTGAGTCTTCCTGCCAACGAATTCTGACACAGCTGCAGACATGAAGAGGAGGAGGAAACAATCTCTCACATTTTCTACTGATGTAGTCGTTCCTCATTCCACCAGGGAGCACATTCTATAAGTTTCGAACACATTATGATATTAAGCCTCTGAATGGGCCTACATTTATGTTGAGCATTAAGTGGATCTGTGTTTTTACAAATTAAATTTTTGACCAGATCGATTCGTGGACAGACCTTACTTCCAAAGGAAACCTGCTCTTAGACATTCATATTCAAAGCCTAAAGTCTACTGGCCACCAACAGAGTTCAAAATATCTGGACATCATCAGCACACTTTCTCACATGCTCACCTTGCGAATTCTTTGTACAAAAATGCCAATATTTTGGGTCAAAAACCGCGTGATACTTGACGTAATTGCCTTCAAAATGAGCATCCCACCTCCGAGCTCATGCTATTTTCCAAACATCTGACTCACCCCCACACGAAGACCGAAGACCGCTCGTCTTCACACTGTGTAATTGAATTTTTTCAAAACACTTAAAGTGTTGTTGTCGCCCGAATACCATACTCCTCCGTCCGTCCAATTCGAAACACACTCAATAACCCACAGACCCAAAAAGAAATGCAAAAAAAAAAAAACAAGTCAATGACACAAGCGTATTCTCGAGAACAACATCACTTCGAAATTCCAATTCCAATTCCGATTCCGATTCCATTATTTTTTCCTTCCTACGGAATCTCAAAAATTGAGTTCAAGATCCATGCTGGTGACCTTCTCTCATCGGGCGCCACACCTCCCTACCGCTCGTCCACATTTGGGGGCAACCTCAAGACAAGCCGTTCGTCGATTTCGAAATTAAACAAAAATTTTGAAATTCCATGGCAAAAGAGACACTAAGCCACCAACAATCAGTCTTTTGGACTTTTGGGGTATAGCCTCTTGCCGTCAAATCTAACAGATACAAAAAAGAAATGTGGAAAACTTCCTTTCTCTCTCACTCTCTCGTGGGTTTGCTCTCCGATGTTGGTGTGTATATTTTGTTTAGCTGTTCTCAATCCATTTATCATTTGCAGTACACACACAGGGAGCAGTGGAGAACACAGAGCTCGGTATGAGTATCTGAGTACTTTAGGCCTGTTATCACCCCAACAGAAGACTCGTTCTTTTTTCGATTCTACTCTCGAGTGCGAAGTTTTCACCTATTCGCTCGGAAAGGGGACCTATGATCTGTCCACACTCTCGCCCTACCCCACCATTTGATTGCGGGCATGTGGAAATTGGAAAAAACATCAAAATCCATTATGCTATGCTTTTCGCCAGCCGACACCGTCAGAAAACAGCGCCTTCTTGTCAAGAAAGTGAAGCCAGGCAACCTCTCTCGTGTTCATTCATATTGCCGTGCGCCACGCTCGTTCTTCTGTCTTCGATCTCTCTTCGAGGCTGGCGCTGGCAATTGGAAAATAGTTCGGTATACCTGCACTTGGGAACGGAGGAAAGTTTTTTTCCCGATTTGTTTTCCCAGCATGAGCGAAAATACACAAACAAAAAGAAAATAAAACAGGGCAACCCAACAATAGCACACATGTTAACGAGAGTCCACCGAGTCTCAGTCCTCCCAAAACGGCGACCACGGCCATTTCCAATGAAAAGCTTTTTTCGAAAATATTTTTTTCGAAAAACCCCGTGTGTACTCGAACTTTTTTATTTTCCTTCTTTTTTTTGAGAAATTTTTCTCGATTTTCTTTTTCACACACAGAATAAGTTTCGTTTTTTTCAGATATTTGTGAACGTGTGTGTGTGTGGGAATTTTCATTCGAATTTGATTTTCCCTGCTGTATACCTTTTCACTGTGAAATTTTCTTTGCCTTCATCAAAGCAAATATTTTCCGAACCACACTGATTTTGAGATTTGTATCCCTTCTTTTTCGGATTCTGCTTCCACGGAGGAATTTGAAAAACCACTTGAAAAAACCCTCGTTTTTTAACTTTTTTGATGTTGACGGTAAAAGGGATTTGGCCCGAGAATCAACCACCAACTCTGTGGTTGCTCATACTACACACAATTTTCGATACACTGCCACTCGCACGACACCATAGACAAAAAAAGAAAAACACTGCCGCCCGAATTTTGAAAAATTGGGAACAGGAAAAAGTGAAACAGTTCTTCCTTTGTACAGTGGATCTTTTTTCCGAATTTATTTTCGCACCTCGAAAACGACCCGTTTCAGCCCTAAAAATTTCGTTTGTTTTTTTCAATTGAAAATTGTTTTGGGTTTTCACTTTCCCTGGAACGAGGAGTATTTTGGTTATTTTCTGTTGTGTTGTTTTTTTTTTTTTTTTTTTGTTAAATATTTTGGAAAAAAGAGACTACTTCACTCCGCGGGCCAGTTGCCGTTGTGGCGTCAGAGGAGAATTTGTGTTTGCGGGGCCCGAGCGTTCGAGACGACGACGATGTACCCAGAGAGACAGTGTGTGTGCACCACACAATATGGCGTCTTCCAATCTGAGCGAGAAAAGCAATAAAATTAATCGAGAGAGGGAGAGAGAGTAGAAAATTTAATTTTCCAGTGTCGAAATATTTTTGTGTACTCGTATATTTTCGTGAAAAGCTTCGAGTGTATCTATTGAAATGGTCCAAGCACCCTCCTTCCCGGTTCAGAAAGTCACGGTGTGGTTGACTTTTTCGACTACCCCTACATTGGCGGGGGTTGTGTGATTTGTGTGGGGAACTTTGATAGAGCGTGGAACGTAAACCGATGGGGAGCAAGTGAAGGAAAAAATGGGGGGAAAACTTGAACTTGTTTGATGTGGAACTCACCCACAGGAATACATGAATATGGGACAAGTTGACGGGGCAGAGAGCGACGACAACGGTGATTATCATAAAAGCTCTCATTTCAACCAGATGGGAAGGCACTCACCTGCTTATGCAAATGCCAACGAGAGAGAAACAGGAACTGCACTTTCTGTTTTTACTTGTGCAACTGTGAGAATCCTCCTGGCAAATGTTGTAAGAGTTTTAAATGACCATCCGGTAAGTGGTTACCACAGGTTTATGCGACAGCATTTCTCTGCAGAACCTGGGAAAAAACTTGGAATCCAAGAGTAAGACTAGAACTTGCTTTTAAATTAAGGCCAAGTCCTAGCTTGTAGCTGAAACTGTTTTTTTTAGCCCTTTGGAGTTTTCAAGGCGTTAGGGTAGGGCGTAGTACGACGTTCACTTGAATTTTTTTCAGAACATTTACAATTGAGAAGGGAATAATTGCACTTGGCACCGACTGTGAGGAAGGCGATAAGAGAAGTGGACGTATTTTGCGGACTTTATTAACTGTACGATGAATTGAATTGAGAATTTCTCAAATGGTTGGCTTCATTTCATTTGGCCCTATATACGTCATCTCTACCGGCTCGGCCACATCGAGTGCATGGACACCGATATTCTGTCTAAGGAGACTTCGAATCCGAGTCTCCTAGTTGAGGCAGAGGAATACCGAGCCGCCGGTATAAAAATCAATTCTTCGCGAGTTCAAGACAGCCCGCCAATTGAAAGCAGAGCGTTAGGCACTGTGAATGAGGTACTTCTTCAAGCTTATATTCTCCCATGGTAGCTGGTCTAATATGTAAGTAAATTGAATGCAGTTCATTAACTGAAGGACGACCAAATATTCAGATATTTTGGTTTACTGTACTGTAGACTATTTAGAAACTATTAAGGTCTGTAGACTTAGCTTATCGTGCTAAGTGCTGCCTTACTATTTCACCCGATAGACAAGAAAGGCCCATCAGTCTTTTTTAATATTTTTTTTATATTTTACACGTGCGGAAGGGCTTACGAATGCCTATTAGTGTCTGACACAGCACGGGCCGAAGGTACATATAGGGTGAGAAAGGGAGAGGTGGGATTGGTGCAGATACATGTAAATATCTGTGGATTGTAGTCCGTGGAAAATATTGTGGTAGAACATTTTGTGAAGAACATTTTGTATTCATAAAAGGGAGGAATGCAATTGAATATTTCACTTGGAATGTTCAAGTTGTTGAAATAGCGGTAAAACTGTGACAATGAAAACGAATCGGTGTTCAAGCGCTCGTATTCTTGCCTCCTATAAGTTTTAGAGCTCGCTTTTGAATTACAATCAAAATTATAACGACCTTCAAGGGACCGACGAATTTGGTCGTTATAACCGATGTCGTTATAAGCGATTTTGACTGTATATTTATCAATTGCATAGAGGTTTAAGGGGCACTGACATGTGGTTATACTCTGGCTTGTGGTGGATAAAGGCCTTTTAAATTGAGCTAAATCGTATGAGGTGAAATGCATTATTTGAGGATATGCATTTTGCGACCTCAAATATGTAACCATTCCAGCTAATTGTTGAAATTCTCCAAATACCAAGGATAGCTTCATCGACACAAGTCCCATTAATGGATAGAGGCCGATTATTACGGATTAAGTGACAGAAGACAGCATGAGGTTTAGAAGCATCAAAGCCCACTCTATTATTTGTACTATGTTGTCAATGTCGGTATTCGATGTGCTTAACATACGTTGCCATTCCAATTCTACGTCCCTAAAGCAGGGATGTCAGTCTTGGAACTAATATAAAAGCTGAGAACACTGTCACTAGAGACAGTAGTAGATTAGAGGTAGTATATAGGAGATTATTTATAAATATGAGAAAGAGTGTCGGAGACGCAAAGTAGCCTTGGGGAATGCCACCATTTATTTAGTAAATGACAGACTAGAACCAATGTGAACAGTACAAACAACTTCGATACCTCGATAAAAACGCGGAATAGCTCTTGCCAACCGCTGTTTCTTTAGACTCAAAAACCAGCTGAATAATGGACCCCTCGCTTACGGTCCTTTTTAGGACGCGGAGACATGAAAAATATTTCTTCCGATGGCGGTACAATCCTGAGTGGACTTGGGCCTAAGCCAGTGTATTTCGGGGCAACCAGTTTCTCAATTCACTCGTCTATTAAATGGGGAAGTACTCGATCCGAGATTAAGCAAGAAGTAACACGTTATGCATATGATCAGCCAGTACTTTCTAGTAGTGGTAACTTTTGAACTGTTATTTATCTTTCCACAGATATTGTACATTTACTTACTTATCAGACCAAGAACCCTTGGAGGGTATAAGGCTGTGCAATTACCGCCTTCCATCGCTGACGGTCCCAGGCATGTTGCTTCCAGTCATCAAGACAAGTTGTTTTGCGTTGGCGATCACTTGGTCTTTATACCGGAGGTTCGGTTTTCATCTTGTCATCGAACCAGGAAGCTCGGATTCGAAGACTCTTCACCAGAAGCTGCCTTGGATGACGACGTTTACGAGTGATTTAAGCAAAACATGGAAACGAATCAGTACCTCGAGAAAAAAGACACGAGCAATTTCGGATTGAAGGGACGTTTTATGAAAATGAATGGTACGGAATGTTTTTATTTGGGGAATTGATATAGAGCTTGGATACAAAAATCAGGGAGAACCCCTGCTAGAAAGCAAACAGCAGCTGCGAGCAAAGTCGAAAATGATGCTGAGAATATGGGAAATTCAGTCACGTCAGTTCTAAGCAGTCACGACTACTAAAATTCAAATGTCAGGCAGCTGGAAGATGATAGACAAAAAATGAAGAGTTTCCAAACATGAATCGAACTGTACGAGTCAATGCCAAGGAGGAGGAAACAAAACAGAAACGGACTTACTCATTGTTGTTATTTGTACTTCTCAAGTGAAAAACAGTGACTAGACAGAATCTAGCACAAATCGCGTCAGGTAACCGTTAGATTCTGACCCATAAATCCTTTCCAAAGCCAGCCATTAATCTTCTAAAATCTCCCCCACAAAATAAGTCGCTCACAAAAGACAGAACTTATTCAAATAAACGCTTTAATTATTCCTATTCAGATAAAAACTACATTTGCTTGCATAAAATCATCTATGTGAACAGTCTGATGGTAGCATCAGCGCCTGTGGAGAACACCCATGGCTGCACTGGATGCCAGTTCACGTCCAGAACACCGAAATCTTCCCGTTTCTCGTGCGTCTGCAACTTCTTTAGTGGAACAATCAGCGGATTCTGGAGAAGATCACTGCAAAAGAGACACGAGCGGTTTGAGAACATCCTTGGAACTTAGGTCATTTTATGAACTTACTTGTAGACCATGCCATGCGAGACAATCACAGACTGATCGTCACTTCCCGAGGCGAACAGAGGATACCTCAAGTGGTACGCCACGCTTCTCACAGCATTCTTGTGGAGCCTCATTGTCTGGTATGGTTTTGTGGACAGATCCAAGTCGAACCAAAGCATCTTTTTGTCGTATGTCGAGACGAGCAGATTGTCTCCCTTCGGGTGGATGGACATTCCTGAGATCCACTTTGAGTTCGTTAGCAGCTTCTTCACAAGCTCCTGTTTGACCAGGTCGTAAATGCGGACATTGTGTTGAGTCTGGAAGGGAAATGATTAGAGAATTGTTGGGTGAAGGAGGGAGGTTCAGCTTACAGCGACAAAGAGGCACGGTTTGATAGGATGGAAGAGGACGAACTGGATAAGACCCTTGCTCTTGGAGAATGGAATCTGACTGCGGCGCTTGGAGAGTTGATGGATTATCGCCGACCTATTGGCGCCTTCGGGCATCACTGTGGCCAGGTAATCACCACGACCATGCCATGTAACCTGTCTGACGGGCTTGAAATGCGTGATGATCAATCGCACGCCCTTCTCTTGCTCCTCCTTCTCCGCCACCGACCACTGGACAGCAGTCTTAATGCGTTCGCTTTCCAGTTGATCGATCTTTGGCACCTCCGCGAGCAGGTCGTCCGTCTTCTTCACGAGCAGCTTGTCTCCGACCTTGGGGTTGATTAGAAGCAAACGGTTGCCAGATGCAACTGCGATGATTGACAGCTTCGCGTTCGGGCACCAGGCCACACAACGCACCACATCGTCAGTGTCAATCGTTCGGATACAGCGGCCAGTCGCAATTTCCCAAACTGAAATGAAAAACACGAGGGAAATGAGAAAATGTGGGGAAAAACCATCACAAATTGCACTTACTCTTAACAGTTTTGTCGTCTGATCCCGAAGCGATGTATTCGCCCTTAGGCTCGACACTGACCGATCGAATCATGTCTGTGTGTCCGCGGTAAACCATGCTCTCCACCGTAGGGAACGGCTGCAGGTCCCTGGGGCTTGGTAGTTTGGGAATCAAATACTCAGCGTCGATGTTCAGCTTCATGCGCTTGGCTCTGGGACATAAGTACAGATCCAAGCAACGAAGGAAACGTTCTCTGAGGAACCGAGGGTACGCCGGTACCGCCCGCAGTGACTTGTACTTCTGCGGCAAAAAATGCAGCTTGCGCTTGTGCGGCTCGTCCTCCATCTTCTTCCACTCCTTCATCTCCTTCTCGTCGAAGAGGTATTCTGGAGGTGGATTGTACGACTCAGCATGACCGGGCAGATCTCTCTTTGGAGCTGATACCGGGTCGTGGATCCTTCGCATGTAGTCGCGACTTGTGTCCGTCTCCCAGAGCATGTAGAACTTGGGACCGCGTTTGGCCTTCTTCTCGCGCTCCACCTCTTCGATTGTCTTCATCCACCCCATCTTCAGCGCGTGCACCATCTTACCGATCTTCTTTTTCTCTGGCACGGACGGGAGGAAGGACCTCTTGTGATCAGGGACATTCTTGATCGGCATCTTCTCCACTTCTGACGTGAACCAGTCGATCCAGGGCTCGTATTCATTGTGTTCGGGGTTCGGAACTCGTCCGGAGTTGATTCGCTTGATCAACTCTATATCCGCGTCTGTCAGTGTGACCTCTTGTCCTGTTTGTGGATCCTTGACTGTGCGCCAGAAGTTGGGATCTTCGATTTTCCTGAGGAAATCATCTATCTGATCACCCTTTGGCGGTTTTATGATCTTTTTGGCATCCCAGTCGTAGCCTATGTGCTTGTATTCATCGTACCAGTGCATGGGAATGTTTCCAACAGTGTTCCTGATGTCCTCCTCATCGGATGTGTCCGAATTCTCGTACTCATCTGCCACCTTTGTTGTCCCATTCCCATTATCCTTGTTTAACTCTCTTTGGAGCCTTGACATAGCAGACTTCTTCTTCTTTGATACTTTGAATTCGCCTTCTACACGAGTTGTGCTAGATTCAGTTGCCGGTGTCTCTGTTTGTGGCTTTTCATCTGTCTTTTTCGTGATTTCCTGTTTCTGTGTTGAGGAGCTGGGTTTGGCAGAAATTTCACTCTCATCTTCTGATTCAGTAGCCTCATCTTCTTCATCACTGGAGACATCCTCAATCTCTGCTTCCTCCTCGCCGTCGTCGTCACTTTCCTCCTCGTCATCGTCATTCTCTTCATCTTTCTTCACGTAGTTTCCCTCGTCGTCACTCTCAAACTCCAGCTCTTCACTTACGTCTGAGTTGTAGGTTTCATCAATCCCCTCATCGTCTGTGCTATCAGCGTCTTCATTGCCGATGTTTTTCATAAGATCCTCCTAGGAAGAGGATGTTTAAAAACGATTTGAGAAATGAAATACTTTTGCTTACCTCTTCGCCGTTTTCGTCCACATTTGATGGTGCTTTTTCTTCTATTTTCAGTTTTTCTACAACAGCAGCTGCTTTACGTTTTGTTGCTTTAGCATTCTTTGCCATTTTTCTGTTTTTAAACGATTTTCTTTTCACGAGAGCACAAGTTTTCCAAAACTAAACCGCGCACGTGTTGAACTCGAAATGATTGTGACAGCCGCATGACGTCTAGTAATGTCTTGTTTGGAATAAACAAATTTTGGTTCCCTTAGCGATGAGCTTAACGAGGTGATACGAGTAAATGATGTTCGATTTGGTTTGTGACTTGAATATTTTGTTTGGTGTAGTGTTGACGTTTCGTACAGAGGGCGCATATAATTTTTTTGAGAAATTTGTTCTTTAAAATAATTCTAAAGACTTTAGGAATTTATGCAGGAAATAAAGGGTGCATAAATTGAAAAGTTATTATTAAATTGAAAAGTCATAGACTATTATTTTTTAGTGACACCGGACAAGGGCTATAATGCAGAACAGGGTCACACACTGGTTCGGATTTAGATGAGAGTTCATTGGAAATTTTGAATTTTGTTCCGATATCTCTCGGATCTTCGAAATTTAGACTAAATTGGTGCCGCTTAAGAAATGATGTCTGTTCCTTCAGAAACTGCTTCTTTAGTTTGAAGGAAGGCCCTTGAGGTGTAATGGGTAAGTTCAGTGAATGTCCGATCCTGGACACACCAATTTCCATTTTTATGGCACTATCTCACTCGAGTCTTTCTCTGTATGACGCTGCATTCGAGGGTGGACCAGTGGCTCAACCCACAATCCTCCAAGGATGGATCTACTGTCCGGGATGGTCCTGCAGTCCGAGATGGACCTATAGGCCGGGATGGACCCACAGTCCTGAATTTTTTCAGACCAATGGAAAAAAACAACGTCTTGTGCTGCTGCCAAAGGGGATAAACCACCAGATGAGCCCTCGTTATACCGTTCCATATACTCGTACTAGCTACACACAATGGCTAAAATACTGCGGGGGGAAAATTATATGCAACCAATTGGAGGTGGCAACTGATGAAGCCGGAGGACTCTCGAACCAGCAGTATGGAATTAGAAAGGCTCGCTCTACAGTAGATGCTATTCGAAAGGTAATTGTGACCCTAGAAGAAGCTACCCAGGGCAGAAGATGGAGAGGAGGTGCTAAAAAATATGGCGCCGTATTAACATTGGACGTCAAAAATGAGTTTTAATCGGCAAAGTGGGGGCTTATGGTACACTCCCTTAGATCAATGGTGGTGCCATGGTCTTTAATTAAAATTATGATAAGTTACTTCGACAAATGTTTCCTGCTCTACGATACCGACGTATACCCAAGGGCAGTTCCACGCGGAGGGTGGTAGATGAGTGAAGAGTGTAGGTTAGTACGTAGGCGTATTCCCGAAATCGAGTACTTGGGTCTGTGAATCGTGGATGCTGGTAGCCTGGGCTATTACTATCTTTAGAAGATTGCCACAAAAACCAAAAAAAGACCTACAGTTCGGAATGGACCCACAATCCGGGATGTACCTACCGTCAGCGATAGACCGCGTAAACGTACGGAATAAATATTCCAAAAAAAGACTTGTTCAACACTTATGACTAGACATTTATTGTATATGTGTTTTCATTTCAGCACTTCAAAGGTCTTAACAGTATTCCCCGAGCACGGGCTGAACCACACGGACGCCCGTCCTGGGGATACTTAAAAATTCTTAAAAACAAAATAACTATCTCAATAGAAAACAAGTTTAGTTACAAAAAAACAGAACCAATCCCCCTGTCTCCCGAACAAGGCTAAAAAGCTATTTACAAATGCCACGGCAGTCGAACTAGTCTTTAACTCCCATTCGAGACTCCTCATCTTCCCATGATTGTCGGCTCGTCGGCCATGGCCAGCTCGTCGGTTGGTGCCTTGTTGCCCTTCTTCTTGCCCGAGTACCACATGAACATGAGGCCGCATACGACGTTCGTGATGAACGTGAACCAGGCCAACCAAACTCCGTAGCCGTACCTGTGGAGGGGAATGCATTAAATTCGGGTCTTCCAAGGAAGGACGCGGTACTTACTTAAGCTCTGCTCCCTCGGGGTATGCGAAGAACAGGTGCTCCCTTGTGTAGTCAATCGAGGAGAGGAGGACTTGGATCACCACGATGCAGGTTGATGCCGACACTAAGTGGATTCCGCCAGCTAACCGCTTGAACATGTACCGCGGGTTCATGAAGGTATAGAAGGAGAACATGGTACCCAAGCACATGACGAAGACTGTGATGCAAGCAAACGAGGCCTGGGTCCTGATGTAATCTGGTAAAGATCCTATTAGAGCATGTCTCTGCCGCATTCAAGGCCGGACTTACCCATGAGCTCGTCATCGAATCCCGGGTCATTCCTCAGAGTGTTCGCGTTCGGGAACATCTCGATGTACTTACAGCGTCCTACAAGCCAAAAATTTGATGAATGTTCATACAGACACTGTCCCTGGAATACTCACTTGTCGAAATGTACTCGTACCCGTTGCTGATCTTCCCCCTGTTCGGCGGCTTTGGCGGCACCAGCTGAAGAATCACCCTCTTCTCGTTCATGACGTAGGCGGGTATCTCTAAGTCGCGGACGTAGGGCCAGAACAATTTTGGGACCAACCGCTGGTTGTTCCATCCAGTGAAGATGACCTCCTGGGCAGCCACGGGAATCACGAAGTAGTACGACGTCTGGTTGACCACCACCTGCTTCAAGGCGTCCCCGAATATCCCGCTCCTCTCCAGAGCGGGCACATCCAACGGGTCCACGGTAACCGGCTTCGAGTCAATTGGGATCAGGCTGAGCACCTCGTTCGACAGCTCCAGCTCCCAGTAGGACCGCTTGAAGACCTGGAACATATCCTGGTCGTTGCGCACCCAATGGGCGAACATCCTCTGCTTGGCTTCCTCTGTGAAATTCTGCAGCGGGAAGGTGACATTGTTCTCCAAGAAGTCCTTAACGAACTCCTCTGTCGACACATTCATTTTGGCCTCCTGAATGGCCGTGGCGCTTTGGAACGCGATCGACGTGAAGTTCCTGGCGACCTTGGAGTCGAGCAGCGCATACGGCACCATTGTGGAGCGACAATGTCGCCACAGGCCCGAGTGCGACGACATGAAAAATCTTCGCGTCTCCGGGATGTAAATTCCTGCAAAGAAAAATCGACACCACATCAATCAGTACAAAATGGACACACAAGCATCGTGACACAGCCGAACAACCACCCACGCGGCTATTTCCGTGTGCGGTCGTTACATTTGGCGTTAATGAACTTTTCAATTGATCATTTCACATCTGGCGGATCATTTGAATCTCTCATCGAGTGCGGAATAATGACGATGATAGGCGCTGCAGACGGGAAACATCTGCTTCGCTTTGAGGAAGCAAAGAGTGCCTCTCGGTGCCGACGCGCAAATGTGAAACGTGAGAGAAAAATGTGGGACAGACGGACAAGTGTTCCAATATTAGATGCGAGTGTGTGTTTAAATTTGGATTCGCCCCTTTGATCGGAATTTCCTTAAATAGTTTGCAAGTGTTCTGCGGTTTGCTAGCGGTTTATTGTTGGTTGTGCTGGCGGTTGGTTGCTTTAATGACAATCAAGATGCCTTGGCTCGCGGAAGGGGATATCCCATGGGAGATGAACTGAGGTCTTGGAAGTGATATACGAGTATGAAGCCATTAGTCATAGGATGACGAGTGTGAGTTGTGAAGAGCGAAGGCTTGAAAGGTGATTCAGTTGAAGGTTGTCAATGAATGTCTCTAATTCTGTGTGAGTGAGCAGCAGTCGGTTTCCATGTCTATGATTCGCTGGGAGAGAAGCAGCAGATTTTATTACATTGATGTACTAAAAAAGTTAAGCTATCTAGAGGAGCATGATTAGAGCCCACTGATGGAGTGCGTGGTTAAAATCCCTTCGAAAAATAAGCTGGCAATAATTTAAGCCTACCAGAGAGGGTCTTGACTACGATTTCTACAAACGGTTCCAAAGACACAATAACTCACAACCCAATGAGGTGAGGAGGGAGTCCTACAGGGCTCAGAAAAATCATTGTCCAACAACACCCAGCAATCATAAAACACAGCATGGTACTTTAACTACTTTAAGGGAATGATCTCCTGAGATTCTGCTGGAAATTCGCTTCCCTGGCTGTTCAAACAAATCTTTGGCTGCTCCCAATACTTATGCACTTCCGTTTAAAAGCTCTAATTTCTAAAGAATTTCTTGGGCTGCACAGAGTTTCAAACGACAGATCAAACTTGCGAAACTACAGCAGAACTCGAATGTCCGTCTAGAGGCATAAAAGTAAGCTGATAAGCATTCCTGGCGAGACGAGCATTACGGGTGAATTCATGGAGGTAAGGACTGCAACTCCCTAGCTCCCTTGAGCATCGTTTGTAAAAATAGCGAAAAAATAAGCGAGGCTATTGACTTCGGGAAATTACTGTCTGCTATAACTTCTATCGCTCGCTGTTGTATTCCATCTAGTTGGCGCAGAGAAGTCTTGAAAGCGTGGAGCGGATGTAAGTCTTATAAATTTAAGCCTGATTAGAGAGGTGAAATATCTCTTTCATCGATTAAGGAAACCTAGACATTTTGCAACCATTTTGGCGAGCTCAAATATGTGATCAGTCCAACTAAGTGTTGCACTGATACACATACCAAGGATAGAAAGCCTTTGGGTCTTATCGAAACAAGCGCCATTCATGGACAATGGTTCGCTTTAGTGACAGTAGACAGCATTTAATTCCACTCTAAAATACTGCTTTGGTGCTACTGTCGAGTGACGTTTAACTTCCAACAAACAATACAATGGCACAGCCTAAAATACTGCGTTGTGCTAGCAATTTTATGTCTGTCGAAAATGAGGGCAATGAGAGCAACGTAATCAACGTAAAGAACGCACTCTAACGCAAATTTTAACGAACATGAGGAGAAGAACAGGTAGAATTTTCGGTATATTACATATATAGGTGAAGCCGACTAGGATGCGGAAGGTTGTTATAGAAACAACGAATGACTCGTCCAGGACTGTCAAGGAGGAAAGGCAGTTATAGTTCAGTTTTAGACCCTCAGTGTACCACCGGTCAAATAAAGGAAGCACAGGCGATCAAATTTGTTTCCATTCTAGGTGATGACAGAGAGTCAAAAATTCCAGAATATATGATCATTTAAAAAAATTAACTTGAGATCGACCATAAAATGTTGATTTAAGTGTCATTGACTCTAAAAACGAATGCCATGACCTCATAATTGCAAAAAAATACAAATGATTTATTGCAGTTGCATCACTTTTCATGGCTTCTCTGTTTTATGGCTATAGACCGTCAACAGCTGACTCTTGGGAATTGAAATAAATTATGCCATTTCGGAAACAAATTCATAACTGTTTATTGTATATAATAGAATTTGATTTATTAGAGGTTCATGGTTCAATCTCGGACACAAAACATTAAATTTTCAAGGTATCCCCTCTCTTGATGTCACTAGCAACGCTTAGGGTAGATAAAAGTGGGGGTTCGGTCTCCCTCTCAGCTATGTTGTTCCAACTGCGACAATGTGTGTTATGTGGGATACCAAGTTTTGCGCCATGATCTCCAATCGGCCAGTGTCCCGTACCGACCGCCACCAATCTAGTGATGTCATGTCGAGTTCGCCGAAGGAGATCTTTTGCTTTGGATCGGTAGTACTCAGGCCATATTTTTCTTGATGTAGCACAGTTTGTCAGTCTGGCCCGTCTGAGGTTAGCTATTTCAAGGAAGTGTGTAGAGATATTAGCTTTGGTTGCTTGTATTGAGATGTGCACCTCCTCTGCAAACGAGCACTGAAGGGCAGATCCCTGCCTAGCTAGTTCATCGGCCTTCTCATTTCCTGGGATGTCACTGTGAGCTAGAACCCACATAAGGGAGATTTTGAGCTGGTCTTCTAATGACGCTAGCTCAGGCATTCCTGTACTAGCTTAGAGTATAAAGAACAGGAGGCAAAGCTTTGATGGCTGCTTGACTAGTCTTCTTGGCCACCTTCTGCCGTGGCATGATATTTGGGTGTATTTTGACCTGACGATATACTTCCCGGATTGCAAATAGTTCCGCTTGGAACCGGCAAAGACCGGCAGTCTGTATTTAATAATTTATTTAAAAAAAAAAGAAGGTGGCGCATCTTTGGCTCACTTCATGTGCCGATACAGGCTTTGTGTTATACTTTCAAGGAACAAATGTCAAAAGTCAAATGAAATAATGACAAACATAACATGCATAGCTGAACGACTGGATGGCGCAGTTGGTTAGGTGCCTGCCCCAAGTTAGAGGGGTCCCAAGTTCGAATCCCAGTGAAATTGAATCTGGTCCAGTCACGATTTGCCGTTGGGATCAAATTAACGACACTGGAGTAGGTTGCTACCTGGCAGTACAATGGACCAGTCTTAAGTCTGGGTGCTCCAGTAGTGTCTTAAAAATACTCCAAAAAAAAAAAAAAAACTTGCATAGCTAACGGTGGTCGACGTGGCCGTGTGGGTTTGTGCGTCAATCCGTACGCACTAGACTTTCACAGCCTATGCTCAAATCCCAGTACAAGCAACAATTTATCAAAAAAATAAAATTTTTCGCGGTTCCACCTCTTTCGAGTCACTCACAATACTGAAAGAGTATAACTTTCTAGAAAAAGCTTCTCAATACCGCCGTTCGGTGTCGGCATTAAACTGTAAGTCCCCTCCACTTGTGAGAGAACAATAGCACGCACAACACGAGTGGTTGCTGAGAAGCTAGGCCCAGGTCCACCTCGGACTGTAGCGCCACCATTATTATTATTATTATGCATAGCTAACGAGTTCAACTTGACAGCTGAGAAGGTCCCGTTAAGCATAAGACGTTTTTTGCAATGTTTAAAAAGCCAAATAAATTTAAAGATTGTTAAAAACATTTCTGTTTTTGAGATAACAAATTTTGAATTTCAGTGCTGTTGCCTGAGACATAAAAATATATTTTCTATTTATTTTATGTTTTTTGTCTTGTTTAAGATTTATGTAGATTTTACACCAGTTTTATGGTTATCGAATTTGAATTTGAAAAGAAAATAAATAAAAATAGCCTTTGTCTTTATAGTAATAACCGTGCCATTCATTTACAACCATCGGATGCATAATGTAGCATAGTAAACGACCGAAATCAAAATTTAAGCAAAATTGCGTAAATTACGATCAACAGGAAAAACCAAATAAACAATGCCAAAGATTTTTGAACTTTGTGAAAAAAACTTGAATGGAAAATGTTTTCTAATTTTTATTTTTCTTTGACAAAGTTCATAGAAAGAATGCTTCTCTCTCGTCACCATATCTTTGCAAAGCATCACTACAGGAAAATGCGAAGATTTTCTTAGTTTATTCTGACTTCTAAGTTCAAAAAAGATATTAATTTTCTAGTGCTTCCGGAATAAACATTCGATACACCTGTATGGTCACTTCCTTCCCTTCTTTCATCTGCAGCTACCATTTGGTTTTCATTCGTCGGACGGCTAAATTCGGCCCACGTCGGATAATGTTTGCAAATATTTACCAAAAATAAAAATTTTTCGAGTAAACTCTCCCGAATTTGTCTGAAACTTAAAATTCATTTGGAAGACGTAAGCGAAAAAGTGTTTAACTATAAAATCAAAAAAAAAGAAGAAATATTACAAACAGTATCGAAATGTTTGCAAATATGTACAACCCTCAATCCACTTTTCTCCTAAATCGTGAAACAAAAAAATACATCTTTTCATATGTTTTCTAGAAAAACGTGTAAACAGCAGGCGCTTCTACCACAACTAATAGCCCGCGAGACTGCTGACAGAATTTTAATTATGTTTCCAAAGATCATTTCAGTTGACAGAAAAAGTTCGTGTCGCTTTTGAAAACTTCTATCGGTTGTGAAAATTTGGAAACCAGGCCTGCTGCTGATGGGGTGTAACAAAACGCCTGTCAAAACCACAAATGTGGGTAATAAAAATTAGTCTTTTTGAATTTTTTTTGACTATTTTTTGGGATTGTTTGATATATTTTTGTGTGAAAATATTGATTTATGGTTTTGGACATGAAGCGTGATATTTCATTTTGGGAGAAAATATGCTCGAGGGTGGTCTTAATAGTCAGTGTCAAATTGTGGCAATGAGACGCCATCGTATTTTGACCGCTGTGACAGCTCTCTGTAGGAAATAAGAGGATAATTTATTGTAGGCGACACTCATGAAATTTTTAGACAAGAATTGGCGCAAATCCATCACAGTGTTAGCGTTTTCGACATGCGATTGTGTAGTGAAGGAATTTTTGTCCAATAAAATCGGTACTTATTTATACTTGTTGGCGAAAAGTCGATTTGTTAACACATGATAAATTAGAACATCATATTTTTAAGCTAACTCAAAGAATGTAGCCAACAAAAGCACACTACTGTGTGAAGACTTCGTGAAACTATGTTTGTGGACTGATCCAATTGACATATTGTCCGAAGGCATAACATTCCCTTGTTCTTTCCGGTAGGGTGAAAGAAGGACAAGTTACAACTCACTTCTCATGATTTCTTCGCTGACTTTGTTATTACACATAGTGAATCGATTTGGTTAATTAGAGCAAATGCGATGCCACTATCGCTTAATAATACCTGATTTTTGTTATCATGAACAGCATACACAGTCTGTCCCATTTCCTATGAGACTGGTTTAAATTAACAGCCAACTGCAGCGCCATCTCTGTTGTATCTATTAAACCTTGTAGATACCTCTTTCATACGTATTTGAAAAACTTAATAAACTGGCCAATTTTATTGTTAACGATTGAATTTCATTTCATCAAGAACTATTCCTGAAAATGTTTTGAAAAACTATTGCCGCCTCATAAAATGGCGCAGTAATCTCTTAGACGTATGCATCATACAAAAGGTCGAATGAAAAAAAACGTTTCTTTTAAATCATTCTACTTTAACCAGCAAGCCAGCAAGCTCCATGCACAGAAACCTCATTCCTGAATGAGTATTACTCATCTCCAAATATTTGTGAATAGGCCAGGGTCATCAAATTGTGCTAGAATTCGCAAAGAACATAAAAATCTCGAAATTCATTCTTAATGGATCGCGGCTGCAAAATTGACTTTGTTTCTCTGTTCATTACTGTCAACTGTCACTTCACACATTCCATGGCACGTGCTTCTCAGTTGGTATTTCCTAAAGCTTATTTCTTCATCCGAATATTTATGCAAATAGGTCAACACAACTGAACTAAAAAGCATTTGTCAGTCGTGTCACATGAATTGGCATTGTAAGAAAATATCACAAAATTATTGACTTTTATGTGAGATGTGAGTTTTGAAGCAATTCACTTTGTGGGTTATAAAATGTCCCATAAGGCTGTCAACAATTTCTTTTGACCGACCATCACCCTGTTAACGTACTTCTTCAAAATAAACGTCCACAACATGTTCTAGATTTGATTGAAAGTACATTTGACACTTTAACCTAAAAGCCAGATTTCAACCATTCATTCTTGCTTTGGATTTCTAAATTTATGCGAGTTCTCTTTTAATTGGTATCATTCACTTCATTTTTTGGTATCATTTTAAGTAAATTTATTTTTATTCGCTCTAGGTTTTAAATCTCCTGCTTGAGGATATGGTCCATTGTTGCCTGAATAGTTCTGAAAAGTTCTTCGCTGTTAATTTCACGGTGGACACTTAACTTTCCAATCGTCGTGTTGTGAGTATGAGTTGTTCCACCTATACTTTAAATGACCCTAAGAAAAAATAGGTCGTTTAGTCGTCGTTCTCTCTGAGAAGTATCAGTGACTTGTAAGAGGTGGTGCCGTAAAAATTAAATTTAGTGCATTGATAGAGATTTGATCCACGAATCTTCGGTGTAGAAATTGAGCCACTGCGATGCGTGTCGGATACGTGTCGGCCACACTTCTGATGCCAGTGGTAAAGAAAATTAGATTCGTCCAATAGTTCACTGAACTTTTGTAAGAGAAGAAGGGTTTGCTAAGAACACGCTGCTTGCGATACCAGGGCCAACACAATAAGTGTACCAGAGTTTGATCCAAGCTGATCCAAGCTAATTCATTCGCTTTCTCGATAAAGTGAAAACTACTGTGTCCTGGGATCCAGACAATCCAGACAGGATAAGGTTTCCCAGAAAGAAAAGCTGTCACAGAACTTTGTTTCACTCTTTTTAAAAGATCTAACTACCAACACTTTTTGGACGGTCCATTTCAATATCTTCCCAAAATTTACTGTTCTAACTGATGAATGTGCAAACTGTTGTAGATGGAGGCAGATATTGGTGTTATAAGATATAAAATTCGACAGGGTTATGATCGAGCTCCTTCTCGTGTTACAAAATACCGCTCTCCCACTTGAGGGTTGATGAGTTTCATCGCCGCTTGGTTGAAAATCGCTAGCCTGATCTCCAACTTGACAACATCTACTGCTCCACATCTATAGACCTAGGGTTCCTTAAAAACCCTTTGGAGGACTTGTGAGGACTTTGTTCTTCTTTCCGAAAATACGATGGAAACCTTGCAAGATTAGTTCATCATAAAAATGTACACATTTGATAGCCTTCGTTATGCTATCAAATGTGAACGTTTAAAGTATTTTCTCGTAAACTATTAGTGCCCGAAAATCGCTTAACAACAATGCTCGATTATGTTTTCATTTTTATGAGCTTCTTAAGAATTTATGCGTGCCATAAATTCCGGCGTAAATGCTACACTTCCAGGCCATCCTCCCACCGCTCTCACACACGCACACCCATACCCCGCTTGCAAATGATCTCATAATCGTTTTCAAACAATCAACACGCTATCGGCTGATGTCTAAATTTAAAAATCAATCAACACCCAAACACCTGTTTATTGCCACACAGTTGAATGGGAACTCTTTTTTCACGCACCCATTCCCGCGTGAATTACTCAATATCTGCTGGATCGTCAAAATCGCTCTCACTGCCACCCACCAAGCCCAGAATGCGAAGGAAGCAAGAACAATTCTCCCAGCCAAGAACTAAGAGAAAAATATGATTTCCAAATAAAATCCTTTCGATACGCGAACGTATTTGCTTGCGGTGCCAACCTCCCTTCAGTCGTAAACAGCAGTTTTCGAAAGTTTATTTGCCTGCGAGTACAAATATCTCATGCACTCCGTGTGTGAGATGCAAAAATGAGATTTTTATTGTTAATATTTGAGTTGGCCGGCGTCCAAACATTTCTAGAAGCGCATCAAACACTGAGCCAACGAACACCAAACAACCTGTGAACGATGCGGTGCGCGAACGTGCAAACGGAACCACCTCCGCGGCGTGGGGGATTGAATTGAATACTACTCGTATGTATACGTCTGGGAGCATGCCAGAGGGTGGGGGGAAATGGGTGAAAATATCAAAATTGTCATGCAGATCGTTTGGGCAGAGAAATTGCTTTTCAATCCAATTACATACCTCCAACTCCTGAGATGATAATCCAATGATCTGTCGAGATGGCGACTATCCAAACGATGAGGGAGACGATCATCATGAAGCTGCACAGCAGAAGCACCCGTCTCTGGAACATGTACGCCTCCAAGAGGGGTTTTCGCTCCTCCCGTCCGATGGTGGAGGTTGAGACGTCGCGTTTCATTTTGAAAACCGAAAGTGTCACTTGAGTTCACAGCACAAACACACTGAGAGATGCAATGAGTATTTTTACTTTTCCTCGTGGAATTTTTATCTATCACTTGCAGCGAGGTTCACATTCACATTGTTCACCTTAGATACACGAATACTTTTCTATTCTTCTTCCTGCACTTAACTGCGGCCACGACTTTCTATTCGATTCGTGCGCTCTTGAATGTGTTATTTTCTGCTTGTCGATGGGGTTTTCCACTCAGTCTTCCTGCCAAAGACGAACCGTTGTCACTCAAAACAAAATATCCCGTAGATAAATATAATTAAATGCGATGAATGGTATGCGCGCTCTCGGTGTCTGTCGGATTGGGATTGTGTTCTCGCATCTCGGATCACAGAACTAAAGGTGCCAGCGAGACAATAAGTGGGAAACGGATAGACGGACGATATGGTCTTTCGTTGACTTCAGCGCAGAGTTATTTTCGTATCGAAAGGAGAAAGGGGGTGGCCGGAGGTGGCTGATGTTTGTGGTGGTTTTCTGCTCTGGCCACATCGTAAGACCCAGGCCTGTGCGGTGACACACTGAACAGCTTAGAGTATGCCTCACAGGATGGTCAGCAGTTCCTGTCGAGCGACCGCAGAGAGTTTATGGTGCGACGACGGCACACCCACTAAACCAATTACTGGGCAAGTACTAGCACACTCACAAGTCACTTTCTCCCTCGCAGTTGACGCGCAGCAGGGTTTAGCCCGCCCGGTCCTCCTCTCCCTTTAAGTGCGAACGCATCTGCATAAGTGGGCGAGGCGCAGTGGGTGTGTGCCAACTGCGGACGGGCTGATTGACACACTTATTCACTCTCAGCCGGTATAAAGACATTTTCACTTAACGCTAAAAGAAATCATTTTTTTTCCTTCATTTTAATTTTTTCCATGCCAGCGTGTCTCCGAGGAGCTTTCGAAGCCTTCAATCTCCACCAGAAGCAATTAGTGCAGAGAGCTTCATTAGACGCGGTCTACGTGATGTGATTTACAGTCAACGTGTGTCCACTTGTTTGAGCAGATTCATCCAAATGACCCGGGAGACGCAATTAACTTTTCGTCGAGTCGATAGAACTGATGACAAGATGCTAAGCCTTTGCATTTGTCCGAAGTATATGGCAGTGAGCATCTTTGAAAGAAAAGTGCTCAGATATGGAACGTCGAGGTGCATGACCAAAGTTTGTATTTCCACCGAGAGGCTGTTGCCGGCCCACGCATTGTCAAAATTTCAGGCAGGGCGGTGAGAGATAGCAATTAACCAAAAGACACAGTGTATCGTTTAAATCACTTCTAGGAATTCTGCTGTTGCCAGCAGAGTATGGAAAATTCTTGGCAGATCCCGAAATTTCTTGTTTTTGTTCGAAAAATGTACACCCTCCTGGTGTATGAACTGTGGATTGTGACACAAGATTTCGATAAACAAATACGAGGCAACGAGCCCGCACCGTCATGAATACTCAACTTTGTAGTCTTATTCTATGGGGTTTTATAGTTCCATTTGACTTTTTCGCAGTTCTTTCCATCGTAGTTCTGTTTTGGCACAAGAAACCGAGATGGATCTGATCAAAGGAAAGTCACATGAATCATTGCTCTTGATGAGGGAGCAAATTAATGAATTCAATTGCTTTTATCTCAGATGTGTTTGAGGTAAACTGAAAATCATTAGAGTAAATTTTTGTATGACCCACACTTTGTTTCAAGCAAATCTGATAAACAATTTACAGTTGATGTGTGATAAATTTGACAGTTAAATTGAGTCCATTTTGAACAAAGCATTGGACATATTCCAAAGGATTTTTTGTGCCGAACGACACCGTTAATTGGAATTCAAAAAGGGAATGAGCCATCAAGTGAGTTCATTAAAAGTATGGTCGTGTTGTGTCGAAATGTGGCGAGCTGAAGACTTATACTTTCGCCACCAAAGTACGGACAAAGCATCAAGATCACTTGAAGACTGAGAGGCTTTTAAGGCCAGTCAAAGGTATTTACAAAAAACAAACGTGGTAGTATTCATTGCAAGAGACACGTTTCTTCCGACCATCAGCGAGCTGCTTGATATGGCTATAACGACATTAGTTAGGTGGGCAAAAAATTGTGGAAGTGGTGTCAATTCTAGGAATACCGTGTCAGAATTGGTCATTCCAAACTATGATCGCATATCAATCTGTGATAGTAAACACTATGATCGCTTAGTCTGCGATGGTTGTATCCACTTACTTGAGTGTACTGCTGGTAGGAAAAATAGTGTCTCATGCAGGTAGCTGATACCAAAGTGTCATTATTGACAAATAATTAAATTGGAAAATGAATGTCAACGAAATTATAAAAAAAGCTACATGTGTGCTATACACCTGCGCTGGGGGGGTAAACCCAAAAACTCTCCTGTGGATGTACACAGCTATTGTCAGACCCATTCTTAATTATTGCTGCGTAGTCTGGCGGAAGGCGGCACTGAAAACCATACACTTAAGGCATAGACGAAGATACTGAGACTCGCTTATATGGGAGTTACTGGTGCAATTAGGACTGACTATGGAAAGTGTGACCAGATAACAATTCAATTCTTATGTTTCAGCAGCTGTCAAAGATACCAATGACAACCAACTGTCAAAATGCAAGAATTGCCATTTTATCATGCATCGTTTCACGTTTTCCGAATGTGCGGAAACTGTTTAAAACTATTATCGAAATTCGTCCAAAATGAAAACAAAGCCGCGTTAGTATCGAAGAAGAATCCAGAATCAATTTTATATCTCACACCTTTGTTGTTTCATTTCTTTTCCTACCGTTCTTAACTTTTTTTTTTAAATTTGTCTGACAATTTTCATATTGACAATTAAATGCCCTACAAATAGAATGAACGGCAGTGCGTTACGCCACCAATTCAAGTTTTCCGGTTTACCATTGCAGATCAACGCATTTTCACAGTCTTATGAACTACAATACAAATCGACATATTTCATGGTTACGATTGACTTATTATAATTCTGATTCTGAGAGAACCTGCAAGATTAAATATTTAAAGAACACCCTGTTTTCTTTGTTGAAACTCGCCATCTTTGAAATAAGTCAAAATTAAAAAGCTGTGAATAAAAAGTCTTTTTTTTCCAGAAAAACGCTGTACTGTGCAGTAAAATGTGCAAAGAATTATCATTTGTTTTCACCTTTTGCACTGATACCCATGATCATATCTACCCAAAATGGCGTCACACATCGTCTTCGGAAAGTTGTCAACTAAAACTTGTTTTCCTTACACAATGATGAACTTCTTATAGTTTTCTTTTAAATCATTTTATTTCGAAATTCTAATTCTGGCATCTCACTAAGTAACGACTCGTGTTCTTTCCGCTCTGCACAGTTTATTTTTATTGCTGTGAAAAGGTCGCAGAGCAAATTAAAACAATAAACAACTTTGGAGACAATAAAGTTGTCAAATCGTGAACACAACATATTTAAACGCTCTTTTTTCATTTTGATTTATTAACAATCTAAAAAAAGACAAGTTGGTGCTCCTATTTCATTTGAGTATCTTCAGTATTTGTAAGTTTATACAAGGAATTTTTTCACAATCAAATTGCTTATTCGGATTTCTTGAGGCTTATATATCTTCGACAGCTCATATGTAACAATTATTTTTTAATGTTGGGGGATACTAAGCTCGTCGTCCATCTGTCGTCGTACTCTCAGTGGAAATCTATTCCGGTTGCTAAGGGCTGTAACAGCGGGCCTGAGTTGGCCACAAAAGGGTTGTAGACTAACTTGATAAGACGTCATGTTCATGCTCTCTCACAATACTTTTCTTGCCTGTAATGTTCAAGAATATAGAGTCGAAATTAAGCCGCCTCGGTGTCAGGAGTAAGTCTGTTAACTCCTAGTCTGAATCTCTGGATTCTATTCCTAACACAAAGACTTTCATATTTTACAGAATCGCCCCTCTCGAGATACTTACAATGCTCAGAGAGTGTAACTGTCAAGAAAAGATTTTCTTCGTCTTTCAAAGTGGACATACGAGTAAAACTATTAATCCCTTAAAGTCATGGAAGAACAAAAGCACGCATAATACCATTTGTTGCTGTTGGAACTAAACACAGGTCTGCCAAGGTCTGTATTGACACATGGAGAAGAAGAAGAGAATGGAGCCTAAATGGACGATAAAGAAGATCCTAAAGCTAATAGATAGACTTATCGTCGAATATATTTATAATTGTTTGCAACGGAGTCTTATGAAAAGACTTGAACATTGGCTGAATGTTATAAGTCGGTCGAGGAAAAAGACTGGCCAGTTCGGTGTAATTAATAGTAACACAGCGGACATGAGTGCCTTCATATTACGGCAAAAAAGGAAGCACACAGCCTAAAATATCACGGAAGGCGGATAAATTCAAATATGTAATAATGCAAGATACAGTGAGTCCTCAGTTATTTTTAATGAGCCCTGAGATGTTCTCTAACGTTCCTATATTCCATTTTGAGTGCTTTTATAGACCAGACATTCCATCATTTTAGAATAGCAACTCTTCAGAAATTGTTTTCTCAGTTTCTATGACATTTCCTGAGTTTTCTTCGAACCAAATGTCGGATTATATCGAATATCTTAATCTTATCTCCCCATTCATTAAAAGTACAGATATATCAACTGTTAACAAATCTGTAATAATTGTAATATCACATCTGGAACGCAATTTACTAAACAAACAGATCTCCTACTTGGCACAAATTACAGCACAAGAGACACTTCGATTCAAACCTCATACAGCTGTCTGGCTGACATATCTTCAGTATAATATCTTCAACGAAAATAAAAGTCCATTAAGCAGTTGTCATTCAGTAATCGAACTTATTGATGCCAAACGTATTGCTTACAAGATCCACTTTAGCTGAAACAAGAAGTACTCACAGCAGATGTCAATCAAACTGTCAAATTGTCTAAAGCTTCTGGATGCGATTCTAAAGATGTTGTTATTCCATTTGAATGCATCACAATCTGAAATGCCAATGAACTGACCTATGGCTGCACGAGTAGGTGTTAGGGGGAGGAAGGTTAGAAATAAATTAAGTGAAGCAGAATTAAGTTCTTGAGCTCTTTTTAAAGATCTCTTGCATGTATTTTGTCACACATGAGAAGTGTATGAAATGGGTATCTAATTTTGGGCTAAAAAAAGATACTTTAGTTTCCTGAAGTATATTAGCTGGTTTAAATTTCTACTATTATTTAAATTTTGTCTAAAGTAGCGCATTCTCGTTTTTCTCATAATAATAATAATGGCGGCGCTACAGTTCGAGGTGGACCTGGGCCTAGCTTCTCAGCAACCACTCGTGTTGTGCGTGCTATTGTTCTCTCACGAGTGGAGGGGACCTACAGTTTAATGCAGACTCCGAACGGCGAGATTGAGAAGCTTTTCCTAGACAGTTATACTCTTTGAGCATTGTCAGTGAACCGAAAGAGGTGGAGCCGTATACAAATTTTTAGGTGATTTTTCAGGAATCGAACCGACAACATCGAGCGTAGGAGCCGACGCACCTTCCCACTACGCCATAGCGCCCACAATGTGAAATTATTGAGTTAAAATCTTATAAACACTCACTAATTTAAATACTAAAGCGATTACGCACACACACAGCACTGAAAAACCTGAAAAGAGCTCTATTGATATGTATCAATTCAAAAATTCGTGTACATAAATTGAAACATTATTTATGGAAATCAATGACCTTGTTGCTCTAATTTTATGAATTGAATTTTCCCTGAATTAATGAGACCTTGATAACACGAATCAACTATTTCCTTCTTCATTTTTCAGTCACGCTTCGCCCCAGACAATGAACCTAAAGGCTACCAAACCCAAACACTGTGCGTTGAGTTTCCCAAAGGGAAATAAAATACAAAAACAGCACATAATTTTTTACCAAGCGTGTTGCCCGATAGCAGTCAAAACACATTCAGTAAATGTTGGTTAAGGGTGATTTGGTCTAAGGTATGTTTGTACTCGAATAAAGGATGAGCGCCTCCCGTCCTTTGAAGAATGAACAGTTGGGGATGTGATACTCCTTTCGTCCCTGAACTTCATACGCAGTACCTCAGACCCCATTTCAACAGACTGTCACTCACAATGGACTCATTCTCAAAAGCCTCGTAGTCTGAAAAACGATGAAGTCAGTCAAAAACAGACACTTTTACATAAGCGAATCCACAGTTCGGGAGCCCATCTGAGTCCACATGAAGCAATTTCAAAATTAAACTAATTTAGTTCCGCCCTGTTTGTGTTCTCTCAGCACCACGAGTACACTCTCGTAAAGATAATGATCTGCAATTTATAATTATTTAGAAAACACCAACAACAAAAATAAACAAGGAAAACCCAGAAACAATAGCACGGCAATAACACAATCCCAAGATACTTTCGTTATGCAATTAAAAGTGTCACTTTCAACGGGTGTACGTATTATTTTCGTTGGTCCTTTGAACAGTGTACGGCCGCAGTGCATTGTCATAAACTTTCTCATTAATTACGCTCTAATTGCGGACACAATAAATGTTCTGATCACGAATCTAGAATTTCGTATCTTCTTCATTCACGCACACCACTCACGCGCACCGAGAGCGAAAAGTATCTGCTGTGGACGATCAATAATTTTCCAAAATAATCGATGTTCCTCGCGCGATATTTTAGAAATCGAATATTCGAAAAAATCGAAAGAAAGATATGTATCCTACCGATCAACACCGAAGACGAAAACAGTCTTAGTCAGTAGACGCTGTCCCGTACGAAGCAATCACTCACTTAGCCCTGACTGAAATGCTGACTAAAAGAAAATTCACAAAATCTAGATGAGCTCCGAGTGAAAGCAAAGGAAAATCCACTGAGGAAACACAAAAAAAAAAAAACAGGAAAAAGAAAACACAGCGAACAGACAGGCATTCGCCGACATATGGCAACCCCATTGATTCTCGCCCGACGGCCTCTACATCCACTACCAGGCCATACGTCATGCATTCTGCCGGTGGGCCACACTAACTAGGGGAAGTGCTCGTACTGGTGGGGTGAAAGTTAGAATTTGTTGTTGTGCATCTCACGCGAAATATTGTATATTTGTTTATTTCAGATACATGCACACATACATTTAGTCTCTGTCGGATTTTCCCTCAAAAGTCCCCGTTCCCGTGGGTTCGAGAAACTTATGTTTACACGTGAAATCGTCAAATCGCCGAACGGGTAATTGCCTTGTAAACACAGGGTGATAGTAGACACATCCTTCCCTTTTGATTCAGCTTGTATTTATGTTCACCGATACAAAATTAGATGCATTCCCAGATTTCAGGCTGAAAATGAACTTGAAAGAGCCTCCGCCTCTATCAGGTCCAGGTCCAGGGGTTATTTTGGTAGAAGCAAAAATCATTAGATAAATCGATTGGAGGTAGTTGCCCATGGGCGGCTAATTTGTTGCGAGGTAGATTGACAACTTGCCAAGAAATTTGTTTTAAAATTTTAGAATTTTCTATTGTTTTGAAAATTGTTTTTGACAGTTTGACACCATTTCTCAGTTTGAAGGAAATTGTGTGATGTGGTTTTGTTCACTGTGATGTGGTCAGCCCGCAACATGTCTTAAATATATCACGCTTTTAAGGAGAATATTTGTTTTTTTGTAGGATTTGGTTGATAGCTGATGCCAATTGAGTGATTTTCGGAGAAATGAATGACTTGAGGCTAAAATTTTGTATGGAAAATTACGGAAATGCTGAATAATGTTGAGGGCATAATTCGGCCTAAAATTCGTTAACTACAAAGACTCGTTCACATCATATGAACATGAACATCAGTGCTCTAGCTAAGTGTGTCGCCGAATCACGAGTGTACAAGTATACTGTAGTACCTGCTGCTAGAACCATCTCTCATTCTCAGATTCCTGAAGGGAACTAGCTTATAGAGAATACTCTAGAACATATTTCTTTACATATGCCCAATAGGAGTCCCTTATCCTCAATACAGCTCTGAAAAGAACTTTTTTTTTAGGTGAACATGTAATTGTGCTAAGGTATTGAAAGGGGGCACAATAGATCTTGAAGTTCGAGGTGCAATATATTCTCAACCAAAATAAAAATAAAATAATACTGCAGTATACTGTCTATGCAAGACAAATTAGTCTCAAAAGTACCTATGTTTTGGACATCCAAGAATGGAAGACGGCTTTAGCTCATGCTCAGACTCTTCACTGATCGCTGGTCTGGCAAATAGGTGGCCCCAAGTTTATGAGAACGACGAAGAAGGCTTGATTGGATATCAGTGATACTTGTCTGTAAGTCTAAGAGTATGTGTTGTTGGCAAGAAATTACTCTATATGAGATTTCAAGGACCTAATTTCACGAATTAGTCTTCTGATTGCCGAAAAGCAATTTTGCCTGCTTTCTGTTGACGGAGTTACTATATTGCTTTTGCCGTAGCAAAAAAAGAAATATCGTAAAAATTAAATATGGATACAAATGATATAATGGTTTCAACAGGACGACGCTCCGTGCCACACAGATCACGCCACATTGGACATGCTGCACGAGCGATTCGAGGGCATGGTCTTTTCACGTGGAGTTGATGTGAACTGGGATCGTGCGACTTGACCACGTTAGACTTTTTCTTTTGCGTTTTTCTTAAGTCACAGGTCTATGTGATGAGTGCCACACAGATAAGCCGAATCGGACATGCGAACGATGTTACGAGTATATTCAATACATAATGGCATCGACAGGCCTTTCAAACGAACGAAAACTTCGATATCTTCTTTGTTCTACTTAATTTCAAAGAAAGAAAGCGCTTAATGAATGATGCTTTACGAGTACAAGCCTTTTCAAAAAGGACATAATTTTCCTTACCTTTGCAAAATTACCTTCGTCACGTAGCGGGTGAATGCGTTAACTCTAACACTGAGGGTATTGGTTCGATTCCCGAGATAATAAGACTCTACCTTTCTCGAGTCACTGACAATGCTTGCTATAACTTCTCAAGACTGTGTATGTCCCCTCAACTTGTGAGGGTAAGTTGCTGCAGAAGCTAAGACCAAATCTTCTCCGGACTGTAGTGGCGCCTAAAAAAGAAAAAAGGAGCACGATCTGCGTGTTCCCGCTTTGGTTTTATTCTGCACCAAAATCTAAATGCTTTTCAAACAATAATGAGTCAGATTACTATTTCATAATAGGTTTGGTCGACGGTATCCTCATGATCTTGCCATGATTCTATTTACAATTTTAAAGTGAATACCTTGAGCAGAGAGCTGAGAATTCCCCCGAAAAAATGCCATTATACGACATCGTAAAACTAATGTCGAATTAAAACTGAAAATTCACTGAGCCGACTAGATTTTAATAGCATCTATGCGAAACTTTTTCCTCTCAAAATCTTACGGCTAAATGTTATTTTCATATTAATTTAAAAAGAATTAAAACAATTCTTTCCCAAAAACAAATTATTTAAATCCCAAACCGTTTTTTCCCGCTGAATCATTTTAAATATCGTATCTGTCACAATTGGAAAACAAATAAACGCCAAAACATCTTCCAAAGAATACTGCAAGCACACGCGTTCCATCGTAAATAATGCACTAATTGCTAACTGCGTTAATTGTGCCCATCTTCTATAAAAAGATGGTTTCCTTTGTCGGCGTTATGTTAATTCTGCGCCACCCGATCGTAAATATTTTATTCGCATATCTTAACAAAAAGTGTGGCATATGAAATCAAGCGAGTCGCTTTAACGCTTCTGAATGGTCGCAATAAAATTTTTATCGCCACTTGTACCATAAAATTTGTCAAATTTTACAAAATTTTGCAGAAATTAAACGAAGACTCGAAGCTTTCTGATTCACCTGAGCTCTCCTCAGATGAAAGGAGAATCCGCACTTGTGAGAGCAGAATTTAAAATTAGATTCAAAAGTTTGTTTGAAAATGTTCGGCCTGCCGTAATGTATGCTCCCATCAGATGTCAAAACAGAACGTTTGTAAATATTGTTTTTCCTGCTTCGCGTTTATAGTTGTTTGGACAAAGGTTTTTCCAAAATTCAATGCTGTCCGTTCATGTGTGGATCTTTTTATAGAATCCACACTCTCCTGGACAGCGCGCTACCATCAACATCTCCAATTCGGTCTAGATGTCATTGAAAGCCCCGAAATGTGCGAAAAGCATGGTTTTTCTCAATCTCTGTGAAAACATAAACCCAAAACGTGTATGAGTTCACGGTATACTTGTACACGTGCTATTTTTAGAGAGTCCAACTGATTTGATGAAGGATTTATTGGGGTTTTGATTCTGAATTTTTTACGTTTGTTTAAAAATACAGAAAATGTTATACACAAGCCTAATTAGTGATAACGAATGCTCTTGATTTCGGAAACGATTCATCGCCGCGATATTTTTTTATATTTCGTTCTTCTTGGCAATAAGACAGAATTCATTAAATGTATGGACGACTAGATGCTGAATCTGCAAATTCACACTTGCATTTTTTGGGTGAATTTTTGAAATACTTTTAAGTGGTTTTATATTTGAGGACGTTCTTTTTTTGTCGTGTGGAGTATTTTTGGAGAATATTTCAAGGATTTGGACCGATGATTCAAAGACGAGGTCATTTGGTTTCGTTTTCTTCTTCTTCTTCTTAGGGCGCTACAGTCCCAGGTGGACCTTGGCCTCACTCAACATGCCTCTCCAGCCAGCACGATCTTTCGCCAGCTGTCTCCAGTTTCGCACACCAAGCCGGCCGAGGTCCCCCTCGACTTGTGTGCGCCCTCGACTTGTTCGTGGACGTCCTCTGTTGCGTTGTCCCACAGGCTCAGAGTCGAAGACTCTTCGGGCCGGAGCTAGGTTGTCCATACGCTCTACATGGCCTAGCCATCTTAGGCGTTGGATCCGTAGACGCCTGGCTAGACTCATGTCGCCGTACAGCCCATACAGTTCGTGGTTGAATCTTCTCCTCGAAATGCCATCAACGCAAACAGGACCAAAGATCGCGCGCAGAACTTTTCTCTCGAAAAGACCAAGAGACTGTTCATCCGCTTGGGATATTGTCCATGCCTCTGCGCCGTACAGCAGTTCTGGGATGATCAAGGTCTTATACAAAGTCAACTTGGTCTTCCGAGAGAGGGCTCTACTTCTCAATTGCCTTTTGAGCCCATAAAAACAGCGGTTGGCAAGAGTTATTCTGCGTTTGATCTCTGTACTGATGTTGTTTGTACTGTTTACCGCGGAGCCGAGGTAGACGAAGTCCTTCACTACCTCAAAGTTATAGCTGCCTATGGTGACGTTCTGGCCAAGTCGTCGCAATACTTTGTTTTGCCCTCGTTTACCGCCAGACCCATTTTAGCCGCTTCCGTTTCAATGCCAGCAAACGCATCATTGACGGCTCGCTGTGTTCGCCCAATCACGTCAATGTCATCCGCGTAAGCTAGCAGTTGAACGGACTTTTGGAAGATCGTGCCTCTTGTGGCGGCCAGTAAGTTTTGCACGATATTCTCAAGAACGATGTTAAAGAAGTCACATGACAGCGCGTCGCCTTGTCTAAAACCTTTTTTGACATTGAAGGTGTCGGTGAGTTCGTTACCGACCTTGATGGAGCAGCGAAAGTTCTCCATCGTCATCCTGCTCAGTCTGACGAGTTTGGCAGGAATGTCAAAACTAGACATGGCGCTGTATAGCTCGTCTCTATACACGCTGTCATATGCGGCCTTGAAATCGACAAATAGATGGTGTGTGTCGATCTGCATTTCCTGGGTCTTCTCCAGGATCTGCCGCAGTGTGACAATTTGATCGATGGTGGACTTCCCGGGCCTGAAACCACACTGATAAGGACCTATCAGTTTGTTCACGAATGGTTTCAGGCGTTCACACAAAACGGCAGAGAAGATTTTATAGGCGATGTAAAGGAGACTTATCCCTCGATAGTTGGCGCAGTCAAAGGGGTCTCCTTTCTTGTGGATCGGGTAAACGATACTGCCATTCCACTCATCGGGTATGCTTCCTCCGACCATATCTTACAGATGAGCTGGTGTATGCGCCCTACCAGATCACCTCCAGCTGCTTTAAACATTTCGGTGGGCAGATTTGATGGCCCAAATGGCACACCATCTCTCCGAGGGTGTAGTAGTCTTAGGTGTATCAAATTAGGAGTTTCGGTACCCCAATAGTCGCTATTCTGTTTCTTAACAAAGCCAGTCGAATGTGTTATCCACTCGGATGTTCTAAAAGAATGTGAGATTTAAACTCAAACTTTACAATTTTATCTGCTCTATAATAAATTGTTATCGAACACTTTTTACGCCAGTCAAACTGATAAATGTCATCCAGACCGAAATGACAGCCAAACAAACTTGTCATAAAACATAAAAACACCCTGTATTTAAGAAACCTCTTAATTCCCACGACGTTTATTCGAATCAATGGATTCAATCAGCCATCAATCCATCAATCACTGCATCCACTTCAGCGTGATTAGCTCTGTTCGTTCGCCCACCGGGTGCCGTCTATCAATTCCTTAATGCATTCATAGACATCGATATTTATTTTAGGCGTCCGTGTTTAAATTTAGCATCGACCAAACGTAGCCGATCACCATCCACAAGTGGTTTAGAATTTTGGCTTGCATAAGCCCCTCGACCGACAAGTCCTGAACGCTGATCACCATTTTAACGCGATCGCTGTCAAGATCTGTCCGACTACACCGACCCGTCAGCGGCAGGCAATGGGATTATTAATTAATTTGAAGAAGTGAGAGAATTCACTTGTGAAGAAGGGCCAGCGTGCCAATACCAAATGGTGCCGAGGGGTGGATTAATTTATTGGCCCCAACCAAAGTGGTTGGTTTGCGCGCTGCCACCAGGAATTACAACGACATGATGGGGTTGGGGCTGCTGATGGCAGTGTCTTCGTCCACTTGTAATTTGTCTCTCTTAGGGGTTCACAGATGGGAACAGACGGATACAAGCATTCTCCTGTCATTAGGGAAATAACGCTTGTAATTGAGGGTTTTTTATGTGCTCGGTGGCTGTGTTCTCTGTTCTGTTTCCCGTGTTCTGTCGAGCATGGGGTTTTGATAAGGGGGAGAAAGTGGTTTACGAGACAAGGTAACAGGTGAATGATGTCGACATATGATTTTGTGGGGACTTGCTATGAAAATGATGGTTGATTCATAAGGTGACACTTTAGTGGGTGGTGCATTATTACAAACCTAGTGAGCAGCGACCACAGTTTATGTATGAGGGTTGAGTGGGCGATGAAGACAGGAGGGGTTTTAATTATTTGCATTTGTTCTTAATGAAGGGAAAATTAGGAGGGGAGAATTCATGCGGCTTAAACTGAACGTTGACTTGTGGCAGTTTAAGTTCCTTTCAATGAGTGTTTGGAAAACAGTAGTGGAATATGAAATGTTTTGTTTTTATCCTAATGGTTAAGGCTGTATATCGTCACTGATGCGGTAAGTGTTAGTCTTCAAATGGCCCTAAGTCTTTGGTTTGCCACTATAGAATTCGACTTCATAAACATATCCGCACAGAAAATAGGCCAGAGGTCTGATATTTCCTAAGTTCCCTAAGCCTTCTCGCGGATGTTGCGATCAGCAATGGTTTCCTTGAATAAATTGATTACATTGCGTGACATGTTTCACTGTCTTTTAAAATCAGAGCCTTTCCACTTAATTGGGGAACGAAACAATCAGCGATCATTGACCTTCAGCACTGTCCCTTACCAGTCCGTAAAACAGAACGAGCAGTGATTTTTTGTGGAATTTATGGACTTTCTTCAGTCTATCAATTTTATTATAAATGTATATAATAATAATAACAATAATGGCGGCGCTACAGTCCGAGGTGGACTTGGGCCTAGCTTCTCAGCAACCACTCGTATTGTACATGCTATTGTTATGTCACGAGCGGAGGAGACCTACAGTTTAATGCCGACTCCGAACGGCGAGATTGAGAAGCTTTTTCTAGACAGTTATACTCTTTGATCATTGTCAGTGACTCGAAAGAGGTGGAGCCGTGAAAAAATGTTTGATGTTTTTTTTGAGATTCGAACCGACGACCTCAAGCGTAGGAGTCGACGCACCTACCCACAACGCCACAGCGCACAGCGTATACATTGAATTAAACTGAAAGTAACCCTCATTTCTGAGCCGCTGGTGCGCGATAAGTTTCGGGTTTGATCCATGATTTTAAAGAAAATTTGCACAATTTGCAAGCGTTGCTTTGGAATGAGTCTTCCTCTTCTTGTAGCTACAGTTCAGTGTGGATCGGAGCCTCCATAATAAGCCTCTACAGCTACCTTCACTAGATAGCACGCACCCTTGCATAACATTTTTTTTGACATTAAGAGTCTTGGTGAGATCGACCTTGATGGAGCAGCGAGAGCCTTTTTTTGGCAGGAAAGTCAAAATTTGTTTTTCTTTTCTGTAGTTGCTGGCATGATATAGATGAGTTCGGATGACTCCATAAAACGATTCTTATCAACGATCAAGTGGTTTTGCTTCATTTTTATTTTCCAATCCACCACCAGAACACCTCAGCAATCACTTATGTTGTGTATGATCCTGTTCTCCAATGACTGGAAAGAGATTGTTTTATGCCAACTCCGAGCGCTTATGTTTGCGAAGCATTGCATAAGAGTTTCACTCTTTCAGCATTGTCATTAGTTCGAAACAGTTGAAGGTTATGCTCTTGATCGGGATCGATCCACGGACTTTTGGTGTAGGAGCTGATGCACTAACTCACTGCGAATCGTCGGCCACTTACCTTGGATCTGTTCAGTTCATTTAATTTTCACAGGAAATGTGGGTTTTAGATATGATTAAATTGCTAATAATATCTTAGTTGAATACAACAATGATGTGGCATTGCATTAGATCTGATTTTTTTCGAAACTGAAAGTACGATCTTTTAGAAAACACACAATTGGACAGAGCTGCCAAGCGCCACTTTGTCTATCGCTGCCTCTGATGGAAAAATAAACGATTTAAACAACTTGTTGGGAAGTACTCAACTGAAGAGTATTAAAGGTTTTCACCAGGAATGCAAGCGAAGAAAAGTCCGTCGTGCAGTTGCCCCAGGGTGATATTTTAAAGGAAACTAAGCGCAAGCTAGAATTGCAGAAAGTCGTTATGTTGATTACCCTCACGCAACTTTTGATGTGGTGTAGTGTCTACCCAGTTGGCTCTATCAGAAATGATACTCAGAGAGGATAGACTACACGTACTTAAAAAACTTTGAATCTTCAGTCCTCCGAAAAGTAATAAGAACACACTTTACTTCCCAGGTGTTCCTCATTTTTACAGTTGTTGAGCTCTAAAAGCAAAATAATTTGTTATAAGTTCTTCTTTTAAGATAACGGTAAGGTAATCGACATGGTAGCTGATTTAGCAGAAATGATTCCAGTAATTGGGCGACTTTTATAGCGGACAGTAGTTTTTATAACCTGTTTTTATTTTCTGCACGGCGCTGTAATTTGAAGTCAAACCTCTGTCTTGAAACGAATTAATTTTTCTGTGTTCAATACCTTCATGTGTGTCTGATCCCATCTCGTATAATTGCTTTACCAAACCACTGTCATCCTTAAAATACTCATTCGCATTCATTCATTACACCCTGTGATTTAAGGAGGACCAATATATAATTTCTTATCTTTTAGAATGATGTTCCAGGACTTATTGCAGATAAAATCAACCTTGATCTCAGTGAGTCATGTAAGCACCTCTTCCTTAACAAAATGTCCAAAACAAACAAAAAATCATTCTAATTGGACACTCACACAACTCGCGTCCAACTAATTACGTGAATAGCCAAAAACATCCCGAACTATCATCGCCTTTAAGTCATTCCATTAATGTCCTTAACGTCCACTCCACTCAGAAACGTCCTCACACAACCGTTTCTTAAGTAATTCTTCCATTGTGCTCCCACTCCGGCTACAGCATCGATCAATTAAAAGCGATTCCCTAGTCCTTCTGTCGAAGAAGAACTCTCCAAATTATTAATACCGCCATCAGTCATCACAGTCCTGCGGTAATGCATTTGGATGTTCCTCCCCCCAGCAGACCCATCGTCCTTCTTTCTCCCCTCCAACTAATGGCTTGTCCGGTCATCTTTCTCGCCACCACCCCACACACGAATCGTTCGGACAAAATTTCATTTTCCGGTCAGAATATCCTGAAGATGAGTTCTGTTAGCTTAGCTCCGGCAGTTGAGTGGGTAAGGCGAATGGCCGGGCCACAGGACACCCGCACAAACACACGACGATCTCATTTCATTAATTTGCAAATAATTTTCCATCTGAGTGCATCACTTGGCCCGTAAATTTCTACGAACTAATTCAATTTATAGTACCCACTACCCACCGAGAGATTGTCAGTCGCTCCCGTATGCGCCGGGACGAGGCCCACTGAGTTAGTGTGTGTTCGGGGGCGCAGCAACTCATGTGGAGTGAATTAGAGGCTCTGTTTTAAATTGCGCAAATTAATTGAGTTATGAAATCAACATGCTACAGCCGCAGTCACGCATCCTGGCATCCCTGTAGACCCTCCTCGCTACTGTCTCCCGTCGGTGAGATGAGATTGACTTTTGGTTCGGTTTAATTATTCACGAACCGGGTGGGATGTGCTTGGAAAGTTGTTCACCCGAATGGGCGGGTGTAATCATTAGGGAGGCAGCCAGAGCAAAGCTCTTCAAGATAAAAGATCCCAAATTGCATTCTTGCAAAATTATTCATTAGTAATCGCGGCGTCTCATCCCGACAAACACAACCCCTGCCCCCGACAGCCGTTCACAGGCGAGGTGCTCTTCGCCTTGGAATGGCAACCAAGGAGGATACGGAACGCTTTTGCTCTTCCCGACCATGCAGCGGATTATGTTTTGGCTTGTTGGCGGTGGACTGGCGTGTCGGCGTCTTGAGGGGGCGCAGCTCGGAGTCAAGAAAAAAGTAATCTCTTGCAGTGGATAAAAATTTCATAAAAATTAGTCGGTTAGCTCGGGCGGTAAGCGCCGCCGACTGTTGTTTCACGGCGTGTCTTGTTGGCTAGCAGCCAACTTTTTTCTTTCCTTATCTGCCGCCATTACAGGGTTCTTAACACGTCGGATTATTGTCGAATTGCCGCAGGTTGATGTGGGGATGGGGCGGCATGGTGCAGATAAGGGTCGACTGAGTTTTGAACTTTGCGATAAGCATCTTTGAGGGATGAGTTTCTGCTTGCCGCCACATGACGGGTTGTGCGGGAGTGGTGGTGCAAGTGGAGCTTAATTCAATTTGAACTGTCGTTGTGCTGGGTATCGTGGTGCTGAAGTGGCAACTATTAGTTGACTCCCAGGGGAACAATCGTGGTTGGAATTATAAGGAATGGGGCGGAGCTGGAGACGACAGTCTCCCCATCCTCACTCGAGCTGGCGATGCGAAGAAAATTAAGTTAATCTTGACGATGATGATGGGGTTGGGGAAGTCGAAACTATGGACTGATGGACTGATGTAGTTGTCAGTACTGGTCCCCGGATGGTCATTCTTTGAAGATAAGTCTAGAGAATTGCAGCCAGAACCCATTGGAGTCTTGTTGTTTGCCCAGTTGACGGTTTCGTCAAAGTGCACAGATAATCTGATTGTTCTCTAACAGAGAAAAGTTTCTGTTTAAGGGCCACAACGACAGACTTTGTCATCGGTTTAGTGCAGGCACATAATTTGTGATGTCTGGTGGTCTTTAGAAGTAGTGCTTGTATCAAAACATTTGTGTTTTGAGTTTTGACAGTGACGGGGGTTGGGGGAGAAGTTTGTGGAGTCCCTCAATTCAGGAGTTCATTGAACTCTTCTAATTCCTTGTTTTAAACTTTGCGGATTTGTTGCTTTGTTGAATTTTGGGAAATGGCTATGTGAGTCGGGTTGAATGCATAAACTTGAGGTTTGTCGTTTAAAGTAAAATTATTCATCGGGCAGTAGTTGGAGCACTATGGATACAACATAGACTGGGATCATTTTCTTATTGTAGTCAAGGTAAGAACAATTATCGAGAGGACAACGGAGTCGAGGAGGAACTCTTCGATTTGATGTCCGAAAGCTACAATTGGAGCAGACTGCTAGGAACGTTCCCATCGAGTGTCCCTGAAACTATCTAAAAACTCGATGCAGGCGTCACAAACAACAGGAAACGTTGTCGAAAAGCCATCACAGAAGCCGATGCGAATATGCTGCTTTTTATAGCACAATCAAGACGAGCCCCTGATTTGACACGAGTGCAGGCAGGTTCATGCAGCAAAGTAAGAAGCCTACAGGGTAACTCAGCATCGAACCACGAGACCTCTTCGTGAGCTCGAGGGGTTGAAAAAAGAGAGCGTGAGAACCGCGCGATCGTAGAAATGGAAAGGTATTACGGCATGAATGATGTCCGAAAGTTCTACGAAAACATAAACAATCATCCAAGGGATGAGCGCCGTGGCCGTGTGGGTATGTAAGCTGCCGACCCCTATGCACTTAACTTTCACAGTCCAGGTTCAAATCCCTGCACAGGCAACAATTTTTCAAAACAAAAATTGCTCGCGGCTCCATCTCTTTCAAGCCACTGACAATCCTCAAAGAGTATAACTGTCTAGAAAAAGCTTCTCCAAGTTTAAGTACACAGTACGGTTCAACTCTCCATCGCCTTCATTCAGCTTGGGAGCAATCGGCATAAAGTCTGAAGATCTTAATTTTTAAAATTCTTCCACTTTGGCTTCTAGGGTGACTCTTATTTTGTACCTATAGGCAACAATTTTGGCATTTCGAATGCCACTCCTGTAAAATTTATTTTCCACGTCTCAACCGTCGCTTTTTGTGTTTGAATTATGATGAGAAGTCTTCTCCTCAACTCGCTTCAACTACAACTCAGCCTCCAGGTCCTGGATTCTACTAAACAGCTCCTTCTCTACATTGAATCAAACTCTAGCATACTCTTGCCTATTAAGCATATGCCCACACTCACTTCAACAATTTCGAATAATTGAGGACCCATAAATGGAGTTCCCCGTATCCCCAATTGCCTTGCAAATTGCTCTAAATACTCTGACATATGTCCCCAATTTAAACTTTCCAACCCAGTGGAGCTCTCCACCCCCCTTTTAGCGCCTTTACAGTTTCCACAAGCTTAAAACAATCAACTCGAGTCCTTAGTGAAATTTTTTTCACGAAAAGCAATCCCTATCCCTTCAATTCTGTTACTTTTTCACGCTCTTGCCATTATCGTAAAATCTTATTGCGGGGAAGGGGGAGAGAGTGGAGTAGCTGAAACTACGTCGATTGCCTCCCGAAACCGCTCACTTAATCTCGATATGAACTCAATCTCGAGGCAGGACGTCTACGAATTTTGATCCAATTTTTGCTTGCAGTTTTCGCGTGGAAGTAGACTACACGACGACAGAAGAAAAGAGAGCCTGTCTCGAAATTATGCAAATGCTCCGAATGAAGGGGATGAGCAGGAACATTTCCGAAATGGATTGTTTTGGTCGACTGCGGCTCGAATTCGATCGATCCACCGAGTCAACAAGGAATTACTACACACGCCCTCCACCGAGGCGGGGGATGAACGTGTTAATTGAACAGTGTATCTGGAGTTTGTTTTCACTTATTCGCCATGAATGTGGTTGGTTATGGAATGTCCTTTGACTACGGTCGGTGCTGATGGAAGTGCGCGGGGGCTTATGCTGAAATTATTATGAGATAGTGGTACGTCGTGTGCATGTGTGGTGAGGGGATAGGGTGGTTGCGCTCGATGCTTAAGCGAATTTAATTTACGTGAGTGGTTGACTGTTGATTCAGGATAATGTGGGTGCGTTCGTGGGAGCGGAGGGGGGCCGGGGTGATGATTCCAAGATGAAATGGGCTTTTAATTAACCGTGTCTATTATTCAAAGGATGGCTGTGGATGGTGATGGTTTCTCGTGTGTGGCATTTCAATTGGCGGGAGTACCTGATTTTGTGTTCTGTTTGATGGGAAACAGGAAAAAGTCCTTCGCATGTGAATAGTTGTGTTGGGTTATAGAAATTTCGATTATGCAGAGATCTAATTACTGATGCACAAGCAACAATTTGTTTGTTTGAATCTGGAAGTCTATTGCCCTTTAAAAATTAATAAGAGATGCTGATGTTTTCAGGTAGAAGAGGAACTCAACAGATATTGGAGTAGTTGCTGAAACAAAAAGCTTTTTCTCTAGAGACTGTTGCCTTTATGATCGTTAGTAGCTTAAGTAATCACACTGCACATCTCGGAATTAGAGCTTTAAAGGCAGCTTAAAAGCTCTTGAGGAATAAAGGCGAAGGCGAAGGCGAAGTCGAAGGCGAAGGCGAAGGCAAAGGCGATGGCGAAGGCGAAGGCGAAGGCGAAGGCGAAGGCGAAGGCGAAGGCGAAGGCGAAGGCGAAGGCGAAGGCGAAGGCGAAGGCGAAGGCGAAGGCGAAGGCGAAGGCGAAGGCGAAGGCGAAGGCGAAGGCGAAGGCGAAGGCGAAGGCGAAGGCGAAGGCGAAGGCGAAGGCGAAGGCGAAGGCGAAGTCAAACTGCTGATTCTATGCGGCTATCTTTTTGAACATGGTACCAGCTAGGCAGACGAGGAGTTGGTGGATGTGAAAAAATACCCTCTCTGAGCCATCTCCGGGCCATATGTCATGAAGTCATTTTACGTCTTAAAGCAGCGCAAACAATTTAGTTAAACTCGATCTCCAACAATGTCTCTTGAAGGTTAGTTACTCAATATCTTAACAACCATCACCCCCACGTTCCTCAAGTGCCCGGAGGTATTAACTTCGACCTTAAGCCTCTTTTCATCTCGTATCCAAACAAAACTGCTGTTGGCTTTCATCGCAACATGCTTCCCTATCGTTGTCCTCCATCTATCTCATGTCAAAGCCGCTTTACTTAATAAAAATCCAACAAAATTCCCTCTTACCCCTCGGCATCAGTAGATCAAACATCATTGACTTCCGAGCTAAAACCCCCCAGTCAAGATTTCCATAAACCAACTCATCGTTGTGGTTGTAAAACGAATCGCAATCCTCCAAGGCTCGCTATCGATTTATCTCCTCCTCTCGAAAATTGCCAAATAATAGTTTCTTGCCGAACTCATATTTACAAGAGCATAAAACCAGAAATTTGCATTGAAATCGCAACTTCCGACCTTCCTGCATTCGAAAGCTCTGCGAAACTCACCACACCCCATGTTCGGAGCTTTTCTGCACGCGGCGCATCTACCCCGTCGAGGATTTCCCCTTCGCTAATATTGCAGAAGCCCTTCAGACGTCTGCACCAGCCAACAACGGACAAGGATGTTGTGCGAGACACAATACACACTCTGGGTCTGGGGAGATAATGGTTGCCTCATTTAGGTTCCCATTCCCTCCCGTGGGAGATAAGGAGGACGCAGATTTCAATTGACTTCTGCATGTATTCCCTGGGAATGACAAGGGCATTAGGAAATGCCACCGCTGGGAAACGGTCTCCTCATTAGACCCTAGTTTTGATAAATTCTCAAATCGCTTCCTATCTTGTTTGTCGTCACATTTCTTATCTTGTAGTCGTTTTCATTTGGGCTTTGTGTGTGTGACCGGCCATTGCCAGGAGCTTCTTCTGGGTTTGACCTAGTCAAGGCAAATCGTTGTTGAGAGCCAACCCCCTTGAGCGCCTAATTCACTGGAGCCTACTCCTTCCCAGGAATCCATTTGTCCTCATTCGGCCATTCGATCCGGACTGGCCATTTACGATACGGAAAAAGTTTGACTATAATGAATAATTAAAAGGAATGACAGGACCTTCGTATGGTGGAGGTGCTAATTAAGGGTATTAATTGCCGGGTGATCCCTTCGGCACTGAATATTTATTAGACTTCAAAGTGGAGTTTGGGTTAAGGGGACACAAAGTAAGTCAAAAAAGGGAGTCTTTTTTTGATAGCCATCAGTGGGTTGCCGAAGCAGGCGTTTGCGGTGGAATAGTTGATTGGTGACAGGGTTCGACTTCGGATTTGGTTTGTTAATTGCGGTTCGCCGATTTGAAAGGTCCTTTGCAATTGATATGGAGATCAATGCACAGAGGCCCATCTTCATCGGAAACTTTGGGTATTGATTGGAAGACTCTCTTGTTGTGGTTTTGTTCACAGTGAATTCTGTTGGGGTTTCAGCGGCGGTTAGCTTTAAATACTTTTAGGTGGAGGATGTGTGCAAAAAGGAGAATAAGAGGTAGAAATGCAAATTTTTACCAAAAAAGTGAACTATATCAGCGATTCTCTTTTCATCAAAAATTGTGTAACTTGCTGGGGAATAGAATCATTTTTGAAAAAATCGTTCATTAATGATGAGATCAAGGAGTTGAACTGGAACTGTTCTTAAAAGTCATGAAATGGAAAGATGGCAAAGTTATTGAAAATCATTTTGAAGTCGATGCGAAAGTGAGTTTCATATCATGCATGCATGGGTGTCCGTCCGTTTCTTTCTTGAGATGGAATACAATGAATCGCTTCAAGGAGTATGTGTTCCTATTTATTCCACGTAATCGACTGAACTAGTTGAGGTAATTAAGAATCTTGTCGACCTCGGACCGAACGTGAACTCTACAAACGACATCCGACGTTGAATCTTCCTTGCCAACCGCTGCTACTTTGGTTTGTCGAAACAAATTGGCTTAAAACTCCTGGAAGAAACTGGGAGATAAACTGGACCGCAGAGTTGATCCTCGGTGTCTTCGAAAGAAAAATTTTACTTTGAATATTTGGCACTGTTTGTGAGGAAGGTTAATGGAGGAGACAGCTGCGAATTCTAAAAGGATGTGAAAGAAGTCCGAAAGCAAAACCCTTAGATTAAACTGACGCAAGAGGTAAGACCGAATTGGTTCTCTTCTCCAATAAAAGAGATCCACACTGACGCTATCCGACAGTGCTAGACACCTAGGTATCATTTTTGACAGAAAACTAAATTGGAAACTTAATGTCTCTGAAAGGGTCAAAAAGGCAACATGCGCTTTTTATATCTGCGCGAAAATTGTCGGTAAAAAATGGGGACCAAGCCCCAAGACCATCCTATGGATGTATACCGCCATTGTCAGACCCATCCTTACGTATGGCAGCGTAGTCTGGTGGCAGGCAGCATTGAAAGCCATTAATCTTAAGGCATTGACAAAAATACAGAGACTTGCGTGTATGGGAGTTACTGGTGCAATCAGCTCTACCTCTACAGCTGGACTGGAAACGATCCTACACATGCTACCGCTTGACCTTAATATGCAAGCAGTCGCCGCTAAAAGTGCTCTGAGAATCAGTCAATCTTGCAACTGGCGCTCAGGTACCACTGGACATGCAAGTATTCTTAACAAACTTGCGGTATCAGAAGTCGAGAGCGACTACAGGCTCCCATACCTCGACTTCGAGAGACCCTTCCAATACCCCAGCAGAGAGGAGTGGGCGTCCAATGAACCCATCAACAACTCCACAATAAAGGTATATACCGACGGGTCAAAGATGGAAGCAGGCACAGGCGCGGGCATTTTCTCCAACGAGCTAAACTTGAACTGCTCAATCAGACTCCCTGATTATGGCAGTGTGTTTTAAGCAGAGGTCCTGGCGGTCAAAGAAGCGGCCAAAACGATATCAATGATGGCGATACCACCAGCTGATATTACCATTTTCATTGACAGTCAGGCGGCCATGAAAGCTATATCCGCAATAGAAATCAAGTCAAACTCTTGGCTCACTGCACTCGATCAATCTGTGCTGGGTCCCAGGACATAGTGACATAGCCGGCAATGAGATAGCTGATGAACTTGCTAGAACAGGTTCAGTGACCGACGCGTCACAAGCAACTCAGGGTATTAAACCGCCACTCTCAGGGCTGAGGAATAAGGTGGATACAATGATCATTGATATGGCAAACAGTAGATGGCGCGGTCTGTCTACATGTGCGACTACTAAAGCATTATGGCCCAGATACGACCGAGCAAAAACCGACAAGATGCTTCAGTGCGATAAAGAGTTGCTAACGATGGTGGTTGGAGCTCTCACTGGCCATAACCATCTTAGAAACCATACCATGAAAATGGGACTCTCAAACGACAACATTTGTAGAAGCTGTGGTGACGAGGAGGAACGTGAGGATACTACTCACTACCTCTGTCACTGCCCTAGTCTTTGTCAGTTGCGTCATAGAACACTGGGAGAATTCTTCTTCCAAGACTTACATGAAATCTCAAGTATACCTCTTAGATCTCTTTACAGGTTCATAGGGAAATCGTGATGGCTCCGGCGCAACGAACGACCATGAGTACGACAAGGGTTTAAAAGGGGACACTATCCCCCAATTGGGCATCACAATGGGTCCCTAAGGACCTAAGTGAGACGTGGCTTAAGCCCGTCTACCCACAAACCTACCTACCTATCTACTGACGCACGACAACTTGATCTTGATAACTGGGAGTAGCGTGCCTGGGACCATCAGTAATGCTAGCAGGTATAATAATTTTGAGGCATGCTGCATCAAACAACTCTATTAGATTCCTTTTCGTCCTTCTCACACGATTCACCTTTGTCATGGAGACTCTCTAGATTTCTCCACAGTTCTTCTCTGATCTTGAATTCTCGCGTTAACGCCAGCTAAAAATCTGTTTATTACATCGTACGGTTTTAGTTAGTTAGTTAGTTATTACATCGTACGGATTAAGGATATTGTTCTCCTTCTCCTTCTCCTACACTCCGGGAGGAACCTGACGTTCAATCAGAAGCCTCTCTAACTAGCACGATCTATTCCTAGCTCTTTCTAATTGCGCTTGGCATTTTGGTTGAGGTCGCTCAACCACTCTTTAAGTCGAAGCTAAGTCGCCCATCTGATCTACATGGCCTAGCTATCTTAGGCGTTGGATCCGTAGACGCCTGGCTAGACTCACGTCGCTGTACCGCCCATATAATTTGTAGTTGAATCCTCTTCTCCAAGTGCCATCACGGCAAACCGGACCAAAGATCGCATAGAGAACTTTTCTCTCGAAAAGATTAAGAGCTTCTTTATCCGCTTTTGATGTTGTCCAACCCTCTGCGTCGTAGACTGGGACTAGGATGATCAATGTCTTATACAAAGAAAGTAAACTTGGTGTATTTTATCTCGGTACTGAAGCTATTTACAGCGGAGCCGATGTAGACGAAGTTCTTGAGATACCTCGAAGTTATAGCTCCACATTGTAACGTTCTGGCCAAGTCTTCGATGTTATGTCAAAACTCTTACTGGGATTGATTAAATTTTCGCTTTAGGAAGCTAAATTAAATTTAATGTTAAAGAAATAAAAAAACACCCAGGCACCAGAACAAGGTCGCTACCTCTTCCAGAGCAGAATTGAAAAACCCATTAAATCATCTTAATGCCAGCCTAAAACAAACCAGAAATCCTACACTCTCAGACATCCTTGGAAGTCGCTTGTTCAAAAAGGAACACGTCATCGAAGACATAAAATTACACTTAAACTCCAGCAATTTTCTTCAAATTTGTTTCCTCTAAAATCCCGAGAGTCATCTGATGTCATCCTCCTAAAAACAATCACTTCCCTCGTTTACACGAACGCGGATGCGAGAATGTGAATTTTATGACTGCAGGATCTTCAATACCCCCTCTTAAATGAATCTCCCAATTTCAATAAATTTAAGTGTCTGCGACTGTCCCGTGTCACCCGCACTCGTTCACCTTTAAAACTTTAATGCCGTGCAAGTCACCGAATCACCCCGACTCGTAACGTTCAATTAAATTCGATGACTTTTACTTTTCATCCACCGCTTCCGCATTTGAAACTCCCCCACCCGACCACCGGCAAAAAGGGAATAACCATGCACCAGGAGAATCATAAAAACCGAAGGTCCTTAGAAACCAGACAAGCCCAAGACAGATAACCCGTCCGATGGTTAATTTAATTGGTATTGATTTATTCCTCCGTCCGAGTACGGCGTGCACTCAGGCCCAGCCACCTCCGCCACAACCATCGCCCGACCGACCGTTCAGGATCATTTGCGGGCTGTGCATTGTCACATCGATGAATTGTAATACTTAATCAAATCACAGGCGGAAATTTTACGGCCGATAGATGCCAATTTGGCCCCGGACGTTCGGAGCTTTTATTGATATTGAAGGATGGTAGTTTGTGAGTTGCTGCCGGCAGGAACAGCACTGCCACTGATGCTGGGCTGCTGTCGTTGTCAACATCTCCACTCGGAGGCTGTCCTGCCGATTGTCGACATAGTGCTCGAGCTCCAAACACCTGGTATCCTGGTACACAAAATCCTCATGATTAATTCAAGCCAGAGCTGGACGAAAGCCTTCGGTTGGGGCTGTGAATTTTATGATATGTCAATAGCGGTACATCAGCTGTAAATTTGATTAGTGTCATGCGGAATTCGATGTATCTTCTCTGAGTAATGTTTGTCCGTTCGCATTGACCATCCAGGTGGAGACGGACGGGCTGGGGATTGCATCCATGTGAATGGTTATTGTAATTGTCAAGTTGACTGCTGGTTGAAGATCTCGTAAAATTTTATTTTATTCGCGTCACTTGAGCCACGTGACCCGATAGTTTGCGTTCCGCATTAGTGATGGGTCATGTGGATGAGGGTTATAGTGTAATTTGGTAATTGCCGAGTGTTGGTCGAAGGGGGTGTGTTTGCAGGTGCCACAACCAGCACAGGGTCAGTTCACATGTGTTCGACACGCCGAAATCGATTACGTAAATTTGGCTCGTGTAAAGCCATTTGAGTGGAAAATAACAATTAACAAAAATCCCGGGGGTGATTGATGCAAATTGGTTTACAGTCCCTGAAACCTTGCATCCATCTGAATAGTTTTTGTAATGTACTAGGAGTGGAGACATATTAAAAATGGTCCATGGGCAGTCGTTTACATTCAAAGCAAATCAAAAATCTACTAAGAGGCTGCGAAACCAGGAAAATGACTAGCAGACTTTTTCACTCTTCAATGAGCGGACAAAATTTGGAAATGGAGGCTAACATAAAAATACAAAAATAAGAAAAATATGAAAAGTTTGATCAGAAATTTGACTCAAAAGTGACCCATTGAAAACAACTATAGTTTTTTTTGTGCAAAATGAACAGTCATTCATTCGTAGGACGTAATATATATTTGACAAACAATTGGATGATATTGATGCGGATGGCACTTGGTTTTAGCAAACGCTGAGTATTTAATGTATTAAATGTGCACAAAGTATTTCCGATGGGGCCAACCCTGATACGACGAATGAATACAAGGATTGTGTTGTTCATGTTACACAATCATAGATGGATTTCCATTGTTGATGTGTTTGGGTAAATTTCATTGACCTGGAAATGATTTTAATTAGTTAGTGTTGGACAAACAATCGCAGAATTAACAGAGAGGAAAAAAGGTTACACAAGCAGGCACCTAGCAATATCAGGTCAGAAACAGGGTCTGAAAAACACTTAAATAAGTCAATAAGCTGTTCATACGCGGAATGAGACTGTTCAGCATAATTGTGGAGTGAGACTGTGCATAGGACAGGAGGTAATATGGGCGGCTGCATTTCACAAAGTTTCGAGAAAAGCTTCTGGGTTAAAAAATAAGAGTCGTCTCTTTAGGAAAAAGTGTTATGGGCACGAATTTCTAAAGTAATGACTCTAGTCAGGAGGCTTAAGGAAACCCCTTGAGAAATTCATTGTCCAACTCTAGACGCAAGAAATTACAAAGGTTGTTACTATTATTAAACAGATAGAGCAAACACAGCGAGTCATCCAAACGTATAAAGCATTTGCTTTTGTTGAACCAGAAACGGATGCAACAAGAAACGAGGATATGATTTGCTTGAGGAAGCGGTTTCAACTTTGAATCATGCAAGCTACAGAGCCGATAGCCTTTAGCAAACTGATACGCCACTCAAGAAAACGAAGATCAACGAATTCGAAGAAATCGCTCTTTCCTTCTCCATCAAACGCCCCCCAGTCCAGGAAACCTGGCCATTCCTCTAAATATTTAAACTGATCAGGCAAGACATTTAAAATAATGCCCGCCAGGGCTTTTAAACAAAACTTTCACTCATGAATAAATAATCATCTTGATGTCCTTGAAGAAACGTTTTAAATGATTCAGCATCTGTCACAACGCCGTAATTGCTTCTCCGTCCATCACACACATCAACCTATTCCCACACGTATCCCAAATCGTCTCGCCCACGCACACATCGAAAACAATTTTCCAGAACATACCCCGGAGACATGCCCCTCTCCACAACATCGTAAGTTATCACATTTAAAACAATTACAGAAAATTCATTGATCCCTCCTAATGGAACTACCAAGAATCATAAGGGTATGCCAGCAAAGAGCCCCGACTGCTGGTATTTGTTGGGAAGGAAAAATCCCAGCAAACGCAAAGAACTCTCGTCAAGACACACTCATAAGTCTCGGAGAAAAGTTTCCTCCACGAGCAAATACACAAGACATCGTCACAAAAAGATAAAAGTAAATAGATCCCCTACTTTCACACGTAATGACACCAGTAAATACTGCGACAGGATTGAAAAACTTTTCCTCGTCAAACACGTATCCTGAATATGAATTAGGCGGCGTGCCCGGGGGCCATGGCAGGGGAGCGACGAGAAAAAAAGGAAATCCCCAAAAAAAATTGTTTTCAAACGAATCAGCATCAGCACCCACACACGTAGCCACCACACCACCCCCACCGTTACGCTAATGAAAAATATTTAAAGAGATGATAACACCCCCGAGAGGGTGGAGCAGCAAGCGCTGAAATGCCTCCGAGGAATGTTATGCAAATGAGTATCCCCCGGCGGGAGGACACTTTCGCTGAAGCCAATTTCGGCAAACATTCCTGAATTTCGTTATCCTTAAAGACCGTAGCCGAATTTCTTCCGATCACTTACCCTCCGTACATCCTCATCCACGTCTCCATCCACATCCAATCCAGACAGACAGTTGTTGTCATTCCCCGCATCCGTGGCGGTCCTTTTTTCCTTCACATTAATTACAAACTCTTTCATGGTGCAATCGGGCGCTGGAGGTGTGCACCGATGCTGGCGTGTGAGCATGCCAAAGATTCACATTGAAAAGGACTCATCCCGACTGAAAAAAATATTTACCCAACTAATGAACTCCATGGAATGGGGGGAGACCCCGGATCCCGTGGAGTGATATGCAGCTGTCTTCGGCGTTGGTCGATTCCCGTACAGTGATGGAGCAGCCCGATGTGTGCTGGGTAAGGGTGTTTGCAAGGAAGTCGTCTGGCTTTGCAGCGGGAAGGTGGCTTTTGGCCAAAAACTTTGCTTTACCATCTGCCCGGGGAGACGCCGGGGAGCGAAGAGGATTTAACTTTAACACATCGCCGGCCGATTAAGGGTTGGTGGGGTAGGGCTTCAGGTGAAGTTTATGCCTGGCCTGCACACGGGATGGAGAAGTTCGCGTAACAGCATTACACAAGTTTATCGCTTGATGGATGTTCAGTTAGAGATGAGTTTAAGTTGGCTTCGCAGAGGCGAAGGGTGGCTTGTGAACGACCATATCCGAGGATACGGATATCTATGAAGAGCTTCGGGGAAAGTTTCGTGGTTTTATTAATTTCGATGATGAAATATTAAAAGGGAGCGATGTTGCATGAAAAGTTGAGAGTATATCCTCGCTGGAGGGGCTTTGGGATTTTCTACACACTTCTGGTGGAGTTGTCCGAAGACAATGTGGTCGAGGAGATCTGGTGTGATGGCGGAATATTTTGCTGAGGTCGTTTGAGGTGCGATAAATAGCGCTGCGAAATTGTATAACGGCTTAGAAGTTCTTGAAGCTGAAGCAACTGCAACAGAGGATTACAGGGATAAGTACATTAAAGCCAATTAACATCGTTTGCAATGGCTTGCTTTAACGGTGATAGTAATCTTTAAGATGAAGCAAATGTGGACTGAAAGAATAACCTTTACAACAACGGTAAGGCTATATCTAATTCAGAAGCCAAAAGCCCGGAGCTAAGAGCCCAGAGCCCAGAGCCAAGAGCCAAGAGCCAAGAGCCAAGAGCCAAGAGCCAAGAGCCAAGAGCCAAGATCCAAAAGCCAAGAGCCAAGAGCCAAGAGCCAAGAGCCAAGAGCCAAGAGCCAAGAGCCAAGAGCCAAGAGCCAAGAGCCAAGAGCCAAGAGCCAAGAGCCAAGAGCCAAGAGCTAAGAGCCAAGAGCCAAGAGCCAAGAGCCAAGAGCCAAGAGCCAAGAGCCAAGATCCAAGAGCCAAGAGCCAAGAGCAAAGAGCCAAGAGCCAAGAGCCAAGAGCCAAGATCCAAGAGCCAAGAGCCAAAAGCCAAGAGCCAAGAGCCAAGAGCCGGGGTCAAAGATTTCTTGCCCAAGATTCGAAGCCAAGAGCCAAGAGCCGGGGTCAAAGATTTCTTGCCCAAGATTCGAAGCCAAGAAGGAAAAATTAAGGATTCAATATCAAGATCCGGTCTAGAACCATTAGCCCTGAGCTATTGGCAGGGAGCGAGAAAGCATGAACAGATAGCTAAAAGCCGAGAACGTTGAGTCGTCGGACTCAAAGCGTAGACTCAAAGAAATGGACTGCGAGTTGTGAGTGGTTAACAACGCGCTGTGACAAAAGCTCTCTAGCTAAACGACTGTGGGAATTTATATCACTAAAGCTACACTACCTCACACCCCGGAGTTCCAATGAAGCATCGAAGAGTTCTTCTCACTCGGGTCACATCCGAGACACGATACAACGATTGGCTACGAATACTTAAACACCTTTTCTGTCATAACTCATAATTCATTTTTCGACTGTGGTCCTGGCACACAGAAAATCCTTCGCACGAAAAACTGAGCCCGTACTGAATAAATAACATATTTCGTCCGACTACTTTAAATTGAATGAATTTTCAATTCGAAAAGCTTACGTAATGCAATTTAACCGCCCCCCAAAAATGAGGCCATTCATTTACAATTTCGATCCATTTCTGTTCACTCGCTTGTTCGACCCCGTCCAGATCGAAGAATTCCACGAAAACCCGAAATGAAATTCAAAAATTATTCAAAAATAAATTGCACTGTCAATCAAACCAGAGCAGTGCTTAAATAATTCATCTATCCCCCGCCGTCGCTGCAACGACTCACCTGAGCAACTACGCCCGTCATCACTTGACTTCCAGTCGAAGAGCAGCCTCCCACATGCCGTCTCCGAAAAAAGCGAATAAAAATGAGGAAAAAAGGAGAAACAGACAAAAAGATAGCCAACGGCATACGAGCTCATCGCACATCCAGGAATCATTAGTTCAGAGACAATTGAAAGGATGAAAAGCTCTCTGATGAAGAAGGACGATGAAACGATGAAACGACTCACTAACTCCCGCTGCCTCAAACTGGCACTCTCACACTCAAGCGCTGGTAAATATTTGCATAACTGAATAAATTGCATCATCCCTGCGGCGTCACGACGGCGACGACGACGATGACGCTACAGACGTGAGAATGAGAATCGAAACGGATGCGGAGAAAAACGGATATTCAACTCGACGGGGAAGAGTTCTACGATTCGAATCGCTTCGGGATTCAATAAGGAGGCGGATGACTCCAACTCTGAAGGGTGCGACGTGTGATAGCTCGAGGGGGCACCCGAACCGGGGATGAGTTCATTCCTTAGATCTCCTGTGGTTCGTCAATCCTGCTCGCACACACTGACGGTCGAGGGTTGCGTGATGTACGAACATTTGATAAGGATGTCACCATACTGTCCTTGCGCCGGCCATAATGAAACCCACCGCCCTGGTGGGGTGCCATCCGAAATTGCGACTGCACTGGCGATTTACGGCCTCCAAATAAAGGGCCGCAAATCTGTGCCGCCCCGTTTCGCTGGACACAGTCGCCGCAGAATGAGGGCGCGTGAGTCCTATTAGAGGCCTCATAAGCGCCCATTAAGATTTAATCAATTTAATTAATCGAACAGCTGCACAAGTTCACGCCGAAGGGGGTGGTGCATGGTGTGGCACTGCCTCTTCCGGCCGCCAGACCAACCCTTGCTGCCGTGAGTGATCAAATTACCGAACTCATTAAAGGGCGAAATAAAACTTCAACCTGCGCTTATTGCGTCGTTACCGTCCGGTCTGCTGTGTAAGTTGATCCTGCCGAACAGCGCAATTGGCGTCGTTACAGACGCGCAAATAAAATCAAACACAGACGGATCTCACGGACAATGGAGTTTTATGGCTCAGGTGAATTTATCCTTGCTGCACGAGAAACAACTGACTTTTCGACTGATGGCAGGCTTCGGGTGTCCGGTTCACCTGGATATTGTGTTCTGCGATTTCGTTTTGAGTGCTCGCCTGGATGGGATTCGCAATTACATGAGAATGAAAAAATAACAACTTAACTGCCGTCTGCTGCCGAAGGAGGCAGTCGGGTCCCGCGGGTTGCTGCGGGTGTAGTTATGAAGTGGCGGTGATGGACGGTCCAATTAACAGGTCATTCCGTTTTACTGAAATCGAGTTGATTACTGCAATAAACAAGCTGCGTACAATTTTGGTGGAGTAATATGATTTAATTGGATATAAATTGAGCTTGGTGATTGTGTGTTTTGGGCGGCGATTGATGATGCGAGATATCATTGTTTCACAACCCCATGCAATGTTCGAAAACTTGAAGTCTTATCTGGAAACATCCCTCAAATATTTGTAGCTTCCACTACATTTACCAATGAGCGATGGAAAATAGCAACATTAACAAATTTTATTGTTTATATTTTATTCTGTAAAGTTTAGTAAAATAAAAATTTAGAAATTAAAATTTTTTGTTGGCGCCGTGGCGTAGTGGGTAGGTGCGTCGACTCCTACGCTCGAGGTCGTTGGTTCGAATCTCGAAAAAAAAAAACATCAAACATTTTTTCACGGCTCCACCTCTTTCGAGTCACTGACAATGCTCAAAGAGTATAACTGTCTAGAAGAAGCTTCTCAATCTCGCCGTTCGGAGTCGGCATTAAACTGTAGGTCTCCTCCACTCGTGACATAACAATAGCACGTACAATACGAGTGGTTGCTGAGAAGCTAGGCCCAGGTCCACCTCGGACTGTAGCGCCGCCATTATTAATATTACTATTATTATTATTATTATTAAAAATTAAAATTTACTAAATAAAAAATAAATAAAATTTGAAATTAGTTTTATTTTATTAAAATTGACAAAATAAATGATTACTTCGACATGTGAACTGATGGACTATTTCTTCTCTAAATAACATCTAAAGGGTTTTGAAAGACAACTCGTCTACCACATTCTTTAGCTGGTCTTCTTCTGTTGATCCTACCGGACTTTGATAACTATTTGCATCCCCACAAGTGCTGTGACATTCGATGGAATAATTACATTATCCAGATATCAGGGTATCTAAATAGTTGAATCCGAGATATTTGGGAACCGGGTAGTTCGGGTTTTCGTTTCGGCATTTTTCTTCTGCCTGAAATCACTATCTAATTTATTTCATTATCTCAGATACTATCAAATATCCGGCACTATCCGAATATTTCGGATATACGAAACCACCTCGAATAATTGTTCGAATATCCCAAATTTAGCGAATATGTAACACAGCACGAGTCCGCGCGTAGACTGGCAACATAGACCCATTTTACTCGTGGCAATTTTGAAGCAGCAACTTGCAATGGGTGCCGTGAAATAACGCCGAGTGAAATAACGCCGAATTTCCATTTTCGGTCGTATTCCAAAAGTCGGCGTTATTTCACTCGGAGGAAATATGAGGACGTAGGAGGGACGAATAGTGTGTGAGTTGCTAGCAATTTTGTTCATCTATAATAATAATAACGGAACGGTGAGATTGAGAAGGTTTGAGGCTAGACGACGCAATGTCATTTGACTTCTTCAACAGCGTGCTTGTAAAGAGTGCAAAAGAGTGCTGGCCAACACTCGAGACACGATCTTCCAAAAGTTCATACTAATGTTAGCATACGCGGATGATATTGACATGAATGGTCGAACATAGCAAGCCATAAATAAGACGTTTGCTGACATTCAAACGAAAATGGTTAAAATAGGTGTGGCGGTAATCAAGTGCAAAATGAAGTATATGCTGTCTTCGAAGCAGGACGCTTGCATGCACGGCTTGGCCAGAACGTCAGAGTGGGTAACTATAAGTTTGAGGTTGCTAAGGACTTCGTTTAATTCGGTTCCACGGGAAATAATGCAACATCAGTTCAGATCAAGCGCAGAGTATTTTTCGTCAATCCATATTTATATGGACTTAAAAAGCAATCGAGTAGTAGAGACCTCTTTCGAAAGACCAAAGTGAACCTGAACTAAATCACTCCAGACCTGCTGGCATAGACAATATCAATATAGGTCTTGGTCGTTTGGCGAGTTAAGTTCTGTGTGCAATCTTTGGCCATGTTTGCGTTGATAGAGATTTGAGAAAAAGATTTACCCACGAACTATTGGGTCTGTACAATGGTATCTTGGCCATATAAGGCGCATGAAAAACATGGACGTATCCCGACGCTGAGTCTGTCGGAGATCGCAACAGAGAAGGACTACTATTGAGGTGGTGTGGATCTCAACTATCTTGGTACATGGAATGAGACTAGAGATTCTGCTGGATGGAGGGGCTTGTTGGTTGAGTCATGAATCCACCTCAGACTGTAGAAGAAGAAAATCTCTTACAACAGCAGATGTATATGACCGACTCAAAAAATCATAAATATGTTCAAGAAAAGCGAAATCTGCCAGTTCTGTTACATGGAATCGAAAGCTAGACGATAAGTAGGATGCCGAAGATGATATTCGCCTCCTTCAAAAGAGAAGTTCTGTTGGATGTTTGGTTATGTCCGCGGGCAAGGTAAATGGTATAGAAGACATAATCGTGAACTCTACTCTAGTTACCTAGACTCTCAAGCGCATGAATATCAATGCTAAGGCTTTGAATTTAAGCCTCCTGGCTTAAGAAGGAGAGGATGGCAAACCTTTGTTGCAAAGATCAATTGATCGCGATGCATGACAAATTGAAGGAGCCGACCAATCGACATAAGTCTAGTCTCATAGGCTGGGCTAATACTGCCTCCAATCCTTATCAGTCGGCTCGTGAGAAGACATGGGAACACACTCTATAGTTCGCTGGGTAAGAAGTAAGTATGGAAGTAATCAAGTCTCAAGACATGGCCTCGACCCATATGTATATTGTCCAAGTGACAAAGAGAAAAACCCTGGCTTTCCACTGATGAAGCTCAGGGCGTTCAACACACAAATCTCTTTCCAACAGATGCAGCATGATGATGCTTGGCATAGTTGGAAGCATATCATCGCATACGATCCAGACTCCATTACACATCATGTTCGGGTCTCGCAGGATGTCTGAAAAAGCAAATTTCAACCTTTGAAAGTCAGCAGCCAGTACACAAGGAAGTAAAATTCCCTCCAACCAGACGGCCAAAAAAGTTTTTGAGCGGCACTCCCACTGTGGATGCAGCTCTTGCAACTTGCTTTCTTTGCAACTCCTTGGTTCTACGTCCACATGCTTCAGTCACGTGTGCATACTCCCTAATTAAGCCAGCAATCTGCCAGTTATCACCAAATTGGTAAGCTTTGTTCTGTTCCCTGACAGTGCCACACTAACGCGAAGGCAACTCCTACCATACCAGACAACAGCTTACATGCGTGTATGCAAGTTAACCGAAAGGAGAACGACTCATAATTGAATTTCCTTACTTGTCGTCGCTTTCAGGAGCCATGATTTCATTATGAACTTGCAAACTTTGGATGTGCGCTGCTCGAGACTATAGACGACACTTTTGATTCCAGGGAAAGAGTTGTCCTCGGGGTCAATGTACAGGAAGGCTCCGACAAGTCAAACTCAACTCAGATGTCATTACCACTGCCAGCCAGAGATATGGAATTAATACAATTTTCCAATTTCATCCAACATCACCTGCATCGCACCGAGAGTACTGAACTCCGGGTTATTTTCATTTTCATCCGAGAACAACAATCTCGATAAAAGGGATTTACGCAGAAAAAGAATCAAAAAGGACGACGAACGCGACAAAAGACAAGCCAAAGTTGGATTCCAATTGAAATTCCATTTTTATTGAATCCAAATGCAGGCTGAATGCCCGACCGCATTCAGATGCCGTCGCAGTCGCAGTCGCTTTGTGCAGATTCAGTTTTTTAATATCGCACTGTCATTCGAAATTGACTTTCCGCCAGCCCCTCATGGCATAGATGCGAGTATATCCGGCCTACCACAATGCATGGACGGGACCTTCAGTTCGCCCCCCCGACTCCGTCAATGTGAGGTGGAATGGTGCGGGCGAGGCCTTTGAGTGCAGCCTTGGTTGTTGAAGGATGTTTTGCACATTGTACGCAGAACATGATTCATAAACATCCTCATCAAAGGATTTCTGCATACAAAATAAAGTGAAAAACATCAACAAGCACATAACCTTTAAAATCATTTCCTGCTCAGCATCCGTTGTCCCTTAAGAGCGGTGTGAGGGGAGGACTAAGCCGGAAGGGCGGAAGGGGTCTGTGCTGTACACGAGTACTTTTTTCACAACAACCTGCTAATAACGCGACGACAACGTTCTGCAGCGCCAGACGGGGCGTGTCTGTGTGGCGAGAACACATTTCCTCCGGCAGAGGCAAATGAAAAATACTACAGATGATAATGCTGTACCCAGGTCCGAGTGAGGAGTCTCCTTGGAGGCACTGTTGCACGTAGCACAAGTGCCAGTGCCCAACGAAACTGAAGACGTCGGCAGATTTCGCTCGTTCCCTCAACCGTTTGAGTAGTTTTGTGTGTGCTTCTTTTTTTGGGAGGCCATAACCTCGCCGCCTCGAGCGGATGGTTCGTGGAAATGGCTCCTTGAGGACTCCGCCAGGGTAGGCCCGGTGCAATTTATGTATGTACGGGGAGAGTGTTTGCTGAAGTTGTCTCACGAGATGTCGAGGAAACTATTTTCAGATTACAATCTCACAGCGAATGTGTAAGCAGATTTGTACAGCGCACTTTGGATGGCAGCCATATGTGCTGAGGCGGTGTGGGTCGGTGGGATTTCCTTTCATTCTTATTTATTAGCTCTTGAAGGACTCTTTAAGGATGTGAGATACAGAGGAGTGCTCGCCTAGATTGGAAAGCCAGATTGGTGGTCTGTGCCGGGGTTCGCATGGATGTACTGTGGCAGGGTATTCAATTTCTGTGAAACAGTGAGTGGATAAGTCGTTGGCAATGGAATATGCTTCTAAATGGGTTCCTGGATTATCGATTGATGGAAGGCTCCTTTCGTTTGAACTCTGATTTCTGAGGATGGTTTGCTGTGAAAGTTGGTGGAAGTTGAAAGGAGATACGTTCCGCATTGAAGACTGTTCAAAAGGTTCGTCATTTGTCTGAAAGAAAATAACGTACGGCTTCGATTTTTGTCTGACATGGGATCGCTGTCTGGATTAACCCAGTTCGTCATCATTTATATCTGATATGGATTAAAAAAGAAAATAAAATGTTCAATGCTTGGTTTTTTTTAAGAATTGGGCTTAGATTCACCATGTCTACAACGGAGAGACAAAAGAAAAGTTAGACGAGCCATGCGGACGAAAGCGTCTCTACGTCTGCGAACTCCTAATCCTCTCCGTGGTGAAACCCAGGAGCCGAATACCTTTGACAGAAGATGAGGTAGTTGGACGTAGTTGGCCACTGCAATACAGAGAGAAGGTTAGTGAGTCTATATCAGGGCTCATCTCTATGAAAGGATGGCGACGGAGAAACTAATCAGCTAAATAGCCAATTGCGGCATCCAGATCTCCAACAAGCAGCCGTTATCTGGCTTACAATTCTTATAGAGTTACTCGAACGTATTTCGGAGCTCAGCCCAATGTTAGATCGGAACTCTGGAATAGAGACGGTGGCAGTGGCGGAGCCTTTGATTCTTGTATCAACACAATCATATAAGAATGTGGCCTCAAATCCAACCGCAAAATAAGCAGGGTGATGCCGAATTCAGCTGATCGGCGCCAAACCGACGTTTTTCGATTTGTTTTGATACTGGCCGCTACAACGGTGGCTATGTTTTCTCCGTTTCGCACGATTCTCTGTCTGTTTGATGGATTATGGTCCAAAAGAGTAGAATCACGCTGAAACTTTTCCACTCAAATTGAATTGCCTGCACGCTGCAGCTCTCAGCATTGTTTGCCCGATCCACAAAAAAGGAGACCCTCTAAAATGCGCCAACTATAGAGGCATCAGTCTTCTAAACATTGCTTATAAAATCCTATCTGCCTTGTTGTGTGAACGCCTAAAGCCATTCGTCAACAACCTGGTCGGTCCATACCAGTGTGGCTTTAGGCCTGAAAAATCCACCATCAACCAAATATTCACGCTGCGGCAGATCTTGGAAAAAACCCAGGAGCAGCAAATCGATACCCAGCACCTTTTCATCGATTTTAAGGCCGCGTATGACAGCATCTATAGAGACGAGCTATACAGAGCAATGCCTAGTTTTGGCATCCCTACCAAACTCGTCCGTTTCTGTAGGATGACGATGGAGAATGCACGCTGCTCCATCAAGGTCGGTAAAGACCTAACCGAGACCTTTGATGTCAAAAAAGGATTCAGACAAGGCGACGCGCTGTCATGCGACCTCTTCAACATCATACTTGAAAGAATTGTGACAAAGATAACCAAGTTTTTTTTAAATTTTTCTTGGAAAAAAAAAAGAAAACAGCAAAGAAAAACAATTAAATGACAAATAGGCCGAAAGGCAATTTTATAATGTATTATATATAGATTAGCTTAGAGTACCTGTATTGGGTCAGTAAGTTAGATTTAAGAATAATAGTTCAGTTAATTAAGTTAGTTTTAAGTATTTTTGTCTAGAACGTAAGAATTATGAATTTTATAAATAAAAATACACGAAAAAAAAAAAAAAAAAAAAAAGAATTGTGCAAAACTCGCACGCCAACACCAGAGGCACAATCTTTTAGAAGTCCATCCAACTACTCGCATATGCCGACGATATTGACATAATCGGAAGAACACAGCGTGATGTCAATGGCACTTTTGTGAGTATTGCGACGGAGGCCACGAAGATGGGTTTAACGGTAAATGAGGGCAAGACCAAGTATATGCTATCAACCAGAAAGGACACCCAACACCGACGTCTCGGACAGAACGTCAGAGCAGACAGTTATAACTTTGAGGTAGTCAAGGACTTTATCTACCTAGTCACCGGTATTAACTCAGACAATGACACCAGCGCTGAAATCAAACGAAGAATAACTCTTGCTAATCGCTGCTCCTTTGGGCTAAGAAAGCAATTGATAAACAAAGCCCTCTCTCTAACAACCAAAGTAACCCTGTACAAGACCCTAATCGTCCCAGTCCTGCTATATGGCGCAGAAGCATGTACTTTGTCAAAAGCGGATGAGGTTGCTCTTGGTTGCTTCGAGAGGAAAATTCTTCGGGTGATTTTCGGTCCCGTCTGCATAGAGGGTGAGTGGAGGAGAAGATACAACAACGAACTGTACGAGCTATTCAGCGACATTGACTTAGCCAGAAGGATGAAGATCCAACGATTGAGATGGATAGGTCATATAGAGCAAATGGAAACCAATGCTCCGGCCCGGAAAGTCTTCGATTCCACCCCCGAGGGACGGCGCAGTAGAGGAAAACCGCGATTTAGGTGGCAGGTAGCTAAAGATCGAGCTGGCTAGAGACGCTTGTTGGTTGAGGCCCAGGTCCACCCCGGACTGTAGCGCCACCTTAAGTAAGTAAGTAAGCACGCTGCAGCTATATACGATGACGACCGAACTTACGACGAAATTCACGTTGTGTATTTACAACTGAGCCGAAATTTCGAAACCATTTTTTAATAATTTCCGCACGTTCAGCAAGCGTGAAGCGATGCATGATAAAATGGCAACTCTAACTGGATATTTTGACAGCTTGATGTCATACGTAATTTTGACACCTGCTGGAACATAGAAATTTGAAAAACAATCATTGCTATCTAGTCACACTTTATTATAGATCCATCCATGAAGATGACTCTGTCCCTTGACATGCTATGACACTGACAACATTTTCTTTGAAATCGGATTCTGATGTTACTTTAAGCTTTAAATCGTCTCATTCCGTGTGGATTTCTCAAACAACCACCAAGAAAGCACTGCTCGCCAAAATGTAATTCCCACTGTAAAAAAAACCCACCATCAAATTGACAACTCAACAGACAACGTAGAAATCGATTAAGCTTAAAAACCCAACTTGTCAGCCGAAAACATTCCAAAGAAATCCAGTCCATTGTGTGCGCGTCCAATTAACTATGCAGTGAATTTCGCAAGCATGCTTCCAAAGCTATCGCATCCATCCAAGTTGAACTACAAACAACGATGTTATCGTTATCCTTATCCACCCGAATGAATAGCGTTTTCTTCAGATTCCTCCCATTCAAGTCGTTCTGCCACGACTCTTTCGCATAAACTTCTTTAATCCTTGCTTCCGTTATTTTTCTCATTCTCTCCCAAGTAAGGATCCCCCAAACAATCCAACTATGAAACAACATTTCGAAGGAAAACACAACTTCGCCCTGAATTAAATCCGAAAAACAACAAAACAAAAGCAACGCAAAAAAATTTAAAATTAAAAATATCTCTGTGCACGCTGGAAAGGTCCTTTAAAATACGGCAAAACCACGCCAAAGGATTCCGCATAAAAACATATTCAACCACAAATCTGCCAGCGTGTACGTGTGCTGCCGTTTTCGGAATGCTGCTTCAAGGGACCGGGGGCGCACCCTGCTGCAACCCTTTTTCTGGTAACCACCCCTGCGCCGTTGCCACCGCATGATGGAATGTGTTACCTACTTACGTATTCGAGTCAGGATTAGAGACAAGAAAAACCAAACCCTCGCTCTGTATGTGGGCGGCCACGTAAATGCATCCAAGTGGAAAATTTGGTTGAGTAAAATTTTCGCATGCAAATAGGCATTCTGAGCGAGAGCACACGGAGCGGCGCGTGCGGGCGGCACAACAGCGAAACCTGTGCCAGAGTGAATGCACCTTAGTCGGGCGGGATATTAAAGTTCCGAAGCGCACACACGCACGCCAGGTCTTTGAACAGCCAGACAATAAACGTCAAAAGGAGATTAAAACGATATTTGTAATCAAAATGAATGCACGAGCACATGAGTGTGTGTGCGGGGCGTTGAGCGAGAGAGTGAGAGCGGGTGTGTGTGTGTGTGGCAATATGGCCAAGGGTGCTTTCGGAAGGATGAACACGGCAGAAGTGTATCGATAATGACAATTCATACATCGTTCAAAGGATGTGTTCGAAGAGTTTACAACTCCCTGCGGAGATGGATATGGATGATCATTCGAAGGATAAATGAACTTGGCTGCAGCAGAAATGATGACAGTTAAGAATTGATATTTCACGACGGAAAGGATACGACATTTGTTTCCCTCATCAGTCGGATGGAGGGCAGTCAACTCCGGCAGGAGGATGTGTGTGCCGTGAGCAGCGTTTAAATGCTTGTGTGGTGCGTCCTCAGAGACTGATGGACTTTGTTTTAAGTTTAATTGAAGTTCAAAAGTGTTTCGCTCCACAAGGACACTGAAGGTAGGAAATAATTCAGGGGTAAATTCAATCGTTTTTCGACTCAAAACTAACAAGCGAAGGCTTGGATGATGTTGTTTCCCTGTGGGAGGACTATCCAAATATCCAGGACTGCGGCTGGAAATGGGGTTCTGTCTGGACATCACGTGTGGGAGTTTAAGTATTCAGAGCTTGTTCATCAGAAGTGAGGATAGCTCACTTTTTGGGATGGACCAACTTAATGCCATTATGCTTGTGTGATAATGTGCCTTCTAAACCACTTTAAGAAGTGAGTGGTGTCTTTGACTTTTCGGGTTATTGCGGAATGGCTGAACTGCTGCGTATCAAAGGCACTTCCTTGTGTTACTCTGAAACTGTTTACGTGTTATTTATCTTATTTATTTTCGAATTAAGATAATTCGAATTAACAAACTTGTGAATTCGTAACAAGAACACTTGGCCGAGTAATAGTAAATTTGAATATTCCAGAAAAATAACACATTGTCGGTACTTTTGTACATTCGTAGAATAAACCATTTAAAAGCAACGCAACAAGCACTGATTAAGTGCAATTCACCGTGCAGTTCGGTTTTTGGAATTGCGAAATCTGCTCTGGATTTCGACAAGGTGCCCTGCCGTGTAACTACTTCAGGCTGGTATTGGAGAGGGTATTATGGGGGGTAGGTATAAACACGATAGACAATATTTTCCACATAGCGGTCCAAATGTTGGGTTACGCATCTGCGTATTATCATCTGCATCATCGAGTTTTAGTGCATATCATTAATAATAAAGAAGCTTCCACGGAAAAATGGAAAAGCATGCAAAAAATGCTGGTTCTTCGGTTAAATGAGAAAACAAATTATAAAAACTATAAAAACGTGAACTCGACAAACGACACGACTCCAGATCCGACGTATAATCGCCTTTGGTAAGCATTGCTATATTAGATTTTCCATACATCAGATTTGTCTTATGAATCCAATAGCTGGGCATTAAGCCGAAAAGCATAATTTTGTATGTTTTCAAAAAAAAATTCTGCTTCGGATATTTAATCCTATCTACGAGGAAAGCGATTGGAGAAGAAGACATGAGCAACATAATACGAGGTATACAAAGAAGTGGATATACTCTGGAAGGCAGTATAATCGACCCAACTGGCTCGGCTACATCAAGCGAATGTACCCCAATGATCCGGCTAAACGAGTCTTTGAATCAGAGTCTCTTGGTTCAAGAAAAATATCGAACATCCCGTACAAAGACCGACTGATCACGATTGTAAGACAGCTTGATCAGGATGAATAACTAGCGTCCCGTGACCTATTAAAGTTGAGAATTTAGCTCACGCTACATGAATCGCTGACCTAAAAACTCGAAATAAAGAAAATAATTAGTCAAATTTAGGTTTCACGTTTGCAGCACAATTGTCGCTGAAAGTACTCAAGGACAGATATTCAATTTCCGAAAAATCTGTTTTCGAAAGGATACTACATTATGAACAGAGCAAGTGTGGACTTTGGTTTGTTGATGTCTTGTTGTATACATACATCGCTGCTGCAAGTGGACCTTGTAATAAATGGATGGGGAAGTCATGAAAGCAAGATTGTTTGTTCATGTTGAGCAACGCTTCACTTTTCCCAGGATGATGCTATTCGACCAAATTACATAAAAATATTGTATCTATAGTGTTCAAGCTTCACTTACACACAAACCTACGTGTTGTGCGATGAGAGTTATACATATTCGGATAGTCGACATACGTCCGCCGGTGCCGCTGCCTGCTATGTTTAAATTCTTAATTTTTTTTTAAATTTTAGCTGGGCAACAAGAACAAAGCGCAAAGAAAATGAAAACAAAGCAGTGCGTTTGTCCGTTTAAGAGAGAGTGAAATTCTATTGCGGTTATGAAAATTGGTGTCCGCGTTCGGTTATAAGAGAGTCAGTTTATGAGAGAATTATTTACATGAAAAATTGTGTAGATAATTCCGTTCTTTGAAATTTGTCCGGTTATGAGGGGTGTCCGCTTATGAGAGGTGTCCGTTAGGAGATAGTACACTGTACATATCATTGTCACGTAATATGAATTCGCTTTTATCAAGCGTGGCACCCATCTTTAAGGACAAATAGCAATGTACTAGGAAGTGTTTTTCTTCGATGCCCACAATCAACATGGGAAACAACAACAACAACAAGAAAAAGGAGAGAATCCTTAGATGTGTCTTTTGAGTGTTGTTTATTCGTCATGAAGCCTTAAGATGTTTATGATTTGTCCATGTGTTCCATTCCACATTCATCCCTAAGAACTGGATCTTTCGTCTTGAGTGAGACAAATGCCATAATTCTGAGATTGAACAACATTTTTGGTGAGCGTATTGTCTATCTGCGATTCGCGAAACCTGTAAATTTGCTTCAACAAAGTCAGCTCCAGTAATTGTTCAGTCAATTGTAAAAGCAAAAACCTTTCAAATAAATATTAAGGCTTCCTTCTTTGTTTGAGGCAGCCAATGATTTTGAAAATTTCCAGACTGAATCGTGCCAATGTCGAGGTTCGAAGGTTCAAAGGATGAAGTCAAGATTAAATTTGTACTCAAATCAAAATATTCATATCTCCAATGACTCTGAAAGTGTTGATCCTTTGGAGCCCTACAGAGAGACGTACATTTGTACAGAATATACATTTACATGACTATCCTTAGTTTAAGTTTATTTTTAACGCATTCATCTCAAAACAAAATGTTACACAACGACATGCCATAGTCTGCTTCTTAATACAAAAATTCCATCCAAATCATTCTTCAAATACCTGTCGACCTACTTCAAACAAAATACCGCGCTTCAATAGTATCTCGTGTCAAAGGACCAACTGCATGCACACAGCAGGAATACCATCACGTCACATTTCCAGAAACGATTCCCCACTGCGCAACATATTCATTCCAGCATTCCTTTCAGGATCTTCATCATTTTTAGTTTCGCCAACCCACAACAATGTTTGCACAGAGCTCCTCGTCCTTACAATGTACTCCCGCAGCCCAAACCAATAACACGTACTCATATAAAGTTACGCAACGCACAGTGCCGCCAGAAGACAAAACAAACACACCCGGGTAAGGAGGACACGTGCATCGCATTCAATTCGCATTGAAATTTTTATAATGGCCAACCCGGAATCCGGGCAGACCCCGAGGACTTGCATACAAGTCTTCGAGAGAACGCAGATAAACGTTTTATTTGGCAAGACACATTAATATGTTGTCTCGGACGGTTTTATTGCTGCACGTTTTACATGAAGGGATTTTCTTAATGAGGCACTGATTAAGGACGTGTTTACGGCTACTGTTACGTGTACCAGGGCGAGGTAAGCACGAACTTTGATTTCACCTGATCTTTGTTGACTGAGAGAGATGATAAACTTTCACTCTATGGCGGGAAGTGACGCAAGCATTACAACTAGACACAGGATTTCCATATTTTGCTTATGATTTATGTTGACCTTGGCATCGTTTGCAGGCCATGATTCTATTCCCAGTAAAATGCCCTACATCCTCCCATGAATTTACTACATAACCATGACTCCGTTTATATTCAGCAAATTAAATGCAGTGGAAAGGCATTTGGAATGAAAAAACGCATTTTTAATTCGTTTAAATTCAGTGTTCAAGTCGTTTCCCGAAAAACCTACTGCATCTTCACCATTGAAAGAAATGTATATTAAGACGATATTATGAATATGTTCTTGAAGAGGTTAGAATTGTTGTAAGCTCATCGATTCATCAAGGAGGACGCAGTAGTCAGCAATCCATTCAGAGAACGCTTTCCAACGTTAAATGAAATGTCAATACGACGTATCAGCATTTGAATGTAAAGAAGCAGCATTGAAAGTAGAAAGCAGTTCAGAATGTTTCAAGGTAATTTCTTGAGATGCAATTTATAAGGATGATAATATTTGATGACAGATTCCACTTTGGCGCGCCAATTTAGACATGGACGTCGAATGTCTACAGGACTGACAAAAGGTTGTCCACTCACACATTTTCTCGTCTAATTGCATTTGAAATTGATGCATTATTTCTGTACTGAAAATTACTAAAAATATAAAACTAAATAAAATGTAATAAAATTATTATAAAAATAAAATAAACAAATAATTAAATAAAAGTAATATAAAATAAATAATAAATGGTTTAGGCCTCGCATTAGACCGAAAGACACAAACAAAAATATTAGCAGGCAGTTCTCTACATTAAAGCAAAACCCTCGACGAACCATCAACCATCAACCAACAAAAAGAGGGTTTTATTTATTTTTCATCCCTCAAAGAACCTCCACAAAATCTTTTCAGAAACAGCCAAGTCAAATGGTTTTTAATTTAAATTGCTCATAAGACATTTTTACTTTCCTCTTCCTCCCACCACCAAGTCCCCTTCCGGAGGCATCTGCCAAACAACTAAAAGCCACACAGAGACCAGTCTCCCCTATTTTTGCTGCCAAACCGAATCGAATCCTTGTCATAATCGAGTTGTCGTCGGGAGCAATGACACTAAGCAAAAAAAGTCTATCCTTTTTTCTGTGCTGTGTCTGCAGATCCCGTAATTAATGCGCATCCTTGCCAATGTCTCCTTGTGTATCCCCTGTCTGTCAGCTTAATCCGAGTGGTCCACATTTAAAGGCGTTAAAATTCCAGGAAAAAGAATTCAACGTCCCTAAGCACTCATAAATTGACACGAGGTAGCCTGCGAGACATTTATTGATCTGTTTCCGTCCTTTATGAGGGGTTAAACATTTTAACAGCCATCACGACGGAGAGGGTTTGCATTTATGGTCCTTTTTGGAAAGGATGGCTGCATTTGGATCCGTTTTTTTGCTACCCATCGATTAATCGATTCAGTGATGAATGGTTTGGACGATGATGGGAGTTTAAAACGTCATTCAGGCGCTTCCCTAATGCCAGCAAGTTAATCGCATTTGTCGTCGTCTACTCGCTTGGCCGACTGTCAAATGATTTGCCCGCAAGGGGAATACACTAATCCCTCATTGTGGCTCGGACGATGATCCTGCACTGCTCCTGGCATTGACTAGAACAACGTCGCATCAACAAAGTACCGCCAATTTAGAGAATTTTCCAAAAGTTTTCTGAATTTCACTTCAAAATCAACCCAAACTCTGCCCGAGGGATGGGTCGGGGGTGACACATGCAGATGCAGCCCACGCCGGCCGACATATTGGCTTCCGTCCAAGTAATCATTAACTAAACAACCGGAAAATTGTGTTTCTGGCAAAAGGATGTGTTTGCGACCTCGGCGAAGGGGTTAATCCTCTTTGAGCGTGCACCGAAACACACACGAAACAGAAGCTCGAAATGCGGAGGTCGGAGAAAAAATGCAAAACACATTTCTGCGAGCGGCAACAAGGGACCCGGCTCGAGTAGGAAGCTGGGCGATGACGATAATTTCCGCCTTTTTGGGGAAAAATATGCAAATTTCACTTTGGCAGTAAATAAAATTCATTATGTCGTCGGTCGGTGGTCGGTCTAGTCGTTTTGGAGCGTCGTTTTTATTGGATTATGTTCATCTTTCATTCGGAGTGGGATTATTCAATTACATTGGGGACGTAATAAATTGCGAGGGGATTCTGTCTGTCAAATGGCCAACGGAATGTTTATTTAAAAATTCAGATTTTCGTTTTCGATTTCGATTATTTTTGTGCTTGTTTTAAATGAAAATAAATTACCGAATGGGTTGAGGGCATGCGCTGCGGTCGGAAGGGATTGATGGCAGCAACACATGACAGATTCATTGGCGGTCGGGTTATTTATCCATTCGAGCGAATAATTGACAGATGCGCATAATTTTTCAGTGAATTTGCAGTGAATTTGAGTTTTGTGAGTGCGGCGACATCGAGAGGAATTTGAAAATTAAATTAATCCGCTTTTCAGCGATTGTTTTAAAAAAAGTAATTGAAACGTTTTTCAATGAAACATGTTTGTTGGCTTCAATTGAAGGTATGTCACACTGAAAAATCAATTAAATCTAATCATCGTTCAGCATGAAACGATTTTTCTCATCGCTTCAAAAGGATGACTCAATTAAAGGTTTCAATTCAATACCGCTGTCATTTTTTGTGAAAGAATCTTAGTTGGGATTCCGGAAGCCACTGAATGGATATCAATGACATCGATATCGGGTTTAAACATTAGTATTTATACCGACAGCCAGACAGCAATTAAATCACAATCAGCACGTATTCAATTTTAATTTGGGAATAAATTGTTCTCTATCTGGGTGCTATGCTGGGTTACAGAACATAGAGATATACGAAGGCTTTTCGTTCAGTCTGTCAGTCTGTAACTTTAAAGTAAGATGTTGCTCGGATTGCAAAGGGGTTTATTTTAAATAAAGTGATTTGTCAAACACTTTAAATTCGATCGAAAGAACTTTGGTTTTTGAGAAATTTTGTGTTTTACTTAAACACTACTTTTTATACGGTACATCCATTAAAGAGGCTAAAGGAAGACTTGAAAAACAATTACGGAGACACTGCTTCCTCGCATAGAATGGTGCACAAGTGATTTACTGAATTTCGTTGCAGTCGTACGAGCACAAGAGTTACTGGCCGCCCAAGTCGTCTAAATAACGTGACAACAGAAGAAATGGCCAACAAAATGCACGACATTGAGTTGGACGATCGCCGGGTGAAGTTTCGTAAGATAGCTAAAATCGTAGCAATTTGAAATGATACCGTCATTCGAATCCAGCATGACCATCACGAAAAAATTATCGGCAAGACGGGTTCCACGTTTGCTGACAATGCACCAAAAATCGATTCAAGTGCAGATTTCAAAACAGTAGTTGGATCTCTTTAAGCACAATTCAAAGGAATTTCCTAGGCATCCTGGATACACCATTACACATTAAAAATAAAGGAACAAGGAAAACAGTGAACTTCTGCAGGAGAACGTGCTCTGAAAAAGGTAAAGACGCCAGACATTTTGAAATCATATTATTTCAAAGGGTTTAAAAGTTATCCTTGAGAAAAGTGTATAGTACTAAAATGAGGTAGGTAGTTAGACAGGTATGGTCGCCTCCAACATAGATACCATAAATACGTTAGATACAGCAAGTTGATTGTTCCGTTTGGCACGTAGAATCATTCTGTTGGAACCACATCTCTTCCACATTAATATCGTTCAATCCGGGAACGGAAAATTTATCAATCATGGCTCTATAGTGAATACCATTGACCGTAACAATCAGATTAGCTTCATTTTTGGAAAGGCATGTTCCGATGAATGATGATGTCCACTAGCCCCCATATCGCATTAAACCGTGCATTATTCGGAATGTAACTGCGTTTCAAAAATCCCATGTGGATTATCTTCACTTCAAATGCGTAGTTTTTCTTTTTGACCTTTAGCCAAAGGTGAGTTTCATCGCAGAACACACTTTTTCAATCCCGGTTGATTTCGCGAACATTCACTGAAATTTTGACGCAAACGATGGTCTTTTAGATTCAATTCTTGCACGAGCTGGATCTTGTAAACCTTCAAACCAAAATCTTTGCATACAATTCTCCATAAAGTTACCTGACAAAGACAAAACTCTTGTGAACGACGTTGGATCGATATATTTGGAACATCTTCAACACTCACTTGGATGCAATATTCTCTTCAGTAAGTACTCTTTTTTTCGGTGCCACTTAACGACGTTCTTCTTCTTCGTATAGTGCTGCAGCCCGGATTGGGCCTGGGTCTCAACAAGCTTGTCAGCCAGCTGTCAAGTGATCGCAAGAATGCTGACTTACTTCAAAACTTTGAATATGTAAATACAAAAGATGTTATACCCTGACTATCATAACTGCCGAAGCGACCTATACAGCTGCACAAAACTTCTCAAGTGTGCTTGTCGCATGCCAGTCATTTGCAACGAGAGCAATAGCCCAATTAGTCTTGAGATTATTCAAATGTTTCATTACTCATTAAATAAATGCTTTTCTAATGTTTATTGAATTTTTAATAGTCTCAGATGATCTTCTCTTGTCTGCTCCTCACTAGGTCATCAACCTGAAACTTCTTATAGAAAAATAAGAAAATATACACTTACCATTGCCTACTTTTAGGATGCGTTCCAGATATCTCATTATCATAAGTTGCTCGCCAGCTTGTTGATTTCAAAGTCGCGGGAGTAACTGCATGCGAGGCTTTTCCAACTCACCAGAACCGACGCCCAAACGATCCCAATAGAGTTGTCGGATCATCAACTGACTTATGCAAAAGTGAATATTGACACCATAAAATGGGTAATAAAATACTAACCCTAACCCATGATTTTAATTTGACATGCTTCAAAATCGATTTGAATAATTTCCTTGTGATAAAACTTTTTATTGTTTTTGGATGACTTAACTGATGAACATCAACACATTCGATGGTTATCGAACATAGTCTGAAATTTAAATATTTCTTTACTGAATCTTATTAAAAAAACATTATGCAATTTAACAACTAAACTAAAACTAAACAAAACTATTGAGAAACAGTTGATTATTGTGAAACTTGATTGGCAGAAGTCAAGGCTGTTGCACTGTTAGATACTCTTTCTCTACACACAAACATTCGATGAAAAAGACGAATTATATGAAGACAGAAAAGACTACTGCCTCGAACAGATATGCAGCAATACAACATACATTGATGCGTGTAGAAATGCAGAAATGCACAATGAAACAGACGTGCAGTGAATTTTGACATCTCGTCGCAATACTTTGCTGTCATTGTGAAGAGTAACAATAGATTTCGGGAAACAAATTCTTTATATCATGGATGTGAACTTCATTAATTTCTCTTTCATTTGTACTGTAGAGACCACAGTCGTGTTTGAAATGTGAACAGTGACATTCATAAGAGGTCAGATCCCAAAATGGCAACAAAATGTATCTTGTTGATCTACTACAAGCGACATGCATCAAAATTAGAAATAAAGGCAACTTGCATCAATGCGTGGCCGTGCAGCGAGCTCATTTGTCAACTTACATATCATATAAAGTTGTGTTCTATAACTTTGATGCACGTCTGTTTTAAGCGCGGTGGATTGCTGTTTAAGTGAATAGGGTAGTATTCCCAAAGTAAGACCGCCAGTAGATTAGTGACAATAGCTCGTTCATAAGTTCATCCGATTCTAAGTATCATCTTGCTGCTTATTCAGAGAGTCACGTGAATGTCAGTGAACAAAAACGTGGGAAACATTTGTTTTTCTTTCATATAACTAATTAGTCTGTCCCATTTGTTCATCCATTTGTGTTCAGTTTAAATGGTTTAAATTAACAGCCAACTACGACAACTTTTCTTATTTATCTATTTCGCTTTGTAGCCACATCTTTTATCTACAATTTTTTGCAGCGTTTCGTGTCGTACTATACTCGTAGATGTTCCCTTCAACGATAATTTTGAGTTTAGGAAGCAGCGTGTACGGGCGGTCGAGTCCTGGTATGCCTTTTCTGGCCACAAACTCGCGCACAATTTGGACTTTGTATGACGGCATGAAACAAAAAACAAAACTCCGGTCAAACATGGTGTATTCCGCACCACAATTTCTCCAGAACACCCAAAACAAATTGAGCAAACAAACTGTGAATCAGTCTGACCTTTTGGAGCGAATTCCTTATTGTAGGGTAATTCGGTATGAACACTTTTGTGCACCACTGTTTGGCATATTAGAAATATATTCTAACTCAGTTAGCTAGCTGCAATTGGCAATATATGTTCGATCATTCGATCAGGTGAACGACCTGATAACTCTCCACTCCTTTTTGTACATAACAAGTGTATAAAAGATCTGCCAACTTAAAAGCGGCACTCATTAAACGGATTCTCACACTCGCAGTTGTTGTTTCTCTTTTAAAACACTCCTACATTATTGACAATGCTTTTGAAATCTAAGAAAACGGTGAACATCTTCTGGATTCGACTCCCTTGCATTCACACTTTCTATTCTTCCGTGACTTCCTTGTCGCCCTCTGCCTTTTGGTGAATGGCTCGTATTGGGGGCATCACGTTTTAACTTCAGTTACGACTGATGACATGAATGCAGGTTAATTTTTTGGCAGATTGCATTTCTTTCCTATGATTTACTCTCATTTCTTATTGCTCGTCCGTGAGAGAATGTGGAACAAAACGATTTTATAGACTTTTTGATAGACTGTTACACTGTCACTGACACACTATTGGCAGACTAATAGAACGCAAAGAAATTCGGTATGAAGATGGATGGTGAAAATGCCTTCAAAGTTTAAGAAATGGCGATGCAATTGACTCTTAATTTAAATCAGTCTCATCAGAAATCGGACAAATTGTATAACAATATTCCGTTCGAAATTCATGTAATTCTTGCATACGCAAATCATTTCAGTAAGAGCCGATGCATTGCTAACAAAATAAATGGGAAGCGAAACCAGAAGTGACAACCTTTTATCGACTAGGCAGCATTGGCCTCCATTGCAACCACCAAATCCTTTGCTAGAACCACCCATGAACGCCCATATCTTTACAAAAACCAGAAACCTGATTTTACGTCCTGTATTCTTCCTTCTTGTGGTGAGAAACACTCCCTTTATGTGGTTTGCTACTTTCCAGGGATATTTTGCCTGAATCGTGGTCATTTCTGAATGACACTTTTGAAACCTTTCATTCTGTCAAAGATAACACCTCATCGTGTCCCTTATTTAAAACACGATGAAAATGAATAATTTCGACCTGTGTTCTCTGACAAAGTGTCATCCTTCAAAGAAGACTAATTGTTGCACTGACTTCTTTGTCCCCCAACTAGATACACACATTTTTCGCACACAAACACGCAAGCAGGTCACAGTCAGTTGCGGAAGTAAAGACGAACAATGACTAACCACAATGAATACATCGCTCATCAAGGACTTCCGCTCTAGAAGTTTCCCACGCCATAAGCATTCCCCTGAGAGAAGCATCATTCCGGTCATTCTTTGAATGTTGCCTCCATCCATCTCTCATCGTAAACATTTTGTTTGGAATTTCTGTTTACACTGCCGGCATTGTCCGTGACCAGAATCTAGACCACATCCTTGTAAAGGAGACCAAATGAATAATTTCTGTCAGATTTTATCTTGGTATTAACATTATTCATGGATGACAAAAACAAAAAAACAATAATTTGCCCTCAAGATTTGAGTACAATTCAGATTGTGTAGGTCGGTGACAAGCAGCATCGTCATCGCTTCAAAAAACACGAAAGAAACTAGGTCAGCGGAGGGTTATTGTTTTTGTGCGAATGTCCTTGTGGCGTGTGGTTGAGGCATGGCTTCAGAAGCAGAGGTTTACACGCAGCTTTTGTCGAGATTTTATGCTTGAATTGATGGAGAAGCATCCATGTCCCAGAATTCATTCGTGATGGACTCCGTTCTGAATGATTGATATGAGATACCCCACCCACGCACACCCACGCTTATGTTCCCTTTCGCATGCCATCCTGGTGCTACGAACCATCGCCGCCATGAGCCTAATCGAATCAATAAATGACCCAGACAAATTCACACACCATCCCCCCTACCACCACCACCCCCTCAATTGTCGAATGCACCTGCCAGACAAACTGCACTTCCGCCTAACGCCTCCCACGGGGATAATGCGGATGCATATTATAACGCAGACGCCGGCTATGATTCCCGTCAAAGGAAGCATGATTTAAGTCCATTAAGCATTCCATGTGTGGAATGCTTTAAGAATGCAAATAATGAGGGGAGGTGCGCTCAGCCAAAGAGCTTACAGAACAAGGGTTCGTGATGGTAATATATGCAGCCCCATTTTTCTGTTTTATTGTTCTGCTTTTATGATTCGCTCCTTGAGCGGTGCAACCGTGAAGTGATGCTGTGCCAGAAGACGTCTATCTGGGCCAGTGAATGTGTATCACCGGTTGTGAGGCGAGACTTGAGTGCGGCGTCGTCGGTGAGCCGTGAAGACAGGTGTGAGTTCGCGAAGTGTCCTTTAATTCAGTGGAACGCATACGAATTGGATTTTTATGGGAATGAATAAACGGGTATAAATAAAAGATCACCGAAGCTCGTACATCTGTGATTCGTATTCAATTTTATTGCGATGCAGTTGTGCGGATTTTATGGTTAATATTTGGATACTTTGTATTCGACGTTGGTGGGATTTGGTGGGAAATTTTAAATGGGAACTGAACTTTATGGATTTCGGGTTTAAAAGGAAACTTTTCTTGGACGGTTGACATAGAAGATGATACGGGATATTTTGTGGGAATTGGTTTGTGTGCCTGCATGTTCTTTGATCTTTTGATGGATCCTTTGATCCAAAAATTTGTTTACGATTTCGAATTCCCAACGCCAGTGGTATCATGAAATCACTAGTCCCCTTTAAATCAATGTTTTCGAACAGAATTAATATGTGACCTTTAGTTGAATCGTCCCTTGGGTCATACACAACAACTCCCACATTCCACCACAGCGAGCTGATTTCAAATTCAATCAATATTGCCGTCAAATTTCATGTCCCTCTCGGATGAGCCTACAATCATGATTGAGTTTCATCTGCACGCTTCCCTCCCAACACATCAGAAACTAATCATCCCGAAGGCAACTTTATTTGTATGAGTTTATCATTCATCATTCCGTCCACACCTTAATTCCTCAACCTCCGTCCAGTAACCCCACCGACCCCAGGCGACCACCCACTCCTGCACGCATTACCCTGTCGCTCGATTCGATTAGTCCTTGTCATCGCCGCGAGGATCTTTGAATTCACTGTCAATCAACGTCATTTAATCTTGATCCCATTTCGCTCACTCAATTGAATCCGTGTGAAGTTATCTCCGCAGACAATAATATCAGTGTCCTCCCTCATTTCGATTCATCCATTCGCAGCCTTCACCATCAACCCACAGGACACCAAGACAAAAAAAAACCCCTGCGCTGGCTGTTGTGCCGCTTGAATGCGCTTCTCCTTGTTGTGCCACCCAAGACCCATCCTTGGAACCAGAGAATTTTCTTTTCCGCTTCTCGACTCCACTGCACGGGTATTGTTTAATTAAACACATTTCTCAGATTGTTCCAGCGCGCGGCTGCACTTCTCGAAAGTTTTCCTTTTGTTGTTACGTCCAATTAAATAATATTGTTGGCGCATTGTTCGACGGTGGCGGGCGAGGATTTAATTGAAAATATTCTTTTTAAACGCTCCGCCATGGAGTACGTTGACCCAGATCTGAGTGAAAATACCTTCGACGTTACCCTCGGTCTGAGAAGTTTTCCTCAAGCTACGTTGGTCAGGTGCGGGGTTGCAGGGGTAGAAGTGATTGATTCACATTCATTCGAAAAACTTCAGATGCCTCCAACAAAAACACCACAAACACTGTAATCCTTCCAGTCAGCGAGTAACAACTTTTAATGAAGCACACCTCAGTGATCCGTGTGCGCCTCACTTTTAATTTATTCCCCACTCGTTTTCACATATCGCCAGATGCAGCGTAAACAAAACAGGTCACAACGTCCCTTAACCGCAGTGCCTTAAGCTACAGAGGCACTGTGGATCCCGACTCGCACTGTTGTCAGGGCTGGAGCAAACAATGACGGAGAGGAGGACTCACTTCTGTTTACTGTGCGCGACACAATGGATGGATGGCTTCGTCGAATGTCGAATCGTCAACGTGTCTATTGTTATCACACGGAACGGATCATCACTTATGTGTTCGGATTGGTCCCTTGATACGCCTTCACCGAACGGGCCTATGCCGGGGTGGCTGCGCTGGTGCCGGAGATAAAATTCAATTATTCAGAACCATCGAAGAGAAACGGGAACACAATATGGATTGAATGCTGGTTCGACGTACATACGTTGTGTTCGTGCCACATGTCACCTGTGAATTCTGTACTTCACCCGTTATTGTCATTTGGGCGATACAAGGTACAAGTACGGAAGACAGCTTCTCCATGGAAACATGCGACATAGGGTGGCTGGGGATGTGACACGGGGCTAATTTGTATTCAATTCGGGAACGAAGACACACGGCCATCATCCACGCGGGTGAAATTAAGATATTTCGCTTCATTTTTCCCCTGAGCGAAGTTAAGATTGCCAATAAATTAAATTTCAGGCAAAGTCTTTCGTAAGGATGTTGCCTAAGCCATCAACCAAAGCTTCTAATAACAGTTTTATAATGTAACCTCCGACTTGAACTGTGATTTGTTTATTTTGGGAACTTCCTGTAAAAAGTTGTACATCAGTTTGTCAAAAAATAGATGGGAGTTGGGTGGGTTTTGATAACAATTCTCTTTATGCTCGAAAATCGATTGATTTTAATTAGAATTAAAATTCTAATCCAATCTTAAAGGGTTTAGGTTTAAGTGGATTCAGTATGCAGTGTGAAGTGGGCTCGATATACTTAGAGTACGAGTAGCTTCATATCTAGAACAACTTAACTTAAGTAGCACCAAGAGTAAGCAAACTTTTAATTCTGCGTTAAGATGTGTGACCTGAGGCTTAAAAATCATAATTCACGTAGTCATTTGGGTGATTTTTATGGATCTGTAAAATGTCCTTGCATCTGATCAGCGCACGAGGAAAAATATGCAATACAGTGCAAATAATGCAAGGTGATTTCGAATTTGCAACAGTTTTTTCAGTGACAGTAAATTTGGTAGCTAACGGCTGAACTCTGCTCAAAGCGATCTCCGCACCATATATTCGGTGAATATCCGCGATCACCTGGCCTTTATGCCGGAGGTTCGGTCTTCCTCTCCTTCTAACATTCCTCTCTTAGCTGGAGGATTGGTGTTCCTTCGCTCGATTTGGCCGAATATTTCACGAAGAATTTTTTTTTCGAAGGCCCCAAGAATTAGCTCTGCAGTCCTGCTTATCCACATTTCGCCTCCATATAGCATGGCTAATAGTCTAAGTGTTTTTTGGTGCACGATTTTGGTCCTTCGAGTCAGGACATCTTACCCTGACCAGATCTCCACGAAGAAGTAATTTGTGGAGTTCACGTTTGCCCGAAAGTATACAAACTCCCCAACTATCTCAAATTTGTAGCTCTCACTTGGGACTTTTCCTACTAGATGATGAGTGACGGACCGATTGTGGCACGATAGCATATATTTCTTCCCATTAACCTTAAGACCAACTTGTTTCACCAGTTCTTCAATCACTGTGAATACTTTTACAACGGCACGCTGTCTTGCGCCGGGTGGGAAGACTACTTCATCAACTGTAGATGGGAATTTTTTCATTCCCTATCATTTTCTTCCGATCAGTAGTTTTTAGAAGTGCTGCTTAAATTAATTCAATATTCACTGCTGGCTGTAATAAGATTGCACACGTTTTCGAAGAATCTGAATGTCTTCGATATGCGAATTGTGAAGACCTGAAAATGGGATTTTTGTAAAGCTGATTGAATGCATTAAGAAATGACAGATATCAAGATATCGATTTATGTGTAAATTCTGAGATATCAAAGATTTGAAATTTCAAAAATTATAACTTTCGCACATAAATTCCGTGCTAAGATCGACAACTCGCCCCAATGATCAGTGGTATCCTTCACATTATTTTCAACCCCTAAATACTCAATAGGAATGCGCAGCAATGAGTACAACTTGCACTTGCCCATTTTATTAATAACTGCGGCCTATGAGGTTCTTGGAGATCTTTGTTTTATGGCATCCTTGGCAGCAATTTCCTTGGCAGAACTATTGGTCCCAATATGCACTGATAATATCAAATCCGCTTTCGACAAAAATGCACGTTCAGTTGATTGTACATCTTTGAATGTGATCTGAACTATAATTTTTTCATAAAATGCGTTGACTCCTAGTCTTAAGGTCTATACTCGAATCCCTACGCAAGTTTTCCATATTTCACGGCATCACCTTTGACCTTCGAGGCACTGACAATGGCCAAAGACTATTATTGATATTTCAACCATCTCAAGGTTCGCAATCAGGTCTCGGCATAAGACTCTAGGCCCGCTTTACATGTAAGGGAACTATAGTATGCACAATACGTATGGTTGCTGTACAAGTTGAGTCCACCTCAAACTGTAGCTCCACCTAAAGAATACCAAAAGACTAAATTGTCTATTTAGACAGACAAGCACAGCCAAAAAAGTCCTGTAACCTGAAGAGGTTTGTTGGCTGATACACCCTGTAGCGCCATCCAAGAAGAAGTAGACAACAGACACAGCTGCGTATAGCAATAAAGCTGCGTATATATTTACCACACGCATTCATGAAATATTGATTGACTTACCTTTCAAAACCTGAAACAGAATGGAGTACTTATGATGACCTGGATGTCAATATTCCCACCCCTCATGAAGTTGGGACTCCTTAAACAACAGCATGCTTCGCAAGCATTTGATAAAAAAGATATTTTTCAAAAGGAAACTTAAAGAGGTCATCATCAAGATGTTGTACTATTTTAAGGAGCTGACAACCCGACAGTCAGGATGGAAAATTTCAAGCTTTTTATGCTTCTTAATCTTCTGATCCAATTTAAGGATTTCATTGGACTCCGCCCTGTGAATCACTTTGACTTTGTCGTCGCCTCGTCCTTAGCACGTTTTTGCATAAAAATGCAAAACTTCTCCACTGAAAGTGTATTCTTTCGAGTAATAACTGTTTCTCATTATCCTTCAAATTATAAAAATTAAATCATCTTAATCCTTCCAAACGATTCCCTTCGCCCTACCCCACCCACGCAATCGTTTCCTTCGCACAAACGCCACAGACGAACACCGCCCGCCAACCAACAACCTCAGCATAAAATGTAATTTGAAAATCGTTTTCGGCTTTTTTTTTTACGTCACGGTCGTCTGACAGCCTCCTGAGAAAGATAAAAAAGGAAGCAATATCCTGCCGGTGTAGCGGTTGGAAAAAAATAGTGAAAAATTAAAAAAGAACGCGCCTCTGAATCAGCGAAAAAGAAAAAATGCTGCTGCCCTCCAAAGTCGTAACCATCATCATCCTTCTTATCGCAGGACATTTTTGCATAGTTCATCAAAAGAATACACACACACACGGACTCACATCCGTATCCGTCAACACAACAACACAACGCGAGAGTTTTCCCCCAGGAGCCCCACAACAGATTCACGTCCGCACGCCACTGGATGGCAGGCGGAAATTTCACCTAACCGGTGGGTGAGACGCAGTGCGCATGTCTACACACCATAAAGGATAATCACCCCTCGCGTCAATTCGATAAAGAATGTCAAGGGTGACAGCCACTGCTGGCGTATCTCTACAGCATCAACACGCACACAGCCAAGCGATTCGCACAAGAAATTCCGTGTCTCGTACGTATGTTGATCTAAGGGATGCCATCAGTCTTGGAGCACATCGAAAGCACAACAACACGTCGTTGTCTTCGTCCTTGTGTACGTTGTTTGGTCGTGTAACATAATTTCTTTCTCCCAGTTTTCTTCACCGTTCTTGTGTTTTGCTTAATTGCCGCGATCGCGAAAATATCCGTCTTCCTCGAGAGGACAGTATTCGGTTTTTTTGTTTTAATTCATTCACTCAATCTCTATCCGCGAAGAAGCCGTGCAGCATCCTTGACATTCACCACACATCCACATACACACATACGCCCACACAGCGCGAACGTCGCTCAGTCAAGGTGTGTGCAGGCATCTCATTCAAGATGTCGTCCTGTTAAGTGATGTTTTGTTGCTGAATTTAACTGTAAAAAGTACGCTTCTATTTTGTTTCTAATCGCAGTCCTGAAGTTTTGTGTAATTACTCGTGTTCCTCTCGAAGGACTCTGTGCATGTGTGTTAGTGCAGAAGGAAAACAAGAACGCCATTGAAGTTTTTTTTTTCAACCCCCTACCACGTTCGCTACCATCCACCCCCTGCTGCTGTCATCGTCCTGAAAGGAGATTTTTCTGTTATTGTTGTTGTTGTTGTTGGTGTAAAATCGTCTCCAAGAGAGTCTGTGCTGCTGGCACTCCAGTTTGATGTGGCTGCCATCGTTATCGTCCGTATTGCGGCAATTTCGGTTATAAACAAACTCTGCGCGTCCGCGTGTAGTGGTGGGGGAGCAAGACGCACGGTATTTTGATGGATTTCAAGGATACGCTACTCGCTAGGAGTGAAAACAAACACAGTGGCGTCACACGAATGCAGTAAAAGTCCTTAAGCGCCTCATCGTACGGCAGAACAAGCGGCAGCAGTCGTAGACCATCACCGGTAAGTGGCTGTATTCATTGTGGGTGGGTCGGCTGTTGGGCGCCCGCCTTATATGACGGAATGCCTGCCTTGAATTCATTATATTCTCATCGTGTTCCTGTTTCTTCCCCCTCTCTCTCTCTCTCTCTCTCTCTCTCCACATTTTGTGTTGATTTTTTTATGAAGTTGTAAATTTTATTAGAAATATTTTCTAAAGCTGCTCCTCATTGCCTGGCCCGTGGAAGGATGCAGATGATAGCCTAGCGGCATGCAGCGCGCTGGGTGAGCGCCTTTTACGAGGCATCTGGGTGTTGTGTGCGCGTGAGGCATTTTGTTTCGAGTTTAAAATGAGATTCATGAAGATTATCTTGGGAAGTTTTATTCGCCGAAAAACTGAGCTTCATGGCCTAGTTAGAAGCTTCATCGTATTCCCTTTATTGCCCGTGTGTGGGTGTCTAATGGCGGGGGAGATGGGCTGGGATTTGAGGGGATAGGAGTGTGGTTTAACTCAAAATTTATATCGCTTTACGAGCGAGAAAAGGTGAATCTTAAATCCTGGGGGAGGCAGTGTGTACTTTGTACACCATTAGAATTGGCTTAAAATGAGAAAATTAATGGCTTGATTCACACCAGAGTGGAGCTGAGATCTAACAGAAATTACCAATAAAATTCGCTTTATGACTCCATTAGTGTAATTGGTTTTGAGAATACCGTGTACACATGTCAGAGAAATGAGCTTCTAATGGCACAACTTTTCCAGATGTCCCGTGTCTTCAACTTTGAGTACATATATCAAAAAGGTCATGTTCTCTTTGACTGTGATTATCAAGATTTAATTCCGAGTTCTATGTCTTGAGATCTCAAGTCTGAAAGACTGTTGCGAACAAGTGCAAAACAAGGACGCACGAAGTCGGTTAAGGTCCTTCTTCAAATAAGCGCGGGCGTACTCTGTTGCATTGTCGCACACGCTCGGAGTCCAAGATTCTTTGGGTTGGAGCTCATTTGTCCATATGTGCTGCATTGACTTAGACGTTACGACTGGCCAGACTAACATCACATATATATAAAATATAAAATATAAATATATAAATAAATATAAATATAAATATAAAAAGTGCCAACAAGATAGCTCTCTTTTCGCCAAATAAGGGAAATGTTTACTCACATTATGTATTTTGGAACAACACGAATGGTGCTGAAATTATGTTCTTGAGTTACTCAAAAAATCATTTAAATTTGTCGTATATAAGTCAGATGTCATCCTCTTTTCAAAATATTCAGTAAGATTTGTCATTTCATCGTACATCCATGTCGAATGTGAGGAAGTTATTTAAAAATATTTTCAATATTCCGGCTCAGTTGCAAATACGGAACGTGGATTTCCTCGTGAGGTCGGTCATTGCAAAGCAATTCGTTGCAACGTTGAAGAGTTTGAACGAAGTACACTCTTTTGGACCTTAAGCAACTAACCAAAAATAGATTGGTGCGAAATGAAGAAGTAATAGTCGCCGTTGCGGCCAGTATCGAAGAAAACCAAAAAAAAAGAAGAGAGAGTCAATCCGTCTTATTTTGCTGTTAGAATTGGGTCTACATTCGTATAAGATTGTGCTGACGCAAGGATCAAACCCGGACGATCATAGACAACAGCGTAAGTTCGCTAATTGGGCGCTGGAGTGGAAATATTGGTCGGAGTTCCAAATTTAAAAAAAAATCTTCTCAGATGAGGCCCATTTTTAACACAGCGACTATGTCAGCAAGCAAAATTGCCGTTATTGGAGGAAATACAGTCCACAAATGTTCAGTGCATTCACATAGGTTGACTGTTTGGTCCAGTTTATGGTATGGCGGCATCATCGGACCATATTTCTTCGGATATATGACGGATGAGGCGACACTGTTATCGTCAACGGTCTCAGGTATAGAGCGATGTCAATCGACTTTCTGTGGCCAGAGCTCGACAGCATCGATATATTTGAGCTTGGTTTTGACAATATAGCGCTATATGCCGTACAAGCAGGGCAACGCTCGTTGCGAAGGAGACATTTGACGTCTTGGTCATCCCTAGACGAGCGTTTATCAATTGGGATCGCGTGACTTGACACCACTCGAAAATTATCTTTGGGGCTACGTCAAGCCTTAAGAGAGCAACATTCGACACGCTATTGTCGGAATAGCGCCGCCTATATCAAGTCATACAAAATTTGACCGACCGCTTGAAGCACTGCCGGCGAAGTCGAAGCGGCCATTTGAAGAATGTGCTATTCCATACATCATGGCATGAATATAGCTTCAAAATAAAGCCAGAATTATTTTTATATCCGACTTCTGTGTTTTTTTTATGATGTTACAACTTAAAGAAGAACCACTAATGGCTGACTGGCTGGTACAACATGCCCCATCGTAAGAATGATCTAGCCAGAGCTGAAACCAGACCCCTCCGAAACGTTGTTCTCTCCCAAGTAATTAAAAGTTGACGCCAGGACAATGCCTTATAGAATCACTTGACGGAAGATTTTCTTTAATTTCAAATTTAATCTCCCTATTTTCTCTGTACCTTTCCGGGGGTTGGGTCTCTCCATTTTTTTTTACAATTTCTGCGTACCTGAATGAGGGAGCTTTTATAAGACTTCTTTGTTTTGTTTATATCTTCAATTGAGTTTCAATTAAAAAGAGGATAAATCTTTTCACTTGGAAGGACAATGAACCTTCATTCGAAATGTGTCCTTCCATTGACGGAGACAGCCAGTATGACGAAACCTTAGGGCATACAGTAACTTAAGCCCAAGATCAAATTTATATATATAAAGCTCTTACCCTAAGAGAGATCAAATGCAACAGACAGCGTGCACGACTAAGGTGGTGAAGGGGTCCTTAACCTCACTTTGTCGTGCACCACTGAAGACAGCTAGCTAGGAAACGATGGTACAAGCTGGAGAACCTGGCTGATTGAAGTCCAGATTTAGTCCACACCACGCTAAAGGGTTGCCTTAGAAGAAACTAAAGCTGTTTACTTCTGACCATGTGAACATGCGCAGATTCACTCTTCGAGCAAATGACGCTGCATAGTTACGTTTAATGCAACCACACTCACTCAAACTGCCCAATGCCCAACTGCCCGAATATTTTCTTGTTGGATTTGTATGTTGGGCATCTTGTGTGCACAGATTACTGACCCACGATTGTGACTGACATTCGCATTGTAGGCCACAATATGTGCTGCAACAGCTTCACTAAATGGTGTGTGCATGACCGAATAGTTATCAGCCCACAGCAGCCCTCGCATCTCCCATTTCATATGTCGGCCGTTAATCATGAGGTTCTCATATGACCGTTGTCCAACTATAGCTTCTCCAAGAGCACCATGAAGGACAATGCCAAACCCATATGAACTCCTGAGTCCAGAACGCAGTTTCATCCGGCATGCTAGCGTGACCAGTCTCATTAGCCAACAAGAATGAAAACACTTCCACAGCAAATTTATACCACAGATAGACATCGCAAAAAAGACAAATTCCTCGTCTAATTTACAAGAGCGTTCTCCTCCTTCTCCTTCTCCGCTTTCGGACGAATAAGAAGGAACGAACGCCACCAGCGACGACTGTCACATGTCTCAACTAATTAAACCCCAAATTATTCTCCATTAGTGCCCCACTGTGGGAGGGACACTAAGGACACTAATAGGACAGGAAACAGAAGCGACTATTGGCCATTCACAGTCTCTGTCGTCATCATCGTGTGCTGATATGTATTTCCCACACTTTGTGTGAAACCACCACACTTACCTCGAATGGAATTACACGTCCTGTCGACGACACTGAAGCGGGCGGTTGGCTGCAGTCCCTTCCCTTCAGTCAAGGGCCCGCTCTCATATTTCCTTCTTCGAAAAGTGTGGCAAAACTTTTCTCCCCTAATGAAGACAATGGTGCCCTGAAAGTAGGTCACATCCATCCACCACCATCACACATCCGTCGCAGTCCCCTGCTGCCAGAGTTACAATTGGATTCACATTTGTGCGGTTTCCTATTCTTCCAGATACATTCATCTCGGTCTGTGCATGTTCCCGCTTTCGACAGACACACACTCGTGTGTCTCCAGTAAGAGCCGGCATGTGTTAGACCTGAAAGGGACATGAACACCAGACTGCATGTGACGTTATCTTACATCCTTCCTCCGAGTGAGTGTCCGTGTTTATGTGTGTTGCGTGTTCCGTCCGCAACATTGACAGAATGAGTTCACATGTTGCGGCATTTCAAGCCCTTTGTCTCTCTATCGAAGGCGGCATTTGATGGTGAGAGACGCATGATGCAAGCTCACTCCAGCCATCGGAGACAAATTGACAAAAATATTTAGAAAATAAAAATAACGGCAGGAGGACGAAACAAGGAAGCTGTGCAATTACACAATGTCATGAAGGATGTCAAGATGACGAGCTCTGCACGGAGCTGGAGTGTTTATAAATGTTTCCTCGCACACGTCCTGTCTTATCGTTTCACAGGAACAGCCCGCATTCATAATGACAAGCAAGGATCTTTCTTCAGATGAGTTCGAGGATGTAAACGAGGTCGTGTTGAATATGAATGTGTGCGTCCTTAGCATGTCCTAGTGTTGGCGAAGAGCATGTTGCTGAGTTCATGGCGTTGAATTGTTGCTGAGGTGTTAATGGGACTTGTGCATTCGTTTCCAAGTGGTGCTCCACATTGAGAGACGATAGGGATCCAGATGACACTTGCATGCATTGAAGAAGCCGACGACATTGCATAGGGGACTTGTTTGATTCAGAGTTTGATTGTTTAAGGTGATGTTCGGGCAAACTTGTGTGAGAGAGACTGGCTTACTCAGGCTCCTTAATTACGGTTCCATGCACCTGAAAAAGGGAACTCCAGCGATAAGTAATGAATCCTCGAACCTGACTGTGAATTATCCTTGAGTTTAACTTTGGCACAAGTAAAGGTATCTACGAAGGACAGCAAAAGCTGGAGGCAAATGCGAAGGATGCTCACCGAAGTCAGTGAAAATATTTTCAAGAGGACACACATACATACTTCTGAGAACTTTGAATTTATGAAAATGCTTTCAATGAAATCTAGAAAGCAGTCTTGGACTAAAACTTGATTTTCTCCATTCTTCGGAGCACAAAGACTCTTAACATTATGGTGTCAGTTTGCAACCTAGGATTGTTCAGAGACAGTAGTTACCAAAGCACAAATCATTTCTAAACTTTTTATTTCAACATTTCTGTAGGACAGTTTTAAATAGAACTACTGCTTTAAGAAGGGCCTGGAGTTAATCTGGTTGGGAACACGCATGAGCTCACCTTAATAATATGGTCGGAGTACAACATGTTGGATGAATCAAATTTCAATGACCTATAGATGATCCATAAGGAAGTATACACATTGGCTCCACCAATTATGGTGGAATCAGTTTCCTTAACATTGCGTACACTATCTACTCTGCCGTTTTGTGTGAACCTCTGAGACCTTTCGCCAATAACCTGATAGGTCCTGATCAGAGCGGTTTCAAGCCATCGAAGGCCACAACAAACCAAATTTTACATTGAAGGTCTCGGTGAGTTCGCTACCGACCTTTATGGAGTAACAAATGTTGTCCATCCTGATCCTGTCCAACCTGCACGTGGCGAATATCTCCAAAACTATTAGAGCCAGAAAGTACTCATTAAAGCCTATTTTTTTAGATTTCAAAACTTCAAAACTTTGGTTAGGAATTGAAGGGATGCATTAACTTCAGCATATATAATGAGGAGCAGAACAAGTGTTGAAACTGTTTTTTTCTTGGTACCAAGAGAAGTTAAGCTTGAGGTCAGCAGCAAAGTAGCAGAATTCGTGTTCAAATGTTTTCTCCTCATCATATTTTGCATAGCATAGTTGGCATATATTATTATAGTTGGCATGATGGCATGAAGAGAGAGCCAATTTCTTTAAATAATATTTGAAGCTCAAGTGATTATTGATTAGGCTACGTTACAGTTTGAGATGCTTTCCTCTTAATTCAATAAGTTTTCTAGATTTCTTACGGCTTGGGTAGATGAAGAGTATGGACTGCATTACCTTGGAAGCACGCCCCTATATCTTATATAACCAGCTTACTGCTCATGGTGGTCATTGTTTCTAACTGCTTTCTTGAAGTGACAGAGTGCACCAAGAAACAGTCATGTTCCAACAAAAAAACGATTTTCCCCCATTTTAGCCAGAAATTTTCCCTTTCCTTGCTACTAAAAACATGTTGTTCTAACTTTTTCTAGGGTCATCGAGTTTTAAAAGGCGGTCTCAGATTATCCTGGGGTGTATCGTGTAGTACTACATAGATTTTAGTGTAGCCTGGCTGTTTGATAAGACGTAGACAAGAGCACTGTTGTGTAGGGATAGGTACTCTCTCACGCAGGTTTCTATGGCGTTAACTTCCGTCTGAGAGATGGTTTTTGGAAACCTGGTCCCGGTTTGTCCGGTGTCAAGAGTTGATTTCAATCCATTATTAATTATGTTAAATTCTTTATTTTTCCTTACAAGCGTAAGAGCGATTTGTCACAATTCACAAAACATTAAAAACATCATCCAATTTTAATTGGTGTACGTGCAATTTATATCAATCGATAGATCTTTTGAAATAAGATGGAAGTTTCGTTCAATACTCTTTGATCCAGAGAACATTTTGAAACTTATGTATAAATCAAAGAATCACACTTCATTAAATGCTTCATTCAAAAGCATTTCGAGCACTCTGACCATAATACTTTTCGAGATATTGGCCAAAAACAGTAATTCATGGACATACTAATTTTAAAGATCTGAAAATGCAGTTTTTTATACCTCTACGTATGCTTTGATAAATAATAAACATCAACATATCGATATATATGCAACTTTAGAGATATCAAAGATTTAAGATTTCAAGTTTATCACTTTCAAACGAAAATGGCATGCTGTGACTGGAAACTCAATAAAAATATTTAATTATTTCCAATTCGAATTTTCATTCAACTTTTGAAGAATATTTTATGAAAACATTGCGTAAACTCGTAGCAGTCACTGCAAAACTAATAGTTTCACACAAACTATTTCAGAGCCGCTTGCTCTTCGATTTTTTAAACAGTCTTTCTCCACTTCCTGTGGGGGTAAGTGCGTCGACTCCCATACTCGAAGTCTGTGTTCGATTTCCGAAAAAACACCTAAAATACATTCTCGACTCCAGTGCTTTCGAGTCACTAACAATGCTCAATGAGTATAACTGTCTAGAAAAAGCTTCTAAATCTCACCGTTCAGAGTCGGCATTAAACTGTAGGTTCGCTCCACTCTTGAGTGAATAAGTGCACGCACAACACGAGTGGTTGCTGAGAAGCTAGGCCCAAGTCCATATTATAATCATAATTGTTCCGTTTCCTTACCGATTTATAAACATTTATATTTTTTTGATGTTTTGTATGTAGAACCTGACTGAGCTGGCTATACACTTACAAATAAAATATCGCCTATATTTGCTTTCCTAAAGCGATTTGAGATTGATCCAGTTCCGCTTCCACCGTTGTTTTGGTTTGATCACATTAATCGAATGAAAAATGTTTTCCATTAGCCACAATCAACATGTTTTTCATCTCACCCTTCCACTATGCCGAAAGGGAAAACTCTTACTTAAGTACATTTTGAAGGCACATAAACGAATTATTTAGAGGATTGATAAAATCGTCTTACCCAATCCAAGCAAAAGTAAATGCCACCAGAAGGAAATAAACGCAATTCTGGTCTAGTCAACTTACATCAAACTCGTAGTTTTCCCTTCATTTAATCGTAAACAAACTTTTATTATGCCATTCCGTACCGACCTCGATTAATAATCTTCAACATTGCGATACGAAACGAGGCTATTGACCCTCTTTATGGGAATACCGAAATTCGGAAACATGGGAAAACACATTTGAATAATCGGCTCACTTAGACTGGACCAGAGTAGCCGCTGGTAATCCACCCACAGACCGTCATCCCCTGGACACCGATTCGAATCTAATCCAACACTAAAACCCACGAAACAACGTTCGCTGAATAGATTATGAGTATGGATTGCATTAGCTTAAAAGCCCATTAATCATACACACAAATCCACACCCTCCCATACCAAGCCCAAGGATGGACTACAAGGTATTTACAGCGCTCCTGCCGATACCCCAAGCATAGCGAAACACTGCCCAACCAAATGTACACACGGAGAGGGAGCGCCGAATGCTAGATGTGATTAGGCAAAAAGGACGCTCCAGGAATCGTACAAAAATCATTGCATTCAACGATGAGGATGTGCCTCTCCCACCGAGCGACCGAGTGCGCGCCGCACCACCCTCGCCGTAATTAATGAAGTGCGGTTTCTCTAATTTTGCGTATGACTACGAAATTGGCTATCAGCCGGGACCATTTGATTATTGCTCCCGGAAGAACGAAAAATAATTAATGGCCACCATGCGTGTGGGTGGCTGTGTGTGATCGCACACAGTTCGAGAACTGTCACCATCCGGTGAGCTTCCAGTGGAGGAGGACACCCAATAACAACTTGTAATCCAGGAGGCCACCAGCCAGAGATGGAGGCGAATACACTCTGGAGTCGAGGATTCGCTCGGAGGCTTGAGTGAGAAAATGTTATTCATCCCCGATTGGGGTAGTAAATGTCTGCACGGGATTGAGTTTCAACTGCAAATTGCCTGTAATCCGAGATATGTTGTGTTGTAGACCATGCGAATGGCGGTAGAAAATATTTGAATGACGGAGGGTCATGTTTTGGACCCCTTCGACATCTCCTTGTCTGTTTCCTTGGAGGGCAATAAAGAAGTGTTATTGATTGAATGGAAGGAGTGTGCTAAAATTTCAGTACATGATGTGTGATGCGAGTGTGTCGGGAGAGTAGGATGAGTCGTGAAAGGGTTGCGAAGAAGTGGTTATTGCTTATCTTTGTCGTTCTGCTGAATTGATGGAGAGGATAAGGAAGTGAGCAGACATTTCAATAAAAGACAATGTGGTGACAGGTTATATTTGCAAATCAATTATTCTTGGAAAGGGGAAAAAGAACAAAACTCAACGAGCTACATTGTTCTAAGGAAGCAATTCATTTTTGAATTATGGGTTGGAACCTCCTTTTTGGTATCTTGAAGCTTCAGAAAGTATTCGAATTGCTTTATTTCATTCATTGTTTTGATGGTCCTTATGCTCGTCATCCTTTTATTGATCGAATCGTTATACGGTGAAACGGTGCTCCTTCATGTAGGTAAAAATAAAAACAAAGCCGTTCACGTTAAACTCAATCGATTTGCTGTCTTCACGTCTTATCGAAGAATCCATAATTTTTCTTAAATTTTTTCAACAAGCGTACTGCTTTCGGGTTTTTAAAAACCCATGCAAGTTTTGTTGTACTTCATGGGGTAAAGTTCAACCGAAATTATCTTCAGCATTGGGGATCATTTTCATAGTCCCCAAACGCAATCAGCACCAATCTAAAAAAATAAAGGCGAATGGACAAAGACTAACAAAGAAAGGGAACACTTTGAAGAAACATATAAGTCTTCCGGGAAAATCTCGAACGACAAAAAAAGTCGTACCAATATCGCTTCTTTAATAATTAAAATCAAATATCCTTTAATATCAAAGGTATTCCAAAAACTTCTACTGAAACGCGTCAAACCGACCATTGATGAAAGAAGCCTTATACTCAACCACCAATTCGGGTTTCGAGCCAGAACACTATGTACACTTACTAATGAAATCGAAAAAGATCTGGAGGAAAAAGCTCTGCTCTAGCTCTAAGTGGGACCATTCTGAAAGGAATATCTAGGATCATAGAATCCTATCACGAAAACGGACAATTTAGGCAACGGAATACGCTCAATTTAAGAAAATCGTTGCCGGAATTCCGCAAGTGAGTGTCCTTGGTCCTTCATTGTTTTTGTTGAACACCCTATGCAGCAGACTGATACCCTTTAGTCTCGAAGAGATGTGCAGTAATACAGCATGCATCGATGCGTGCAGCAATGCAGAACAAACCAGACTTGCAGCAAATTTGGACATCTCGTCGCATTAGTTTGCTTTCAAAAAGTTACAACCGATTTAGTGAAACAAATTCGTTTGGCCATGGGCGTGGAGAGGCGTCATAAATTAAAGGAAATAATTATTTTGTTATGCTGCTTTAAGGAGAAGATGACGAACTCCAACTACACACCAACTTCTTGCATGGATTTTAAAAGACTGTAGTAACTTTGAGTAAATGACTGCAACCTCATATCTTTTACAACATGACGCGACAACAAGATTATTTTGTCCTCTCATTTCTGAGGTAGTCCGGTCTTTAACAATTTACTTTACAACGGCATCCCTAGGAGCAAATCGTGCCAAACATCGTAAATCAGCTATTCCTAAGACATTCTCGAACTCAATACGGTGTCGTATCAATTGAGTAAATTGATTTTCCATTCCAGAGCTGAATAAATAAATAGCATAACTCAAAAACGGTCATCCACTGCTGCGGAGAAGACCAGTATGCCTTATCTCGCTACATATTGATTCCATTAAGTGGATTAATGTTCGAAACATAAATTTGTCTTCCGCATGAAAACCATTTCGATTTCAACGTCCAAGCCCAGTGCAGTGAGCACAGCTTATCTCCGTAAATGCACTTAACAAATTGCACTCTATCTGTCATCGTATTTCGCCGTTATCTCCGCCAACTCTCACCCCATCCTCTTCACTCACTGATTTCACTCCTCCAATCACTTTCTCGTTTTCGTTTTCACTCTCACTCTCCCCCTCCCTCAGCAGGTGCGACTGTTTGCCAGATTGAAATTTTCAATTTGAAAATATTATCATCATTCGCCTGCACTCGGGACGACCGTGCTCCAAGACAATTTATCAGTCAACCCCTGCTGGCTGCGAAACAAAAAATCCCTTCCAATAGTTTATTCACCGAGAAGATTGCAAACATCATGTATAATCAATATCGCCTCCACCTGTGAGACTCACACCTCTCGAAGGACTCAAGCTGATTCGCCTGGCTCCGGCCACGAATGCACTCTGCTCGGCGACATCACACCGTCCCCGAAGCGAGTTTGCGAGGAAAAGGAAGTGCAAAAAAAGAAGAAAAATATATCGACTTTGTTTTTGTTGGTGTTGGTGTTTGGGAGAATCAGTTTTTGGTAATTTATGCCGCCGCTTACAGGATATGAAACAAGACGGAAGTACCCCCACAATCCGACCTTTACCTGGGCGAAATGTAAAACGGAAAGAAAAATCGAAAACGAAGCTGCGACATCGATACAGACACAATTTTACGGCACGAACTCTAAAATGAGACAGCACCCAGCTTCATGGTTATCTGCACTCGGCCAGGACATGTATTCGTAGTCTCGGGCACAGAGCACGCCGCCGTGTGTATGCGGAACACGAAACGATGTGGTAAATGGCCCTTCGGTGAAATCGATTTTAGATAGGGTTACCCCGTTGAGAGCGAATCGCTCTTGCTTAAAGGGGATGTATCCATTTGCCGGGGACATTCGACAGACACGAGATGATTGCACACGTCGCTGATGAAGACGACGAAGCATCCATTCGAATAAATCCTCCCCCGCTTGACTGAGGGCCACAACATATAATTAAGGACTAAATACCTCTTGTAGCTTTGAACGATCGACCGACGTGCCAACCGAAGAGCACACAGGAACCAGCTTAAATTCGCAAAAAAAAGCACACACTCCAGCAACACACACAGAGAGCAGGAAGGAAGGAACAGAGAGGCAGAAACTTGGCCCAGGATGATGATAATGGTGGCTTTGGTCTGGCTGCGGCTGCTGCTGCATCAAAGGAAATTTTCTATCTCAGTGTGGTGGCTGCATAGTGGGATGACTTTGTGGCGCAGAACCCTAGGAAAATCCCTGCGAAAACCACCAGGACACCACCATCATCTGGCAGGGCTCGGCTGCCTGTGGTGGTCATTAAACCTACGAGTGTGGATAGACACCGAGATACGGGGATGCAAAAGTGCTTGGCACTTTTTGTTTACTCGCAGCGAACCAAAACACAACTTCTCTCCTCCTCATTGTGTGTGTGCGAGGAGAGGAAGGATAATGAGGGCGAAAAGCACACAAAAAGACGACGATGGGGCTATAAATGAATTCCATCGCTTCCTCTCTGAACTGTTGCAGGACATTGTCCTTGCATTAGCGTTCGTGTGTGTGGGTCGGTGGTGAGAGATGATTAAATTTAATAAATTATGATTCGTGAAAGTGCGTTCGAGCCCAAGAGCTCCAGTGAGTGGCTCATTATGTGGAGGAGAGTTCCGAAGCTTTGAGAGGCAACGGCAACCAGCTAACAAGGATGTACGTGCACTCGAGTGAACGGCACAGTTCGTCGTACGTAGGTAATTAGCTAGAATTTTACGCTCTAAACTTAGTGCTGCTCCAGAAATCATGCAAAAACGGTCGTCAAACGAGGAAATGGTGTCAGTGCTTCTGGTTCTGCGGTCCGTATCGATGGGCCTTTGCAAGGACTAATGCACGGCGGTCTCAAAAGAATTTGAACGAAATCTGGAACAAGTTTGTGGGAAATGTGAGCCGGAGACCGGTGCTGGCATTGTAGCCGAGTTTTTCGCTAGAAAACCCAAACGACAACATAATGGTTCGTTAAATTGAATAAGTTTGTGTCCTTGACGAAAGAATTTTGATTTGGAGAGGTACAGGAAAATGGAAAGATAACATGGATATCCGCTAGTTGGAAAGAAAATATTTTCAAACACCAAAGTGGGTCACTTTGGAATGGAGAGGAAGAGAGAGGGAATTTCGATATCTGCTTCTTCGATAGATAAGCACAGTGAAACTCAAGGATGTTTGGAAATAATTCTACTTTTGAATGTTTTTTGTGCACTTGAACCATTTTCAAGGGAAATAGTCAATGATTCGCCGAATTTCATCGACTCATTCATTCATTGCCATTCCTACTCCTTTTTCTGTAAAGAAAAATATGATTTTGGACATGGACTTGGTTACAAGCGAGTCCGAAGTGAGGAGCTGAATTTGAGTGTTTTTTGTCTGTCAATCTACAGAAATCCTTGAGCACAACACTTGCTATCATTTTCTAAGTTTCCAAGAGAGCAAGTTTGTTACTTATTATGGCAACGAACTTTTAACGTAGCCTTAATTTTGACCTGAGGATTACCTCACTAATTATTCTGGTATGTTCAAGAAACCAATTTTCAGTTTTGTGAAAATTGAGTTCATAATTTCTGAAGTCTTCCACACCAAACGACACATAAGTGAAAAACCGCGACTAAAGTTGAGCACATAAGTTAAGGAGGATTCCAACCAAACTTGCGATGACGATTAATGGTTAAGATCCACAGCGGACTCTGGCGTAAACCAATTAAAGGAATTTTTTTTAAAAGTGGATTACTTAGGAAGGCGCATAATTGAATAGACGAGCGCCAGCAAATCTCATATAGGTCCATATGGACTCATTGCGTTGCAAAATTTCCCCGCACCATAGCGTCGTGTTATTGCATGCTCTCTAGTCAGCAAGTGGTTCTTATAAACCTGCAAATATTCTTAGAAGTATGTCAGTTTATTCTTCAAGACCTTGAAGGAAATGCTAAGTGCTCTACTCCTAAAATGATACAAGTTTATGTGGTGTCAGAGGTAGTGAAGCATATCCTCTTCTTCTTCAACGCAACCTCTGCATATTTTATCATTAACAAGTCCTTCCTTTTCCTTATGTGTTTCTTTAATTCAGTTCAAACTGATTATTGGGTAATATTGTATGTTTCTAAGGTTCCGTTCACTAGAACGGAAACTTTGTCCATCTGTCACATTTTTCATCCACTATATTTATAAAGATATCGCGGTGAAATTTTTACCCCATCAAGCCGTCGAGTTTTTGAAATGAACTGAGTGATCAGTTAACAAGTTTTTGATCCAAATTACCATTTAAGAAATATGGAGCTCTAAAACCGGTTTTAATGCGTCTCTCCCTCCTATCTTTAAACCAAAGTGCTTAAGAGTCTGAAGAAAACACACAAAAAATTGTCTGAGTACTTTTATTGAATGGCCCTAATAGTTTTGGAGATATTGGCCAAAAAAAATGGACATGCAAATTTTGAAGATCTGAAAACGCAGTTTTGTAGGTTTTGCATATATACATATGTGTATGTATGGATGTTTCTTTGAATGAATGTATGCTGTAATGTATAATTTGGGATGAAGTATGAAGAAAATTCAACTGAAATAGTTTAAATTTGTTCTCCGATATTCGGAAATAATAATAATAATGATTATGAAATCTATAATTATTCAATCTTTCAGTGTAGTCAAAATTTTCGGAAAAAAATCCGCTGATAGCCTGAGGACATACCTTTCTGTTCCAATGAATTCCTCCTTAGAGACCACTTTTCTAAGAACGTAGAACGAGAACATATGCGTACCTTGGGTGTACTTTCATTCTACAGATCATATCCCTTCTACGTATCCTCGACAAACAAACATATTTCATTTCAAATGGCCAATTACATGCGGACCACAGAAAGCATAATCCCCCTCAAAATTTGAGCACAACACACTTCATCCCATATTTAGATAAGGTAGGAGCAAATCTGTGATCAAGTATTTGCTCATCTTTACCTGCCCTAGCTCGTCCCCTCACACCACCTCACAAACCCACTGTTGGAGCCAATCCGCCGCATACTTATACTCGCTTAGCACATCAAAATTTAAATGTGCCACCGAGCAGGGGTTTAGACAAAGTCTAATCTGTGTGCTGCTCAAACAGTAGCCTGCCACCACGTCAGCACCTATGGGCTGTTCCCTGTCAGCTGTTTACACTACTCCTCTGATTACATCAGACCTATGCCGCCGCCGCTTTGCGTGCAATGTCAATGTAAACAAATGTCGCACAAGACTAGGTGTGCACCGCCAACCCCATCCAAACTCGGGTCAACTCGGGCAACTCTAAGCAAACCCACCTTCAAAAGCAATTATGTCGCCGAACGCACAAAATTCCCCCGCACCCTTGGAGCACAGGCGAAGCGAGCTTTGTTGACCTGCAGCAGACCACCTGTCTGCCGTTGCTCTGCTCAGACCCTCAACAGACTCGAGGGGTTGCTGCTCTGTTAACGCGATGAGCTTTTCACCACGATTCAATCAAAAGCTCTAATCTTATCAGCCGCAGCGCTTCTGCGCAATCATTTCTGCACGCGTTCCCCACGCCTCGGTAGTGGTATCAGACAGCGTCGCAGCTCGCCGTATGCGAGTGCCTCTCGCATCGACGTCAAGCTCGATTGGAACGTTGTGGGGAAATCAGTCTGAATTGGACGGTCGACTGGGTTTTCCACAGTTCGCTCTGTCTCGCGGGAAAATCTCTGAAAACTTCTCAACCGAACACCCAAGCAAACGATTGCATTCCCTCCAGTGAGTTGTGCCTGTGCCAGTGTCAGTGTGGTCCTCCTGCTGCCAATCCAATTTGCCACAAATGGTAATTTCCCATCGGGATTCTTGGCCAGAAGCACTAGCAGTAGCATCATCATCATCATCATCGCCACAGACGAAGAAGTGCAGCCACCGCGACGCGCTTTGAGTAATCAATCAACTGTCGGTTCCGCATGTACTTCGTCAGTCCGCGTCAGTGAATGAGAAGTCGTTTGTGTCGTCGTTATTGTGCCAGTGATTGTGAAGAGGAAGTGCATCGCCAGCCAAAACAAAGGGGGTGGTGGTGTGTTGTGTGTGTGCGTGTGTCTGCGTACGGGCATGGGGCGAAAGTGATCTCCCGCAGAAGTATCGAAATTTAAATGCAAATCGTTTAGAATAGCTGCCACTTCGTAGCGCTGAGGGTGGTCCGCTCCATTGTGTGCAGCCCTTTAATGGGCTCGGGGATTTAAAATGGGGTGTCACGAAAAAGTGCCGACGATGCACGGCCCACCGAGTGGGGTGTAGTTTCGCATCGATTTTGCTCGCACGCCGCAGCAGGACATGGATACAAAAATTCGCATTCAAAGGGAGCCAGCGATCATGGATTCCACGGCGGAAGGGGAGAGGTGAATTGCACTTTATTTTTATCGTTCTTTTCGCTTTTCGATGTGTGAACTATTTTTAGAGCCAAACAACTGCCGGCAGCTACCGTCACCGTGAGAGGTGCGAACTTTGTGGCCCTGACATTTGTTTTGCGTATGGGTCGGGTATAAATATCTGGTTTGGGCCAGTGCAGGATGATTCAGAACGAATGATTAAATTAACTTAACTATCAGATAGATGCAGTTCCGATGCGATACTTGTTCGGAAATGTGTGGAATTTGATGACAATTGGGAAATAATTGCTCGGGTCGGTGGGTAACAACGAGGCTATCAGACTGTCATCCTGGCAATTTGACTGGGCTGGGGAGTGGGAAATTTGTCATCGGTAAAAGTGGATTGTTTAGCAATTCAGGTGATCCTTGGGACAATGGAGTATTTTACTCGACATATGTTGGGTTTTAGTTAACAATTGAACATGGAAAATATTCCAGGAAGAGATTGTTTGACGGTATTTTGTGAGGGGGGGACTGAAAACCACAATGTTTCATGATAATTGAAAAAATGTGATGAATTCCATGATGTGACATTCAGCTCAGGGCGTCCTTGGTTTCTCTAGAGGCTCAATCCCATTTGGACCCCCAATTTTTTTAGATTTTATTGACACCTGCTTCATTTTTAAAACCTTTCAAGACATGTAACCCAAGAGGTAAACTGACTTCTGGTCTAGGTTCGTTTCAGATCTTACTCATGACAATCAAAGCACCTTAACTAAGAGCTTCGGATTCGGCGTTTTCGCATTTTCTCTGATGTTGGTTTGAATTTGCTTCACATCCTATAAAAGAACGGGTCTTGATACCTTAAGATTTGCGGCAATTATGTCTGTTGTCTGGGTTTTGTATTCAGAAAGGATGTGATGCATACATTTTTTCATACATCAAGTGAATAGACAACTTTTAGAACGGGTTTGGTTAGGGGATAGCCACGCCCCACTTAGGCCCTAGTGGACCCATTTCGATACTCAAGGAGGAATCTCTTTCCTCACATCAAAGTCATGTTGCCCAAGAAGGAATTTTTTCCATTTCCTCAGCGTCGTGTGCCAAATTTAACTGTGGTGTCCAGCCATCCGGTTATTGCTATGAACCGGCAAGAAGGATTTTAGGTATAATGATCATAACCGAGGATTGTTAAAGAATTTTTTTTCGAGATTCATAGAATTTTTCATTAAAAAGTCAAAAGCTGCCTTTAATGTCCTGCAGCGATCTGTCAATTCTCATCTCCAAACGAAGCCATCCCGCGACATTTTACAATCAGCTTTGACTTCATTCCTGAGGTGTCACTCCATTTCAAGGGAAAGGAAAAAATCACATTCAATTAAACCAGAAACGCTCCTATAATTTTCACTTTTTCATTGTGAGCTGACGCTTTACCGAAATGCCAACAATTGTCCTTTAAATAGTCGAAGTGCCATGAGGCTTCCTTTCAGTTTATTCAAATGGTTGACGGAAATCATTCTTTCAAACCACGTATTCTTTCGAACAAAAATTCGTTCGCACTGTAGTCGAAATTTTAAACGGAATTGCTTTTTCTTATCTCAATTTATCATCTCCAACAAATTCTGGAAGGGCCTATTTTTGTGAAAATTAATAAGACAATGAAGAAACGTTACTCTTTAGTTTATGGATTAAGGGTTTGTCAAGTTTCACAGATTTGGCTGGAATTCATTAAAAATGGTGGTCTATGAGGTCTTTTCCGTCAAGGATTTGAATGCATTTTTTAAGGTTCCGTCTATAAAAACGGAAGCTTTATAATTTCGGTGTGTGTGTCCGTCCGTCCGTCGTGTCTGTCACACTTTTTTATCTCCGAAGTTTATGAAGATATCGGCATGAAATTTTGGAATTAGGTACTTCAGACCTAGATGTCATTGCCTATGCAGCGATTTTAAAATTTGGGGCCATTTGGGGGTGGCTCCAGTACAGGTGAAGGTGACATTAATTTTGAAAAATTGTCGCACCCCATCGAAATATATATGAATCGACAGATCTTTTGAAATGAGGTGGAGGTTTCTCTCAACACTTTTTTGTCCAAATTACCATTTTGAAAATATGGAGCTCCAAAGTTTTTTTAAATGCGTCCCCCCTGCCATTTCTAAACCAAAGTGCTTAAAAATCTGAAAAAATCACAAAAACTTGGCTTCATTGAGTACTTTCATTTAAAACAATTGCGAGCATTCTGGCCCTAATGGTTTTGGAGATATTGGCCAAAAACGGTCAATCATCGACATGCCAATTTTGAAGATCTGAAAACGCAGTTTTGAAGACCTCAGCGTAAGCAGTAGGAAATGATAAATTTCAAAATATCAATTCATGTTGAAATTTTGAGATATCTAAGATTTAAAATGATCACTATTTTCAATTTCACACATAAATTTCATGCTGTGTTCGACCACTTCATCACGACATCACTTCATGATGAGAGTTATCTTTTGGATCTAACCCCTAAATGCCGAACAGAAATAAACACACACACCGCAGGCATGAGCAGTGATTGGGTATGTGAATGATAGAAGGGATTTTCTGTGTTGGATAAACTTGGATAGAGATATAGATATATGTAGAATGAATATTTGTTTGTTTGGATGTATGAATTTATGAATAAATGGTTGATTTGGGTTGAAGTTAGAAGAAAATTCAACTGAAATAGTTTGGAAACTTCGTTTGATATTCAGAAATCATTCATCAATATTATGCGATGGAACATTTCCCGTGCGAGTACAACTCGCACTTGCCCAGTTTATTTATATTTAGTTGTGGTGAATTTTATTTCAATAATTCAAATTATGTTGTAGCTTAGTAGCCAGAGCACCAAGGGCCTTAGGCTATCAGATTAAATATGTTGTCTTTAAATGTCTATGACAGAGATCGATAGGCATTTGCATCAGTCGTGCATTAAGAAAAACATCATCCGCTGCACTGAATATAATCCTCTACCTTCCTCCATTTGACTTGACAGCCAGCACCAGGGATTAGACTGAAAACACTCCATCTGTGACATAAATACCATACCGGACACACTACTATTCTCGACAAATTTTAGTTGCTTCCCAACGACACTAAGCTTCTACTACCTTAATCCCTCTTTGAGAAGAATTTCTCTAACAGCATCTCCTCCAGAACTAACTGGGAGTATGGCAATCATACGCTTCTGAAGGTTCTCTCCGTTTGTTCACAGACGGATGCAAGACGGATAAGGAAGTGGGGTTAAGTATCTACTGTAAGGATCTCAGCATCAGCATATTAGAGCAAGCACCGATTGGTTCAATGGCCAGTGGACAGTCGATCTGCGTGATACCAAAAGAGTCCTATGGCCAAAGTGAGAATGGTACCCTGCAGTCGACCAAGAAAAGGTTAAAAAGACTGTTAAAATGAATAGTTTTCGACAATTTTTTTTATTTTTTTTTTAGAACTAAAGATATGAGGCCTTATTTCTTATTCTAATACTAATGGTGAAGCTACAGTTCGAAGTGGACTTGGGCTTAGCTTCTCAGCAACCACTTGTGTTATGCATGCTATTGTTCTCTCACGAGTGGAGGCGACCTACAGTTTAATGCCGACTCCGAACGGCGAGATTGCGAAGTTTTTTCTAGACAGTTGTACTGTTTGTCTGAATGTCTAGTGCATAGTGGTAGACGCATGTGTCCACAACGCCACGGGGCCCACTGAATGTAGCTATGTATTCCTTTGTATGATTCCACCTTTCTTTGGCTACAAGTAATTTATTTAGACCGGCCAGTCTATACCAGAGTGAGTCAAAAGATGTGTTACTCTTGCTGTTGCTTAACACGATGACACGGCACCACAATCAATTTATTGCTATTCACATGACAATCTCTCCGACTATTAGTACCTTTAAAGGCTAGGTATTCATTTCTCTGCAGCTCTGAACTTAGCCTTGAAGGAAACAATCGTTAATTGACATAATTGATTCCTGTGTCGAACTGGCACCCAAATTTAAACATGGACTTGATCAATTAAAGCAACTATTGCCCATCAGACACGAGACAAATTCCCGTTCAATTTCAGCTTAATTCAATCAGAAAATCTAATAAATTGCATTCCTACTCAAATACATTATCCCTCAATTTCTTCTCACTCTACAACCTTGAATGTATAGAAATATTCTCTCTCTATAACAATGATTGTCCATTGAATGGTCAAAAGTGCCACGAGGATGGAGAAGTGTTCCACTTGCATAATCACAGTCCCAGACAACATACCCCCGACACGTTTATGATCTCGAATTCGGAAATGTCCAAATGTCTGAGATAGACAAAGTGGAAGGGAATGCGTTTGTAAAATGTTTAAATGCAAATCGACAGCTTTACTAATTCTCACATCATTTTGAGAGTGAAATTATTTCAAAGCAAATATGTGGATGTGAAGCAAATTGTTTTGGATTAAAAAAGATGGGATTCCGAAGACTGATGAGCTTCGTCTACCTCCTTCTGCACCTCCTCCTCCTCTCTGTCCCCTTCTCTTCATCCTCCTCCTCCTCCTTCTCTTCATCCTTCTCCTCATATAGTTAGTTACAGAGAAGAAATTTTGAAAATTACTTGGCACATGTGCCAATTCTTTTGACACATTGATGTTTGAATATGAAGTGACAAGAGACATTTCTAAATTTAGTCCACAACTATTCTAGGATGAAACTGAGCAGTACATTTGAAAATAGGTATGCAGGTACGCGAATGAAAGCCCTAACCGCTTACAGTCGGTGCTCACTTAGACCAATTGATTCCACTGTGCCCTTAAAAGAAAGCCCTGCCGGTGAAATTGTCCATTTTTAATTGGACAGCACCTAGATTAAAGTATACATCTTAGGAGATCAATTTTATACGGATCCTCAAGTTTGTCAAAAAGTGTTTGCCTAGTGTTCGCATTCGATTTCGCATGAGAGCTAGACAATCGCAAAGAAGATGACGAACAGATTTTATTTTATCCTCGTCCCTGGAACTTTTGCAGTGGTCAATGCCTAATCCTAATTTTCGAGAGAAAAGAAAAGATCTTTGGTCCTGTTTGCGTTGATGGAGGAGAAGATTCAACCACGAACTGTATGGGCTGTATAGCGACATGAGTCTAGCAAGGCGTCTACGGATCCAACGCCTAAGATGGCTAGGCCATGGACAACTTAGCTCCCGCCTGAAGACTCTTCAACTCCGAGCCTGTGGGACAACGCAACAGAGGACTTCCACGTAGAAGGTGGGGCACACAAGTCGAAGGGGACCTCGGCCAGCTTGGTGTGTGAAACTGCAGACAGCTGGCGAAAGATCGTGCTGGCTGGAGAGGCACGTTGACTGAGGCCTTGGTCCACCTAAGAAGAAGAAAAGATGCCTATACCCTTTGCTGTCTGTGGCTGTGGAATGCAGATCTTGGTGGTGATGATTGTTGTGTGTGGCCTTATGGAGTTTTCCCAGGGTAAGCAACGACAGGATAAGAAAAAAGAAAGGGGTCAGAGGGAGTAGGTGTAGACGCAGACATCGTTCAAATTCATCCATTTAGCGGGAAACGACTGAGAGAAAGGACTGAAAGTCAGGCTCAAACTTCTTAGTAAATTTAAAATCATAATGCTTAGCTAATGAACTGTGGGGTCTTATTAACTCTGCGTAAAGGACTCAAAGAAAATTCTGACGGCAACAAATGACCTTCCTAAGGTTCAGAGTTAGACGTAATAAGATCTCAGGACAGCAAGATCAGGGGAAAATGTCCAAGTCAGCCGAATTTTTAAAATATAACAAGACTCGCTGTAAATCTGATCCACGTATACCTTGCGAAGCTAAAACAAGTCAATAGTAGAAACTTAATTAAATTCCCATCACCTGTCGATACATTAAAATTGATTTACCGACCACTTTCCGTTTCAAAAAACCAAAAAAAACAATCAAAAGAGAAACTAGTTCGATGGCCTCATGCCTAACCACGTTGCAATTTACATATCTCCGGCTGAAGTTACGAATTCCCCCATCATCTCATGTTCACTTAATTAAGTCCCATGAATACATTCATTTTCGTTTTTCTCATGAGATCATCGAACGAGCCGGAGCCAGGCGGATGCCGGTCTAAGAAAGCCAAATGCTGGGTGGGTCTCTCCCAGCAGTGTGTTATTGAAATTCCCAACTGCCTCCGCCATCACTGCGACGACACCTGATAATAAAGATAAACAGACAATTTGTCGCTAGCACATGTTTCATTAGGCCTAAGATCGCATATTTGATTAGTCAATCGATTCGAGATACTGAAACGCCTCCACCTCGGCCCTGCTTGGCGGCTTTGTTCGCGGTTCGTTAAAATCAGTTTGGGACCGTGAGGAAAGCTGGCCTTCAGCTGTATCGATTCTATGACACGGATATCTATTGCGTAACAATTCACACTCGGAACGAGGAGCGGATAAGCACACACAATAGACAGAGAGGTTCTGTGAGATGTTATGGTGCGTCCATTATTGGCTATTAGCTTCCAAAAGAATGGTTTTGTGTTTTATTACGAGAGATAAATGATGTTGCGGAGATGCTCAGTAAATCGTTCTGACGTAAAAAGTTGTCGGATCAAAGCGACGGGTGTGGTTGTCAGTATTTCATGCATCGAAATGTGCGTGTGTGTCATGCCATGAGGCTTTAACAGATTATTGGGATGTGTCGATGCTTTAATTGATGGTGCGGCGCGGCGTGTGATTGTTTATGCATTTTGTTGTCATTCGGTTTACACAAATGTAATTGAAATTAATTTACAAAAGGGTCAAAAAACTTTCATCTTTAAAGTGGCTCAAATGATGATGGCAATGGACGCTGATGAGATGAACATACAGATGTCTGTGTGTATCGTGGAACCATGATCAGTTTACACATGACTTGCCTTGTAAAGTTTGTTATTATGGGAAGCCTTCCTGTTCAAATTGCTAACAAACCATGCTCAGGAAACAAGACAAAATAAAACTGTAAGCCTACAACAATGGTGATGAATGTCAACAGAGGCAAAAGCCTTGAAATGAGCGACTTTATGGTTACATAAAAAGAGTCGAGCTACCGATTAATATCTATGAGATTATTTTTTTAATTTAAAGTAATTAAATGGGAAGCTAGGCCCAAGTCCGACCCGAACTGTAGCGCCGCCATTATTATTATTAATTATATGGGTAATTACAAATTGGATTATTTTAGATTATTTAGCCATGGATTATTTGGTGTGAAAAGAGAGGAAATTATAAAGATAATAAATCTGAAATTTAACGTCGGTTTATACCCCTAATATCTGCGGTTTACCACCGGAACAAAAATCTTTCTTTCATAAAAGTAGGTACCATAACAGGACACCAGCTGATGACAGAAGACCTTGTCTCTCTGACTTCTGCAGAAACCGTCTGAACGAAACAGCGGAGGAGGAAGTTCTGTACCTTTTCTATGAATGTCCGGGTCTCGCATCATCCAGAAGCATGCATTCGGGGTCATAATTCTTAGACAATTTCTGCCGCCTCAGAGAGGGACATAATAAAAATACACATTTTTTCATAAAAAGCTCAAAGTGGTTTCGCATAAGAGGTTAAGTGGATTAAACACAATTTCAATTTCAATTTGTCAAGCGACATTTAACTTCCAACTATTCAGTTATTACTTTCTTTTTACGAACAATTCAACGAATGACTTTCTGGTCTACTTCTGGTCCTTTGAGCTTTTTACTTTTTAGTCCCACGAGCAAGTTCAAATCAACGTTTCATTGCTGCGTTAAAGGTTAATTGAAAATTTAAATATCATGATCAATAATAATAATACGAGTAATGGCGGCTCTACAGTCCGATGTGGACTTTGTCCTATCTTCTACAGCAAGTACTCGCGTGCACGTGCTTTTGTTCTCTCATGAGTGGAGATGACCTACAGTTTTATATCGACTCCGAACGGCGGGATTGAGAAGCTTTTTATAGAGTAGAGTAGAGAGCATTGTCAGTGACTCGAAGGAGATGGAGCCGTGAACAACTTGTTTTTAAAAAATTTTTAGTTGTGGGGTCGGCACACATATCCACAACGCCACGACCCCTACGAAATATCATAATAACTCTATCAAAAATGGTCGCCGCTGCATAATTTACTGTAATAAGATCAAGACATGCATCTCTATAATCAGAGGATATAGACAAACGGCCTTTTGATCACAACAAATATCAAAAGGAAAAATGCTTTATTTCAAAAGGAACGTAAATATTCTAAGTAAGACGGCTTTCTTTCTGATGTCACTCGTAACAATTGAAATTAAGTTCTCACTCTCCCCTATACATACGAGTACAAGAATTTACTAGAATACAATGTTGCGTAGAGTGTGTCAGTGCAGCAGAAATTACGCTGTGATTACTTGTCGCAAAATTGCGATTTGCATTCAAATGAATTCATGTCTCGTTGTAATTTGATTGATGTATCTGTCAAAAAAGAAACCCCGTAAGGGAAACTGTGTCATGTGGGTAAGGAGTGGAAGTTCAGAGGCTCGTCCGCCATACACAATTCTCCAAGCGATTCAAGTGAGCATTCGCATAAAATGTGTTTGAACCGAAGGATAGCCTTCTAAGCTAAATCATTGAAACCTTTATTCTACTTTTTCTGGCCATTACAGATCATGAAGAATGACTCTAGCTTCTATGGCAAGCATGTGTTGTGGTCGTTTGAAGGCTTCTGCTATTTGGCATTCAACAACCATTGCAATAGAAAAACAGTGTCAATTTATCTTATTTTCTGGACATGGTTTGCTGTTGTTCTCACGGGAATGGAGCGACCTACTTAAAAATGCCGACTTTGAAAGGCCATATTTGAGATGTGTTGGTTAGGTTAGGTTAGAGCGACTGTCACGGTAAGAAATACTGTGACTCACTTAGACACCGATTGAGTCTTTCGTGGTGGTTGAAACACCAGTTCCCGATCAAACCTTAGAGTTCCTACTCGTGATTCGTCGCATGGTGTTCCCCTATGTCATTGGACTTAAGCGAATTTGTTCTTTTTAATTTTGACTTAAGCACGTCTTGGATTTGGCTTCTTCTCTTTCTGGGATTGGGGTTTTATACCTAAATTCGAAGTCCTCGGAGGGTGCGATTTTATCTGTGCGTTTCGGAATCTTTGTGGTCTCGATTATTACTCTTTGTGTTGCACCAACGGTTGCACTCCCATAGTCTCACAGCTGCCTTAGCGGCTGTAAGGTTAGGATCCACTGCTATGTAGGAACATAGGCACTCTCTTGTCGAAATTTCCCATGACACCGTTCAATTTATTTCTTCAAGAGGTGTGTGGCCGTTGGCTGGTTGGTATGAGACTTAGACACAAGGAAAAAGTCCAACGATATTAGATCGAATAATCTGGCGGAGAGTTTTGATCACCAGAATAGCAAATTACTTAATCAGTTAATAACTCATGGAGTAATTGAAATGTTTCTTGGACTGTACGACATGTGGCAGTGCTTTATTGAAACCAAACTCCGATTTGAGACCAAAAATACTCGACGAACATTTGGGAATGACGGTGACGGTAACACCTTCTTCATTTTCGAAGAAGTATGTATCAATGACACCACCAGACGCCGACATCTACAATTCGCTCGTAAGGGGTGAAATTACTACAGAATCACTGCTTTTGTGATTAAATTATTCATTTATCGTCAACAACAAGATCGCATAAAGCTCGAACATCTTCAAATTATGCAGTTTGGTCCTCATCTTGATGAAGCTTCGAATACTAAACACAAACTATCTGCTTCTCTCATCACATTACGAAGACAATGCGGAGACTCTTGGTAGAACTTCTCGATAATAATGCGTCGCTTACTGAATGTTCGTAAATGCAAAATTCTATGTAAAAAGAATTGAATGAATTCACTGCTGATGTTGGTCTTGTCTTACGCATTTGCATCATCGTGGTCTTTACCTTAGTGTGATATGTATTTGTCTTGCTGGTCTCCGAAGGCTTGTTGCATTTACTGATCTGAATGAAGTAGTATAGTTCGGCGAGCATTTATCCGTGATGACTTTCCGTCAACAAAGAGTCTATGTAGATGCAAAAATATCCAAACAGACCCACAACGTATGCAGGTTCATTTGTTTATGTACTTATTTGCTTGTTTCAATATACTGTGTTGAGTGACAGTTGGCATGAATGCAGGGCTATTCAAGATTCACCAGAGATGTTTCCAGTCATTCGCATCACTGACTACTGCACCATATCCCAAACAAAGGCATCAGCGACTGATGAAGGTCAAACGATGCCCATGAAACCGGTTGTGAGCTTGTGTGTATCCTTTACATGGGCAGCCAGGCAATTGTTAATGACACCCAATAAATTATTGATTTTAAATGAATTGCAGCCACTTCAATAGGAGGAAGCAGAGATAAGTTCAGCATCCGGCTGCTGCTCTGGCGCCAAGGAAATAAGAACAAACCGATTTAATTAAATAACCAGTCAGCCCAACGGTGCAAAACGACCATCAGGACTTAACCTGATTCTGATACATTCAACCACCATCTTTAATGTGTGGCAATATAACAACTTCCCGCTTTTCATAGCTCTTCTCGCTTCTTTTAGCATGAGTATGAGTCTAACAATAATTTCAGAAATGTTGGCACAGAAAGGGCCTGTGCTATTTATTCAGTGTTAGTGCCCAACTTCTGGTATTCTAATGGACATGAAGAGATGTTTACTCTTCTCGTGGAGGTAAATAGACTACTTAAGAGTAACGCGTCACGATCGATATTCGGGAAGTATAAACAATCGTCGCTTCAACTGACCTTCATACTCGTTGCCTCGATCAGAAGTAGGTTGTGCACATAATTTCCCCAACCCGATTAACCAATTAAGAATTCTTAAGAACACTTAAGGCTACAAATGCCTTCAACAGTCGTGCGAATGATGGCCCATAAAGCTCGTTTAATGCTTCCTTTTCAGCCCCAAAATGGGCTCGTGATTCGCTGCCTACTTGCGCAAGCTGCTTAGACCATCATCACAGCTTAGCATTTAATTCTCTTCTCAGCGGAAATGTAAATTGCGGCTCATCAAAACCCCTTGATCGGCTTCAAAACAGACTCTCGCTCTTCCGTCACACACCAAACGAATGTTACCCCCATCCACGTCTAAATTACACATCAAGCCAAAATAATTGTTTTCGCTTCCATTAGAGTCCGCACGACCGCGCACTTATCTCACACCCGACAAACGAGTTTGCAGCATAAATCCCCCGTCCGCAAGCGAATCGAATGCTGAAGTTGTGGCCAAAAAATCAATTGCCGGACTGACGTCACAGCGTTTTCTGTCAATATATCATCGTTTCCTGCCATAAGCCATCGTACATCTTAATGCGCTTCCAGTCACTTGACTGACTGAATTTATCGCGCAGAAAAGAAAAATTAAAAATATTTTCTCATTTTCACCATCCTCCCCCTCCGCCCTTCCACCGGGGTCGAAGTCGTATGAATACTTCATGTCCATCACTCGGCTGGACAACATCAATCTGCGACTGCGGAGGAAAATCTTTAAATTGATTTCTCCGCAACGTATGAGAGGGACTTTTCCGTCGGACAGCCAAAAATAAACCAGAAGCGCCTCGCCTAGGTGCGTCATCGCTGATTAGTGTTTACATTCACTCAGCGCTTCAGATCTTCAGATCTCGTATACACACTCACTGGTGGGCGGTGGGGTGGTTCCCGGCTTCGGTCGGGGAGAGTGGGCGCAGTGCGGACTTCCTTCGAAATAAATATAGTTCCGACGAGTACACACATCGGCACAGATACAGCAGAAAGCACGCCCTCAGGCTGTGCTCAGAAGCTTGTGCCAAAAACGAAACAGTCTCGTAAAGCAATCTCTCGCGGTGGCCGCTGACAGATATGAATTAATGGCCGAAGGCCAATGGCACACAGTATCTGAGCCCAAGCAGCGGCATGACTACGCGGAGAATCCCTCGTCGCCGCCAGAGAACAAGGGGACAACTGGCCAGACTTTTACGACGCTCTCTCAAGGTGAAGTTCAAATCTGTCGTGTGTGCAGTAGGGTTTTTCCCAACAGCGTATCTTCGTTTTTCAAGAAAAAAAAACTGCAAATTCCAAAGTATCTGTGGAAATAATTGCACAACAATGACTCCGCAGTCGTGGAGTGTGTACTCATTCCCGTTCGCCGTTCACCAGCCGTTCGCGGCGGTGGTGTGGCATTGCACCACTACACTGCAACCATGCACCATCGACTCCGAACCCCCGCTACTCCAGTCCCTCCTAATAAACAATTTACATCATGCGCCTTAATTAAAATTCAATTGCAGGCGATTACGAACGGTTTTCGCGGCTCGTTCGCGCACTCGGCTTCGAGTCGGATTCAGGTGGCCCGGCGCTGCCGCTCTGGTGGGGTGATGGAACCACAAACGAGCCAAGTTTATATTTGGAGTGGATAATTAAGATGCCTTCGTCTGGTGTTTACTTTCGTTTGTTTTTGTTTCCCTCTTCCTCTTTTTTTCGGTCTCTCCCTCAGAAGCACAGAGACTGCCGGAGCGCTGGTGGGTTACTTAATTGAACGCATTACGCTCTCGGCGTTTGTGTGCTTATGTGTGGAGTGATCTTGAAGATATATTGCCTTTGGAATGCATTGTGTGGGGTGTAAATTGCCGAAGCTCACACCCCATTCGATGTAGCTCAGGGCAACAGTGTATCTAATTGGGTGTAGTTTTGCCATAAGTTGCTGTCGTTTGCAGAGTGTAACTCTGGGTTTAGCCCTCGTGGAGATGGTCTGGTAATGAAAAGGTTTTCGCACAGCAGCAGCGGACAAGTCATTTCCTTGGGGAAATTATCTTATTTCCTGCTCTATCGGTTTATCCATCCACAATGTGCGAGAGGAATATCCTGTTTAGAGTTTTGTCAGAATTTGCAATACAATTTTGCCAGAGTGTGGAGGAGGAGGCGGATTGCAATATTGTTTCGTGTTAAAACAAATCAAGATTGAAATCAGTGCAGTGGTTGTACGCCTCGGATGGAAGACAATTTAACGAGTTCTTATTTGTGTGAGAGAAACTCATCTCCCACCGCAAGAGTGCATTGCCACAATCTCAGGCATCCACACTGTTCGTTGCACCCAACGACCTACAACGGTATTCAGAATTTATGAGTTTTCAAGCGATGATACCCCTCATTCCTTTCCTTCAGCTGCATAACGTAACATCAGTCATGGTGCGGGTTTATTAAGAGCGGGTGGGGGATTTTGAGTTTTTTATGAGATTGCCGAAGTTTTACTGAACGCTACTAAAATTTTGTATGAAAATTTCCGGTACGTCGGATAGTCTTATGCCGACACGGAACGGCAACCATATTAAGCTTTCTTTTTCATGTAATCTCTCGCACCATTGTTTTGTGCGTGAGCCACAGACGACGTGCTGAACAAACGCCATAGTCCTTACCATGGGAGCATATTTTATTTCAACTTGTTTCCGCACGATCATCACAGCAATATGTTTTCGTGAGCACGCAATGATCTCATTTTTGCAAATGGCATCTTATGTAATTGTCAATCTGTCATTGGTGAACCAAAATTGTATTAATGGCCACCATACCGTAGTGAGAAAGTGCGTCGACTAGTACATCGAAGTTCCGCACATCAAACTCCGATCGATCACCAAATTTCATTTTGACGGCACCACCTCTCTCACATAGAATGTTACTCTCTTAGCACAGTCTGTCTGACTCTTATGCAAAATCCCTTCAAGCTAAACCGTTCGGAGTCGGCATGAAAATGTAGTTCTCCACACTAATGAGAGAACAGTAATACGCACAACATGAGTGGTTGCTGAGTGGTTACTGCAGAAGCTAGGACCAAGTCCATCTCGGGTTGGAGTAGATCCAAAGAAGAAGAGATTGTGTTAATGTCATCCTGTCAACGACATGTTTATGTAGGCGAACGCTGCCGCGTTTAACACCTCGCTTTGATTATTAATTAATAAATCGATTATTAGTAGGTATGTGTGGCACGTGGTCCCATCTTGCTGAAGTCATAAGTCGACCAAGTCCGAATCCCCAATCTGTCCAAAAGAAATTAGTTATCATACCTTTGTATAACTCTATACTCACTGCGACGTTTTTGTCATTGTCGTCTTGAAAGAAAATTGGCCGATAGTGCTGCTACTTCAAAAACACCACCAAAATGTCACATGTTCAAGATTTATTATCTGACCTTCCAAGCTCCAAATACAGCAATTTTACTTCTTTGCGTACCCGCAGAGGTGGAAACGCGCCTCATTGTAAAGGAAGACTTCAATTTCGACTTGCTCTAAGGCCAAACAGAGAAGCGATGATGAAGATGGTGGTCATTTTACTTCATTTCTCAAGTCAATCGAAGGAATAATTTGCGATTATTAAGTAAAATTCCTCTCGGGCTAGTGCGAGTGATCTTAAGTTTTGAGATTTTTATCGCGTTGATAGGAGCACACTTTCGGCCACAGTTTCAATTTTCTTCGTTGTCCGCACAGGACGATCACGGAAATATGACCGGTTATCAATCAGAAAACCATTCTCACGAACATTATTCACAAAGTTGTCTCGATTTTGAACTGAAAGCGTATTTCTTGCACAGAAATAAAGTGGAATTTTTCTTGCTCTTAAGTAGATATCGCTTAAAATATGGTGTTCGATAGAGATGAAGGGTGGTCCTAAAACAAGTCCTCTGGAAAACAGGCATTCCTTGGATAAGCCTTGTTCCCACGTTAAATCACAGGGAACAGCCGTAGGCAAGCATTAGCCGGATAAGAGCAACGTAGAAGAAAACCTTCACTCCCGCATCGATTTGGTTGTTGTTAACATCATCTATGGTACATGTTTGTAAAAATATAGATACTAATCTAACGAGATCCACAGGTTATTGATTTATCTGACTACACTTCGATTCGCGAGTAACTGTCCGTATTGTCCAACTACTGAGAACTTTCGACAGTTCTTTTTAGTATCCGCTGAAGCCGTACTCAACGGTGTTCTGAAAAAAAAGTTTTCCAATTTCTTTTAGCGTTTAGCTTTCAGTCGTCGCAAAACTTCGATCTTATCGTAGTCACTCTGCAAGAGTTTAGCAATGCCCCCGATTTTTGACCCTGATCTGTGCTCATTCAAATCGCCCGCATACCCTATCGCATGCCGAAGTGATCACATTTGATCAGTCGTGTAAACATTGAATAATATCGGCGAATTAACCGCACCTTGTTGCAGGACATTTTATCATAAAAGTACAGGCAGAAGTCACATTGCCATTTTTCAGAACGAACCTTCTGCCGGCGAACGTATTAAGCAACTTGTACAGGAGTGGTGTGTCAATGCCCTGTCTGGTCAACTTGCAAAGAGTCCTTCTAACCAAACGGTATGGAAGACCTTTCCTAAAATCGATCAGAAAAGCAACACAGCCTTTTTTTTGCTTTTGTTCCATAGGATATCGAACACTTGTTTCAACGCCGCATAAATCTTTACAATTTCTCTGACAATTCCAAGTGCGAAAAGGGAGTCGAAAACTTTTGTAAAGTCCTATCCTCTCAAATATTGTTTGAATAACACCTGAGAAAATCTCCATACAATTCGAAACAAGTTGTCCTAGTTAAAGCCGCACATACACAATACATTTTTGATAACAATAAAAACTTAACTTCCTCCATTTAAGAAAACACATTACTTCCTTGCTTCATTCGTCCTTCTTCGGGGTACCACAAGAAGAAAGAAGATGTAACTTCAAAGATAAGCGGATAGAAACTTGCTGATGTGATTCGGCAGATGAAACAAACCCCCACACCCCTAGTCACATATGTCACGCAACTACTTAAGAAGTTCCTGAATTCAAAAGACAGGTAATCGATCAGTGATGGGCCTTCAAATCGATACCAATGGATTGCCAAGTTCCAAAACTTTCCACCGAGATACATTTTATCGTTCAATCACCAAATGACAATGGGAACCCCACATCAATGGCGAGCAACTATTAAAGTGTCCTTTTTCAAAATGATTCCCCTGCAAACAAGAAGATTGACGGTCACTCGATTTCATTCCCACCCCCGTCCAACCCACTCCAATCCATTGTGCCTCCTTAATGGCACAATCAATCAACTCGAGCTGTTTTCCAACCCCAAAAAAATGTGTTAACAGGACACCCACCCACTGTGGAAATATTTGTAAAATATTTTCAAAAGAAATAGAGCCCATAACGACCACTGCGGTTCGCATTTCCATTTCCACAGGCACCTGGGGAACAATAACTCGTAATTCATTGCAAATCCATTGATGCGAAATTGTGTAGCGGATTATTGAAATTTACGTAAAAATTAAGGGCAATAAATCGAGGGATGAAAGAGAACCTCCACCCACATCGGGAACAAAATGAATCTGTCAACTCACAGTGCTTCTGACAGACACACACAGCCTTTGATCTGTCATGGAGCAGACCTGTCACCAACGAACACCCACACGAGAGTCACCTGGGGACTCGCTGCCTACTGTCGTCCCACATCAGCGGCGAATTTCATGGGAACTCAACTTTGACAGGTCGACACAAACAGGCAAAGAGCTTCAAACTAGTTTCGAGTGACATTCTAATTGAAAATTTCAAAAAAGGATTGTAAAAGTTTTTGTGCAACAATTTTATGCCACGAACCAAGGACTCGCGTCTATGCGCTGCCGTCCTCAGAGGAATTCGATTTGAATGAGTTCCCTAATTAGATTAACTGGAGGAACTTTCGCCGGGAACACGGGTGGTATACGTAACATTTTCTCTGGCGCGTCTCTTGTGTTAATTTATTCAACATGCCTAACGGTGAGATGATGAATTTTAAGAGCTCCTCACGTATGCATCCTGTCGGGAAACACACAACCATTGTGAACCTATCCTGTGTGTGCAGCCTTGGAGAATAATTACGTTGCCGAGTCTCATCACGGGGAAAATCGATAGACGGGGATAGTTATAGTCCTCAAAAGACGCCCTCACACATTGACAGACAGTCTGACACGGCATTTTCCACAAGAGGAATCACGCAATTATCTTGCGAAGGACGAGAACCTTCACAAGGATATAAGATAATAAACAGATGGAATAGTATTCAGGGACTAAGAGCTACCCTCACTGAGGAGACGGTGTGAGTGAGGGACACAAAAAAGGACATCCAGGAAATATCAAATTTCAGAAAGCGAGTGAATAAGGAGAAAAAAAAAACTTAAACTAGACATGCTCCCTCGCCGTCAGGAGAGACGTCGAAACATGTCTGAGAGAAAGTGACGTGAAAGGGGGATGCGGCTCCACGGACGTGTACACGGGTGTACTGGGTGAATGCATAGAGATAATGGAAAACTTGATTTTTTTGAAGCAATATTGTTAAAAGCTTTTCAGGATATTCTTCAGATTTTTTTATTCCTCTTGTCGTTTCGTTTTTTTTTTGCGTTTACTTCCTTGTTATCCCTGGCCTGAGGTATTTGTGCCCGAGGGTGAGTGTGTGTGTGTGTGTGTGGAGAGTGTCTTCATACCCCCCTGGGGTTGCTCTCGGGGAATAGTGTGTGCGAAATGGGTCCTTGAGATGAGACTGGATGGGGTTTCAATTTGTTTTAACATCGAGATTAAGTACTTTATCCTGGAAGATTGTTATTTCGTCCCCCACCCCCCCACACTAAGCACTTCACAGTCCTCAGCGTGGCTGTCTAAAAAGGATTATGGTCGTAATTCGATGAACATAAAGGATTAAGACATCTTCCTCGACTCTACCTTGGCCGGCTTAACTTTTATCCTCTATCGATTTTTGTCTAGCGACGAAGGATGCGGCTGGTCCTTGCAGTCCATGGCTTCATTAAGACGTGGGAATTACAATTTTAATTATGATGGCTGTATGGATAGTCCTGATTGAGTTGCTTTTCAATTTGCGAAAAGGATTGAAGCCGATCCGCACCGTGGATGGAATATTAAGTGGCAAAGTGGCCTGTGTTCAGTTGAATGAATTGAATTTCATATTCCATTCACTTGAGCCCTCATTCAGGGAATTGTTGAGGTCCTTTTCGGTGGCTCAACCTCGGGGGAAATGGATGTTCATTACATCTGCTTTGCATCCGTACTGCTGCGTAAAGCCCTGGTGAGGCCTTTGATGGATTAATATGACTTGTAAATATTTTTATTTTGATGAAAGCATCCTGGGAGTCGGGATATTCAAATTGGTTCCTTTGAAATTCAAACAAACTGTCCATTCAGGTCGTGTCCATCGTGGATGAAAAGAAGTTCGGCGTGTGTATGCGGCAGGACTTAATTTTCTAGATGATTTCATTTTAGATTTGTGCCCACTCATGAATGAAGCTCCGAGTTTATTGAAATGAACAAATGTTGGAGAAAATATTGTGTCCTTGGGCTGGTTTTTCTTTTATGACTTTCATCAGGAGAGAAGGCTGGTATTGATTAAATTGAACAGAGTTTGACACAAACGCCTACATGCTAGTCAGAAGATACGCATTACAGAAATGAGCTGCTTGTGGTCATAAACACTTTAGTTAAAATGCTCACGCATGCTGTTGAAAAAAGTCCTTTCCCGGATTTAGAGTATTTCAGTGGAAATATGGGACATAAACGAACAAGGAGGCGGCAGTACTTAATGCTAATGAGAATAAGACTCAAAGTTTCATTGCTTTGTCCCCAAGGAAATTAAATCTTCCTCGATGTTTAATTAGTACGAGTATTTTGTTAAGTTCTGGCATTTCGTGAGTTTGTTGGGGAAGCTTAGAACAAGCCAGATGTCGAGAGCCAAATTATTCGTCCTGGTTTCGTATTGGCTACGTGGTTTGATGTTTAAGTCCTCCACTTTCACAATGCCTAACTTCAAGACATGTCATCAATCAGATAAGTAGCAGCACATACTAATTGCTTCATTCTTCTTTGAATGGTGCTGCAGTCAGGGGTGGACATGGGCCTCAAACAACAATGGGCTCGCTGTCTCCAGTTTTGCACTCCAAACTGATTAATTTTCTTTTCCACTACATGCATCACCTTAATCATGGACATCTCCATTTGCGTTGACCTACACGGTCGGAGATTCTTCGGGCTGGAGCTACGAGCTAATTTGAGTGCTCCTCATTTCATCAAAATTGCGTGTTGATGGCATGTGGCGGCATTAGGTTTAGTGAATAGGCCTGACAACACGACAAAAAAACTTCTTAGTCGAAGTGTGTAAACATTTCATGCTTTACTGCCATTCATTTATGTCGTAAATTTAAATTAAGTGATGTGGTTGCCGTGGCGTTTGTTTGCGATGACTTGGCAGCTTCGGGTTTAATTGATCCCCCTCTGCGTGGGATAATCTCTTTAGAGTAATTAAGAATGTTCCAAGATTAAGACGATCTGCAATGAAGAGGCTTTGTCTAGAATCTACATATAAGAGTACAACGCATAATACGAGAGGTTGCTAAAGAAGCCAAGAAGAAACAAAATGTACACCTCATTGTACAGAACATCAAACACTAATATTTCTTCTTAAGGTCCACAGTGTGGGCGCCGTGGCGTAGTGGGTAGGTGCGTCGACTCCTACGCTCGAGGTCGTCGGTTCGAATCTCGAAAAAAACATCAAACATTTTTTCACGGCTCCACCTCTTTCGAGTCACTGACAATGCTCAAAGTGTATAACTGTCTAGGAAAAGCTTCTCAATCTCGCCGTTCGGAGTCGGCATTAAATTGTAGGTCCCCTCCATTCGTGAGAGAACAATAGCATGCACAACACGAGTGGTTGCTGAGAAGCTAGGCCCAGGTCCACCTCGGACTGTAGCGCCGCCATTATTATTATTATTATTAAGGTGCACAGTAGCGAACAAGCGACAAGCTTTTCAGGAATGATAGTGAATACTGGCTGTGCAGTCATAACGGCTTGGACAAGCGGGAGATCAACGCAGCAGGGATTGACTACAGATACGCATTCCAGCACAAGTTTAAAGGAGAGGCAATCAGGTTGGAGTGCGGCCTGGGGCAAGCCGCAAAAATATAATGCTAGCTTGAGAGGCATGCTGGTTAAGGCCCAAATGCAAATAGGACTGTAGAGTCGCTTAAATAAGAAGACGTTGAAAATCAAGTTTGAATAAGAATATTGAGTGGTTCACTTGAAGTCGTGAAGGTTAATTGAACAAATTTGCCGAGTTTTTTTTTTTTTGCGCGCCATCGGTTTGGTGGGCGTCCTCTATTGCGTTGTCCCACAAACACGGAGTTTAAGACTTTTCGGGCTGGACCAAAGTTGTCCATGCGCTATATATGACATAGGCATCCTAGGCGTTGAATCCGTAGACGCATGGCTAGACTCGTGTCGCTGTACAGCCCATACAGATTGTGGTTGGTTGTGATTGAATGCAGAACTGTTCTCTCGAAAAGAAAAAAGTCTTCTTCATCTGTTCTTGAGATTTTCCATGTTTCCGTGCTATAAAGCAGGATAGGGATGATCAAGTTATTATATAAATTCAGCTTGGTACTTCGAAAGAGGGCTTTACTACTCGATTGCCTCTTGAATCCAAAGAAACAACGATTGGCAAGACTTCTACTTCTTCTTCTTGTCACCCTACAGTTCGCGGTTGACGTGGGTCTCAACCAGAAAATCTCGTCAGATAGCACGACCTTTTGTTAGCTGTTTCCAATTTCGCTCACCACGTTGGTCGAGGTCTACCTCTCTCCACTTGCATGCGCGATAGGTTTCGTGGACGTCCTCTGTTGCGTTGTCCCGCCGGTTCAAGAGTCAAAGATTGACAAGAATTGATTGGAGGATGTGTTGATGACTCCTTCTAGATATATTCCGGCCAAATCGGGTTCAATTACGGGCTCTTTCAAAGAGGCTTCTGGTCTTCGTATCCGCTCTTTGAATAAAACTGACAGACCTAATAAGTCTTCGTTGTTGGAAACGATTTTGTAAGATATCCCGAATTCACTCCTTTCCCGCATACTCTACCAATAATTTTCCTCCAGCCTCCCCTCATCACACCAAATGCGGGCATCACGCACCCCACTATCAAGCGATTTAAAACATAATTAAAAGAAAAACGGTTGAACTTTTCCAAGTTCTTAATTAGGTATCCTTTCATCTCCCCACCCGCATTTCTTTTTACGACTTCAATATTTGTTTACACCCATCTGTCTTGTCACGTACCCTCTTGGTTGTATAGGTTTCGCTGCTGTGTTCTTTTGGCTGTTTTTATGTTGAATTTCACTCAACACAGCTTCAGGCCGAGAAGTCTTCAACCCCAAAGCATCACACTCGCCCTCTTGACTCACTTCCAATTTCCACAGAATTTAATTCCCACGAAAAGCTTGACAATCCCAACAAGCTTCAAATTGAAGAAAATACGTCAGTCTTTGCGATTGATGAGAATGCCGTAGCATTTAAAAATCAATCTCATCTCGTCTCATTTAAATGCCTCATGGGGTGCTGAACGACGCCTGCTGTACATCAACCATTCCGAAATGAGAAACTCCACAATTAAATGGAAAATTCTTTCTCACACTCATTCTCACTCCGCTCTGGTGGATTGTTATGCAAACAACACAAAATCAAACTCGAAATGTGACGACTTCTCCCATCTCCCGCCCGTCTCCCCCAAAAGGACACAATCCATCCAAGATTGACACCTCCAATCCGTGCACAGTACACAAAAGTGTTCACTCCAAAGAAAGACTTACAATTGACATTCCCTCTCTCCCCTTCCACACACCGTCCAACTCCGACACCATCTGTAAGAAGACTTCCGTCGCTTTGGCACTTTGAATGTCTGAAATGCTTAACTACCGCCAACTTGTATCCGTTCGTTCATCGATGTTGTAACTTGCCATCTGCTGACCATCATCTTGACATTATCATTGCCTCCCCGTCGTCCTATGTCAAAGCATCCACTCCCACCAATTCACCATCGCCACCATTTATCAACCTAATGCCTCTGTATTTCATTTCAAGTCCCTCATCAGAGTGCGCCCGCCCCGCTCGCTCGAGCACCAGCACTGCCACTCAAACAACACAAAACAAATTCCCTCCTCTTTGCCAAGGAGATGAATCCTTCATCTTCAATCCGTTTTCCATTTTTCAATTGTTTGTGTGCTGCCGAACAAAAGAGCACCACAACCCCGGCAATAGACGAGAAAGAAATGCCAACAAAACTTTTCACTTAAGGGCGCCCATAGAAAAGTGTATCTCATCCTCAGAGAGATAACTGTTATTTCTCAGGCAATCTTACGGTCTTCCTTTCCTTCTCCTCCTCCTCCTTTGTGGGGCTTGGTTCAATTTGAGGGAATGAAACCGCCAACCGGGCCGCCCTGCTGGTGGTGGCTGTGTCGGTTGCCAGGGAGCGTCTTCGCTGTTTAATTTAAAATGCAAAACAGCCACGAGACAACGTCTAATTTGCATTCCTAATAGGCATAGCGCGCAAGGAACGAAATCCACTTGAAGCCTCTCCAAGGAGCCAACTCCGCGCCAACTGATGCAGTTCGGCGACGACTGCGGTCGTAATGCCGCGCCGCCACCGCTGTGAATGACACACAATCCCCTGCGTATGTGGTAAGCCGCCCCAAGGAGTTGGCAAATAGAATAGCTCAGCACAGAGGCGCAACTTTGCCAAAAGGATACACGAACTAGGCGATGCTCTTGAATTAAAGATCCCTAATGCCCGTATGAGGGATCGCTGGTGCTTTATCCTGGTTGCCTTCGTCCTGTGCACGGTGCACACTCAAGCGAACAACAAATGGATCATTGTCGTTATCCCGCAGGATTTGCTTTTAGGACACCGAGAGCGAGTTGAGCTTGCGGAAATCAACTGGCCCGATGCGGGGGCGTGCTTGCGAACGTGTACAAAAATAATAAACAACCTCGTTCTGTGTGAAAAGTCGATTTATTTTCCACCTGGTGTGCTCTGCAAAAGCACACACCACCCCCACCCCGACTCCGAGAGGAGTACCCCTGCCATTTGGCGGAACATGAATTTTGCACCAGAGAACGCGGCAGACACGGGAAAAGTAGTTCACCGGGATCAAAGGCAAGCTACGTGTAGTATCCTTTTTTATGACAGACATCCGTTTCCGTGCCAAGTGTGCGGGTTGATAAGATAAATTGTTTACTTTGCCATTTTGAAGCTCTCGTGTGTATCCCATCCAATCCAATGGCGCCGCACACGGTCCATGATCTGAATGCGATGCAAAACCGAGAGGGGGTGAGGTTCCAGAGGCAGGTTATGTTTTCCTAGACAAGGGTCTGTGTTTGCGGATTTGAGGGGCGTTGATTAAATGGGCCACTAGAGTAGAGCAGCAGTTTCATTGCTGACACCGGTGGTGGTGTCTAGCGGAGATCCTCAAATGAGCACATGTGGCGAAGATAAAAAACAATCGAAGACATTCAGATTTTATGAACAAACCTTAAAGGAGGAATGTAAATGGAAGTAGTTGGGCTTAGGCCGCCGGGTAAGAGTTCACACGTTCGAGTAATGGCGCATGTGGCTGTGTGAATAAAAGTTTATTGTATCCTACAGTGGGACGGATTCAAAAGGAAGATCGTTTATTTCACTTTTCACTTCAACGGAATGATGATTTGGAAGAGGTTGTTTTGATTTAACCGTGGCAGGGAAGTGTTTATTGATACTATTCTTATCTTATTTGAGAAGATCTATCATTAAAATCCTTTTTATCACAGCACCCTTTGTTTGGTGACTTGATGGTTTAGATGAAGTTTGCTTAGTATCTTGTATTTATCGGCTTACATATAAAAAATGTCCTAGTGTTTTGAATAGGGCCACATTTCCCACTGTGATCATTGACTCATATCATTTTATTGTAAGGGCTGTATTCCTTTATGAGGCCTAGGATGTCAACGATGCCTCCGAGTTCGTAATGTTGCAATGTACCTTAGTTTCCTCCAAATCTTTCTCGAATACTGCGCTTCACTTTTCGCTATTCTGCGCAATGTTTTCTTCGGACAGCCAAAACTTTCGCTGTCTTTTGTTACGGGCTTTCATTACTTGCCATGGTTAGCTATGTATTTGTCTTCTTCTGATGGCTCTACGGGGTAGAACTGGGCCCAGCTATGCAGTTGTCGTCCTTTCGAAATGTGTTAGAACTGCAACCCTTGTATATGGTACTTATACTGATTGAGAGAGAGTCATATATAGTTCACACAAGAGAGATGAAGCAATCAATGCTTCTACATATTCATCTTTTGCCGTCCCTGGTCTCCTCTCATGATCTCGATTGCAAGCTGACGACGGGAAGTTCACCATTTCTAATCTCTGGATGTCCATTCTGTGCCATGCTTTTCTCCTACTCATGGCGCTACAGTCCGGGATGAAACTAGACCGTAACCTTAGCTAACAAGCCTCTTTAGCTAACATTGTCATTCGGTAACTGTCTCCGCACCAAGTAGGTGGTCTCCACTTGTGTGCATCACCTCATCATCACGGACAACCTCTGTTCTGTTGTCCCACAGGCTCAGAACCGAATACCTATCGACCCTTGATTCGCCCTTGGACCTGCATTTTCCACGTTTTACATGGCCTAGAAATCTTAGGCGTTGGATGCGCAAACACCTGGCTAGACTCATCTCGCTATACAGCCCACAGGTTCATGATTGAATATTCTTCTTAAAACACCATCAACACAAACAGGACCAAAGATCGCAAGCAGAATTTGATATTGTCAGTGCTTATGTGCCTTCGATCCAGACTGGGATATAAATATTCTCTGTTCTCAAATCGGCCTATTACGCTTCATGCAGTGCATTCAAGTAAAGTACGACCTTCGCCTATCGTCAATATAGTTTACCACGTTATAAGGTCGTTTACTTATGCCAGTTTACCATTTGAATCCATCACCAAGCCTTGGTTTGCTTAAGGCCTTGCTGAACCCTTTAACCACTTCCAGGATAGTTCAGGAATGCAAGTCTTCTCTGAATTTGATCGGTAGCTTAAATTCGCTAAGACTTGTCTGGGTCCCGGAGTGCCACGGGATCACAGGAAATGACATCGCCGATGAACTTGCTAGGCGAGGATCAGATGAGGCATTCTCAGGAACTAAACCTACGCTGGGACTGCCCGCGTCCTTGGTTAGGGCTTCCATCGATGGTTTGACTTCTCGAGAGCACAACCGCAGGTGGCCTGAATCTCCAGGATGTAGACAGACCAAGCGCATGCTCCTCAACATCTGTAAGAAATCTGCGGCTTTCTTGTTATCTCTTAACAGAAAATATTGCAGACAACTTACCGGCGTACTAACGGGGCACTACACCTTCGCCAAACACCTAAGTTTGCTTGGCCTAAGCGATGAAACCCTCTGCGACGCCTGCGGAGAAGACGATGGCCCTGCAGAGCACTTCCTCTGCCATTGTCCCGCCTTTGCTCGGATCAGGTGGCAGTTATTCGGTGCTGATGAGGTGAAAGCTGATGATGTGGGCTCCTCATCACAGAAGCGCCTGCTGGTTTTCCTTCGAAAGACCATGAAATTTCAGCAAAAGTAGGTTGCTGCCTGGTAGTACAATGGACCAGTTTTTGAGTCTGAGTGTAGTCCAGTGAGCGTTACAAAAACCTCCGACAAAAAAAAGCCTTGGTTTTTACATGGAAGTGGTTCTGAGCCAAGCAGTGATGATGTTTTAACCCTCCTTCGTAAGACATCAACCTCTGGAGTAGCTCGGTGATCTGTGTGCATTTGATATTCGATTAAGCCAAACCCATATAAAATTGATGCGAAAACATCTGCTAATGAAGGACTGTAGCTTCCGATGGATCGTAATGACCGCCTTACAAAAACTACATTCTCACAAGATCAAGGTCCTGACCTTGGAAGAAAGGTTTGTCCCAGCGGTTTGAATATGGCTTATCCAAGCGACAAACAGAAGCACCATTTTGCAAGCAGTTGCTGACTTCCCCATTGTGCCTAACAACAACTCCGGTGCAGGTGGTGCTTCCCACATTACCTCTGAAGTTTCTCTATCTTCGGCGTAAATTATCTGCAAATTCCAACACCAAACCTACATAGATTCACAAAATTCCTTCCAAACTTGGAAAAAATGGAAAGTACTAAGTATCCCACGAATGGTCGTTGATCTTGGCCCTGAATCCATCGGAGTACCAAACAAACACACGTCAATTATAAGTCTCAGTCCATACCCCGACAAATTTCTACCACTTTACACACCCAATTGGCAACAGCCTACCCATAAGCGTTAAGCTCTTCAAACGCTCAACAGCCGCACTCACTGTCATTCATTGCAACCCATTGGAAGCCTTCAATGGGCCGTGTACGCCACAGCCACAAACACCTTTCAATGGCTGCACAAACAAGTTGAAATGGAAAAAATATGTAATCGCTGCGGCAATGTAAGCAAACTTGTAGCCGACTTAGCAAATTCCATTTCACCCTCACTTTCTCGAAAGACATTCGACGAGAGATTCCGCAAATATGAGGAATTACCCTCTTAATGATAGCAATTACCAGGCCGAAGTAAAAGATTTGTGCAAATGAGACCTGCGCCAGGGGAGCCAAGGAACGAACGGGTTCCTTTCGTCCTCCAGATTTCAAATGAATGCTCCGTGCCTCGACGGTGGAGGACGAGCGCGCACAATCGATACGAAAGTGCGGTGCAAACACTTCACTGCGAACGAATCCCCATACGACTGTGTGCTTAAACGCTTTATTTACTGCCTAAGTAATGGGCCTAAAATTACACGAACAAAATAGGCGAATCGCTCGTACGTGAGTAGGGTTTCAGAGCTGTTCGCCCACCGAGGGAGGTGTGCCGGGCCCCGTTACCACCCAACGCAGCAGCCTTGTGCTCAATCGCCTCGTGAATCAGTGCTAGGACTTTATTTGAAACGATGGATTCAGCAGAAAAATTTGTTTGGTTCGCTTGATGACGATTTATTGCCGACTAAGAGCGGGGCAACTCTGCCGGAACAACCTGAGCGGGGTGCTAATTTTCGGAAATATAGACTTCGCCTATCGCAGCCTCCTGGGGGTGGTGAGAGATTCACTTGTCTCGGGGGACGCGTCTTCCATTGAAGGACAATGGGTATTCTTTTCTTTAAATTGCTGCGGAGAACTTAGATGAGCTCGACGGGGGTTGGCCATGGCAATAAATTAGCCGGGCTTACGTTGGTTTCTGGGAGATGCTGTAGGTGTGGCCCGACGTCCGTCGAGGAGATACGGCATCTGTGGTAATCCCTTTTTAATGAATTAACACAGCGGTGTGCCAGGAGTTTAATGAGGCAAATTAATCTGTTTTCCATGATGCCGTGTTGACGATTCCTGGGGTGGGATGGCTTGTGTCTATTTCTTGATTACAGGGCACTGTAGTGGTTTTCAGAAGCAATAAATTACCGAAGATGGGGCAAAGGGGGAATATTTTAATTAGAGCTTAAAGAAATTTAAAAGAAAACAGGTCGGGAGACTGTGATCCTTGTCTCAATCAATGTCAAGCGAGAACATATCCATACATTGTCAAAAGTCACGTAAAGCTGTTGGTTGATTCATTTGGTTTGGAATACTGTGATTACCAATTGAGTGATGGTCAGGAGAAACTTAGGACCAGATGCGGATTGCTCTTTGTTACAATGCAAACGAATTCGGCCTGACCCTGATAGTTATGAAAGATCTTGGTTTAAGGACACAATTTGTATAACCGAGCATGACCTCTTTCCAAATTTAAGATACTGACTTATTCATAAGTTTTATTAACAAAAATGAGTAGTTTTCTTCCTGCGATAACGTCCTTTTTACATATTTTTCCTTTTCGGCTGAAGGGAATGCCTGGAGTGGATCTAAGGCCCAGTCATCATGCCTCTCCATCCACTATCTTGTCCTAGTTCCGCTAACTGAGGTCTTCTTCCAGCTGCAAATGCCACCCGAGGCATGATCTTCCTTCATCATCTTGTCTTAGCCGCCTTCTTCTCGATGCTCACAAGTGTCATACCGATAGTCAATTGAAGCCTTCCGATGATGCTATTGTACAGATTTGTGAAAAATCCCTCTGGTGCTGAGGTTTGAGGTACGCACTATCTTTTTGAGAATAAATGAGTCGCATGACAGTGCGTCGCCTTGTCTAAATTCTTTTTTGACATCAAATGCTTTGCCGAACTTGAGGGGGGCATTCTCCATCGCATTCTGCAATATTTCAGTTACTTGCATAAGTCATATTCTGCACATATTAGGTAAGTACGCTGGGTGCAGCAGTTTTTCTTTAACAACTTTCTCAACATGTTGCCGAGCGTTGTCACGGAACAAAATCACCTTACGTCGATATGACGCAATTTTGGGCCGTTTTTGCATAAGATTCTGATTCAAAAGTTTAATTTTTGTTTGTAACGACCGGCAGTAACTTTTTTCTTCGCTTTGGAAAGTTTGTAGAAGACAACTCATTCCTGGTCCCACCAGATACAAAACAGCAGCTTTTTTGCGGCTCGAGTTAGATGTGTTCAGCTGGACGGGGTTCACCCACGATTTCTTAGGCTTATAATTATCAAAAATCTACTTTTCTTCACCAGTCACAATTCATTAAGAAAAAAGCGGTCGTGCAATGTGTGCGATGCTGAAATGGTTCGTCATGGCACTTTGGATCAATTCTTGTGGCAGCCATTTTCCTTCTTTTTGGATGTTGCCCATAGCATGAAAACGTTTGCTGAATCCTGACATTCAATGATGTTGCTTCTTCCTCCAGCGTTAGAGCCGGATTTTCATCCAATAAAGGGTTACTTCGAAAGTTCTGGGTTTACCCGTAAATTACTCTGTCTTCCACGTTAAAATTCCCAGCTTTAAATTGTCGAAACCTGTATTCACGCGTATATTTCGATGGAGCAGATTCAACTCTGTGATGAAGCTGTAAGCACTCAGCATGCTTCAGTTTAAATCAATGTAATGAAGAAGCAAACCTATGAAAAATTACTTATAATGTTCCATTTTTGAATCGATTGAAGTTATGAGCTGTGTACAAAAATGTTGCCATATCTTTTTGGATTTTTGACAGCAATTGTTAAAGTTTTAATTTGACATAGTAATTGACACTTCTCAAGATTTTGAATGTAGAAGTAATCCGACGGCGGGCCTTTAAAATTAAGTTGAGATCCAAACAAACACCATTTTAAGCAAACAATAACTCAAAGCTTTTGCTCGAATTGAATAGACAGAAACCCTTATAGCACTTAATTAAATTTAAATACTTTATTTTACAATTTAGTAAAAAATATATGACTAACCACAATTTCCTTGTTTTCTCTTTTCCTTCCAGAATCTTCTCAACGTAATGAAAATTCCGTCCCCAAAGTAATCAACCAACTACAGGAATATTAAATTAAAAATAATACAAAACAATTTATTACCAAACTCAGAAAAATAAAAACATTGTTAAACATTTTGTGTACAAAAAAACAAACACTCAAGTGCTTAAAAATAAGAAACATTAACAACTTTTCCGCAAAAGACTGTTAACGGTAATTACACCAGAAAAAGAAAAGTCCAAAACACAAAACTTGAACTTTCAGTTAATAATGTTCGGTTCTAAAATTCGATCATGGATGGAAAATCATATTGTGCGTCCTCGAAAAAAAGGAAACAAAAATAAAAATTCGAATGGGTAAGTATCCTCCACCGTTATCTATTCCAGCGCACAAGCAGGAGTATGTGCAGGCTTTTCGAAGTTCACTGAACACATAGTATTCTTGTGTAACGTTAATTTGCCGACCGGATGAGGAGAAACTTTTTGGCAAAGTGAATCCCTTTGGATCCGGCAGTCTGGCGCCTTTCAATGCGCCCCGGCTGCAAATGATGGGGAGGGCACATTTTTTTCGTGACAGACACCCTGGGGGTTGTTAGGTGGATTATACGATTAATGATCGAAACGTCAAATCGATGTCAAATATCTCACACATCATGAAAGTTATGTGTGTGTTTCCTTTTCAGATATCCTGGATGAGGAGGGGCGATTCTGGATTTGCTGGAACTCCACCAGGGGCTTCAGATAATTGATTGAGTTTGAGTTAGTTTCCCTTCCCCGTCGCATGCACACAGCCTGTCATCTTGTCCGCTCTGTCGTTTGTCATAAATTTTCAAAGTCGTATCAAAAGGGAACGGCCTAGGGGATGACACCAGGAAGTGAATAAAAAAAAACTTACAGATCCACATCGATGTTACCCTTTTCGACGTAATCGAATGTAATTGGGAACCCTTACTCCTCATTTTCGAAAGACCGAACAACAAATGAAAGATAAATGTCAAAGAGAAACAATAATAATCGGGGGATGGGCGAGGATGTGCGCCTGAACCCAAAAGTCGTTGTCGAATCGTATCTCCTGGAGCAAAATGAAAAATCAGAAGTGTCGTCCCATTTGCTCAGGACCTCTTGCTGTGTCCCATAAAGGATTCACTGATGGGATTTGTTCGATTGAATTTATTCGGAGGTTGACTATCCGCAGTGAAGCCATTCGGAATTCCTTCGGTTTGAGTCATCCTTTGGGTCAATTTGGGTTCGATGTCATCTGAAATTCATGAATCGATCAACCAAGGGGGTTGTGTCCGTAACCCCTGCTATTGGACGCATACCCCCAAAACCCTTTCGCTCAATTTACTTGTTTTGGCTCCTTGTGAAATTCGGGTAATAATCCTTGGACGGGATTTACCCGACTCATCGTCCTTCTGTGCTTCTGCGCTGGCACCCTTCCTCTCCGGTCATTATCATCGGAAGCAGTGGCATCTTTAAGGGTCGAGGAGTAAAAAAAAAGGATTGGGAGGGGGGCATAATAAAACATTTAAGGAATTTATGGCTCCTGCTTGAGCTGGTCCGATCCCGGGCTCATCTTTAGGGGATATCACTGCGCACTTCTTTTATCCAGCTCTTTTTTCGTGTCGGTCGATATGGATTATATTAAAGGGAAACGCACTCAATCCTTCCCGTATTCAACGGACTTATGAGAATTTTCTTCCTCATCTCACCGAAATCGTTTTATGAATATTTTCTCTGTCTCGTCCTGTGGAGCGGAATGAAAAATGTATAAGTTTTGGTCAGGACTTATGTCCTTAGCCCACGTGAAGACAACTTTAACCTACTGCCTCGTGGATACTGTGACAGTGAGGGTGAGAGAAAGTTTGCCTTTATTTGACGCATAAATCGTTTACGTGAGACGTTCAGAGCCGGAGGATTTTTCGTCTTCCGTACGGACGTGGTTATCCATCCTCTTTGCCACACCTGCTCTGAACTGTTGTAGGACATGGTTTGGCGGAATCCTATTTTTCTGGTAGGATTCAGATGTGGATGGCATCTTGCGTTGTGGCATTAAATAGCAATCAATTGTTGGGAAAGCCCTCAAGGCATTTGTGGGCGGAAGGGAAGTGGGTGGATATTTTTTTTTCTACTTGATTATGGTTCTTAGTGCTTATGGCGTAATGCAGTTAAGCATTTTTTCTTAGAAAGCTGTTACTTATGAGCATGTCATTGGAAGACCTTGCCGTAGCTTTAGTAACAAAAACTAGTTTAAAAAGTCTGTGCAAGTTTTAAGACAAAAAAGGAGGCATCCCGCAGACACATCAGGAACTTGTTCGCTTCTTGAAATTTTCGCAGTTACATTCTTTATGGAAAAGTACAGAGCAATGCTTCAAGCAGTTCCGTTGTAACGAACCTAGAGTAAAACTTTAAAACTTGAGGTAGAACATCCCTCTGCTTGATACCCACCGACGATATCAATTTGTTTCAAAATAACCTGAAAATCTTATGGTTTTTTATTGTCAATTCATTCACACATTTTTTCTTTTAACGTCATTTCAAATAACACCCGACATTTGGAATTGCTTCAGCATATAAAGCAAAGAAATCATTCAAAATATGTCGTCTTAAAATCGGAACACTTTTTGATGTGTTTTTAGCTTCAAAGGGTTACATATTCAGGCCTCTTTTATGATGCTAAAAAACGCTGAAATCTAGATCGCTTAAAAATTGTGTTATTCCCACCATAAATTGGACGCTCTTACATCAGATTTCATGTCGTTTTAACAGACATTTCTTGACAGCTGCGTGTATTTCAAACAAACTTAGAAATACAACCTTGACACAAAGTTCGTGTAAAATATAAGTTAACGACTTTTTTTAGTGAAGATGTCCAGTTGTTGAATTGTATCAATAAGCAGAAAAACGAAATGGCTTACAAATTGGTATTTATTGGCACATATTCTGAGCAAAACAAGTTTATAGGCCCACATAAATTCCAAAATTTAAGGACAAATATTTAACAAGATGTACAATATTTTTAACTAAAAGCCTTTTGATCTTTTTACTTATCTGATGACGAAAAACATCAGCCTCGGCTAAGGCTCTGACCAAAAATTGAGGGTGTTCTTTGAATTATTCGTGTCGAATGTTATTGAAAATTAAAGCAAAGGTTTTTTTAGAGAAATATCTTATTGCATACTGAGAGTTCAGAATGGAAAACGACTGTTTCCCTTGAAAATTCCAATTCTCATTGTAACACATTTTCACCCAATTCAGCTGCGGATTTTGATTAACTTTCTTAAGAGCCTTTGTATTGTCTACAAAAACCTTCTGCTCCAAGGCTGCTGAATTGAACTCATATTCAACGCAAACCTTTATCACTATTTTTTGATTTCATTGTAGATTCTCTCGGTCATTCTATTGTAAAACCGACTCTTTGTGAAGTTGCGGCATCTGTTAAAAATGGAAGGGTGCTTATAAAGGGCTTTTTCTTTTGAAAATACAAAGAATCAATTTTACAATCCTGCTTATCGTCGAGCTTTCGGCTCCATTAAGCAATACTGCAAGGATTAGAGTTTTGTAGAGCAAAATGTTGGTCCTTTGAGTCGGGAGTTTTGACCCAAATTGATTGAACAAACCGAAGTAGCAGCGGTTGCCAAGGGCGGTTCTACGTCGAATCTCTACCAAGACGTCGTCTGTAGAGTTCACGTTAGCCCAAAAGTAGAGAAACTCGACAGCATATATTTGTTGTCCTCCCCGTTTACCCAAAAACGAGCTTGCTTTGACTGTTCTTCAATCGCCGGGAATACTTCTAGAACGACTCGCTAGGAACGCGCAGCAAAGTCGCAGCATAGTCGACTTATAGATGATAATGGCTTTCGTGTTTACACCTGCCCGCCGCAGTATCTTTTTCAATACTAGATTGAAGAAGTCACACGACAGCGCATCTCCTTGCAAAAATCCGTTGCAGGTTTCAAACAGTTCGGACTTCCTAGAACCATACCTGACGGTGCATCGTGTGTTTTTAAACGTGACGCGTCACAAGGAGTTAAATTTTCCCAAATTCGACCATCTCATCGTATATTTCCGTGGGAGCTGTATTGTAGTGGGTAAGTGCGTCAACTTCTACGCTCGAAATCTGGGCTTAATTCATGTATTTTTTAACGTGACGCGTCACAAGGGGTTCAATTTTCCCAAATTCGGCCATCGCGAATTTCCGTGTGTAAGTGCGTCAACTTCTACGCTCGAAGTCTGGGCGTGATTCCTGAAAAAACACCTTTGATATTTTCACGGCTCCACCTCATTTGAGTCACTGACAATGTTCAAAGAGTATGTATATCTGTCTAGAAAAAACAGCTTCTCAATCTCGCCGTTCGGAGGCTTTAAACAGTAGGTCTACTCCACACGTGTGGGGTCTATAGTCGATTTGTCGGGTCAGTACATGGAACATGCTGTTTAGTGTGGTACAAAAGCATTTTAGACGTTCACACAGTACGCTGGATAGGATCTCGTAGCCGAAATTGGAATATATTATAGTCTTTGTGATGAAATTACAGTTTTCGGACATGCTTTCGTTTTACCAAAATCTTCGAACAGATCGTTCACTTGCTTACAGCCTGTGCTTGCTCCCTGACACAACATCATCACCAGCATTAAAAAGCCCTAATGGCAAACCATCAGAGACTACGGCTTTGTTAGTCTTCAGATGTGCCGACTTCTACTTCTATACTGGGTGGGAGAACCACTTCCTCGACTGGAGATGGGACTTCTTAGTTCCCAATCACTCTCTCTTGGTTGTGCTCACATATAGACTTCTACCATGTTACTTCCCTCATCCTTCGCCAAAGTTCGTTACCATGATCGGTTAACATTGACAAAGCAGTCGTAACACAAACACACGTGTTCCAAACGACAGGACAAGTTCAAGTAAACATTGAGCCATATGTTGTCATTCAAAAAAACAAACATGTGTTATTCCAAACTTATGTCATTGTTAACAGCTGATTAATAATTTAGTGAACATACACTTGGGTATATTACGAGCCAACTTTTATTGGCTCTGTCGTACAGATTGGTTTCTTTCCATTTCATTTCTGCGCATTGTTTTATCAAAGAGATTTTAGACAAATAAACACAATTTTTTATAGCAGGGTCCCTTGAAATTCTCTAGCCTTATTGTCGTCAAAAGAAAATGAATATTTTCCGAGGAAAAGGCAGTGAAATACGTGTACAACCAAAGGCTTTGCTGCACATCTGCACACATACACATAACACACACTTCCCTCCTTCTAGTCCTTTACCTACTGCAATCCTTGCAGTCCTTGCAATCCTTAACAACATCGTCTGCCCTTAGTAATTTTCGAACAATGAGCCCAAGAGCCTTTTTTTTCCTCCAAGACGTTTGAAGTTTATTTCACTTAGTTTTCGTTCCACGAGTCAAAGTCAACAGCTTCCCCTCCCGACGGTTCTTCTCAAGACTAAGTACACATCCTAAGGTCTCCATAATTCCTTGTACCCTATTGTTTCTTCCATGCGAGGCTGCTATTTGTACAACCGTAATCAAGCTAAGTTAATTACGCCCCTCCCCCGAGCCAGTCGCAGCCGCCTAGTTGCGAACGTCTGTTTGACCTCATCTCCTATTCCTCCTCCTCTGCACTAATGAAACATTCAACTGCGGCCAAGTAGATGAAAACAAAGTATCCCGTCTGTCTCCTCCAAGGCATCCCCAAGCTAACAAGTTCTCATTACGATCTGGGCCATCGATTTGGTAACAGCATTTACGATTCCTCCCTAGGGTGCTGGGTGCGATTACCATCAAAGCGGCTACACCTTCTCCATAATTTATTAAGTGCACGGTTGTCGTGAGTCTAACTATCCACCCGAAGCGTTTTGGCGGAACTAAAGTCAATTGGCTTCCGACTATGCCACGAGGACAACGATGACGGCAATTGGCCTCTGGATATACTTCCGCTTATTTTCACTGGAAACAGCCCAGAGTCACGAAAGCCACCCCATCGAATACAACCTTCTGGCAAGTGGGACGATAATTTATATTCATTGCCGAAGCGCAATTGCCACCGGAAGAGGTGCTAAATTTCAGAGCACCCTTCCAGGAGCATATTCCACCCTTGGTTAGCCTCAATCTTCACTTATCTGTGGTTTATCTGTGGCTGCATGTCGCTTATGTGTTCTTTTGTGTTATCTTTCGTTTCATGTACACCAAATCCTCGATGCCAATCACGGACCTTCACCCAGCACATCGGCTGCATCCAGTAATCTAACGCAGAATGGACACAAAGGAGCAACCGGATTTACGATATATCATGGAGATGGTACAACCACAACAGCGTCAATCACAGCCACCGCACCGAATGGCAGTATATCAAGTCCGGCCCGACGCAGAGAGGTCTCCCCGATACAGAATCACGTAAGTACGGCAGATACAGCCATTTCCGGTGTTCAGCATCCCTCCGGGATTCACTCGGCTTTTATCGTTATCCTTTTGCATTCCTTTAGCTGTTATCAATGAAAAAAGCGACGCGTCGATGGGGCTCTGCTGATCCAGGGCAAAGGGAGGATTCTATTTTTATGAAGGTTGCATGTGTGTGCTCGATGTCTATCTCATATTTCAAAGGATCTGGTGACACCGTTCGGGCGAGGAGTTCTAAACCACACACGGGAGGGGGGTCCTTGGACACACAACTCCTCAAGCGTGGCCTTCAATCACTGCAACCTTCACACGGATGCTCGTCAGCCGAGCGGGGGCTGGGATTGGGTGCAAAACTTTTGTGCGGGCATAACCACTGAAGAGGAAATTATTCTTTGAAAGTTTACTTCACGGAGTGGAAAAGGACGACGAAGAAAACATGTTTTCTTGCAGCAAAAGGGAATTTATATGAGAAAAGTTTCGCAGCGGTCGTTGTTTACGGTCCTCTCTGCCCGCGTCTCGGCGCGGCGTTGTATGGTGCTCGTTCCAATTTAATTGCATGCCTTTGAACGGGCTTTGATGTATTTGCAGTAAGTCGAACGAAACTCTTTGCTCTGAGTACTCGTTTGGAGGACTTTTCCGATTTATTTAACTTCTTTCGGAATCGCTGTCTCGTTTTCATTTTATGTCAGGTCATAAGTCGAGGAATGGGGTCGGTCTATATAAGTAATATCCTTTGACTTCATCCTGCCCGTCTTATTGTCGTTGAGTTCTTAGAATATATTCGGTCACAATTGAGTTTTGTCTCCGAAAATAAGGACTTGAGTTCGTTTTAATGATTTAGTCGTTATTTAGGCGAGTGTGTGTATCCAATTCATGGCGACCCTTGGTTACTGGGTGGCTAATGAGCAAATGCTGAGAACACACTTTATGCGACCATCAAAAAGAGAGAGAAATTGCCCTGCTTTATGGCTAACAGAGGATGTCAAACCCATCAACTGGGAAGGGGTAACATAACGACGAATCCTTTGGAGAACGGATTTTGTAACCAAAGCAACATCGTAATTATATCGTCTGGACTGAGTTCCAAATCTAGGGCATATTGTTGCAGAATAAAGAGATTCTGAAAGACAATATTTAACCATAATCTTGCGAAGATTTTGAGATTTTCAAAACATTTTCATGAGATTCTTCAAAAAGATCCTCTGTATAATTGGCGTGAGCAACTCAAGGCAGCTAACAAAATATCGTGCTACTGTGTTGGTTGCTGCTAAGTTCCATTCCGGGCTATAGCGCCACTCAAAGAATAAAGAAAGATAAACTGCTTGAGAAAATGTTCGCCATGAGAATTTTTTAAAAGATACTCTAATTTTCTTTGACTCTCCTTTTGTTTTTAAATGTCTTTAACTCAGAGGTATTTTCGTATTTCACTTTAGAAAACGAAATAAAGACAATTCGAAGTTTTTTCGATTCGAGAACGTAAAAAATGTTCTTGTTTCTATATCAAAATTTAAATAACATTAATTTTGGAAGGAAAGGAAAATAGCAACGACTGGATGGCGCAGTTGGTTAGGTGCCTGCCCCAAGTTAGAGTAGTCTAGTAGAGTTTCAAAAATTCTCCGAAAAAAAAAATGAAAATAGCGCAGCTCGTCGTCTTGTGCACCTTATATTTTTGGAACGAATGGAAGGAATATACCCCAAACTTTAATCTTGAAACAATATTTTTATAACATACGGTGGATCAAATTTGGCCTTATTTCATTTGGGCTCATTTCACGTCACCAAGTTGAACAAAATAATCCAAATTGTGTTGTGAAAAAGCCAACAAATCACTGACCAGGTGTAAGTAATTTAACAGCTGATAGTTGATTTGTTTTCCTGCTGATTTTGATCTCCATGTCACTCTGTGCATTACACATTCGATGAATGAACCGAAAACGACACTGAAGTTAATCATCATCAAGCGATGAGACTCGTTTTCAGTTGAATTGCTCATCAAAAAACAATATTGCCGCATTTGAGGGAGTTTGGAATCCACACATCGTCATTATTGAGAAGTCATCACATCCACAGAAAGTCACTGCTGTTGGTTGGTGGAATAATTGCTCCATATTTCTTCAACAAAGAACGTCACAATTAATAGAAAGCGCCATACACAGATGCATGATTACTTTTTTCAATTAACATTAATGTGGATGAGCTGTGGTTTCAACAAAACACCGCGGCGCTTCGTGCCACACAGCTTACGTCATTGTCAATTTATTGGAGGAAACACTAAATGAGGGCATAATTTCGTTTAATGGAAGTAGTAGGTAGTTTCCACTGATCCGTTGTACACTCTATGAGTTGTAATTTTAAACGCAGAAAATAGTACATACAGCGGTCAGGGTAGGTTATGGTTTGTAGTGGCCGCGTCGACGTAGGAGTGGCGCAATTAGGCCACTGAAGGTGCATTCTGGTGTCACATTGATCTCCGAGAAGTTTGTCCACTTATCTAGCTATGGGAACCAATTAGAGCTCTCAGTGAAGCGATAGACATATGGCGAGGAATGGGCAATTTCATAATTAGTCGAGAGAAAACATTCTCCGCGTGAATATTGGTCTAGACTGCTTGATGGCGATCGGAGGAGAAAATTCTACCGCGAACGATACGGTAATGAGTCAGGTGTCTACTAATTCAGTGCTTATGGTGTTTGGGACAAGAAATATGGGCAGCGCAATTCCTGTTCCAAGAATCATTGACTCCGATACCGAAATAGAAAACAACCAAAAGTGGAACACACAAGTTGACAGGGACCTCAAGGAACGTAGAGTGCAAAACTGAAGAGAAGGAGATTGTGCTTCCAATTGTACTAACCAACCAACAAACACGACTGGATGGCGCAATTGGTTAAGTGCCTGCCCCAAGTTAGTGGGGTCCCAGGTTCGAATCCGAGTGAAATCGAATCTGGTCCAATCACCATTTGCCGCTGGGATAAAATTAACGGCACTGGAGTAGGTTGCTACCTACTCGCACGGGTAAGGTTCCAAACGACGTTTCCAAACTATTTCAGTTGAATTTTCTTCTAACTTCAACCCAAATCAACTATTCATTACTCAATTCATACATCCGAACAAATATTTATCCATACATATACCTATACCTCTATCGAAGTTTATCCAACACAGAAAATCCCTTCCATTATACACATACCCAATCACTGCTCATGCCTGCGGTGTGTGTGTGTTCATTTCTGTTGGGCATTTAGGGGTGAGATCGAAAAGATAACACTCATCAACGAATAGAGTGGCCGAACACAGCATGAAAATATGTGTGAAAATGAAAATTGTTCTCATTTTAAATCTTATGTAGATATCTCAAAATTTCAACATAAATCGATATTTTGAAATTTATCGTTTCTTAATGCTTACATTGATGTCTTCAAAACTGCGTCTTCAGATCTTCAAAATTCGCATGTCGATGATTGACCGTTTTTGGCCAATATCTCCAAAACCATTAGGGCCGGAATGCTCGCAATTTTTTTAAATGAAAGTACTCAATGATGCCAAGTTTTTGTGATTTTTTCAGATTTTTAAACACTTTGGTTTAGAAATAGCATGGGGGACGCACTTAAAAAAACTTTGGAGCTCCATATTTTCCAAACGGTATTTTGGATAAAAAAGTGTTGAAACAAACCTCCACCTCATTTCGAAAGATCTGTCGATTTATATACTCGTATATTTCGATGGGGTGAGACAATGTTTCAAAATTAATGTCAACTTCACCTGTACTGGAGCCACCCCCAAATGGCCCCACTTTTTAAAATCGCTGCATAGGCAATGACATCTAGGTCTGAAGTACCTAATTCCAAAATTTCATGCCGATATCTTCATAAACTTCGGAGATAAAAAAGTGTGACAGACACGACGGACGGAGGGACGGACGGACACACCGAAATTATAAAGGTTCCGTTTTTGTAGACGGAACCTTAACAACCAACAAACAAATGGTTGTCATCACTTAAAGAGGTTTCTTTATTGATGTCCACGTTTACCCTAGACTGTAGCGGGTTCCAAAAAAAAACCTGGTTTTATAACGAGTACGGAAAGAAAAGAAAGCACGAGAGATGTCCGATTCATTTCGATATGGCAGATATGATGCCCGAAGGTTAGGTTAGGTTAGAGGGCTGCAAGTGAATTCATCAGCACACTTAAACCATGTTGGTCCATGTGATGTTGTCCATGTGATACCCATAGTCACACTATTATCACTGATTGACCGCTCCAGTGATAATGTAGTTAATTTGATCTCAACGGCAAATGGTGACTGGAGCAGATTTTAAAAACCGGATATAAGCATATTAACTTTGCTTTCACTGGGATTCGAACCTGGGACCCCTCTAACTTAGGGCAGGCACTTAACCAAGTGCGCCATCCACTCGTGATTGCAGACGCTTGTGACTGCATAGCTCGCTTAAATGCGCATTGAAACCATCTTGCTTAAAGGAGATAAAATATGATTTTAATTGTTGGGTATCATGGAAAACTGCTGTTCTTATCAGACTTGTTTTACAACAACTACGGTAGCCAATGACAGCCCGATTAGTTTCGCTAACAATGAAAGAATTTCTCACCGAATGCAGTTTTGTATCCTGTAGTGTGTCCTGGTAAAAAATATCAGTGTTACCCTTTTAAAAATTTCAACTACTAGGCAACGTTTCTCTAAAAGTCGGTGAATCAGAATACGTCAGGTGTATCATCTATTTGAACAATCACCTCTTCTTTGTAGTTCTTCAGAGTGAACCAGATTTTTCTTCTTTCAATCCACAAAATGACCTCTTGTCCAAGATCAGATCTGAAAAATAAACAAAGAACGCCTCCTAGCGGATTGGTGGTTGCTCTCTTAATTACAGCATGGAATCATCCACTCTCTCGCCTTCACGCCTCAAGTACACCACTGCTGCAGTGCAACCAGACCTTTCCCCTTTAATTTCCCTGCTACGCCCACACGCACACACACAATAAGAAGAAAAATCTGTCCAACTCGTTAGCCGCACGTTAATTGCAACAACCATCTCCGCTGGACCGTCAATAAATTTGCAACTCACCCGCCATCGTCCTCGCAAAGCCCACCTTTCTTTTAATTATTTTCACAAAAATATCTCTTCTCCTTGTGTTTTCATTTAAATTCACCGCTCTGTGAATCCTTTCATATATTCACCATTCGCCTCCGACGCCAGCCGGTGCCTAAGACACCGACTCGACCCGACCCGACCCTACACTACCGAGAGTAGTTTCTCTCCCCCAAATTGCAATTGAAAGGGTTGAGGGTTACCAGTCCACCTCATACCCACGCGGAACAAAACCCCGGAAAATAAATAAAAATAAATGAAATGAACTACACATGCAGCAAACCAGTAATCCGCACTAATCCCGAGGTTTGAATACATACAAGAGAGGGAGAGGAACAAAAAAACACACAAAGATGCTACAAAACCTGGCATTCGTGCCCTGAATAAGGACGGCAAACAGGGAACACGGCAACAAACGGCGGAATAATGACACAAAAAAGAATTCCGGAAATGGAAACGACAATCGTAGTGAATTTATTTGTGTCTGAGTTTGCACGTTTGTTTTGCTGTTTCCTTCTTTGTAGGTGGGATGAAGTACCGGTGTGGGTGGGTGGAGGAGGTGTGCGTGTGTGTGTGCACGAGACCCAGTAGCTAACGAACGTAGACGATGCTTGGTTGCAGGGATGGGAATGGGGTTGCCATGCGGAAGGGATGTCAACAACAAAGTAATCTCATTCAAATCGTTGGATGCCACGTCACCCTCACCGCCGCTGTTCAGGTTAACCCAGGGCACAGCTTGATATCTGTGTTTAATCCGACTCCCAAGTGAGGGCGGGTCGGTTCGTTGGCTTTTGCTTGCTTCAAAGGCATGCGGTCTACCTAAGCCGATTGGAGGCGAACGCACTCCGTCTGTATCCCCCTGACATCATCTTCTTATCCGTAGTCATGGGGCTTCCACTGTTTCATGTTTTTTTCTCTGTTTCTTTCAGACCACAAGTCGCTTTGGATGGCAGTCGCCGAGTGAGGACTCAACAATGTCACCGAAATCTGATAACTTTCTCTATGTCCAGCACTCAAGTGTGAAGGCTCAGACACTCTCATCGGCATCCTCGAAAGGACCACAGCAAAGAAATAGCATCAGTGGCGGTGGCGGCAGTTGCAGCGCTATAACCGACCACGGCGTCAAGGAGTTACCACATCAGCAGCAGCAGCAGCAGTATCAAGGAAAGCGAACGAAAACACTATCGCCAAGCAGCATGTTTCGACGCAAGTCCGCAGGGAATACGGCCGCGACCAATGCCAAGCATTCGGCTTCACAAATACATCCCACCACAGCAGCAGCAGCAGCAGCAGTAGCAGCGGAACAGTCGAAGCAGAGGTGTTCCCCGAACTATCAGCGAGGATGTTCCAATGGACACTACGAAGAAATCATCCACAACACACAGAACAACAACAACCAGCATCAACCGCATCCCAATCAGAATCAGAATCAGAATCAGTATCCACATCACAGGCAAGAGTACATTTTGGAGCAAAAGGACACGGCGAGCTATCACAATGGCGGCAGAAAGACCGAGGCGACAGCACGCTACGGCAAACTGCTTCCATCGAAAATGAACGGAGACGGTTACAGCTCATCACAGCAGCAACAACCACAACAGTTCGGCTCTTATGACAGTTTGAATGCGAACGTGGCGTACGCAGTTAGTGGTGATCTGGACGAGAGGGTTCCTAGCAACAACAACAACTCGAACGAAGGATGCCAACAGCAACAGCAACAGCAGCATCATCCACAACAGGCTGCGGGTGTTTGTGTCAACTCTAATGTGGTGTTACGCAATGGATACGAGACGAATCGTCAGATGTTAAGGTCAAGTCGTTATAACGGAGGGGGACCTCACCCAACGGTCGGAAATGGAATGATGGCAAACGGCCCGGCGAGCCATCCAATGGGACATGTCATGAATAGTCTGTCATCGCCGGAGAGTGCCTATTCGACTGGATATTCGACCGATGGGACTTCACCAGGTGAGTGAATTCAAATAAAGTTTTATTGACTTTTATGTATCCGTTGTGGGATTTTCGGTTTCCAAATAGTTGTCGGTGAACGAATGGACGACCATTTAGCTTTTAACCACTTGTAATAGGATTTGAGCAAAAATTTGAGGGATGGGCAACTGTTTTTGAAGGAGTGACCTAATGGGTCCTCTGTCGGCAGCAGTCTTGGTTGATGATATCGACAGCAGTGTTGGCTGTTGATGTAATGGGTAGAAAAGATGTAAGAGTGTAGGCTCCGTGGAGAAGGAATTAATGGCATGAGGGCACTATTGGTCTTTGATGCTGAGTCTTATCATGCAATTTGATAGTTGTGTCAATACAATTTCAGTAATTAACTCCTGTAAATAAGAGGGAACACTTCCGACGGATCGGGAATAAGATGTTCCCCATTTTCCTTAAAGGCAGTGCAACAGGTGAATCCCGTTTGTGGAGGAGTTGAGTGGAGAGCCACAGGGATACCAACTTTCTCCTGTGCTGTTATGCACTCCTTCTGCATCATAAAAAGTGAATTTTTTGTAGGAATGTCCGTCAATTTTTATTTATTTTATTTATTTATTGAGTAACTACAATATAATTCAAATTATATTGTAGCTTAGTAGCCAGAGCACCAAGAGCCTTAGGCTATTCCGTCAATTTTATTTTTTCAACTTGTTCGTCGAAGATTATTTTTCTTAATCGAAACCAAGGCCTGTCATACGCTCCTCTCAGTCCGTAGGCAGGCGAGGCTTCTAATTGCCAGCATTAATGAAGCTTTCCACTGGCATCATAGCCTTACCAGTCCTTCCTCTTTGTATATTCCTGAGTGTGGAAGTACAGAAAAAAAAACAAAATGCGTACTTCCAAAATTGTATCTCTCAGCAGCCGATCGTGGTTTCAGATGCTCCTTAACTCTGCTCCTCGCTCTACAAAGCATCATATTTGACACTCCTTTAGCTGCAAACAAATAGTTAAAGATGTTCCCCCATTAACTTTTGCAACAAGTGACGTCCGTCCACGGGGGAATTCAGTGGAGTGCCACAGGGATACCAACTTCCTCCTTTGCTTGTTATTCACAACTTTTGCATTATCAGAAATCCAATTTTCCGTAGGAATGTCAATGAAAATGTTCATTTCTCAACTTGTTCATCGAGGATTACGTTCTCCTTTTTCGAATCCAAGGCCTGTGAGATACTCCTCTCAGACGGTGGAGATTGTGGCTGTTAACTGCAAGCTAATGGCCAGGGTCTTAGCTGCAAGCCTGGAAGATGTTCCCCATTTACTTTGAAGGAACTACAATAAGTGGCGTCCGTTTTGCGGAGGAATTCAGTGGAATGCCACAGGGATGCATACTTTCCCCTATGCTTATTATTCACATCTTTTGCACCATCAAAACTTCAACTTTCTGTAGGAGTGTCCATAAAACTGTTTATTTCTCAACTTGTTCGTCAAGGATTACGTTTTGCTATGTCGACGCCGAACCCTGTGATACGCTCCCCGCAGCCGATGGAGATGGTCGCTGCAGGCAAGCGAGGCTTTAACTGCAAACAAATGATTGAATAACTTTCCAAGCATCGCCAATCCTTCCTCTTTGTGTATTCCTGAGTGTGGCACTACAGGAAATAAAACCGAAATGCCTACTTCCAAAATTCTGTCCCTCAGCAGCCGATCCATCGTGGCTTCAGGTGCCCCCTAACGCGCTCTACAAAACATCCTCCTTGACACACTTCAAAGCATCCCATCTTCCTGACCACACTATAAGCCATTGTCAGTCCACTTTCCATGTCCCAAATTCCTCACCTAATGCAAAAAGCATCCCCCACTCGCTTGGGCAAATCAATTTCCCTAACCCCATTTTTGTTCACAACCAACGCCCAGAAAACCAAAAAACAAAGTTGCAGTAATTAAGTTGCCCCCGAAAGACACCTCACCTCAGACACTTCCAGGCAAAAACTCTCCAGACGTAGTAATAACTCTTGACACACCACCCACCTCCCCAAAGTCTGCAAAATCTCATTCAGCCACTTATTCATTTTGCAAACTTAATATTTCCTTGATGGCTCCCAGATTCCTTGATGAGCGTTTCCATAAAAATAATTGCCTAAAACTTCGAGCACATTTTCCAAGTCAATTTTAAAGTTCCCCAACAGACTTGCATCCCCCTAGACTCATCTTATCTGAGTATACCTCGGATCCCGTCTGGTGGCAACTTTCCGCCCATGATTACGCATAATCCCGCCAAAGATGCACTCTGAGCAGTCATCAAACAAGGGCTCTCCTAGCGCGAGTCATTGATCCACCACTGGGTCTCCACTTAATCCTCAGACCCGCAAAGGCGATTAATTAGATGCCAACAGCCATTTGCATGTTTATACCTCGAATAATGCAATTCATGGGAAGGCGACATTATTGTCATACGCCCACGAAGCGCACGAATGTCCTTCCACACTGACAACCCGGAGGTCCTTAGAATTTGCAATTTTAATTTTGACGACGCTCTTTTTTTTCGCATTGTACGTGCGGATAACCCTTGAAGAGGCAACTTTTGACGCGGAGAGTGCAATTAATTCCTTTTTTTGTTCTTGTTGCGTTGCTTGTCTGTTCCTTCGTCTTCGTTACATTTAGCATCTCGGGCGTAAGCGTTGCGGAAAGTTACAAGTTTTGCGAGGGAAAAATGGAATAAGACTGGAAACAAATCTGAAAACTACGAACTACGAGTGGTGGGCGCTCGGACTTGGACGGCCGTGCTTTCGACGTTCTTCCCTCGGGGGGGTTAATGTCTTATGACTCTGAAGGGTCCATACAATGAGAGCAATGAAGTGTTTGTAGCCCGAGGTGCTTGTGTCTTTAATTATTTTCCAGTCGCCAGCAGGCACGTTTCAGCAGTTCTCAAGTGTACACTCCTCTCTGTGCGGATCCGTAAAAGTTTAATGAGTCTCCAGCTCTCCATGATGGTGTGCTTAGACCGGAAAATCTGTGCATTGTTGTGATGAAATACATTTTGTTTCTTTTTCCTGTTTTCTTCATTTCTTTTTTGCACTTAGCGGTGACTGCTTTTCTCTATGCACCTGTTGGGTGAGGAGGGAATCTCTTTAAGGCGTTCGACTTTAAAATGGAACAACGATAGGAGAACACAATCCATCTCGATCGATGGGTGACAGTGATTTGTAGTTTCCAACCGACTTATGGGGTTGCGTCGTGGTTGTTGCTATCGATCTGAGGCTGGAATTCAAAGGGGATTCGTTGGGCGGAAAGTTCGCGTTTAGTGCTTTCTTGTTACATTAGTCCACTCATTTATTCATGCGAACTCAACATAAGAGCAGCGTCTGTTTAACTCCAAAAGACGACTATGAGGGCTGAAAGGATATTAAAGTGGAGTGCCGTTTCATGGGAAGCGTTCTTCCTCGAATATCTTTGCTCATTTGAAAGCCATCAAGGAAATGGTTTCATTCTTTCCTTTATAGAAACTTAAAAAATTAGGCTTACAACTCAAAATTTCTTGCCATGAGCATTTCAGGTGTCAGGTGCTGTCAAGGAGCTCAAAAAGTTATACTCGTTGGTGCTACACGTTTGGAATTTGATGAATAGAACCTCTAGATTGTCATCGATATAAAGTGCAGACATAACGTGGAAAAAGTCAATAAGCCAAACATACAAAATTGGGACTTCAGTAGAGGTCAAGGATATGAACCTGAAGAATTTAAAAACTTTACTTCTTCCTTGCAATTTCTCCTCCTCAAAATTTGTCTTGCTTCATCGATGAAGCAAAGTCTACTTTTAGTTTGTATTCTTTCGGAAGCACTTTAGTTTGGAGAAGACATAAGCCTTAGCCAATGATTGTCTAGCAAGAAAGCTCACTTGGATTTTATTTCTCTGTCGTGATCTTCTTTAGACGCAGTTTACTCTGTTGGTTCTTCTCCTTGCTATATCTGAAAGATGAAGAACAATATCCATCTTAACGTAACAACTTATCTAATGAAACTAAACTCTCAAGATACTTAGATCTTCTAGCTCAGCTGGGATTTTCTATGAATTTGAGTACTTCTTTAGTGGAGTAGTAGTTTATTCGCTAATCCAATGTAGTGACAGAGGATTTTTACAACAGTCTCCTCATGGTCACAACGTTTTTGTAGTCTGTAAGTAGTTTTTCTGGTAAACCAAATTTGACGTTTCCTTAGTCGACAGTGACTCGCATATATAGAATGTCTCGGGGATATCGAAACAGACCACTGTACTGGATTCCTTTTCAACTCTTTCACGATTCGTCTAAGTCAGGAAGGCCCTCTAGATTTCTCAGTTCTCCCTGTTCTTGATTCTTCGCGTTAGCACCAGCATCGGCGATGGTTAATGGTTCATCAACTGAGTTTCCACATGGTGACCCAGAATATTTTGTCTGCTTCTGTACCAGATATTGGCATAGAATGTGTGTCGCAATCTATTCTTCCTCCAGGCATATTCCCAAACAAAATTTCACCAAAAAACCCTTCCAAACGCAAAAAAAAAAACAGGATAAAATTCTAATTTCTTCTTAACACGTCGATACTCTATTCTAATCTTTGTTTGTCCATCATTTTGAGACCCCACTACAAACAGTGACTGTGCCAACGTCTATTAAGTTCATCAAGTTTTGATGTTCGAAAAATATAGGTCAGCCCATCGAGCAAAAACAAATCAAATTCCCACCGCAAATTCACATTCCCTGCTCCCATTCAATGACTTCCCAAGCATTTATTGACTATCCGAAATTGCTTCCAGTTTACATCTCCTCACCACAAGCAATTCCCAGCAACTGTGCCGTCCAACTCCGCAGCGACCTTTGCAATAATTTCCATTTGCATTTGCATAACGCCAGCCACTAGCGGCGATGGTTACCGCAAAACATTAACTCATCCGCAGCAGTTGACAGCGTCACTATAACTGTCGAACTGTCTCTCCAAACGCATTCAGCCATAGCACGCTGCCGTATCCATTTCAAACAAGTACAAGCCCGGGCGCAAGAGACTGGCGCACCGTTCGCCAGCGCGGTGAAAACCATGACGCCTGTGGCTTTGTCATTAAAAAACCTCACTTTAGGGATGTGAAATCACAAACACTCCCGCCCGTGCCCCTCTGGCTGACGTTCGGCCTGATTGCCTTACACACACCTGCAGTCAGTTGTTGCATATTTAGTTCAGCTCACCGTGAGTGCCAGTAATCGATACACCGACAACGATATTCGTTTTGTCTCCTGTCCTTCCATCCGACCAGACCCCAGGATGGGCTTTGTGTTTAGTGGGTTAGTGGGGCTGAATTAATGACGACTCTCATCCGTTCTTTAGGGGCCACGTACACGCCACCCGAGTACTACATCAACATGCGCACCGGCACCCACTACTTCCCGAAGAGCGTCAACACCCTGGCCATCGAGGCGCAACGCTACAAGTTTGGACTCAACAAAATCGAGGAAATGTCGCCACAGGATCCTCTGGTAAGAGCACTTACAACTTTCATGCGGTGGTCAGCACATAAACTCGCCTAATTGTGATGTTCCCCTAGCCAAACAATAACAATCATCGCCGGACCGAATCGTTCGACTCGGGTCAGAGTAAAATTCCAGGCTTTGGCATACCCGACCCAGAATTCTTCCAGAACCAGGCGAAGCACTTCGAACAGCAGCAACAACAGCAACAGCAGACTCATCATCAGCAGCAGTCACAGCAGCAGCCTCAGCAGCAACAGCAGAAAGTTAATGTGGGAAGTCATAGTCCACTGCCGCTGCGGAACACCATCGTCATTCCAACACTCAAGGGCTTTGAATGTAATAATTGCCTTCCCTGGCTCCCATTATCCTTCAGAATCAAGCATAGCCCCCAAACCCGACCCCCACCTCCCACTTTCCGAAAAATTTCCATTAAACATTAATTCACTTTTTATTCCCCCGTCCCCATTCACCCCGTCCACACAAGCACCCACCACTCATAGTATGCGAGTTGAGAAATTTAATTGTCCTTTCTATGGCACTTCAACTTTTCAGCACCATCGCCTCGCCAGCGTTGCCGCATCCGAACGAATCCGTGGTACTCGACAACAGACACCTCCTCCTCTGGCACTACCATCGCCACCACGCAGGCATTTCTGGCGGCGAAGAAAATGGAACTCGATGCCAGCTCCTCATCGTCGGGCATTAAATCGAGCAGCGAAGCAGGCGCAAGTGATAAAAATGAGTAAGGATAATGAAATAACTAGGGATAATGAAACCGCCTCATTACCCCTATCGAGGGTTATCAAGCGTCCCTTGTGTCACAATCCGTGTATCGTTGCAGGAAAAATGAGAAAACCTCTGATGAGTCGACGTCAGAGACATCTAGTTCCTCGACGGAGGTGGAGAATCTTCAAAGGACATACTCGCCGAATACGATTCGCAGAAAGAAGCAGTTTGGGGAACTGTTGACATCGTCGTGCCGCTCCGAGATGCACTCCCTGCCGCCGGGTTCGCATCATCATCAGGACAGCGACGAGGACGCCACGCTAAACGAGATGATGGGCAAGTTCGACGAGAGCTATGTCTATGAGAAAGAGACTGATATTTTAAGGTACGTTCACATTCCTCTGACCTCAGCCGATCAGTCTTTTAGAGCGCGCCTATTTCCCTTTTCAGTAGTGACTCTGATCCGACGGATTGCGCCTCGGACCTGGACACGGGACAAGATGCCGGTGACGAGTGTGACACGGATGACATGTTGGACATTGACTTCATCGACACCATGACATCGGCACAGGAAGCAGCAGCTGTCACCTCGTATCAACTGCCAAGGAGGGCTTCGCGACAGCGTCACATGAAGACTTACCCCAGTGAGGATGTGTCAAAGCGCAAGAAGCGTCTGATGAAGACCAGAAAGAAGAGCACTGAGAGCCGCGGCTCACCACTGAGGAGCTCCAGGGAATCGCGAAGTTTAGGAGGAACTCCAGTCTGCCTGAGACGTAATCAGTCTGCCGACAGCAAGAGGTGAGTTTATAAATGCCCCACCTTTGACTTAAGCTTAATTTCAAGCCTTTTCAGGACATCCACAATGTCATCTTTGACCACCCGATGCAGTTCGTTGACTTTCACTGAGGTCCATGCCATCCGAAGCAAGTTCATAGCCATAGCCGATAGCGAGAAGGCCCTGCTGCGCGCCGACCTAGAGGCCGACGTGAAGTACCGTCAGCTTATCCACGAGGCGGAAACGATCCTCGTCTCAATGAAGACCAGTGCTTTAAGGTGAGTCCACCCTTTTAGTCTCACTTTCGCTGAATTCATTCTCTTCCTTTGTTCTGTAGCATCCCTCGAGAAACTCCAGTCGCAAGTCCTCGCAGAATCTGCAACCCACTGGCCAACAAACGCGTCGAGATGCTAAAGCAGTGTGAGGCTGACATCAAGCGAGAGCTCCTCAAGCAGCAGCAGAAGTCCCTGGAGGCTAAGACCAACGACAACGACGCCTTCAACAAGCGTTTGGAGTCCCTCAAGTACGAGACCAGTTCAGCACCAAACAGTCCCAAATCTAGTCGTCTCAGTCCACGAAAAACTCACATCACCAACTTCATCAACCAGAACGCCCCACCAGAGGTCCCACCTCGAAGGAGCAGTATTCCAGAGCCACCGCCAAGATCTCCACAACTCCAGATCAACGGACGGGCCATCAAAAGCCGCTCAGCCTCACCCTCAAGCAGCCGCAGACGCTTCCGCAGTCAGTCGCCAAAGAAACAGCAGCAGATTTGCTCTGACTCCGATACCGATGAGAATTCGAACTCGTCAATGAAACAGCACTCGAGCAGAAGATCGCGCAGCCTGAAGAGCTCCCATGCGGTCGAGGATGACGCCAATAGGAACTGTCTGCCGGAGATTCAGAAGATCACCATCTACAATGAATCGGACTACACGAATCGCAATGTCAAGCCTTCTCTGATGTCGTTCAAGTCCTTTGGGGGAACCACAAACAGTATGAGCAGCAGCTATTGCCCTCAGAGTGAACCGTTGAAGAGGAAAGTCTACCGCGGGAGTTCATCGTTCGAGAGGATCAAGAAGAGTTTAGACCTGGATTCTGGTGAGTTGAGAATTGAGAAATGCTTGAGTGTCAGTTGAATTGTGTTCTTCACTGGAAAGAAATTGGTTGGATCGTAGAAATCTTCTCAAAGTAGCGGGAGGACTCTAGATGAGACATTACTTCAGAATTGTCTCTTTTGAGAAGTGATGCGTTTCTTTTCTGTTTTTCCATGTTTCCCGATAAAATGCTTGTCTTTTTGTCTTCATTCTTGTATCTGCTTTACGTTTTGCTTTTTGTTTGATCAAAGAGCTGACAAGTAGTCCTCAGTTTCTTCTTTTGAAGCGCATGCCCACACATCCAAAGTAGAACCAGGACTTCTATATTATTGAGGCCTTTTTGGAGCATTTATAGAAGGAGACTCAGAAGAATCGGGAAAAGTCGAGTCTTTCATTTTAGAACGGCTAGGACCAGCAGAGCAAAGAAGACCACATTCTTTGTCTGGATGCTTCCAATTACGCTCGACCAACTGACCAATAATTCATTCGTCTGCCTCTGATATTGTCCATGCTTTTGAGCAAGACTTTTAGGTGGTACGTAGAAATTATTGGCATAGAGGGTAAGTGCGTTGATTCCTACGCAGAAAGTCAAGGTTTAATTCCCGACACAGAAAAAAATGTTCATTATTCACGCCTCTACCTCTCAAACTTCGTCATTCGGAGTCGGCATTAATTGAGTGTGTCTCCTCCATTCATGAGAGAACAATATTCACAACAGGAGCGATTGCAGCAGAAGCTACGCCTAAGTCCACCTCGGACTGTAGTGTCACACTATGTATAAAATATTTAAATAAAATAGCAGAAGAGGGCCCTATTTTTCAGTTGCCTTTTGGTACAGTTATTGACAAGGGTTAGACTTAGTATTATTTTCGCGGAATCTAGGTAGATAATGTTTTTCATTACGTCAAATTTGTAGTTATCTACATGGACGTTTTGTCTGATGTATCGTTGTTGATGGACATTTTTTGTAGACCTTGTTGTACTTCATCAACCGGAAGTCAAATCACGTCGCAAACGATCGACAAAACAGAGAAAACATTATTGACGATGTCATATTCGACGCTGTCATTTTTGAAGATGTCATCGACTCAACGATGAGTTTCCATCGAAAGTATGTAGGTAGTGGCCGACTGCAGAATGAACGAATATATCCACACTAAGCCAATTATGATATAACGCCGGTCGGATGATCTCCTACCTATTTAATTATTCTGAGCTAAGTTGGCCGATACTAATGATTTTTCAGCTCGTTAAATGGTATGCTCATCCCGGGGTCCAGAGAACTCTACATGTGCTCATCTTCTCCACGGCCTATTTGCCTCCGGAACTTCTACAGAAGTCTAACTAAACTATTGGTGTGCTTACCAGTCGCACAGTGTCCTGTGGAGACACCAATGAGTGTCTTAAATACTGACCTTCGCAAACTGATTAGACGAAGCATGAGTTTAAGGTTACGCACGGGAAATATTAGTTCCGTGACGACGTACCACTACGTTTAAAAAATGTTTCCAAAATGTTCCCAGTGCTGGTTTTGTTCATCACCATCTTACTTAATTTGAAGGGGACCTCTTCCAGTTCCTAACCCGAGCTACCTAAAGTATTTATTGTTATCAGATGAACTTGTGAAGTCAGACCAGACAATAAGATGTTTTGTTCCTTTTCGATTCTGGAAAGTCTTCAATTTACTTTAAGTCGATTTTCTGCTTAATACGCTTGCACCTAAAACCACTTAGTACATTCGTACTTACATCGCAAACACAACTCACATTTCGTTAAAAACAAAAAGCTCCATCTAATCCAATTCTCAAACCATTTTCACAGAAATTCCGAAACAAGCTATTCTGGACAAAATCAACAACATCCGCCGCGAACGACAGAGTTCAATTTCAATGAAAAGCTCCAGCCAAGACATCAACCAGTCATTCACCGATGAACCACCCTCAACACTAGACGACGATGAACCGACAAGCGTCTCATCAAATCTCAGCACCAAACAGCAATTAATACTCAACACAATTGAAGACCTCAAGCGTAGTCTCGAATACCAAAGTGTCGAATTAAATGGCCTCAACGAGGACGAGGGATGCATTAATTAAGAAACAGCTCTCTACCCAAAGAATAACTACTTGTTTTCAGTTGATTTTGTTTATTCGTCTTATCAAAATAATGTGCAATACCAAGTGAAACTATCTATGATACAAACAGATCAGATAATAATCGAAGAAGAACTTAAACTGCCCTTTACACGTGAAACGCGCTAGAAAAGCATGCATTCAGATATATCTAATCATTCCAGTGAGTCAGGCATGAACCTCAAATGTGAACTCGTTTCGTTTCTTTTTTCTACAAACAGTAAATATACACACTTACATACTATATACGGAAGTCGTAGATGAAATTATGAATTTAAAGAAACACCGCAGCATATACTCAGATACATTTTAAAGAAAATAAATTTAGTATACAACGTAGTCATTGATGGAATGTAGCACTTCCAGCCTTTATGTCACCTGTATCTTTCTTTATCGTCATATCTTCTCCATCCTAAGGTATCTTAATTAATTTAGCTAAACAAAAAACACTATATCACTTTGTTTTAAACAAAAAAAAAAAATAATGAAACCACCATTAGTACATAATTTTATTTAAAATTTGTTTTATTTGTTTGTTTAAATCAAAATATATATAGATCCATCCACTAGTCGTGTAGTTATAAATTGTTAACTGAGTTGTGTTTATTTATTTACATACTATATGAAAATAAACTACGTACGCAGGCAAAGCATAAGAATATTAAATTTAAATTAATGCCAAATTTATGTAACCAACAGTTTTTGTGTAAAACTTAGTTTTGTCTCTTTATTGTTACTGTCGTTTGTCATAATTTTGATTTACTTTTCCGTTGTAGAATAGTGAAATGATTTTTTACGTTTGTTCTCTTTAATTAGTTAAATATTTAAGCGAAGCATTTGTATCTTTTATTGATTTTCGTAGTGATTAAGTGATTTATTCAAAACCAAGAAAAATAAACTACTACCTACAGCATACTAACTACTCATACTATTCTTAAACTCGAATCTACAACACACACATTGTGAAGTGATAATAAAAATGAAAAAATTTGAAAAATTGCAAAAGTTTTCAAAAACTTTGAAAAATTCAAACAGAAAATTGATACAAGAAATAAACATTCAATTAGTTGATATATAAAATGACTCTGTTTTTGTAGTGTTTTATTGAATTTATTTATTTCTTTTTGTAGCACCTCCCATGAGTAGTGGATCCCTTTCTAGCCAATCCCCCTTAGCGAACTCTCAGCGAATTTAAATGAAACCTTGACCCACCAAAGTTGATCTTAGCTAGTCGTTTACTTAGACTCGTAGACTCGTGTTGCATTTAAGACGGTCGTAGTATGGTACCGCCTCGCGTGACAATCCAATGAGCTTCTCCCCAAACTACACTAAATATACTCTTAACTATAAACAGTTTATATTATTTTTGAATTATAGGATAACAACAAAAAATGATTTGATGATAGAGAATAAATTAATTAAATAAACGTAATTTTTACATGAAAAGACTGTCTTGTCTTAAAAATGCGACTTCTTCTTTTTCTTTTTTGGACGTCGCTAGGGACGACATTCCTCTTTAGCCAACAAAACTACTGTCTGTAACTAAAAGCCTGGAATAATGAGGGAGAGTCTAGAATTTTTTGCCATCCTTTGGGAGACGCTAGAGTCAGGGATGGGCTTAAACCTAGCTTCTATAGCAAGCACTGGTGTTGGGCTATACATTTTTCTCTAACAAACAATTTCTCAAATTTGTCTTCTGGGAGTGTGCTGTTGCCCTGCTCTGGTCTCGAAAATGAATTAACTTTTACTGAATAGTGATGAAAAGTAGTTTCGCGTGAACAGGAATTATTTTAGAATAGCCAATTCACGTCGCTTCACTTGTTTTTCTTTTATTTTATTTTTTGAGTTTTATCACTTTTGAAAGCAACACACTGTCAAATGCATTTGTATCGCTGGAGCGTTACGTTTCATCCCCTCAAAACTTATTTTTTAGTTTTTCCCTTTGACGTCCAAGCATTGAGGACCAGTTAAAGGTTTGAATTTCTAAGCTCACGCATTACATTACACTCTTAAAGAACTTTAATATAAATGTCCTAACAAAGCAGAATAGGAGGCTGACAAGATCGGAAACCAAGCTGCAATTGAAATACACGCAGTTGGATTTAAGACAGCTTAGGTCACAGGACTGATACCTTCGCAAAGTTATCAGAGATCATCAAAATACACCACCTCTCTGCCCACTGCCGCGGTTTTAAGTCGGAAATAAAAGCTAAACATTAGCCAGCTCGGTTGCAATGCCTTCGATATATTGTACATCAGCCACCACTTAAGTGTGTTTTAAAACAATGTCACGAATGTTTGCAAAAAACAGCGGAAAGATGCCAAGCTGATAAAAACCAAAACGGGATGACAAGGCCGGATTTCAGCTGTAGGGTCGACTATATTGTAAGAATTTGTTTGTCCCAAAAATTTATTTTCAAGACTACGTCAATTAATTTCCGCTTTATCCCTGTGTGGTTAAATATAAGTGTAAAATAAACTCACTACTTTAAGTTCAGAATTGTAATGTCTTTATTCGATATGAACTAGTGGACTGTAACATTTTAATATTATAATTTTAACACAACCGCTCTCCTTGGAGTTCGTCGCCTAAGTGCTGATAGCGAACTGCCGGGGTGATCTTGCATGTACACACACAGGATCGGATGATATTGTGTGGATATTATTCCTTTGTGCGCTTATTCTCGCACAGGCTCTCGTTCTATATTAAGAATATTGAACAATAAGTTTAGCGCACACTAAGATTGTGCTTCGTAGAATCTACATCTCTCTTCTCTGGCAGCGCCTTAAGCCTAAAATGTTAACGTATTTGTTTAAGAATAAGATTAATTACAAGATTTTTTTCACAAACAAAATGAATTTGTCGTTTTCTTTCGCTTTTAAACAAATTGAAAGATGTGTTCGTCAGGTTAATCCAGTATAATCGATTAATTGAATACATTTACAAATTGATTGTCCATCATCTTCTCAGCATCACGATCTCTTGTGTCGCATGCCAAGTAAGTTGAAAATCCTTTTAAATATGCCATCTTCATTTTCATATTTGTAAATGTGAACGCCTCTGTCGCATTTTATCATGAACAGTGGCGCAACAACCGGGTCAAATCCTAGGCTTTTTAATAAAGTTTCTCTGTCAATATCGACTGCATCGCGTAGGTCATCTTTAAGTTTCGTACAAACAAGCTTAGGTCATCCATTCAAGTAAGGACAGGATTGTGCCATGCCAATCTGTTGCAAATAGTTTTCTCTAGTTCTCTCATGCAAACCTGGTATTTGTTCCATCGGAGTTTATAATGAGGTCAAATATTGTTGACACTTTTGTTTCTGAATTCGTGAAAATTGCATCCCTTTCTTTTACCGCACTTAACAATTAAGTTGAAAAATTAATCGTCGTTGATCTGATTTCCACACTTCCTACATGTAACATGTTGAATTATTCATGTGGCCAAATTTTCAAAATTATGTGAAATTCCCTTGCAACGATTGCAACGCTCTGATTGTTTCGAGCAAACAAGAGCATAATGTCCGGTCTAGTGCGTTTATAGCATTTTTCTCCATATACAGGGCGGCAGGGCGATTGCTGTTGTTGTTGAGGAGTACCTTGCTAAATAAATGTGTGTTCTAAATGCATACCAATTTCTCCCTTTCCAAATATAGGTGAGTGAAAGAAGTGAAAAAGCAGCTAAAAGAAGAATAATCTTCAAAGATTTTCACGCATCCGTGGAGACAGACAGACAAAAATCCGTAGACTAAACTTGCTCGGATCGAGCGAATGGACACCAGTGCTATAGCCAAGAGAGTCTTCGTATACGAAACTCCTGGTACTAGATAAAGAGGGAGACCAGACCTCCTGCATAATGACGAAGAGATCACGGACGCAATACCACTTGGTCTTGAAGAGTGAAAGCAGCATGCCCGGAATAATTACTGATGGAAGCCGGCAATTACTCAGGCTCAGTCCGTCCAGGGGTCATTGGCCTGATAAGGGAAGGAAGGAAGGACCGAACTATTGGATCATCTTACATGACATACTAACGTTGTTTAGTTACATACAGATGTAGATGTTTTTAATTTTGTAATAACATCATTTTAGTTATCGCACAATATGCATTACAGAGATATTGTTGTGATTTTATGACAAGCCAACGATGATTGAGGGAAGTCAGCTACATGAAAATCGAGATTGCTTAGTCATGACAAATTATTGCCAGTAGAAAATTTGGAGAGCATTCGGACAAGAACAACGTCGAAGCAATTTCTAAATAGTTTACAGCGCTTCATAATTTTTTTTCATTAAAAATTGGATCTCCGGCACACGAAAAGTACAAATCCAAATCAAATCAAAACAGCTGGCGAAAGTATGATATTTTGGAGGATGTCAAAGAATGTTCATCGGCTGAAGAATACCCTTTTTGCAAAATTTACACAGACTAGAGGAATTACTAAATAATTAGCAATCTAAACTGCGTACACTTACTGCACATGTTCAATAGGGAAAAAATAGGTTCATTTAAGAACGAGAAGGCTTAAAGAACCCTAAAGTGTGTCTGAGCTAAGGAGAAGTCGATTCATGCACTCGACTATTCGAAACCGCAAAAACGTCACAAAGAACCTAGAATTCAAACTGATCACCATCAACGTCAGTGCGTCGAATGAGGACACGTGTTGACCGAAGACTGTTCCAATATTTATTTGCTAATGGTCAGCTTAATGAGACTTACTCATGCCGTGAAATTTCACAAGTCTAAGTAACAAGGAATCCATAACCAGAAATGTCTACAATTACTGTATTCGATTTCCATTAGACGTGCGCTGACTGACGAAAAAACGCCTTCTCAGAATCATTCATTGAGGAGGTGTCTAGCACGTTCCCAGAAGCATGAATCGCCCTCGGATACCGCGAAGATTGAGGATAAGATTAGACGTTATGTAACGCATGTCCGGATGATAGGCAGTTCCTTTTCGGGAATTAGCACTGAGTAGCTAACATCTTTTGCAACCTGACACCTACGAGCTGATTGAGAACTTGCATTGCACAAGTGTTTAAACAATTGCAGAATTACTGACGGGTGAGTAAACATCTTAATTGATTGCAAAGATTGCGTTCAACCGTTTACAAAGTTATGGTCCATAAGTGGATGTGACTTAAGTAAATTGGTTTCAGGCCAATAACTGACGAAATTGAAGAGAAGAAGTGCAGAGAGATGTTTCAGAATGGCTGTCGTTGCTTTCTTAAGACGGGTAAAGATGAACATCACTATCGACACACAACATTCAGTTAATCAGGGACCTTATTTGCATAGTCCCCACAGTGAGATGTCACGGTAGTGAAAATTTCAAGTGGAGAATAATTCTAAAAATCATTCAAAGAAACAAAGCTTTGAACTCAAGACGCAATTAAATGTAAAAATCCAAACCTATTCCTCTGCCCGCAAATACTACTTTACAACGCAGTCTAAAAAGGCGTTGTGGTCAAAAATGCGCATTACTCTTCAATCAAGTTTGGTTAGGAAATTCTACAGAGGAGGCTATCTTCAACAAGGAAAATCAAACCCTTAGATGATTAATACATCAGCATCGTCTTCAAAGCCAATTTTATGTACAGAAAGCACCTTCTTTTAGCTTGATATACTTAGCCTGCTGATACTGCCTCTTTTGGAAAAAAAAACGGCCCTCTCTTAAGACCCGTGAAATGTAGAGTATGAGCTAATGCTGCCTTTATGGTCTCTGGTACACTGCTTGCAGTTGTAAGTACCAAAGTATCTTACATCCACGATCACTTGAATTTCAGTCTTCCTTTCCGTCTTAAACAATGACGCCGGTAAAGACTGTCTTAGCCGGAACATCATGCGCTTACTTTTTAGACCAATAATCATTGGAGGGCCCGAACCTGAGCAATTGTTGTCTTCCATCGCTGACGATCCCGGCCAGGCTGTTTTAAGTCAGCAAGATCAAATTGTGTTGCATCCGCGATCACTTGGTCTTTTTACTGAATATTCGACCATCCTCTTCTTTTCGAACCAGCAGTCCCGGATTCGAAGACTCTCATAGCTACACAATTGGTAAAATCGGCAAAATTTTGCCTATCATTCACGTACTTGTACAGCTCGTAGAGTTCGCGGTTACGTCTTCTCCCCATTCGCCTTTCTCAAAATCAGAACTAAATATCCGACGCAAAGTTTTTTTTTAAAGGAATCGAGGATAAGGTGTGTCGTCCGCTGTTTCTTCGATTCAACAGATCGGACTCAAGTTGCTTCGACAAACCGAATTAGCAGAATTTCCAAAGGTGATGCTACATCGGATATCCACAGTGGCATAATTTATAGAGCTTTCCCCAAGGTAGATAATCTCATTCACTACCTCAAAATAATAGCTACTGATTGTCAGTTTCATCTTTGTTTTCTGAGATCAACTCATCCAGCAAATTCTTTAATTCCCATGAAAGCTTCGTCAAAAAACATTGGCCAAGTGCCAACCATAATGACCGTACAGAAACTTAAGAGAACTCAAGCAATCAAGCGAATACACAAAAATGATACAATGTGACCACAGAAAATGCTTCGCTGAGTTTCGGTAAGTTCGGTCAGTTTTGCGTACTTACGCGGGAATAAAATGAACCGCTCTCTACTTATGCAAATGTCAGTTAACAGCTGAATTCTCCTTAAGTTGCTATAAGCAATTATGGATACTTTGAAATTGAACGATGCTTTTGCTTACTTTTCGTTTGGCTATGACATATGTAACCTTAACTGTCATTATGGGTGGCCTTTACATGTACCGATCTGGTCACATAAACTCTTACTAACTTCACATCGGCACGACTGGATGGCGCAGTTGGTTAAGTGCCTGCCCCAAGTTAGACGGGTCCCAGGTTCGAATCCCAGTGAAATCGAATCTGGTCCAGTCACCATTTGCCGTTGGGATCAAATTAACGGCACTGGAGTAGGTTGCTACCTGGCAGTACAATGGACAAGTTTCGAGTCTGAGTGCTCCAGTCGAGTTTAAAAAATCCTCAGAAAACAAAAAAAATTTCACATCGGCAATGCTGATGATAGCCAAAACAGCTTAGTCATATTTCCAGAAACACATTGACAGTCAAAACCAATTACAAGTCCAATAAGGAAGTCTATCATCCAACGACGCACACAGAGTGAAATATGAAATTCAGGGGATCTCATTGAACTTGGCAGTCAGCCATTCATGAGCTGCATTGCGTGTGAACAAAATATTTGTGCATCAGAACAATTTCGTTACACATCCGTATCTGTACACATGTTCGAGGTGGTTCTGAGAAAACAGGAACATCATCCAGTCAAAGGGGAAAGACCTTAATTCAAAGAATTCCACATCACAGCGCAGTGAAATTGGCTTCCGATATGAAGGTGATCGACTTAACGATGACACACTTTCTGAAGAATAAACACAAATTAAAGTCTTACAAGAAACAAAGTGACAGTTGATCTTTAAAGGTCGACGACATTGAAAACTTTTCCTGTGTCGAAATTCCGAAAATTTTCTCATGAAAATAAGTCGAATAACTACAATGAGACTAGAGACAATGAGACTTGATGTTTGTGAAAACAAGAACTTTTTTAATAATTGTATGGACTTCTGTAACTGCAAACGATTGCTCTTCGAACGCATTTATCGACTATGGCCATGACCATGACCATGACCATGACCATTGCCGTTCTTGTCTCGTTTCATTTCAGAACACCTTAAAAGGAGAAGAGAATTGTACAGCCGCTAACTCCAAAAGTTTTTTTACTATGAGTATTTCTGTTTTGTAGGATGATAAGTTGGAAGCCCTTAAACGAATCAAAAGAACACCACAGCTGTCTATTGTCGCAAAAAAGCCATATGATATAAATGAGACTGCAATCATTGCAAAAATATATTGAAGTTGGCCATGAAAAGGCTTTTTTCCGCGGAATTTTTCGGGAACGACGAGCATTTAAAAGAGGAAATTTGTAGTGAGTGGAAGAAAAAATTGTAAAAGTGGGAAGAATAAAGAATAAAAAGGAATAATTGAATTAGTATGAGTTTAGGAAAGAAGAATACAAATAAAAAAAATGTTTAATCTCCAACTGGTCAATCTCAGTCGCAAGGATGCAAACAGTGTCCTTATCAGAAATTGTGGAATTGGCATCAAGGCATCGCCCACAGCAACTTCTGTTGGAGTTACAGGGATGAGGAAGAATGTGTTAGCCAACCTCTTTGAGTTTACCCAGCTCTGATGCGAAAAAGGTTGCAAACATCAGGTAAGGACTTCTTTGACGAACTTAAAGATATGAATAAAATTAATTCATATACTTAGTAAATCGAGTTGATTTGTGTCTTCAACGAAAATGATACAGTTCCTTTTATTTAGGTTCCCGATCTTTGGTAGAGGTGAACTGTGGTTGTAGTCCGTAAGGGGAACTATTAACCATCCTACCTACGAGTACCTACAGTTTTCATTTTTCCATTTTGTTATCGGGAGTTGGCAAGAGATTTTGTCTTTTTTTGTTCACTCGTCGCTTCGATTCGTTTCAAATAAAAATTGAGAATAACATCTGCTAACAACAGAAAATCTACATCCAACAATTTCTAATTACGAGTAAATTTATGAAAACTCGTATTTTTTACTACGTTTTAAAAATGGCAGTGCAAGATCGTTTAACGTAACTATTTCTTAGATCATCACGTTTCGCAGTGGCTGTCATGTTCGTAAGAATTAACAACGTTGGACTTTCCCATAGGGTCTTTAGATTCGTGAAGAATGGTCACGAATTCCACAAGACCACATTCATGCAAAGTGCAATACCCCCATCAAAAGAGCTTATGTGGTCATCTGAGGTCAAACAGTGGCATGATTTTCATTGAATTACATGAGCTTTTCTTTAAGACCTTAAAAAACGTTAAGCCATTTAATTGACGGACATTTTATAGATTTTAAAGCGTTGATAAGCGAGCCATGTAGACATAAGCGTTTGCTTCTGTCTTCGAACTCCCTATCCGCACCTCCCCGTAGTAAAGTCTGGAAGCCGAGTACGAATGAATCTTTGGCGGCTGCAAACCAGAGTGAGTCTGTACCAAGGCTTATCTCCCTTTTAGGGTGGCGACGGAGGAGGTAATCAACGGACTGGGCGATGGTGGCATCCAGAGCTACCTGTTTTATAATACTTTTAAGGCTACAACTTATTCAACTTATTTCGGAGCCCAACTTTAACAGGAGGTCCGATCGGAACCTGGAATAGAGACGGGGGCGGCGGATGAGCGTTTTTTCTTAGGGCAATTGGCGGCGCTCACAACCTCAAAGAGGCTACAGACACTGGATAATTCCCACGGGGTAAAAAAAAGGACCTGACTTCCACCTAAAGGTTTTGCGAAGGGTTGATTTCCTCACAAAGTACAAAACGCGAGTTCAGAGGCTATTAAGAGCCTCGGATACGGACGGATTTGCTATTGATGATCCCAGAAAAAATGACAATGTATTTCTCTTCTGCACGCGGAACTTGATGTTCCTTTACAGACCTCGTGCAGCCGACTCGCGGAGGCTATATACTGTTATAAAGCAAATATTTCCTCAATCCAGGATAGAATGAGCTGGGCAAAAAGTGGGTGAACAATTTTCCGCGCGTTGCCTTGCCTTAAATCTTGAAGGTCTCGTTGAGTTCATCACCGACCTTGATGGAGCAGCGACAGTTCTCCATCGTCTTTCTATACAGCTTGACGTCTTTCGCAGAAATGTTAAACGGCAACATACCTTATTGATACCCCTATCAAGCTTCTTGCCAAGTCCCGTGACGTAAGAGATCTCTGTTATTCCAGGAACTTACTTTCGCAGAATATTTTCTCATCTCTCTAACTAGAGTTTCACTGGAAACCGAAACCATATCTCTACCAAAACAAAGTTGTTTACATAGTTAAACTATTGACTCAGCTCTTAACCTTCCGCTTGGTTAATTTGACTAAAATTCGTTTACCTTGAATATCCGTTACATATGTGAATTTTTGTATCTAGCGGTTGAAGTAGTAGCAACATCGTGGACGAGATGAAATAACAGCTGACAAATTAAACCTACTCAATGAATTTAAGTAAAATGTTGACAGTCGCTGTCACAAAAGACGACTTTGGATGATCTTGTAAAATTAAGTGGCACTGGTGTCATAAAACTTGCACTAATCGTAAATTGCATTCCACTCGGATAGCTGATCTAGCATTTTTCTCTGATTTTGATGACATTTGAATCATATTTTGGTGTTGTTCACAGAATTTCAGTGACATTTGCTAAACCTCGTCGAAAAGTCACCCGCTGAATATAGTCAAACCATTCCTCCTACGAGAATTCTTGTCAAATCGAGTCTTCCATCCAATAGCTCCGATGGCAGCATAAATGGTAGTTTCACGTTTATGCCCACGATTAACCTTTCGAATTCGTCTTTTGATCGAATTCAAACTACCGTCCCAATGGCGTCGCAGAGCTATCAAAAGAAGCGGAAGCCCGCCATACAACCCAGCAGCATGCTGCTCCCTCAAACCGAACATCCGCATAAGATCGATTCCATTTAACGTTTCATAATGTATGCCAAAATGTCACGGTTGCCATTTTCGTCGTCCAACCTCATCGCCGATACAAACTTCCGCGATCATTTTTTGGTCGCGATACAAGTTTGTGTGCGGGACATAGGCCTATCCTCCCAGAACTCAAAGTCCCCGCCCTCTCTCACTGGGCTCAAATAGCCATGAGAACGTGGATTTCCACCGGTAGTTTGAGAAAAGCGTCGACATTATAACTTTGTTCCTCATTTCAGTCGTTAAACTGGTGACCCTCAGAGTTCTCCTCTGTGCGTGAGGGCCATTTCCGGCATTGCGCCTATAGACTGGGCCACCACCGATTTGGAGACTTCGTCTAAACGGAGAACCCTTACACTCTGACAAGGGTCAAATGTTGTCATCAGAACTAGAATCACATAGAATCCAGCGCAGAAGTTGAAAAAAAAAAGACGCCAATTAGTCAGAAATCCGGTTTTCGCTTGGACAGATTTATTAACACGGAAGCTGCATAAATACCACATTCGCTTGGAACTAATATCTCGAGCTGCTTGGGGTGTTCATTTATCAATGACTTCTCCTAGCGAATGTGTGTGGCGGACAGAATTGGACTTTGCCAAAAAACAGACGTTGAACCCTCCGATCGTTGCGTGGCCATTGGAATTTCGATTTACATTGTTAAGCCACGCTAATGGTCCACTGCGACCCTGAAGGCACGCAAAAGCTAATTGGTTGACAGCGCCAGTGGGGCATAGGGTCTTAACTGACGACAGCCTGTCTAACCTTCGTGCGGTAAAGAGGCAGTTTAGGCTAAATATAGCTTCATCCGCCCATCCCTCCGGCCGACTGAACCGACTGTTTAAGTTCCGGAACCCAAAGTCCCACATCTATTGGCAGATGCTAATAGCAAATCAAACAGAACACGGTGACAAGAGGCCAGAGCGTCTCTAGACGGTGACACGTCGTAAAGTTCTGAGAGTGCGATTAGCTGATTACCCTAGCAGTTGCTACGTCAGTTACGTCAGCAGCAGCGACTAGACGGCACACTTGTGGTTCGTTAAACTATTCAAGCCGACGCCGACGAGTTGGCACAACCTGAACCTGATCGGATGTGGTGAGGTGCGGCGCGACTAGAGGGTGATGAGTAGTTATCAGGTGATAGTGGGCTTGGTGCGAAATAAACTTTCCAACCATCATTATCGAGGCAATTAACGGGCGATTCGCGACGTGATAAGAATTCCTAATTTCAGGTGCGATCATGATTCTGAAGAAGCGGATTTTTTAGCAAAAAGAATGCGCGAAGAAAGTGAGATTGAAACTTGCGATATGACAGGGTGCTGCCGATTGATTGGAATTGGTTGATAGAACAGGAAATTCAAGAATCGCAACGAGTCGGTGTTAGAGAGGCCTTGAATTTGGCCGAGTTATCAACAATTTTTTACAAAAAATGTTCTTTTGAATTCACCACCTGTTTTACTTCCCAGGGCACCGACCTACAATGTTACAGGATGAGGATGAGGATGAGGATGAGGATGAGGATGAGGATGAGGATGAGGATGAGGATGAGGATGAGGATGAGGATGAGGATGAGGATGAGGATGAGGATGAGGATGAGGATGAGGATGAGGATGAGGATGAGGATGAGGATGAGGATGAGGATGAGGATGAGGATGAGGATGAGGATGAGGATGAGGATGAGGATGAGGATGAGGATGAGGATGAGGATGAGGATGAGGATGAGGATGAGGATGAGGATGAGGATGAGGATGAGGATGATGATGAGGATGAGGATGAGGATGAGGATGAGGATGAGGATGAGGATGAGGATGAGGATGAGGATGAGGATGAGGATGAGGATGAGGATGAGGATGAGGATGAGGATGAGGATGAGGATGATGATGAGGATGAGGATGAGGATGAGGATGAGGATGAGGATGAGGATGAGGATGAGGATGAGGATGAGGATGAGGATGAGGATGAGGATGAGGATGAGGATGAGGATGAGGATGAGGATGAGGATGAGGATGAGGATGAGGATGAGGATGAGGATGAGGATGAGGATGAGGATGAGGATGAGGATGAGGATGAGGATGAGGATGAGGATGAGGATGAGGATGAGGATGAGGATGAGGATGAGGATGAGGATGAGGATGAGGATGAGGATGAGGATGAGGATGAGGATGAGGATGAGGATGAGGATGAGGATGGGGATGGGGATGAGGATGAGGATGAGGATGAGGATGAGGATGAGGATGAGGATGAGGATGAGGATGAGGATGAGGATGAGGATGAGGATGAGGATGAGGATGCGGATGAGGATGAGGATGAGGATGAGGATGAGGATGAGGATGAGGTTGAGGTTGAGGATGAGGATGAGGATGAGGATGAGGATGAGAATGAGGATGGTGACAACTATCTTTCGTTTGAGGGCTTTTGGAATAATTTTTTAAAGCATTTTGTTCGTCCTCCATTGCATACGGACATGACCAAATCAATTGCCTTAGATTGGCACCATTTTTCCAACATCTTTTTATTCGGTTTCATATTCCCTAAAGATATCCCGGTAAAATGAACCTTTTTAGGCATCATTGACGTCATTGAGACCCCCCAAATTCAATCACCGAAAAGCCAACTGATTTACATCTTTCAAATCAAAACGCCGCGATCGGTGGGGCTTTTTTATGGCAAAGAACCAGTTTATTCAGCACCGCAATCGATAACTTTCGTAGAAGTTCCTATCACAGGCTAACACCTGGCTCCGAATAGTTCCTCTCTTTCTATGTACTCGTTTCATGCTCCGATCGGAATCTGCAAACAGCCCATATCACCTCCAGCCCAGAAAACTACATACATAATTCGTCATGTGAAGCACACCTGATACCAGTTATCGCCCGACCGACGTTGTCAGTCTGGGAAACAGACCCAGTTCAGATTTGTTTATGTTTTCGCTTCCAATTTCCTTCCCTAATTTGTTTATATTTATGTTCAGTTGAACTCCGCTCCCAAAGTGGCCACGAGAGCACACGCACTCGAATTCCTATGCGAAAACTCACACTCGAGAGGGTGCGGTAGCCTCAAAGGTTCGAACCCAGCCATCTAGCAAAAGCCCTAAAAAATCAACCCATTAATGCCGATAGTGGGGAGTCCAAAGGTTCGCAGCTGAAACAATGGACATTGGATCGGCTATCAGTGATCGTGGCAAATCGATTGCAGTTTATGGTTGTTTTGCCTTAGAGCCCATTTGACAGGACCCGTATCCGGGTGTTAGCCGCAAACTTGAAAAGATAACAACCATGCTGCAAGTGTCCAAAACACGGGGAATGAACCGGCCAGTTGATCATTCCAACTTTTCACTTGTCGATCTGAATGAAATTTGCAATCAGTCTGCTGTGCGGTAACCAGGTGAGGGAATGCATAGCCAGTGATTTCGATAAAAACAAATTAAGTCGATAAACGATTTCCGCCTTGACTTTTTGACGTATGAGCTTCGGGGCTGTAATCAGGAGGGCGTGTGCAAAATTTTTGGTAATCACCGCCGAGGTACATACGTCAATCGAAAGTGTTGTCTTATCGTCCAGTCGCGCGTTATGACACAAACAAAACAAACAGAGTTGCGTGGTCAAGATGCTGGTTTAGTCATCTGTTGGCGTAGGCCATGAATCGTTGAGAAACACTGATTCATGTGTGAGGCGTTGTCAACTTGCTTGACATTGCTGGTAGTTATGCTTGGTTGCTGGTATTATTAATTTTTGTTTTCATTTGTAAAACATGCGAATAGTTTTCCTTATCTTCGAGGGGCAAAGCAGTTGCGATACGTAGTTGGCGAAATGCGCGTATGCCTAAAGCGTACGACTTAAGCTTGTTAACACCGTCAAATAAAATACGCAGCAATTATCGAGTCTAAATTTAGCACTCTTCAGTTGGTTTTTGCCGTCAAATGTTAGATATGACCGGAAGCATCAAGCATTTTTAGCGAGAGTGATCGATGACTAGTTGTCTCCATTGATTCGATTGAAGTTTATTTGGACTTGTGCATGCTTCTACTATAAATTCCGCAGAATTTTTCATTAGGTAGCTTAAGACTGAGCATCAGTGTCAGTGACTCAAAAGAGGTGGAGCCGTTAACAATTTTTTTTGTAAAATCTGTGCTGAGATTTGAAAATAGACTTAAAAGTCCTGTGCGTATTGATCGACGCACAAACCCACACGGCTAAGACGCCAACGGGCATGTGAACTCCGGAATTCTCCTTTTTCACGTGAAGAGATGCAGTTCTGTGTTGTCTGGGTTAACTTTCAAGCCTCGAGTGACAGTCCAGTTGTTGACCAACTTCAGTCCGTGATTGAGGAGCTCGCTCGGCGTTGATAGAAACTTCACAGGTACTATGATAGCTACATCGTCTCCATATGCGGCGACAGTAAGTCCATCCCTCTCCAACATCTAAATAAACTCGTTCACTACTAGTATCCAAAGAAGTGGTGAGAGGATCCCGCCTTGCGGCGTTCCCCTGAGCACTTTCTTCCTGCAACACGTGCCATTAAAGATAGTATTGATCTGACGTGTTCGTAGTATAATTCCGATCCATTCGCATAGACCCTCACCGATTCCTGTTCTTTAAAGGCTTGATTGAATTGCACCATTCGAACATTTTGACAGCAAGTGAACTGAATCATGAAATACTTTTAGCTTCACTTGAAATATAATCAGGCAGCTTAAATCCTGGCTATACATACTCGTATGTCCAGAAGAGTTGGGTGTGCCATCGATCGTATTTCAGCCATCTGTGTAAATTCCTCTTTTCCGGAAATAGATTTAAAGATTCAGCTTATTCAGACGAGATCGTGCTACATCCATAATCGATGCCGCACAATCTGCATACATCCTAGTTCAAAAATTCGTAATTTTTGATAATTTTATGCGAACGAATACATTAATGCTAAACGTTTTGGAAGTGAAAATGTATTAAAATAGACCAAGAACTTAAGTTAAATTCTGATGACCTCAGAATGAATTTTATTCTCGGATCGAAACGAGAATACCAAATATATCAAAGTTCAAGTTCGAACCAAGTCTATCGCCTGGTTAAACCTGAAACTAGTTCAGTTCTGCGGTTTCCTTTCCCTATTTGCTCTCATTATCGCCGAATGGCAGCATCTTCCGGCAACGTGTCGTCCCACAGAAATATGCACTAAGTAACAAAATTGATGCTCAGCCATTTGCTTCAAGGCCAATATAAGCCACCATTCCGATCTGAGTTTCCAATCAGAACCGAGAACATGATAATCTGTTGGTAATCGTTTCTTTAAATGCTTTGGCTCCACCGATTTAAATGTTAATGGACCAAACACCTTTAAAAGACTAGCCCACACGGCTGCCATTATGCCCCACATGCGAACAAGGAATCAATGAAATCCGAAAGAATCGAACAACCCTTTCTACCGGCAACCAGCCCCCACGGCTACGACCACTTGACACACCAAGCCCGACTCGCAGACCCAGCGTCGATTGTCTCCAAAATGTATGAGATGTAAAAATAGCCCAACGCATTCTAAAAACCTGTTAACAAGTCGTCCAACATTATTCGTCCAGCACGAGGGTCTATGCTCAGCCAGCAGGCCACTCCCGTCGAACCCACAGACCAGCACGTGTGCAATAGATTTGAATACAAAGACGGATATTTTCATATTCCGCCGATAAGTCTTCGCCTAGAACCACAAGATGTCAGATGGCAGTCGGGGAAAGAAGTGCTAAACTATCCCAGAGCTTTACTGCCGTACGATTATGTAAGCCCCCGTCACACGAGCCGACGGACGACTCCCAAGTAGACCACTGGACGGGTCTGAGCCGATTTGCATATTCAAAATCTCAAATTAGATACTTTTTCGCGAAAAAAATAAAAGAAACCTCTTGCATAAATTTGAAACAGGAATTCGCTGCGAAGAGATGCCAATATGCAAATCCTAGACAAAATGTCTTCCACAAACCGACGACGGGTGGCCGCCGCTAATTCTGTCCGCGGTTTAGCATTTTTTCAAGGACCGACCTTTGGACGCATAAGTAATGGCAGAGTGTGCCGCGCGCCGTTCAGGAAGTGGCTTCATGTGACATTTTGCCACCGAGTTCCTTTTCAGCGGTCAAGCGACCATATCTAATCATAGAACCGACTTGACATGCGGCTGTGGCTGGCCGATGATTTATTGCGGAACCAGAAGGAACGCTGCAGAAGCACTAATGACCCGCAGCAGTATTGGCGATTGACAAACACATTAACTCGCCGCTTGTCGCCCTGGGGCCTTGCTCAATCCGAAGACGGGTAAATATTTGAGATTGGGTGATCAGAGGCAGTCTTGCATCACGGCCATTTGCGTCGTACCCTTTGCCAGAATTTGCATGTCACGGTGTTCAATTAACGCCGCGCATCTAATTAACACAAGCCACAGATGCATCGGCTAATGCATTTCTAATGAGCCGCGACTCTGCTCTGCGGGGAGTGCCTTTTCCTGGGGTAACGAGTTTTTGGGGATTTTCCTATCCGCTGATTGCGGGGAATGCCTCGGTGCAACGACGAGCACAGTGGTATCGGAAAGGCAGCGAGCGATTGGAGTTTTATCAGCGCGCATGTGATCGGAGAGTGGTCGACCGGCCGCCGAGTCCGATGTGTCGAAAGACTTTCGACTGCCATTCAACCTCCGCGTGGGCGCACAATCTGACACCAAAGTTACAACTTACATGAGAGGGAATCACGCCGCGTAGTAATGTGCGTTTGTTGAGACGACGCGAGCAGAGGCCATCGGCACAGGGCGATAAGAACGTCTGGGCACTCATGGAAAAGTAGTGTGGAATTTTCTGAAAATCCAGTTTAAGCTGCCACCGAAAGAAAATCCGAATGTCTGATGGGTGTCTGAACAAAATTGATTGCCCCGCTTGGACTCTGTACTCGAGATAAGGCGACACAGCAAGTAGAGCGAAACTATCGCTTGTGGTGACTCGCGGGAGGCTTTGGAAATATGGTGACTAGTGGTGATTCAAAAACAGCGACCTTGGACTGAGAAGATGTAGGAATTTGCTATGGCAGTCTAGTGAAGTTAAATAACTACCTTGAGACACCTGAGAATGCTGGGAGGAGTGACTTTAACCAGTGATTCATAAATGTTTCTTGGATGTGGACTAGTTTTAAAGTAGATCATGAAACAACTTGATAGCACGGTGGCGCAGTAGCATCAAATGCGAACTGTCAGATGAATTCAGTTTGGAAAATAAAAGGTGGATTTTGCAGTTTGTCCAGCTTTGAGACTTCTCTGTAAATAAAATTGACAAAAAAATAAAATAAATTTGCGCCCCTATAAAAGAGTACAATTTGAAGGCTACAGCTCAGGTAGAGTCATCGTTTCTACAACAATCTCTCGTGGTCTTGTGCATGTTATTGCCTTTTCACAAGTGTAGGGACGTACCGTTTTATGGTGACGTCTGAGGGAGAAGCTTAGATGGTGTTACGCGACAGTTATATTCTCGGTCTGTATACGCATCACTGATTCATTAGAAACTACTCCATCTGATGAACTGAACATACTCCTCCATCTTTCGCTTCCAGACAGATCATCGGCAAGTAGCTACCTGCACAATCAGATTGAAATCATTCCATTGGTGGACTGTTCATCGTACAGAGCACTTCAATATTCCCTACAAACTTGTATTTCTTTCTCAAGATACCAATTTCACACTTGAGGATTCCCATCAGATCCGACTAGACGGCCTTCAGTTGCTGGTTGATCCTGAACAATTCTTCGTTTGTGGATTGTAACCTTATGAGGGGGTAGACCCCCGGAGGACCTTAATATAAACGTCAAGCGACATAAGGCCAAATTTTATTTTTGCTTGGCTTTGGCAAATTCTAAAATTTGGCTTTATGTCACTTTGAGAAACTTTGGCTATATGTTCGGGCCCCTAAACAAAGCACTACTAAGTCTTCAATATTGTAGCGTTTTTCGGGTGGGATTATGGTGACTAAAGAGACCTTGTCTTGGTTTGGATACTCAGAAGGAATATCAAAGCTTCAATCATATCTTTAAATTCCGTCACATTCCACCCACGGTCAGTTCTTAAACACGGCCTATAGCTGGAAGCACCAATCGGTCGGAAGTCACAACGTGCCGCATTACAAAAGAAGCACTAAGGATACAAATAGACGATGACACTGGCGAACAGGATGGGTCTTTGATATAACCATTTCTGTAGAAGTTGTAGAAATGATGAGGGGAAGGAAACTCTGAACTCTCTGAACTCGTAATGCCCACTCGAAATAAAATTAACTTGAGACATGCATACTTCTTTAACAATTTGAGCAAGCTGAATAAAATCAAAAACTCAGTCAATTCAATTGCTTTACAGTGAACCGGAAGTGGTTCAATGAATAGAAGATCACCTGGTATCACAAACTGGTCTAAGTGGGCAACACATCAAGTTGATGTATGAAGCAGTTGAGTGCACCAGCTTAGACGTGGGCGTCCTTTGTTGCGTAGTTTCACTAGTTAAGAGTCTAAGATTTTATAGGCCGGAGCTAAGTTGTCCATGTGCTTAACCTGGCTCAGCCATCTTAGGCGATGGATAAGTAGACACATATCGCTGTACAGCCCATACAGTGTGTGGTTGAATCTTCTTCTCCAAACTGACCAAGGATCGCAAGCAAAACTTTTCTCTCGAAGAGACCTAGAGATTCTTTATCTGCTTTTGATATTCTCCATATCGGTGCGACGTAAGGCAAGAGTGGGATGATCAATGACTTGTACAAAGTCAACTTGGTCTTTCAAGAATAGGCTTTATTACGGAATTTCCTTTTGAGCCAAAAAACAGCGGTTGGAAAGAGTTATTTTGCGTTTGATCTCGGGACTGACGTTGTTTGTACTTTTTACCGCGGCCCTTAGGCAGACTAAGTCCTTGACCACCTCGACGTAAAGTCTACATCATTTTAAAAGTTGCCCGTTCTTTCCAAGATCGCCAAACTGGTGATCATGCACTGTCTCACTAGTCCGTCGCATTCTAATAACACCCCATCCTTCAATTGTCTTTTTAAACTTGTTACAGACTAACTAAAAAATTAAGAAAGTTTTTAAAAAAATATATTAGGTTCCAATGCACAAGTGCTTGTTGGTAGTTCTTTTCCTACATGTTCCTACATTTGTTTATGGACAACGATAATTGATTACAAAGAAATTTTGTCGATCAGTCTGGTGGGTGACCTTGATACTCATGGATTCGAGCTGTCTGCAGACTACTTCAACGATGCTTCATATGCGCCTAGACAGGCTCAAGGTGCAGAAGAGACCACATCTTCTGCTGAACATTGGATCATTTAAATATCACTGGAAAACCTATTCCTAGCCCACACCGCTATGCTTACCGTTCTTCGAAGAATGGGAATCGAGTAAGATTCTCTCAGTCTGTTTGAATTACAATGCCTCAATCAATCATGAAAGAATTCAGCATGTATTGAAGGAAAATGGAACAAGATGTGGATCTCTAATCTCTGTTGTTCCTGCATAGTTATCATCATTTGACTTGACTCATAAAAAACATTACACAAGCCTTTATTGAAGTTGATAAAGACACGTGTAACTTCAAATTGGAATTAGAACCAAGAAGCAGATGTCAAGAGTAGGAATTCCTCAATGGGACATCGAATTCGTTTAGAAATTCTCAACTCATTGAACACTGAGGCGAGTTATTTATAAGATTCGAAAAATTGAGGAAGCAAATATCGGACCAAGACGTACGCCTTACAATCTGTCCAAATTCTACCACGATTCTTCTGACGTTTCAAGTGTAGGGCGAGATTCATTTCGTTCGAAATAATGCCAAAATTCCGTTATCGTGTAACAAGCACATACGCCATTAGCAGTCACACTGTGCAGCCAGACAAATCCGCGAAAGAATTCGATTCGTCCAGCAGCACGTTTAACGTTCATTGACTTCTCATAACTCACTCAAGTCACACATCTGACAGTTTTATTGTCTCACTTACCAATTCACTTGAAAATCCATGAGATTTCCACAAAAGTTAACTTCCGGAGAATCATTACTTCTCAGGACGACGCTTGAAGTTCTCGGCAGAACAAAGAAGATTCAAGTTGTCATTTGCTGACACCAGTCATCGGGTGTTCAGATTTGACATTTGAAGTCTGTGATAAAGCATCAATAGTCGTTGTGTCGTTAAGTCATTTTGGAACTCCAATCATTCGTTTGGCTGACCGCTTCAGTCTTCGCTGAAGAATCCGTAACAAAAGCGTTCTCGTCTGAAGCACACGTGCCGTGTACTCATCCAATTATCATGTGAAATTACAATAACAAACTCACCGAAGTACTTGCTCGAAATCAAACTCCACCAGAAATTAGAACTCACCTCACGAAAAGCTGAGATGCCCACACGCGGCCTCACTGTATCGACGACATACTCAGTCATTGAATCACATCTCGGGCCCAGCTAGACCGGTCTATTCTAATCACGTGCGAAAATTCCTTTGCGGCTCTGATCACCGCCCACCTAGCCTCAGATTGACCGCAATATTGCTCCGAGCTCAATCTCCATCCGCAATCATCGTCTTGCATGCAATCCCCCTTGTAACTGAAATACCTCAACGCTCAAGGAACGCGGGGGCTTCACAGTTTCGGGGGAATTTTTTTTTGCCTTTTTGTTATGAACAGTATCCGAATGCGCACATCATACACCTGCCGGACTTTCAAGCTCAATGCCTGGCACTCATCGTGACGTCGAGCGTTGTGTCTCTCTAACAGGCAAACAGGCAGGCAGTTGTCTAGTTGTCGTGGCGCACTTCCTCATTACCAAACCAAGAGAAAATGCTAAGTGTGCTGTCGCACCGCTTTTGGCGGGATGAGGTCTACCTCGTTATGGATCCCCATTGGAACTGCGTAGATGGACTTAATTAATGCCTCATTCACGAGTCGAGACTGAGAGAGTCACTCGATGATGGGCCAGACAACGGAGCTGATTTTCCCAAAGTCATAGGTCGGTTCATGGTTGCGTTGGGCGACCCATCTGTGACGTTATGTCATACAGACTTTCTGTGGATAGTTCACCTTTGGACGACGCAACAATCGAACAAAACAGAAAAACCCGACTTCACACAAAGAAATCTGAAACAGTCTTCTGGAAAAGTCGACGGCCAATGCGGCACGAAATCTCCACAAACAAATCGATGTTTGTTGGCGGTTCCAAAGTTTGTTGTGTGCGTTCGTGTGTGACCTTAGAGTCAAAGCCGGTCTTGTTAGAGGCTTAAGTCCAACAACCACATCGATTGTAAACAAACGATCAACACAGTCAATGGTGGTAATTGATTGTCCCAGTCCCGGAGGGGGCTTTGGGCTTTTGGCTTTTGGCTTTTCGTGGACAGTTCACAACGAGATGAATGACCGACGATCGTCGAACGACCACGCACACTATGCTTTCGAGTGAGAAGGGCTTTGCTTGCGGCGGTAGGCAACGCAGGTGAAGAAATTGCGTGTGTGTCTATCTATGACTAGAGACGATGGAATTTCAAATTCACCTGCCGTGGTCGACGCAAGACGTGTGCGCCTGAGTGTGGGCTTGTGTGTGTGAGCGGTGTATGAACCTTCACGCTTTCTTGGACAAAAGTTGAGCGATTTCGAAACCCAAACGTCCTTGGGATGGGCTTTCGGTACTCTGATGTCTTATTTGAAGTGTTTTTTTTGTGTGTTTTGGTGGCATATGTGAAACTGATCGGAAAGTGGAGTGGACTTGAGCAGGTGCATGCCCGAAATGCCTTAAATAACGAGCGTTTGACTGAAGGTCAAGGCGGTGATAAAAACATTTACCGTGCTAATTGCTGATATTGCGTCTAAGTGAGACGTCAAATAAAAAATTTAACGAGAACTGTCATGCAGAAGCGGTGACATTCCATAATTCGTTTTCAGGGTTTTATGTAAAAAAAAATCATTGGTCAGTGCACATCAAGCATATTTTATATAATCTCGAAATGCAGTGTTCAAAGTCAAGAAATAGAGTTAACCTTAACCCTCTGGTGGCCGCGCGGGCTACGATTGTAGACTACGCGTAGACAACTGCTCTCACTACCTACACTTTTGGACTGTTTTAACTGTTCTAACTGATAATTGTGCATACCGCAGTTAGTGAAGATAGACATCGGTGTCCGTTGCTCATGCTTTTTATAAAGTTTTATAGTTTCGGCATAAAATACGAAACCTTGACACGTGGAGTATCGTAAGATCATTTCAGTGACTGCTTCCATCCAATGTCGTGTCCTTTTATACGGATGTCACTTGTTGGTACCCACTGAACAAAGCTTTAATATGTAGCTCGATTTAAGGGCATCAACATGTGGCACAATCGAAGTGGACAAGACTTCCTTCCCAGAATTTAACGTGTTGCCTGTTTCGACGCTTCCGCCATGGCGCTATTAATTCCATTATTTATAAATAATGCCAGGAACACAGTCTAGTGTTCAGACTCCTTAAATATTTCCTCAATCGAGTGATAGTTAGACTTTAATAAACCAACGTGACAAACAAATTTATGCCGGTTTAGATATTCACAAAGACGACCAAAAGCTGGAAAGGTAGGATTAATACGTACTGCTCTTAGGCTAATTCATAAACTTGAGTTAGAAATCCAAGTCAAAGGCACCACTAAGTGGCAGGAAGGATTGAGAATGCTTTTAAAAAGAAGTTTCACACAATAGGACAGCAGAAATGAAGGAACTAAAGCAACAAATTATTGATGACTACCAGGCTTCGTTAACCATTGTTAGTTGATATGTGTGTTGATCGGAATTTGGTTCACGAACCTTCTGTATAGCAGTCGACGCAAACATTTACTACTAATCAGGAGCCAAAGCGAACTGAATGGCGCAGTTGGTTAAGTGCCTGCCCCAATTTAGAGGGGTCCCAGGTTCGAATCCCAGAGAAATCGAATCTGGTCCAGTCACAGTTTGCCGTTGGGATCAAATTAATAGGACTGGAGTAGGTTGTAGTAATAGTAGTACAATGGACCAGTTTCGAGTCTGAGTGCTCCAGTAGAGCCTCAAAAACAAAATCAGGAGCCAAAAATTCACTGAATACTCGTATAGTCCATCGGAGTCTACAACTATTTGCAATCTCTCTTACAACTTATGGATGCTTTGCAAAAAAACGGTTCATCTTTTATGGCCTAGAATTAATGAAGCCTTCAGTTGATGTGAACTGTATTCCTGAAAGAGTATTCTGCATTGACCGAAACAGATAATCATAAGGGACTATGTCTGGTGAATACGGCGGGTGGGTAAGAACGTTTCATTGAAGCCCCTTCAAAGTTTCCTAAACGATTTTTGCAACAAGTGGCCGATCGTTGTCACGCTAAAAAATCACTTTATTGTCTCAATTCTTGTTGGCAGCATTCCTCTTATATTTGACAAGAATCTTGGTCCAATAATGCCATCAACTCAGCGTCTACACACGTTACTTGCCATCCTACGCATTCTTTATGACTGGTATCAAAATTGCCGCTTTTAAAACCCCGGAAGCAGAATTTACATGTTTTTATTGATAGAGAATCGATGTCGATCAGCTGCACTTTTCTTCAAATTAAAATAGAAAAGCAGCGCCACCGGTAAATTATACTTTGTTGACACAAAGGTTGACATAGTTAAACCGTAAACCGTGTTACGATACGATTCACACTGATTTTTAAAGGAGCATACGGAACGGACATAAAAGAGGGCTCAGAAATTAATATGTCAATAGCTGTCCCCTTTGTAAATACCCCGCTCAGTTTTCTAAGAAAGAAATTAGATGAAATAGAAACAAATAAACGATGGGTAAATCTAGATATTGAATCAATGACGCAAGCCCTATAGCTAAAAGGATGTCCGCATGGTAATAGGCACTCACGCTATGCGCCTAGGCATTTAATGCTGGCAACTCACTACTTTTGATTAATCCCAAAATATTTGAGATTTCTCCAAATGTTCAAAATTTGTTTACCCATTACATCGAAGTACATCTTTCTGAAAACCAGCACTGTCCTGAACCCAAATTTTTAGTCCGTATTTTCGGATACTTCGCGCTCGTGCAAAATGTTGACTGAATTCGAAATCGACTCCTATTAATGTAATCCATTTGCTTTTACACGGTAATGAAACAGTATCAACTGTTTAATTTCATTTCTAAGCCTACGACTAAGTGTTTCCCATGCTTTTTTTTCAATTTCAATTTAAAATTGCATTTGATGATCTCGTGCTCTATTTTCCTAATCACCTGCTCACATAAGTGCCTCAAATCGATTCGAAATCGCTTCAGAACCTCAACCGATTCCACAACAATTCTTCTTCTTCTTCTTAGGGCGCTACAGTCCAGGTGGACCTAGGCCTCACTCAACATGCCTCTCCAGCCAGCACGATCTTTCGCCAGCTGTCTTCAGTTTCGCACACCAAGCCGGCAGAGGTCCCCCTCGACTTGTGTGCGCCACCTTATTCGTGGACGTCCTCTGTTGCGTTGTCCCACAGGCTCAGAGTCGAAGACAATTACTCTGAATAATAATCATACTCAAACAGTCGTCTGCCTTAACAAAGTGAATTGAAAACGACACAGAAAACAGACACACAACAAAAAGACCCTTCTTTGAACTACTTGTGTGGGCCGTGTCTGACGTTAATGCAAAAATCGTCGTCGCAAGCCTCATTACTATTGTCTCCAGCTTACATACATATATTTCAATTAAGTTCTCAAATGGAAAATTCAAGAAACAAAACGAAACTCATTAACCTTCGGAATAATTTCGATTAGGCCAAGCGGAGTAACAAAGCACTAGACGCCATGAAAAACGCGTCTGAAACATACAAAAAAGAATAAAACAAAACAAAAAAACACGGTCGTACGCTTAACGGTGTAAACTTATGCAATTCAATGACGTCTTAAAATTTGACTTCGAAACAGTTTGGGTGATGTTTAGCTTTGTCTCTGTTGTCTGTCTGTCTGTCTTTGGTTGTGACGGAACTATGACAAGGAGATTTTGAAATTGCAAAGAATGCTACTTCCTGTGATAATGGTTGAGAGGAAGACTTTCGACGAAATGGATTGAATAAGCTTTTTTAATCTTGCTATGAGTTCAATAATTACCCGAATAATAATAATAATAATAATGGCGGCGCTACAGTTCGAGGTGGACCTGGGCCTAGCTTCTCAGCAACCACTCGTGTTGTGCGTGCTATTGTTCTCTCACGAGCGGAGGGGACCTACAGTTTAAAGCCGACTCCGAACGGCGAGATTGAGAAGCTTTTTTCTAGACAGTTATACTCTTTTAGCATTGTCAGTGACTCGAAAGAGGTGGAGCCGTGAAAAAAATGTTTGATGTTTTTTTTCGAGATTCGAACTGACGACCTCGAGCGTAGGAGTAGACGCACCTACCCATTACGCCACGGCGCCCACCAATAATTACCCGAAGCATAGGTAAAATAGGAAAATGGCAGTCTTATGCGATCAATGAGATGATCCTTTTTGCGTCGATCGTTCAAAATGAAGGATCTAATTTAAGATCAACTCGAGAAGGTTCATTTTCTGGGGGTAAAGAACCAGCGTCATATTCCTCCAGCTTGTCTTGAGTGAATTCAAACAAAAACCTTGCAATTATTCTACCCGATTGTCTGAAACCTTTGAAACCTGCACAAGATTTCTGCAAGGAGATGCGCTGACGTGTGATTTCTTCAATCTTGTTCTGGAGAAGATGATGTGGCGGGTATGTGTTAATACGGATAGAATTATTTGCTGCATATCGGTCTAGCCCCTAGGTTACGCAAATGACATCGACTTTGTTGCGCTTTCTCAGCGGTTCGTTGTAGAAGCATTGACGACGATTGAAGAACAGGCAAAACAAGCTGGTCTTAGAGTAAATGTACAAATAAAGTACAATTTTCAGATAGGTAAGAAGACAACCGCTGCTGCTTCGGTTTGTCGAAACAACTTAAGTCAAAACTCTTGACCAAAATCTTGCTCTACAAAAAAAAGAAAGCCCTAAGCTGGACAATAAGCAGGACCGCAGAGCTGATTCTTGGTTTTTTCGAAAGAAAAATTCTGCGTCGGATAGTTGGTCCTGTCTGCGCGGAAGACGAATAGAGGAGCAGGCGCAATCGCCTGCAGGTCGGTATTTGAGACATAAAATATCAGAAAAGATTTTAAGCACGATGATGTAATTTGACTTTTGCAACACCATTCTTGAGAAAATCCTACAAAACTCTGTGACGACCACTAAACGAATGATCTTACTAATTCAGTACTCATTAGCATACGCATATGATTTGTCGATGATATATAGAACTCAGCGAGCAGCCAATGAGACGTTAGCTGATTTTAAAACTGAAGCGGCAAAAATTAGTTTGGTAGTAACCGAGAGCAAAACGAAGTACATGATATCATCGAGAAAGACGCTTAGCATCGATGACTTGACCAGAATTTCACAATATGCACCTATAGCTTCGTAATGAAGAAATTCATCTACCTCGGCTGGACTATAAACAGTACAATTATAATAGTACGGAGATTAAAACCAGAAAAATTCTTGCCAACCCCTGTTTTTTGAGCTCATAATGTAATTGAGAAGTACACCCCTTTCTTTGACCATCCCAGTCCTGAAAGACATTTTTGAAAGCTGATCAAGAAACCATTTTTTTTACGTCCTTCGGTTGATGGCGATTGGTGGAGAAGATTTAATCACGAATTGTATGGCTGTACAGCGAAATGGATATAGTAATCTCATCCCAAATTTCGTTTCCGATTTTGATCTTTTACATTTATCTGAGGCACCTCCAAAAGGATGTATACGTTTTTGGTGGCTTAAAATTGACGACAGTTGTAGCACGTGATTATTGCTTGGACTCACACTAAAAAAATGTTTCAATTATAGTGCGGTTTTTTTGTTTGTTACATTGATTTGTGTAGGCGCAGTGTCCGTGTGGGTTTGTTCGTCGACCCTCTACCGACTAGACTGTCAAGTCTAGGTTCAAATCCCAGAACAAGCAACAATTTTTCAAAAACAAAATTGCTGACAGCTCCGCCTCTTTCGAGTCAGTGACAATTCTCAGAGTATGACTGTCTAGAAAAAGATTCTCAATCTCCCCGTCCCGAGTAGGCATTAAACTGTAAGTCCCCTCCACTCGTGAGAGAACAACAGCACGCACAATACAAGTGGTTTCTGAGAAGCTAGGCTCCCCAGGTCCACCCCGGACTGTTTATTAAGATTTGATTTGATTTTATTTTTTAACGAACAGTTTGAATCGCCTTTTGGCAAAGGTTAAACATAAATCATTATCAAGGTTGTTTCACTGTTTAGACTCCCAATTGTGTAAAATTCTGCGACATCAAAACTTTGTTGTTTGACCCTCATATCCATTGAGGGTTTTTCTATATTCATTAATAGCGAATCAACAACTCAGAATATGTACGCAGATTTTGCCCCGATTCACTGTGGTTAGCTTTAGACCTACGACTGTTTGCTACGTGTCTTCTGAGCCGTACACCAAGCTGATAGAAATCCTAGTCATGGTCGTATTCCATTTTCCTAGTGGGTTCTTCGGTTCAGAGTTCTGATGCCGATACACTTAACCTTGTCTAGGTATCTCAGGCGTTGTATCAGTCATACTAGGCCCATGCCTCTACAGAGTTCGGTGAAGTTCGTAGTAAAAACTTTCCGTTCAATAGCCACTGACGAAAGAACGAAATACGAATACATGCTTCCTCATCTGATTTTGTCTCTTTGTGCTTTGTATGATTACTAAAAAATAAAAAATAAAATCAGCGTGATTTTCCGTTGATTACGCGGCTTCATTCCTGTTATTGTGTCGCCAGACAGCTGAATTAATTTATATTTCTTTCAGTCAGTCGGTATAAATTTAAGTCTCTAGTATCTGATTTTAGTATCTACTTCATCTGTTTTAAGTACAAATTTGTATGGAGTGGACTTCAGGAAGGTGCCCACTCATGTAACGGACTGTCAGAAGATGAAACCCATCATCTTGTCTACGACGTTGACTGTCGCAAGTTATGAGTTCGTATTTCACAACTTCAAGTCATAAAACCCTCAACAATTTATTAAAGCCAAACAAAATCCCTGTTCCCCTTGATGGCTTGTGTTTCCGTAATTTGAGACGAAGACTGGACCCGAAACGTTGGATTTCTAGTTCGCAGCCCAGTTTAGCGTATCGACTTACATCGAATTACTCTATTTTGCGTCACTCCAAGTCATGTGGCTCTTTGCCTCGTGACCATATGTCTTCATCTAACCGGTATTTTATCTACATTCCTGTTAGACACTGTTCCGGTTGTAAAATGATGCCCAAATGACAGCTCACCGTGTAAAAACGCAAAAAAAGCATGAAAACACCACTTATGTCAAATCCCATCATCGGTTTCATGAATTCTAGATCTAGACTAATTTCAAATCAAGGCCACTGACCGTATAAAACGTTTATCTAGATACGTTCTCGTTTTTTTAATTGCTTTGTCGTAATCTTGACAGACCAAGGGTTAGATGTTTTGACAGACGTCAATAAAGCTGTCCGCAGCGGTAACTGTCGTCAAACCATAAGCCCAGAAGGGGAGTACGTTCAGCAAGCCTTCAGATGCGGGGAACAAAACGAATTTAACTGCATTCCGCGCGTAAAAATCTGCCATCGTCTGCAACATGTGTAAACGCGTTGACCAACGCCACTCGCTGCCAAGTTTCAAGTCGCTGATGTCTCGGTTTATTTTTCTGCTGTTTGTTGTGCGTTACATTTTTCACGTTTCGACGTTACTTTTCGTGGCAAAACAAGAAAGTCAGTCAATGCCATTCCGGTGACATCGTCATCGCACACACAACACACGGCAGATACCGAAATGAGGTGAACTTTGTTTTGATGTTTGCGCACTTCACCTGAAATTTAGCTCAACGCACACTCGCAAACGAATCAACAACATTGCCCCATCGCGGGTAGATACGGCTTTGAACGAAGGCGCATGCATTCTGTATTCCGTTCCGTTTAGGTCAAGACGAACTTCTGTTCAGGAAGAGAAGACACAAAACATACTCCACATACAAAGCACTTCCTCGGAGGTTCACTCTCCGGCCGAAGGCCTTGAAAACGGCAGCTTGTGAGTCTACGCATCTCACTCCCAAGTCCATCCACCTTTGCATCCAGCACGCAAAGTTGCTGAAATCAACACCACAGTCAAGGTGGACGCGCAGAGCGAGCGCGCTTACAAATGCAAGCCTCGACGCCTTACTTCCTCATGCGATTTGCATGCCAATTGACTTCAGCTCGAAACGGTCAACCAGCGGTCTTGCAAAACCACCCACATTGGGCAGAAGGCCAGTGACCAAAAGTTAACTGCGCGCCAATCGTTTGAAGGGAACCGCTCGTGCACTGGCCAATTCTCGACGCCAGCATTGAGCCTGTCCTTTGACTGTGTCTTTGAGCTCAATACGCGTGGCCCATCGCTGTGCTATATACGACTACACAAGCCCAATCACCAGACCAGAGGTGCAATTTTGAAACGAAGCTCCCTCCCCACCACCGATTGCGCCGAACTGACACACCCACCAGGGAGGGGAGACACACGTAAGTCAGAGATATGCCTTTCAGCGAACAATGCCAGCCCAACAGAAAGTCATTGGACTACTTTTAAGCCCCGAAGCGACCTTCACCGCGCACACAGCGATGTGCTGCACCAGCACACTGGCGGTATTGAGCTGCGCCTTCGACAGACGTCTGACTGTGTGCTGTCGGTGCGTGTACGAGACATCTGATCTCGGTGAGCGCTTGTAATCGCCAAGGAATGCGCGTGTGTGACGTACAGAAATGCGCTCACTCATCGCGCAATGACTTTCGCGCGTTACAAGAAAAAAAATCGAAAGCTTCCACCGAGGTTTTTGATGCTTTTTGGGATTTTTCTTTTTATATTTTTGTTTATCTGTGTTTTTTTTTGGCAATGTGTCAAATTGAATGGAATCCATGATGAAATCGAGTGATTATGTTGCGAAGTCGCTGGTGTGCGGTCGAAAATAGGCCAGCGTCTGGAATACGACGCAGTTGCTGCTGATATGGAAGGCGTTCGAGATGCACGTGCACATTGGCTGATTCAGCACTTAAGGTGGAGAGTTTTGCGGATCATTCAACTGGAGACAGGAGGACGATGTGACTCTTGAGAGGTGAAGGCAACATCTGGAAATGTACGTCACCCTGACAGCTGACGTTTGCTCAGAATTGAGACACTTGACGAAAGTGCTCTCGAAGGGCCACTGATTGGGCCCTATTGTTGCCCGAGTTTTATGCGCCTTCAATCTGACAGCTGTCATTGAGCTTCAAGAGAAGGTTTATTCCAAATTAAGGAAGTTTGACAAATTCTAGCGTCAAGTCAAGTGCAAGTAAATATATCGGTCAAGTGTGGATTTAAGCCAGACTTCGATTGAAAAGCGAGAAATCCGATGAATAATGACTGATTGACGTAGTTATACCCAGAAAGGTGAATGACGTTACATCGTTCGATCTTAATAATAAATTCTGATCACGATTACGTGAGACGATACGACCGCAGGGGAACTTTAGCTGAGACTGTTCAAATAAAAAAAATTCTTTCACACTTTACAGCATTTCATTCGACACCAGTCTCAGGTAACACTTACGCTGAGAAGTGGGTGGCGAATAGCTCTCAGATCGGGTGATGCTCCTTTCGATTTGGGTTTTATGACATTTCACTTGAATGCCTGAGACTCGATTGCTCTTAGGAGCGATCATGTCTGAAGTGCGATGACGCACATCGCACAGTGTTGACAGTTCCGGTTGATGCATTTTGTGTAATCGTAAAGAAACGCGCTTAGTCACTTTTAGACGGTTTTGAAATAGAGATTACACCATTCGTCTATTCGCCCACCATGTCCAGTTCACGCACTCTCGCTGTCATATCATTACACACTGGTAGCTTGTTATGTAATCGAATCACCGATTTGAATTGGGTCAAAATGTAGAATTGTTGCTGAGGCGCATCCGTCATTTATTCAAGTGCAAACGATTTCAGGGATTTACTGTTGGGCATAGCAAAGAAATTACTTTGAGAATTGGCATGAAAAAGAGAGAAAAATGTCAGACGCTCTATTCTTTGACGCCTGAGTGAGTAAGCGACGCGAAATCGGCTGCCCCAGATTATCCTGGACACTCTCGCGGACAGCGACAATGTTTTCTGCAGATCTTACGTTTCGTCAACGTACGGGTGTTGGTTTATAGTATACTGAACCAATGAACTCAAATTTATTCAACACACTGCGAATATGTAGTCCTCTCAGTAGGACGATTATGGCGACGTTGCCCGAGCAGAACACCCATTTCGATAAAACAATTTTATCATTTGCACGTGTTGATGAAAGTTATGTCCGCTATGACAACCAATTTGATGGATGTAGCTTCAACTGTCAAAGTTCAGAAGTCCCTATTGGAAGATCCTTTATAACTACGGTGACCATCCGTCCTGTTTTTTAGAGGACAGTCCTCTTTTTCGGTATCGTATCCTTTTTTTAAGAGGACAGTAATTTGTCCCTTTTTATTAAACTGTCCTCTTAATGTCCTTTTTTTCTTTAAAAACTTTTTTATCCAAAATACCGTTTGGAAAATATGGAGCTCCAAAGTTTTTTTAAATGCGTCCCCCCTTGCCATTTCTAAACCAAAGTGTTTAAAAATCTGAAAAAAATCACAAAAACTTGACTTTATTGAGTACTTTCATTTAAAACCATTGCGAGCATTCCCTAATGGTTTTGGAGATATTGGCCAAAAACGGTCAATCATCGACATGCGAATTTTGAAGAGCTGAAAACGCAGTTTTGAAGACATCAATGTAAGCATTAAGAAATGATAAATTTCAAAATATCGATTTATGTTGAGATTTTGAGATATCTAAGATTTAAAATGAGAACAATTTTCATTTCCACACAAAATTTCATGCTGTGAATAGAGTGGCCTATTCGTTGATGAGTGTTATCTTTTCTATCTCACCCCTGCCCAACAGAAATGAACACACACACACCGCAGGCATGAGCAGTGATTGGGTATGTGTATGATGGAAGGGATTTTCTGTGTTGGATAAACTTGGATAGAGATATATGTAGGTATATGTAAGGATGATTATTTGTTTGTTTGGATGTATGAATTTATGAACAAATGGTTGATTTGGGTTGAAGTTAGAAGAAAATTCAACTGAAATAGTTTGGAAACGTCGTTTGATATTCAGAAATCATCCATAAATATTATGCGACGAAACCTTCCCCGTGCGAGTACAACTCGCACTTGCCCAGTTTATTTTAAATGTAGATCCAATTGGACCTTACGAGCAGTGAGGTGGAAATTTGTACTGGCAAATTTGTAATACACCGTTTGTTTTTTACAAAAAAAAGCATATTATGCATAACATATTTTAGAGGTGGCCGGATAAAAGAGTTTCAATCGGGAACAGCTTCTCAAACTACACCGATCGGAGTCGACATAAAACTGTAGGCTCTCTCCTCTCGGCACAATACAAGAGATTTCTGAAGAGCATAGGCTCAAGTCCGCCTCGTTGGGTAGCGCCATCCAAAGAAGAAGAATGTACATTACCATCTCAGTCTAAGAAGCGGTTCACATTCACTTTTGATATCCCATCAGAAAATAGGACGTTACCACAAAACATTGGTCAAAAATTTGGAACAAAATTTGATACGAAACTTTCCTAATTGTAGCAAAATCAATGACATTTTCGGCATTGACGTTAAAATGACTTTTTGTCATTGACTGCTGAATCAACTTCATGCGAAAAAAAATGTTGATCAGATCTGTTCCGAAATTTAGTACAAAACTAAGGGCTTTTCGCAGAAAACTATTTAATCTAATCTGAGTACTTCGAGTGCTTCTCAAAAGAAAGCCAATCAGTTCTGATAGCCCATTTCCGTCACGCGATCATCTGTCTGCTTATCACTCCATTTAAACCCCCCGACTCGGAAATACCAAAGAAAGTCACTGAAAAGAAACCTTCTAGCATGTTCTATCAAAAACATCCAACTCCTTGATAAATCACTCGTGCCTTTGCAAATGATCACGTCACGTGCGCACGAGTTAGCAGTTATGTAGCAAAACAACTACAATCAATTCGCAAACCCCCAACGAAGTCGAGCAAAACGCGTGACAAATTCCATCGGGAGGTGTCAAAGGTGACTCCAATTGATCACACACTCGTGATAATGATCTCTTCATGATTCATATTTGTGAATCGCTACGAGCGCGTGGCACTGGATTCGTGCTATCAGCACGCCTCACTGCCAGAGTGTTGACTTCTAACTCATTATAGACACACTGGCGGCGACATCTCGCATTTCCTGCTCCACTCGCTGTTCTCAGCTCGTCAGGTGAGTGATTCGCACGGCAATCCATTGGAAATCAATTCAAAATGCCACACCATCAGTGTCGTCAATCAGTTGCGGTTCGCGACGTTTATGGTTTTCTAGAAACTTCACAGCGTTCAACACGGCCCCCTAATGGGGCTTAAGTGCGTTACAATGGTGCTGCGATTTGCATAACCAGCTATGGCTTTCATCTTTATCTCAGGTCTGAGTTAATCAGATTACTGCATCATGAATATGGAACGACTATGATTGCGCACAACAGCCGATCCCGCGCCGCACAAACGAACGGGCGAATAAAGGGAATTGGCCAACAATGCGAATACAAAACGACGAGAGAGATGGAGATACCAGTGGAGATGGATGGGCATCAAGTCGAACTGATCGTGCGACCACCTCGGAGGGTACTGTAAATCGGGATCTGGTGATGATTTGATTCACGATTGTAGAGAGTCACTCCAGCGCGGTGCGCTGCTGCGATTGGGTGGATTCTATCGTACGTTTTTTAGCCTGAAATCGTATACATCCGCTGGATATGAATGAAGTCCAAAAGAGAGATTCACATTGTTCTCTCCCTCTCTTTCTGTGCTTCTCTTTTCATTCATGCGAATGTCTTACGACCTAGATGGGCTCGGCCGTGTGACGACGCGTCTTCGCGGTTGTGGTCTCCGCACACATCCGCGATAGAAATCCGCCAAGAGAACTCCCGTCGTAAGCAAGCACACAAGTCAGCAGTCAAGCAGTTCATCTTAATGAAGCCCTCATTGGGATTAATTGGGATACGAGAGTGTGCGGAGTGGAATGTCAAAACGAATTTGAATTGTACTCGCATCTGTCGGAGAGCGGTCAGCTTCAATTGGGGATGCTTTATGTCACCGGCGCACAAGTGTTTGGGGGATGATCGTAAATTGAATAAATGGACGGTGTGGGCGAGGCGCGGGGCTGACCGCCTGAGATGAGCAATGCGGCTTGAGATTGATGAAACTTCTAGTCCGCCGGTGGCATGTTTTGTGTGGCAAATCACGAGGCAGTTGGGGATTATTTTGAGTTGAGTAATCGAGTGCTAAGAATAGCACTTGATGAGATAAATGACAACCGCTTGAGGTATGGTATTACATTTGTTCTGGTATCAGTCGATCGTGTAAACTTTGCTAAGTCACTATCGCGTCGAAGGGGAGGAGGGAAAGTGGCTGTTTTTTCGAGCAGAAAGGGGTGGGGTGAACAGGTTTGGAGTTTGATTGAAGCTTGTCAAGTCTTTTTCCCAGATAGCTTGAAGAACTTGCGATTTTGGTTCAACCAAGTTAAATGCGCAGAAGATTTTGGGAATTTTTCGTGATTCCCCGAAGATTAATTGCCCGCAGAATGGTCTTCGGGTCATAAACAGTAAATAAAAGCGAGGATTTCTGTAGCACGAGACGAGAAAAACTTGCCCGTGGCAATGCAATAAACCACTGCTAAATATTAAATTAAAGTTATATGATGAGGCGATAAACAATTAAATAACTTGATGGAGAGCATTGGGCTCCTGCCAAGAAGTCTCTTATGGAATGATCGATTTCAAAGAAGAATTTAAGAAGAACTTAAGAACCTTGGACGCATGACTGCCGTTTAGAATTTATCAACGGTCAAATTAACATAATTTTGAGCGTTGGATCATCAATTATCACATGCTCTAAGAAGTGTGTATCAGATTTTAAGATTGATTTTTCAGTCCTGGTACATCTGAACTTCAATCGACACACCTCCTCATTAGAAAGTACCCAGTAGAAAGTTGTCTATTCTGCTGCAGTACAAGACGATTGCAAGAAACGAGTCTCTGGTCTGGTAAATGCCGCAATTGCTCACTTTTGAACCAGAAACGCATGTGAATAAGTATTTCTTAAGTTTCATTGCAGCGGTTTAAGCGCAGCTCAGTTAAGTCAGTTAAGAGAACCACAGGAATAGTCAAAACAATGAAATGTAAGGGATGATTCTGCTGCAAAAGGTTAAAAGATGTTTCCATCGTCCCTGGAAGGAGATATCGACAGTTTTTGAGATATCCACGAAATTGTGGTTATCGACTTCCTTGAGAATGATAGAACTGTGCGTATTTCGAATCACTTCTTGATAAACTGAAGCAAAATGCTGCCGAATTTAATAAAGGTCTGGTTGCATCCAAATGGATCAAGCTCCGAGCGACCTTTTTCTGATTCCTAACCTTAAACTGAACAGGGCGGCCTTTTCATAAAGCTTTAGATTTCAATTTATTGTTGTAGAGCCTTACTAGGTTTTGTAAATACTGAAATTTGTCCATTTTGCCAATGATTGTTGCAATAGGCTGAACTCCATGCCAGGAAAATGCACTATTTTATTTGGAAAGAAGTGGTTTCTTCCTGGAGATGCGTCCAAATAGGCCAGCTTCATTCAATCTCCTTCTAATGGATCGACTTGAGATATTAAGCCAGATTCCCGGATTTCATTGCATACAAGTCTAGCGAGATGACTTAAAAGGATCCTTTTTGCTTTTCCGCATAATGGTTCTATCCATCAGAAACGTGGTTTTTCTTGGTCTTGGGCGGCGGTTTTTGTTAAGTGAATCTGATCTGTCCCTTTTGATCTGTCCCTTTTGATTTGTGCGCGCCGGAACAAAAGATCATTGATTGATTTTTCTCGAATCAAGCTTGATTCTACGGGAGAGTACTCTGATGCTCAATTGCCTCTCAATCCCAAAGAAACACCGATTGACAAGAGTAATTCTGGTCTTAATTTATATGCTGACGTCGTTTTTTTGTCGTTACTGTGGACAAGAGGTACATAGTTGTAGCTCATTATAGTCTGGTTCGTCAACCACTTCCGTTCTTTCTTATTCTTATGCCCTTATTTACCGCTAGACCAATTTAGGCATCTCTTTATCAATTGTTTGTCCAACCCTAAAAAACCCATGACCTTGACGGTAAATCCACATTGATTCCTAAAAAAAACACATAACATCCTGCTGCATAAGTTCTCTTTCTTGAAAAACGCTCGTGAATCTTCAAAACCACAATTTTATCTCGAATTAAAAGTAACAGTATCAAGGCCTCCGTCCAAGAAAATCCCACTCGTTACACACTCTCGAACCTCAAAGTACCGGTTGTTGCCTCGATGACAACATAACCAAAATCAGCTTTTCTTCCTCGTTCTCTTGCACTCACCAACCGTACGGTTGCAGCAGAGTACAGTCAATTTCCTAAATTCAACTTCAAAACCGCAACCAGATGAAACCACCTCCAGCTCCAATCAATGGACTGCATCGTAAAGCTTCACTTGTCCACCGAACCGGACCAAACTTCCAAAGTTCACCTTTGGACCCTGCACACATGTAAGCTTTGCATGAAAAATGCGATCGTTCCGTCCTTCTGCACCTCACCCCACGACGCCTTCCCCCATCCAACTGCCGAGAAGGGGGGCCACCAAAAGTAGGTCACCACAAACAGAAAACCAGCCGCAGTCGGCAGTTTTCTTGCCTCCGAATGACACGACGCGACACCTCATGCCGGGTGGGAGAAAGAGCGTTTACGGTGGCAACAGGGCGGAGGTAGAAAGCTTAAGCTGGTTAAACAACAAGCAATACATACCACCAGAGTCTGCACTCATCAATGGACGACAACGTAACATGCACACACGAGACCTTCTGCACATACACACGCCAGACGTAGCGCGGCACCTGCTGCACTGGACACTATGGGTTTTTGAGCGGTTTTCAGGTTTCTTTCGCTTTCATGCGTGCATCAACGGATACCGCTAAGGTGCAGTGCATTTGTAAGCTTGATTGACTTTATTAGTCTCACAAGACTTGTCCCGCCAGAGACTTAACGACGTCCGTCGTTTGGAACACTATTTCACCCGCTGTTCTCACAACGGTCACACATATCGGTCATGGAGGTTATGGCGTAATCGGTCACAGTCTCTCTCTCGCTCCGGTGCGCCATAATCTGTCAAAAATCCACCTCATCTTTCAGCCAGCCATTAAGGTCGTTCACAGTGACAGTGGGGCGAGTGGACTCCGCCGCACACCGACCGACCGACCGACTGCATTGTGTGTCCCGCGTCACCCCGGTGGGGAATCCCAATTTTGGAAGATTTATTCCACAGTCGCACGACAGTCGAGTCGAAAAGTTTAGAACTCGCAACTAGAGTGGAATACCAAACAAGAATTCACACACAGTGGGTCGGGCCTTTTTTGGGGACATGACTGACGCTTAAAATTCTTATCAGCACGCGTTTCGCAAACGAAAACAACAACAACAACAACGAAACAACAAATTCCCCAGTAACTTAACGAACTTGTTTTCGCTTTGGGATCGGTCCCCGAAATTGCCAATTCTTTTATGACTGAAAGCAGGGAAATCTCGCAGATGGAAGATAATGGCTTCGTTTGTGCTGCAGAAGCATCTCGAAGCACGTGTCGTGTACCCACTGAGGTGAATCGGATGCTTCAGAGATGTTTGATTTTCTTTTCCAATCGACTGGTCTAACTACGAAAGCTTTTTCTTCTTCTCCACGTCTCATCTGCCTCGGCGCGTCTAATTATCACTTCAGCGTATTCCATGCACGATGAGCTCATGCGAAATAGCAAACGACGTCGAACGTCAACCTTGAATTAGTGGATGTGGCAATATGCTTGAATGGCACTTTGATTTTGGTTTGTAAGTAATACAAATAGACTTGCTGGTGGGGGCGAGCAGAAATCGAGAGAGAGAGAGAGAAAAAAAAAACTCAAAAACCCACGGTGGATAAGAGAATAGTCAACAAGTATCGTTGCCATTAACATTCTTCTGTTATCTCAGTGTTTTGTTCGGGGCTGTCTTGAGTTTGTGTCCCATCTGCATATCTGGTCTGACTCGCGTGACCAGTTTGTGACAGCAGTCAGTCAGGCATCGTCTTTCTTTGGTGCAGACTTACGAGATTTCAATTAGAGCTCTCGGAGGCATGACATCAGGTTTTGAGTTAATCCTGATGGCACGGCTCGAAAACGCTTCTATCACGCTGACGTAGAGTCACATGATTGGGGCGTGGAAGAGTTAGTTTTATGTTGTGGACTTCCATGAACTCGCGGCGTCAAATGTTGACATTTAGTATTGTTCTGGTTTTTTTTTGCGGGAAAATGGTGCAATCTGAAGCTACTTTCTGTGGACATTTTTAATTCAAACAGAAGACTCGTTTTTTGACGGAGCCAGACGCAGGTTAGACTGCGCAGTTCCATTATTTCAAATGCGACTGAGTTGAAGGTGACACAACTGTAAGTCGAAGAGGAACCAATTATCTTTCGATACGAAGAGAGACAGCGAAGATCAGACTGGATGGTGGGCCTTTTGGTACTGTTTTGCATTGTTGTTAAATGGAGAAGGAACTTTAAATCAAGCTTCACGGGATGTACAACGATATCAGACTGTCCTAGCGTACGTACCCAGCCCCTAAGGTGTCCAGATCATGTAGGACGAAGATAGACCACAAAGTTACCCGACAGTCTTTGAATTTAAGCCGGAATGACAACGTAGCAGCAGATGACCACAAATACGGTGGCAGGTACATGTTGAAAGGGACACCAACCCGGATATAGTGTGAAGCTGGAGACAGCTACTAAAAGTTTCCGCTGGTTGGAAAGGTTGGAATTCATTGAGGCCCGAGTCCAACCCGCATCAAAGCATCACTTGAAAAAAAAGAAAAAGCAGGTAAGGCACCCACATTACAGTGCGGTGCTAAAGACAGTGTCAAAACATCCCGCCAACTGGAGAGGCTGAATTGATTTAGAACCCGTTCCAACTCGAACTGATTCGAAGAAGAAGAAAAAGCTGGCCAGACGTCCCCTAACGCGACCAAAAACAGGAAAAGATATTTCAAAACGCAATTAAGTCTAAGTGAACCTGACCTGTGTAATTAGACTTTTTTGGTTAAACTCTGTAGCTTAAGAAATGTTGATATCTCAGTCCCTATTTTCCACAATTTGAACCGCGTTATAGTACCATATTCAGATCCTCTGTTATAAAGAATTTCAAAAACGGTTTTGAGATTCGGTCCGCTGCTTTCCAAGCGTGGTCAATGAGCTGTGAGTTGCTATTGAAGCTCGGGGAGTGTCTGAGATCTGGTGGGTTTCTTTCATAGTCTGTAAGTTGTGTGGAGGATAGCAAGATTTTTGAACGTAAACATTCGATAACACTTGGATGCAGAAGTACTTGGGCGCAGAGGTGATGATGATGTACCATTTAGGTTGAATGCTGCTGACAGATTTTTTCTAGAGTTTTTGTTGCGAAGGGAATAGTGCCCAAATCTAACGAGCAACAACAGAGGTATACGCTCTCTGACACTCTCTCTAGGTGGTCGCCATACACTCTCACCTTGGTCCGTAGTTCGGTCCCAGGCGACAACAACTTGCATTTTTACGGCACCACATCTTTTAAGCCGGCGGCTCGAGGCAAAGTAAAAGACCGTTGCTGGTCAGCCTACAACTGTACGGAGCACAAATATGGTCCGATGCTGTAAATAAAATATTCTATATGATAGAGCTGCAAAATCCGTGTACAGACAGAGTTAGCAGCGCCTTTCAAACGTTAACCCACAATACGATGTTAGAGGTATCCTCTATGCGAGCTATATCATAGCTAACGAAATTAGAAGACTGTGCAACAACTGTTTGCAAAACTGACCATCTGTATCACTTGAAAAGGTTGGAAAGAAACCAGTGCATAGTGGAGCATAGGCAACAACGATGGACGTACCGACCGACCAGAAAAATTAAAAGTTGTATAAATCCAAAACACGGCGAAGTACTTTTACCTCACACAATTCTTGACTGGACACAGCTGTTTCCGAGAAGACTTTTTGAAACGAAACCGTGATTCAGCACCATACTGTTCTCGTGGTGGAGAATGTTGAGCAGAAAGCGAATTACTTCTTGAACATCTTTTTAATCGACCAACACAGATAACATCATTCAATATATGTTAAAAAGTGAAGACCACTGGGCTGCTGTAGGCGATACAGAAAACTGAACTCCAAATAACGCGATCTAAGAAATTTAGAACGAAATCCTAACATGTGGTCACCAAACATTCTGCGACGAAGTAATCCTTAGCGGTGATTCCGCAAAGAAGTAATAAACAAGAAGAAATATTGATAAGGGAGGTGGTTTTATACGGAAATAATCCAGCACTATCAATGCATGTCGACCCATTCGTGGCTATGCAAGATTTCTACTTTTCTAAGTCAAAAAAATACAGAGTTCAACTGTCCAGAAAAACTTCTACAAATTTTAGATTCTGTAGTGGCTAGGCCCACCACGGACTGTAGCGCCACCCGAAGAAGAAGTGAGATCTCCTTCCACATGTATGCACAATCATATTCGTGGACTACATCTGTTGCGTTATCCCACAGGCTTTGCCTCTATATGTCATCAGCTGCACAAGTTGTAGTCCTAACCACGCTCTAATGATAGCAATCACATCGTGTGTTGCTGATTCAACCTCGTGGATGTGTTTTGCAACAATCACAACAGTCGTGTCATCCGAAATCACAATTATTTCAATTTTGACATTGACAGCTTAGGCACGTCATCGCACATGACAATTCCAAAGAGATGGTCTAGCACTGATTCATGTGTAACGACAATTGGGACATTGTAGACCTTGGCTTTGCCTTGACTTTCTTACATTTTCCCTTTCTGTAAGTAAAGTAGCTCAATATCAATTAAAATGATTGAACGTGTCGTGTCATTGCTCTTTTAAGAGGTCAGATGTGAACTTAATCTGATCATGATCTTCTCGATGTCGGGACTATGTCAAAATACCCATTTGATCCTATCCGCCATATTCCTTCCTAAGGACTTATTACGTACTTTATTTTCAACGCAACTATGGGGCCAGGATTATGTTATTTGAGGAGATGATGTCGGACTCTTGATTCAAATGTTCTGTGAAACTGGAGCGACAGAAAACCGAGCATCGTATGCTGTTTTGTCTCATTCGCAGTTTGTTCTGGTTTGGGAATAGAGTCTTCGTTAGCAAAATTTATTAGAACGTTGCCTTCAAAAACTGTTTCTCCTCTTTTGTAATTATATTAAGCCCGCGTCACAAGTTCCTGATGTCAACTTCTACAAACTGCTCCCATTAGGCAGTCACGATTCTTAATTAAAGTCATTCCCAATCTAATTACATTGTTTACTCACATTTTGAAACAACAGGCTAAGTGGTGCCATTCTGCGCTTCACTTCACGTTCGGTGTCATCGTCTACCTAGACAATGCTTAAACTTTCTCAAGTGGCTGACCTGATGCATTAATTCTCAACCCCACTCTGCGTGTTTTCAAATAGGCCCATAATTCTACACGGAAGGAAGCAGATATCGTGTAAGGTCTGATGTCAAAGTCAATTGTTGTCTTTTTGTCGGCTTACAATTACAGTACAGCGGGCTTCTCCTCGCTCTTCTGACATTACGTAAGAAAAGATCCTGGGGCGTCATACTTGCTCCTCGCTCTTCTGACATTACGTAAGAAAAGATCCTGTGGCGTCATACGAGTCCTCTTAGCTTGACAAACTTACACAATTTTGTCTACACCCAAAAGAAGGAACAACTAAGTAAGGACGGGGTTTTCGAAAGATTTTGCTGCTAAAGTTTCACACCTTGGCAATGATCTAACTGAAACACTACTGTTATTGACTAATAAAAATTGGACATAACTAAGGAAAAAAAGATCAAAATATTGCACACATACCTTTGAAACCATCGATATGATGTTCCATCCAATGAATTCCAAGGTTTCTAAAACAGAAACACAAAATTCGCATTTATTACTCGATAAAGGCAAATTTTACGATCACTTGTCGAGCGACAAACACACCTCTCACAGATTTTTGTCTTTCGAAAAAAACAAGTTTCTTCGCTTATCTGCGCGTTGATTTTCAGGCATGCTAATGGTTGCAGCTTTCCAATTTCGCAGGTATCTTCCTTGTCCAACTTCGCGCCGCAGAAATAACAAGAAGTAGAGATTTGTGACATGATAGAAAAATGTTAGCATTCGCTGTTTCTTGGGGTTTACCAATGAGTAGGCTGTCAACTTCGACTCTGAGTCTGCGGGAGAACGAAGCAGAGGGTGTCCGCCATTGAGGTGGTGTACGCAAGTGGAGACGAATCTCAACCAAATTGTTGCACGAAACTGAAAATAGCTGACAAAACTGAAGATAGCTGGCAAAAGACCATGCTGCCTGGAGAGATTTGTTGGTTAAGACTTTAATCCAGTCCATACTGTAGGGCCATACAAAGAAGAAGGATGGACACTTGTGGTTACTTATTTTGTTACCGGGCTCAGAAATGGTTTACTGGCTTACTTATCAGGCCAATAACCCTTGAGACTGACCAACTGCCGCCTTCCATCGATGGTCTCGGGCACCCTACATCTAGTCCTCAAGGCCAAGTTTTACATCGCTAATCACTTGCTCATTGTCCTGGAGATTCGGTGTTCCTCTCCTTCTCGAACCAGGAGGATCGGATTCGAAGACTTTCTTACCTGGAGCATTGATGTTCATTCGGTCGATGTGTTCGACCCAGTTGAGTCAACTGATTTTTGTATTCCTGATTATGTCCACATCCCTGTAAAGCTCGCAGGTTTCGCGGTTATGTCTTCTCGTCCATTCTGCTTCCTCGCAGATAGGACCAAATATCCGACGCAGAATTTTTCTTTCGAAGGCACCAAGAATCAGCTCTGCAGTTCTGCTTATTGTCCAGCTTCCGTTTCCATACATCAAAACTGGCAGAATTAGATGAAGAGCAAGATGTTGGTTCTTCGAGTAGGGAATTTTGAGGCAAGTTGTTTCGACAAACCGAATGCATGTACCTTAAGATTAGCTTGTCTGACCTGATCCTCAGTTACCGTGAACGTTTTACAACGGTATATGGGGAACGCGTGAAAATGCCGATCTCATCTGCGTAAACCAGCAGATGGACAGACTCGCAGAAGAGAGTGTTTACGACTGCCTGCTGAAATCTTCTCCAGAACCAGATTGATCAAGTCACATGACAGCCCATTAATTTGCCGAAATATGGTGCAGGTTTTAAACTGTCCTATGGGCGCCGTGGCGTAGTGGGTAGGTGCGTCGACTCCTACGCTCGAGGTCGTCAGTTCGAATCTCGAAAAAAACATCGAACATTTTTTCACGGCTCCACCTCTTTCGAGTCACTGACAATGCTCAAAGAGTATAACTGTCTAGAAAAAGCTTCTCAATCTCGCCGTTCGGAGTCGGCATTAAACTGTAGGTCCCCTCCACTCGTGAGAGAACAATAGCACGCACAACACGAGTGGTTGCTGAGAAGCTAGGCCCAGGTCCACCTCGCACTGTAGCGCCGCCATTATTATTATTATTATTTGCGAGAAAGGCGAATAGAGGAGAAGACACAACCGTGAAAAAATTCCGAAAATTTCATAAAAATCCTTCACCGAATACAAATGGTGTTCACAGAAAACTAGAAAATGTGAAATTATATATCCAGTTTTGCTCTCCACTGTTCCTTAAAAAGAAATTGTGGGCACCTGCAGCAGTGGAATCAAAAATGAATTGCTATGTGTGTGCTTAACACAATTCAATGTCAGACATTATGAAGGCATTTCTTCGAACAATGTTAAGGGAATTTGTACTCTACCGACGTCTATGTCGTTCTCAATAGCACACTTTCACTTCTTATGTTCTACGTGTGTGATTAGAAAGGCATGAAAGAGCCGTTTGTATGTCACTGAAGTCCGATATACTATATATTCTTATTTAATACATTCGACGTATACAAGTACGTGTTCTTTACCTTTTTGTGGGATTACCTATAAACACAATGGCGGTGTGCAACACAAAGCGTGGGTACCTGCGATTGCTAATCCTTGGATTACCCAGAAAATTCCCAGGAATTTTTTTTTTCGACCAACTACACCAATAGACGGTTTACAACACAAATCCTTTTTTTCGGCGTTTCCCTTTCTGTTTTACTGCTATAGGATGACCTCAAAGCACGCTCGTTGAATCATCATTTACAATAGCAAAGTGGGTTGTGCGTTTATTTATAAATCCATTGTTTGAAGCAGTAACAAGTGAAAACATTGACAAAATAGTTAGTTTAACTAAAGTTGATTACGACTTCTTCAGATGGAAGGAGTGGACTTAGACCAGCTTAGATCCATTGGATAATGGTCTGGATCCTACTGTGCAGTTAAGGCAGAATGCTCTCCTGCCAAGTCTTTTAACATGACAACATATTTTTAGATCAAAAACTAAACTGGAAACCTCGTCATCTTTCAGCGGATGAGGAAAGCCATTGAATTCAAATGGAGACTACAGCCATGTTTCACATAATGGTTACTCACGGCTGTAGTCAGACCAATACTAATGTATATAATCGCAGTGTGAAACTGCGCCTCTATCTCCATGCAACACTGTCTTGAGCTAGATGCCTCCAGCTGACGAAAGTCCCTTTTTTTGGAAATGTACGTCACCGGAGGCATGGTCTTCCTTTACCGTGTTGTCCCTCGGGATTGGAATCGAAAACTGTCAACCGCAACCTTCTTAACCCTGTGCAAAGATCGGCATGCATTTACATTGGTGGTGTGTTAAAGACAGCACTATCCGCTGCACTGAACATAATTCTATACCTTTCAACATTGGACTTTTTTTGAAGACAAGTAGCAGCCAGCACAGCGGTTAGACTTAAAACTCTTCATCAAGGAGACCATACCGGCCACATTGCTATATTCGATGAATTCCTTTCCACAAAACAGCGACCTTCTACTTCCTCTATCTATCCCTGGAAAAAATTTCCCAACCAGCCATCTCTCCAGGCCATGGACAGCCTTCACAGAGGAATCAAAGACAGATGAGGGTAGGATACTCCTTAATATAAAAATATCCCTACATCTTCCGGAACATTGTACATTCTCCAAGCAAACCACGAAGATTAAAGAGGCTCTGTTTTGACTTAAAAATAATGTGATATCCAAAAGGGACATCATTCAGATATCCAGGCCACTATTAAATCCCTGAACAGAGTTAAATTTTATTTTTAAGATCTGCCTGAACTGCCGCCCCGAATTCTCTTGATGAGCAATGTAACGTTCACCTCATGTGGACCTCTCCAGACGAGGAGCGGCCTCATCACTCTCAAATAGTGGAGTTATTGCCCATGCATTTTGCTACATCCAAACATCTTCTTAAACGTGAAACAAAGAACATTTTAGCTAAAATTAACTGTAAGCACTCATTCTGTCCAATCAGCCTTCATAACTTTAATCGATATCATTACAGGACCATTCGCTGAATGCCATATCCTCCGCACGAAACGCGCTGCCTCGATAAGGTTAAGATTTTTGCATAAAAGTTAGGCAGCTTGATAAACTTGTCCAGACTTAATTTAAAAACAAGAAAATATTTAAAAACCAGACACCGGATCAGAACCGGCTTCAAACCAAAAAAAACAAATGAAACATAAACTACAATTTTTTGTTCAATTAAATTTCTTAATTTTATTGTATCTTTCTTTAAAAGTATGCACATGTATCATACATATCCTAATTTATACATTTTCTCTAGACAATTTGTGTTGTGTTCATTTACTGCGACTATAACATATCTCAGTTTACATTTACGATTTCATTTTTCAGTGTAAGTTTGTGTACATTTTACAAAGTTTTGTTTCATTTCATATCATTTCATATATACTCTCTGTGTATAAAATATATATATACTATATTTTCGTTTCAAAAATAATGAAGCATAATTTTCTGACTCTTAGACTCCCATTCATTCCACGCAAAATTAAACAATGATGAGGAACAACAGCGAGAAAGACTATCTAAGATTGCATTTAATTATATTTTCCCTATTACATAGAGTTACAGTTACGCAAAATAAGATATAACTTTGGTATTGCGCAAAGTCAGGCAAAAAAAAAAAACGAAAAAAATGATAATCTTGTACTACCACAAAAAATGTTGTCACAACAAATGTGTGCTGACGTGTTGATTGGGTGCAATTATGCTTCGCCGACCTTCGAAACGAACGAAATTTTGTGTATAATTTGCTTTTTTTTTCTGAGATAATCAGTTGGTTAGAATTTTGCTTTTGATTTTCAACGGAGGTAGGATGGAAATTTTATTTCGCCTTACTCTCTCCGGTGTTTGTTTTTTCACAAAAGAGGATATACTGTACGATCATTTTTTTAAATTATATTTGTAAAAAAACGGTTCACCATCACACATTCCATTCTCCAAAAAACAAATAGTAAACTAGAACTAAGGCATACGAACTAAAAGTTATCGATAAAAACATTGAAAAAATGTTGAAAGTATGTTTTGATAAATTTTTTGTTGTTTCTATTTTTTTTTTCTTTTCATTTTATTTAATTAATTATATTAAATTAACTGTAATCACAATGTTTTATTTTATATTTCTTTTATTTTTATATTTATAATCATTTGCTTCCACACCATTCTCTTAACCTCGATCTTTTCGGAATAGTTTCGGTTTTTTTTTCTGTTTGTTCATAACTTCTTTTCTTTTTTTTCTTTCATATGAATCTCGTAGATTATTCGAGTATAATTTGTTTTCTTTTTTTTTATTGTTTTGCGCAGATAATCATCTATCAGACAGGAATGCAAAGTGTTAGCGGAAAAGATCCTAGAGCCTGGAGCCACCCAACCAGAAAAGAAATAATTGATGAATCAGTTAAGTCGGCGTAAGCTTTTGTTTCTTTGGGGGACAGACAAGTAGCAACTACATTCACCATTCAAATTAAATTAAAAGTCTATGTTCTAGCATAATATTAATAAAAAAAAAACAAAAAAAATAAGCATTCAGTCTTTTCTTCACTCATGATTGAAAGAAAGTTCACCCATATATGTATTTATTAGTAAAACAAGAAGGATACTAATCCCCAACAGGGCTCTTGATTTAACCCGGATAACAAATTCCCCGGGTATCCGAGTACCCTACAATGTTTGTTCGACAGCAGGTACCCAAAGGAATAGTTTACGGGTACCCAATATTATTGTACACGGGTACCATAATATACCCGAAAATGCCGGACGTCCGGACACCTGAAGAATGAACCCGGATATCCGGACACATGAAGAATGAACCCGGATATCCGGACACCCGAACGATGCGACTAATGATCAAGTTAACGGGTAACCAAAGGCATAGCAGCTTATAGGTGCCCAATATTATGGTATCCGTGTTATAAACGAAAATGCGGGTAACTGGATATCCGAACACCCGAACAATGTGGGTATGCGGATTTCCGGACACCCAAACGGTGCAGGTAATGATCAAGTTGACGGTTATCCGAAGGAATAGCCGACATCTAAAAGCTTACGGTAGTACCTGAAAATACACGGGTACCCGGGAAATAAACCGAGTATCAAGAGCTCTAATCTAATCCCCAATCTCCCAAAACCCCCAAAACATGGACTATTTAAAGATTCTTGTATTCCTCTGATTTTTACATGACATCTGTCATGCCTCTCTCTTTCACACAAAAACATAAAACCGTCAATTTACTGTCATCTAGCTTGTCAAGTGGCTCCTGTGGGACTATATTTTTTTTGGAAAAGACTGATATGATAAGAAAAGAAAAGAATCAAGGCACGAAAACGAAATAGAAGAACACTAGGCAGGGAGAGATTGGGTGGCTTTCATCTCTCTCTCTCTCTCTCTCTCTCTCGGCCACGGCCCATATTTGCACTGTTTAAAACATACATCTATGTAGCTTTTGTTTGGCTAAACAATATTCTTCGTTTATGATAATATTTTAATTATTCTGTTATGCTTTGTTAACAATAAGAAAAGAAAAAGACTAAATTTCTTTCAGTTGCTCCTAGTGTTTGTTATTTAAACAGGACCAATATCACTTTGGTATCTGGCGGTTAGGTAGTTGGCAGCCTCTGTCATCTGTTCCAGACACTGATACAGTCCGGATAGATGGTATCTACATTGTCGTGCCAGTTCAGTGGCTTTGTCCGCGTTTGCTGCTTTACCTTGATTCTCTCCTTTTTGACTGTTGCCACAGTTGCCTTCTGATTCGATGCCTGAATCGTTTTCATTTGATATTTCACTCTCTGAATCGCTCAAGTTACTCACTGATGTTGTGGAGGTCATTGATGCTGTTGAAGGCCGTCGTGCGTGCCCTTTAACTGTGTTACCTGTTGTTGACGACGCTGTGGTGGATGATGATGATGATGCTGATGTCGATGAGGACGCTGAGGCAGATGATGATGAATTCGCTGAGGATGCCGATCCTGAATTAGCGTTCAATTCTGTTCTTGAACTGGATGTATGCACATTATCCTCACCATGATTTGATGTGCTGCGTGAAATACCCTCGTCCTCTTCGTTTCCATCATCATCAATATCGCTGCGATTCCAGAGTAAATCGTTCTTTAATGAATTCAACATGTTGTACAAGTTGAACAATTCAGCTGAACTGAGGAATTCGTGTATGTTCTTGGAACGTTTTTTGTGCGCTTTGCCATTGGCATTGAACGTATTTAGTGTGAGTTGATTTGATGTTGAGTTTTTAGTCGGCGTTTGGATGATGTCTGTTGAGTCTCCAACCTAAAGAAACAGAAAAAAAAAAAAGGAAAACAAATTATTGTAGTTTATGAGGAGAGGAATTCATTTTTACAAGGGACCTGAACTAGAGTTATACAGTCAGCGTCAAAAGTGAGTGAACGGTCAGTTATATACTCAAAGCTTATCCACTAAACTAAAATTCCTTATAAATGAGCCAGCTTATAAATGAGCTAGGACGGAAATAGATGCATCAAATTAAAGCTCCAAAGTCATACTTCAAAAAATATTAAAAAAAACTCTGTTATCCGGAATGTCGGAATGCCTCGGATAAACGAATTTTGCTGTTATTAAAGTTTTAGCCAAAATTAAAGACAATAAATTAACCTTTCGTTTTTAACACAAAAAAGGACTTTTCTGTGAGATTGTTTTGACGCTGACTGTATTGTGGCGCTGAGGTGGACATGGGCCTAGCTTCTAAAACAACTATTCGTGTATTGCGTTTTAATTTTCCCTCTTTAGTGGGGGGCCTAAGGTTTTATGCCGAGCTCGAACAGCGAAGATTGAAAAACTATTTCTTGACCGTTATGCATTGTAAGTGACTCAAAAGAGGTAGAGCCGTGAATTTTGAAAATTATTGTTTCTGTGCAGGGAATTGAACTAAAAGTCTAGTGCGTAGGAGTCGATTCACATGCCCACTAATAAGCCACGGCACCCACAAACGGCCGTTCAATGCTGCACTAAAAAATCGTTTCACTTCGTATGATACATTTTTTTTATTCTTTGATGTTTCTTTTTTTAAATAAAATTAATGGTTATTCTGATACATTTAGCTGGCCTATAGCGCCAGCTAAAGAAGAAGAAGAAAACGTTTCTTCCTCAATTTGTGTGCATTTATGATGAAAAAAACAAAAGGAATTAGGAAACGTTTTGCTCCGTTCGTACATCACTAAGCAGCAAAGTGGCCGTCAAACAAACAATTCACAACCTCGCAAGATAAGTGAGTCTTCGTTTAATCGCTCTTGTCTTAGCTCTCAAATAAAGATGATGATCTTAACTTAACCTACTTAACGAAAGAAAATGAAAGAAAAAATAAGAAAAAAAACTTACTTGTCTGTCCATGAGCCTGCATGGCACCAGAATTGTCTCATCCATAACTTTAACGGTTTTCACAAATCTCTCCATGACATTCACAATGCTGTCTTTCGAGAATTGCTGTTCGTCATGACGAGCGATACGTCGGAGGCAGTTTCTTAAATGAGAAAAGAACAAAACAAAATCACTAAAAAATATTTTCGTGAAATGTTCAACAAAAAATTGGAAATACTTAAATTTACCCAATTTGCTGATGAAATATATTGTGTATTTGTACCCATTAACCATAAACAAAAATAAGTTGAACAACAAAACCAGTCTGACACAGCGGAAATCTAGTTTTTTGTTTCCCCACTCGAGTTTGAACATCTTCACCGCAAGAGCCGGCCTGTTTGCAAAGGGAAAGCCCCACAACCGCCCACAGAGTTGTGCGGATTTGATGCTTGTGAAATTTAACATAAATGGAAGACGGGATTAGAAGATTCACAGTAGGAAATGATAAATGAAAGGTCAAACAGAGAGTTGGCAAAATCAGGTTTTCATTTTCTCCTCCTCTTCCTCCTCCTCGCGAAATCTAACCAAAGTTGGTCAGGCGAAAACAAAAGTAACGCTTAGTTCATTCACAGAGTTCTCAAGTCGATTGAGAAAAACAAATAAAAATATACGCGGATGTGACGCTAATCGCACTTTTTTCCCCTCTACTGGCTCTATTCTCGTTTTGTGCACGGTATGACGGAATTCCAAATAGTGGGCAGAGAGTACTTAGTGACACACGTCTTTAATTAGTGTTAGCATGGCCAAGAGCATAACCGAGAACGTAAGAGAATGAGGAGGATAGGGCTGTGAGTCACAAATATGTAAGGTAATTCCATATGAGTCCGTGAAAATCGAAGCCAAAAAAAAGTCACTTCGTCAGAGACAATGACTGGGCTATTTGTTTGTTTTTGTTTTTGTATTCCGAAGCATGATTTGGCAGAATCTTGTTCGGAAAGTCGTGCTTTTGCGATCTCATGTGAGAGGGGCGTGACGGTTCAAAATTTGAACAATCACTTAGATTCATAAACAAACTGAACTTTGCCCAATTCGCTGTGAACTTGTTAAATCAAGTTGCACAAGTTTGTACGGAAACATACGGTGGTGTGGAAAGTAATAGACGCAAAGACTTGACTTAACAATTATTCAGTTTTTTCTGAAAACATGCGAAGATGTCGATACGCTCTGTCAAGGAGCACTTGGGTTGGCCAGCTGCAAAATGGCGAAATGCCTTATGATCGAATGAGTCAAAGTTCGATGCACAATTTTGGGTCAAATAGTGGCATGCGACTCCTCCGAGGAAAGAGTTTTTCTGGCTTCACATAATTAACTCGTTTTTTCTCTATTTTCAGATTTCCACGACTTTTAATACCGCACCTATTTTTTTGCACACCACTGTATGTATACCAGTCATCTGAGATCAGATGTTGTGCCTTTGGGATCAGTGAGTTTGTATTACTTAACGGTAATAAAGTGTTGGAGACTAGGAATGCCAGGTCAGTATTATTCGCGGAAATGCTTATTTATCCGTACTTTGGTTTCAAACGATATACAGACGAATGTACTGACATCATCCGATAATTTCCGAGAAGAAACAGCAAACAGAAACCTGAGAAGCTGTGAACACTGCAAAGTGGCGACAACTGGAGAAAGAGATATCATATTTCTCCGAACTGTGTTCATCAATGTGTTCACCACTCTCTGGAACTTTCCAACAGAAAATACAATACTCCTCATCCACCCAATCGATTGGTTATGACCTTTTCCAAACAAACGACCCTCTACGAGGTGTTCAATTAGCCACCATTCCATGCATCAAAAATCAATACTCACTTAGCATCGAACGAAATTGCTTTTCTAAAAGCCCCTAACATTGTTTCAACGCACAATCGATGTGTACCCAAGTGAAAAATATCCAATCAAAGTGTGAGATAGTTATCGTTATGAATATCAAATTAATCGAAAATAAAACAACAAACGGGCGCACCTTGCTTATCAGCTCGGCACCATCGATATACCTCTGGTTTTGTTGACCTAATGATATGTCAGCAGATAACAGGTAATGTCTCTCTTTATCCTTGAATTTGACTTTTCATATCACATCTCGAAATGAGAGAGGGGATCTTCACAATTTCAATCACCGCACCGTGTGCGTATGTTTGGTGGGGCTGGGGCGCATGTTTTAGTTTATAAATAAAAATTGTTTGGGAACGTAATTCCGATTATTTTTAGATGAAAAATCTCACTTGCTACTGATTCTAGGGCACTTAAGTCTCTCTCTCTTTCTACCTTGCTGTATCCCCTCTCTCGAGCTACGAAAAGAGTGCGTGAAAATGTCTACTTTATGAATTTATTGCTAACCAACATGCGAAGTGGGGAGACTGTAATCACTGTCTGTCCACTCATTTTTTCTGAAGGGAGTTCACGTGAATCGGGCGTGAATTTGAAGGGCTACTGGGTGAATGCCAAATCTTCTGTTGAGTTCGGAAATGATGAATGACTCTTTGGATAACACTGGATACAGTCAGCAACTAACCGCATGTTCACTAATAGATCTCAAACATTTTTTCATTGGCTAGGGAGGAATCGTTAATTGATCGCCTCCAGATGATGACGACAATTGTATGAAAGCATTTCTATTTTGTTAAAAATGTATTCTTTATAATCGCTTATTACTGGTGCACGCGCAAGCTTAGGCAATCGTTTGGTTTTATCGTGACTCTCCTTCTCCTCGTTCAGCGCAAAGCTATTGATTGTCATTAAGTAACTGGGCAATAGATACTTTTTATTACACAATTACTTAAGTAGGGAATGATTTTCTAAGTAGCAGAAATTATCGTTAGTGGTTTACTTTTTAGATTACGTGCTTGGATGATTTTTAGTATGATTAGACATCTGGTGCAGTCACTTCTGAACTTCGATTTAATGGATTTTGATGTGAATGAAAACCGAATTTATTTCTGGCCATTTGATGACGTTGGTTTTTCGTTTATTAATTGTGTGTAACAGCCGCCAAATTGATATTTTCTTCTTTTGTCGGCAATACAGTTCGAAGCGAACTTGGGCACATCAACAAAGGAATAGCACTCAAGACAATATTCTTTCTTTAGCCGCCCTTCAGAAATAACCAAATTCATAAACAAAGACCTCTGTGACGAAAAAGAGTAGAGTCATCGATGAAAATTTCAGACAAAGCTAAAAAATGTTCGGAAATTGGTGGTCAATGGTTTCTTTCTTATGCGGGAAACACAACATTGCATTGGTGTTTGCGTTACGTTACCTACGTCCTTCAGGCATGCTTTGAAAAGAAAATCCAATTTATCAACTGTTCTTGTGTCGAATGAAAAGGCAAAACGCACAAAAATATATGAATTTGAATCGGAGGTGTCAAAACTTGAGAGAGAGCGTTGTTAAGGGCCAATGTGTGAAAATGTATGGTTATGTCAAAGGCAAAGGAAAAGTAAAAAGTGTCCATAAACTTAAGGGAACCTAAGGAGAATTCTTTTGTCAAGTGACATTTGCAACTGAAATAGGCAAAAGTGAACGAACTTAACGAAACTGAACGAAGCGGTTACCTTAGTCTCAGTGTATTGTATTCGATCGTTTGCTTCAGTCCTCTTAAGTTTTTACCGTGTGGGCATTATATTTGTCCTTTTACGAGGATGACGTTGCTTTAATTTGACAACCATAAGATCACCAGCACAAGGCAGTATTTCGGGCTATACCATTGTATTGCTTGTGTTGGAAGTCAAACGTCACTCGAATCTAGCACCAACGCAGCATTAATCATCCTCCACTCGAGAAGCCTGTCTACAACTTCCTATCTTCTCAAAATCTTCCAAAATCATGGCTTCGTTAAATGTTACGGGATGTAAAATTGTTATACAATACTGCAAACTCTAAACGAAGGATTTTATAGAGGCTTTTCTAAAAGGCTAACTATAATGTCTGTACCAAATCTTAATAGAATTGAAGCGAGCAAGCACTTAAAAATAACACTGTGACTATAATAACCCCATCGCCTGTTTCGAGAAATTCGTTCACTTATGCGGCAAATGAATAGCTCTCTACGAATGCAAATGCATTTAAATTGTTGTGGAGTTTCTAGACATTTTAGCTTACCACCTTGTCGCTAAGGATACATTTATGAAAAATCAAAATTATGGCTTCGCTGAATATTCTGAAATGTCAACGTTTTTCTGACCGTACTGTACGTTCTAAACAAACATCGCCAGAAGGTGACTTTTCTAAGCTGTCAAACTACGACTGTTATCAGATCATAGCGAACAAGGACAGGAACATACTGAAGAGCATTTTAGACAACGTTTTGTCGGATGCTTTGATTGACTTTAGGCACTTTCAGTGTAAACAATTGGCGTCGGTGAATACTCACTAAATTTAGCTCGCAAGTAATAGTCTTACTCAATTTACTAGAAATTGAGATAAATAAGCTTTTAAATGAAGCGCAGCAAAAGAAACAACGCAAAAAACCCTTCCTGATGCGTCAGCTTTAAATCTGTCCTTTCAAAATTTGGGAACGAAGATTCACAAGGGAAGATGTCTTAAGGCGTACTACTTTGTACCAATTAAGACGAACAACAAAATATCCCGGGAGACAAAATTTATTAACCGGCAAAAATCACTCTTCTGGCACTTTCATGTTTTCCCAAGAACTGAAAATAAATAATGCTATTCAAAATGCGAAAACACAAAACCACGCCATTGATCTATTTTTATTCAAAAAGAAACCGAAATGACATTCTGAAAATATTTCCCAAAAAATCACCTCATCTGCATCATCCTACACTTGATTGTGATCTACATCAGGTTACTTCGCTTCCTTGTACTTGTTCAGCCAATTCGAAGACTTGGAACACTTTCAAAAGATCATCGACCTTTTACGATAAATGGCGTGTATTTGCTCAAAGCTCTTTTACATCACGTCGTACACACAAAACAACACTGTAAATAGCCTTCTAGACAGCTTTTGGCCCTCAGCCAACAAAGAAAAGTAGCCAGCGTAGCAAAATACAAAAAGAATCAGGTGATGATGGTGACACCAGCAAATTTGCAATGTGTTCTCTCAGAATTCAGAATTCAAGAGGTCTCACGTTGATTAACCCTGAATTTGGGTGAGACACAGAATATGTGTGCAAAGTAGGTCAGCGAAAAACCCAAATCCATACACAAACTTGCACTTAAGGTCCGACAGTTAAATATTTATAATGTCTGACCTGAAAGGGCGAACACTCAAGCACTTGCTCGTGCCGGTACGGATTTCAAATTCCCATTTTGATCTAGAAAAGGGCGACAGAATGATAACAATTGGTTAGGTAATCGATAACACACACGATTTCCCATTGAAGTGGATCATGGCTATCGGCGGTTAAGGTTAGTGCAAACCAATTTGCCACAAGTCATAAGTCGACGACCATTTTATGAGAACAAACGTTCACATCGAGATCTTGTATGACTGTGCTTCGGGCAATCACAGCGTTTTTCAACTCAATTACATTACGATGTCTGAGATAAGATTGCTAATAATTTTTTTTTATATTTTTATCTGCAGACATACCATATGTATGTACGAGTAGAGTACATAAATCATTTAGAAGGTTCACAACCAAGTGACTAATGGAAGGAAAAGCTCTTGTGGAAGTTTCGACTGTGACTTAAGAGCGCTATCGAAGTGTCAAGTAGATCATGAAGAATCGAAGTGAACTTTAAGACGCTTGAAAGATAGTGAAGTTTTTCACACCGTTTATGATAAGCTAAGGAGAATCACCAACGGTAATTATGTAAGAGTTGAGTCAGAAATAGGCGTTCAGTCAGTTCAAATAAATCCGCAATTTGTCATCAAACGAGGAAACCTGGGCGAAGACTGAGTCAGTTTTTCCGGCGTCAGTGTAGAGTGCTATCAAAGGAAGCAAATGTTTTGATTGTCTTCGGAATTATTAGCGTGCATTCCTTTCCTATGTGAACGATGACTGTCTAAAAGCAAAGAACAAACCCCAATCCATACCGAAACGATTTCCAAAGAACAAGCACATTTCTTGATTAAGGGTCTTGATCTGTAAAGGAACAACCCCACAAACCTGAAGTCTATAATTAATGAATCAAGAAAGATAGAACATAGCATTTGCTGGCAATAAAAGCCCTCATGTCGAGGAAATTAGATTTCTTATGAAAATACACACACCGAGACTCGTTGAGGGTAATAATTTCCCGATTCAACAGAAAGAAGGAAAGTAAATCAATTGGCCACTGCTTTTTTATTGCTGCCATTTAATGATTGGGCGCTGCTGGTTCATTGAAAATGAAATGTCAGAGACTACGCATGAAATGTCATTGACCTTGGAATGACAATTCGCTGACGTTTAACTAAACTGAAATTAGTTCTGTTTTTTAAACAATTTGACCATGTTCTTGTAGTCAAACAAACGTCAACTTAAATTAAAGGCCATCTTAGGGTTAATTGTGAAGATAAATAGTTTCGCTTGACTCAAAACATAAATCATTTTCAGCACATTAGCGTTTAGTTAACATGACAGAGATGACTTCTATATTCATTAATCAAACAACAGTCAGTTTGAAGTCACCTAACCTGTTTCTGAAGCGTTTACACCTGTAGACACTGTGGGCCCTTTTGGATTTCGGAAGACATCATTCTATTACGTGATGGGTCTACCACACGTAGCTCGTTTTTTTGTGCTAAATTAATTGATTTGTCGACCTTGGGAAGTGAAATCGAAGTGCGGTTCAAAGAACTCCACACTCTGACCTACAGTCCGTTTCCACTTTTTGAAACGTCAAAAGTGATTATGTTTTATTTTTTGCCTGCTTAACAGACCGCATAAAATGGCGAAAAGTTAAACAGAAAAAATAAACCGTTACCTAATGCTGTTGCCTCAATAATTTGCATCTCTGCGCCATCTACTACTATCATAACCGCAAACAATCTTCACATCTCTTCTTTTTCGATTTTATTTTTTCGACTTTCTAAATTCTCCACCATCAAAAGCAATCGTTTTTTTGTGCGAAAAAGGAAAAAATTTTGAGACTTTCTATGACATTTCAAAACAGTGCTGCCAACAATTGCATAATTTCTCCCATTGTATTCACTCTACTGTCAAATGTCAAACAAACAAAACGTCAAAACCGAGATGTGTCAAACAAAAGAAGACAGAAAAATGTCAAATTCATAAATCTCTCTCCCAAAATGAAACCTTGAACGTACATACTTTTGTGCATATGTGTACATATATACACACAATCGATGTGCGCAAAAAAATCTATATACTCGTATACAATATTTTGTAAAACTCGTTTAGGTAATTTTTTGATACGCATGCACAAGCGAGAGCGAATGATGGTGAGATAGAAATGGAGAAGTCAAAGCGGTCCGTCCGAAAAGACGGATATGAAGGCAGAAACAGCAACAGCAAACAATATATCAGCCAACCATGGTCAGCAAGTTTTTTTTTATTATTATTTCAAACACTTTATGGTTTCTTGTATATTAGACACGAGAGGGGGCTTAAATAAAGAAGGAACCAGAAGAAGTATACAAATAAAAAAAACGGTTGCAAAATCATAATTTGACGTGTATGATGTTTCGTCTTGAAAACAGTTATTATCCGTGTGTCAAGTCTACACTGCAGGTGGATCATGACGATCTCTTGACGTGTTTTTTTTTGCAATATCACTCAAGACCCTAATCACCGTTAAATTGATTTATCGATTCAATTTCGAGTTTGTCACTGGAAATGAGATGAAGGTCTTTTCTCTTTCACACACGCATACGAATGTATCTTTGAAATTCAATTAACACCTAGAGTTTTAAGTGTATGCTTGTGAGAGATTTTTTTTTTCTGAATAAACAGCATCATTTTGAAATTCGTTTGGAGATGAGCCGATTTAAATTGACGTATCGGTGGGTGAGGGGGGTTTTGTCAAACATTTTGAAAAGTTTAATCGCACGGCATTGGTAACGCGCTGATGTCAACACATTGCACATGCATACATGTATGAATGTGACAGATCCAACTCGATTTTTTTTTGCTTTAAATGTCAAGCAATGGCCGGAAACGTCATTTACTAGGTAATTATGCATGGATCTCTTGAAATTCCGAAAGAAAGCGGTTTTTAAACGGGATCTGCTTTTCAATTCCTGTTTCTTCTTCCATTTGTGACAGCAAATGTCAAGTAGTTAAGGACTTTTAATTGACGTCCACACAAACTCTCCTAATGCCACTTGATAAGCTACCAGAGTGACATTTCTCTAATTACAGTTATTTAAGTTGTCATAAGTCATTTATTCGCTCATTTGATAGAGCACCAACAACAAAAATCAGCTGATGTTCACGATATGGCTTTGCCTTCCTAAACAAACGCCACAACACCAGAAAAGGAAAGGAGAAAGAGACGAAGGAAAGAAAGCAAACAAAAAACCCGGTTACCATTCCACACTCATCCCATACCATAAAATCCATCCACACCAACAGAACGGAAACAGAGAAAAAGAAAAAAAGATGAAAGGTATCCAAGTACGTTTGTGTGAATATGAGTAGAGTTTTTCACTTGGAGAAATGCAAGAACCACGCCACATTTTCAACCAATGACAGGCCGACTTTCATGTGTTCCCCTCCGTTGGTTCACCAACAACAACAGAAGCCAAGCGCAGTCCCGAACACTGTACCGGCAATTTGGGATTAGATTGTAGACACAGAGAATGAGAGAAGGTGAATCGTACGATGACGTTTCAATGTAATGCCGAACAAGGCGAGCACGAGGCGAGAGGAGAAATGAAGTCACCAGATACATTTTTTTTCCGTTCGTTCGAAGAGAATTTTATACTCGCGCATGACTTGAAAATGTGTACAGGGGTACCGGTAGGTATCCTTTTATTTTTTTCTCTAAGGCACATGGCGTGATACCGGCATGACGTCATGTTGACAATTTATCCTGCATTGGCAGCTGTCAAACCCACGCAGGGGTTGTTTTGAGGAAGAAAAGGGTGTTGGCGGCCTTCACCCCGGCATGTTCGGTAAAGAATTTTTGCAAAATAGGTATTCATTCGCATGAAGAAAAAAAAATGATGAGATAAAACTACACCAAGAGGTTTTTTTTTTATTTTTAGACCCGAAGCGAGGGGTGTGCTGCCAGCTACCGATGACATTGAACTTGGTAACAGATATGTACGTACGTACGAGGCGTTTGAAACACTTCTGAGAATGACTCACTCTGTGTGCGAGGGTGGGTGGGAAAAAATGGGCGTTTGCATTTTTTCTTTGCAATCGCAGGTAAGAATGACAGGTCTCGTTAGTCTGTCATAAATACATATTTTTACGTTGAGATGTAAAGAGAGGGCAATCCTTTTGGACGGCAGCTAATGTTTTTTGATATTTTTCGTGGAAATTTCGACATGAAGGAGTAATTAACCTCAATTGTGTTTCCAGTCCAAACAATTTTTTGACATCTGACGCGTGAGTCAAAAAATGTTTGGTATTTCTTTTTTTTCGGGGTTTCTGGGTTACGATTAAAATATTGATGCAGTCGGAGTGGCAGTGGAAGGTTTTTTAGCAAAAAAAAAAATACAAAAAATTTGACAGCTAAAATTTAGGTTAAGTGTCACCCTCTTTTCATGCAGACTGTCATCGCAAACGTGATTTGAAAAATGTATTGTCTTTGTTTGTTGACTAGTTTGCTTCAGGAAATTCCTCAATTTACGATATCAAAGTGAGAAGAGGAGTATAACTCGCTAAACACAGACTCCTTGTCAAATTAGTTTGTTGTCGATGATTTCACCGGCAATTTATTTTGTTTTCGCTTCCCAATCGTACCCAGCGGTTGTAAATCACAAGAGTCAGAAATCAACAAATCACAATCCAAATTGACAGACATTTTCTTCAAAGAAACCCGCGCCAGATACACTCGGGGCATGTTCACAAATAAGCAAATTTGAAAGTATCCGAAAGAATGAGAAATAAGGCTGTCTCTCTGTCCCAAATACATAAATCTCTAAATTCAAAGTGGCGATACACCCAGCAAAAATCACAATAAACGACAAAACTCAGTCATATCTAGTCACGATGAGTCGCGAACTACGATGTATCTTTGCCAATGAATCGTATCTCTTCTCTTCTTTTTTTTGCGTGATTGTCTTACTAATTTTTTTCAGTTTTTTTTTTGCAATAAATCCTCCGACAAAAGCCAAGAAATAGACATATGGAATGAAATATTGAAATAACTCTTGTTGAGTGTGAGAATGTGGCTTGTGAGGTATTCTTTTTTCAGATGATGCTGTTTGCCCACCTGTTTTATCATCGATATCCATCCGTGCAATCGATTCTTTTAATGCGTAAGCATTTTCCCATTGGTTATCTCAAACACTACCCAGGGTCAGTTCGTTCTTATCGTCGCTTGCAAACGCACCGCACACAGCTTAAGCCAAAAATGTGCGAAACGTACACATAAAAACGGATAAAATAAAAGACGGGTAAAAATAAAACTCTGACGCTTTTAATCTTGCCCGCTGCTGCGGCAAATCTTCGTTGTCGCTCTTTTGCTGTTGTCTCCCGATTATTGCATAACACCTAGCGTATGTGACGCTTGTGTTGATTTTACGCACACCACAAAGTGCCCAGCGCGGGACAACGACAACTTTGCTTTCTGTTTTGCTAAACAGTGATTAAACGATTACAAGTGGGTAAATGAAGTTTTACTTGAGTCTTTTATTCGCGTCGTCAGCTGTCCATTTTGCACTCTTCTTCCTGGATATCTGGGTTTTCGTGCTCCAATTCGCCCAATGTCTTGCATGAAGTGTGCCCATTTGATGTTTGGAGGAATGCCAGCAAATTGGCTAGATACTCAATCATTGGCCATCTTCATCAGATCTTTTGATGGCAGAGACGAAGATGTTCCAGATTTAGAGGAGACAGAGGAGAAGTTTTCGCTGGGGGGTCGGCACGGGAGTCAAAAGAAATTTGTCAATTTCATGCTTTAAAATTGGTGAATGGGCATACAAAGACACAAAGCTTATCTCCCATCAACTTCAAGTTACATTTCTTTCATGAAGTCCAATCTAAGCCCATACACACCCGGTCACAGACTTTGAAACTTTGTTGTGAATGCTTAACTGGCTCATTATACTTGGTATCGCATGGCAAAATCTAAATCAGACACGATTGATTACTTGTCTTGGCATATCTTGTGCCTCATGCTCTCATAGCCCCGCTGGCCGCTTTTTATTTCGTCAAATGTTGTCCCACTGAATCTTTAAGGGGCTCATGTTGCAAAATTACCAGAAAGCTTTCCTTATGCTCGGAGCTTGACATAGTAGCTGTTGACTTTGAAGATAAAATGTTGTTTAATCAACTCTCGACTGCGTGTTCGTGAAAATAATGCAAGCATTTAATCGCTTCGCTTAGACTGGCAGCTCCCTCAAGCCAAGGAAACTCAATCTTATTCCTGTACTGAAGGCGTGCCTCGTTGGGGAACTTTTTTTGTACTTTATCTCATCATTCTGCCGGTATCAACACTAGTTGAATCAGCAAGCTTCTTTCGAAGATCGAAACACGCCCGATAAGGCAACAATTTCGTTTCGAAGAACGAAGGAAGCACGCCCGATAAAGCAAAGAAAAGCTGATTGCAAAGTTTTTGCGGACATGCCATAAATATGATTAACCTGCAGACGAATCAAACTCGATAGCAATTTCTACTGAGCATAAAAAACCAAACGAATTGACACCACAAAAGGTCCTCCTGCTCTGACATCACCTTAAAAGGAGCACCCATCGCATTCCTCTTTAATCTGGTTTCTCGTGCGACCCTTTGATCCTTCCATTTGCAATTTTGTCTCGACTTGATTCACTTTTTCTTGAGAAATTCCTCAACTTGCACTCTGGCCAGAGATTGTGAAAAAAAGTCTGCAAATTCCGCTTATGTCATTCGGAGATGTCAAGATATGTCCCACTCCGTTTAGGGTGCGGTGGCAAGTTTCTCATCCCATTCACTGTGAAACATTCTTGGCATTCTTGAACTTTTTTTTTAATTGATCCGACCGATACACAAATATCTCACGAATCGTTCATTTCTCAGCATTTTTTTGTCAATTATCCAACCAGACTATAAAAAAGATTCCCCCCTTGCGATGAATTACATTCAAAGAGAACAAAAAACCCTCCCCGACCGATGTGAGTTTGACATTTAATGGTGACCATTAGTAATTTTTTTTTTCAAAAGAAAATATTTCTTTTCCCTTCTCCATGTTAGGAAATTCACAAAACATAAAAAAAGAAATATCACTTCACTTTCACTTACCGACTGTTTTCCATTTTGGTTAAATCCGTGAATCCACTCATTTTCGATAAGCTGCTGCTGCTGCTGGGGCGGTACTGCTTTGGTTGTTTATTTTAGGATAACAAATTTTTCTTCACTTGGAAAATTTAAGAATTTCACAGATAATTTCTCTCTTGTTTATATCTCAATTTTTTTCATTGAAACAGGCCTTTCGGAATTTCGACAAAACAAAAAAAAATCTCTTCCTTTCTTTCGACTCCTTGCAACAAGAAGAATGCCTTTTGTAGGATGCGCGTGTTCACTATTTCTTCACAGAGTTATCACACACTTTTTGCTTCTTTCCTTCCTCCTTCTCTGAGACTTTACGCACACGTTGAGCAGCGACACGAAAAGAAAAACTGGATACAAGATCGAACGACGTCTACACAAGACAAGTGTATACGAAAAAAAGGTAAAACTTGGGAAGCAAAAAAACGCCCGATCCGTCTGACTGTCTGCTGACGAACTATCTTTACATTTGCACACGCGAATCAGATTGTCACAGGTACACTGAGGAGAGGGAGATACTGAGCTATGGCCGAGCTAAGTGTGATTTGGATTAGTTTGGTCAGCTTTTCTCTCGTGTAGTTCCTTTTTGATGTTGTTTTGAGAATTTAACAAATTTGAGGTTTGTTAATAAAAACAAAGGCAACAACGCGACACTGAGATTATTTTCAAAACTATTTTCCAAAAGAATAACAAAAAAAACAGCTTCACACAGTGGTAGCAATTGGAGAGCGTTGGCGGAGCGCACACACCATCACCGAGACTTTATGTTTTCGAATGACGTGCAGTGACAGTTGCTCGTTTGGTTTTATTTCAAAGCGCGTATTGCCAGATGTAAACATTGCCATCTACATTTGTGTGCGTTTCGTGGTGATTATGGGTTATTCCACCTTGTGCGGGCAATTCAAGCGTTTCGCTTGAATGTGTGGTTTTTTAAAAACGTTTTATTGTTCTAGAATTTATTTAGAGGGTTGATATTTGTTCTGTGTGCGTGGTGAGTGTAGGGGTGTGAGTTCTGCTGAAATTGTAATCAGTCTGGGGTGGGTTTGTTTGGGTTTTTTCCTCGAAAGTGCATATCTGGCAGTGCTGCAAATGAGTGGAATTTTAATTTTCTCGGTCACACCACATTTTCTGGGCATCTGATTGGTCAGCTGATGGTTGTGTGTGCTCTTATATCGGATGAAGAGCGTTTGTCGGATCTCTTTTTAAGTTGGAATGACATTTGTGGTTTATCCATGGCTTGCTGTGGTCAGGTGTGGTGAGTTTCTGTAATGAGCATGTTCGGACTTAGGGGGGAATATTGAATTCATAATGAATTTGAATTTTGAGACTTTGATTTTTTGCGTTTCTGAAATATTAATAAGTCAGAGAGTGCGCATATTTTTATACGAGGATGCGTAGTTGGAAACTTAAGATCGCGGCAGCTGGAGAAACTTGTTTTGTTTGAGACCCAGGTCCATCCCAAACTGAGAAAAAGTTAGCAAAGGAATGTAATTCGAAATTGGCGAGTTCAGTATTTCAGAGAAATTAAAATTTTTGGCCAAAATTCCATTGGTATTCGGAAGAATAAGACCTTAACTCTCGTCAGTTTCATTTCCGTCTCGCAAACGGGTATTTTCATAATTAAAACGACGAGAGAATGCCTAAGCAACGAATGTTGCGGTTTTCTCTCTCTCCCTTTCACCTCATTTCCTTAACCTACTCCCGCAATATTTCTAAAAACATCTGTTAGAGAATACGACTTTTCGTTCGTGAACTAAATGCTTTCATAAAGCGACTTCTAAGATAATCTGTACCACCTCAAGATCTCTAGCTTCTTAAACTTCAACCATTAACACCCCAAATAAACTGACATCTGTCACATAAGTCCTCAACTTGGTTCAATTTGTCCAAAAATTCTGACCAAAGTCGATATAAATCTTACATCAGATTCATTTAAGAACAAAGTTTACGAGTTCATTGCTCCTTGCGACAGATGGATACGATTCAAGGTTGTTGGCCAATATATTCTGATAAACCAGATTTCTTCTGATAAAATTCAAAATTCCACAGTAGCGCATAAAATCGAACATTCGACAGAATTGACCATTCGCCCAATTTCAGTGCCTTCCAAGGCATTGCTGGCATAAAATATTTATGTACATATATTGAACTTGACATCAATGGAATTCGCGACATATCATTACCCAGCAAATGTCACTTACGTCACTTGTCTGTCATTTTTGGCACCTGAAAGAAAGGGGCATATGATCCACCTCCAAATCAATTAAAGTCATTATTCGTCTTCAAGTTGTCAAAAAGAAGCAAAAAAAAAACCTAAAAATATTCGCTGGTACATTTTTGACGTACATTAACGCCACGCAGATATTAATTATGCAGTCCTCGAAGTAATTAGCATATTTTTAAATTCCGCAATAAAACAAATAATAAACAATTTGGGTGAAGGAACAGGTATGTCGGGGGTAGGTTCTTTTACTCGTAGCATTTTTGCCGTGGCATATGCGACTGTAGTCTAATTTTAACAATTTGTCAAAGGAAATGACGTTTATGGCCCTTAAGGGTTGGCCATTCACTGTTTATGATATAATTTAAATTGATATTGACTGTGAAGCAAATTCTCTTTTCGTTTCGGTAGTGATTGAGATTCTAAGTATACTTTTTCGGAGAAGATCTCAATTTAACTTCAAAACACGCCTACATGATTTTAAGAACGGAGTTTTGGTGAAAGTTTAATAAGGTTTATTAATTGGTAGAGAATCCGTGATCTCTCGGTTAGGGAGTCATCCACTATCCATTGAATCATCCACTGAAAAATGCTAGATTAGTTTGGTACCAGATTCTGATTCCGCGCTCATTATTCCTTTCATCTGTTTCTATCCAATGATATCTTCCGGCATAAGGATTTTCGAATTCCATGGTGTTGTATGCTGATAAGTATTTGGCAATTCTCTTCAAATCCACAAGTGACATTATTTTCCAGCTGTTTTTTTGTTTCCAAAACTGATAAAGCCGATTTAGGTTTCAATTTCGCGTCTTTATTCGCTTTATTTCAAAGAAATGCTAACTTCTTATGATCTGTGTCTTATAAGCTGGAGACGTTAGACAGGATTAAAACTATGATGAGATACAAAGTCAAGGGCAAGGGATTTGCTTCTTGAACTTACAATACACTTCCAACCTGAAAAATTAACCACAGATGTGCAAAATTAGGTCCAAACCGCTAAACAAGTTTAATAATAACAAGCCCTGGGTAGTCTTGGACTTAGCTTCTGCAGCAACCATTCGAGCTCACGATACTACTGTTCTCTCACGAGCGGAGGCGACCTACAGTTTAATGCCGACTCTGAACTGCAATTTTTAGAAGCTTTTTCTAGACATTTATAGTCTTTGAGCATTGTCAGTGACTCGAAAGAGGTGGAGCCGTGAAAAAATGTTTGATGTTTTTTTTCGAGATTCGAACCTTAGACCTCGAGCGTAGGAGTCGACGCACCTACCCATTACGTCACGGCGCCCTGGGACCGTGGAAATATGAAATGTATTTTTCGGGAATCGAGCCTAGAGGAGGAGTCGAAGAACTTACCCAATACGCTGAGGCTCAGATAAAGAATGTGCTCTCCCTCAAATAGACAGAAATTGGCCATAAGTCCAGGGGCCTTATTGGACCATATTCTTGGACTGGAACACTTTTAAAATGACTGCCCAAAGAAGCGATGTCGTCAAAAAGGAGCAGGAGATTGCTATCAATTGCTGCCTATCTAATTACCTACCAATCTAATGTGCTTTACTCATCAAACTTCATGAAAAATGAGGCCAAGCCGGGAGTCTGTCGAAAGAAATCGTCAATTTAAATAAAAGAGAGGCAAACACGTCCCTTTTTTAAAATTCTTTAGATTTAAATATAAACAAGGGTTATTTGAGTTAATAACTTTGCAAAACCGCTCAGACTATCGAGAAGAAGATGAATTATTACACCCATTAACCAGTTGGTGCCTGAAAGCCGTTAAAATAAATCATAACGATGCCAAACAGGTCCCGTCCAGCGTACTGTGTGATTGTCTATCCGTTTTTGCACCTTGCACGTCTAGGGCATTTTTGCAAATCGACTTCACATTTCGTCAAATTCTGAAAAAAAAAAAAAAAACAAATCGATGCACACCTACTATTAATTTTAAACTTCCTTACAGGAACATTCATTGCAAGGAACTATTCCATACGATGGCTGATGGGATTCGTATGTTTTCCGCCATGCTAAAAAATATAGTTCTAGGATGTTTGAACCGTTTCAAACCTGCACCTGATTTCGGTGAGAAGCTGCGCTTTCGTGTGACCTTTTCAATCTGATACTTAAGAAAATGGTGCGGCGAGTAGGTGTAAACAGACACAATTTTCTACAAATTGGTCCAGCTGTTAAATAACGCAGATGACATCGACATACATATTCACGCGTTCCCAACGTGCCGTTGCAGAAGCGTCCACGCCGATTGAAGAACAGGCGAAATAAGCTGGTTTTAAGTTTAAAAAGGAAAAGACGAAACACATTCTGTTGAGCAAAAATCAATCCGTCGAGCATCGTCTAGGACATAACGTCACAATCGACCACTTTTTAGGTAGTTAAGGAGTATGTCCACCTTGGGGCAAACGTGAATTCAACAAACGGTGGAGATCCGACGTGGAATCGACTTCCGTTACCGCTGCTACTTCGGTTTGTCGAAACAATTTGAACCAACACTTTTGACTCGAATGACGAAAATCGTGCTCTACAAAAATTCTAAGTCAGTCTTGTTATGGACCCTAAAGATGGACGATAAGGACGCCAAAACTGATCTTTGGTGCTTCCAAAGAAAAATTCGGCATCGAGTATTTGGTCCTCTCTGCGGATGAAGGCGAATGGAGCAGAAGGTATAACCGTTAACTCTATGAGCTGTATCAGGATGTGGATACAATCTGGAAGACAAAAATTGGTGACTCGACCACTTCAATCGAACATAAACCAATGCTCTTTGAGTCCAACACTGCTAGTTCGAGGAGGATCGGAAGACTGAAGCTTCGGTACAAAGACCAAGTGATCGCGGATGTAAAACAACTTCGGCTTGATGACTGAAGTCAATTTGCCCGGGATCTTCAGCGATAGAAGGTGGCAAATTCTCTGGCCCGCATCCTCCAATGGTCGTTTTCATTTTCAAAAACAAAGAATATTCAATAATAAATATGTATTACCCGACCAAGAAATCAATGTTAACTTGTCAAATAGGCAGAGGCACCTTGTGAAATATTTTCCCTACAACAACCCCACCAAACCAATCCAAAAATCGTCTTTACGGATCCTCTTGAATCACTTCCTTACATCACAGTCTTACTCTTACTCAGTGCTGCCAGTATTTGAAAGTGAAATTTACCACACTTGAAAAGAAAAATTACCATACCTCTCAAAATTTACCACTTCCAAAAAATGTGAGCTATACCATTTTTTTTCACAAATTTTGGACTGGATTTGTATCCCTTTAATGATTGCTTCCTCCACCGTGCTTTATTATTTCTGCTTCTTAGCTCTGCAGCTCGCTTTTTGTGGTACAGGTTTCAGCCATTAGGGCATTGCAACCATACATTTCTTAGAGAACACAAACAAACCGAAGGATATTGGTTTCAGAAGAAATTTACCCTTTTTTGTATGAAAATACCTTTTTACCAAATGTGTGGAATGGGATTTGGAATTTCCCACGAAAAGGTAAATTTGCCACAAACTGGCAGCACTGCTCTTACCACCTTTTCCCAGACTCTTGTTTTGTCTCGATTTCCCACTTTCATCAATGGCTCGATCTGTCTAAGATCAGTACTCGCGTTCGTGTTGTAGATGAATCTGTTGATTTCTTTTATCTGAAGGCATGGCATGTAAGTGATTTGACCTTAGCGTATAGCAGTATTTCTATGACCTTCGCATGGCGATAAAAATCGTGGTCTTTGTTATTAAAGCCAACATGAAGCTCTTTTAAGAAAAAGTACCGCAGTCAGTAAAGATAACATTCCCCAGTTGTTCATCGGGAAGTTATCATTGAAAAGGACCCACATTCCTTCTGACTAGAGTACCAATTTAAATGCACACAACGTGAGAGACCCATCTGGAATGTCCATGGTTCTTCTAGCGAAGTCTTAACTTCATCCTTCGTCATAGTTGGCATGTGGACTTGGAAAGAGCAATCCATTTTTTGACAATTCTTTTCGAGATTCCTGTCTAAATACTCTGTATGTTAAGATACAGGAAGAGCTGTGTCTTAACATGCAGCCCACCAATAATTTCCCCAGCAACAATTAAAACTACCGAAGCCATGAATACGGCCACAGCCAACTTCTCTTCCGCGACTCCCATCAACACCTTGTCTGTCCATTTAAAGGTCAATAACAGAATACAGAATTCGAAGTCGAACCACAAGCTTGTTTAACCGCCCGTGGTGACGATTTATTCGCCATCAATTTCTTCGTGATCTCTCGAAACCTATTCAAACTTCCGACGGAGACCTCGCAGCACCCCTCTGAAATTGGCCACTAATTTGCTGAATTCTCATGTTCTACCATGACATGGATTTCGTGCAGAAACCACAAGACATTTAAGACGGAAGGCTTCATGTCTTTCCGGAGACCTTCTCGCCTTAAAGCTGATGCAATCTCTTTTCGAGCATTGTATACATCCAAACGTTTTGTTTTCTGTATGCAAAAATCAATCAGAACTCGAAACCAAATACTTCCTTCACCCTCGTGAATTCATTCGATGACATTCGATATCACATGGTTTTGCATAAAAACCCATCGACGAATAAACATTTCCACCACATCACGCCATAAATTTCTCAAAACATTCAGATCGAGCGCGCGTCAAAACCGCTGCAGGTTATCCCATTGGTTGCGCCGGCCGCCCGTCCCCCCTCAGCCCTCGCCGAGCCGAGCCAGCACTAATCTGCGTCGGAAGAGATCAAACAAGGTAAAGCACGAACCAAGTTATAACGATCATGTCAAGGCTCTTCACGGAAAGCGACTGACACTTGGTTTCTCCGCAAGCAGGCGTGCGCGTACCGCCAGACGTAGGTTCTCCATTAGAGGTCATTACTTGATGCGCACTTGACCGCCACTGACAAAGGTAATCATCACGCGTCTCAGTTGCATCGGCATGCGATGTGCGCCAGGGAACGTCTTTTCAAACTAAACTTTCGGCTAATTGCAACCTTAAGTATGATTGCCCAACTAATTGCACTCGCCGTGATGGAGTGGACGCACCAGTGCATCTGCATCACGATAATGAGCACACGCCAGCAGGCTAGTTTGCGCTGCTTCACAGGCGCACTTCACGTGATTTGTTTATTTTCTTCTGGTTTTTTGTCGTGCAACTCCAGCGACCTGTTCGGGAGCTAGACAAACCAGAAACAAGTTGCGCACAGTGCCCTGCAAAGCGTGCGATTTAAAGACACCAGCGCAGTGTGGCGGAATGCGGGCCCATTAAAACCGGAACTCCCAACTCCGTCGTCTTCTTCGTTTGCTGCTCCTCCTCTCGTGCACTGTCAAGGGATTCCCAGGCGAGCAGGACCCGTTTAGCCACTCAATCGCCTTGGGGTGAAGGTTCTCGTCTTGGGATGGCCTTGGAAGAATCTGGCTGAATAAGTGGATCTTCCGTTTCGCACGAACGTTCTAAAAATGGAAAGTGTGCCTCGGCTTCTAAATGCAACATCCGCTGGCGTTATTTCGTGTCTCGTCATAGAACCGACCGGCCTTGACACGAGGTCAACATGTCAGCCAAACGAGATCACTCGAGGCAATTAAGACATTCTGCCAATTAACAAGTTCATTACCGTGCCGTGTGACATTGGCAAACTGGTTGCGGCCCCCCGCCGCGGTCGGCGTTCTTTTTTACTCTTCGGCTACAGCGACAGCACCAGCGACCTGTCACTGTCTTGTCCTTACGGTAATTTGTTTTCTAAAGTCTCCTCGGTTGGTTTGCTTGAGTTACTTTGTGACAGCATGCATGTTGCACTGAAGTGACTTCTGTGGCAGTTCTCATCTTTGACTGGCGGGCAATTTGCCGTGATTTAGGGGGAATTACCCGCAATTGTCGTGGTGCAGTGCTCTTTTCATGTTCACCTGAAGTTGAACTGAGGACAGGAAATGCCCTGGGCTGGGTGGCATTGTGGTGCACAGCACATCGGCGGGGTGGTCGTCGGTGACAATCTAAACTGATTCTGAACAGGTCTTGGTGGCTCTTTCGAAAGTGATTATGTGATTATCTAATAATAGGATAAGTTCTAGCTGTCCGAGGGGAAGGAGGCGTTTTAATCGCCTTACTTCTTCCGTAAACAATTTCATTGTGGTGTCGGGTGATTTGCCAGTTTTATGATTCGAATCTGGTTTCGAATTAAATGAGGGTTTCAAATTGATTTCATGGCGCCTATTGTGAATGATGCTGTTGGTTGAGTTTATTGGTATCAGGTGGTGTTATGGGGTTTTGATGAGTTGGCTTTTGTGGAGGAAGTACAAAGTCTTTGTTTGTAATTCGTAATTGTAAGCAGGGTGGTGGGCGGTGTCGGCTAAATGGTTCAAGAATAGTTCTCCGGCAAAAGTCTTAAGATCAAAACCAATTTATGTCCAAGATGTACACCTAAACATGATTGGAGCGACAGAGAAAGGAAATTTAAGTAAATCCATGCGCGCTGGATTTGGAAATGGAATAATTCCTTTTTTTAAATAATTTACGTGTGTTCTAAGGTTTTTGTTCACGCGCATGGTAAGATCCACAGCCCAGTCAGGTGTGTTTACGTCTTGCCCTTAGACTTTATCCCGGCTTAGAGTTCTTGGAAATGTTTTCAAGGCTGAAATGTTTTAACCAAATCCAGTGCGGCGCCGGTAGATCGTTTTATATTTTGTAGAGGCTTAAATACGTGCGAGAGCAGCATTTACGACAATCCAAGGAAGTTACCTGAAGACAGACAAAGTTCCCGACAGACTTTCTTTGAAGCGTTTAATACGAAATCTTGCGAAACATGCGACATACGGATATAAAGGAATAGGCATGCACCTAACATTGCACCTTCTCCAAATTCCATTTTGGGCCCAGGCAGGGGGCAGTCGGTAGCCTCGTTTATATTTCACAGTTTGTTATACAATTTTTGATCCAAAATTGAAGTTAGGGGCACGCAACAGGATTGACTGCGTTATTTTCCTATTCCCAATTTGGCGTTACTACAATTTTGATATAGAAATAATACCAAAATCACCGTCCTCAAGCCGAAATAATGCCCAATTGGTCTCATTTCGTTTTCTAAAGTGAAATAAAGTCAACCTGAGGACTTGGCCTTATTGTGAAAAGAAAATGCAGTAGGATCTCGAAATCTACAATCACTTCCTCAAGATCGCCAATGAAAGATGGACCAAGCTGGAAACATGTGTCCTATCCAGAAGCTTATGGCCCAAATACAACAAAAGAGAACAAAAGACCTGCTCAACAGCAGTAGGAAAAACATATCCAGAATCACAGCGGTCTGTACTGGACACTGGGCTGTTGGCAGGCATGCTGAGAGACTAGGCATACCATTTAAATCGCACTGCCGTAGTTGCCGGATGGAAACTGAGCGAGAAACCCCCGAGCACTTTCTGTGCAAATGTCCGGCTCTAGCTAGAGTCAGACAACGCACTCTGGGCAAAGCCTTCTTCAACACCCCTAATAATCTCTCAGAAGCAAACATTCATAGTCTGCTAGCCTTCATAAATTCCACGAAGTGGTTTCAAAATTAGGCTAATCTGAGTGAATACACACTCTTTTTCACCCCCATCTCACAAATTAGGTATCCCATAGGATGTGGTATCAAAACGGCGCTTTCATGGCGCTAATTGGGTGCGAAAAACAAGATCTGTTTGTCCACCGCCACTTTTACCTACCTACCTACCTAGGATCTCGAAAAGATGACCAGTTTTAAAACAGGCCTCATTTATCTTTTCGAATAGTTCGTCTTTCCAAGCATCGATATTTAAAACGTATAGCATAAAAACATTGCATATATCAAAATAACAATTCATTTTATTTTTTAAAAATAAGAAACATAACAAAAAATAAAATAAATATTCACAAGAGTTAAAAAACAGACTTTTTTAGACATTTTTCCTTAAAAGCTGCTTTAAAGCGGACTGTCGCCCGAAAGAAAGATGTAACAAAATCGTAAATCATTCCAAACTTTTCATATTATAGAACTGTTCATGTTTTCGAGATTCTACTGTAATACTAAATTTTCGAAATTTGTTTTTTTTTTCGATTTTGCCTTGTTTTACGTCACCACAGTTTGAAACCTCGTAGATCATGCTATCTCCAGTTCAAATAATTGCAGCTTGCAATGAAGCGATTTAGCTGATTGATGCATATGCTGTTTGCTTACCTTAGACAAGAAGTATGCTCCAGGTAAGTGCTCCTTGGGAACGCTTTAGATGTGTCATTATTTAAGGTTGCTTGGAAGAAAATGGATTATAATAATAATAATAATAATAATAATGGCGGCGCTACAGTCCGAGGTGGACTTGGGCCTAGCTTCTCAGCAACCACTCGTGTTGTGCGTGCTATTGTTCTGTCACGAGCGGAGGGGACCTACAGTTTAATGCCGACTCCGAACGGCGAGATTGAGAAGCTTTTTCTAGACAGTTATACTCTTTGAGCATTGTCAGTGACTCGAAAGAGGTGGAGCCGTGAAAAATGTTTGATGTATTTTTTCGAGATTCGAACCGACGACCTCGAGCGTAGGAGTCGACGCAACTACCCACTACGCCACGGCGCTAGATGCTAAAGCCGGAACGATACAGAGAACCAATGACCTCTGATAGACAACAAGGAGAAGACAGGAAAGAAAGGAGGAGAAGAGAAAGAGAAGACAGGAAAGAAGAAAAGAAGGTCTGTTCAAGGTCTATGCCTTTACCACCAGAAGAGATCAGAAGGAGGTTAGCGGAGTTAAGCTGCCTACCCAAATCTAAGCCTAACCTCTCCTACCTTCCTCAACTAAAGGAAAATAAAGACGTATTCAAGTTCTCTTTTCTAACTCTTTCAGTCTTGTACAAACTGAATATGCTTGCCCTCGTTCAGCAACAGCCGACATTCATTTCAAATCTGTTAATTTTTCTGGCTGAATATTTGCATGTTTAGTAAATCAAGTAAAGGCCTCATTAAACTGATTGGCCAAAAAAATTCTAGTTGCTGTTTATGCGTCGCTTAATGAAGACGAAAATACATCTCCACCAATTCTATTTACAGAAGTCGGTTAATTAGGCACCAATCACCGCGCCGAAACGACATTTTTTATTCGCGATCTTGTCCTTCAGCCTTGATTAATGCCCAACAACGAACCGGTGCGGAATTCCTCCAGCGTGAGCAACTGGTTTTTTTCTATTCTAAAAGACGAACCCCACTTTTTATGGAGGATGCGGCTCAAGATAAACTCAAGAATTTCCAATTGACGCAAAACTATGCGCACCAGTCGTTTTATTGCAAACCATCCCACACCGGATGCCAACGCAGAAGTGCGAGCAGTCGGACAAGTTGGTGACACCAAAATACCAACTACATCATCATCATTTGATTTATTCAAATTTATTTAAACAATTCGTTCGCCAGTTGGTGTCTGCTTCGAATCCACTTCCTCCACATTTGTGCCAAGAATGGCTCTTAATTAAAATCAATCGTTTTATGATTCGAAAGGCCTAAGCACGTGATTAGCCATGTGGCTCCGTGATCTCAGCTGCTGCATAAATCAAAAAAGAAGATTTCGCCCATCATGCTTTAGCCATAAGGTCATTTTGCTGGCTGTGATGAGCGTTTTTCGAGTGACCTATACGACATTAGCATACGTTCATACAACGCAGTGCCTATCTACAGGTATGGTCCTACTCGTAGCGTCGTGGCGTTTGCTGTCGCCGTTGACTTCCTCGTTTAGTTTTAGCTGGAAACAGAGTGAAAAAAAAACGGAAAATAAATCCAAAAAAAGTCCAATGACCTAAGTCGATTTGCAAATTCCAACAAAGCAAAGCTATCCGATGGATTAATTTATTTCGAGTTATGCTGGAGGTGAACTTCCGTCAACAGAGACCGTCGCGCTTCCTAGTTCGTTTGAATTATTGCCTTCGAAATTAGTCCTCAAGGAGCAACGTAAGCAAATCAATTAATGCGTTTGCATTGAGGAAGACTGCGTGGACTGGTCGTGGAGGAGCCACAAACCAACTTGAAAGGAATCACTTAAACGGAATCCAGACTAGTGCGCGTCAAATTTAATTAACACCAAATGGAAAGTGGGTGTGTATCTCTGTACTTCATGGATATCGGCTACAACAACGACAACGTCAACAGCAGAGCGACATCATTTGAGCAGTGCTCATTTGCAAATAGCCCGAGACGCAGTAGGAAGTGAAGGGAAACGAGAAATTAAGACAATTCCAATAGAGACTTTAATTAGAAGGGCAGCCACCCTCCACCATAAAACATTAAAATCCGAGCCTAGGTTGACTCTGGAAACCCCGTGCCGCCACAGCGAATGTGGTCAAATGGAAATCGAATTTTATTAGGCAAACACTGCCTATCGAAAGTTGGGGCACATACGCGGAGCTTGGGTGCCTTATTATGTAGGCATTACTTCCAGAGCACCGAACAAAGGCCGGCCGCATGGCAGGGGCATGATAATGTCGAGAAAATGGGCGCATGAATTATTTATTTGGGAACGTTCTCCTTGGGATCCAGCAGGAGTCCAATGCTCTTAATGGACACCGATGTTCGGAGCAAGTGTGCTGCGGTTTATGAGCTTCGGTCCGCATAAGAATCACTTCACAACAAAGGCGAGGTCATTTTTGGACAGCAGTCAGTAGGTTTAAGTTCAGTTGCACTTGCTAATGAAGTCGAGAATTGTATTTGGCACGCTTGTGGTTTTGATTAGGCACCTAAGGGTGAACTTATTTCATTGCATTTCGATGGTTGCCGTGGGCTGGTGGGAATGCGTTCAGAATGAAAGACATTCGTTGTTCAGAAGTGGAATTTCACAAGGAAGAGGAAAGGAAACTGAAACTGTTGGTTTAAGGAAGAGAGGAAAGAATTTGTTTTTGGTCTTGGAGGCAAAAACGAACGATTTGGTAATGACAATGGGTCAGTAGAAATGTTATGTATTCTTGCGCAATGCTTTTTAGTTCATGAAATTGTCGTAGCTTGGTGGAAACTGTCTTGAAAAAGTTCTAGAAATGTATACTGCTTTTACTTACAGACTGAGAATTGTTGAATCAATTGTTTATTTAACGTAATCTGAGATAATATCGGTAGATGATCCTTAGTCGCGCAGCAAACATCTGCTGTGTAAAGCGATACTGAGAGTTAACACTTAGAGAACGTAGTATTCTGTGTGCTCTGTGATGGATAAAAAAAAAAAAAAATATGCAAGGACCCTTAGTCCCAATTCTGCTGTTTGGCGCAGAAGTAAAGACTTCAGAAAACTCCACAAGAAAAAGTCGAGCGGAGTCAAATCGCGTGATCTATGTGGCCAGTTCACAACCTCCACGTGAGATGACCATGCCCTCGTATCGCTCGAGCAGAATTTTCAATGCGGCGTGAGATGTGTGGCACGCAGGGCCGTCCTGTTGAAACAACAAGTCGTTGGTATCCATATAATACAATTCCGGTCAAAAGAAGTTAGTAATCATCGACCTTAAGCGCTCGCCGTTGCCGGTGATGGTCTGGCCAACGTTGTTCTCAAAGAAATATGGACCGATGGCGCCGCCAGCCCAAAATCAACAATAAACAGTGATTTTTTTGGTTTGGTATCTTTCCAAATTCGAAAATTGTGGTTGTTGAAGTACCCATTCATTCAGAAATGGGCCTCATCGCTGGTGATGGTTTTTCGATGAAAATTAGGGTCAGTTTCCAACTGCTCCAGAGCCCATTTTGCGAACACACGTCGTTTTCTCCAAGTTGTGGACTGCGAAAGGCCGTGTTCTTGTGAGCGACGCGAAATCGATTGCCCCGGACACTCCAGCACACTCTTACGGACAGCGGCGATGTTTTCGGCAGAACTTGCGTTTCGTCGACGTATGGCTGTTGGTTTATCGTTTCCGGAACAAATGGACGCAGCGAATAGTTCTCTCGGTAGGACGTTTATAGCGGCCGTAAAATGGGCAAAGCACGTGGTACGTTTCCCGAACAGAATAGCCATTTTGATAAAACAATTTTATCAGTTGCACTTGTTGTTGAACAATTTTCGTCTATGGTGATTTTGGGAGGACAGACTGAATAAATGCCAGCCAATTTGTTAGATGTAGCTTCAACACTATTAAATATTGGTTATAACGGCTAAAATCGACGCATCTGTTGGTGCGACCGCATTTTTTTCCTAAACAGTATCTGTTGATGCGATGTATCTATTTAGATAGAATTTTGGATATGTTACAGCCTACCGTTTGTTGACATGTTATTTTTTTTGTTTTGCGTTTATTATTGGTTTATATTATTGTTAAAGATCGAGTCTCTGTTATTTACGTTTGAGTTACGCATGATTTTCGTAAGACTGACATTAAAAAAACCGCCTTACAGTGCCTCGCCTTGTCTAAACCCTTTTTTGACATCAAATGTCTCGACGAAGTCAACGGCCGTTCCCCACCGTCATCATACAAAGACGCACGGCAAGAAAATTGAAGTGCTAGTGACGCAACAGTTCGGGTTAACCTGAAAATGAATTTGGATCTAATTCATCTAAATTTAATCACAGTTTCTGGTTTATTGACAAAAGCTCTTTTATTCAAATACCCGCATTCAGACAAAATAAGTACGGATCTGTAGAATGTAACAACCGTAGGTTCCAACAGCATCATTTCTGATTTCTTTCAAGCTAAGGGGCATTCTCAATCTTAGTTCTGTATGCAGCCCCCAATGATTAAGGGATGGACACCTGTTATTGCATTTTTACTGCTTTTACACCGACATTGTGGCACATGTGTTCACCGTTTGAGATAGATTTCAATCTTTCTTAAAAATTGTTTGCTTTGATAGTGCATATTTTTCGCTAGAAAAAAGGCTTGACTTAATTTTCTTTTGTCACGATTACTGATCAATGATTTTGATTTTGGCGCGTTTCATGTCTAGCGATGCTAATGTTAGGGCTTGAGTTCAAAGACACGGAACTGATCGAAACCTGCTACCGCACGCTTCGCATGTTATAGCTGTAAAACGTAGAATATCCCATCAAACAATTTTTTAAACCAACAGACTGGAAATAAGAACATGCATTTCAAATGTTCATTAATATAAGACCACAGCTTCGTTAACATGCTAAAATGTTGAACATGCATCCTAAGAGTGATCTTTCTGTCAATGTAATGAAAGTCATGATTATCATGAAAAAATTTCGCGATGATTAATGATACAACACAATTGTAGAAATATTCTAACAACACAGTGCCTCATTTGAGAATCAAACCGTGGTGTGATCGCTCAATCGCGAGAAACGATATATAAAGATATGTTTATATATGCACTATCCCACAATCTCGATGTGCATCGCGTGATGTATTAGTAACCGTTTCTGGAATAAAGCTTTGCGGTCTGGCGAGATCTTTTACATGACATCATCCAGTTTGGTGACTTTTTCAGAGATCTTCTGGAATTCGTAATTTGCCTTGAAAAGTGTGGTACAACATCGCGTTCGAAGTAAGAATGATAAATGGGTAGATCAAGAACGGTTGTAGATGAAAACAATGGAAACACGGCTTTTACCCATTTACCTACCTACATACTTTATTGATGTGGGTGCGATACATTTGTTCTGGGTTGCTGCATCCATTGGTAATTATAGCATCAACTCCTTTCTACAATACCTAATTCATTATTCTACACCGTGATGGGAAATGAATTTCTTCGTTTGTCCAAATCGGGAATAAAATGCATGTTCACAGCGAATTCGGCTAAATTTGTATCTTCATTGCAAAAGCGACATAAACTTCATTAAGTAAGTCTCAGGGTAGAATGAGTTTTTGTCCTAGTCAAAAAGTCTGTATGTTTTGTAGATATTTAAAAGTTTTTTTTACTTGGAACGAACTTCTGGTACAAACTGTCCGATCACAGTCACTGTTAGCTAGCCATTCCAAGTAATGATACACTCCAAAGCTTATTGGGAGCTGTGGAAGATGTAGGGGCCAAGAATTTACAAAAGATCTCTTCTCAGGTTATTCATAGTTCATGTGTGTACTCCTGCGTTCATTCTACCCCGGCTTCCGAAAAAAATGTATGTTTCAGAAAAGGAAAGCAATTTTGTTGGAGGTCCACTCGAGTACTTTCCTAGCCGTTTCTTGCGATTCTCACGAATCTCTCTCAGTTTAATGCTGACTTCGAACGCCGAGATTGAGAACCCTTTCCTAGAAAGTTATAGTTGTTAAACATTGTCAGCGACTTGAAAAAGATGTAGCGTGAAATTTTTGAAAATGATTTTTTCTGTGGTTGTAGGAGTCGACGAACATACCCACTATGCCTCTGGGCCGACGATTTACGAACACACACTTTATTAAAAGCCAAATCTTTGTCGTCCAGTATCGTCGAGTATGTTTATGTGTACTTCTCCAAAAAGATCAGAAGAGAATGGACCCGATGGATCAGTGTCCTGACACTGATGAGAGTTCTAAGTGCTGCGCTGTTCATATTGATTAGACAGAAATAAAGGTTAGAGTTAAGTTTAGGCCAAATTTAATTGCAAAGAGGCACGTCTTCTAACCATATATGGTTAGTGGACATATAATAGTTTCAAGTTTTAGAAGATGTTTGGCTGTAACTCTCTCATACGAGTAGATGGAAGTTATGAGACCGCTCTTCACCTGGACAGTTCATGGGCTTCGTAGTTTCCGCAAATGTGCGTGACAACTTTATGCCACAAAGTGAGGGAGGATCAAAGGATAGAAAATTGTATTTCTCGCAGATTACTAGGTCCGGTAATGCATGCTTAATCCAAGTGGCCAGTTTATGGAAAGCATGCTGCATGATGTCTCTTAACGTTTTCGGATTGGATTTTTAGGTTAGATTTAGATTTAGGTTTTTAGGCTTAATATGTGAGCATTTTTCTGCCTTGTCAAAATCGCTTTGACATCCCTCCAAGAGCTAGGAACAAGGCCAACATTTAATCAATCTTAAGAGCTGATGATCAGCCAGGGCAGAATAAGGTCTGCACCTTTTAGCGGCTCTGCAGGAATTATGCAATCAAGTCCAGCTGAGTTGTAGGATTTGAAACAGTTTTGTGCCCACATACCAGAATGTAGAACAGACTGCCGTAGAATATCTGTGAGCCAAACTCAAATTCACTTCGCCCATTAAAGAAAACAAACAACGAATGAATTTTAGATTTTTTGAAATTTCGTTTTTATTATTAGAAATAGCATTTTTATTCAATTATAGTTTTCATTTTTATATTAGTTTTTGGTTTTTATTAAAAATTCCACTCAATTCATTTGAATGAATTTTCCCCGCTGTTGTCTATAAATCGTTTACGCGTTTTTTTGTTTTTGTTTTTTTTTTTGCTTATTTCTTTTTGATGCTGTAGCTGCTGTAGCTAAATATGTATATAAGTGTATGTTTATTATTTCCAGTTTCACAAAAATTTCGTTAAATGCTTTGCAATGTTTTAAAAATTTATTAAATTTGCAATATATTTTAATTCTTGTTTTTTTCTTTCTAAAAATTTAAATATTTTTGCATAGTTCGGATTATTGGTTAAAAAAATTAAGTTGGCAAGTGTAAATTGAATGTTTTGATAAGTTAATAAATTAAAAGAGAAACAAATTGTTTTTGCACAGTATATTATTTAAAATTTTGTATTTCGCTTTTGTTTTTCTTGATTTGTTAGATTCTCTTTTTTGTTTTTTTTTTTTGTATTTAATGTAAATGGGAATTGAAACCACTGAATTGAGTTGGTTGGAAAAGAATTGATTATCCGCGTTCTGGTATACATAAGTAATCAACTTGCTATTGATTTTCATTAAAATGTTTGCTTTCAAAAAATTGCATTTAATTTTTGTTAACCTACCTAAAAACAGAGATTTTATTTCATTCGTTAAAATTTCCTTATTTTCGTATACTTGAATTAAGAAATAAAGTGAATGTATTTGAAGTATATCGAGGGAAGTTATCAAAAGAAATACACTGATCTGGGCTTCAAGCGAAGAAAATACGAATTCAAAGCAAAGGACAGTGTACTATTCAACGTAACCTTTATTCTGCTTGTTCTAAAAATCGAAATATGGATGGAAAAAAATGTTGATCAATATTTTTGTGTAGCTACGACAGAATAAATGAATGGACATACATTGGCTCTGAAGTTAATTGGATTAAATGCGAGGATAAAATCTCATTAGGAAGATCATTCAATAGCGAAGTACTCGTAGTTTAATTTTCAAATTTAAAATTCAAAACGTACCTTCAAGCTAAAGAGGTGTCTAAAATGCATCAAAATAAAATAAAGCCTGTTGTTGGAAATATGTACATACAGTGACTCAACTTTTTGATCAAATAACTAGTAAATCATTAGATTATCGATTATAACTTTTTTTTAAATACTCAGAAAATAGCGGTGAATTTTTGTTTCTTTTTACTATACTGATTCACAATCACCCCATATATTTGAGTCAAACTGTTGTTGCTCTAACTACAAAATGTGAAGAACAACGGGAAACGAGATACATTTTTTTTCATCACGTGATCAAAAAGTTGAGTCACTGTAACTTCTGATCAAAAAGTATCCGGAATTCCCATTCAAACAAACAGCTCTTATCTTATTATTGACGGCATCATTACCGATGACGATACATGGAACATGAATACTATGACAATGAAAATAATCAAAAATCATCGGATATTCGGTTCTCAGACGAGTCTAAACCCAAAAAACTACAACAGAGTCGATCGAAAATAATTCTGTGATTATCGTGGTCCACTCCGATTTTTTTACGCAGTAAATTAGAAGTTATTATTAAAGCGTTTGAGGGTAAACGTTCGTCGCAAGAGGGCAGAATTCTGGACAACTCGTGGTTCCTTCACCACGACAACGGACCTGAATCTTGTACGCGATTATTTGACCAAAAACAACGTTCATCTGATTTTGCAAGGTCTGTATTCACCTGCCAAGCCTTGTGCCTTTTCCTATTCTAACAACGAGTTACCACAGAATTCGCAGAGTGTGGCTACAGTGTGTGACTCAGAGGAAGCTAAACATTATGTGTGAGGTTGAGTAATCGCTGAACATTAGCTTTCCGACAAAAATATCGTTTAGGACACGATGTTTGGAATGTTTTGATAAAAGGTTAAAGCTAGTCTAAGGCTTGGTCCTCCAGGTTGAAGGTTGGGGTGAAGAACAACCGACACATCTTGGTCATAAGAAATATAAAGTATATCTTGTGGCACTATAGTCCAATGTGGACTTGGGCCTAGCACGTACTGCAACCACTCGTGGTGTGCCTGCGATTGTTCCCTCTCCAGTGAAGGGGACCTACAGTTTAATGCCGTCTCCCAATTGTGAGATTGAGAAGTTCGATTCTGAGAGTAATACACCTTGAGCCCTGTCAGTGAAAGGGGTCAAGCCGTGAAATTTAAAACTTTTTATCTGTATTGGGAATTGAAGCTAAACGGAAAGTATAGTGCTTAGGAGTCGACATACTGAACCACAAACCCAAGGCTGCCAAGGACAAAATAAAAGATTTCGCCGACGAAGTCGTTGCAGATGCAAGGCAACTTGGTCTTGATGACAGGAAACAGCGGGCTCGAGACCGTCAGCGTTGGTAGGTAAATGTAAAGTACACGCTGTCGAACAAAAATCGGTCTATCACCTGAGACAAAACAGCCATCATACCACCTCGAAGCAAACAGCACAGAAGCACCCTTGCCAACCGCTGCTAATTCAGTTTGTCCAAGCAACTAAGTTGAAAACCCGAGGGAATAAAATGCATGACAAAACCTTGGTCTTGACAACTGAACACAGCGTTTCAGGGACCACTGTAGTTTAGTCCCAGACTGGGTTAAGGGTTAAGTGAAAGGGTTGAAAGCACTGCGTTAACAGAAGGAAGTTATGACTTTTAAGCAAGCAAACATTTTAATATTGTTCTCTTATTTCAGATGTTACAGTAAATACTTCTTAAAAGAATTATTGATAAGCAGGTAAAAAATCTAAAAAATCTTAAAAATGCTCTGTAAATGCGCGTTTACTTTTGTTTTTCTTTTTTCATTTTAATCTTATATTTCTTGTTTTAACTATATTTGCTTTCGTAAAATTGAATTTTATTTTTAAATTTACGTTGTATACAATAAATGGTCTTCAAATGAAAAAAAAGTAAACCCCTATTTCCTGTTAGTAGATATATGTCTATACTTTCAGCTGTCTTATGTTATTTTGTTTGAATATATTTCTTGTAGTTTTTTTATTTTATTTTCCTAGTTTTCGTGAGCGTGAGTGTTTTATTTTTGTTTTGGTTTTCCTAAGATTATTTCATTTCAGCTGCAGCACACAAAGCAGAATTCGATTTTCTTATATAATTTTTGTTTAGTTTTGTTACAAAAAAAGTTTTTCTTTTGTTTCTTTTTCATTTCGTTTTACAATTTGCACTTTTAAGTTTGTTAGTTGTTTTCTTTTTTTCATTTAAGAATAAAATCAAAACGGATTATTATTTTTAGTTTATATATGCTATTCTCCTTTTTTAAGGTTAGTTAGGTAGTTTATAAAAAATGTGTGAAGAAATTCGTAGAAAACGTGGAAGAGAAAAAGTATTTTGTTTGTTTATAACTTTGGTTATTTAAAGTAGTTAATATATTTCTTTTTCTTTTTAAAGATAAGGTGTTTTTTTGTTTAATTATTCGTCTATAAATATTCTTTATAAATAGTTTAGGAAGGTTTGAAAATTGCTTCTGTGTATTTCATATATAATTCGTAAGGTTAATTGGTTTCTTTTGCATGTTTGTTTCAATATTTTTTAAAAATATCTGCTGATTTATTTTTTTGGTTGAGAATTATTAAAAATTGTTTGTCTGGAAAATGGTGAAAAAGGGAAGGATTTGAGGACTGATTTAAAATCATCTGCGGCGATTTTCTTTAAGAAAAATATTTTGAGTACGTTTATTTTAAGTTTAGGAATTTATTAAAACTGTATGTTTGTGTTGGAGACTAAAAAGATGTTGTGTTTTAAAGGAAGATAAACTCAGACCCTCCAGTTGTGGTTACTCTGATAAGTTAATTCAGTCTTTCGAACTACACGTCAATGTCGAACTAGAGTGCCTTATTGGGTACCTTTTCTTCCCTCCACCACACAATTATACTACTATTAAGCACTACCGTTTTTTTCTGAGAGAGGTGATGCCGTCAAAGCGAAAGTTGGTGTACTGACTCGTATTTGAACCGAGGACCGTCAGATCCGGAGTCAATGTCATTAGCCGTTTGGTCGTTAGTCTAAAATGTTATTCCAAGTGTCATGTGACTTAAAAAACACATTCGCGATCTGCAACTGAATCCATAATCTGTGTATTATTAAATTTGTTTAGCAACAGAATGCGACATAAGGGAATAATGTGAACACCGCCCCACAGATCACGAAGTCCTGGAAAAGTAACTGATTGCTTCTTTTAACCATACGGTTAAATAATTCCGGCATTGAAAGGATGATTCAGAGCATCGTTTACTACTTCAGAAGTTAGACAGATCTATCTGAGTGTAGACAGTAAACAAAGTTGACGCGAAACCTGATTAGCGTATTGAAGCGAACTTTGGCATCATGGGAAAACATTGGACAGCATTTTTTTGAGTCGATGAAAACATGCTGAGAATATTTCAAATATCGAGAATATTTTTGCATAAATCGAAGTTCTTTAGAAACATTGAGATTTCTGTTCAACAAGATTGCTATAAACACAACTCATCAGATTTCTCAAAATTCTTTGTTAGCAATGAAGACTTGAAGCAAAGTGCTTTGGAATGGAATTTTTGCAATTTTCGAGTAGATTTGACTACTATCTACTATTATTATAAAATCTGAATGCCTCTTCAGTTGTCGTGCATTGATCCTTATGAGTCGCAGTTCAATTCTTGCCTCATCTAGGTAAGCTGGTTCCAAGATCTAAAAAATAGATGAAAACGCAAAAGTGCCAACTCCGAGTTATTAAAGCATAAAAATTTGGTTTCACTCGAAAATGGAAAATTAACGATAAACAAACGTTTTCAGGGCACAAGTTAATAGGCATGCGGTCAGACTAAATGACCCTCATAAGGCTCATTGTTACAACTGTAGGTTGAAATTCTGACCCACTTTATTTGTGCCTGACTAGCAGTTGCTTAAGTCATACACCCTGCACTGGGCACACTTTTTTCCGTGCGTTTTGAGTTCTCTTTGCTTCAGTGACCACATTTTTTGCACTATTCTTTGTCTAGGCAGGCAATGTAGACTAATATCACTAAATAAACAGGGAGAGTATTTCTCAGGTTACAATACAAAGTACAAGATGTTTAAGCTACAACTTAAGCCCACAAAATGTTTGAAAATTTCAAAATAAATATATATAGCTCCGAGGTGGAATTGGGCCTATCTTCAACAGCAGGCAGACATAGTCACTTAACAGAGGGAATACGAGTTAAAGGAGATCTTGACCAACTTGTCTTGGGTTGACAGACCTTTTGGAACCCTAATCCCAACCGAAAAATTATGGCAACTATATACCCTTTGAAGACTCCGTACACATTTAAACTGACGAATCGAAAGCGAAAGAGGTAGTGGTCAGTCAGCGATATTTGCATTTTCACTGTTAGTCAGGCAACCGTTAAAACCCTGATGTTAGTCGTTGTTATGTGCAGACTGTTTTTACGAGAGAGAGGAGAATAACCAACAGTAGATGAGTTTAAGGCACAACGTACCACACCTTTAGAGTGATCTGGCTCAAGCTAGATCACAAAACGGTCTGAGGATTTGATCTCTTTTGACAGATAAAAAATGGTCATTATGACAAGTGTTATGATGGGACACTGTCTACTAGGTGAGCACGACAGAAGTTTTGTCCAACGACTTCTGTAGAAGTTGTCTGGGCGGGGAAAAAGTTGAAATTCTTCTATATCTTCTGTGCGCATGGTCGGCTTTAGCGTCATTCAGACGCCCACATTTAGAATCCTTCTTGTTTGACAATACTTGCGGCCATAGTGAGGTATTATTAGTAGTCAACTCTGCTTCATAGAGAGCTCCAAATGGTTTACCACAAGTGGACAAGCTTTTTTTAAATGAAGACCTCTACGATTCAGACAACTTCTTAAACAAAGACTTAAAACCGAAGAACAGATGAATTAACTTCAGTCGCCTCAAACCCTATCACCTTTGAATGTATATAAATAATTTCAGATGAAAATCATAATTCGGATAAAATGCAAGCATTTAACTATTTTCAAAAATTGCATTTCCTTAATAATAGCACATGTTTTTTATTTTCTTTTTTATTAACAACAATATTTCTTAGTAAGCACACTTTTTCTTGTTAAATATTAAGATAAAAAACATTGTTTTGTTATTCATTTTGGTTTTCACTCTTAACCCTAGCATTTTATCTTAAATTGAAAAAAAAAATATAAACATTTTCTTAGTAACCCAAAAACTATCTAAAAGCAATGAAGTGAATGTATCTCACACAACAAGCTTTTATATGTAAGGGAATGAGAATAAAAACATTCAATACGAAACTTAATAACCATTGGAAAAACAGAGATGACACTCTAACGGTTTATTTTGTTATTTCTTGATTTTTGTTTTCTTTAAATGTTAACACTGAAATATATTAGGACACTTATCGTATAGCCTTATTCAATTAAATAATTAATTTGTAACTTTAATTAAACAAAAAGTTTGTTTGTATGTATGGTTTTTGTTTTTCATTTCTATTTTTCTTACGAAGATCACAAGAGTTTTATGTTTTTCATTTTGCAATTTGTCTTAGTAAAATTCTAAATTAAAATGTTAATTTGATAATATAGTTATCTTAACCATAGTTGTTTTTTATGGTTTAATGATAAAAATGTTTTTAACTATTCTTTTGTTTTAAATTTACTTTTAATAGTATGTATATATCCTTAAGTTTCTTGTTTTTACAGTTTCTTAGAGCTAAATATATTTTTATATAATATATAATATATGTTATAAATTCTGTTAAATATATATGCATTTGTGTTGTTTTTTGTTTTTCTCTTAAATTGTTTAAATTAGTTTTTCATCATTTGTTTGGATTTATTCTTGTTTTAATTTAATTCATTTTGTTAACGATGCTGGTTTAACGTTTATCAAATGTAAATTTTTTATTAGAAACTATTTTAGCTTGATAACGAGTTTCAAAAGAACGTGTTAACGTAAAAGTTTTAGAAAAGATTTTATTCAATTTTATGTGAGTGGTAGGGGAATGAGTTGGACAGCTTTTAGACTCAGCAAACAATTTGTAGACCTATATATTTAAGATTTTAGACGAGATGTGTGTGAATGGATGCAGTGGAACTCGTTATTTCTGTCATATTCACATAAAAAAAGGAAAAGTTTTAAGTAAATGTCTGACAATGCGACGTCGTATTGATTGGAAAAGGCAAATTCCTTCCGATTAGCAGCGAGCTGCTTGAGAACGAAATAAGGAAGGTGGACAACAAATTTGAACAAGATGTTAGACCTAGAAAGATCGAGACGGATGTGTTTACAGATAAAAGGATCATTCCGTAGTTTAGACTTGAACGATTCACCCACGCCTGTCTTTGCAGAATAACGATGGAGAATGTCTATTACTCCGAAAAGGATGGGTGTCAAAAAATGCTTTGACACTGCGACGCACTATAATGCAATTTTTTTAATATAATTCTCGAGAAGATACTGCGTAACACAAACGTCAACACCAGAGGCACAATCTTCCACAAGTCTGTACAACTGCTTCCATATACCAACGACATTGAAATCATCGGGAGGACTCAGCGGGCTCTCAGAGGGGCTTTTGTGAACATCGAGAAGGAAGCGGCTAAAATGGGTCGTGTGGGGAATGAGGGTAAGACAAGATGTACTCGAATGCTGTCTACGAGAAAAGTCCACCAACACCGACGTCTTGGACAAAACGCCACTATAGGCAGTTACAACTTTAAAGTAGTGGAAGACTCCAAAGGCTAGGCTCCAAAGTAAATTCAAGCAATGACACGAATTTAAAGTACTGGAAGACTCCAAAGGCTAGGCTCCAAAGTAAATTCAAGCAATGACACCACCCTAGAGAAGGCTTAGTCTTGACTATCGCTGTGTCTTTGGTCTTAGAAGACAATTGAGGAATAAATCCCACTCTCGAAGTATGTACATATATAGGGCCTTAATAGTCCTAGTTCTGCGGAATGGCGCAGAAACATGGAAACTAACCAAAGGGGACGAGGAGATTCTTGGTTGCTTCAAGAGAAAGGTTCTTCAGATTATTTTTGGTCCTGCTTGCAGTGATGGTGTTTAGAGGAAGAGACTGAACGACGAACTTTATGGGCGATCTGGTCAAACGAGTCCTTACCACCCGTCATGTAGGGTGAATGGACACCAACGATCCGGCCCGGTAGTCCTCAATTCCAACCTTAAAGGACAACGCAGTAAAGACCACGAACCCGTTGGCGTACACAGCTGGAAAGGAACCACAATCAGCTGAATGTGCGTAGCTGGAAACAGCCATCTCAAAGCCGTGCTGGATGGAGAGGATTGTTAGCTGAGGCCCAGGTCTATCCCGGACTGTAGCGCCAGCTGAAGAAGAACAAAATGCGAAGCATGCTTGATGCCAATGCCGATGTCAATCAACAATGTATCAACTAATTTCATGACGCATCTGATTCGCGAAATGATGCATAAATAAACGTTTGACATTTGAAAGTGATGCACGTACTTGCGTTAATGAACGTGATGCAAGGGTGATACCACTTAGATCACGCATCGATGAGTTTCGGAATTCGCTCTACGATTCCATACATGTAGCGCCTTTGTTACCAAGAAAAGGAAAACGGCCAACACTTGCCATTCAAACTTTAATAACACAACTGACCAGGACGGCATTTACAGTCCATAACACAAATACATTTCATCTCAAATATCAAAAACAATGAACATTCAGCAATTAGAAGGAGTCACAGCATTTATTACTTAAAATTACCAACTTTGACAAAACTAGCCAAATGACTGTGAGTAATTTCAACCACTGATAGATCGACTAAAACTGTTCAAAACATAGCTGCAGGGTGCAATTTCAGATTTGCTCCCCGGTTCTATTTCGCAGTAAAAGTGACTGGAGTCATGGGAAACAGACCTGGTTAACTTCCCAGCAACTTTTGGGAGAACTAATAAATTTGATTCTTAGAACAAATCTCAGTCTAAGAGAAAATCTTGCATGAAAGTGAGCAATTTAACACCATCGTTGCAAATGAATCACAATTCAAGTTCCCCCCACGACTGCATGTCGAACCCACGCATCAGGCATCACATTGAAATGTTTTTGAATATATTTGAGATATCCACCGGGACGCAGTAAAAGTCCTGAAGCACAATCTCATAGCTGCCCTACTCAACTACCCTCGTTCTCATTCGATAGTGTGCGCATAGTTTGTTTGCTCCATCTTCAGTTTAATGTTTGTAATTAATGTTCGTTTGCTTGTTAGAGTTGTAAATTTTAAATAGTTTATTGCTCAGTTAGTGATAGATTGGTGAAGAGTACATATTCCGCTTGTGTCTGTGTCGAAAAACGTGAGAAACAAAAATCAAACCTAAGAACCCAAAACAAAATGAACTAACCACAGCCGTGTACAAGTTGTGAACACATCCTCGAACTGAAATACAACAAAACATGAATTTTATCCACTAATCAATTCGCGATAGCAAATTCATCGATCGGTATTAAGTGAAAACCATCCAATTAACATTTTTTTCCGTTCGCTGTGAAAAGCGAAGGAAACAAAAACATCTCCCATCGCCCGTCTGTCTTGAGCAGGCTCCACCAAGGATGCTTTAGAGCATTAATTTATAAATTTTTTCGTAATTATATTTCCATGCCCAACGAGTCTGTTTTGATTTTCGTTCCCTCGAGAGTGGAGAATATTTAGAAAAAAAAAACAAAAGGAAAAAATTAAAGTGCTTCGGAAAATAAATTAAATCAAAACATTGTCTTCACTTAGTGTAATTAAATTTAATTTGTTTCATCGGCGAAATGGGTGAGGCGACTTAGCTTAGCTTGTAGCAAGTAAAATTGATTTCCCTTAAGTTTTCTGTTTGTTCTTATTCTTTCACGCAATAGTATTATTTTTTTGTTTATAAAAATATTTTTTGTGTTTTTTTTGTTTCATTTTTAGATTTGTTGTTATTTTTTGTTTTCATCTTATGCATAAGTACAATATATATAAAAAAGAGAGGAAAATAACATCTATTTATGTATAATGGAAAATAATTTATTTTATTTTAAATAATAAAACACTATTCTTATATCGTCGTAGCCGCTGTTGTTAATTTTTTTTTGTTTTCTTAAATTGTTTGGATTTTTTATTATTTGTTGTTTTGTTGCGCTACGACGTGAGGCGCCTTGTAGAACTGTTGCACGAATTCGGATAAACTATAAACGGTTCCGGGTCCCTTGCCGGCTGTCATGCAAATAAAGTCTCCTAGGCTGTGTGCACTTGCTGAAAAATTAAAGGAAAAAGGTTTATGATTTGAATTAAATTTTTTTTTTTGGTTTGGGACAAAGGATGTTGGGTCGTATTTATGGATAGATTCTCACAACTTGACTGGATGGGGGGATACGATGGTGGTGGTTTTATCCAACTACCGTCCGGCCTTCGCATGTGTCTTCGGTCTGAGGCGAATTCTGCTAGATATGTTTCCGCTGGTATTACCCTAAAAAATCTGAAAAAATACATAAAATGTAAATGAAATTTAGAAATGGACACTTTAAAGAGAGGGACTGGATGGAGTGCGGGCTGAGTGAAAATGAAAACGTCATGTGGGAGTGGAAATGGTAGAATAATTTTAAGGAAGGTCTAGAGTTGTACCCTAAATTATTTAAAGAACCCTAATTATTTCGCTTCGGGCAGCAAATAAGGTTTTTTTTTTTTGATAGAATACAAAATTTGACAAGCCATCAAACAAAAACATCGTCAATCTTGCCTGACTTTGAAAAATATACTTTCTAGACTTTTCTCTTTTGGCGCCACAGTCGGACTCGGGACTAGTTTCTACAGTAACTCCTTCTGTTGTGCGTGCAATTGATTTTTCACCGGTAAAAGGGACGTACAGTTTCATGCTGACTCCAAACACCTTAGTTTGAGAAGTTTTCCATGACGCTATACTCTAAGAAAATTGTCAGTGACTGCAGAGATGAGACGCGGTAAAAGTTAAAGTCATTATATTGGTGGGGATTTGAACCACGTACCTTCAAGTATGCACTTATGCACTACAGCATGGTGGCTATCTTCCGACTAAACACATAACAATTTATCTAATAGATCTTGTAAGATTCTCGAGTCCAGAAGAAGCTTTCCATCCAAATCACAATTTCCCCGAAAGGGTAACATTGACTTTTTTTATAGTTTTCTGTTTGTCCATTCAGCATTGAACAATAAGAGTGCCCACATAAGGCCAGTAAGATAATATAAGAAAGGATTTATTATATATCTTGTTTAAGTATTTTTCCTAGAACATAAGATTTAAAAAAAAAAAAATAAAAAAATGCAATAAAAGAAAAAAAAATAAAATTAAAAAAGTAAGACACAGCTGTTCAAAAGTTGAATAATAACAAGGCCCTCAGAGCTCTTTAAGGCTGGCAGTCATGACGGATTATCTGTAGAATTTGGGGAGACGAGGATTGACGTCTGGAGTATCGGCTCTATACCCACAAGGGTATACGCCTGGCCAGAGTCGTCTATAGGTAAGCGTACTGATTAGCGTACTCTGAGTATAACTAAAGAATTTGTGCACATGACTCGTGTAGTTATCGACCAGGCGAATTGAATAACGTCTATATGGAGCAAGAACTTAAAATTTAGAACACTAGCGAGCATAACTCTTACCGGGCGCCATTTACTTGCAGACGCACGACAGGAAGTGGAAGATGGTTGGTTGAAAGCTACAATTTACTTTGAACTATCTTTTTAATAATAGGGAGTTCCTGTTTTATCTAAAATGTATGTAAGTATTTCCTAGTTTATGAACAATGCAAAACCCTCGTACAAAGGAATCTTTTTCTAAGCAAGCAACAAGCAGTTGTTTTTGAAACAACAAGAAGGAATACCCTGCCTGCTAATTCCTTACTCAGTCTGGCAACGTTTATCATCAGACATCAAACGGTCTCTATCCAGCTCAAGCTGGCTTAGTTGCACAAGGTGGTGTTGGACATAAACCATGCAAGGTCGCTCCCAAAGAACCGCCCAACTGATAGCTACGTACAATTTAATTTTATTTCTCCACTCAGTGTCTGCTCTGCCATCATGAATCTGCCAGCTCAAGGCTCATTAAAATTAATTGTTTTATCGGAGAATACATTACACAGGATTATCATTTCATAATCAGCCAATCTAAGGCATAGTTGTGTATGTGATATAATTGCCTCGCGGCCGACTCATGCCCTCTCTCCTTCGCCCGCTCCTCCTATGCACTTGTGGACGTCCTTATGCATATGCATGCAACCGCTCTGTTGCACACGAAATTTAATCACGATATTGTGTAAATTTTTAAAATCACTTTACGATATTAAAATTTCGCAGGCGCACAGCGCACACGAACACATACCCGAAAAAGGTTAATTCAGCTTAACCCCACCGCCTGCCGCCGCCCATGCACACGAACTCCGGATAGCGCGGGCACGGCATGCAGCCATTCATCTTGTTCTCATTTTGTTGTGCTCCACGACGAGTGCAGCACTCACGCAATCCCTGTTGCTTCTGATTAGCGCGCCGAGTCCGTCCGGCTCGCTCGGGCATGTTTTGCATGTCCTGTGCATTGTAATTTGCATAAGCAAACCCTTCAGGCGCCAAACAGAAAATCGAAAGAAACGGATAACGAGAACGCCAGCGACTCAATGCATGCACGGTCCCCGGTCCCTGAAGTTAAATAATTTACTGACACAAGCAAACAAGACTCCCTCCCCGGGAGCGTTTCAGTCCATCGAATCCGTGTCACCTGCCTGGCCTGGAGATAATCTTGAAATGAGGAAAAGATTACGAAAAAGTTGTGCAAATCCTTTCGCAGTAAACTCTGACAAAAGCCAGAACAAGGAGGCCGAGAGGGAAAAGCACAAGTGGGAGAAAAAAGAAATAAACTTTCGACATATCGGGCTTATCTTGGCACTTTGAAGGATTTCATCATCCGCTCACCCCTCACCCACTGACGGTGTTGTGCAAAGGACGAAACTGAAAGGCTGCTGTATGGACGTGTAAACAAACTTCGTACTCACCTGTGATGCTCTGGCCTAAGTGCTAAATCCGACCGAAACGTTTCGGTTACATATTTGTGAAAATATGTTGGAAAAGGTAACGTCGTATCTAAGTCGAATACTAAACATCGATTCGGTGATGGATTGTGCATGAAGAATACGTGATAGTCCTGAAAAGACAATAAAACAAGAACAAGAGTGAGAAGAGAAGGAAACTCTGTGAGGGGAAGAAAAAATTTACAAAATCCCATTTCTGCCGGTGGCTGCTTCAAAGTGTCTGAAAGTGATTGTATTCGGTGGTGCCTTAAAGGGGTTTGTTTCGCCGGTGTTTGTTACGAGATAGAGACGAGTCTGTTGGGATTTTGTAAACAAGAGTGCTTTAAGGAGATTAAATTCGGACTAGTGAGGGTGATCCCATTGTCTTCGCTTCGACAACAACAGCGGTGTAGTGCTGCTGGTCTTGGAAATTTAAACTAAAACTCGTCATCTCCTTAAATCTCATGAATTGCATTGAGTGAGTAAATTACTGGGGTAATCTCTTGATTATGCTAGAGGACTGAACGTTCTTCTTAAATCGCAGAAAGTCAGTGTTGCATTGTGAGTGAGTAGGTCAAAATTCTACACTCGACATGTGCTCTCATGGGAAAACAGTAAATCCATAAACATGTTTTGGAAAGTGTCTAGAAGTTTTCGAAGATGAGACTTAATTTGTAAGGCTACCATACCACAATGGTCATATCTTAAAAGGAAATTGGGCCAAATCTCCATGGTCTGTGAAATAGTGGTTTATTTACAGCTATAATAATAATAATAATGGCGGCGCTACAGTCCGAGGTGGACCTGGGCCTAGCTTCTCAGCAACCACTCGTGTTGTGCGTGCTATTGTTCTCTCACGAGTGGAGGGGACCTACAGTTTAATGCCGACTCCGAACGGTGAGATTGAGAAGCTTTTTCTAGACAGTGACTCGAAAGAGGTGGAGCCGTGAAAAAAATGTTTTTCGAGATTCGAACAAACGACCTCGAGCGTAGGAGTCGACGCACCTTCCCACTATGCCACGGCGCCCCACAGCTAATTGCAAATATTTTGATTAACACCACATACAGACTTCTTCTTCTTGTGGGGCTACACTCCGGGTGGGCTCAAACAACAAGCCTGTCCAGCTGGCACGATCTTTTGCTAACTGTCGCCAGTTGAGCACACAAAGTTTGTTGAGGTCCCTCTACATTGCGTTGTCTCATGGGTACAGAGTTGAAGATTCCATATAAGTTCTCACCATTGAAATGAGGAATCTAACGTCAGGTATGAAGTTGCGAAGAATCGGATATTTCTTCCTTCATATGGTCCAGGCTGCATCTGGGCCTCAACCAACAAAACCTCTACAGCTTTACCCACTAAGTTGATTAAAGTCCCTCGCAAAGCCTTAGACGTGGACAAGCTAAGATTCTGGAGTGGAGTTGTCCATACGCGATACGTCATACGCATAACCATTTTATACGTTACATTTGTAGAAGCCTGACTAGACTCATGTCTCTGTTCAGTCCATACATTTCGTGGTTGAATCTTCTTCTCGAAATGCCATCAACACAAACAGAAACAAAGATCATATGCAGAACTTTATCTCGAAAAGACCAAGAGCTTCTTTATAAGCTTTCGATATTATCCATGTCTCTGCGTCGTAGAGCAGAACTGGGATGATCTAGGTCTTACACAGAGTCAATTTGATCCTTCGAGAAAGGGCTCTATCTAATCAATTCAAATGGTTGGCAGTGACATCAGTGTCATCCGCATTGGCTAGCAGTTCTACGGATTTCTGGACTGTACCTCTACAGTTTCCAGTGAATTTTGCAAGATCTTCTGAGGAATGATCAGATTACAGCGCGTCGCCTTGTCTAAATCATTTTTTGATATTGAAAGCCTCGGAGCAGCGAGAGTTCTCCAACATGATCCTGATCAGTCTGACGAGTTTGGCAGGAATATCAAAACAAGACATGATGTTGTATAGCTCGTTTCCAGATGCGGCCTTGATCGATGAATACGTGTTGTGTGTCCATATGTATTTCTTTGGTCTTCTGCAGGATTTGCAGATTTGGTCGATGGTGGATTTCCCTGGTCTGACACCACACTGATAAGGCCAGTTGTTAAGAAAGTGTTACACTCGCAGAAAACGGTAAAGAAGGTCTTGTATGGGATGTTAAAAAGACTGTTCATTCGATAATTGGCCAGTTAAAGGCGTCCTTTTTTAGTGGATCTTCCAAACGATATTCAGATTCCACTCACTGGGTATGCCTTTCATCGACCCTATCTTACAGATGAGCTGGTGCATGCGTCCAACTAGATCATTTCCAGCTGGTTTTAGGATTTCAGCAGACACGTACAAATAAAGTCATTTTTTATAATTTTACTGCATAAATCTTGATGGACGTCTGTTTCCAGCATAGGAGGTTGAAATGTTGGTGCGGAAGCAGTCGTTCGGTGAAGACTATCGTAAATGTCCTAAAAGGTTCTCAAATATAGATCAGATGATGGTCATATAATTTTGGAACAGTTGGTGTTTTCGACCGAACATTTTCTTGTTCGTGATGTTGGTGTACGCGTAAATTGAGTATAAAGATATTGTCAGTTATAGTCGAGCAAAAGTTGAAGGCGATAGCTTGAAGGACGTAAGTTAGTAAAATCAACGCTCTCAGGGCATTGAAGCACTAATGACACCCTATCTCGATTTTTGCACAGTTTTACTGCATTCATTACGAAGGAATTATGGTCGACAATGCATCTTGCTGCCGTAAAACGACGAATTGGATTTCTTAGAATGCGTATGTCAAGCAAAATTATGCAATGGAATAAGGCCAGGCTTTAAAATTTGGGCTTATTTCCCCTTCACAAAGCGAAACAAGTGAACTAAGGCTAGACAAGTTTGTAAAATAACACTAAATGCGGCAAACTCGTTGACGTGAAAGAGATACCTGTATTTAAGTCCACAATGCATAAACAGTACAAGGCAATAAACAATAATTTTAACAATTCACCGTTAGTTCTTATTTGACTTGGCCTTATTTCACATCAGCGTCCACTGAAATAACGACAAATTCGAAAAATTTGGTATTGTATCGTTTTCAAAATACTAGGCCAAAAACGCAGTTCGGCGTTACATATTTTTTTTGCATATCGAAGTAAAACCAAATTAGCTTTGAACAATGAAATATCAACTAATCAATCAACAAACAATTAATTCCTTAAAAATTTTCAGAAAAGTAAAGTCTCTCTGGACCATGGCGTCCAACAATCTTCAAAAAATCGTCTACTTTATCGTAATTTTTATTAAAACCGACATAGGTAGTGGTTCAATTAAGGGCCATCAAGGAAAAACATTTATGATTAAAAAAGTGAACCACTTTTTAGGCATAGCGCACTTAAAGAGAATCTAAGCCTAAAAGTAGGCAAGTGTAAATATTTGTAATTTCTTCTATTTCCTGACCAGGAAGTCTTTATTCCACCTTGTACAAGTCTAGCTTTACAGACTGAATCCAGAGACTTTCGGAGATTGACAGAAGATTTTAGCCAATCTTTGCAACACCACAATTCCATAAAATGCCACTGCTCTCTGTGCAAATATGCCTCGCTTCAATAACAAAAGTCGAAGAAACTACCTCTTGTTTTCGACTGCCACCACAGTCGAATGACAATCACAAACCGACCAACAATCATTCACTCTGTAAAGAGTCCTTTGGCAAGATGTGAGTGCTCAACTTGAAGAGAATAAGCCTCCTCTCACTCACACAAACACCAGCCATACCGAGCCGATGAAGAAGGAAGTGTCAACTGGTAGAAGGCAAGGATCTAAGGACAAGTGTGATTTATTTCCAAAAATGATACACTGCTCTGCATTGTTGTGTCACACTTGAAGTTCAATAGTTCACTGTGTGGAATGACATCTGCTAAAGGAATACATTATTGGAATCAATTTGCCGAACTCCTTGGCCGAGGAGAGGAGAGTGGATGGAGGCAGGCTGAGATGGGGTATCAAATCCCAGTTCCGAACCATTTAAGAGCAAAGTAGCAGCTGTATCGGATCAATAATTCACTCAGTCCGAAAAGGTGGACAAATCCACCCACTCACCCCCTCAACCAAATGTACACACGAGTGTACATATGTGGTGTATCCTTCTAGTATTTTTATGCGTGAATTATTTATTTAGGCTCCTGGTAAAAGGGTTCTCCGATGATGTTTCGGGGGATTAGTGAGCGGAGGAAGCTGGAGCTTCGACAACTTAATATGTGTCATTTTGGGAGTTAATGTTATTGTTTCTCTGGCCAGGCCTTCGCTCTGCAATCGAGAATAGTCTTGGGCAAATAAACAAGAGTGGGTCCTCCTTCGGTTTGACACTTATTGATGGACACTCAGCAGGAGGATGGGCGGCAAAATAGTCCCGCGAGGACGGAGCCTCCGGCGCTGGGTGGTGTGACACTGGCTGAAAGTATTAGCAAATATTTTATGGCCCCTCTTGGGATGTGTTTAGCAGCGTACTTCGCCCCGGTTATGCGTATTCCCATCATATATTGTAGTTGGGTAATTTGTTAGTCGAGCAGTTATTTGTTCAGTAGTGTCAATAGCTTGTCAATAGTTAAGGGGATTTCGGTGAAATTCTGCCACGCTAGAAATGGCAGAGCTGATGGTGGGTTGGTCGGGTAGTGTGTGAAGGATTGGGGGAGGGAAAGAGTTATGAGATGAATTATTGGACGAACGTGACTGGGAAGAGTGATGAAAGGGTTGAAGGTCTTTAGAGCTCTTACGACTTTGTCACCATCTGACAAAGCGACGACGAAGAACTACTTTAAGACTTGGGTAAGATGTTCGCCCTTTACATGCGACTATTTTAAAGACTGCAGGAAAGGAATAGAGAGGAATCCCAGTGGGATTCAACCGAGAAAAGAGCGAAATTCTTGGGACAGAAATATGCACAAAAGTAATGAAGAAATAATGGCAAAGGGAGCACGAGCAAGCTTATGAATTACAAGAGGAACCACACCATGTTTGCAGTGTCACATGGGAGCAGTAGTGTCTCTCGTCATGTTGAACCATTCCTTCGAAGATATTTCTGAAATTAAGCTTTCAGGATGAAACACCGATGATATTACAGACGGCTTGCAAATGTTGACTTCCCATAGAGGATCTGACGGTCGATGGAGATTTTGTGTTGCTCGGAACAACATCGCCTTCAAATCCGTGAAAAAATTTAAATCTACTTTCAAGGTATACATATCTCCTAGGCGAATTTATGAGTATTCAAGGTTGTGTTCCATTCCATTTTCGCCTCTCAAGTCAATTGATGAGCCACCATTTTTACTCAGCCCAGAACCAAACTACATCAAGGAAGCCTTTCAAACTGGATACCATGACACCCACTTACTTTTTCACCCCAGTTTCTTGAGATGTTTTGCAATTAAAATCAAACATCACCCGCCCCGGCAGGATTTCCTTCAGAGAATAACGCGTAATTGAATTATCCTTAGTGCCACATTAATTAACCACAACTTCACCTTAATGCCTCGAACTCTTATCCAATTACGTTGCCTACACACTCTTCTCGTCCTGAAGCATAGGGCATCGCAAGGGGGGGTGCAAGCACTTGTGCTTATTGAACTCACACCTACCCAGACCCACCTTCCCACAGCTTCTTTTCAATCGAATGCCCAATCATCTGGAAACAATCTGCAATTAGTTCGTACTTGGTCGCTGTCTGCAATCGAACAACGTCACCGTCGCGCTAAGATAATTACATGTTCCACTGAGTTGGGCCCCTCTCCTCGTCTGTGCACTGCACGCAATTAGACGTGGAATGGTGGGCGTGACGTAAATGTTAAATGAAGTCAAACTAATAGCATTGCTTGCGGAAGAGACTTGTGTCCAGTCCATTGTCGAACAAGGGAACCTTTGTTTGAACGGAGCGCGTTTACAGGCGCTACGTTCGAGGAAAGGACACATCGCTCCACTCTAAAATAACATAATTAGATCGCATCTGCGCCGAGCTGTGTGCAGAAAATTGGAAGACTAACCCTAGACCCCTCTGTGTACTCGAACAGGCCAGCCTTGGCGGGATGACCGCAGAGCAACCACCTCCATCGCCTGGCGATGTAATAGAAATTCGCGTGATAACCACGCTTCCATTATGATTCATAACGAGTGTGCTTTGTTCGGGCCCACGCCCAGTCGCCGAGAAGCCTTTCAACACACCACCGAACTCATTCCACGACATGTCCGCCATGGAAATGAGCTGAAGATGGAACTCCGATTAATCAAAGCATTAAATGTGGGGCTCGTTTGCTGCTAATCAGTGTGCATGTCGCTGCGTATTAAATGTACAAACATTGTTGCCGCGGCAAGGAGCACCAGGAGGAACATGAATCCTTAACAAATGAGAAAAGCCTTTTACTCACTGCAATTACCCCGCATAGGCTCCGCGTGGCGCTGGGTGGGGAGGGTTCCAATGTTCCTCCAGACACGATGGAGTGGCTCACGCAAGTGCTTTGTTTTTTGCTTTCTTTTGTTTTGCTTTCGCAGAAGTTGTACGTACCCCATAAATTTCTGCCAGGACGAGTAAAGTATTTTTTTTTTGTTTCGGGTGGAGGCAGAGAAAGTGCGAGTGGATGGGGCACCAAAATTGGGTTGGGCGCGTGTTGTGCGGTCTGGCGACATTCGAGAAGCAATTAAGTCGGTGCTTTTCGTTTGAAAAAGATTTTAGCAGGCGAGGCGGCCGAAAGAAATCCTGTCGACGAACTCCGAATGCCATGCGACGCAAAACGCTTGTGTAATTGTTTTATTTTTTTTAGGGCCATCACGGCAGGAGGGCGGAAATGAGGACAATTGGGCTGAGTAATACTTGTTGACTGCCGGTCATTCAGAAATGAACAGATTTTGGATTTACGGAAGCCACTTCGAAGACTTAGTTAAGTTGGAGTCATTTAAGGTCCGGAAATGTTAGTTTAAGGGATTTAAATTCTAAGCGAGGGAACCAGAAGCTGTATTTAGCCGTTTTAGGCGCCATTTCAAAGCATTTTTTATCATAATTGAACAGGGACCTTAAAAAAATGTATAGCTTTTTAGGAAGACAGTTTAGTTAAAAGCTGGAATGGTGTCCAAACGAGCGATCCTCGAGTTGTCAAGCTTAGTTATGCTACTACCATCAATTACCTTCAAACTAAAGAGAAAATATTTCTCAGGCGGTAAAGATAAACCTATGGGATCAATAAATTTGGTACTTTATGCTAGTCAGGACTTCATTGCAAATTTCTATCCAATAAAAAAAGGAATATATATATATATAACGGCCATGAAATTCGCTAAACCACTCCGCTCCTTCCTAAATTTTTACGGCTAGTTTGCTTGTGTCTTGCGAAAGGTTTAAAGCAAGGTTCTGCGAAGTGACAACAGTTAAAGAAAAGGTGCTACCCCTCATCCCCAGATCTTTATCGAAAGTTGTTGGATGGTGTGCCTTATTTAACAGCCAGTCATAATGGCTATGCACATGAGCCGCGAACTGTAAACTGCGAACTGTGAAATTCGCGAATTTTGACACTTCAATCACATGAATCTCTCTCTATTCGTCGGTAGCCGTGAATTGTCAGGGTGAAATTTCAAATTTCAAATGTCCGCGCCCTGAGATTTCGAGAATTTGTGGACCGAGGTGGCACTCTGTGGATCGCGAACAGCTTATTGTGGATCGTGAATTCAGTTTGACAATTCGCGAAGAGAATGTTGAATTCGCAGAAAAAAAAAGTGAAATCGGATAATTTTCTTATTTTAACGAAATTTGTTGAGTTTTAACTTTATGAAAAAAATCGATAATTCAAAATACCCATTCTGGCATACCAAAAAGTGTAAATTTTTGCTGATATTGTCTGAAATAAGGTTATTTCAAAAAATTCGATTTCGCAGTTCGCACCTCATGTGAAAGACACTTTACTTTCCAGTGCCAAAGGTGATAAATGCTGCTGAGAATGAGAACAGAGCAATTATCTTTTGGTGTGGATCTACGGTTAGAAACTCAAGACTGATTTCTGTTTGTCGTCGAAACCGCTGTTCCTTTAATCGTCTACTGCAGGCATGGGGTATAAAGGAAAAAAATCATCACGTTGATGTATATATTCATCGTCTACAGCAGGCATGGGCAATAAAGGAAAGAAATCATCACATTGATGTATAGGGCCATCTATTGGTTTCTTTTTGAATCACATGTTATTTTGAAGCTGACAGACTCCAGAATTGTTAGAAGCTTATTACGATTTAATTTCGAAAAAAATGAAATCCAAATCGATAAAAGTGAATTGTAGAACACCAAATTTCATTTTGTGTCGATTTCAATTTCATTTCGAGTGAAAGTGAAATGTAGAACCTGACTGTATATTCTCGCGGTACGAAACGGATCGAGTAACACTCTAACAATTTTGGAAAATATTGCAAAGTTCCTTCCAATGAAAAGCTAGGCCCAGGTCCACCTCGGACTGTAGCGCCGCCATTATTATTATTACTTCTAATGTGACTGCCAAAAAAATCTTACCAAAATCGTGATAAAAACCAGACATTGCATTTTTAAAGGACCCTCCTCATGACAGCAGTGAGTACATTGTTGTTGGGCATTTAGGGGTAGAATGTGAGAGAGTGGGCGCCGTGGCGTAGTGGGTAGATGCGTCGACTCCTACGCTCGAGGTCGTCGGTTCGAATCTCGAAAAAAACATCAAACATTTTTTCGCGGCTCCACCTCTTTCGAGTCACTGATAATGCTCAAAGAGTATAACTGTCTAGAAAAAGCCTCTCAATCTCGCCGTTCGGAGTCGGCATTAAACTGTAGGTCCCCTCCACTCGTGAGAGAACAATAGCACGCACAACACGAGTGGTTGCTGAGAAGCTAGGCCCAGGTCCACCTCGGACTGTAGCGCCGCCATTATTATTATTATTATTATTGTGTGAGAGCTACCGCTGAGACTCGTGTGGAGTCCTGGATCTCAACAGGGAATTTACTCGAGAAAGTGATAATTTTTAAAATTTTTAATTTTTGATATATCGGAATTTGCACGTAAGTCCATATTTATTACTCCTTTCACGCAGAACTAAAAAACTGCGTTTTCAGATCTTCAAAATCCGGATGTCGATGCTTTACCGTTTCAAGTCAATATCTCCAAACCTATAAGGGCCAGAATGTCCGAATTTAATAATTTTGAATTAAAGTACTGATTGGAGTACATTTTTTGTGATTTGGTGAACGGACCCTTAAGAAGTACTTCGAGCTCTGCGCTCAGTTATGACACCTTTAACCAAACTCGTAGAAGAGCGGAGAGACGAGTAGGGGCCATCTTGAAAAAAGATTTTTTTTACTATCCTACTATCCAGCAAAGGATCATCTTCATCTCTATCAGCCAATTTATTGGCTTTATTACATATATATTTATTGACAAGAGGTCGTCCTATCCGGCTGGTATCACAAGGGGTATAATCTGGCCTAAGTTGCATTGCACATCCTATCACTCGTACCTTCTATCTAAAACAAGAAGAATTTCCCTTCAAAAATTTGTAGAAATGCTTTGTAGTCAACATTGACATGGTGTCGGTAATACAGTGTAGATAATGGAGTGCCTGCTAGGATTGAAATGCGAGTGATTTGAGTGGGACAGTAGGACATAGCGGTAAATGGATTCAAAATGAAGTACATAAAGTCAAGAAGGGACGCACACCATAAATGATTTGCGTCCATCTTGTATCCGCACTCTATTCAACGAATAACACCAGCAGCATCACCAATTTCAGAATTACTCTTGCCATTTGGTGCACCCTCTGCGTGATGGCGTATTGAAGAATCTTTTCTGAAATTCGGTGTGAAGATGGATAAAAGATGTGTCTACAAAGTTCAATAGATGAATAAGAGATGATGTAGTAATTGCCCGTTAATTTAAATCAGTCTCATTGGACTGGCAGACATAGATCAGCTTAAAATGTTGTAATAAATACAGAAGAAGTTGCAACCAAGAATTGTTGAGCGATACCGGCATAGACAAGCTTCACTTCTAAGAGCCCACTGAAGCATGTTTCCTAAATGCTCATTATCCTATTCGGAATCTCTAATTGAACTGCATTTCGGGCCAAAGGATTATGTTTCATGTAGAAAAGATGACATTATCTGAAAAACTCTGTTAGTGCACGAAGGAGCAGCTATTTCTTCAGTTTTGCGAAGAAAATATGACAAGAGAGAAAAGGGTTTCGGTTTGACTCACAAAGTGTCAAACAACCAGAATGATTTGGCATAAGCTAGATTCGAAACGAAACAGAAATTTGATCTCTTCTGACAGATCAAAAATTGTCATTATGACATATGTTATCACGGGACATTGTCTACTAAGTGAACACGCCAGAAGACTTGAGTGTTGTCTAACGATTTCTGTAGAAGATGTGACTATTCATGTTGAACAAAAACGGAGCCACAACCAACAACGGAGTTGCTTCGAAAGTCAAGGCAGCTTTAACTGTTCCATATGTCCGCCCCGAGCTGGGGAAAACAATTTCGTTTTGTTCAAAATCCAAACGAGAGTTTCATTTGGAATTTCTGATTTTCTAAGAACCAGAACGCTCTTTGACAAATGTCCAGGCAGCAACTGCTGCCGCAAACTCCCTCGCTTTCAGCACCCCTCCCCGGCTCTTCTACGAAAGCTGCTGCATGCATATGCTGTGACACAGCTCCGCACTGCCACACAGTCAACTATTCAAGACCGTCGGCTACAAAGGCTTGTTTTAAGCGCACTCACAAACTTGGTCCACCGCTGTCGCACAAAGGAGTGCAGCAGGAAACTCCTGAATACTGAATAATCTCGAGCAAATGTGCAGCACAACGTCCTCCAACACATGCACGCCTCCGTGCACACTTTTATGAGGGATTTCCTTCGACCATTAACTGTTACTTAACTTATTTCGTCTAAAATGCATTTCAATGTCTGTTGCGGCCGGGCTGTGTTCGGTTAGTTTGCCGGCTGAGAGAAGCCGAAATATAGAAACGTCAGAACAATAGGGCGTCGCTGGAATTTAAACCGAAATAGTTGTCCTCATGCCCTTCCGTCTGACGAACATACGAAATGCATTTGAATTCAGAATTCAGTGGGGAGTGGGGTGTCCTTGGAAGTGTTTTGTCATGGCTTATGGTGTGTGCTGCCTGCATCTGGTGTGGCACTCGCTACAACTACACAGGCACTGACAACATGGACGAACACGACGACAAAGGGGATGATAATGATGACGATGCGGATGACGACGGTGGGGATGATGATTTCACGGGGAAATGACTCTGCGCCAGGACACATTTTCAGCGTGAATATGTGTTATTTAAAATTTAACCATTTTCATTTTCCAACTGACTGGATGAATGGTTGGTTATTGTGCGTCTCTGGGCGGGAAGGCCTGTGTGCCGGGGGAGGGGTGCTGCCTTCACAGAGGCGAAAGACAAATCTGATGCTTCCAGAGTTTTGCATTCCGCCGGAGGATGTAGGCCATTTATTACTTGTGATAAGATTTATGCTTCCTATCCTAATAGAGGGGCGGGTCTGGTTGTACGTTCCTTCGCCTCCCCCCCGAGCGCTGAATACCGAGAGTCCATAATGAAGCTCATAAAGGATGCGAACGGCAGTGTCACTCTATAAAAAGTGGTCGACGACGTAGCGGCTGTCTCGCTCGTCTTGTAGTCTTTGCGCCAAAGATGGGCCCACCGGTGGGCGGATGGTGAGATGGCGCGGGGAGAAGGAAATTATTGACGTTTAACTTGTAACTGCCGTCGTAAAATGTGGGAGATAGTTTTACGAGGGCCTTTGTTGCGTTCGCCACGTAACTTCGGTTTAATTAATTTAGTTTTAGTACGGCTATAATGCGGTTTCCGTTGTGGCAGTTGCCTTACGGCTGGTGGCAGCGTTGAGGTGGTGTGTTTTTCGCATATTCGTGGTGGATTGTGGAATGTTTTTGGGTTGACTGTTCTTTTTTCTTGGATTTCTTTGTTTAATTTGAAAGCATCACGCATTGGGATTGATGCAAGTCCATGTTGGTAATTGCACGACTGATGAACATGCAAATGGAGCCGCACCTCGTGCGAGAACAGATCCCATTTCGCTCTTAAGTGTGCATGGGGGCGCGTGTAGTTTGAGCACTGAGGGAAGTTTGTCCATTGGACTGTGTGTGGGATTTGAGTTTGTACGTTCACTTGTGTTCGGGGACTCGTTACCATTGTCTCCCTTAAGAGGGTGACGATGGAGTTTCTGTGGGCGGTAGTTAAATGGATGTCATTGTTCGACCGGTTAAAAAGAGTTCCAAGTAAAGAATGTGTTTCTTCAGTCCAATTTGTAGTACAGGATGTTCTTCGGAAGCACGGTGTCCGTTGAGTTGCAAACTGTAGTTTCCGTTCGGACTTGTTTCCAGGAATACAGATTCAGATTCAGATTCAGATTATAAACAGTGCCAACATTGTGTATTTTCAAATAATGAATTACATTTTTCAATCGTAAATTCTTGCAATTTCTCTATTCAGAGCTTGTAGGTGTTTACAGTCTTCCCAAGCAGTTCTACAGAAAGAAGCTGTAAATGTGATAAATACAGAGAAGAAGAAGGATAAAAAAAGATCAATAGATGGTCGTATGATTCGAACATTTTATGAACCCATGCGCTCAAGCAACGACAGATTTAACAACAACAAAAGGGTTTGGTCAAAGGCGCCGTGAAATAAGGTCTGAAATAAATCAAATTTCAGATTTTGATTTTGATGAATAATGGGAGAACCTGTACCTGCAGATGGTATCTTCAGGGACTCCTCTATCGAAAGTGCTTCCACCCAAAGCGGGGGAGCGTGTAAGAGGATCGAGCTAACTACTTTTTTAAACAAGATCGTGTTCAGGAAAGGATATATTTGTGAATGCAAGATCTTATCCAAGCCCACCGATGTTCGCAAAAGTTCAGGAGAATGGTACTTACAGCGTATATAGATATTCCTTCTTATGGCGTATTTGACAATGGTTTTGAAAAAAAACACCGCTTTAGGAAATAACCCCGATAAGTTTTAATAACTCCTTGGCCTTGATCGCCGAATTCTCCACCCCGAAGTTAGCATATTTCTTCTTTTTACGGCTGGTTATAAAGGTTATAATGCCACGGTCTTGTAGTTCAAGCCAGCCAATCTATTACTAGCGCCACTCCTACATTTGTAGCAGAGTACACTTTGTGGGTGACCTTGGCTGTTGTGACAACGACGATGATCTTTTCAAAATGCCATAACAACATGAACGGACTAAGCTCCGTATTGTTATCCTGTTAAGAAAGCAAATGCAGGTGCCTTTACTTGTGGTTAATAAAAATCAATAGTGCGACGCTTTAAGGAAACGCCTAATTTTCTTCTTCTTCTTCTTTGTATCTGGCGTTATACTTCGGGGTGGAACTGTGTCGTAATTAACAAGCCTTTTTTACTTGTCTTCTTCTTTACTTCTTCTTAACAAGAAACTTGGATGTCTTTCGAGTTGTTCTGGCGTTGTCTTTTCTATGGACAAAAAAGAGGGGAAGAAAAGTGTCTTCTCAGGCAAATAAGCGGCAGGCAATCGAAGAGGCGGAAATGATATTTGAAAGATTTTAACAGAATGTGGCCAGGTTTTTCCTCCCGCCTTCGCGAAACTGAGGATTTAAAGGAGTCAATACAGTGGATTTCTACTGAAAGTTTCTGTCAGATTGAAGGCTCCATTTGATTTGGACTTTGAAAGATGAAATGTTCAGATTGAAGTTAAACAAAATTGTTGGTGCAAAGCAAGAGGAAATGATTTGCTGGGATGCATGAACCGCATTTTTTTTAGGATATAATCACAGGATATATTGGATAAAATCCCAATACGGTTTGTCTGACTAAAAGTAAAAGAGAATTTTTGACTTTTCCAACTGTAGAGGGATCATTCTTTTAAGCAGAATTATCCAAGGACACACAGCCTAGTAGCGATCATAAGACTTGTCGAAGCATGTCTGGTACTCGAGGGCCGCAATGGGCTTGAGCATATCGGTCGAAGTCTTCTTAATGATAGGAATCAAACTCAAGGTGTTCCCCTTCAACGCTAATTTCAGTTTTGGAAACTTCCAGAAGTCGCACGGTACCAGATCAGGCAAATACGGCGGGTGGCCAAGCATTGTGATGATTGTTTGGCCAAACACTCGCGTATAATTATTTCTTTGTGCAAAGATACATTGTCATGCAAAAAAAAAAAATAACTGCCATTTTTCTTGTACTATTGTGCTTGATCAACGCCTAAGTTGGTTAGGCCATGTAGAGGGTATGGATTTAGACAATTTAGGTCCGAACCAAAGAATCTTCTGCTCCGAATCTGGAGGACAATGCAAGAACAACGCGGAACACGTCCGAGTTAAAGGTGCCGTACACAAGTGGAGAAGAAACTCAACAAACTTAGTGTACGAAGCTGAAGAAAACTGGTAAGAGATTCGGCTATTTTGGGAGGTTTGTTGGCTTCGGCACGGTTCCACCCAGACGTCCATGTCTAAGTTGACGTGCAAGTTACAGAAAAGTTAATCTGAGGACACCAAAGAAAACCACAAACATATTCTTGGCTAAAACACTCTTTTAGGAGTCGACGGAAGCTTGAAGTAAAACTCGTTCATTCTCTTAAGTTTTCCTACCGACAAATTGTAAATTGTTTATTCTGGTGCTTTCTCTGCCAGAATGAGTCGTGATCGGTTTAGTTTATCAACAAAATGTATGACTTGAGCCTTGGCAGTTGTCTGAGGTATTAAATGGACATGATTTCCATTAAACTTCGGTTTTGTGGAGTATGGGAACATAACTCGCATGAATAAAGAGAGACCTCAAGACTATCCCAATGAAAAAGAAGACCTTGAGAACAGTGTTTATAGTGGCTACAGGTGCATGTATAGTAAGTCTACTCAACAACCTTTTGAATGGTGCTGCTCATTTGTAGGGAACTCAAAGAAAAACTGCCAAGAGCTCTGAAATAAGAATGAGCTGAATGTTTTATTCCTTCTTCATGTCGCGCTACAGTTTTGGGGTTGACTTAGGTTTAATCAAAGCCGAAGCCCGCTTTGTATTAAATTTCTAAGTTGCACGGATCCGATGTCATTATTGGTCTCATGCTCCTCCTCCAAATCAGCTCCGCTTTTGACCAACAAAGTGGAAACATCTTCCACAAGTCGAATAAAGTCTTAGTTCAAATTCGTATCCTTCAGAGAACCCAGATCCCGCTATTTCGTCTGAGGTCACACAAATATCTATTGATTCTCTGAAACGACGCTCTTTAAGACGAAGGTATCTTCCAGTTTCCTCGGATTCTTTGTCCACATCCAACAGACTGAGAACGTCGACTCCTTTAGAACATTCCCCAACCATCATCATCAAGTCGTTCACGTCAAAAGCCCTTAACTGCTGGTCTACCTTCATCCGCTTCAGTATTTACTTGAGTATTATTAATTACTCTTGCCTTCAATTTCTCCTTGAAATTCACTCGAACACCGAGTGTATCCGAGACATTCTCCGTTAAATATAAACCGTTTCCCTCATCGACCGGCGCAACAACAACCATTTTCCTTCAATCTTCTCAATCGTTCCCCACGTACAAATGCAATAACCATTCAAGTCCATGCATCCGTGGCCACTGCATTCAAGAGCTACGACCACCTGGCGCGACCGGACAGCCACAACAAATCTGGAGCGGGGAAAAAAAAAAGCACAGGGTTACACCACAACGACGTGTCTAAATGATTCGCCGGGTAATGGATGAGAGGAAGCCCATGAACCACACTCACACGATGTTTTTAATTCACTCCTGGTAACATTAAATCCAATTCATTCATCCCACCTCACCCCACCACGGCCACAACAGCCATCACCGTCGTCCTCGTCCTCGTCGTCGTCCATGGTGAATGTGTCCCGAATGGCGCCCCTCTTTGGCATGCAAGGTTGCACACCCGCAACAGTAATTCGCAATAAGCACAAAAAGAGAGGGAAAAAAATAACATCGCTCAGAAGAAACAGGACACCCAAGGATCTGTGGTGGGTGTGAGAAGATATTCCCCCGACGACCGCTGGTAGCCTCCCCCTTCCAGCGTGGGGGCAACCTACTTGCCATCGATCAGAGCAAAACTCTCTAAGACCAGCAATAATATGAAGAATTTATTAAGCACTTCCGAGTCCTGTCGCTGGGCGAAGTGGTGAATGAATGGTGCGTTCAAGGAATTATTATTATTGCTGAACAACGTCGGTCGGTCGGTCTCCTGTCGAGCAGCGCACACAGTCGGTGCATTTGAGCAGAGGACACGACAGGATTTTTCTTTCCTTCCTTGAGTTATTTTGCATTTTTAACATTTTAATCATTGCGTTGACGACCCAAGGCGGCAGATTGGTGGTGGAGGCTTTGATAATTGAATTGATGGATGGGCACGAGGGGTGTGACAAGCACGCGGATTGCTTGCTGAGCAGATACCACGCTTCGGTGCACATCTAGAGCAGGAAATGCTCCGAAGTCTCGTCCTTGAGAAGGCGCTGAGTGGGGTGGGGAGGGAATCTAAAGAGTCGACAGGACACTCTTACACGCGCCTATTTGAAGATGTTTTGCGTGCAGGAATGTTGTTTGCTAGAGAACGCCCGAGTGGATGGGAAAGAATAAGAAGCGCAAAGCGTTGGGATGCTGCTGAAAGTGTATCGTTATTTTTAGCGGATCAACAGGCTTGTGCTTGGTTGAATAATTTTTTAAGGCAACCGTATCGTATCGCATCAAAGGAATAAATTGAAAATTTGCCCCCATCCCCATTCCAACCCCGCCAATGGGAAAACCTGGGGCAGAGTTTTGATGATCCCTTAACTCGCGGAAGAAGGATAATTGAAAAGCGTTTAAGGTGATTCGATTACATTTGAATCGTCCTGGCAGCAGTGAACTTGTGGTTAAGTGGGGGATGGGATAAATTAACGCCATGTGAGCGGTAAATGAATTCGTCTGGAGACAGATAATCGTTCATTTGATCTACATCAGCTTTAGGAGGACGCTCAGCTTAAGGGGGTGGTTACTCGGAAGATTCACACAATCATCGATTTTGTACGGGTGTTAGTGACCCTTTCTCTGCTACGGAGACTTTCATTGAATCCTCTCGATGAGTGTAAACGGATGGCAAGTGTTATGTTGGCTTTGAGGGCCCCTTTGGTTTGTGGCTTATTCGCATAGACCTTCGACTTCAGAAAACCCCACAAGAAAAAGTCTAACGGGATCAAATCGCACGATCTCGGCGACCAGTTCAGATCATCGTCACGAGCTGACCGTGCCCTCGGATCGATCATGCAAAATGTCCAATGTGGGGTGAGCTGTATGGCACGTAGGGCCGTCCTGTTGAAACCACATGTCGTTGGTGTCCATATCATCCAATTCAGACCAAAAGAAGTTGGTAATCATCGACCTATAACGCTCGCCGTTGACGGAGATGGCCTGGCCAACGTCGTTCTCAAAGAAATATGCACCGACATCGGGCAAGTTATGTACTGGCGTCTTCAATGCTGTGGTCACCGTGGCGGATTGGGGAAATGCATCGACTCCTACGGTGAAGGATTGTGGTTTGATTCCCGAAAAACAGCTTTCATGGCTCCACCTCTTTCAAGTCACCGAAAATGCCTAAAGAGTCGTGAGAGAACATTAGCCGGCACAACACGAGTGGCTACTGTTGAAACTATGCCCAGTTATACAGCATTATTATTATCCTCAAAGCTTTGATAATTTTGCTGGTTCAAGATCTTAAAAGAAAAGCCTTAAAAACTAGTGATTTCATAAGTTGTCACTTTCAATGCAAATCACCTATTATTCATGAAATTGAGCACGAAGAGAACAATCAATGACAAAGAACACCTTTACAAGAACAAATGCAAATGGAAATAAAGACAGAAATGGGAAGACAATGGAAGCTTTGCTTTAATGCCCAGATCCTGCAAACAATTCCCTTACCACAAGGCAAAGACGAAGCATATTTAAGGGGTAACAATAGAAAATCCAAGTTCCAGCCCCAACACAAAATTTGACACAAGAGCAAGAATGTTTCCCAAATCAATTCGATACCACAAGACGTACGTAGCCCAAACGAAAGATAAATTTCAAAAAGCATCTGCTCCTAAACTCTAATCACATTCATATCCGAAACCAGATGACTCCACAAACAGGGACAAGATAGATTCCATCATGACTAATGACGTCCGCCCATCACAACAGTCCCAATACCGGGTCAATTTGACGAGATGTCACAAACCAGGCACACAACTCCGTAATGACTGGTGTAATCACATTAAAATCTCATCAATGTCCCTCGTCAGCAGCAGTCCACCAACCGATAGCCGGCCGTTTGTGGTTATTTACCGAGAATTTCGATTCAAATGGGACACCCACTGGCCGCACGCGACCGGTGTTCGCACTCCCGCTAACGAGCAAAGCAGTTCAATGCTTTCTCTACCACACTCCCCACTTGAAGTCAACCCCCGCGAAGGCTTTTAGAGTCAATAGCTCCTTTGAATGTATCAGAAAAGCGGACTGCTCCCATTTGGTGATTGCTTTCCTCGGTTCTCTGTCCTCGTTCTGCGTTTCTTGGTTTCACATGTACACGTCCTTCTGTGTGTGCGCGGTAAATTCATTTCACTTCTGCCAGTTTTCTCATCTTGCATCCTCGAGACTGGCATTGAAGAACCTTCTGCGAGCAAACCACATTCATTTACAGTCTCAGCGCGCATTTAATGTGCGCGTGATATGAGCAAACTTTTGTCTAGAATCATTCACATCAGAGCTGAAGTGGTACTCGCTGTTGTGCTCCGCACACACCGGCCACCCCCTCTTCGGGCCTCTTGTATTGCAAAGAAAAAGGAGGAAAAGGTCAGTGCCTCATCTAGAGCTGTGACCTACATCACGGCATGGAAATATGAGTTTTCTCCACTCCACGAACACAGTCCCACTTGAGGGAGGACGAGATGCAGCACCCGCGACCCGAATGCCCGGCAATCCTTGACGAATTCCTTCAACAGTTTGTCGCTGAAATTGGTTACCTTGGTGTCTCTAAAAGCCCCTCCCCCTTTCACGCCTATTCACTCAAAGACAGCACCTGTGGCACATCGTGGAAGCAACCAACACCCAGTCACCCCCCGGTTGGGTGAATCAATGGAACGGAACTTTTCGTATAGACACACTTGTTGTGATGAGCGATGATGAATCAAGGAGCAGGTGGAGTAAATATTCATAACCCATTGTCTACGCTGGCGCTTGGGCCACCAGGGACGAACACGCTGCCCGTCGTCGGCAGCGCGGTAGTTTATAGGTTCTCGTAGCGTGAAGCCGCTAATCGATTAATTTTGTGAATGACTTGTGAATGGGAATGTCAACAAGCTTCCGCAAGAATGGGGTGCCACCGGTTTCGCCTCTTTGTCCGCAAGTCTTTGTCCCCGGACGTCTTTTGTGTGCGGATTGATGGGGACGGTTGAGGGCAGTTTATGTTGCGCGAAGGACAACTGCCGCATGAATAAATGTACAACACTTGGTGGGCACTGCCCAAAACACATTTCCATGTCCTGTGTCCGAAACTATGCTGGGACATGAAAGCGTAATGGAGTGGATGCACGATGGGCGATGGTTTGGAACCGTTTGTATCCAACCAATGAGTCAGAGGCACAGTTGGATCCGCCGGAGTGTTGTGTTGTGCGAGAGCGCCGGAAACTGGGCGGCAGTAGTTTGGATGTTATTGCCTTTCATATGAACTCACATGCCACAGCCGCCATGGCCATCGCCACAGGCAGGAGCCGTCGTATGGTATAAGTCAATTTATTTGTCGGAAATAACAGGCGTACATTTCCAACAGCAATAAAAGAGTAACAACCACAGCTGAGTGGACGGAGGCTGGTGGGCCCCAGCACGCAAAGTAATCGCCATGGTCACGACCAGTTGTTGCTTTTTGCGTTGCGGCCTACACTGTCTCCCATGCTCGGGCGCTACAGCTGATAAATATTAGTCAAGTGCTTTGCGTGACCCAAAGCAATGCAAGAAACTTTCGAGGCAAGTAGCGGATTTGACTCAATAGCTTTGTCGGAAGGTATTAGAGGAAGCAGAAGCTGTTCGAGTTGTTCAGCGTCGTAAATCCTTTGGTGGTTTTCTTTCCAAAACCCACTCGAGGTTTGTTAAACCTCCGATTGACATTGAGAGATACGGACAGGTGGTTGGGAGTGAATGGGAGACGCGTGGGTGATGAAGTTAGTCTTGCGATTACATTGAAGGGGAGTTTGGATTTTTGTAAAAACTGTCTTCTCATCTTTTTCCTCTGTAGGGGCGTTTGCACATATGAGACTTATGTTGGCGAATTGAACAGCCAAGGTCGAGGCATTTTTGCTTCACGGACCCCGTTCGTAACCTTGTGCAGCTTATAAATGGCCTCGTTTAGCTTTCTCCACTCGCCTTGCTCCAAGGAACCGAAAACCATCTTCGCCATCCTACTTATCGCCCAGCTTCCAAGGCCAACGACTTCTCACATCAACAACCCCCGAGGGCTCTGAATCTAAGCAATTGCTTAGATAGATTGGACTGCCGATCGGTCATACTGTTTCCACTCGTCAAGATCGAGTTGTCTTTCGTCCGTGTTCACTTGGTCTTTGTACCGAAGCTTCGTTCTTCTCTCCCTTTCAATCCAGGAAGTTCAGATTCGAGAACACTCTTAGCTAAACATAAGTTTACATTTGCTTTGTGTGGCCGGAAAGTTAAGTTGACGGAGCTTTGTATTCCGGACTATGTCCACACAACTTGTACAGCCCGTAGAGTTCGCGGTTGTGTCTTCTCCTTCATTCGCCTTCCCCGCAGACAGGACCAAATATTCGACGTTAGGTTTATTTTTCTTCAGGTTCTTGATAGTTTAGCCGACTTTTTCAATACTGCATGGGAGAACTACCTCATCGACTGGGGATTTCATTTTCATTTCATTTTATTTATTGATTTTAATCTCTGTACATTAAGAATATTATGTTCTTTACTAGTACAGGAGCATTATATAAAATAAAATTAGATTTTAAGTGACATGCTAGAATTTAATTGATTCCCTATCTTCTTCTTCTTCTTAGGGCGCTACAGTCCGAGGTGGACCTGGGCCTCACTCAACATGCCTCTCCAGCCAGCACGATCTTTCGCCAGCTGTCTCCAGTTTCGCACACCAAGCCGGCCGAGGTCCCCCTCGACTTGTGTGCGCCACCTTGTACGTGGACGTCCTCTGTTGCGTTGTCCCACAGGCTCAGAGTCGAAGATTCCCTATCACTCTCTCCTGATTAACCATAACCATGCTCATTAAACAGCTGCTGGAAGTGCCGTTTAAAACAGACACTATTCCCTGTGGATCAGTAACTAGGTTTCTCTTACCAAAAGAGTGAAGTTCGAAGAGTCTGGGTGACTTTCTTAAAATCTGTTGCCAGACTTTTTGCTTTTTTATAAAAGGTCCGTATTTTCCGTTTTTCCTTTGACCCTTCGATATTCTTGAACTGGGATATTGCAAGAAACCTTTTCTTTGTCCTATAAGCTTATTCTCCTCTCGTCTTCTAGCCCGATACTCCTCTTGTGCTGTCCTGGTTGTTGCTGCTTTTTGATAAATCTCGTCGGTTGCAACTTTTTTCTGCCCACACCCGCCATCATACCACGGGCTTCTTGTCGGTGGTGGTGGTGCAAGCACATATTTTTGACGTTTGTGTTTGACTCCGTACCCGTGGAACAATCCAATAGAGGATGTTCACGAAACCGATGGCGTACACAAGTGGAGAACGACCTCAGCCAATATGGCGTGCGTAACTGGAGGCAGGTGATTTAAGATCGTGCCAACTGGAAAGGCTTGTCTGTTGGCGTCCAGGTCCACCCCGGACTGTTGCGCCATCAAAAGAAGAAGAAATTTGACGTATGCACACCACGGAGTCTCTAGCTAAGCTGATCTGGATGGCGCAGTTGGTTAAGTGCCTGCCCCAAATTTTAGGGGTCCCAGGTTCGATTCCGAAATCGGTCCAGTCACCATTTGCCGTTGGGATCAAATTAACGGCACTGGAGTAGGTTGCTACCTGGCAGTACAATGAACCAATTTTGAGTCTTCGTAGGCTCTGGCAATCTCCGGAGTGTTGAATCGTCCAATGACGAAACTACTTCTTGTTGGCTGAAGCAGCTTTCTGACACTCGACAGTCCAGCTCTGAATCGTGCTACAATCGAAAAATGGTCAGAGTCGATGTTTGGCCCTCTAAATCTTTGCACATCCAGGATATTTGATGTGTGTCTTGCATCAATGAGCACATGTTCGATTTCGTTGGCGGTTCGACCATCCGGGGATCGCCAAGTTGCTGTGAGGATTCTTTTGCAGGAGAATCTTGTGCTACTTATTAGTCGGAAGCCGTTGTCTGTTGTCGTGTCGTGAAGGCTGTACTTTCCGTTAACTTAGCCGAAGATGTCGACGTTGCCGATTTTAGCATTGAAGTCCCTGAGCCCGATCTTAACGCTGGACAGGCTCCGAAGGCCATCTGAGAGGTCATAGAAATTCTCTTTGATGGAGTCTTCAGCCCCATTGATGGGTGCGTGTGCACATAAAAGACTTACGTTGCAGAATTTGTCTTGGATGCGGACACCCAGACGAACACTAATCGGCTTAGAGTCGATGACTTCCAACCTTAGCCGCTTTCCCACGACGAGTCTGCATCCCAATATGTGCAATCTTTTGTGGCGGCTGTGATAAATGTTGCAATCCTTTTCCTGTATCACACCCGTTCCTGTTCACCCAACATTCTAGATCGCTGTAATATCCGCTTCGTACCGTTTGAGTATAATATTAAAATTGTGATCTACTTCGGGAGCGTAAATTGTTGGTACATTCCAGGAGCACACTCGCAAATCATGCTCCTTTTATGTCAGATCTCCACTTTGGGGTAATTTATAGAGTTCACCTTTGCTCTGCGCAATCCATCATTTCTTTTACACTATCTCCCTGTCTCTCCGTCCCTATCCTTCTTTCCACCCACAACTCTCGTCGCACTTGCCGTGGAACTGCTGCCAGTAAAACCTTCGGACACATGCCGACTTATAAATTAATCATACGTTCCCTTGCTCTAGTTGCTACAGTCAATCAGAAAATATAATTAAAATCTTTTCGAATCCCTCAAGTAGCCATCGAATTGATTTCAGGAAATTACAAACCCACCGAAGCGTCGCACGACTCGTTCATTTTAAAATTCCATTCACATTCCGAGCCCAAGTCCGTCCGCCCTTTCATCGCCGCCGATCCACTCTCATCAAAATTAATGCAACTCATCCACATCATCAAATCCAAGAATCACTTGCATTTCATTTATCTTCTCTTAATCGAAATTCAATCGAATTAACCTTTCTCAACTCAGTGACATCGAAAATGGGTCATCATCGTTGTCTCGTTCACAAAAAAGCAAAAAAAAAAGCACAGAAAAAGAAAATACAATTTCAATACATCAGGGGGGAGATGGCATCCACCCCAGGACCCATCCACATGCCCCCAATGGGGACAAAACAACGTAACCTTTCTCAAGAAAAACACGCAAGCACAAACAGCCATCTCATGCCTGGCCCCAAGCAGCCATGCTCTCTCGAATCATTTTTCAAATTAAAAGGTTGCTGGGACCTTCGGCACAGCAATGGAACTAAATAATTCAACAGGTCTTATTGGAAACGAATACGTCTCAACTCGGCGGGTGTGTTCACAAGGTTCACAAGGCCTTCGATGTTCCGCTCACATGTCTCCGTTGTAGCTTGTATGGCCCCTGGCCTGGAGAACTCATTCGTCCGTGCGCTCATGCTTCGAGAACATCGTTGGTCGTTGGGCGCGCTCAAAACTCAGCCTCTCCCGCAGGACAACGACAAGGTCGCCATGAAATATTTCCGAACAAGTTCGTCGGGGTCTGAGGGGTGCGCACGTACCTCCCCGAAAATGGATATTGTTAAAGTTTGCTCCTAACACAATTTCATTTAGTAGCGGATAAGATGAACCGTTCTCTTCGAGAAGCCTCTATCCATCGACTCCTTATGGAGCTCTCCCGCGCTTCGGATTCCCCTAAAAGGTTTGGCGTTTGAGTGCCTTCAAGGTTATTACGGAACGAGATGGATTAACGTGGAGGCCGGGTGAAGAAGAAAGTTTTTGCATCCTCCCGGATTACACGGCTAATGTGAGTGTAGTTACGTTGACACAACGCCGCTCCGACTCCCGCTCCCGCTCGAAAAGTTTTCGTGAGCTCATTAAGAGCCCGACAACGATGACACTGGAAAACGAACAAAGTGCTTGTAGCCACGTTGATGCCGATGATGAGCAGTAACAGGAGGCAAGGACCTGCCAGGACTGACCTTCACTTAATCACTCCCCATCACTGGCGTGCTTACACAGTGATTCAGTGGATGAAACGGTCGGGATGGCTTGGATGGATTCCCAGAGGTGTCCTAAAACCGCAGCTACAAAAATAATGTTAAATTTGACTTGGGATTCGAGAGAGACACTCGAACAAGGATAACCACTTCACAAAAAGCCATTCAGGAAAATAACAAAGTCCTATCGCTTCTTTTGCATTTGCCTGGGCGCGGTAACCGCTCCCACGCGCCTTTGAAGTGCCTTTCGCTACTACTGCCGACTACAAAGAGGATGATTTCAAGACGCGGTACTTTGGAATCATCCATTTGTCTCAGAGGCATCGTTTCCTTAAACGGATTTCGTTTTTTTCCATTTTAACTGTCTGCGAGAAGAGGACTTGCTTTTACAGCCACCGCTGCTGCCACTGCTGCCGCCTCTCATGCCCACCGAACATAAATGGGATAACTGTGTTGTGTTGATGGATAAAGTCGAAGTCGCTCCTCAAAGGGAAAAGGTTCCTGCGGCTATCTAGGTTTATGGGACGACGGCAGGATGTCGGATGGATTTCGGCATCCCTTCCACAGGTGAGGAGGGGAATTTTTTAACCCAATTAAAAGCATCGACAGGGGTTGTCAAGTTCCTCAACCGGTTCAATTATGTCTTAAGTCTTATATCAGCGGCGATATAAAATCGATTAAAGGACTACGGGTGGTATTTCTCAGAACCCCGCGGAGTGTGATGGAGGACCTAATTCCAGGTGGGTAAAGTTTCGCAAACAACTTCCCTTCATAATTTGAGTTTGTGTCATAAACTACATCGTCTTTTGGTGGTGCGAACCCGGGAACGTGGGCAAACGGTTTAGATGAGAAATTATGTGAGGTTATGGCGAAGAAAGGAGAAAAGGAATTCTCGAGATGAATGCTGGGAAATATTTTTCAGACTTCCACTCCTAACGATGTGCTTTATGAGGTATGTTCAGAGCTAATGGATAGCGAGGAAACTTGAAGTTCTTTTCCTTTTTGTTGTTGTTTTGAAAGTTGTTGGGAATTTCAAAACTTCAAGGGAAACGGTATCGATTTGGGGATAGTTTTCAACTAATAAGATTTTCCGACAGGAAATCTATGTCATACTTAATATGATGTCGTTAGATTTGTAAGGATTAGTTATGGTTTTCATTAAGGCTGATGTTTTAAAGTTTTCAGATGAGTTTTGGACCCAAATGAGATTTTTCTTGTTTTATGTGCCTCTTACAAGTTTTCTTCAGTCCGGGGTAATTATCCTAGCGATCGTTCTTTTCCTTTGAGGGTAAATGTTGGCAGTTCGGTGTTGGTTGATGGCTATTCCTGTTTTGTCGGTCATGGAAATCAGTAGTTTCGAGCTATCCTAGCGTTTGGTCTCTTGTCATAGCTTTTCCAGCCATTGGAACATAAAATACACCCTGTAGTAGAAAACTGAAGCTCAACATTGATGTATCGACCTACACCCGTTCACTCCCAGAACAAATCAACGAGATCAGGCTTTTGAACAGTTTAAGATCGACCCTTACAAGGTTATAGAAAATGATTCATATTGGCATTATTTTTAAATTTAAATTTAAAGAGAACATTTACAGAGTAAATTAAGTCTTAACTTAGTTATATGCAGAAAAGTACACATTTGTAGTGGAGCTATCATAGTCGGGCATTTTTTTTTTTTCAAAAAAAAGGGTTTAATGTCATATTACAGACAGTGCTCAATTTTACCGGACATTCTTTCCTGATGCGGACATCTCGACATGCTGCTACGTGATTAACTTAATCCCTGTCTTTGTCTGAGCAACGAAGCCTTTCAAGCACTCTCTTTATTTTGGACAGTTTGCAAAGAGTATCTGCCTAACTACATCAAAGAAAAACATGTTGTTGATGAAAGACTTAATAAAGATGCAGTTACAACTTTATTTCTCAAGCATCATTCTCAACAGTCATTGTATTAACTGTCACAACGTCGACAGACAACACGTTGATGTCAACACATCTATTAAAAAACCGTAACAGAGTAAATAAAATTAATAAACGAAGGACCTACACAAAGTTCCTCCGATGGTCGTTGACCGATGTAATTTATTCGTCACCCAAAAGCCGCGTCATGAATTTCAGCAGCATCATGCGTCCCACCAAATCAATGAGTGGTCAGAATATCATAGAAACATACTTTCCTTCCACTTAATGATCCATCAGTCTGTCGACTCGAATAACATTCCGACACAAAGGTCCGCAGGCATGGTCCACATTCCTCTATCTCGCCCGAGGTTGCGACAAAGGACCGCAGAACAAAGGAGCAAGGAACAGAAAAACTGAAAAACCATGTTTTTCACATTAAAGCTGAGTAAATATATTTTTTATTAGATGTCCCATGTAGCAGCGAGCATATTCATCAAAGTAAATGACCTAGAACCCATTAAAAGCCGCACATAAATATTATCTTTCAGTTTTATGGCATCCACTTGAATTAGAGAATTAGGCAAAACAAAATCATAAAATCCACTTGAGACGATTCTCGCTCGTCACGACTCTCCCTCGCTGCCCTGAATCCTTGTATGTTTGAATCCTTCGATTTAATGCCAAGATACCATAACTCATGAGTGTGGAGCAGACGGATATCCTGTGTAACACTTGTAGACAATCTGTTTAAACGAGATGCCTTCGAAAGAAACAAAGAAACAGTGCCGGAGGAGACGGGGTGCGGAGATGGTGAAACGTCCATGGGAATTATCAGGTATCAATTGAAGGAAATCGCTGTATTTCCGGAAGGTGTTTGTTGAAAACCGAAGACTGTTGGGTGGCTTAAGGATTAAGGATTGAAAGCGTTACGACACCAAATTAAGATCGTTCTGATGATTTCGATTCTCTTGTAATTCTTCTGACCGGGATACACTTGGAATGGCAATGGAATGTGCGATGAAAGCCATCGATACCGGTATCTGTTTATGGATTTTCTTTTCAAATATCGACTGAGTTCGTGGGTGTAGCATTTTTGGAAGGAGCAGGGGTATTACCGTCGTCAGATGTTGTACTTGATGTGGGATTACATTTTGGGAGATTGTGGGAGGTTGCACAACAGTTTTCGAAAGTGGAAAACAGTGCCCGTGCCTGCAGAAATTTATTTCTTGAATTTGTGTTTTTTAAGTTTAAACTCTGGTAAGGTATGATGTGGTAAGTTTCTATTTTGCAACACAGGGGGTTTCAATTCACATCCTTCCATGAAAACATCCTTCAACTTCATCCAACAACTTCCTCATCACTAAGCAAACACAATTCAAAAGCAAAAATTCTACAAGAATGTACAATCACCAAGCCTGCATATGTCAAGAGAGAAACGATGCAAGGATGTGTAACATCATCTCGGCTTATCGCCAAGGGTGCTGGATTTAGATATGCATGGTAAAAGCATAAGCAGTGTTTCTGGTAAAGGATTTTAAATCGGTTACGTCACGAGCACGCAAAAGGCGTATTTCTTCTTCTTCTTGTGGCTCTACAGTCCGGGGTGGACCTGGGCCTTAACCAACAAATCTCGCCCGCTAGCGATCTTTTGCTAGCTGTCGCCAACTGCGCACACCAATTTGGTTGATGTCTCTGTCCACTTGGGTGCGGCATTTTAGATGTGGACGTCATCTATTGCTGGTTTAAAGTCGAAGACTGAGTTTCTTTTTCAACTTTAATCACACATGTCGCATGGACTGAAGATTTACTTCCATTAAAGATTTCTTCTCTTCCAGCTGCACTGCGCTTCTGCCACTCATTAAAGTTCAAACTCGTTAACATATGCTCTCCTTAATCCACCAAATAAACAGAAGATTTGACTCCCACGGAAAGTCTCCCTCAAAACGACACTGCTTCGAGCAGCGTGTAATAAGCCAACAATATCATCTCCTGAATGTGACAACTTCGAAGGCATCTGTCACACAACCAACTCCTTCACACACCATTTGCCTACATTCTCCGCCCCAGTTCCGTCAGCATGTGGGCCCGTGGCTCACTTGAAATTCAACTCGTTTCTTCAGAAATTTGCGCTTAACCTTTCAGAAGCAATTTTTCCCCGGGAAAAATACAAACTTTTCTCAGACTCCCGCCGTGTCCCAGCAAATTGACTCTTATACATTTTTGATCTATAGCACACATTTAAATGTGAATTTCACACATCCCAACCCCGCCCACTGTCGACGACGACGACGACGACGACGACGACGACGACGTCGTCTTCCTTTTCAAATTCAATTCCCTTTGTTTCGAGTTTGATTCGACGAGCGGATCTCGTATTTCCCTCGAAAAGAAAAAGACAACAACGTGCTTAAAGAGGAAAGTTTATCGCAACAATTTTGGAAGGCTCTAGTTCAGAAAAAACGAGAAAGTTTCAAACCCATAACTGTTTTTGAAAGGATAAGTCAAAACCAACACGGAACGGATACCATCATCCTTGTGTCACAAGCCAAATGCAAACAAAAGTATCTCGAACCGTGCTGCGGATTTTTATAGGTCCCCTGTGGTGTGGTATTCAATTTATGACGGCGAACGTCAGTGAGTTTCATCTGTGAAATAGCGGTATTGCGATACCCACATAAATTCTTTCCCGCAAAACTTCGGATGCACGCCTTGATTGATGCACCATCTCCTCCATCCCAAACAGCGCCACCACGTGTATCCGATCTGACAGATGATTCTCTGCTTTCACCGTGATTTCCGGATTCCCCAGAGGTTCCGGTGGGCGGTGGGCTGTCGCCGATAAATTGCAAAACTTTCCGGAAGTAGTGTGTGATAAAAACCGAGCGTGAGAATGAAGTAAGTGTCACCAAAAAGCACACACCCACGCGCACATGGTGGTCTTTATCAATTAACTGGATCAGAGAGGTGGCGGCTGTCTGAAGTCGGATGTCAGGGGTGGTGGGCAGTGTCGTGTCGTGTCATTGTCGGGGTATTGCGGCGTAAGCCATGCATCCGTGTCAGGGGCGAAGGGACAAAACTTTTGATTGGCAATTTCAGGGATGCTTCAAGTGGGTGAAACGACTCGCAAAGTGTTACATGCAGCAGCAGTCAACTTTGGTGTACGCCTTTGCGGCTTTTAACTTATTAAAGTCAAATTAGTTTGGTCAATATTTGGAGCCAGACTGGCAACTCGGGTTTTGATAAACTTTTCCGCACTTGCAGTTGGTGTGGAGCTTGAATGCCTTTCGGGCAATGGGCCGGCAGAGTGGGAGAATGGTTGAATTTAGGTGTTTACACGTCCTATCATCGGATTTGTGCATCTTGTGTTAGCTGGAGGGGAAGTTAATTAATTATTTGTTGCCAAAGCTGAATGGGGGAATGTCTTCCTGTATGACATGACACACACAACGTTGGGGGTGTGTGTGTGCGGAGGGAGGATGAGGGTGATTTTGTTGTGGTGGCATGACTTGCGGAAAGTAACAAGCCAACCGAGCAGAAGATAAACAAGAAAAGTTGTTTTTAAAAGTTTTGAAAGAGAGTGAGGGATACTTTGAAGCAAGTTGAATCGACATGTTTGGTTACCGAGGAGCGGGGTAATGAACCGCAGCGAAGATGGGTTTACTTTTTGCTCAAAATGGAGGACGATTACTTGTCGGAAGTCATTGGCAGTGTTTGCACTCTGCGGAGTAGAACGAAGCACTTTCTCGATAGAGTTATGAAGACTTACGCTCAATAAACTGTAGCACTAAATGGGGTATTAGTAAACATCGATATAGTCGTGCTTATAGACATCTTCCGAGGGGATGCTTAGCTAAAAACTCTGCGGTTTTTTTTGGCCTACATTCTCATTGTTAATTTGGCAGGCTTCGCACAATCATTTGGCGATAGAGCTCGTATTTTCTTGCAAAACGGTGAGTGAGCTTTGCAAATATTTTGTTTATATAGACATCAGTCTCCTTAGAACGACTTATAGAACAAAGGTAGCCATGTCAGTATCTTTAAAAATGTAAGCATTGATGACTTCTTTAAGCAAAGGTCTGCACAAAAAGTTTATTTTGTTACAATATGGGATTGAATCCAAATAAGTGGGTTTCCTCAAGGATGTCAAATCGGTCCACTTTTGTTCAATCTCTTTACAAACCACATACATGTGTGATCGAATTAAATATTCAAATATCATTATGTTCTAGATTAGCAAATATTATTTTCTTTGAACCTAGACCAAAAGTCTAGTGCGTAGAAGTCAACGCATACACACTACGCGAGTTGAACTTGTAGAAGCGGATAAGATGAGCCTTGCGATGAATGAGGGTAAGACAAATTATATGTTGTCTAAGAAAACGTCCACCAAAACCGACGTTGGAAATGGACAAATTGTCACTGTAGGCAGCAATAAGTTTGAGGTAGTAAAAGACTTTTATCTACCCAGGCTTCGGAGTAAAGTCAAACTTTTTCTTGTGGCGCTACAGTCTGGATGGATCTGGACCTCAACGTACACACCTCTGATGTAGTGAATTGCACACACCAAGTTGATTGAGGTGCCTCTCCACTTGAGTGCGCCACCTTAGACGTTGTGGCGGAGTCGTGCAAGTGCACTACATGCCCTAGCCATCTTAGGCATTGGATCCGTAGACACCTGGCTAGATTCATGTCGCTGTACAGACCATATTGCTCGTGGTTGAATCTTCTTCTCCAAATGCCATCAATGCAAAAAAAAAAGACCAAGAGACTCTTCATCCCCTTGGGATACTGTCCATACCTCTGCGCCGTAAAGCAGGACTAGGTTGATCAATGTCTTATACAAAGTCAGCTTAGTCCTTCGAAAGAGGGTTCAATTGGTTAATTGTCTCTTGAGCCCAAAGAAACAGAGGTTGGCAAGAGTTATTCTGCGTTTGATCTCGGTACTGGTGTTATTTGTACTGTTTCCCGCGGAGCCGAGATAGACGAAGTCCTTAACTACCTCGAAGTTATAGCTGGCTATTTTGACGTTCTGTCCAATTCATCGATGTTGTGCGTCCTTTCTCGATGACAGAATATACTTGGTTTTGCCCTCGTTTACCGCCAGACCTATTTTAGCCGCTTCCGTTTCAATGCCAGCAAACGCCTTACTGTTAGCTCGTTGTGCTCGACCAACCACATCAGTGTCATCCGCTTATGCTAGCACTTGTACGAATTTCTGGAAACTCGTGCCTCTAATGTTGGCCAGCGATTTTTGCAAGATCTTCTCAAGAACGATGTTGAAAGAATCACCTGACAGTGCGTCGCCTTGTCTTAAACCTTTTTTGACATTGAAAGTATCGGTGAGTTCGTTACCGACCTTGAGCTCCACCAACAATGAAACCACCGCAAAGATAAAATGAAGTATCACTCTTGCCAAACGCTGTGTCTTTAGGCTTAGAAGGCAATTGAGGAATAAAACACTCTCGAAGACCCACGATATGTCTATTTAAGACATGATAGACCCAATATGACGCAGGAGCATGGGCATTATCCAAAGCAAACGAGGAGATTCGAGAGGAAAGTCTTTCGGATTATCTTCAGCCTCGTATATACTCTTGGTGTTTGGATGAGAAGACCGATCGACGAACTTTATGAGCTGTACGACAACATCGACTTGGTCAAATAAATTTTAGTCTTGAATGGACAGCAATGCTCCATCCCAGAAAGTATTCAACTTCAACCCTGAGCGCCAACGCAGTAAAGAAAGACCACGCCTTTGGTGGCGTACACAGTCGGAAAGAGACCTCAGTCAGCTGAACGTAAGTAGGTAACTGGAGGACACCTAACAAAAGACCAGACGGAGAATCATGTTGACTGAGGTCCAGGTCTAGCCCTGACTGTAGCACTAGCCAAAAAACAAGATGCAAATTCAAACACAAGTCGAAAGAAAACCCAAATGCTAAACTTGCGATGAAATCGATAGATTTGTATTTTCTTCAAAAGTTTCACTAACAGCGGCCACACATGACGGCTGGATGGCGCAGTTGGTTAAGTGCCTGCCCAAATTAGAGGGGTCCCAGGTTCGAATCCCAGTGAAATTGAATCTGGTCCAGTCACCATTTGCCGTTGGGATCAAATTAATGGCACTGGAGTAGGTTGCTACCTGGCAGTACAATGGATCAGTTTTGAGACTGAGTGCTGCAGTAGTGTTTCAAAAATCCACAGAAAAAAAACAGCGGCCACATTTTCTGTAGACCGTGCGGTTTGATATGCTTCAATATTTCTGTAACAGAGAAAATCTCTACATTTTCGCGTGTAGTACTGTCAAATGATGTCCACAGTCGACCATAAAATGCTCTTAATGCGCCTTTGTAGTAATTTATTACAATTTTCTAATCGTATATTAGCGATCGTTGGACGTTCCATATTGTAAATTGGCAAACCTTAGACTAAACATATACAGTCTCGGATGACAGTTCGGTTTGACGAATTGACCGAAACGGGGATGTTAAATCCGGACCATGAATTGGATGACCATAGAGAAGCAGGAGTGCCTGCATGACCCACTTTGTTCTGCTATAATATGTATATTCACAAAATGGAGTCGACGGTTGCCTTAAAGTCGTGAGTTCGAAATTCTGTAATACCAATATATTACGACGACAAGGACTTGATGTAGAATTCTCAACCAATTCCACTGCATTGTCAGAGAATGCATTTCAGAAGTCACTCCACATCAACTCCACTTCAATCCTTCAGTGAATCCATCCCCACACACAAAACTTGTTCATTTCTATTTTATTCCATTCCATTTTCGACTGTGTACAAATTGTTTAATTAATTAACCCTCGAGGGCAGTTTAAACATTGATTTCAAATCAAAAATTGTTTCAATAAAGCGAATGAAATGCAAGTAAACCAATTAAACTGGACAAATACTGAGCAACTTCATGCAGTCACCCGGCAGCAAGGGACGCAGACAACCCCTTCAATCGACGACAGGAATGTGACGACGGTACAGATTGTGGATACTTTCATAGAGGTCCACGAAATTCATCAATTCACCCCCATCACCTGAAGCTGGAGGGCATCCTTCGGTCGCCCCAACATCCATCGATCACAGCATCAACATTAGACTCGCTGAATATTTGAATCTGAATAGATTTATGAAAGAGTCTGTGGTGGGAGAACGAAAATAAAGCAGAAAAAACCTTACCCATATAACGACTTGGTCATCCCCGCGTCCAGCCTTCTGCCGCCACAATGGCACCGTTCGTCCTTCATTTGAAACGAACACAGCGTAGCATTTGGAGAGTTCCTCGGGCCGAGTCTTTTTTACTTGTTCGCACAGTTTCCACACGTTCTCCTCGCTGAAAGAAAAAAAAAACAAGGACATCGTTAAAAAAAAAACTTCAAAAAACGAATTTGAAAGGAAAAGAGGGTAATTATAGCAGAGAAGGATCCGTTTTGCATATTTTTCCTTTTTTGCTCCCCTAAGGACGAGGCTTTCCCTGCATGCTCGTTGACCTTTTGATTAGCGTGTGCAGTGAACTGGTCAGACGTTGGCAATTCAATCTCACAGTGCATCCTATTTTAAGACGCACACACGTACACGATATCCTTGTTTGCCTTCCGCATGACCCCTGACCATCCTCCGGTACTAGCGAACGACGGCGGAGTGGATAAATCACAAAACGCGATTTTCTTGTGTTCGAACAGATATCCGTTGGATTGCATGAGGTGGCTTCGGAAAAAGAAAACCGAAGATACCCTTGCGAGGGAATCGAAGGAGACCAGCAAGCAGCCACCAGGCACCAGGCACCAGTCACTTGCACCATCAGCAGGAGTCGACGGCAGGATTGTTGCAGAAGATGAATTATTGGGTAGCTTGTGTGCAACGATGGAATGGTAAATTGTTGGATCAACCATTCCCTCATCGCTCAAGCCCCGTACACTGCACTCCACCGAGGGCGGCGGCGGAGAAAAATAAAAGAGAGTATGCTGAAATCTCTTTCTAAGGAGCAGCAGTATCGAGGAAATAAGTTCCTGAGGATTAGCCCACCCCGGAGGAGTGCCGTAAGGAGCTATACGTATCTCTGATGCAATTTGTTATGTTCTTAGTGTTATTCACTCACTGGCAGGGGAGACTGGGGGCCCTGCTTACATGCAACTGTGAGAATAAATTGAAATTAGTATGAGCAGTGCCGCCGCCTCCGCCGACTGGGCCAAGGATGGGTACAAAAAGTATGATGGAGTATGGCTTACGGGTCGACGGCACTAACTCTGCAAGTGGAACACAATTTCTAACGAAAGCCTCCTCTAGCTGTGCTCCGGCAGTAACCGGGGTGCATCGGGAGCCAAAGCAGCGTTGGGAGATTGCTTTTACCAAAATGAAATATTCAAGGATGACGAATGAGTTCTGCTTGAGTTTGGTGCTGTTGATAGTTCTGTGAACAAGGCGGATTTACCTTTTCATAACCAGTCCATTGTGAGCGGGGGGGGGAGCCGACTTGGTCGATGGACTTTTGGGAGTTGTGCGCTCTGGTCTGGTGGTGGACAGGTGACTTGAACCATTCTGCTTCACAAATTGGGGGACGTTGTGTTTGAGTTTGTTGCTGAATGAACGAAATGAGTTTTAATCAAGATAAAAGTAGAATTGGTCTGCTTTTTGTGAATGCTCATATTTTTGGGTCTGGGGCTTACAAAAGGGAGGAGGTTGAGACATGGGGAGGGATTGTGCGTTTCAATTTGTTGAGTCCTGGAGTCATTTTATAGTTCACTCTGAATTGCCTCTAAGGAAGCACTAATTGGGCTTAATTCTTACGTGAAAATGAGAGTCTGCAAATAAGCCTATTTGCCCTTATCCATCTTCAGTAAAGTACGACCTAAATACATATAACATGTCATGCATTGACACTTCCTTTGACAACTTCGTTTAGTACTAAAGGTGAATTTGTCAATGCAAACAAGTTAAGCTTCTTGAGTGGATTTCACAGTTGGGTGCTGTGGGGGGTATAGATTCCGGGGCTTCTCGATTTCTAAGGGTTGCGATAACATTCTTTTTTGTTAAAAATATCTAGATAGACCTAGCTTGTGAAGCCAGTTATCGTTCTTTTTTGTTTCATTATTTGTACAGTTCATTCGACGCCTTCATCTAGACGCCTACTTTTTTGATAACTTATGCGAACTCAGTGTGGTTCCCATTAGTGATCTACTACGCTTCATTACAGGCTCCAAACGGATTCCCACAGATACTCTACAGGATTGACCTCAGTCAAACCATGTGGCTGCACAATGGATCAACTCTGGTCTAAGTGCACACCTTAGCCAATTCATACCATACCATACTCCATAAGGTTTCCAAGATTTGCCATTTAGACTTTATGGAATTCCATTATTCACTTAGCACTTAACAGTATATTTAGACTAATTTGTAGACCTGTGCCCTTTGATAAATAAAGGGTCTTCCAAACTTTGACAGTTGATAGCGGGCATAAAGTAGAAGCTACATCTGTCACGTTGGCTGTAATTTATTCAGTCTGTTTTGCCAAATCACCATGGACGAACATAGCGTGCAACAAGACGTGCAAGTGATAAAATTGTCTTATCAAAATGGATGTTCTGTTCGGGCAAAGATTTGTGCGCTTCCCCCATTTTACGGTCGCCATAATCGTCCTACCGAGGGGACTATTCGCAGTGTGGTGGATAAATTTGGCTCCACTGGTTCAGTAAACGATATACCCCACACCCATACGTCGACAAGACGCAAGATCTGTCGAAAACATCGCCGCTGTACGTGGGAGTGTGCAGAAGAAACCGAGGCAGCCATTCACAGACCACAACTTGGCGAATTTTCCGTCATGACTTGGGCCTACCCCTGCACCCGTACAAAGCTTAACTGACCCCGGAGCTGAAGGTAAACGACCATAGACAACGACCTGTGTTCGCTGAATGGGCTCTGGAGCAGTTGGAAACTGAGACTAATTTTCATCGAAAAATCATCTTCAGCGATAAGGTCTATTTCTGAATGAATGGGTACGTCAACAAACAAAATTGTCAAATTTGGAACGATACCAATCCAAATGAGATCGAAGAGCGTCCAATGCATCCCGGAAAAATCACTGATTGGCGTAGATTTTGGATTGGCGGTGTAATCGGTCCATATTTCTTTGAGAAAGACGTTGGCCAGGCCATCACCGTCACCGACGAGCGCTATAAGTCGATGATTACCAACTTCTTTTGGTCTGAATTGGATGATATGTACACCAACGACACGTGGTTTCAACAGGACCGCCCTACGTGCTACACAGCTCACGCCACATTGGAAATTCTGCACGAGCGATTCGAGGGCATGGTCATCTCACGTGAAGGTGATGTGAATTGGCCACCGAGATCGTGCGATTTGACCTCGTTACACTTTTTCTTGTGAAGTTTTCTGAAGTCGCAGGTGCATGTGAATAAGCCACAAACCACAGCGGTCCTTAAAGCCAACATAATCCAAGTCATCGGTCAATTTCAGATTGACTTAAGCGCTAGAGTTGGAAAATTTCACATTTCAGATGCGTGCCGCCCAGAGAAGCTACGGCAGACATTTGAACGATACTATATTTCATACATAATGGCATCGATAGGCCTTTCAAACGAATAAAAAAATGTTGATGATATCTTAAACACACTTTGTTTTATTCACCCCTATTGCGATAGTCGTTTTTATTGAACGACAAATATCGTTTATAGAATTCGGTATTGCGATAGTCACTACGATGTCGTTTAGTGGAACGTATTTTTTTTATCGACAAATGTCACCCGTCGGTATTGTAACTCTCGTTTAAGTTCAAATAAACGACAAGTACTACGATAGTTTTTGGCGATGACATTTTTTCAAACGACAAGCTGTGTACTTTCAAATAAAATGTAAGTTTTTGTTTTTTTTTTCCTTTTTCTGACCAAAAAAGACTTTGTTTCATTTTTTTTCTCATCTTAATTGAATGCATTCATCCAACGAGGACAAACAAATGCTTCCATAAGCACAAACATCTCTTATAAAATGGTACTCATTGTTGGTTGGTCAATACTCAAATAAAAATCATTGCCTACACACTGCTGATAGCTACTACACTGTGCCATTGGCACACGCGCCTTAAGAATGGGACTCCCCCATAACAACTTCTGCAGAAGCTAAAGAAGAGGAAGCATAACGTATCTCCTCTGCACTTGCGGCGAAGGAAGAAGCACCTTGAAGCCTACTTCTTTAACGACTTGAGCAAATTGCTCAACGTAGGCATCCATCAAATAAGAAGCTTCGTGGCAAGTACCAAATGATTTTCTAAATAAGTGACATCCGCTCCGCGTGGTACCACAAAGGACCTGAGTTGGCTTAAGTGTGACTGCTATCTGCAGTCAGCCACCTACACCTAACCTAACCTACTTCGAATCTGGCAAATGCAAGGGATTGGATTTCGATCTTAATCTTCTCCTTTCTCTTATTAACTTATTTTGTTCCTCTTCTTCCCTCTTATCTTTATTAATAATATTATTTACCACTAAAAGTGCAATACTATTCATTATTTAATATTCACAATTCACAAATTTGACATTTTTTTCAAATGTCCAATGTTTTTTGTTTATGTGGAATGCATGTGGATCGAAAACACAGACCTACAGTTTAATGCCGACTCCGAACGGCGAGATTGAGAAGCTTTTTTCTAGACAGTTATACTCTTTGAGCATTGTCAGTGACTCGAAAGAGGTGGAGCCGTGAAAAAAATGTTTGATGTTTTTTTCGAGACTCGAACTGACGACCTCGAGCGTAGGAGTGGACGCACCTACCCACTACGCCACGGCACCCACCGCTTAATCAAATACCCTTTATAAAACAGGTCCCGTTCATCTTTCCAATCATCGAAAGGTGGTGGACAAAAGTTCTCACAAAAAATTTCTCTTGTTATACAAAGCCGATTAATTAAAAGTTCATTGTCCGAACCTGCACAGGAAACAACTTTTCTCTATGAATTGCCAATCATCTGGATATTTAATTCAGAGCCTAAGATGATTAGGCCATGCAAAGGATAGGGACCAATCAGCTCAGGCCCGAAGAAACAAAACATGAATGATTGAGACAATGATGTTTAATATAGTGTGTATGCAAAGCTATGTTGATAAAATCGTAGCGTCTGTCTGATTGTTCGAGCTAATACCCGAAACGGTTGGACCGATTTCAATGAAACTTTGCAGGCATGAAGAGGGGGTTGTCAAGAATGACTTGGGCCGTTTTCGGTTCATAAGAATTCGAGCTATGCAATTTATGTCATTATTCACAGTTTCATATTCATCATGCCTAAGCTAATGTAGACGACACACAGTCACCTGAAGTCTCGAATGTGCAAGTTCTAAGAGACGACGTGAGCCAACCTCAATTTTTAATTGTTATCTTACCATTTGTATCTATAAATATAACATTGAAGGTTCGTTTGTATGTACGGGATGAATTTCTAAACAATTTCACCGATTCTTATGCAATTTTTGACACTATTAGCACCGATCGATCAGGAATCGATCATAAGCTGTAGGAAAAACATAAATTCGCATCTCTCAGCGAACATTCGACGTAGAATTATGAAATGCTGCACACGTGTAAAGAACACCGGGAAAAATTAGATCCTCTGGAAAAATAAGGTGACACGCCCACCAGAGATGGCGTAGCGAAGCACCCTGGATAGTCTGGTAAAGTATAAGATTGTCGGTTCCTCCAGAGAAGCTTCGGTAGAAGCTGGGCGCAAAGACTGCTATGACCACATTTATTGGCTCCTGCTTAATTCGATACAAGTTGAATAAAATGCAAAACAGAAAGAACAGAAAAATTCGAATGAGTGTTAAAAGTGAAACTCTTTGCGTTAGTTTTTAATTTTGTCTTTATTTACATATTCATACATGTTATTCATAATTATACTCACAAAAAGCATTAAAGTTAACATTTTCGTTACAAATTTCGAGTTTAGAGTGAAGAGCTTTAGGGGTTTTATCGGTTGATGGCCTCGCAACGCCCACAGCACGATAGCTTCAATCTTCTCCACCAAAAAAGAAAGAATCAGATACCCCAGATTAATGATAATGGCAAATGTCTGCAAAAGCGAGTGTCTACTCACAGTTTGGTCGTAAGAATAGCACATGTTTAAATTTTCCACGTTTATGATGGCAAGTGGGCGCTTGGTCTCAGCTACCATTCTGTCGGCAATCAGTCCGAACTGCAAGAATTGCAAAACTGGAAAGACTGCTATAATGTCACAGCGGTCAATGTTGTGTATAGATTGTACGAACATAGCTAATACTACACAAACAAACACGAGATTACACAACAAAAGGCCGTCGCAAAATTCACAAGATTTTTCGGACACTTTTTGAATTTTGATATAAGTTTCTGTCAGCAAGCGGATTTCCTTTCCGATTTTCCTCAGAGTCGAGATCTTGCTCTTGATGGGAAGGTACTTGACGTAGTCGCATCGAAGGCAAACCTTTAACAGTTCCTCACTGGTCCGCTCGTAGAGGGCTTGCGAGGTCAGGAAACCAAAATATATCATCGAGCAAAGAACATCGGGGAGTATCTTGAGGTTTATAACCAAGAACTTCGTGCCGATGGTGGCCTCGAAGTCGGACATGAAGAAAATGTTGGACAGTATCATGAAGGCGACGTTCACGGTGCCGTTGAGGAGGTGTCTCAATTTGTAAATATTTGTGAACTTCAAGTCTTTATTAAGCGATGTAAACACATCAATGAATAGGTTTACATTATTGCTGAGACCGCACGGGTTGATAATGCATCTTGTCAGCCAGAGGACCCCACAAACAAGAATCGACGCCGTCAATCCGTGAGGAAGCACACATAAGGAGAAGAATAAGACACTGTGCATAAAAGTGACGACGAAGTGCATTCTGTATCCACCCCAGAATGATATTGGCTTAACGAAGTTATGATCGGAATACCACCCCACTCCGGGATACCCCAGGAAGTGGAGTATCAAGTTCACGACCGATAGTTGAAACAGAACAAGTTTGTTAACGAAATTCATGCGGATTTCCAGATTGAACAGTTGCATGATGTTCTATCACCAGCACTCGACGTGTGGAGGAATCCTTTCGTGTCGAAATTAAATGCAAGACTGACCGTGGAGATGGCTCAATCACATTAGCTTAGTCGTTGCACACTCATTCTGATTAACGACCAATTTTCATCAAAAACAATCGATTTGTTCACACCACATTTGTTTATGGTGAAGGTTGGGTGTGTATACATTTGTTAGTTGCCTAGGAAGTGGCAATTTCCTTTAATTCATTTGCCGTTATGAGCTCTCTAGAAATGGTTTTGTTTCCTTTGGATCCAACGGTAATATTCCACACGACTTTTCTGGCGGGAGATTTTTTGGTTTGAAAGGTCTGGGCATTTTGGAACGTGGTAAAAAGTGTAGGCCAAAAGCTTAAAGTTATTTAAGTTCGATATTGTTCATCCGTTAAAGTAAAATTAAAACCCTACCGCAATTTTGCATACATATGTATGTTAATTTAAGTGGGCGCCGTGGCGTAGTGGGTAGGTGCGTCGATTCCTACGCTCGAGGTCGTCGGTTCGAATCTCGAAGAAAACATTAAACACGGCTCCACCTCCTTCGAGTCACTGACAATGCTCAAAGAGTATAACTGTCTAGAAAAAGCTTCTCAATCTCGCCGTTCGGAGTCGGCATTAAACTGTAGATCTCCTCCGCTCGTGACAGAACAATAGCACGCACAAAACTTTAGCGCCGCCAGTATATATTATATATGTTAATTTAAGACACCCAGCATATCTTAAAGCATATCGAGCGATAAAGTAATCAAATGTGACTAAAAATGGAATTTTACAGAAGACGCTGGTTTCTTTTAGGTTAGGCGCAAAGGAGCTGATTAAATTGGGTCAATGGTGACGTCCAGAACTCCAGTCTGCAGGAAACATATTTTGGAGCCCAGGTGAAAAATTATTGTTCCAAGGTTAGGTCGAGACGCTTGAACAGAGACAGAAGCGTATCTGCCATTTTTGCTGAGGCTGACAAAGGCGCTCGAAACCTCAAGAGGCTTCTAACACCAGATACTTCTCCAGTGGAAGAAATGGACCTGGTGTTTCAGCTGGGAGTTGTGTGTGAGGTCATCTTTCTCATCATGTAAAAATTCATTGCTTCAAGGACAACTGAAAGAACATGGACAACATGTGTGAAACTTGTGGTCGTTTAACGAAGAACATGCAACCGATGAAGTCGCAGAGGCTCTGAAGTAGACGTAACAGCAGTCCTTTAAGTGAGGTGGTATGAGCCGCGCAAAAAGTGGATGAAAAACTGTGATATTTCTACAGAGAGCGAAAGCAACACTTATCAGCAGACTTAGGCAAAAAGTCTTAGGGTTCAAGTGTACAAGCGAGCGCCTTATAATAATGCGCAGGCCAAATTCGGGAAGCCTGATCAGCCTGATTTTTACTTGTGCTCCCACAGAAGACAAATATGACAACAGCAAGAATGAAACTATGATGATCTCCCAGAAAGGATATAGGATCAATGAACCAGCTATGACATATGACCCGACCTAGACGAAGTCAAGATAGCGATATCGAGACTGAAGTCTAATAAAGCTGCTGGTGCAGATAGTCTGCCCGCTGAAATGTTTAAAGCAGCTGGAGATGATCTGGTAGGGCGCATGCACCAGCTCATCTGTAAGATATGGTCGGAGGAAAGCATGTCCGATGAGTGGAATCTCAGTATCGTTTGTCCGATCCACAAGAAAGAAGACCCCTTTGACTGCGCCAACTATAGAGGCATAAGTCTCCTTAACATTGAGTATAAGATCTTCTCTGCCGTTTTGTGTGAACCCCTGAAACCATTTGTGAACAAACTGATAGGTCCTTATCAGTGTGGTTTCAGTCCCGGGAAGTCCACCATCGATCAAATCTTCACACTGCGGCAGATCCTGGAGAAGACCCAAGAAATGCAGATCGACACACACTATCTATTTGTCGATTTCAAAGCCGCATATGACAGCGTGTATAGAGACGAGCTATACAGCGCCATGTCTAGTTTTGACATTCCTGCCAAACTCGTCAGACTGAGCAGGATGACGATGGAGAACTCTCGCTGCTCCACCAAGGTCGGTAATGAACTCATCGAGACCTTCAATGTCAAAAAAGGTTTTAGACAAGGCGACGCGCTGTCATGTGATTTCTTTAACATCGTTCTTGAGAAGATCGTGCCAACACAGGAGGCACGATCTTCCAAAAGTCAGTTCAACTGCTAGCTTACGCGGATGACATTGACGTGATTGGGAGAACACAGCGAGCCGTCAATGATGCGTTTGCTGTCATTGAAACGGAAGCGGCTAAAATGTGTCTGGCGGTAAACGAGGGCAAAACAAAGTATATGCTGTCATCAAGAAAGGACGCACAACATCAACGACTTGCCCAGAACGTCACCATAGGCAGCTATAAATTTGAGGTAGTAAAGGACTTCGTCTACCTCGGCTCAAACAACATCAGTACCGAGATCAAACGAAGAAAAACTCTTGCCAACCGCTGTTTTTATGGGCTCAAAAGGCAATTGAGTAGTAGAGCCCTCTCTCGGAAGACCAAGCTGACTTTATATAAGACCTTGATCATCCCAGTCCTGCTGTACGGCGCAGAGGCATGGACAATATCCCAAGCGGATGAACAGTCTCTTGGTCTTTTCGAGAGAAAAGTTCTGCGCGCGATCTTTGGTCCTGTTTGCGTTGATGGCATTTGGAGGAGAAGATTCAACCACGAACTGTATGGGCTGTACAGCGACATGAGTCTAGCTAAGCGTCTACGGATCCAACGCCTAAGATGGCTAGGCCATGTAGAGCGTATGGACAACTTAGCTCCGGCCCGAAGAGTCTTCGACTCTGAGCCTGTGGGACAACGCAACAGAGGACGTCCAAGTTGAGGGGGACCTCGGCCGGCTTGGTGTGCGAAACTGGAGACAGCTGGCGAAAGATCGTGCTGGCTGGAGAGGCATGTTGAGTGAGGCCCAGGTCCACCTCGGACTGTAGCGCCCTAAGAAGAAGAAGAGCCAGCTATGACACCAAGATCGTTTTTTTTTTTAGGAGTTTATAACACTAAGCTGGGCAATGAGAACAACATTGAAAGTCGGACACAAGGGAACAATTTATGCAGAATTGTCATCCAAAAATCGCTCGATAACTAAAGCCTTTGATTTGAAATCATGTGGGTTATGGAAAACATTCGCAAAGTCCCTGAAAAATACATAAATTATTGCGTGACTGATTCGACGACGTGTTTACGATTAGGCTAGTTAAATTTATCGTCTACACATTACCACTTCGGTGATGAGAAAAAGGAAACACCTCAAGGAGTGCCTCATTAAAGGCATGCGTAAGCAGACAGTTCTTAAAGATAATTCCGAAGGCAATTTTTATAGCAGATTGCCCCAATGGGTGGGTACTCTAAAGTTCAATCCCAGCCAACTTTTTTGTTTCCAATAAAAACCCTGATCAAATTAATTTTCTCGTAAAAAGAAGAAAAACTTAATTAAAACTCCCAAAAATTTTCTATCCGACTCGGTAACAAAACCAAGCACATTCCACAAATCTATTTATTGTACCCATAGATCAACAAGAAAGAACACAAATAAAACTGCTAACGAATCCTTAACCATTGGAAACAGCTGAAAGGTCACAAGTGTCATGCAGCAGAAGTTCTACACGACTCCAAAAATAGAAGTCAAAAATTGTATCTGTTTTATTCAAAAATGCTGACGTCAAAGGAAGCACTTAAATCCACGGCATTCCCGAAGCCACTTCCTCCTGAAAGGTCATCTAACCAAGACAACCCACGTTGATGCCATCATCATCCTTCCAAGCTGTGCGAGCATTTGAGTTTGAAAAAGTGCATAATTGCTTTGGAAAGTTTATTTTTTATGACCGAACACAAGAAGGCATCTCTGAATCAAGTCGTTAAGGGATAAATAATATTTGTACAAATTTCCACAGGAACAAAACCAACGAGAGGATGCAAACTTTTGCCGCCGCCCTTCGCCGCAACCAAGGAACTGCACTTGCGAGCGAGTGACTCTGTTCTGTCCCCAGTGCGGAATCCGAATCCATATCATCTGGAGGTTATAAAGTTTGTTTTCATCTCGAAGCTGCCTTGGAGTCAAGTCAATTCAACCCTGGGTTGGGCAAATGGAAGCAAAAGTTTGCTGTCTGGATGCTTTCAACTGCTTGCTTGTTTGCTTATTTACTCAAAGGATACAGCGAGTCCTTAATTTATGTCATTTCCTGTGAAAATACTAATTGGCTTTTCATTCTTTCGAAAACCGGGAGGAACTGGGCATTAGGGGACTTTTCACACCCCAGTCCCTTTATTACGGTCCCAGGAGGAGGCACGCATTGACCCAACCCCAGGACATGCCCATCACCGGCAATTGTCAACCAAAACGTAACCCAGCAAAGGAAACGTTTATTTGTTGCTGGTTGCCGGTCCATATTGTCGCATAAAGTATTTTTTCGGCGACAGGATATGACGCGAAACGTACACAAAATATTTCACACAAGACACCGCCCGCCGAAGGTCCAAGGACGAGCGGCTAAATTAGGTTATGCGAGGTTACCGCGTTCGGCGCGTACACGTGAAGAGGAGATTTGTTATTCCCTGGGATCTCATTACCACGTGAACGGCTGTGTGTGTCGCCCCGGCCGCCGTACGCCGTACGCGCAATAAGAATAGAATGAACAATAGACAAGCCCAGGATTCGCAGAGCAATTCCCTCACGCCATGCCATGTGTGGGCGGGCATCGTATGTGGCGGATGACAAAGATAGGTGTGGGATGTCAATATTATCGGGGCGTTTTTGTGAATTCTCGAGGCGTACAACAGCGATGAGGAGAGCACGCCGTTTCGTTAAATTAACACGTATTTTAGCATGTCCTTTTTAGTGTTCGTTACGTTCGCCTATTCTGCGCTGCGGAACGACATTTTGACATGTGAACCCATGGATGGCTGCAGTTTAGCCCGCTGGGATGCCGGGAGGCTGTGTGGAGTGGCATTTGTTTTCGACATTATTCAGTGCTTTCGTGTGTCAGAACACGACGGTGTTTCATGTTGATGGCGTCTTGTGAGGCTGGAGAGGGTCTGGGGAACATAAACGTCTTCGTTAATTTTCAAATTCAGAGACGGGAAACTTCGACTTGCGATTCAGATCACGAAAGCAATGTCGCCGAGGCTGAGTTTGTGTGGAGGGGTCATGTGAAGTTGAAATAAATCAATTTTCTATTCAATATTCTGAAGTGCCCCCTTCCCCCCATCGGGCGTTGTGCGGAAGTGTTTTTGATTAACAAAATTGTGGCACATTGTCAACGGAATTGTTTTGGTTTATGCCGGGATGCTGGAGGATGTATCATCTGATGAACATTTCTCACGTTGAAATGGACTTTATTTATTCCCTGATTTGCCTTTCTTTCTTCTGGTTTCTAGAAGGTCACTTGACGTTCAAATGTACGCCTGTGACGATCCTTGTTGCGACTGTGATGCCTGCGACGTTCCTAGGTACGCCTGTGACGTTCCTCGGTATGCCTGCGACGTTCCTAGGTACGCCTGTGACGTTCCTAGGTGCACCTGTGACGTTCCTAGGTAGGCCTGTGACGTTCCTCGTACGCCTGTGACGTTCCTCGTACGCCTGTGACGTTCCTAGGTACGCCTGTGACGTTCCTAGGTACGCCTGTGACGTTCCTAGGTACGCCTGTGACGTTCCTAGGTACGCCTGTGACGTTCCTAGGTACGCCTGTGACGTTCCTAGGTACGCCTGTGACGTTCCTAGGTACGCCTGTGACGTTCCTAGGTACGCCTGTGACGTTCCTAAGTACGCCTGTGACGTTCCTAGATAAGCGTGTGAAGTTCCTAGGTACGCCTGTGACGTTCCTAGGTGGGCTTGTGACCTTACTAGTACGCTTCAAAGTCTTAGCAGAATTCATAGGTAAAGAGTTCCCTTACTCAGAAGTTGTCTGATTCCTGACGTCAAAAAGCAATGTCTGGTAAGAAGTAAGGTATCGTACTAAAGGAAACCCAGCGAACAATGATGATCAGGAAGAGAGTGTGGCCTGTTGCGGTGTGTTTTGGCAGTCCCAGATTTATCCTAGGTCACAGTTGTTGAATCAAATTAATGAACTTTAGCTCCTTTTCGTCATCAAAGAAACAGACGTACCCGTTTCCAAGGAATCACCATTCAAAGTGATCCTCTAAAGGCCAAAATCAACTTCTTCCCTGCAACATGCCGGCTCCCGCTTATGAAACAAACACAGGCCTGAAGCGAATCGTGCCGCTGGCTATCTGACAGATACACGAAAGCGACTTGTTTCCATTTATCCAACTCCCTTCGGCTCACCTTTGACTTTCATATCTTCGTTGTCGGCATTCGTTCGCTTCTCCTCCGCTAACTTCGACAGTATCTTGTCATGTCGGCTCATCATTAAAAGTCATCAGCAGAATGCCACATATTTTCAGCTCGCCCGCAAACCAAAAAGCCACTCAAGCCTGATGATGGTGATGCACCCCGTCCCGGGAGTGTGTCTGCATTAAACTGTCCCTTACATCTCACGTGCCCATAATTGAACGCCAAACCTCCAGTCGGGGCCAGTCGGCTCGGATAAAAACTGCAAAAACAATACACCAGCAGAGTCAACACAACAATTCCACATGCCACCGCACATTATTCATGTGCCTCCAGTGGCACAGTGTAAATAAAACCTTTTTTCTGTGGTCCTTGGAGTGCCTGCCCTGTGCACACATTCGTTCGGCTCAATTTGTGAAACCAAACAGGACACGGCAAAGCGGTGGGATAAACAATGCTCTCACCGACACAATGTTTAATGTAAATGCCTCCTCCGAAGGAAGCCGGCGAATGCGAGTAATTTTTGAAAGAATTTTTTTTCGGAGCCTCAATCAAAAATGGTCGACACAAACACAACAGCTCACACATGCACATAGAAAATTCCAACTGTCATCAGAATTTTGTGCCGACACAATACCACAGCATAGCACAGCACAGCACAGGCTCGTCCATCATCTTCCGCCACCATCCGCATATCCTTCTCAATTATTCATCAGTCTTTGATCGAAATGCGAAACGAGCAGCCACCGCCCAGGTGGGAGTACGGCGCCGCCGGGGCAGGGGTGGTGTGCACATCCTTCTGCTCGTGCTGGTGCCGATTGATTTTGAAGGATTCGATCTTAATTTTTCGATTGAACCAGTCGGGCCATTCCGCCGCACACATCCTCCTCCTCTCCGCACCCAACTGCGAGGTGATTGATGTTCTTCGGATACCATCTCAGTTATCCTTCCGGTTATCCTTCGGTGGTGGGAGAGGAGAACTTCATCTTTGCATATCATTTCGTGTTCGTCCTTTACATGCAGCTGTGTGCAAACAATAGGCGAGGCGTGCCTCTTTCAATATGCACCCGAAATGGGGGCCAGGCAGGGGCACAAACTTTCCATCACTTTGCGCAAGGATGAACACATCTAAAGGATTCGGCGTTTCAGTTTGTTGCTTTATTTTCCTCTCCTCGAAGAAAAGGATAATGCATCTATCCTCCGAAGTGGAAACTGGTTTAAAAGTCAAGAAGAAGTTGCTGCTCTGTGGCTCTGCGGAATGGGCTGTGGCGGATTCCGGAGACGGCGGGAGGGAGGGCTCTTTGAAGCAGATGAACTCTCGAAATAGTTGATTGTGGAATTTGAATTTGCGTGCGAAGGCAGACGACGAAGGAGCACACTGAATTAATTGCACAAATTCTGCAATCTCCACACAAAAGGACGAATGCAATGAAGTTGGCGCTGGTGTGTGGCACACACGTGATTTGAGAGACTGAGCGGCAGCGTGTGCTTCAATTGGTTAATGGAAAGTTTGCGTACGTGATGTGAGGGTAATCACATCACATCAGGAGCTCCACTCTCTGTGTCAGTATCCCTAAGTGCACAGATAAATTTAACACTCTAGTGTTTTTATACGGTAAACGATTTTAATTCCAGTGGGCGGTGCCGGGCTGGGCGGGGCGGGGCTGAATACCTGAAGTGGATAATTTCTTACTCGTACATTATGACGTCATGGAAGTCTATAAATTTCAAAATTTCGTGCGCTCAACTGTGTGGTGAAGGACTTCTGGCTGAGCTTTGTGTCTCATGAAAGTTTCAGTGGCTTCAGAAAATGCGAACTCGGTTGGAGTTTGAAAATTTAATTGAATCAAATTTTCAGAGTTCTGACAAGAGTCACATTCGAGCGTATCTTTAGGATGGGATAAGAAAGCTCTCGGTGGATATGATAATTTGAGGAGGGGTCGAGAGAAGTAGAACACTGCATCGTGGTTTCTACTCAGATGCGGTAGAATATTTGGCGTGCTTCATTTTGAGGTTTCAATTTCCATGCGAAACTAAACATGCTCGTTTGTAACTAAATGCTGACAATTTTGTTCCACTGAATAAGGAGAATTGTTTTTTTCATCCGATTGTTAGTCTTTTATCTGTCAAAAACACAGAGTGGCACATCAGTTATTTATCTCTAATTTAACCAAGCTCCCTGGAGATTATACAATTCGTCTACCTTCTTGGGCATAAAAGGAGTCTTCAACATAATCCAATTCATCATAAGAGTGCTCAAACACAAGACAATCAAGACTACCATGGAAAACAGATGTATACTTCAGAAAGAAGTTATCTCCAATTCTGACTCATAGGGGTCTAAGTGAGCCGTGACATGTTCTTCATGTCAGCAAATGCACCCATCTACCTAACCTAACCTATCTCCGATTCTGGCCCAATGTTTTCATTTAAAATCCATGTCTCGGTAGAACTTTCCGTTTTCGAAGAAAGTCGTCATCGCTAATCAGTTATAGAGATGCGTAACTTTCCAGCCATCGATCAAGTTTTCACACTGCGGCAGATCCTGGAGAAGACCCAGGAAATGCAGATCGACACACACCATCTATTTGTCGATTTCAAGGCCGCATATGACAGCGTGTACAGAGACGAGCTATACAGCGCCATGTCTAGTTTTGACATTCCTGCCAAACTCGTCAGACTGAGCAGGATGACGATGGAGAACTCTCGCTGCTCCATCAAGGTCGGTAACGAACTCACCGAGACCTTCAATGTCAAAAAAGGTTTTAGACAAGGCGACGCGCTGTCATGTGATTTCTTTAACATCGTTCTTGAGAAGATCGTGCAAAACTCACTGGCTAACACAAGACGCACGATCTTCCAAAAGTCCGTTCAACTGCTAGCTTACGCGGATGACATTGACGTGATTGGGCGAACACAGCGAGCCGTCAATGATGCGTTTGCTGTCATTGAAACGGAAGCTGATAAAATGGGTCTGGCGGTAAACGAGGGCAAAACAAAGTATATGCTGTCATCAAGAAAGGACGCACAACATCAACGACTTGCCCAGAACGTCACCATAGGCAGCTATAAATTTGAGGTAGTAAAGGACTTCGTCTACCTCGGCTCAAACAACATCAGTACCGAGATCAAACGAAGAAAAACTATTGCCAACCGCTGTTTTTATGGGCTCAAAAGGCAATTGAGTAGTACAGCCCTCTCTCGGAAGACCAAGCTGACTTTATACAATATATGGATAATTATATGGACAATATCCCAAGCGGATGAACAGTCTCTTGGTCTTTTCGAGAGAAAAGTTCTGCGCGCGATCTTTGGTCCTTTTGGAGGAGAAGATTCAACCACGAACTGTATGGGCTGTACAGCGACATGAGTCTAGCCAGGCGTCTACGGATCCAACGCCTAAGATGGCTAGGCCATGTAGAGCGTATGGACAACTTAGCTCCGGCCGGAAGAGTCTTCGACTGTGAGCCTGTGGGACAACGCAACAGAGGACGTCCACGTAGAAGGTGGCGCACACAAGTCGAGGGGAACCTCGGCCGGCTTGGTGTGCGAAACTGGAGACAGCTGGCGAAAGATCGTGCTGGCTGGAGAGGCATGTTGAGTGAGGCTCAGGTCCACCTCGGACTGTGGCGCCCTAAGAAGAAGAAGAAGAACTTTCCAGCCGGAAAACCCCTACCCCATTCAAAAGTCACCTCAGGCTAGTGCGACTGATGCGTTGAGGTTCTCAGGGTACAACCCTTCGGCAACAGCTCCAATATTTTCGGTTGAGCGCACAGGACAAACACATCGATACGTTCGATTATCAACCAGCAGACCAATCTCACGATTTTTCACAAATTTGTGTACACCAACTGCTGTTTGGAGATTAATTCTCCACTTGTGTGCGCTTAAGGTAAACGTGCTCCCACACGTGCAAAGTTAAAGACCTAAGGCAGGAATTAAGTTCTCCATTCGTTCTACATGACCTAGTCAACTGAACCATCTCATTATTTTTCCAGAAAAAAGACACTTCAAGAGTCCGAGCGGAATAGGACTGAGTCATCTGGTGCGACACAAAGTATTTATTTTGTTTAAAGCTGTATTTTTAAGCTTATAAGTAAGTAACACTAGCCACCCTCGAAGGAATTAAGCTGAAGGGACCGTATCAGTCTTCCAGAAGACAGAGCTGATTTCGTAAAGGACAACAAGAGGTCTGCCTTAGTTCCCATTTGAATGTGTTTGTTTGACTTAAGGTCAGAAACAGAAAAATGTAATTCACTGAGTAACAATCAAATGGGATGCCACAAGATTGAACTATGACTACGTTGATCTTCAATTTGTTTTAAATTAAATCACTCCAACGAATACGCAAACGACTAAATGAATAGATAACCACTCGGACCTCATGATTTCATCACAGAATCTCAGGCCAAGGCCAACGATAGTAGATTGAAAGCTATCTATTGGACATTCCCAAAAAATCTCGTCATTTCGCAAAAGTGAATGAATGACAGAAGAAAAAAAAAAAATCAATAAATGACGCACGGAGATGATTGCGCGGCCCACAAAATGATAAGGAGTCACCCAACCGAACCCGAAACCGAATCCGACAAAAGAAACGAACCCATATGCCAGGTCCCCATTAAGTGCTGAAATGGAAAACAATACAATCAACACAAAAGGACACACAGTGGATGTGTTTTGAAATCTTTCTCCTCAAGTGCAATCATAAAATTACCCATCCCCCGCCGCAGTTCTCATGAAGTCCAGCTCCCTCTCCATTCGGAGTGACTTTCCGTGAATCCTCTGCCGTCCTTCAAAAATTAAATTCCACAACTGTCGCCCGCCCCCAGAGCTCACTCCATCTGAAGAGGATGACTGCTCTTCTCGTTTTGTGTTTCTTTCAACTCAATATTTGCAGAAAAGGATTCGAGCATTCATTTAGGGCGAGGCAAATAAATTGCCAAGGGATGGTCGTTTATTTTTTTTCTTCCCATTCTCATTCTTCTCCTCCGACGCTGATGCTGTGTCATTGCATCCCGTCCCAGCCATTTCAACTTCAGTTCAATTCACAAGCCAGAGTCATTGGACAATTTGCCACGGCACCGATTCTCAGTGTTTTGTGCGGACAAATTGAATGGTTGTCCTTTTTACATTACCGAAGGGGCTGATGCGCGGTGAGAAGCGTGCGGAGGAGGGTGCTTAAGGGTTTAAGAGTCATTACAAAATGATAAATCTTTTCAGCCAAGGATAATGAAGGATTCCTTCAATGGCCAGCGATGATCGCTTGCTCTCCTGTCGGGGCGGGGTGTAACGCAAAATAAAAGGATTATCGATTCTCATGTAAATTTCCTTCGATTCTTTTTGAATTTTTTGATCGACGACTCCTGAGGGCACATCACCGGTTTCGTTTTTCCACTGAGCACACGGTTTAAGGGGAGCACTGAATCAATTGGCCCGATTGATGGTGCCGGAGTGGTGGGTGCTGCTGCGGCTGGGCCACCGGGGTGTTATTGTTGTCAATGCCTCGCGACAGAGGAAGAGTAATTGCTGTTACTTTATCAAATTGCCCGAGGAGATGATAGGAATCGAGATATCCTAAGTGAGGATAGGACGGTAGCCTTTTTTTTTTATTTTTCGTCGTTGGGTTTGACTCGATTCGACGACGACTTCTTTTCATTTATTCCGGGGTGGTGGCGAAACCACAGGGATTTGTCCTTCGAGTTGATTTGTTGACTTTTCGATATTAAATATTTTTGCCGGCAATAAATTGTCTGTCGATTGACGAGGGTGGCGGCAGCGGCGGTGATTGGTAGGGAAATCAGAGCAAATGTTTAACCAACGAAGTATGTAATCTGATGGGGCTGAGCTGGGGGCGTGTTGTTTTCATATTTTTTGATATATTTGACGATTGGATTGGTAAATGAGATGAGATCATCTGTAGATAGATGTCAGTCATACGGAGTGGGAAGAAATGATGACAAGTCAACTGAAGGGACTCAAGGCAATTTTCTTCGTTCTCAGGAGGAATTGCAATTACTGAGAAAAGGGTTCGATAGTTTTGAGTACTTACGCAGGGGTGCCTCTTTGCATTTACAACTACTTCTGTTCTGTTGCCTTCCACAAAAGTCTGATTTATTCATGAAAATTTAATGAATATTCCTTTGCAATAAAAGGCTGTACTGAATTGTTGCCTCCTTTTGCGTCCTTTCTCGGCACCCACATGAGGCGCATGTTGAAAACCTACATACCTCATCAAGAGACAAGCGGCAATTCAGGTAGATCTTGGAATAAAAAGTGGTCGAGTCCGGGGAATCGCAGAGGTGCTTGCCTTATAACAATTTTGGAAAATATAGCTTCTATATAGGATCGGGAACATCGGCAACAATTCTCAAGCCAGGAGGCTGACAGAATAAATTGAAGCCGGGAAAGGCAAACCTCAGGATCATAAAACATGGATAAAAGCTTTATAATTCCTGAACAAAAGTTTTACGGGCCATCATTGTCAGCATTAAAAACCGTGTTCATATTCTTGTCGAAGTTGGATGCACAATTACGCACCAAAAAATAAGAACTTCGGGTGGCGCTACAGTCCGGCGTGGTCTTAGTCTAGCTTCAGCAACCACTCGACATTTACTTACTTAAGGTGGCGCTACAGTCCGGGGTGGACCTGGGTCTCAACCAACAAGCGTCTCCAGCCAGCTCCATCTTTAGCTAGCTGCCTCCAGTTTCGCACGCACAGTTGGTTGAGGTCCCTTTCCACTTGCGTGTGCCACCTGAGTCGCGGTCTTCCGCCGTCCCTCGGGGGTGGATTCAAAGACTTTCCGTGCCGGAGCATTGGTTTCCATTCGCTCTGTATGACCTAGCCATCTCAATCGTTGGATTTTCATCCTTCTGGTTAAGTCAATGTCGCTGAACAGTTCGTACAGTTCGTTGTTGTATCTTCTCCTCCACTCACCCTCTATGCAGACGGGACCGAAGATCACCTGAAGCATTTTCCTCTCGAAGCAACCAAGAGCAACCTCATCCGCTTTTGACAAAGCCCATGCTGCTGCGCCATATAGCAGGACTGGGACGATTAGGGTCTTGTACAGGGTTACTTTGGTTGTTCGAGAGAGGGCTTTGTTTATCAATTGCTTTCTTAGCCCAAAGGAGCAGCGATTAGCAAGATTTATCCTTCGTTTGATTTCAGCGCTGGTGTCATTGTCTCGTAGGTAGACAAAGTCCTTGACTACCTCAAAGTTATAACTGTCTGCTGTGACGTTCTGTCCGAGACGTCGGTGTTGGGTGTCCTTTCTGGTTGACAGCATATACTTGGTCTTGCCCTCATTTACCGTTAAACCCATCTTCGCGGCCTCCGTCGCAATACTCACAAAAGTGCCATTGACATCACGCTGTGTTCTTCCGATTATGTCAATATCGTCGGCATATGCGAGTAGTTGGACGGACTTCTGAAAGATTGTGCCTCTGGTGTTGGCGTGCGAGTTTTGCACAATTCTTTCAAGTATGTTAAAGAAGTCGCATGACAGCGCGTCGCCTTGCCTGAATCCTTTTTTGACATCAAAGGTCTCAGTTAGGTCTTTACCGACCTTGATAGAGCAGCGTGCATTCTCCATCGTCATCCTACACAAACGGACGAGTTTGGTAGGGATGCCAAAACTAGACATTGCTCTATATAGCTCGTCTCTATAGATGCTGTCATACGCGGCCTTAAAATCGATGTAAAGGTGGTGGGTATCGATTTGCTGCTCCTGGGTTTTATAGACGTGAGGCTTTATCTATATATAAGGACTATGTCTTCAAATATGAGAACGAGATTGGTAACCACCGATGAATCCTGCAAGGCTCCCGAGAAAAGAAATGATTATCAGAAATTCAACAGTTTATGTACACAGCAATAGATTCTGATGAGAATCTCTCCCTTAAACGGGAGAGGTTCCGTTTAAGGGCTGTGAAATAGAACTTCATTATGACTCTTGCTTAACGCTCAAGACTTGTTTTTAAAAACAAGAATCACGTTAAAAATTCAAAAGTCGTTAATGAAGTGATGTTAGCGCCCAAATTTGTCAAGTGAACCCAAGATTCTGACCAATCAAGGAACATACGACGGTTTTTCCTCTCCAAACTCAAAGTTTGTACCTTTTTTGAATCCAACACGCACTCAACGGTCTCGACGAAGGATAATTTAATGACTCCAAACCGCCTACAAAAATAACGAGATCCAATTCATTTAACAGTGGATCAAGCTCATTATAAAGTTTCCTGAGAACCGAAACAGAAAAACCCCCAATAAGAGAAGGTCTCGACAAACAGGAAATAACTTCGTATCATCAAACACCCAAGCTCCCCGAGCAACAGAGGACACTCTGTCATTGATTAGCATACCTAATTAGCCCCAGACATTGGAATCACCAACTTTTCACGTCCCACATTAACACAGCAGTAAACACAATCCGCTCGCACCGCTCCGTGAATTATCTGGCAGCACACAAAAGAACGGACGCGTGTTCGCTTCCCGGCCATCACACCACACCTCGGGGATGTGTCGTCCTCAGTGCTCGCAGTGCTTCTTCTTCGCAATAATTCTCGCATCAGTTGCTTTCGTCCTCAAAAAAATAAGCACAACAGAAACTTCCACTGCATCGCAGAGCTCTGCCATTTGAACGTTGGAAAAGTTTTCGAAACTCCAGTCCAGTGCGAGGACACACACACACAATGCTCTGGAATTCCTTTTCCGGAACGGCGTAGTTTCCGTTTGGTTCGTAAACTTTTATGGCCGAGGTGCCGAGGTGGTCCTATTGTGGCTGTGGATCGAAAACTCTTCACATTTCTGGTCAAAAATTAAACTCAATTAATGTGGCCACTCTCCGAAAACGACCGACACCGACAAAGCGAAAAAGAAACAACACGACGATCCGAATCCTTTTCATCGGAGTCGCACATGTGTCGGCGGGTGGCGGGTGCGACTTGAAAAATTGAATCGAACCCTTCTCCAGCGAGTGAGTCCAGGTACGCCTCGAAAATTAAATTTAGAACCCTCCATTGATGGAATTTCCTCTGGGGTATAGTGGAGCGGGCGAGATAGGTTATTCAAATTCGGAATAAGGACACGTTAAGCCAGCGCCACGATCGGGGATGAAGGATAGCAAAAGGAATTAATCAATTAAGGGGTTGATGTGTGTGATTTTGCTTGGGTTTCTAATTACCACCAAACAAGGGCCGGGGTGGCACGCCATTCACCATAAAAAGCTGGGCGCTTCAAGGCTCTTCAATTAGTGCCTGAACAAGTGTTTTGTAATCGTAATAGGATTACAAGAGGCTTTCCATAATTGTTTATTAGGATTTTCATTCGGGCGACGGTGTTCGTGTGTGTCTTTGTCTTTGAGCGGGCGCCTGTGGGTGGGTGAGCGGGTCTCAAATTGAGCGTGTTAATTCAGTTTAAAGGCAATTCAATGGTAAAGTTGGAGGATTTGCATGGATAAGGATAAGGTCCGTTGATGGGCTCTGGCTCTGGCTCTGTGTGCACACAACAGTTGGACTGTGGATTTGTTGGTTGGAAAAGTTCGTGGAAAAGTTTGTCGCCGATTTAGAGATTGAGGACGGAGCAATTCTTTTGAATTCAACTTCGAACTGGTAACTTGAGGTGGCATGGAATTGTGTTGCTTTTAAAGGAGTGCATTCCTGTTTTGGAGTTTTGTGTAAGCAATGGGTATTTCTGGGTCATTGATCTTTTGCAGCAACGAGCGAGTCTTGGTCAATGCACAATGGCAGCATCAACCAGATTGTTGGATAAAAAAGAAACTTTTTCAACCAGTCCAGCACAAGTTGAAGTGAATAGCAGCCACTCGTTAAGGAAGTTTTGATTTCGTTTAAAGGTGCAGTGCGACAGGTGTAGTGGACCTAGTTGTCCACTTGAGGTAACAACTTTTGTCGTGAAGTAAAATGCTATATTCGTTTTAACTTTTGGGGCATGTTAAGCAGGGAATTGAACCCCATAAAAAAACAGAAAGTATTAAGGAATAAGTCTTAAAAATACCCTGAAAAGGGAATTGCAGACGAATCGTTGATTTTAAGCCTGAAACAGCGTTCATAGAGATGTTCGTTCATAGAGTGCTATGTCCAGTTTCGACATTCCTAAAAATTTCATTAAGCTGTGCAGGATAACGATGAAGAACTTTAGCCGCCGATTCAAGGCAGTTTGCAGGAATTGGGAATGTCGTACTCCACATTGTGGCGAGTTTTGCGTAAAGACCTTGTCCTAGGCCCCTGCAAGATCAAACTCAGTCAAGAACTGAAGCCTCTTGATTATTTGAAGCGCCGACATGGCCTATGTAAAAGTTTAAAAAAAAATCATCTTCAATAATTTTGGCCTACTGGCTTTGTCAAAACGCGAGATCCACAGAAAGTAACCATTTGTGTGGATTTGTGATTGTGCCGTATTTTTTTAGTCGAAGAAGAAATGATCGAAGTTATGAAACGATCCCCATGTTCTTGTTCTTCTTCTCCGGGCGCTACAGTCCGAGGTGGACCTGGGCCTCACTCAACATGCCTCTCCAGCCAGCACGATCTTTCGCCAGCTGTCTCCAGTTTCGCACACCAAGCCGGCCGAGGTCCCCCTCGACTTGTGTACGCCACCTTGTACGTGGACGTCCTCTGTTGCGTTGTCCCACAGGCTCAGAGTCGAAGACTCTTCGGGCCGGAGCTAAGTTGTCCATACGCTCTACATGGCCTAGCCATCTTAGGCGTTGGATCCGTAGACGCCTGGCTAGACTCATGTCGCTGTACAGCCCATACAGTTCGTGGTTGAACCTTCTTCTCCAAGAGCCATCAACGCAAACAGGACTAAAGATCGCGCGCAGAACTTTTCTCTCGAAAAGACCAAGAGAACAGTCTCTTGTCTCTTTCCGCTTGGGATATTGTCCATGCCTCTGCGCCGTAAAGCAGGACTGGGATGGTCCAAGTCTTGTATAAAGTCAGCTTGGTCCTCCGAGAGAGGGCTGTACTACTCAATTGCCTTTTGAGCCCATAAAAACAGCGGTTGGCAAGAGTTTTTCTTCGTTTGATCTCGGTACTGATGTTGTTTGAGCCGAGGTAGACGAAGTCCTTAACTACCTCAAAGTAATAGCTTTGTTATAGTCCACTCGTCCCATTTTGACATATGATAACGACGATGCGCCGTGGCGTAGTGGGTAGGTGCGTCGACTCCTACGCTCGCGGTAGTCGGCTCGAATCTCGAAAAAAAACATCAAACACTTTTTCACGGCTCCACCTCTTTCGAATCACTGACAATGCTCAAAGAGTATAACTGTCTAGAAAAAGCTTCTCAATTTCGACGTTCGGAGTCGGCATTAAACTGTAGGTCCGAATGGAGATTCGTGAGAGAACAATTGCACGCACAACACTAGTGGTTGCTGAGAAGCTAGGCCCGGGTCCACCTCGGACTGTAGCGCCGCCATTATTATTATTATTAACGACACTGCAGGGAAAAATGCACGAAAGTGACGTAAATTTTTACACGATAAAAATATCTTTTTCTTCGTTATATATAACCCAACTTTGTTAAGGGAGGCTCTGTACTCTCTTGACTTTTTCAGATGTTTGTATATCTCAGCCGCCGTGGCGTATTGAGTAATTACATGGACACTTAAGGGCCAACCACAATAATCGTTCGAAAACTTGAGTTTATGTCCAAAGCAAATAAAAAGCAACCAGAAGCATTGTTAAATTTCAAACTGTCCATAATTGCTTATAAAAACTTAGCTGTCAGCTGTCAACTGCATACATAGAGAGCAATTCATTTCGCTCCCGCGTTAGTAGGCAAAATTAAGCGAACTTGCCGAAACTAAGAGAAGCAATTACTATGGTCACAGTGTACTGCTTTTGTGTATTCGCGAGGTTGTTTAAGTTCCCTTAAGTTTCCGTTCGATCCCGAAAACAACAACTTTCGATAACTACATAGAACCACCTCTCTCGAGTTACTGAAAATGCCCAAAGAGTATATCTCTACAAAGCTTCTCACACTTAGCCATTTTGCGTTGAAGGCATTAAACTGTAGGACCCCTTTACTTGTGGGAGAACAATAGTACTCACAATACGAATGATCGCTGTAGAAGCCGTGCTGAAGTCCACCTCGGGCTATAGCGCCACCCAAAAAAAAATTAAGGAATATTTGTAAATGAAGCAAATTACCCTTGATGCAACATATTACAAATCAGATGTGCTTCATCTTAAAAGTGATCCACCTCTGTTCTGATAAAATTTATGTCACTTTTTTTTGGCCCAAAACCACATCACTTTTCCCATCTGACCACCACGTCTCAGTGAAGAGGACATCTCCAGAGACTAAATCAAAACTTCCTCAAAGACATTGAGTACTCGACTGTCCTGCGACGCAAAAATTATTAAATTCCGAATGTCACACGAGACACCCCCAGCCCCCCTTCGGGATCATCATTTTACACGCAACCTAATACCTCATATCCTTGGATCGGCAGAACGATGGAGCGCGGCGGAGCGATACAATTTCTTGCGAAGGGTTTTAAGTATGACAACTTGATACACTGGCACCGGCACCCAAACCACCCCCATCCGGACTGGAACTGGTGGCACTCCCAGCGCCAACTACCAGGATTGGACTTCCTGTTCCAATTTTCTTAACTGATTTATTTGCTTGAAGAAATACCCCATTTGTGTCGCACAGTTCGCAAGTCCTTGCTTTTGGGATTTATTATCCTTAAATTAATTACACTTTTCCACTAGTGCATTAAATCAACTGAAAAAGGACGGACAGGGTAATCAAAGTTGGTCTCCTTTTCAAAACCTCCCCAGATCGGACGAGGCCCTCCTCCTTGGACCGCTTCATTATCATCCTCATCTTCATCATCATCATCATCATCATCATCAGTAGCAGCAGCAGCATCGTTGTCGTCGTCGTCGTCGTACTCGTGATCATCCTGTGTGCTCGCCCATCCTTTTCTACTCATTGAGTTCGAATGCGATTCCCGAAATGGGACGTTTGGTGTGAAATGAATAACTGACGTACCGTAGCGAAAGGAAACCGAAGAAGTACGAGCTGGAACCCGACACTCAAGTTCGTCTATCGTGTACGAAACGAATTCTCTGGGCCACGGAATGAACCAGAACCAGGGGAGTACGACCAGAGGATAGCATTCTGGAATTGGATTTCATTTTTTTTTCTCTCTCCTCCTCAGCCCATGGCTAAGACAATCTTTTTTATTTGCACACAACGCTATAATGGAGAGATACATATTTTATGTGTGTTTGTATCTCTTGCACCCCTCCCGTGAGGGGCAACGCAAGGAAATGATAATTTGATTTAGATTGGTTCGGTGGTGTTTCAGGAGGAAGGAAAATAAGTGTGTGTACGTCCAGGATCTTGGAGGGAACATCCAGCAGCCAGCATCCGGCAGCGGGCATCGAGCATCCAGCAGTACGCCTGCAAAGGTCATGCTGTGCCAGAGACACAGTCCAACAGAGTGACATCATTCCTTGGAGGACGAGGTGAAGCCGCCCTGGAATGTCCTTGTTGCGGTGAGCTAACGTAATTGAATTGTGGGACCGCTTTGATTCAATGTCCGGTCGATGAAAAGTGTGTGTGACTTAGAATAACAAATGGTACACACTGGGACGGCCTAGGTTACACTTGCGTAACTTGGTGGGTGTTGCAGTGGCCGCGTCTAGCTGTATTAATAGATATTCTATAAATAATTTCAGACTGACGAAGGATCAATTAGGTGGGAAGTGCCGGGTTATGGTATAACCTCTTTATCTTCATTTGTCACAGCGGTGGTAATGATGTCGTGCTGTTTTATGGGATTACCAGGACATCACTTTTAATAAATATTTGGGATTTTGACTCTAAATTAAGGACACGTGTTGGATTTCGGGGGCGCATGTGTACGTTGGGCGAATGTTCAAGTTACGAGTGTGTGATACTGTTTCTGGGGACAACTGTCAAGCCCTGTCGTAAGTCAATTAACGAGTGGGCACATAACATTTCACTGAATGAATGTAATGGAATTGCTGTGCCAGAACTGGGTTGCGCTGGGATTAGACTGAGTGGGGGAGTGAGGGGAGGAGTGATTAGAGGGAGTTAAGGCATTTGACGCGTGCGATTTGTTTATCATTCGGACGGAGTGTGATACATCATGTGGGTGGGAGGATAACGACTGCAATTGTCTATTCTGTGGAACCGTCGGCAGGCACTTACATTTGAGCAGGACACAGCTTTGAATTGGCACAATTTTGAACGCCTCTTACAGTTTTCTGACAGGCATACGATCTTGCAAGAATGGCGTTGTGACCGATAATTGGAAATGACTTCGAAGTGATGGGAAGATTGTTGATTTCTTGGATTGAAATGGTAATAGTCTCCTCCTTTATTTCCTGTACGTAGAGCTCACGAAGAGCTATCGTAGTTCAATGCAGCGTTGCCTTGCAGACTTTGCTGCATGTGCCTACCTCCATTCGATGTCACATCAGGGGTTTTTTCTATATGGTGTCATAAATTCAGCACATCAACACATTAGTAGCTTCTCCGATGGCATTTGACAACGTTTCCATGTTTATATAGGTTGTATTCTTGACTTAGTTGTTCTGCCGATATCCGTGTTCTTACCTTGGCTATAACAAGGAAATGATCCGGACTGTTTACGTCGAGAAACCGCGAGCCGATTCGATTGCTGCGATGTTCCCAACCTATTAGACATTCATGCTTCTCGTACCTATCTGCACCATTTAATCCACTTCAATCGATACCTCTCCCCTTCCAAGGCAGCAATCATGCTCCATATCAAAACTCAAAAACGTCAGCAAATAACCCACCGCCAGAACCGCGAGTAATTAAACGAAATAACCATCCTCTCAAGGCAGCGCCTAATGCCTGCGGCAGGGCATGACAAGCTCCTATCCTCGTTCCGCCCAATCTGATGCCATGCGATGCGATGAATTAGATTATTCCGCTCAATGCTCGATGAAGCAGTACCTCGAAGGTGCTTATTGATTAGACTGCAGACTCGGTAGCATCAAGGACCACGCTTCTTCAGCGACGCTCTCGCCAGATGGGTTCAATGCGGCAGCAATTCCCGTTGGCCATTTTGTTTGCCAACAGCATTTCTGTCATTAATGGGGCGCACATAATTTTTTCGCACATTTACTGAGCTGACATGAGTTATGGAGCAGTAAATATCCTTCGTCGCAGTGAGTGTTGTGCTTTCAGCGCGAGCATCCAGGCGATGGTCTGTGCGCTTAATTTTTTTTTTAAATAAACCAATACATCACGTGAAATATTGCAGAGTATCTGAAGGAGATTTTATTAAACTGCAGGAAGGATAATTCACAATGCAGCACGCTGACACCCAACGAGTTATGAGACTTGATTCAAATCGATTTCGAAACACCCTCCCTGTCATGTGCAATCGTGGGCAGAAAGGAAGCGTTCGACGGAAAGAAAACAAATTTGCAAAAGCTTTATCCATCTGTCCAGCCATCAACACGAAAACGAGAGACCTGTCACACAATCTGGCGATGGAAGTGCCCACACCTTCTGCCCATTGCACGAATCACCCCCCAAGCGTATGTGTGGCCACATTTCGGAGTTGACTCTCCGGCTGTCCGGGTTCTTAAATCACAGATGCCACAATCCGACTGAGGGGGGTAATCGTGTCCGTGAGGCAGCATAATTTGCTGATGGAGGCAGTGACAATCGTTGTGGCATTATAATTGTACGACATTCCCGAATGTTATGGGATTGTTATTGAAGGCGGAAGAATGGATTTCATAAAACTGATTAAGCTCTGTGCGCCCTGGGCACCCGGTTCGGTCGTGTTGATGATGAGGTCGTAAAATTTATTAAGGCCACCGTCTGTGGGTGGGTGCGTAAGACAAGGTTTAATGGGCAACAATAAAGCGATTAAGGATCGAACAAAGTGCTTAAATGAAAATAGATAAACGGTGTACGATTTATGGAGCCTTAATCAAACCCGGAGCAGGGGGTGCCTGTCAAGTGGATTTGCGGTGAGTTAACGCGGCGGGAAAAACTCTTTCGGATTAGGGTCACGTTCGTGTGCTTACAGATGCCTGCACGAGACTTGAAACAGAGTAACGGCGTGGTATTTGATTGTTGAATTGTTGCGGACGTGGTATTGATTGATGGGTTTTGGGGAAAGGTCACCAATGAAATAGATCAGACTTCTTTGGATAGCCAGCGAGCTTTTATACGACGTGACCAGAAAGCATTGATAGTTTTCCAGCTGTTGTGCTTCAGCAGCTGTCAAAGATGCAAGTGACATCCAGCTGTCAAAATATTCAGTAAGGTTTGCCATTTCATTATACATCATTTCGAAGGTTCGAAACTTATTAAATAATAATAATAATGGCGGCGCTACAGTCCGAGGTGGACTTGGGCCTAGCTTCTCAGCAACCATTCTCACGAGTGCAGGAGACCTACATTTTAATGCCGACTCCAAACGGCGAGATTGAGAAGCTTTTTCTAGACAGTTATACTCTTTGAGCTTTGTCAGAGACTCGAAACAGGTGGAGCCGTGAAAATATCAAAGGTGTTTTTTCGGGAATCGAACCCAGACTTCGAAATCATCGGACCTTATTTTCTTCGAAATCAGGAAGGAGACACTGTGTCCCTCAATAGTCTCAGGTATAGAACGATGTTAACCGACTTTCTGTGGCCAGAGCTCAACTATATCGACATATCCGAGCTGTGGTCCAAGAAAACGGCACAAGCGACGTAACGCTCAAAGCTGTGAAAGAGAAATTTGGCGACTGGCTCACGGCGAGCGTTTATCAATTGATCGCGGCGATCATGTGACTTGACACTTTTCTCTGGAGCAACGTCAAGTCCTTGGTTTACGCTAACAAGCCAACCACATTTGCAACATTTGAGACACTTTTGCCGGGATAAGGCGCATAATTGGGCCGAGTCATTAAAAGTTGGACCAACTGCTAGTGAAGCTGAGGCGGTCATTTGAATGATACGTTACTCCATACATAATGGCATGAATGTAGCTTCAAAATACAATCAGAATATTGTGTTGTATCTCACATAGTAGTTGAATTATTTAGATTTATTTTCATATCGTTCTTAACTGGTCACCCTGTACAACTAAAGAATTGCACAAGTCCAAAGTCTCGACTACGTTCTCGTTAAGCAATTCCATTCTCCAAACAGTCCAAGAGGCGGTCTTCGCCGTGCAGCAGCGCATTATGAAAGCAAAGCCTAAATCAACATTTACACAGCAAACTGCCAGACGTTTTCTTTCCTCTTTCAGTACTCCAAAGGAGTCTGACTTCAAGCACACAAGCGCACTCAATCGCATTTAAAAAGTCATCCACTATTAACGAAACCCATCAACTCGATTAACCTTGACCCGTGCAGACCGCGTCGACTCAAGCAGAGCCATTCCACTCATCATCTCCTCCTCCTCCTTCTCCATGCACACACACATACACTCGCACCAGTGATTTACCAGAGAGTGACATCCCCCTGAGCCGCAGAGGAAGGATATCCTGTGCGGTGCCGACTGCAAATGCTGCTGGATTTATCAAAATCTCAAAGACGAACGCACATGGGTTTCATTAGAGCAACCCCCGGGGCTGCTGCAACGAAAATCTCTTCCGCAGGACTCGCCTTCGTCTTCGCATTCAATTGAACTACAAACAGCTCAGGCAGTGAGTGCGGAGCAAATTGAAAGGAGTCGAGATGCACGTACTAGTTGGCTAAAGCGGATTCCTCTCCGAGCCATTATTATGCTGCTTCTGGTTCTTCGCTAACAACCAGTTCGATTCTCCGAGGAGCCTGGAATGGGATCCCTCGGTTATAATTCTTTCAAAAGTTTAAACCCCATGAACTTGTGCTTTTTTTCACTTTGCCTCTAAAGTGCCAACTTTTTGTTTGCAATTTGCCGGCAAAGTCGGATGAAAGTTGAAAAGGAAAAAAATATGAAAAATGAAGAGAACAGGACGGTGCGGTGCGCCAGGATGAAATATTGCAAAATAATTCAAAGCATATGAAACCGAGTCCAATAAGTATGTCAAGGATTGGCACGATGAAATATGTGCGCCGACATTAGCCGCAGGAAGGTAAACAACGGAGCCAGACTGCGTTCTGCACAGAGCCAGCCAGGGGAGGGCAGAGAATGCGCGTTCTATTGGATCGACCTGCGAAACGATACGAACGTCTGATAGTGAATGTGGTCGAGTGGGAAGCGCATGGGGGGTGGCTCGATGTGATTGTGATTTTGGTATTCTCCGCATACACCGAAACTACTTGTTGTGCGAGGGGATAACGTGGTAATAAGACGTACTTGCTGGGAACTCGAAGGGGACTGTGAATATGTTTTGGATTAGGGAAGTCAAAGCATAACTCGGCGGGTGGAATGAATCTAGGGGAGGAGTGAGATGTTGATAGCAGGGCTGTCAGTGGAGAGGGATGGAATGAGGGATTTTCTAGATTCTCGTGGTGGAATTCGTTTGCTGCACTGCGGACCAGTAAGCAAAGGAGATTCTGTGAGGGACCATGGACTACTTATCCTGGTGTGAAACGGTTTATGTCTGCATGAATTGAACCAGATGGTCGATGGAATTTCACATTTAAGTTGAACGGTTTGATTTCTTGGAAAAAACAGGACGGAGGATCTGCTTCTGTTAAGTTGCCTTTTCAATAAGTCTCTATGATTCTGCTGTCACTTTAGTGGTGTGTTACGTGAAGTTTATGTGGCAGAGAGTAATGGATATAATCACACTTAAGGGCCAACTAATATAGCCGTATGGAGAATTAAGCTGATGTCAAAAGAAACCAGAATCTTTGTCAAATTCCAACATTTTCTTATAGAAACTTAAGGAGTGTTCAGCTGTCAACTGGCGTTTGGATATGTAGGGAGCGATTCATTTCGCTCCCGTGTAAGGAGGTAAAAGTGAACGAACTTAACGAAACTGAACGAACTTATCGAAACTGAACGAAGCAGTTATTATAGTCTCATCTTTGTATGTATGTTCCCCTGGTTCCTTCAGTTCTTATAGAAACTATCGCTTTACAGCCCGTTTAGTAAGTCGCTTTGGGACAGTGTGGGACCAAAGATAATCCGAGGGACTTTGCTCACGAAGCGACCAATAATCGCCTCGACCACCATTCATGCTTCTGTGCCATACAGCAGGACTGGGATTTAGAACATAATAGTGGTCCATGCTTTTGTCTCCCTAAATTCTACAGATGATCTGGGGCCGCACCTTATCAGAGTATCGCCGCCAGCCCTGAAGAGCACTGATGACAAACCATCTGAGCCTGCGGTTTTGTTGTTCTTCAGCTTTTTGATAGATATACCGACTTCTTCAATACTGTGTGCATACAATCCGTAAACTCTTGACCCTTTGGAAATGAATATTCGTCAAGTTATGGTCAAGATATTGCCCGAAATGTGTCGAAAAGTCATTGAAAATTGCCTTGTCAGAATCGAGTCTTGCAAAACCTTCCGTTGAGGACATTTGAATGATGTTATATTCCATTCATAAAGGCAAGATCCAAGCAATGTATAGAAATAAAAATTTGATCGAAATTTAAGCCTTAAATCTTTTTTTTTTTAAGTTACTATCGGAAGTATAAATTGGGTGACCTGGTACAAGCAGTGAATATTTCCTTAATTGAAAAGGCGATGGAAATGATATCGTCACGTAGTTCTTTTCCTACACATCGATCACTTTTACTGAGTTCTTTTGATCTTTGATCATTATCCAGAAGTCGTGAACAACCGTTGTGCTCATAATTTGGCCACATATGGTAACAGGAAAATTCCCGAATTATCCGCGATAGATTCATAGCCTACACCAGCCTACAACGCTTTCAATTTATTATATACAAGTGCTTTGGCAGAAGTGTAGAAATTACCTGAAATCCTTTTTTGACTTGTATACATGTACATTTATCAACCAAAGACTAGATTTCATCTGCACAACAGAACCAAGAGACAATACAACACTCGTGCAGAGCAGAGGTGCCTTTAATTGTCCGTCATTCCAATCAGTCCTTGCCAATGGAAGAAGAGAAAAGAAAATAAATTAGAAAGCTATTATCCGCAGATCGACAAGTTAATGGGTTGCCTTGAAAGGAAAGCAACCATCGAACGTTGCTTTTAAGCAGAACTAATTGCAGCAATTAGTAACCGGCGGCTGTTGAACAATTTATGGAAGAAGCTCTGTCACCGCCGCCACCAGTCCGCATCGCAGCGACCACCCTCATGCTCCCCCTTCCACGGGCAGCCATCTAACATCATTTTGAAGGGATTTCCCCTCTAGACAAGTGGCCCTGTTGTGCGATGTATCCACCAGAATCACGAGTAGCATCAACAAACAAGCAAGCAAACATCATAAAGTCATTCGGTCGATAATAGCTCTCGAGATCATCACAAGGATATCGCATAAGTGTGACAGGCATTAAATTGCTGTCGATTTTGGTATTGGTGCTGGCACTTTCCACTATACGGACCCGACATTCCAACGTCATGTCGCACATGACGTACAATGTATGCGAGCACATCCACACAGAAGCGGAATGAATGATGAGGACGCGTGCTTGTACATAAAAAATTCGTCCCATATCTTGCACATGTATCGTCTCTCGCACACACATCCTTCCGAGCGCTCGGGGGGCCAGCGCTAAAGTGGTGAAACCCCTTTGGAATCGAAATCACATAAAAACGTCGTGCATGTGGAGCAGAAAAAGGGAACTGCTCAGCGGGTGTGCCTGTGCACTGCAGTGGGAAGGGTCTGTGTCCTGTCTTAGACAGGATGTGCTGCCGCAAATGCGCACGTAGGTACTGAAGTTGCAGCAATTCTTTGTGCACTCTCCGTCTGTCTTTCGACTATCGAACTCTCTAAAACCGTTCCTTTGTACGACTGAACTCCCGTGCTGCATTTTTATCGTCTAAGCGTTCGCCTGGCGAATGGAGGGCGGCTTTATTGCTCCCCGCTGTGCGGCGAAATGGAATGCTGTCTGGTGTGTATCTGAACGTGCGTCCCATGCACACACACACACACCCCCACTCACTCGAACGGAAAGTGCAAACTGAAGAAAAGAAAACTCTTGAGATTTATGACGAAGACGACACCCGACAACGAAGATGACGCTTGTGGTCGTCATCGTCATCTTCGCAGTCAACATTCTCCTCCTCTGGTTTTATTTTTTCGCAATTCGATTCCAAGGACTCTTGCTGTTCCTTTGGCTCTAGTCATTGTCTTGTTGTACTTTTCCTCATTTTCCCGAGCAGCGCGCATCTCTGAAGCGATGCGAAAATATGTTCCACTACGGCCACCGATCCACCGCCCATCAACTGCCAACTGAAGGTGGGTGTCTGTGAGTGGCAACCAAAGGAGAGAACTTAACAAAATTGAAAAAGAGAAAAATCCGCCGCCTGAACAAGGAAGCGCACGATGGGTAACTCCTGCTGTTGCTGCTGCTGGTGATGGTGTTGGTGGAGAGTGGAGTGAAGTGGAATGGAGTGGCTCTTCGCAGTGGGTCGTCAAACGAACGCGCGTTTATCTATCTCACTGGCGTTCTGGTTTTGTCTGTTTTTTTGTGTCTTTTGTTCGTCATCGCAGAGCTGACACGCTTAGGGGAGAAAAGTTGTGTAAATTGAACAATGAAGATTACTGCGAATTCCATTGTCGAGCTTTGCCTTATCCGCAGTCACACACTGAATCCAGAATTCACCACCGAGTGCCGGTGGTAACAACGCACGGATACACGCCGAACGAGGACACTCTCACAAGGATTTTCATTTTCCCTCTGTGCTCTGCTGCCATTCCCAGTGCCACTGCTACAGCTACAGCCAAGGCTTCTCTCTGGCTCTGGCTTCTTACTTGGAATTCAGGTGTAAATTCAATGGCAGCAGCGCTGTTACGCTAGAAGACACATTTACGCTTCTTTGTTTATTTTGTGCTTGGAGTTTATTCTTTGTTTTATTTTTCTGTTTTCTTTTTAACAACAACAACAACAACAAAGAAACCGACCGAAAACAATTGCTCTTTCATTCCTTTTCCACGGAGCCGACCCGAGGAGGAGGGCGCAGGGAGAAACGAATTAAATGAGCAAGCTGCTAATGATTTCGAAGTGGGCGACGAGGTAATGGTTCTGCAGCCGGAAAAGGTTGATTATGTATTATCCCGGTGGTTCTTGAGAAGAATGACATCCCTCGCTCTCCCTCTGGACATAACAATTGAGAACACCTGACAAGTTGAGCGGTGGAGATTTTTAAATGTCATTCGGCTATATTGGGACTGTCACTTAAGTGAAAAGTTTTGAAATGTCATTATGACGGGTGTCTGAAACGGACGATGATGTGAGATTACGGTGAGATGGGTGATGATGAAAATGTGTTTTTTGGGGAATCATATTTTAAAGAAAAATTATCTTTAGATGATGGTAATGGGTTTTGTGTACTTTGAGGGGTGAGAGATGGAAGGTGCTGCGGTTCTATGAAACTGAAAGGACTCTCTCACTTCTAAGTGGACTTGAGCCACTGACAGTTGCCTTGAGTCTGCGATTTAAGGGATGACAGCGAAGGAATTCGGTTGGCTTTAAAAGATCTCCTCCAATGTGCGCCAGGAAATGTGAGTCGGTCACCGGTTTCCAAGTCATATCTTGCCACACAAGGGGAACAACCTTAACTTCAGTTTGACGACATTTGAAATCTCCCACAGCTCATTCATATGGATGACTGCAGTCTAGCAGTCTCACTTAGGCCAATATAGACCCATTGTGGTAACAACTGATCGCGGCTTAGTGGCTTATTTTTTATAATCTCCACAAAAATCTTTACTTCTTACCATTAATAGAACCCAAGCAGACAAGCGTTTTGTTCTGAGTTAAGCTTAAAGGAGCTGCAGTCTGTTGATTTAATCGAAATGTAAATGAAGTTGTTCGATACTTACGCGTTGAGTGCTTCGGTCCACCCGCATCATTTCCAAAGACTCCATGTTTTCTTAAAATGCTCAATGAATCATGGACTTGCTTCACTGCAGGATCTGTGGGATTTCTGTAGCAACACCGATCCCCTGATTATATGAAACATGACTTCTCCTTTGGGAAGTTGGCTCCTCCTCACTGACTACAAAATTCTCCGGGGTCTGCCCAGCTTTGTACCAAAGCAATGAGCAGTGCCCGATGGTATTATTCTCGTAGAACTCCAAAGAGCTGCTGACCTCATGCTATCCTGGTTTTCCATAGTTTTACAGAGTTGCCTGGATTGGACTCATGAACTTAAATGGGTCGTTCGAGAGACGCTAAGAGGCTATCTTGAGAAATATGATAACCTCCCTAAATGGAATGTTCTGGCAGTTGATTTGTGTTGGGGTAGTTCTGTTCAGTATTTTAAATCTGCTCAATGCCAGATTTGGGCCCTCGATGGGGAGGTGTTCCATTGTTCCTGCAGTGTCATCAGTATTCTGTGCTGCTGGTTCTTGATTGTCCCTCTTGATTGTTTCAAAACTGAATGCAGCATTTACAGTCCGTTTGATAAGATCGTGTACGGCAAAACTCGTTTATGAAAAACGGTTTGGAAGTTAAAAAAATACTTCAGCTAAGATGCTTTGAACAAAAAAGTTTAAAGAGTGTTCAATTTTTGTCAGAAACGGAAGTATTTTAATATGAGTGTCGCGTTTGCATCACGTTATGAAGCAGTATTCTTGTGCACGCATCCAAAAGGACCGAAAATGTCATACGGAGCAGCTGCTAAATACATGAAAAAGTCAAAAGCATTTCTTAGCAAGTGGGTGCACAATTATTCCCAAGTTAAAAATGTGGATGATTTGCCGGATCGTGGGTCTACGCCAAAAACAACAAAAAATCAGGACAAAATGATTCTACGCGTGTTTGAAAAAAATCCTCTCCTATCGTTACGTGGAGGACAAGGGATTTTACGTAAAAGGGGTCTAAATGTGTGTTGTGATACGATACGAAGACGTTTACTAGCCAATAATGTAAAATTTCGAAGCACAATAAAGAAACCACTACTGTCAAAAAAACACGTAGAAAAACGGCTCAGTTGGGCCAAGGGGAATTTGGACAGAGATTGGAACAACGTTATTTATTCGGATGAAGCTTCTTTTTGGGCATGGTCTGATATCACTCATACCTGGTGTACACAATCCAATAAATTAATCCATCGGACCGTCAAACACCCGGCAAAGGTGCACGTTTGGGGATACTTCTCAAAACAAGAATTTGGCAATTTGTTCATATTTACAAATAACTTAAACGCATTCAACATGGTCAAAATTTATAAGAAGGCTTTATTACCATCTGCCCAAAGGTGGTTTAAAAGAAGGAATGAGAATTGGTTAATGCAAGAAGATAATGACCCGGAACATCGCAGTCGTTTGTGCAGTGCGTGGAAACTAGAAAATGTCGTCGATGTTTTAGATTGGCCATCACAGTCGCCAGATGCAAATCACATTGAAAATGTTTGGGCATTCATGAAGCTAAAGCTCCAAGGAAAGAAGATCTCGACGGTCAAATAATTATCACGAAAAATACGAGTTTTATAGAGATCTTTGCCTCAAGATTATGCTATAAGATTAGTAGAAAGCATGCCTCGAAGACTACAATTATTGATAATGGAGAAGAGTGGACAACAAATTAATTGAACAGCATTCAAGTAAATAAACAAAATAAACCAGTACAATTGATTTTCTTCTTTAGTTTTTGTCGTGGACGATGTTGTCAAATAGAATGTAGTTGATCAATTAGCATTATATAGCCGGTATATAGTCGGTAATCGGTAGTCGGTAATCAGCAGTCGTTCTTCTTTATCCCCGCTGTGGGAATCCGAGGCTACTACCCGAGGCTTTGTCAGTTGAGAAGCAAATCACTGGGACAGCACATTTACCGAGACCTTCAGGAAATCACAAGAAAAACTTTGACATCTCTTTTCAGGTTTCAGGATGGCAGACAGATGACTAAAGACAAAGAGTGCGGTACGGAAGAGGAGATACAAGTCCTCAACTGAGCATCACAATGGGTCTTTGAGGATTTAAGTGAACGGGACTTCCGCCCGTTTATACACTAATCTACCTACTTACCAACCGTCAGGCTGCAATGAAATTTCAATTCAGTCAGTCGTTGCACCAGAAGCGGTCCAAGCTACCGAATACTCTCAACGATATGGTCGAACATTTAACACAGCCGTTGTGACATTTCGGGAAATTACGAAGTCGACGAACTAGCCGAGTGTGTTACGATACATTTCGATACATCCCACTACAAAACCGTCCATAGCAATCTCAAAAATAAAACTCTTAGCAAAGCATCACGCCTCATAGGCACCATGTACCTCATTCCTTAACAAATCTGGGCTTCCCTTGACCATAAACTCTCACTCCACTTGATTTGAATCAGAATATCAGCAATACGAGCCACTGTAGCATTGGAAGACACCCCACCAAATTAGGTCAACCTGCCAACGACGTCTGTCGTAACTGTCGCTTTTTTAAATTCCATAAAATCGTCCGACCGCTTTCGATAACCCAAATGATTGATGGATGCAATCGAGAATCGTTATGTGAGATAGATGGAGGACAGATGACAACCGTCCTTAACGTCATTATCATCCAATTAGTGCCAAGAATAATTTCTTATCAACCTCTGCTTATGTTCATCATTAACGAATTGTATTCATTTCAGTTCTTGAAGTGAGTCTCATCGAAGTCATTTCAAATTGGCTGAGGGCCTATCATATCTCAAAAATGTCGCAAAGATTTCAATACAAAAAACACCTGCTTTAAGCTTCTTGTGGTTGATGCAGTGCGACTGAATACATTTTTAAAAATAAAAAAATACGTACTTCAGTTCATAAGATTTTAAAAATGTTGAGAACGTGAAACACCGCGTGTGGTGACATTCCGATGACGCATTTGGATTCCGATATCTCTGAAACGTTCACACACAGATACTTTCAATCGTTCACGATTCAGTTCATCCCACTGAGTGAGATACACATATTTTTAAAAAAGTATCTCGCCCAACGTGGGGCTCGAACCCACGACCCTGAGATTAAGAGTCTCATGCTCTACCGACTGAGCTAGCCGGGCTGATGACACCGCCCTACAATCTTGTTAACTCCTCGAGTGGGTATTTATTGCTTATTTTTAGATCGCTTCGACCCACCCCCGCCCCACACAAATTTCAAATTCAATCAAAGAACCACACGTACTGCCCCCGAAATTCCCCCCAGAGCATCACTACAATCCGTTTGACTTGGCATTCCCAGGGAACAATGAATGAAATAACATTTGAAATCCTTGCCACGTTCGGCTCCATTAATTCTTCTTCGCCATGAAGTGGGATATAAATATCTGCTCCGGCAAATAAAACAAATCGTTGACTCCTTGCGAGAGATTTCACTCAATTGGCACTTTTCATACGACAAGCCACTCCCTGCCGCCAGCCCCGAAATTAATCAGCCATCCTGCCAGTGTCAGAAATCAATCCGCACAAAGTGCGAGCAGACTCAGCACATCACAATCACATCAAGCGGCAGCATCGCATCAACAAGGACAATGATACCAGCAGCGAGTGACTTACAACAAGGACACCTCCTCGAACGCCCCGTTCAATCACGGATGCATGGAGCTTTCGTTTCGGTTTAATTTTATTCGAATCTGTGCTTTCCCCGTTGTTGGTGGGTGTGTGTATCTCATCGAATCAGATGGAGATTTAATTAAAACAACATCGCCACCCACCCGACCGCCGGGCGTGCTCAAGAAGAGTTGTGGAGCACAAACCGGAGCGGAATTATTGCGTAACACCTCGCAATAGGATTCCACTCGTCTGCCACCGTGGCCGCGTGGACACCAGCCCAAACAGTAGCGGGCCCAAGACCACCGCCCCCCACCTCGGAGTTGGTGAAATATAAAAATCGATTCCGTGCCTTTGTGGCTGCTTTGCGTGCTTTGAGGCTTTGTGGATCGTAAAAAGTGCAATTTAACCGAAATTTATGCCGGGCTCCGTTTTATTACAGCTCGCACTTTAGTCCCAAGAAGATGAGGCTTAAAATACACAGTCCACCCAACCCACGCGCCACCACCTAAGACCGCGAGATTTAAAATTAAAATATTACCCCACTGCAGAGGGTAGCTTCTGGATCTTATGACTTTATCATGGACTAACAGCAACCTGCCGGAGTGGAAAACAACATCCGTCCGGCAACGACTACAGGGTGATCCCATAATTAGACTGATATTCCATTAATCAGCAACTGCACGCAATCGAAGGGAAAAAAAGATGTGTCGCCCAACGTGGGGCTCGAACCCACGACCCTGAGATTAAGAGTCTCATGCTCTACCGACTGAGCTAGCCGGGCAGATGGCGCTACCAATCCGACACATCGATCCCAATCTAACGCCGATTGTGGGCCAGAAAGTCACTCTCGAGACGATTGCCGCCCGGAGTATGGCTTGTGCCCTGCGGCCTATGGACGACCCGTAAATATGTCGCCAATAAACTCGGATGGATAATTTTTTTAATAACAAATAAAATATTCATCTCTTCGGAGTGACCTTCGATGGCCGACGATGCGTGGGGCGGTTGGGTTCATCGTTTTTTATGCGAGCTGCAGGATTGTAATCGAAATTCATCACAACGGCAGCGTGGCGGAGTGACAAAGTGGCCGCATCATCACGAACAAAACGGAATGCGATACGACTTCGATGGCGGCAGTATAGTCCTAAGGCAGGGATAACTGTAAACAGCTCCTTATTTTCATCTGAAGGATGAATAACCGTTTTATGAGGCATCTAAGCAGATGGCGGGTAATGGGCTTCATAAAACCTCATCATAGAGCCTGTCCGCCTGACAGACTGTGTTCTGTGTCCTGATAAATTTGTTTTGTTATGCCAACTGGAAAGGGGCGCCTGGGCAAATTCCTTCTGGGTGTCTTGTCGAGCGCCCACCACTGGTGACGTGTTAGACTGAGGATTGACATTTGCATAGCGAGACAAAGAAGATATGGGCACTTAATTTTGACGACCCGCTTGGGTGTACATAGAGCAGGACCGATTAAACTGCTTTAAAGCGAGATACCGTCACGGCAGGTAATGGCAGATTCATTTGGTGTGTTGATTTGAAATGTTGCTTGTTGCGAAATGGTGTGGATTTTGAACTGTTTGTTTTTATGGATTGATGGGAGTTTATGACGCAATGGCCATTTGGCTGTGTTTAGTGCCGTCTTCGCTGGAGTGTGGGTAATCCTTAGAACTTCTCATCGTCAATGATGGATGCCTAATTAAAGAAACTGCTTGAATAGAATAGAGTATTTATATACGCGTAAGTCGCATTTACTTGAAGAGAATTTTGCATAAAAATATTTTTGATCCAGAAGCAAAATGGTCGTTAATCCTTTAGTTCCAAGATGGCTGCTCTTTGTTATTTGAGAGGCATTAGCTCTGCGATATTTAAAATGTTGGACGGCACTTTTGTTTTTACGACAAGGTACATTGGGGAACATTGGTGTAAATGTTATAAATCTTCGATATCCGGCTCGAAGGACCAAAAATGTTCATCCTCGTTAAGGCGGTCGACCTGTAATTGAACAGCACCGAAACTCTGGAATTATGCTTGCACCATTTCGAACTTGGTATCCAGTTGGAAGCGCTTCAGTTCTGTGAGTTTTGATGCAACATAATTCCTGGTCAAATTGTTTCCAAATTGACTACAATTTTGCTCCAAAAATCATTTTTTTTCTGATGACTCGAAAAGTTTGCTGAACTTCGAAAAAATTGCTGAATTTAATATTGAACAACAATAGCCTTTCTAAAAAGTAGAAGAAGAATTAAAGTAACGTGTTAATAACTTGAAAGAGTGGAAGACTTCATTAGCTCGGGTTCATAGATCGCCGGCCTTGAAAGTAAGATTGTGAGATTTTGATAAATTGTCTTGCAAAACAGAAACTACCAGCCCTTTTCTTGGATGAGACCTTTTTGCTGACTCTCTTTGCTACCCTAAGGAGATAGTCAAAAACAGGTTGAATAAAGAGACAGTTAGATATTAGCTTTTCTCTCGCAGCTGGTTGTTTTTTTAAAGGCTACTCCTACACTGAAAATCTTTTGTGTCGAAAACAGACAATCAGGCGAGGAGAACCTCAACTTTCCTAATGAAGTGAAGGTTTGATCCCCCAGGAAGAGAAATCATTTCTTCAGGAGTCATCATTTCTCTGAGAAAGATGCTTTTCCTGAGATGGCAGAGAGCAGAACACTCACATAGTATGTGCTCTGCAGTTTCGTCATCCTCAAGACAGATCCTACTTTCAGCTTCAGGGGAAAGATTTATTTTATGGAGGTGATATCTCAGACCGCTATAGTCTGTTTTAAAATTAAGGATATTTTTAGAGATCTTGTTCAAGGGTCGAACTGTTTGCTTTTCTTGGCGAAGACCTTGGACTCTGTTCCAATGGGGCAGATGTAATTGTTCCCTGTTGTTTAGAAGAATTTTAAGAAGGAATCAGCGCCGATGCAATTCTTAGAGCTGACCTATCTATAATATGACCTATCTAAATAAAGGTCAGCGATTTCGTCTCACATCTCATCTCACCTCATTTTCAATGACCCGCATGTTCCACTAAAGGGGTCGCGGGGACAATGCATGCAGGAGAGATCCCTAGGCAACTCGATCCTCCGCCATCGACTCTAATTCATCAGGAGCTATGCCCAAGCGCAACCAGGCGAGTGTTTGGACTTGGTCCAACCATTTTATCCTAGGTCTGCCAAGCGGTCGCCTACCTGATGGAATCGCATTCAAGGCACGCCTCGGAAGTCGTGATGATGGGGACATTCGTGCCACGTGACCAAACCAACGAAGTACAGCCCTGTCCGTTCGAAGAAGCAGCTGCCCAACATTGAGTTCCCCGCGCACTGTCGTGTTTCTCACCCTATCCCGGCGAGTAGTTCCCACAACAGCACGAAGAAATCTCATCTCGGCAGCTTGTATTCGCGATCTTATTCTTTCGGTCATTACCCATTTCGTTGCCAACGATATCTCTTTGTCCCGGTAGTCACCAGAGTTTGACCTTGTTTTTCTTGACTAGGTTTTGCAGAGCGTCGTGGCAGTCCATGACAGATTTGGAATTCATGCCGTGTGAACTCAGGGCTGCTTGGCTATCGTTAAGTATGCTGATGGTGATACCTTTAATGCCAGACTCCGGATTAAGATTGGAGAGGTGTCAGTGCTTGGACTCAAAACGGGACTTTAACACAATGCGCCATCAAAGGCAAGAAAGTTTAAACAGTTTAACTAAAATACACTACACACACACTCTCTTAAGGACTTAACTGAAAGACTCTTGGACATAAACATTCAGGGAATCGCTCTGCTGTTGGACTCCTTTGGTCATCGTTATGGGTAGGCTTCTTTTATAGAGTGGAGGCGATCCTACGTTTCATAACTAGACAGGCTTTGACAATTTTTGGACGATAGTCTATGAACTTTTTGCGGATGATATCAAAAACAAACGCCTTCCTTCGCCGGGAAGGTGATAATTAAACTTCAAACGTGTACTAGACTGATCTCACAGTAAGCAACTTCTTTAAAATGTTCATGGACGCAGTGGGGGAAGACATGTCAACAGATCTACAGCGATGTTCTATTCGCAAAGCCTAGATCCCTACTGAACGAAACTGGTTCATTGAGCGTTTCCCGATTTGAATAGGAGCTCAAGATGGGTTAAGGTGTGGTTGGGGATTCAGGGCACTGATTTTATTTGTGTCTGAATCTACTTGTTCTGTCTTGTCGGAAAACGGCAGAGTGGGAATTTAATTTTTTTTGGTGGCGCAACTGTGTGGGATGGTTACTGTCTATCCAGCTATCTTCTATCTTCCACAGCAGACACTCGTGACGAGACATTACTGTGGAAGATAGAAGGAAGACTCGTGATGTCTCGTCACGTGTGAGGATCACTACGCCGCGGCAGCTATTTGTTACTCCCTCAAAACCCACCATAATTTTTAAAGAATTTTCACAGAAAAGTTCCCGAATAAGCCTGTCTGTCTAGTTAATCCGGTCTGTGGGTGGATTTTAAACAGTTTACTTCCTGAAATCCTTCTTCTTCCTAATGAATTTCCAGCAAAACACTAAGGCCTTTTGGGTGCCACTCACCGCAGCCAAATGGAAGTACTATCTTGTTAAATCTTGACAAACACTCCAAACAGTGTTCGGATGAACCCTTATCACCTCAACCCCAATTCCGTCAAGTCACTCCCACTAAAAGCCACTCTCTCTTGCTCTCCTTCTGGGTCTTTAGTGTTTTAGCTGCCCCCAATTATGCTCGACGTCCTTCACCTCGTCTTCAAACAAACGAAAACAAAGTAAAAGCAAAGATAATCCCCTTACTTATTTACACCCTTACAATCCATTTATCCTTTGAGTGATGCGGCAAGTTAAGTAGCTGTTCTCCTTAATTAACGAAACTTGCCAAATAAAAACCCAATTAAGCTATGATTGATGGTTTTCTGATAGGGCCTTCGGCCGAGTATTAAGTGACTCTGTCAGCGTGGTCCCGCACCGTAGCGCCGCGCCGCCCCGCTGGGCCGGCCTGTCACTGACACACTTCCTGATGGGAAAACAATATAATAATTTAGCGGAAATTATGTGATTCGAATCGATTGCAAGGACACGACGTAGATGCAATCGGGCGTGTGTGCATGTGTGTGTGTGTGTGACTCCTGTCGCCGTGGGGCCATTTGGTGTGCATCCCCATGCACCTGGGCTCTAACGTGTGGATATGACAAGCCCACACTGACCATAAACAGACATCAGTTCTGCGGCCTGGGCCAGGCTATCCTGGCCAACCGACAGAATGTTTGAGTAGCTTGCGGTTACTGCACGTACCCACACACTCACACGCGACCAAATGTGTGAGTAGGCCAACCTAATCGATTGGGGCTTGAGTTGTGTTGGATCAGGTCAACCGGACTAAAAGTTGGCTTCGTATGAGGCGAACACACACACACACACCTAAAGTCCCCGCAATGACTTGGGATGAATCACTTAAAGAAGCCTCAGGACGGCAATATCGGGGAACCGACTGCAACACAGTTGTCAGTCTCTCGTGCTGACCCGAAGAGGGCATTTGGTGCCGCCCCAATGCAGGCCAGGGCAGCAGCCTGTGGCTTCTTAACGTCGACCGCATCACATGGTCACTGCGTCCTTTTTATTCCGGTTTCGCTACCGACCGACCTGCCGGGGTTATTCGCTGCTTCCTTTGAATGTTTTATCTCGCCAGGAGTGGAATATTGGGAGCAGAATGTTCATGTGAATACGCCAGCACTATCCGTCCGCTCGCCCCCCGCAGCACCGCAGCAGCGACGGCTGGAGGCAGACAGTGCGATAAATAATGGGTCAACCACACACAGAGCAGCTGGCCTCGTCCCTCGGTCCTCGTCGTCGCTTTCAATGGGCTAGTGTCTAGTGTTTTATTAAAGATTATTTAGATCCTTTCAAGAGATAAGTTTATCCTTGTCGTTGATGTTTTATGGGTGATGGCTGATGGGCGATGGGCGATGGGTGATGGGTGATGGGTGATGGGTGATAGGTGGTGTGCTCGCTGTGCCGCCCTCTTAAGGATCCGAGAGTGTGCTTCAGATTGTAACTAAATATTTAAGGATACTGCCTGATTGTGTGTGTGTATGTGACCGTCGTGTGTGTGTGTGTGTGTGTCTGAGCCGACGGGAGTTGGGGTCTCATTTCATTTGTGCCTTCGTAAGGTTAATTATTTCACATGATGCTTATGCTGCTGCTCCCTTCTGTAGGACTTGTACTTTCTTCTGACGCATAAAATATTCAAATGGAAGCCTCTAAATTATTCGCACCCGAATTGGGAAGATGTCGACGAAAGTAGATTGCTAATTATCGTGTATTGTGTGTGTGGTGGGGGAGAGGGGGGTGCCCTAGGCTACACAATAACGACGTGCGAGAGGATACGGAAACTGAAAGTATCCGTTCTGTACTTATAGACGCCCTGCTTGCGGGGTTAAGTTGAATGAATGGCTTTATGAAGTTTACTCAGAAGTGTCGTGTTTGTGTGGCTGACACCAGTGATCGCTGGTGATGGGTGTTATGCGTCTAGGCACAGATGAGAAACTTCTGCTTTTGATGTCGAAAATGAGAGTTCGTCGCAGAGCAGGCCTTGTACGAGTATCCCGCGGTGATTTTATATAACTCAGAGTGGCGTTTGGAGAGGGAGTTTGGGTTTTGAGGGCAAGTTTAATGAAAATTCAGGATTTACGTGATTGACTCAGGATAATCTTGTCGTGGTTGTTTATAGTTATCTCATGTGCTGAGCTTGAGGAAATATCGATCAGATATGTTGACGTGTGCTCAAACGGCTGTGTGTTTAGTCCTGAGGTGTAGAGACAATGCATTGGTCGGAGTGTGAAGTGAAACAAATGAAACCACAAGAGCATTTCACATCCGTACAGCTCGACCTAAAACAATTTTTAATTTTAAATTCCCATTTAAAGACAATGAGAGTTCCTAAAGATGATTCAATTTCTACCTGCATTAAATTTCCAATTCATTTCCTATAATTAGGCTATTGTGTCACATACAGGGTGCGCTATTTAGGGTTTTTTGTTTAGATCAAAGGTTATTTTGACGCTGACAACTGTTTCCCGCTCGAAATCTTAACAGAAAGTCAGTACCATACCTCAGCGGAACGAAATGAGTCACTTTACGATTGAACAACGTTGGGAAATATTGAAAACTTATTTCCAAAGCGAGTGCTGTGTAGCCCAAACAGTGGGTTTTTTGAAAGAAGTTTTGGCCGATATGAAGCACCCACTGCGACTGTTGCACGCAAGTTTGTGCAAAAATTTCGTGAGACTGGTATGCTAGTGGACAACACTCATGGTCCCCGTCGTCGTACGGTACGGACAGATGAAAATGTGGCTGCTGTGGCCGGGAGTGTGAGACTCAATTCACGAACATCAACTCGCCATCGATCTCAACAGTTCAACATTTCACGCACTAGCCTGAGGAGGATTCTGCACAAAGATCTCAGATTATTCGCTTACAAGGTCCAATTGACTCAGCAATTGAAGGCGCGCGAGCCATTCACTTCGTTATCTCTTCGCAGTTTGGGCCTAAGAGCAGCTTGAATTGAACAACGATTTTGGGCGCAAAATCATCTTTTCTGACGAGGTGCATTTTCATCACGGCAACTACGCTAACGAACAAAATTGCCGCATCTGGGGCTCGGAAAACCCGCACGTTATTGTCGAGAAGCCAATGCATCCACAGTTTAGTGCGGATTGTGGAGTGGTGGCATCATTGGACCATTTTTCTTCGAAAATGAGGCTGGGAACTACGTTTCGGTCAACGATTGGCGTTACAGAGCCATGTTAACGGTTTTTTTTTAATGAAATTGAAGACATGGATGTGAACGACCTCTGGTTCATGCATGCCACACAGCCCATGCCACAATCGATCTTTTGCGCACCAAATTCGTGTTATCTACCATCTTGGCGATGTCAATTGGCCGCTTTGGAGCTGCGATTCGACGCCTTTGGATTTTTTTGTGGGGAACCGTGAAGGAACGATGTTATACCAACAATTCGGAAACGATTCAACCACTTAAGGCCAATATCATCAACCATCAACAAGGTCTTGGAAAACTGGAGTGACAGAATGCACTACTGCGAAGCGAACCGAGGCAGCCACTTGAACGACGTTGTATTTCATAATTAATGGGAATGTTTGTTAATTTTATTTCATTTTAAAAAAGAAACTTGTATTTGGCGCACCCTGTACATACTTGTACTTTATAAAGAAGCATCAAAAACTTGGTTAGACAGAAGTGGGGTACTTTCTTGACTTTCTGCTTACTGAAAAGAAAGAACAAAATTCTCTGAGCAACCTTGCGTTTGATCTTCGACCTGGTGCTTACGGTGTTGAATGCAGAGCCGGAGTAGAAAAGTTCTCTCAGCACCTCGAAGTTACAGCGTCGACGGTGGGTTAAACACTTTTTTCTTGCATATGCTAACAAGTCAAGAACTCAGCTACAGTTTTCTTCCAGTGTATTATCTCGTAATCTTTCAAGTCCCACTGATAAAATACTTACAAATACAATCTTGGCTTAAGTAAGCAATTCTCATAGGTTAGAGAGGATGTCTGAAGATTCTTACCTGAAATGGACAAATAAGAGGAAAATAATTTTAGATTTGATTATATGTATACGGTAACAATAAAAGGATACATTTAAAAAAGGTTTGAAAATAATAAAATAGACTGCCCAAGAAAAATACGCACATATCTCTCTCGGCTTCTTCAATGAAATTATTCGCAGTCATAGCGCCTATTAAAATACTTAAGCCAGATTGGCGTCAACTGTCATATAGTAGGTGTTCACGTCAAAACACCTCCTTTTACATTTTTGTTATGTAATACATCAGCAGCGTACGAATATCGTTACAGTTCGCTCGAACAAAGCTCTATATTTGCAGTTCAAAACTGGTTGTTTTATTTAAACGAATTTAAACGAACATTTCATTTGCATGGTCCTTCGAGCCGGATAATTACTGTTTTTAGATAAAATTCTTATACGCTCATCGCATAATTACAAAAATCAGAAGGAATGCTTAAGAGTAAGAGGAACGTTTTGAAACGCTTTGTTGAAACCTAAAAAAAAGTATCGTCTTTTGCTGCCAACTGATATTACTAACTTATCTCCCAAGATGTTCATCGCATAGCGGTCCATGCGGGTCCGCAATCTATGCAGACAGTGCTGCAAAATCGATTCTGGGTCGCCGGTGCTCATGGAATCTTGAGGAAAATTGCACTTCTTGCACTGAATGTCACAGGCAGATTCATAGTCTCCGCCAACAGCTTGTAGGTGATCCACGGCCACGGCCTTTCCGTAATAGTGGCGTTGACTTCGCTGGACCAGTTCGATTCGTCGTTCATTATAAAGTACAAAATGTCAACATCAACAGCTACAATTTTAAGGTACATATTTGAACAGTTTGTCTACTTTAGGGCAAACGTGAAATCTGCAAACGACATTTTAGTAGAGGTCCGATGCAGAATCGCTCTTGGCAAACCGTTGCTTCTTCAGTTTGTCGAAACAACTCCTGATTCGATGGACCAAAATATTTGGAGTCTTAAAGTGAACAGCAACCAGGACTGCCGAGCTGATTCCTGGTACCTTCGAAAGAAAAATTCTGCGTTGGATTTTGGTACCGTCTGCCAAGAAGGCGAATGAAGGAGAATCTAGTACTAGAAAGGCAAAAATTCGTAAACTAAACTGGCTCGGCCACATATAGCGAACGAAGATCAATCCTTCGACTGAAAGAGTCTTCGAATCTGAACCCTCTGGTTTGAGAAGAAGGGGAGATCGAATCTCCGGGAAAGACTAAATGATCACGGACGCAAAACAACATGATATTGATGACTGGATGTAACGTGCCCGGGTCCAGTGTTGGAAGGCGGCAATTGCTCAGGCTTAGATCCTCCAGGGTTCACTGTCCAGATAAGTAACGTAACGCCATAATTTTTATGCACCGAATCACGCAAGAAAGAAAAGTGGCATGCATAAAACGATTGGTACCGCAAGCAGTTAAGCGAAGGTTTCAAATGAGTTTTTCCGGAGAAATTTTAATTACTCGCGGGAAATGGCATCGCGAAATGAAATTGCGTGGTACTAATCATATCATATCTTTGCCCGGATTTATTCATTCAGGTGGGCAACAGTCGACGCACTATCTCGTCGTAAATGTATTCTTTCAGGATTTCTTTCCTGATTTAAGTACCCAGGACATTGATTTGCATTTACAATTCGTTCTTTTCCCATTGAATCTCTTTGCTTGTGTCTGGGTCACCGCGAGTAAGTGGGTTGAAGCAAGTCAAACGGCATAAAATAGAGTCAAATCTTGAATGCACCGCAACGTAAAGACTGCAGTTCCTAGAGAAGGCTATAAACTTCTTAAGCTTCTGGAGGATTGAGACGAAACTTTCGCAAGAAACCTCGAAGTTCACCGCAACGTTTTCTCCCAGTCTCCTTGACACGCAACGACTGTGTCTGCAACCACTCCGCTGTGAATCCGTCGTAAACCCCCCGTGACTGTAAGACTCTCACACATTATGAGTTTCAAAAATTTAATCAACCCCTTGGCACACTTAACTTAAGCTCCGTGATCATAAAAAGGACATAAGCTACATATGACAGGAATGATACCATTTCCACGAGAAGCACCTTTTCTACAAGCACCGGCCATCCGATAAAATCCATTTTTGGGCAGTCACTGAACATCGTGGGCATTAAATTCCAATGCCCTGTTGCCGTGGCACAGAAGCAAACAAATTTCATAACCCTAGGTAAGCCCAGAAAATTCAATTCCCATCTCGACGCGTCATATTGACCTTTGCACACACTTTGGGACATCATCAGCAGAAGTTTATGTTCACGCCGCACCGCAAGACAAGGCCCACACATTAATACGCCCAAAAAGAGGGACAGTCTTAGGGGGAGGAAGGGGAGAAACAAAAACTCGTTTCAACAAAAGGATCTGGGACAAATAACAGGCGGTTAGACGACCCAATGAACTACATAACTGACAGAACCACCAGGCGCCCACGACAACCACCATCACAGCCCATCACAGCCACCGGCCGAGCGAGCGGTGCCGTGCCATCCCATCCACTAGCCACCAGCAGCAACCGCATCATCATCGCTGGGAATATAATTTCGTCCAGGCTCCTCTTGTGTTTTTGCTGATTATGACGTTATGGGCATTATCCCTCCACCGTTGTGCCCCGCCGCCCAACTCGGGTCTGCGCCTCAGTCGCCGCTGAGTGCCGCTCGTTCACTCATTAGAAAGGTGAAAGTTTAGACGCAAGGATAAGAACGTCCGAACGAATGAGCCGAAAAAAGGACTTGTCTGCCGCTGCTCGGGTTGCTTCGCACAGCACACCCCCGTCCCTGGGGCAGAGTTTTCGAATGAAATTATTTTAGTATTTTTATGTTATTCTATCGACCGACGGACCGTCGTCGTCGGCTTTCCGCAGCCCAAAGAGCGGAGTTGTTTTCGTGTTTGGTCCTGGCTCGGCCTTCGGTTTGTTATTCTTATTTGATCCCCTGCTTTGTAGTGTTTTGCCATCCCTTTAGGGTAATTTTTGTCATTTGTGAGAGTGCGTGAGTCTGTTCTTTGTGAATCTTGAATTGTATCCGAGTGGCGGAGGGAATTTCCCTCGGATTCAATGACCGTAAGGAGGATTCAAACAGATCCTTAACTCAACAACTGGCATGCAGCAGAGCCTCTGCTGAAAGTCGGTGCGGCCGTTTTCTCACAGATTTTCTCACACACCTACGGTGGTGGTGTACGGGATACAGATACTTTTCACGAAACGGCGAAGACCTTCGGTTTATTACTCCCCGATGAAGAGTCGTAATAATAACGAATTTTTCATTTTCCCTCAGCTTTCTGGGAATGTCTGCCTGCGAGCAGTCGGCTCCCTCCCGCTGACTGCCTCTCTCAAGGCCGCTCGGGGGCGGTCACATGAAATTTATTTCTCATGAAACGCTAGCCCTGCCTAATAGGCCGGGTGATATATTGAGGAAGTGATTTTGTTGTCCTTGCTGACGGGGGATATGGTCGCACTGGTCAGCGCAGCGAATGTGAGTTCGCTTCTGGACTCGGGGGTGGTTCTCTGTTTGATTAGACATATCTTCTGTCAGAGCGTGTCCTTAAATGCTCTGCTCTGTGAATGGCTTGTCGGGTGGATGTGTGAATGGTGACGGCCGTGCCTGGGGCGCGTGCGGAGAGTGACAAAGTTGTCGCATTAGTTATGCGGAATTTATTCTGCATTCAATAGTCGAAGCACGTCCGCGTGGAAGGAAGGCTGCGCGTAGTTGTAGATGTTTCAATTACCCATCTCATTATGGATTCCTTTTGGTTGTTCCTTCGTGGAGTGCGATGTTGGCTGCTGGTTAGACAATTAAAGACAAGACTTTGTCAAATGCTTCTTCTTCTTTCTGGACTGGGCAAGGAGGACGAGTTTTTCTTTTTAGACATCGATAGCAGATGGGTTTTTTTTTTAAATTGACTTCTGCTATGCTTTCTTAACAGCTGAACAGCCTGGCCAGTCCTTAAGATGCATCAGATCCTTCTTGATATCCAGTGTATATAACTAAAAGACATTTTTCAGTTCTCTCGTGTGAAATCATCCGAAGTAATACGATAAACTGAAGAGACTCTAAAAAGGATCAAATGTGGAACACAGATCTACAAAGTTCTTGACGTTTGATGGAAGAGTAATAATTTGTTGGACTATGATTACTTTCCACGTCAACGCTAGTTGTTTGCCGCATCCTCGATCTTCAAATGATTCAAGAAATTTTCTCTTAAGTTTGCCTTTTTTTTGGAGAATTTTTGAAACACTTCTGGAGCACTCAAACTCAAAACTGGTCCATTGTACTGCCAGGTGGCAACCTACTCCAGTGCTGTTCATTTGATCCCAACGTCAAATGGTGACTGGACCAAATTCGATTTCACTGGGATTCGAACCTGGAAACCCTCTAACTTGGGGCAGGCACTTAACCAACTGCGCCATCCAGTCGTTAAGCTTGTCTTAATTTCAACTTCAAAAACTGAACGCACGTTTCTAAGACTACGACAAATGGTGTTAAGATGACATTCAATGGTAGGTAGGTAGGTGCACAGTAGCCGTAGCGGCTTACAGCTGCCGCTCACGTAGACTAGTAAATTCCACAGTTCCCTTAAAAGAAGCGACCAACATACGAACCGTCTATTTATAGAGAGTCTGATTCATCTGATGTATAGGTGAACAAGGATCGGTTCTGTCTGCCTTACCCAGGTCAATGATACACCAATTGTGGGTGTTTTAGCATGCAAAACACGCAAGGCAAGAAAAGGTCAGTTGAAGAAAGTGGTGAGTTGGACCTAGTTATAAACTAGGAGGGAATTAAAAATATGGACTATGATATGTTCACCAAAGTTGTTAGGATGACTCCTCAAAATTTAAAAATAGGTGTGAATAATTTCCGAATTATCCGCAGTCATTCAAATTTAATGAGAGATTTTGTTTAGTACTAGAATGCAATGCCTTACGAAGAGAAGAGAATCGCGCTGTTGTGTTTGTTCATACAATTTCTTTGTTTATCAATTTGTGGACTCACTCTGAACTTGTATTTGGCTCGTTTTCTATATCTGACGTCATTGCAAGAAAAAAATTATACTATTTTCCCATCGAACCGAAATCCCGTGGTTTGGATGAACTTTTACTGAAACCTCAATAGGCCGTTCCCATCGAGTTGAAGTATTTTAAAATGTCATTAGCTGCAAATTTGAAAGTGGCCGGCAAAACAAATGGCAGCGTTGAGAAAAAAATATAAAAAATTACATTAAAAAGAAAATTATTGCAGCGGTTATAAGTGATTTCAGGGTACAAAGAAATCAATTAAATCAATTTATACTTACTTACTTACTTAGCAGGCCTACGACCCATGTAGGGTCTGAGCCTGAGCTATCATTGCCTTCCATCGTTAACGGTCCTGGGCACGCTTCCAGTCATCAAGACCAAGCTGTCAATTATAACAACACAAAATGTTTGTCCGATTGCCACAATTGTGTTAACATCTAAAATGAACACCAAAATAAACTGAAGTTCACGCTGTAGGCTTGTTCGGCTTAGCAAACTCTCAAGGACGGATGAACTCAAGAGGATTTCAACTAGATTTCGCCGAAACCGCAAAAATGTACGGCGAAACCTCGGAGATTTGGAGAAATTTGATGAAATCTCGTGATTTCGTTTGTTCGGAACATAACATTGGAGTTAATGATTTCAGTCATGCATCTAGCGAGGATCCAATAGAAGCGTCCAATACAAAGAATTTTTCTGGCATCATGTTTTATGAATACAAACAAGTCAGAGCTTGATCTTGGGTTTTAAGGTAAAAGCTAGGTTTTGACCTTTTATTCGGTCAAACTTATGGTAGCTAGCAAAAAAGTCAATTAGTAATAGTGTCATATCGTCACCGAGCTTAGCATTTCGCGTGAAAGGAACCACCATGCGGGGGGTTTTTGAAAGATTATTTGAATTTGTTTCCGCAGAAAGTGCTATTGACTCAAAGAATGAGACCGTCCACGTTGCTCGGAATACGGAATACCGACGAGGACTATTTTCACTCTCCACCGCTGTTAACAAGCCAAATGAATATACTTGGGGAACGAAAAATCCACACGTAATCAATGAAACACTATTGTAATAATAATAATTGTGGCGTTGTAGCCCAAAGCAGACTTGAGCCTAGCTTTTCAGCAACCTCTCATGTTGTGCGTGCTATTGTTCTCTCACAAGTGGAGGGGACTTACAGTTTAATGCCGACTCCGAACGGAGAGATTGACAACCTTTATACTCTTTGGGTATTGTCAGTGACTCGAAAAAGGTGGAGCCGTGAAAATATCATAGGTGTTTTTTCGGGAATCAAACTTAGACTTCGTGCGTAGGAGTCAACGCATTTACCCACTACACCATGACACCCACCATTGCGTCACCAAAAAGTGGCTGATTGGGCCGGTGTTTCTACCAAAACCATCATTGGGCCAATTTTCTTTAGAGAAGGCATAAACTATTAATGGTAATAGATTTTTTTGGGCTTATTTGAAAAACAAAGTGTAACAAAGCGAGCCTCGGACCGTTGACGACCTCAAGGCAAACATTCGTGCTGAAATCATTGCTATACCGCCCAAGATGCTCGAAAAATGGTATGGAAAACTCAGCAAAAAGTGCACATTTTGCTTTGGTCAATAAAGGCGGCCACTTGATGTTGTATTCAAAGACTAATCCAAATAAATTGCAAAGGAGCAAATTTAATAAAAATACCTCATATAAGGCAATCGGTTGTTTTTTCTTAAATGTTATTCAATATTCACATACCGACAAAAAAGGTGGTGCGATACCCTAGTCTTCCAGCAGATTTATTCTAGCTTAAATGGTTAGTTTCAACGCCAGCAAGGGCCTCGTTAATGGCCCGCTATGTTCGACCATTCACTTCCATTGTTGTGAAAAAAAATTTAATTGAAAATTGTATTTCTTTGGGCTTGAAAATGCCTCAGCTGAGAGGGTATCAAAGGCCTTTAGCCTTATACAAACATAAAATTTAGCAGTTTGCAACAATTTCCTCCGTGATTCAATAGAAGGTAACAATTTAAAAATAAGTATTGATTTTGTCGAGAAAAAGTATCTAACTTCGCCAAACTCAATTTCTCTGAAAGATAACATTTCAGACTTAAATTTACTGATTTAATACTTCTGCAACGACAAGCGAAAATAATTAATTGCAAAAGTTTCAATGGAGAGTCACAGTCTGGTGCATATTTCAGATCTGGGACCTGATTAAGTTGAACTTTATCGCATATTTCAGTACTGCTGCATACACCCGGAGTGAGAAGGCAATAAAAAGTTACTTTTTCCCAACCGTAATCGATGTTGATATATGTGAAAACTCTCCCACTAACGGGAGAGCGTATTCATTCAACACAAACTGAGGAAAACTTGGGCGCAAATGCGTCTGAATTTAGTGATACAGTTCTGAAGAATTCAGTCCACTTGAATTTGCTTCAAATTAAACCCTCGAATTTATCACCGCCAAAAACTGGTAACTTCCTAATTGAAGTCAAATTTTGTAAGTGCATAAATTCAGTCCTTCTCAGGACACTAACAACCTCATTCATTTTCCCCAAAGACACAGAAATGACCCGAACACACGTCTCCCAACAAACCGCCTAGGACTTCACAAACAGAAAACCAATATTTTTCAAACAACCGCACAACCGTAACTTTCCCACACCACCGCTGTCAACCACTACCCCTCGTTACAACGACTTGTTACGTCGTCTTCTCATAAAGAATTGTCAATTTTGTCCCCAAGTATGTGGTTGTAATGAAGTCAAAACCGCTTAAGCACAACAACCACCCCAACCCTCATCCGTGATCGACTACAGTGTCAACATCAACCCCATCACCGCATTGTTAACAAATTACCTCCGATTAATTATCACAGTCGTTCATCAACACTGGGGCGTATACTTGTTCGTTGTCTTCACCCCCACTCGAACATCTCTATGCAGGGGATGACTTCCACCCGCCCCCTACTTCTGGGGGGACCGAAAAACACAGAAAGCCACGACTATGTGACTAGAAAACAAAACAAAATTGATAGACCTCAGCGAAGAGGAGGACATCTTTCGATCCTTTGCCTCGAAGTTTGTACATTTTTCTCCCCCAACGCTGAGGTGTCACTCGGTAATTAATTATGCATACTTACTTTAATTTCATCCGAAAAATGGAAAAAATGATACTCCGCGGCTCACATTACCAACCAGAGGCTGCACGGAAAATCAGAAATGTTCGCTGACATTAATACTCTGTGTTCCAAACCCACAACCGATGGGGGTGGCCAGTGTTGAGTTCGTGGGAGACTGCTCGAGGTGGTCATTTGATAAATTTCCCTCTGGAGACTGCCGCATGTGTTAATTGAACGCTGCAATACTCGTTCACATTACTTTGACTGACTCCTTTCAGATGAACTCGTGCTGCGTCCCCTCCCCCGCTTCAGATCATTTCTCATCTCATCCAACACGGTGTTTACTATCATAACGCCCCGAAGACATATCGCAATCCTCACATAAACCATTAAACGGGCTGCCGGGGGGAGAGGACTCAAGTAACAATTCAGTCCGGATGATGGGTGGCTGGGAGTTGGCTACAACTAAAAAGGACAAAATATGTGAATGACCTGAATAAACTTCGAGAAGAAAAACTTTTATCCCACCCCAAGTCGAGCACCGACCGACGACGGAGGCAGGATTAGCCCCGAAATCGGGGTCGTCGAACAGAGGACAAACTGAGCGGGACGGAGGCGGCGACGGGCTGGATTTTCCGCTTCCCTGGAATACTTTGTTAGCAAATATTCCATCAAAAGGAATTCATAACATTTTTGTAGGTTCCCTTCACGTTGCTTATTTTTATTTTTCCTTCGCCTGCAAAAACAGGACAAAGACAGATTTCATTTCTTCGAAACTAAGCAATGGCAGGCTCGCGTCAGTGGCTGACGCTGTTTTGTGTCTGTGGTGGTGTAGGAGAAAACATTAGAAAAGTATGTCAAATCCAAAGTAGACGTGTCGTCGTCGTCGTCGTCGGGTTGTCAGAGGGACGACACATTTCTGTTGGAGACAGGCAAATTTCCAGTTGTGTGCGATGACGGCGTAATGACGGCCTCGGGCGACAGCCTCTCGAACCCTGTGTGTACCTGTTGATGTTGGGGAATGTGTACGCGATTTGGCATTCCTTGGCGCACGTAGAGAGAGAGACAGGCCGCACGACCCTCCTCCTCGATTGTCCTTGGATGGCGCAGTTATGTCGTCAGAATTATGGTATTCATTGTAATTGTGTGACTGAGCTGAAGGGACTCGCAGTCAAAGTGGGCGGCGATGGGCTCTATCTATTGTCTGCGCTCTGTAAATCGAGGCTAACGTGGAGCAGGGAATTTTGTTTCTGTCTTTCATACGTTCTTTTATTCGCCTTCACTCAGCAGGATAAATGAAAAAAAAATAAAATAAAATAATGAAACCGACAAATTATCCTTTGGAAAGGGACGCTGACAACACTGACAGTGACAACAACAACGACGACATTTAATTATGTAAATGGCTGACGATTGTGTTCGAATTAAATGTGTGTCAAGTGCAGGATCGCGATTTGCTTGCTGTTGACAGTTTTCCACGGCAGCGTGGCGGGGGGTGGTTCTGGTTGATGTGCCCATTCGAAGGCATGTTGCGAAATCGAAGTTTCGCAGGGATGAAGGAAGGAAATCCTGCGTCGGACGACACAATGTCTGTCCTCTATCGTGGATAACCCTTTGTCGGAAAGCAATTTTTCAAAATCTTTTTGCCTGGCATTGAAGAGGGGGGAATTGGTGTGCGACAGATTGTGCTCTATCAAATCTTTATGGACTCCCCTGTTGTCCTGGCTTTTGGAGGAAGAGTTTCTGATTTTTTTCCGAAATGCACATGAGTGGGAGGACTCGATTTTTGTGGTCCCAGCTGGTTTTTTGTGCTTGTAGAGTCTATCTTTCGACAGCATGAAAGCAACCACCTTTTTACTCTACGAATTTGAATTGGAATGAAGTCGATGTCTGTGAAGGAAACTTCTTTATCGTGTGAAGTGTACCACTGCAGTTGTGTGCATTGCACGAGATATGGAATCGATTTTCTAAACTTAGGCGGTACATCGGTCATGAAGAAGGAAATTTCTTTTAGCATTCTTCTCCCAAAGCTGACATCGCACTAAAGGTTGTTCCTATTGGGAAGATGAAGAAGTGGACATTTAGAGGCAAGAAAATTTTGTTTAAACATTTTTTTGTTAAGTACTTTGTACAACGCAAGAAGTGTCTGAATTTTACCCCACAGGGTGGTGTAATTTCTCCTCTACTCTGGATACTGGTAGATGACGAACTTTTTACGAAACTTAGCCACGTCGACTGCAGGCCAATGGCCTACGTAGATGACACAGCCTTAGCCATAGCAGGCAAATTTTTTCACGCCATGGAATGGAAAATTTGATAAATAAGTTAGCAAAATGGACAGACAAAGCTCGTCTATACGTAAACCCTTTTAAAATAGAGGTCGTGACTGGGCCGATGGTGCATTAGCAGTGATAGCAGTAGATGTGCTGTGGCGAGAGCTGTTGAAGATACGGTAGATGATAGCCATCGTGATCATGGATTAAGAAACAAATTACTCACATGAAATAGCATTTCTGAAACACAAGCAGACCGTCAAAAATTGTTTTTCTTACGTGCGGCTACAGCCTAGGGTGGACATTGGTTCAACCACCATACATTATATCTCGTTACTTGTCTCCAGACTTGCACATAAAGTTAATAGCACGCCCTTCAATTTTGTACATCAGACAGGTATTTGCCGCCCTGTCATGCGCTTTCTTAATTATTCCAAGTTGACGATTCTTATAGACGGAAGCTACACATGTTTGCTATATTCATGTCATTGCTATATTCATAGACGTCTGACAAGGCTTCTTTTTAATTAGATTTTAATTTTTGTAGCGTTCACGCATTTGTTCATGAGGATAGGTATTATCTAGATGGGAAGCTATGACCGTTTTCCACATAGGACTGCAGCACTTGATCTAAAAAACGTCAAGCTGGCACATGGATCTCCTATGAATATATTTCCTTATCCGCTTATGAAATTGAAACACCTTTGCGTCCGCTATTAACCTCAATGGCAACGATAGGTATGCGTCGTCAATCTGCGTAATCATAATCTGCTCGCCTCTGATCACTTCTCACAGCATTCACGGCATAGAAAACGTGTGCTCCGATTTGTTTTTGTAGAATTAAGAATTCCCCCATTCGTAATGTCCAACAGATAAACATAACTTTTCGATGAAAGGAGCTTCAGTGGTCAAATGCAAAAAGAACTGTGAAATTTTAAGTGTTTCGTGCGTTCTCTGAAAAGCGATAGAAAAGTCCTTAACTTCGAAATCATCAACATCTAAATATAATCTCCACCACATGAGGCATTTTAGTGCCACCTCAACCACCCAACATTCAATCGATAGGATTGAGTTCGCTGGACACTTCAAATTTGATATCGTTAGCTCCTTAACCTATGCAAGACCATCTTCATTGCCCTCTTGTGTATATCCTTGCACAATCCATCAATTCATTTGCCCAGTAGAACACGTATCAATTTCAGACATGCACAATTTCAATTTAAATTTCAATCTACATATTTACCAATTTACAGGCTTCAAGTTACCGTTAGAATCATGAGAAGGAAACAAAAACCATTCAACAACAATCTTTGGCCTTTGAATTCTCGAATAGCTTGTCTTGTTGTTCGGTATTTCTTTTCAAGAAACGAAAGAAGTTGAAATTAAAACAACAAAAGACCATAATTACGTGCTCTCTTTTCAATATGTCGATAGCACACGTGTGCACAGTGCACAATTGACTCTTATCCACCGATGGATTTATCCGTGAGCCACTCCTGCCACGATGTGGAGAGCCATTGAAGTGAAACAATTCACTTCGCCTAGCAACTTCTGATTTAATGTTTTTGTTTTGATTGCCTTCAAAAGTTTGTAAATTGATTTAAACATCAGCAAAAAGTGAAAGAAGAACAAAAAAAACCCTGAATCATGTTGTTAACGTATGACTTTCATTACCCGTGTACGTACACATGTAGCTGTTGACAGGCGACAAATATGGCGCGTGGTTGTTGATTATTTTTCTTTTTTTTTTGTAACAAATTTTATATTTTTCATTTTTTTAACATTTTGACGGTAATTTTTGCATGAGATCAACTGCGATAGTGAAGGGAGTAAACACAAAACAAAACCATTGATTGATGGCGGACATGATTGGCAGGTCAGACGTTAGTTTTGGTGCAGGGTATCACAAAGGATGGCATGGGTGTTGGCTGACTTATTTCTCAGAATTCGCGTAAATATTCGATGGCATGCGAGTATTTAATTTCCTGTGGTATTTCCAGGCTAATCGTGTATTTTTTCGTTAGAAGAAAAATGTGAGGTATTCGCTTTGAGTGAGGGATGACACTTTTTTAAATACTTCTGCATTATGTTGCACGTTGAGCATAAAAAAATAAAATTTAAGTTAAATAAACTGGGTAAGTGCGAGTTGTACTCGCACGGGGACGGTTCCGTCGCATAATGGATGATTTCTGAATATCAAACGACGTTTCCAAACTATTTCAGTTGAATTTTCTTCTAACTTCAACCCAAATCAACCATTTATTCATAAATTCATACATCCAAACAAACAAATGTTCAACCCTACATATACCTATATCTCTACCTAATCACTGCTCATGCCTGCGGTGTGTGTGTGTTCATTTCTGTTGGGCATTTAAGGGTGAGATCGAAAAGATAACGCTCATCAACGAATAGAGTGGCCGAACACAGCATGAAATTATGTGTGAAAAAGAAAATTTTTTCTTATTTTAAATCTTAGATATCTCAAAATTTCAACATAAATCGATATTTTGAAATTTATCATTTCTTAATGCTCACGCTGAGGTCTTCAAAACTGCGTTTTCAGATCTTCAAAATTCGCATGTTTATGATTGACCGTTTTTGGCCAATATATCGAAATGGTTTTAAATGAAAGTACTCAATGAAGCCAAGTTTTTGTGATTTTTTCAGATTTTTAAACACTTTGGTTTAGAAATGGCAGGTGGGGACGCATTTAAGAAAACTTTGGAGCTCCATATTCCAAAATTTCATGCCGATATCTTCATAAACTTCGGAGATAAAAAAGTGTGACAGACACGACGGACGGACGGACACACCGAAATTATAAAGGTTCCGTTTTTGTAGACGGAACCTTAAAAACCAAATGAATCCAACATAAGCTGGTTTTTACGATTAGATCCAACGTCACCGGGATCGTCTAGGATGAAAGAAAAAAGAAGAATCTCAGTCTTAAAGCCCCTACATGTATCTAAGTAAGTGCAGCAGAATTAGTTTGCTAGTAGCCTATCTGGTTCAAACTCTCGGACGGTAGTTAAACTTTTAATACCTTTTCTTCTTGTCTGATAATAATAAAAGAGAACACTCCTATGGTCCGACGTTCAACTTTGAGGGAAGGATACAGTAAGTTGTGCACAAACATTCTTCACAGTCAAATTTTGGTATTTTGAGTGGTCTCAAAAGGCACACCAATGTGGTGAGAAATTAGTTCAAATGTCAACCCAACTTTTGTGAGAACTCTACAGGCTCATAAATGCCACTGAGTAAATGTCAATGCCAAACATTAGCAGACACGTAATCTTACCATAGTTTTGAACCGCAAACCTAAAGGTCACGTGAAAGTAAAGTCATCCCAGTAACGAAAGGCCAACTAATTTTCTGAGAAAATAGGTCTGCATTTAGAAAGTCTGAAGTGGGAGAAATCAAAATTCGTTTAACATTGTTGCTTAAAATTCGGAGTAATTCAGAAGAATTCTTTTGAAATTCGAACGGATAGGCGGGAACCAAAGTGCTTGGCTGGTAATTCAACACGATTGTCCTTTCGAATTGACTTCAAGGACTCAAGAGAGTTAAGGAGGATCAAATGCCGCTAAATTTAAATGAAGCAAGACATCGCACGCAGTCCTCTTCCCAATTCGATTCGATGAATCAGCACAATAAACCGTCGCATTTCCCCAATTTCCCTTTAAGATTTTCCCATTTTCAGGCAAAGTTGTAACGAGCAGCATAACGACGCCACATTAAAATGCTTCTCCGCCGAAATTCGTTTCCCACAAAAACGAGAAAAAAAGCGAGTACCAACCAACCTCAAGGACCACAACCATCATCCACTGCAACATTCTCGAAACCAAATTCTTTCGCAATTCCATTTGCAGATACGAAACCAAACATAAAAACGAAAAGTAGAATCCCATTCGAGTACCGAACAAATCCCAAAGTTCCACCCGTTCGCTTATCAAAGCACCTACTGTCACCCGAAATGTGTGTAAAGGGGTGCCGGGAGGAGTCTCTCTTTTATGGGGTTTAATAAATTTTATCATCCGGAAGTAGGTCATTCGACTTTCGAGCGAGGCAACTCATTCGTAATGGCCTCAACCGAACTGAATTATTAAATCGGCACGCTCCCACTTTGTGTAGCACCTACTAATCGTGAAAGTGCTTCGTCAGGCGAAAACCCTACTCCGTTCAGTTCAGAGGATGTCATCATTAATTTATAGCACCACCTTACAATTTAACAGTTGCTCCAATTAGATTCAAGTGCGTCCAGTTTGCTTGCCTTCAAGCCAGATACACACAGACTGAGGTATGGACCGAGACTCCTCGCATTGAGATGACAAATTTTTGTTCTAAACCAAACCAAAGCAGCGCGCACGCCACATCCTTCTTCCCGGCGTCCCCATCAACCCGTCCTTCATCCTCTTTACTGTTAAATATCCCCACCCCGCTTGCAACTAGAATCGAAATGGAAACCGCTTCTGATGGGTGAGGGATGAAAAAGGGAAGAATAATTTTTGGACCATTTCGCTTTGGCAGTCCCTGCGGTATTTTGGGGGCTCCCTCGTCCCCTCAAACGAGCGCAAGCACCACTGAACACATCAAGGAAGCCGGAGCGGTCCCAATCCCGGCGCGAGTGTGTGTGGGGCGAGCGTATGTGCACCCCCTCATGGTGCTCATGAATTACAAATGAAAATGTTTTATTTGCATGGGTTGGCGGCATTAAAACGATCTCTCATGCGGAAGGCATTTAGCCTTGAACTAGTAGCGGGCGAGCACGGGGAACCCCTCCGACCCTGGTCGGTCCGGGACACGAATTGGGATGCTTGTCGTTTTTGTGTGGATTGTGTCTTGGGCTTAGTTGGTCGAGATAGTCTCTTGATCCTTGCGGTAGATAGGCAACAAACGTGGCTGACTGAAGGACTTTGACTCTTTGTGGGGCTCGTCTTTGAAACGAAAATGTTTACCCAAAGTGCTGTTCAGACGACCATGTCATCATCGTCGTCGTCGTTGTCATCGTTGTCGTCGTTGTCATCGTTTGTGCAACAACTCCAGAACTCAAGGATCACGGAGGAGGGTTGCTATCGTTAAATTAAATCGCAAACATTACCCCGAGAGAGTACAAGATGGAATCCTGTGTGCACAGCCTATGGAGCAACCTCCTCAGACCGGTTGGTGCAGTGTGGCGACACGATTTCTCCTTATGCACAAGAGAATGTGTCGTTTAATAAGGGCATGTGAAGCAGCAGCTGAAGCAGAGGCACCCCAAACTACACGGTTGGCGCAATGTGAATCAGATAAGACTGATATGTAGCCGCCTCTGTGGCGTGAAGTAGGACCTGGTGGCTGTGATGTGATTAATTTCCTCCAGGCAGCAACTTGGTCATCCTAAAACACAAGACCTCCGTCTTCTAAGGACTGTCGTACCGTCATGTAGTTCATTGTGGTCGCAATTCTACAATAATTCCATTCCTCAATCTTCAGAATTCCTTGTAGTTTCTGAGAGTATGGGGCCGTGGTGTAGTGGGTAAGTGCGTCGACTACTACGCTCGAAGTCTGATTTGATATTTTCACTGTTCCATCTGTTTCGAGTCACTGACAATGCTCAAAGAGTACTGTCTCCTCCACTCGTGAGAGAACAACACGAGCCAAAAAGATTAAGGCATGCCCTAACCTCAGCTAGGAAGTACTTAAGTAATTTTCCCATGAAAATCTGACAACATTGTCCGCAGGCAGCGAAAGCTTCAAATACTTTCGCTACCCTTTGAAGACCGACAAGTGAATGGAAGAATGTTTTAAAAATATTAGTCGTCCCGAAGCTGTGTACATTCTGCTACATCTCCGCCAAGGATTTTACCTCATGAACCAATCATTAATCTGTTCAAAGTGAATCGAAGATTTTCGACAATCCCTCCCAAGTTCATCGAAATTCCGCCTAAGGCCGACTGAGAGATCCATAGACGAGGAACTTCAAACCAATGTGAGGTTTGAAACGTTCAACAAGCCAAACGGCCTTGATTTGCTCTTCGTTGCCATTATCCTCTTCCTGTTTAGACAAACAAACAAACACGCTACCATCAGCGCCAGAAGAAGACACCGCACATTAACTTTTTAATTAAATTCCCCCAAAGCCATCCTCGCCGAGCCCGACGGGTCACCAAGGAAAGAAAATGCAAAACTCCACAACTTCAGGTAATAAGGAATATTAAAGTTGAATTATCCTCGTGCCTGTGGAGCGCTGCGAGGCGACCCGAGAGAAGTCCCAAGCACGATCCACCTATTCCCACTCCTCTTCAGCGTAAGCTCTTTTGAAGCATCTCCTCTGTGCTCCTCTCAGCTGTTCCGGGGTTGTGCATGCAGTTGAGACCGGATGGAGGCCGGGCACCCACTCATGAATATCTGATTCAGAGGAGGCCCAGCCCAGCGATGACTAGTCCTAACATCGCGGAAAGCACAATGTTCACATAACAAATTCTCAGCTGACTTCAGTAATTGTCCTGAGGACACGCACCATTTTCCACAGTCGCACGGAAGCATGTGCACATGCAGTGGGTGCAGCGATGAATCCCGCGACACATTACCGCCGTTCCGACGTCCTGGTGCAACATTAATAAACCTCATTAAATGTTAACCACGCTGGATGTTGTCCTCCTTCCCAGCTCACCACTCCTTGAGGAAGGACGAGGGCCCCGCATTAACAACTTTCAAATGCGGCATATGGAACGAGAGAGAGAGATTCACGTCGTCTCAAGGATGACGAGCGTCTCCTTGTCGAGTCCATTTCATTTATCCTCCCCGCTGCAGCCTCCCGGTCGGATGACGGATGAAGAGATGTCGCCACCCAGCAGCGAGTCACACGAGCTGCAAGAAGAGGATTTAAATGAGATGGAAATGTGCTAAAATGCAAGGTGTGCAACAAGAGGAATAACACCCACCTGCAGCAAAGAAGCTTGACAGGAAGACAGCCTGCACGGCATTTACCCGAGGAAGGGTTGGTGGCGGTGTCATAAAACTCCAGCCATCATGTCTAGTGTTTAATGCTTACGGTTTCAGGTCCTCTTCCCACCTATGTGTGCCATATTCAGCACTCCATCTCCACTCACTTATTCAGACACCCCCCGAGTGCGGGGGCGGATGGCCAGAAACTGGGTCTCCATCCACTCATCGCCTCCCCCATCTTCAAGACTCCCAGAAGTAGGTGTGTTTGTGTCCGATAATGTGGAACATACACCGCCTCCAGCTTACACCTCATGAAATGTGCATTCAGAGGATGTTTATGTAAAGTATCCTGATGACCCACAATAAGCTGGAGAGCTCCTTAGGAATTCCTTTTTCTGTACCATTTTTTGTGAGCTTCTTTTGAGTTGCCTCCTTTTATGTTCACTTCTCTTTTTTGCCCGATGGAAGTGGAAGTGGAAGTCACTTTAAATTTGGTCCACGGGAGATCCTCCTTTTTTGTCCGCAGTCACAATGAATTCATTTGCAGGGGCCAATAAGGGGGCTGATTCGAATGAATGGTAGCTTGGAAATTCCATTAAGGTTCGCCAGTTTGGATTAGGATTGAGGCTGGCGAAGGAAGGGGCGGATGTGGAATCATCCAACTCACCTTGTGTTTGGATTATGAAATGGAGACGTCCAAGGAAACGGCGAAAAAAGAAGATTCTGTTCGAAATTTAATATTTTTTTTATTTGTGTTCAGTGCATTGAGGGACTAATGCAGGAGTTGTTATGGAATGGAGAGGGTATCCTGTCTGGGATGGGATTATTCACGTATAAAGTTGACGTCACTGAGTGGACGACAGAGTGGGGCTGTTATTGCTCTCTTGGAATAACATCTCAAGGAGGTCTATTTTGTGGAATAGGTAATTGGTCCAGTTTTGTTCCATCTGATGGGCCAACTATAATGGCCGTACGGAAACTTAAGAGAACTGCATAGCGCATAGATATAAACAATACACTGTGACCGTAGTAACTGCTTCGCTTAGCTTCGGCAAGTTCGTTCACTTCTGTCTACTTAAACGGAAGCGAAAGTAATCACTTTTTACATAAGCAAATCTTAGTTGACGTCAGAATTCTCGTTAAGTTTCTGTGAGCAATTATTAATTTGACGATGCCTCTGGTTACTTTTCGTTTAGTGATTATATGAAGTTTAATTTTTTGTACGACCATTATGGTTGGGCCTTTAGTTGACAGCTGTATTCTGCTTAAGTTTCTAGAAGTAATCATGGACACGGAACGGAAATTTGACAATGATTCTGGTTACATTTTTACTTTTGACATAAGCTTAAGTGTTCGTACGGCTATCATAGTTGGCCCTTAAGACAGTTATGCGAAGTTAACTGTGGACGCCAAACATCCACACATCTGAGATAGAGGTACAAATCCTTTTTAAATGGGAGTCCGTTCAATTGCTAGCATACGCAGATGGCATTCACGTGGAGTTGTATGCAACGAGCTGTCAATAAGTCGTTTGCTAGTCTTTAAACGAAAGCAGCTGGTAGTAAAACAGGCCAAAAAGAAGTATATGCTGTCATCAAGAAGGGACACACAACAGCGACGAATAAAGAGTCCTCTCTCAAAAGACCAGACTGACCTTTTATAAGACCTTAGTTATCCCAGTCCTACTCTACTGCGCAGAGACATGGACGATATTCAAAATGGATAAAGAAGCTCTTAGTATTTTTGAGAGAAAAGTTCTGCGTGCCATCATTGGTCCTGTTTGCGTTGATGGCGATTGGACGAGACGTTTTAACCAGGACCTGTACGTGTTGTACAGTAACATGAGTCTACGGATCCAACGCCTAAGACAGATAGGCCATGTAGAGTGCATGGACAAATAAGCCCGAAGATCGTCGACTCTGAGCTTTTGCGACTACGTAAAAGAGGTCGTCCACGAGTAAGGTCGCGCATACAGGTGGAGAAGGACCTCGAACAACTTGGCGTGCGCAGTTAAGAAGCGGAAAACGTGATAGCTGGACAGGCTTGTTGGTTGAGGCCCTGATATTTGGATTTTCACTGATAGTCATATAGCCACAGAAGCCTTGGAATTAGATTTTTAATTTCAAGTAGTAATAGGTTGCCGCTTATCTAATGGCATTCGCCTGTGCTGTGGGCACCGTGGCGTAGTGGGTAGGTGCGTCGACTCCTATGGTCGATGTCGTCGGTTCGATTTCCGAAAAATCATTTAACATTTTTTTTACGGCTCCACATCTTTCGAGCCACTGACAATGCTCAAAGAGTATAACGCTTTTCAATCTCGCCGTTCGGAAAAAAGCTTTTCAATCTCGCCGTTCGGAGTCGGCATTAAACTGTAGGTCCCCTCCGCTCGTGACAGAACAATAGCACGCACAACACGAGTGGTTGCTGAGAAGCTAGGCCCAGGTCCACCTCTGACTGTAGCGCAGCCATTATTATTTGTGACGCGTCGGTAACTGACCCCGTTCTGGCAAGTTCATCAGCTATCTCATTGCCGGCTATGTCCCTATGTCCTGGGACCCAGCACGATCGAACAACTTGGCGTGCGCAGTTGAGAAGCGGAAAACGTGATAGCTGGACAGGCTTGTTGGTTGAGGCCCTGATATTTGGATTTTCACTGATAGTCAGATAGCCACAGAAGCCTTGGAATTAGGTTTTTTTTTAAATTCAAGTAGTAATAGGTTGCCGCTCATCTAATGGCATTCGCCTGTGCTCAGATAATTGCAAAGCGGATGAACTTGCTAGAAATGCTACTACATTGTTACCTTCAACCGACCACGACAATATGGACCAGGTGCAAGTAAGAGAAGTCACAATTCAAAGTGGATTTTGGAATTTGCCTTTATTTCGTTTTCCCATTTATGTTCCAAAATTAAAGTTTGGGTTAAGTTCCATCCAATCAACACGATTGACGGCGTTATTTCTCCTTACTTTCCAATTCAGTGTTATTTCAATTTTGATACGGAAATAAAATCAAATCACGTCCAATATTCGAAATAATGCCAAATTGGCTTTATTTAGTTGTCTAAAATAAAGTAAACTGTAAATTGGGTTTATTTCGCTTTTGAAAACAAAATAATATAACATTTGTTGAAATTTGGGCTTAAAAACCAAAATGTTTATATTTGGCTTTATTTCGTTTGGCCTTAATTTCACGTTACTGGTTAAAGGTATAAGATGTTACAAGTGATCTAAAAATCTGATTTCTCTTGATATATCAAAAATTGGCAAAATAATAGGTGTCAACACAGAACAGTTCTTCGACTTGTCGAAAGGCTCAACATCCTACGCCTTCACGGAGACTGTTTTTCCAGATTCATCTGTTAACATCAAACCTTAAACAATTTATGGTTGCATCTTCTGAAAACTCTCCAAGCATGGGAAAGCAATAATCTTGAGAAACGTATAAAGATACAAAAATGAAACCAAAAAACACCCGAAACCACAGATTTATCTTCGAAGTCACGTGCCACGAGCGCAAAGAGAAGATTTGAGGAATCATTTGTTGGCTTTGTCGGTTTCGGATTTAATCTCGTTTCGGATGACATATCCATTACGCACATGTCCAAATAAATGACTCCTTTTCCGATTCGTAGACAATTCTATGATTTCATACCGGAGGGTGGTGGGAGCATTGTGTGTGTGTGGCTTCTTAAACATTACTTGCGCGTCTAAGTCGTAAAGTTGAATTTAAAGGTATGCGTGCAATTCATGTGAACACAACACCACAAGCTCTGTCATCGAATAAAAAAGGGAAAACCCCACACGATCTGCTCCAACACAGAGCCATTCGTGTGTTTCCTGGAATTCACAGTTTCTTCGGCAACAAAAAACCGCTATTTAACGCGAAATGCAGAGTATTTTGAAGCGTAAATGTGGCTTACATGCTTGTATTATCAAAAACGCCATTCTTCACTGACGATGGGATTTGTTTTCAGGCAACGAGCTGAAAGGGTGAATGAGATTCCTCGCCGCGTATCCTATTTTCAAAAGAATAGCATGCAAAAGGATTTTGCTTTTCTGATTCGGTTTCATGGAGTGGTTTGAAGCAGGTCGTTTTTTTGAGAACTTAAAACGGTTAAATTTAGCTCACAGCGGGAAAGGGAATAGATACGCTTTTGGGTTTTCTGCTCCACACACCAAAGCAAAGGGAAAGCTAATTCTTACAGTCAGTAAATCAGAAAATTTACGCCGCTCAGAGAAAGAATAACGAATTGAACGTACAAAAAAAAATTGCTAATTATTGCGGAAATGATCCTGTTTTCATTTCCGAGTGAAGAAACTTCAAGAAGAGAGTTAGAAGGAACTGCTAGAAACCAGAATTTGGTCGGCAGGCAGCCGAATGAGCCAATATTTCCCCAAATTTTGATGGAGCTTAGCATCGATGTTCAATCGGGTATTTGACTCTGAGCCCGACTGACTATAATGCAATAGAGGACGTTCACGATTGAGCTGGCGCACGCAAGAGGGGAAGCACCTATACGGACTTGGTATACGCAACTGAAGACTTCTAGCGAAGGATTGAAGAGGCTTGTTGGTTTAGATCCAGACACACCGCGAACTGTGACCCCACAAGAGAAGAAGAAAAAGGATTGAAGTGTGTTACTCGTTTATAATTTAACTTTGCTCAAAACTTCCTTAAATTTATTGTAGGAGAAAACATGTCGAGTACAACATTACGTGGCACACGTTTTCAATACGAACTCGTAAGGAAAGAGAACTCCACATAACCACATTGAATGGATTAAAGCACGAACAAAATTCATAAAACTAAATTGATATTCAGTGTTGATAGCACTCAGCTTCCACCAGTAATCCCAAATTGGGTGACATTCTCAACCATGACTTCATCTATGGTTTGGTTTACGATAAAAGCTGCAATTGCTTGCGGTCCACTGCCAAGAGAAAATGGGATATGTGGCAAGCCCCCCTTCCAATGTCATTTCGAAAGTACCAAGCGACCATTGGCGACGATTCCGCAATTAAATTGGTGACACTTAGAAGAATCGCCAGCTTTATAGTGTGAAATGTATCCGCACACTATCTGCCCTCCAGATCGGTTATAAATCTACCCCTTCATGGCACGCTATAAGCGCATTTATGCGTTCGTTTTACAGTCCTTTCGTTTCTGCAGTAAGAAACTATTCGCAATTCCGTGCTGGATTATGTGATGTGAAAGTTTCTGTCGTCGAATTAATGCCCATAAAAGAATGTCCCCAAGTGTCCCATTAGCACTTTCAAAGTCCACTTAACGAAGGGTTCTCACAGACGTCGGACCAAATGTCAAATAAATCTGTGCACACATCAATCCATCTATTCATCTATCCGCTCATCCATTCAGCCGTGGCAATTGTCGTTGTCCTTGTTGTTGTCGTTATCGTCGGTCAAGAAGTCATTCATTCGAAAAAAAACTCCCCCGCACACACGCACACACGCTCTCGAGAACCAATTTCAAAAGATTCATTGACACGACCAAAACACATCCCCAGGACATCATCAATCATCCACAATAACAATCAATCGATTTCGTTGAGGATGATGGGTGTCCGCATAGCCGCAGCTCACGAGTGCCGTTAGAGCTCCGGTGAAACTAAGTAAATTAGTCCCCGAACGTTGTTCGCACGCCCACCGACGAGCCAGCCGGACTTGCCTGTCTGCTCGTAACGTTCCGCAATGTCACTCGTTCCCAAGAGCTCCAAACGAGATCCGCGCGTCAGCAGTTTTCGTTTTTATTCTCTACGTCCCCCTCAGTCAGTCGCCCACTCTCCGGCAGATACAATTCGAAATGTCAACAGCTCTGTGACTTTCGAAGTCTGGAGGAGGCCACACGTGGGAGGGGCGGAACTGCCACCAGCAGCAGCATCACCTGCCACCGGAAGTGGAAGGAACACTGCTCGGGTGTTCGTAGTTCTGCGGGAGCAAATTCCAATTTATTTCTAGAATAATTCCCCGCAACAGGGGGACGAAGGACCACGCCAAAAGTCAATTCCTTCGCGGCACATAACCGAAGCACGCCACATTTAAACGTGGCAAGTAGTTCTCCAGCGGCTGTTGATCCCGGGCGCCGTGGGCGTGCGATGTCTTTCGGTTCGGTTTCGCTGGCATTGTTCGAGGCATCTCAGCGCTGCCGGCGCTTAATTGGACCGATGTGCTGGCGTGAATTGTCATCGGGGCGCGCATGGAATCGAAACGTGTAAACACGTTCGAAGGTACTTGGGAAAACTAATTAAATCCGGCACAGCTTCGCAGCGGCTTCAGCAACAGCAGCGGCGGAGATTACAATAACTCGGACTATTTGCAAATGAGTGCACGAGAGTGTAGCCCGTGTGCAGGTCCTTGTCATTCGCCGTGGCTATTGTGGCTGTCGTGGCCGACGTTGTCGAAGAAGGTAAACATAAGCGGCGCGTACAAATAACCGCAGTAATCCGTGCATGCAGCACGGTTCACTTGGTCTATTTGTGTAAGCCGCGCCGACACTCCCTCCTTGAGTACAGCGAACGTGTCACTAAACCAGGACGGATACCCTGGTGTCCCGGAGTGGTGGATGAAAGGTTTTACAGCGCGCAGAAGTTTGCCAATGCATCCATCCATCCGTCCACTCATGTGTAGTCACGTATCGCACGGATATGGCGGATAAAGTCATCCTTCCGGTGTGGGAATCACTGATTTGAGACGACCTTTCTGGACCGTGCCCTGACAAGGACAACTTGTACCGAATAATTGCCGAGTGGAGGAGTGGGAGCGACATGTGTGCGCACCTCCTCCCCCACTGTCCACTCCCCGCAACCCCAACTGAATCACTGGACACAGGCATGTTTTGTAGCAAAACTTTGGTTGGGTAATTGATTCGATGTACGTGCCAAGGAAGGCAAAACAAAGCGGCAAAAGAAAATATGGTCCAAGGAACCGAAATGGCCTACTACGAGTACATCCAAGATGATGAGCTAAATGGCGCTGTGTCTTGCAAAGCAGGTGCGGGGGGGCGCTTGTCAAATGAACACGAACAACAAAAGAGAACAGAAAACGTTTCGACACAAAACATTACAAATAATGTTGGAAGTTCTTCTTTATGGCGGAGATGACATGTAATAAGTTGGCAGAGCGTAAGGGATAAAACTGTGTGTTCAGGGGTTTTTAAGCACGACGACGACCCACCATGTTATTGCGTCATAATGTACATAAAGTGGAGCATAAAAAGTGCGACGGACTAGGGATAAACTATTTTCACTGTGATCCTTTTTTTTATGGCCCTGCACTTGGAAGTTCGTCATGCGGGAGCCTCTGTTGGGGCGTGGAGTTGCACTCTGCTGTGAGTGCTTATTACATGTGGGCCATAAAAAGATGGAGGAGCTGTAAAAAAAAATTATGATTGCAATTGAATTGCAGGAGGGATTCACTAGCGTCGCCCTGGGAAAGGAGAAGTTTTATGCGAGAGGACAGCTACTCGTCGTGCAAATTTGTTGCCAAGATTGGGAAATCTGTCGACGGGGGGTTGGAATCTGCTGGTGAATGGTTGCATTGGCCTTGTGGGCATTTCAAAGTTTATCTGTCTTTTTCGATTGCCAAAATATTTTATTTTTCTGGCTCAATCATATTCAGGTCGTTTTTTCTTACAATACTTTAAAAAATTCAACGGAAGGATGTACCCAAATATTTTCTGAATGCCCTCCCTTACAATTTTTAAGTTTTTTTACACGAGCCTCAACGAAATTTTGTTCTTCTTCTTCTGACGGCGTTACAGTTCGGGATGGATCCGGGCCACAACCAACCGAATTAAAACGAACGCTAAATGGATTTTACAAGAAACCCAACCTCTTTTTACAACAGTCCTGCCCTGAGACAAAGATCCATGAAGTCATTCGTACCTGGATCAAGGTGTTTGTAGTCTGCGCCTTTTTGTCTCGTTTGTGATAATGAATGAGTTCAACGAGCAAGTAGTGGTCTGTATTGGGACTTTACCTACCAAAAGGGGCTGACTTAAGACAAGGATGCCTCCAAATGAACAAGAGAGCTCCTTCATCAAGACCTTAGATTCCGGCAATCCTCCGGAGATCAAAAAAAGAAGAGATCCCCAAGATGACAAGCCATTAACCAATTTAGTGCGCAGCAGGAACAAAATTTGAACCGTCTCAGCAAAAACGTCAGGACATAAAATGTGTATTTAAGGACTTCATCAAAACCTGCTCATCACAAACTTAGACAATAGAAGCAACTGCCAAACGTGCAAGAGACTTCCATCTTCGAAATTACTTTGAATCTTAACTAAGAGCAACCTCCTCATCAATCAGGTCCTAAAACATAAACGACTTCAAAAGAAAACGAAGACAACCTCTTATCTCGAAAGTAAATCACACAAGGCAACCGACTCCTTCTTCAGCTCAAAGTATGTGCAACTTCCCCTGAGAGTTTGTTAACCCTTTTGAAGGAGGAATGACCCTCTCAAATTTATTTCCATTACAGCAGATTGAGAGGGTCAAGTGAACGCTAACACCACTTAACTCCCTCCCACCTCAGGCGATCATTTGGCCCCGACTGTACACAGTCCATCGTACTCGAATATTTTATGCACCATTACACCTTGATTAAGAGGCGTTTTCACAGCATAGATTACCACTTGATGTTCATGCGGAGCCTTCCATGAAAATGCAAATGTCTTACAGCGACACGCTCCACTGAGCCCTGCTTAAGAACGCTCCAACTATGCGGCATAAAAAACCAATGACGAACTTGTGGAAAGGATTACTTTTGAAAAGCAATTTCCTCCCCTTTCCCAACAGAGCGGGCGTCCTCGCCACCACAGCGTCTTCGCCCTTTCGTGGAATTAATTTTCCCAGATTGGTGTACGCAGCAAAATGGCGATTTTCAAATTAATAAGAAATTAGATCGAATCAATTGTTTCCTGAGCCACTGCCGCCGCCCAGCAGCACAGCGCCCTTCCTCCGTTGCGACGTGGTGGCCTGGCAAGGAGTAATTAATGAGCAATTAAATCGAGTACCATTTCCCGATGAGTATCCATTCAGAGTTCACAGTTGCGTCTCAGACCGGACCGCCACCTTCGCCCGGCATCATCAGCAAACCAAATCCCGTCAAACAAAGGAAATAAAAATTCAATAAATTATGCTAAACCGTGTAGACGCAGGGAGCAGCAAGTGAAATTCCACATAAAATTCAAATTCCTCCACCACCGCCCATCGAACGGGGCGGTCTCCGCCCTGCACCGGCGGCGGCGGGAGGAATTCCTGACGCAGACGATTAATTCGAAAAGGCATTAAAAAGCACTCAGGCCAGCTTCACCTGGCTGACACACAGCTCTGTCCTGTCACTCATTAAAATTGCACGGAAACCACCTCCGCCTGCCGCCACAATCGTGCCATCGGTTCGGTTGGGGATGGAATTCATTTCGCGAGATCCCAAGTTCCATTGTGTATCATTTTTAATCATCTGCGCCGCGAGCACGCCATTGATTTGGAGTGGGAAATAGGGACGCCGACGTAGGGTACACTGACATTTAAGGACACGAAATCTCAGCCAGGATACGTGCTCGGAATTGATAACTTCCAGAAAGCATCGCTAATTTCTCTTTATCACCTCCTAACCGTAGGCAGCTAATTAAAAACATGTACCCCCTCCCATCCACAGGACCTGTCTGTGGAGAGAAAGGGGTTCTTGCAGCCACCGCACCTTCGGCATCCGACTCCAGGAAGAGGAAGAGTGTGCCGAACGACCAAAATGCAAAGAACGAAAAAAGGACCGAGATTTATGGCGAAGAGAGGGGCGGAAGTTAAAGCGAGCAAAAAATGATATCCTCCGCTCCCCTCGATGCCGGAGTCAGCTCACAGCTCGACGTGCGAGTGGAGCGAAAATTTATGGAAGTAGGTCGATTCTGTCGCATAGCCAACAATCAAATTAAATCCGTGAAACTGTCCCGTTTGACCACCAGCATGGCGGTTGCAGTTCGCTGCTTGCTGCTTTTTTATTTCATCTCCTTTGTCTATCTCTTTGTTTGGGATAAGTAAATAAATACAAACGACGGACGACAGGCACAGCAGTCGAAGAGTTGACAAGGCGAATTGACGAGGAATGCGGCGGGAAGTGGAGGCGACTTTGGGGGTTGGTCGTGGTGGATTGACAGAAACAAGACCAGTGTTAGTGACTTCATGAACTGTAGCCAGGAGCAAGAAGGAGAGAGAGAGAGAGAGCAGCGTATACACACGAGAGAGAGGAAGTTAATGGTTCATGTGGTAAACACTCGAGCAAACTCCACCATTCGCTCTCCACCACCTCAAAAGAAAGAATGAGAGAAAGAGAGCACGGGAGTCCAGGTTGCTTGAGTATGTGTGTGAAGGAGCAAGCTCCCCTCCTGTGCCGACTGCAGTTTTACTCTCCCCCACCAAAAATGAAGGAAGAATACTAATCAATGAAAATATCCTGTAGGATAACCGCCGAGGGATGTTTCTTGTTCCTGGCGATTTCTGAATGAAGCTTGAAAATTTCCCCATATCCTGGCAGAATTTCCCATTCATCCGAAAACAAGAGGCAAGAGAGGCGAACGATGACTTCGGATTTTGATGAAAGGATAACGCTCCTGCTGGGGGCAATGCATTCGGGAATTTGATGAATTGAAAGACCTTCGCCTCCCATCCTTTGTTAGAGTAGACGAGCGAAGGAAGCCTTTGCAACCTTTTCCAGACCGCCAAGCATGAAATGCCGCTTTGCACTTAATCCCCTGGGATCAGTTCTTTTTTCCTCTGTTCGGATTTTTTTCCCTCTTCTTTTTGCGTTCGCAGGAAATTCAGTCCCTCAAGAGGAAACGATGGCTTTGGGGGGAATTAGGCGCGGTCTCAGGTGCGGTTTGTTGAAAGGATAGAATTTCGGTTAAGAAAAATTATGAATTTTTGGGTAAAGCAAGGTAATGGCCATAAATCAAGACGGAAGTTGACACCAGGAGTCACTAGAAAAGGCCAACCCGAGCTAACACCAGTCAACCTGAGCAAATACGTGCACAAAGTTTCGATTTGGGTTTCGTTTCATGTGGTTACGCTTGACGAAGAGGAGAATCGATGTTCTCATTTTTAATTTAATTTGTTTTCTATGAAAATTTCGATTCGATTCATATCGATGGAGGAGGACCCATGTTAAACGGTAAAGGGAAGGCCAGCTGGATGAAGTCGAACAGAAGTCATGCCAATCAGAGACGCTGACGTCGCTAATACGATATTTGTGTATGGGAACGATTTTCTTTTTTTCTTCTTCGTCTCTGGACAAGATTTGCACGGACGTTGAAGGAATGAAGCTCGCCGACAGAATGGTAACAATAAACAAAAGAGTTTCCTCTAGGTTACATAGATTCAGTGCAAAATGTGATTTTAACAGTATTTTACTTGTTTTCCGACTAATTTCTAATTCGTTTTCAATTAAAATTTTACGACTTACTGCAGTGCATCTTAACTCTGGATGTAATTAAGCTTTGAGGCCAAACACACACACTAATCTATGCCTGGATCAAGGATTTTATTTCAAAGTCAATACAAAAGGCTGAACGCAAGGAGTCTTTAAATCACCAATATAAGTTATAACTTTGTAAGCGCCTCCTAGATCCAGTTTTTCTGTCTGACTTGAAGCTTCTGCCGGTCCATGCGGGTTGATTATTTAAGAAACTTGATTCATCAGCTAAGTACGTTGCGCTGTAAGATCGCACTTGATTCAGTTTTTTGCCGATAATGATCAGAAGTTCTACGAACGTGGAATTATCAAGTTGAATGATGGCAAAGGTCATTTAACAAAATGTAAAATACAGTCGCCTCCCTCTATACAGTCGAATTTCCCTCTAACTTAAATTTTTTCACCACTTTTATTTTGGCATTCCCCTCATTTTCCATACAAAAACCATCCTCTAAGTAGAACTCCCTCTAACTCGAACTAATTTAGATATCCCGCGAAAATTCGACTTAGAGGGAGTCGACTGTATATCATTTATTAAAAATTATTCGTTGTGTTTAAAAGAATGTCTTAAATTTGTCTAAAAAAATCAGCAATTACTTAGTTGCCAACCTCGTAGAAAGTCAATGGCCATTGGTTTCCTTTTCTCAGTAACAATAATGACAGAATGACGAGACACAGCTTGAAAATGCGAAATTCGCTTGTGAAAGATCATTTAAGTTTTCAAAATGTGATTAATCACCGCAAATTACCCTCTTTTCGACTTATCAGCAAATAACGACACCCTCTGCTTATTAGCAAATAAGATTAGATTAATGCTTTGTTGCATTTTAATTCATGTTTTTTGTTGAAAGAGCAGCATGAAACGAATGCGAATAGTGCAGAAGTTTGTTTGACACGTCTTACTTCAATTTTTTCATTGATTCGACGCAGTGTATGTAAATTCAGCTGTTCACAATAAGTTGTATTGACATTTTCAAAACCACATGACAAAAGTGGATAAATGATTGATGATTCACGGGAGAACTTACGGGATGGCGATGATGGGTGACTTGCCGGGTGGTGTCCCTGGCTGTTTTCTCATTGCTTTCAGCCAAGTTAAGTCTGAATAAACTTGAGAAATAACGGAATTTAATCAACATAAACTTTCGAAAAATCATCGCAGTCACTGTATGGTGTGCAATTTGGTCTGGTCATTGGTGTATACTTCTTCGAAAATGCGTAACCATCACCGTCAATTCCAAGCGAATGATTGGAAGATATATAGTTTCAACGAGACGGTGCACAATACTACCCGTTTTGGCTTTGTTGTAAGAAAAATTGCATGGATGAGTTATTTCGAGTTTTAGTGACGTTGACTAGCCACCAAGCTTATATGTCGTCCTTGGGTTTCACATTGATTGGCTATGCAAGAGATCGTGTTTATGCACACACGGATGCACACAATTGGCAAAGCCTCGACGCTTTGAAAACGAATATTTTTCAAGTTGTTGGTGAGTTATTGTCCGATACGATGACGAAAAGTCATGGAAAATTACTCGTCAGAATTGAGTCATGCAAGAACTCCCGTGGAGGATTTTTGAATGGTGTTATACTCCAGTCATAATGACAAAATCCAAACAAAAATTTGATCGAAACCTAAATCAAAAAAGTGTTCTATATGAACTTACTTTTGGAACCCCGAATTGGATGACCCTGTATTACTTTTAGAAATAGGAAAAAGTCACACGGAGCCATGTCTGGCGAATATGGAGGGTGGAGCATCGTTACAGTATTACTTAAGGACACCTGGACAACTTCTATTCGCCGCTGTTTTTGTTCAGAATTCAACAATTCTGGAACAAATTTTGCTGCCAAGTGTTTCATACCCAAAACATTCGAAAATATTTCACGGCATGAGCCCATCGATATGCCACCACCATCTGCGAGTTCTCTGATTGTGATCCGGCGATCGTTTATAACCATTTCTTTCACTGTTTTCACATTTTCGAAGTCGGCATTAAACCGTAGGTTCCCTCCACTCGTGGGAGAACAAAAGCACGAACGACACGAAAGGTTGCTGAGAAGCTAGGCACAAGTCCACCTCGGATTGTAGCGCCGCCAGTATTATAATCAAGGATTCGAACTTGATTCCTTAATTTAAAACAAAAATTTAAATTGAATTCGTGTGAAGCCTCAAGAATCTTAAACTGAAAACAACGTTCAGTTTTCATGCATGAAAAGAAGGACCTTCAGTTCTTTGGCGATTCAGAAAGTCGCCTTTGAAAAGAATCTAAAAAGTTTAGTTCTCTTGGAAAATGGTCACTGTTCGAGTGGTGGTTGATTCAGCGATATTCGATAATTCTTATTCCCCCTCTGAAAATGTCTGCCAAGATTTCGCCTATTGAATTCGACTTCTTTTGTACAGATACACGTCCAGTTCCCACTAAAAGGAAGAACAAACAAAATTCCACATATTCACACCTAAGCCAGGAAAGTTACATATGTCGTTCCATAAAAATATATCGGTCTAAGGAGGATTCTTCGTAATGAGAACTTTTGCAATATGTTCCTTCTTTTCTTCGCCTTTCCAGAATTCTTCCGAGGTCACTGAATTCTATGAATTCACCAAAGCAAATGTTCAATTGCCCTCGGCAACAATTATGAAGGTGTCCATTCTTGGTTATGGACTTAAGTCTGTAAGCAGCTTTCTGCATAAAAATTATCTCAAAGAGTTGGGTCCTAAGACGACCAACAAAGCATGTGCTAGTTTTCTGGGGAAATTATAAAGACTAGGAATTTGTAGAAGAGCAGCTTATTAAAAACTTAGACAATTCCCTTGAAATTCACCCTCCTCCGGGTTTTCAAAAACTCCCTGTACCTGCCCTCACATCACATCCAATCCAAATTTCCTGAAAACCCCCTTGCAACCGACACCCTCGCATAAAATGAAAGTGGTCACTCTCATTCCCGCACACGAATGCTGCTGGTTAAGAAATCGGCTTAATGCATAATTAATAAGCTTTTGAGTGAGCCTTAAGGGATGGTTCTCTTGAACTCCGAACTTTCACCAAACAACCCAGCAATTCCCTAAACACAAAGCAGCTGCCGGTCATTTTTTTGGACGAGGTTTACAATTTAATTTCAAAGACGCCATACGCTTTGGGAAGCACACCGCCGCAGAGTAGCACGCCGCCACAGAGTAGCACGCCGCTACGCCCCATGTCCAATTACAAAACGAGAGTGAAAATAATTTCAATTAAAACCGATGACTTTTCACATTTTGCCAAGTTCGCGACTTTTTCCACGGGGATTAGGGGATTTTCGAAAATGATTTATTTATTTGTAATTTTTATACCGCCTCGCCTGTCCCGTGAGGAGGTTCCATTGTTGCTCGAAGTCCTCGCCGCCGAGTGAGAGGGGTTGCTAATGTATTCTGCGGTGCACGTGAAGCCGAGGTTCACGCCTGTAGTGGTGCTAGACACTGCCATTCCTATTATAGCCTCTTGTGCCGCCGACAACGAAAAGCCCAGACGGTTGTACAATGCGTTTTATTGGAATCTCTTTTCTTCACATTTCTCTCATTGTTATTATAACCCTCACCCTCATGTGCGCCACCCCCATCTCGCGCTGCGGTGTTCAATGTCATTGAGCATAACGCAATTGTTTGACATTTCCACACGGGGGAAGTGTCAGCACAAAATGCGCTAAGAGGCGTCGAAGAAAAAGGTGCAAACAATGTGCGACCCAGGACTGCACACATAATCGTCTCGACACAAGGAGTGGAGGGTTATTCAAACCAGCTTCTGGCCCCGACCTTTCTAATCACCCTTGTGAATTATAGCTCAGTAATCCCGATCATAATTGAACTCCTAATACCAAAGGTTACTGCGCTCGAGAGGCAAGCTTTGTGTATACGAATTCATGAAGCGGGGGGGATGAGAGCGGGGGTGGGCACTTACAGCCGTACGCCGATGCAGTATTTGGGGTGGAGTACCATTCGATTGGCATGCAATTAAGAGTTTTGATGCATTTTCGTTTTCAATTTGTTAATTTAATTAGACACTATCATGTACGATAGTTGACGTGCTTCCCCTTTGGTCCTGTGGGATGCGTTTTGCGGTAATTGGATCACACTTTTCCATCAACTCATTGATGCTGTCATGGTTTTCAATTTAATTGAAACAAATTCAGTCGAGACCGAGTGTTTGTATTGATTTTGGGATCTAAATGCAATTTACACGTTAAATGCATTTATCATTATGCGGTGTACAAACTCTGTTTTGTGTTACTTTGTTTTGTTTATACATAGATACATAGGAACAGATGGCGTTCTACAGACCCTTGTAAGTTAATAATAAATCGTTGTTTAAACTTCAAACGCTGAAGCTGAGAGAAAAAGTCAAAAATAGACTTACAAAAATGTTCTATAAAGTGGGCGTAAAATGATATACCACTATGTACCAGTCTTAAGTTAATCAGTGGGTGTTTATGGTAAGGACATGAAGTACAATGTCAAACGTTTGTCTAAAATTTGCTTGCGTAGTTCTGTCTCTCGTTTAAAGAACCATGAACCAAACTCATCTTGCAGGTGATACAATTTATTTGAAATTTGAAATTGACATAAAATACAAAATATTGAAACAGTAGCCAACATTTTTATTTGAGAAGACTTTTCAAAATCTGACATGAACGACCATATTTTCTGTAAGCGGGCAATCTCGAAATTTTGTACAGTTTTGCCCATTGCACGCTAAGATCTAGACTACTAAAGAATCACTTCTTCTTCTTAGGGCGCTACAGTCCGAGGTGGACCTGGGCCTCACTCAACATGCGTCTCCAGCCAGCACGATCTTTCGCCAGCTGTCTCCACTTCCGCACACCAAGCCGGCCGAGGTCCCCCTCGACTTGAGTGCGCCACCTTGTTCGTGGACGTCCTCTGTTGCGTTGCCCCACAGGCTCAGAGTCGAAGACTCTTCGGGTCGGAGCTAAGTTGTCCATACGCTCTACATGGCCTATCCATCTTAGGCGTTGGATCCGTAGACGCCTGGCTAGACTCATGTCGCTGTACAGCCCATACAGTTCGTAATTGAATCTTCTCCTCCAAATGCCACATACTGTTCATCCGCTTGGGATATTGTCCATGCCTCTGCGCCGTACAGCAGGACTGGGATGATCAAGGTCTTATATAAAGTCAGCTTGGTCTTCCGAGAGAGGGCTCTACTACTCAATTGCCTTTTGAGCCCATAAAAACAGCGGTTGGCAAGAGTTATTCTGCGTTTGATCTCGGTACTGATGTTGCTTGTACTGTTTACCGCGGAGCCAAGGTAGACGAAGTCCTTTACTACCTCAAAGTTATAGCTGCCTATGGTGACGTTCTGGCCAAGTCGTCGATGTTGTGCGTCCTTTTTCGATTAAAGCATATACTTTGTTTTGCCCTCGTTTACCGCCAGACCCATTTTAGCCGCTTCCGTTTCAATGCCAGCAAACGCATCATTGACGGCTCGCTGTGTTCGCCCCATCACGTCAATGTCATCCGCGTAGGCTAGCAGTTGAACGGACTTTTGAAAGATCGTGCCTCTTGTGTTGGCCAGTGAGTTTTGCACGATCTTCTCAAGAACGATGTTAAAGAAATCACATGACAGCTCGTCGCCTTGTCTAAAACCTTTTTTGACATTGAAGGTCTCGGTGAGTTCGTTACCGACCTTGATGGAGCAGCGAGAGTTTTCCATCGTCATCCTGCTCAGTCTGACGAGTTTAGCAGGAATGTCAAAACTAGACATGGCGCTGTATAGCTCGTCTCTATACACGCTGTCATATGTGGCCTTGAAATTGACAAATAGATGGTGTGTGTCGACCTGCATTTCTTGGGTCTTCTCCAGAATCTGCCGCAGTGTGAAGATTTGATCGATGGTGGACTTCCCGGGCCTGAAACCACACTGATAAGGACCTATCAGATTGTTCACGGATGGTTTCAGGCGTTCACACAAAACGGCAGTGAAGATCTTGTAGGCGATGTTAAGGAGACTTATCCCTCAGACTATCTGCACCAGCAGCTTTGTTAGACTTCAGTCTCGATATCGCTATCTTGACTTCGTCTAGGTCAGGGGGACGGTATTCTCTTCTATCATCGTCCGTTGTGTTGAGTGGAACATTCTGTCTGACAGCGGTATTTGTGTCCTCATCGCCGTTCAACAGTCTGCAGAAATGATTTTTCCCAAAAGAATCACTATGAAGTAAAATTGACTTGTTTGTCAACCGATCAAGACAACTAAACATATCTGATGTCTGATGTATGCGATTGAAATGGGAATGTCAAATCCGAACCGCCATCATTATACTTTATGGATGTACGAGTACTTCATGTGGCAAGAACGCACGAATGCTGGTCAAAGCTAGCCGGTGCACCAGGCTCTCTACAAACTATATTGCATATTATGGAAGTTTAACGCTTATTCAATGAAGGGGTCTCAATCTAAAGAATCGTAAAATGTTGTAGAATGCTGTATATTTTACTAAGGATATATGGAAAGACATCATCATCATCATCATCATTTTCAGTAACCCGCATGTTCCACTAAAGGGGTCGCGGGGGCAATGCATGTACGAGAGATCTCCAGGCTAACTCATCAGGAAAGTCGAAAAATTAGTAAAGGTCAAAACGACTACTACGTAATATCTCGGCAACAAATTAGTGGCCTGTAGGAGCAAAGATAAAGGTTTCCGTGTATGGGTTAGAAAGTATGAGGCTGTTTAAAAACAACTAGTGTGTTTTAGTTCTTAGCTCGAACTACATGTTTTTTTGTTTTCGGAGGATTTTTGAAGCACTACTGGAGCACTCAGACTCAAAGCTGGTCCATTGTACTGCCAGGTAGCAACCTATTCCAGTGCCGTTAATTTGATCCCAACGGAAAATGGTGGCTGGACCATATTCGATTTCACTAGGATTCGAACCTGGGAGCCTTCGAACTTGGGGCAGACACTTAACCAACTGCGCCATCCAGTCGTGAACTACATGTTAATACAAGATCATCCACACTGTTTGCATCACCGGTGTTGAGAAGCAACTCAGATCAATGTAAATCGAGAAATCTTCTGCATCACTGCATAGAATGACCTAGAGACGCCTTAGTCATGACCTGGAAGAATAGAATTTCTTTCGTGAATATTTCAGCACCCAAGAAATAGCAATAGTGTTCAATTAAGGCTGTTGAAGCCGCTCAAGGAGGAACTACTAGTTCCGGGCAATTTGTAGAACTTGGAGATGAGAGAAGATTTTGTTGGGATTTAAATAGATCTTGAAATTGCAGTAAATTTTTAAGCCTTTAATTCTTTTGTAAGCATTTGTGAAATACGTACTTTGTTCTCAAGTGAATGCTAACTCCAAATCGCGATACTTCAGAAGTTTCTTGCAATATATGTACCACCGCGAAATGTGAGATTATAAAATAAAAATGCGACGATCGCAGCAGCAGTCGAGAGTCGAAAAAAAACGCGGTATTCACTTTGGAACCAAATTTCCTTGCGCTGATTTTATCAATCAGAAAGCATGGAAATCTGCTGAAAAGGCCCAGGTACACCATGACTGTAGCGCCAAAAAAAGAAATGAAGCATGAAAATCCCTGTCTGTCTGGAATTTTAACAAGTTCAATCGAGTCCTGTATTCAATGGCTCTTGTCTGATGCAGAGCATTTTTCATGACCAAGTTTGGCTAGGTTTGGGGATGGTGGCTGCGCCTCAATTAGACTAGTTTTGGTCGTAGGCCAGGTGCCCTTAATACATTTGAAGTGTAAGAACCTTCCTTCCATTACCTTCACCTACAAAAGATAGTCTGCTGCTTCGTTTCGTGTCTGTGTTTAGCATAGAATCTGCTTGACATCCGGGATTTCTTTTTGCGTTTTTGAATTTGCTTGTCACTTCAACTACTGACAGGGTGGGTTTCAAACCTCTTCACCAACAGAACAATGTTCTCCTCACAGAGTGTAAAATGTTTGCAATCTAGTTCTCAGGATGGCAGTCGCCATTGGAGAGAAGTTTTTCGTAAAGATCCTGCAATCGCTGGACCAAAAACGAATAAAATGATTGATTAAATGGCAACTTAGTACAACAACCCTCTCTAGAAATACCGAGTTGACTTTGTACAAGATTTTGGTTAATCCAGTTCTGCTTTACGGCATAGGGACATGGACAATATCCGAGCCCTTGGTCTTTTCGAGAGTAAAGTTCTGCGTGTGATCTTTGATCCTGTTTGCGTTGATGGCAATTGGAGGAGGAGATACAACAAGCAACTATAGGGACTCTGCAGTGGCATAAGTCTACGGGCTCAAGGCTGACGGTTACGAGGCTTGGAAGAACCCCCAAATCCGAGACTGTGAAACTACGCAACGGAGGTCATTCACGATTTTGGTAGCCCAAAGAATTGGTGAGGGACCTCAATCAGCTTGCAAGCTCGACGTTCCTTTTATTTACTCATTTTATTAAAAGACCGAGAGATAAAGAAACCGATGGAGATAAGACTCAAGAGAGGGCAATGCAGCCTAAGCATGACTGAGCGGTATTTACGGAACTGCATATGCCCATTAATGGACTAAAGTGGGTGCTCTTCATCTATCCCCTGTCACCGATTTCAGTTGAGCATTGCAGTTTTGAACCTATGGGCGTTAAAACACCATTTATTCTTCGGCATTTGAATTTGAAGTCAAGGTTAGTTCCTACGTCACAACTAAACTCAGTCGATGATACCAGGACATATGACATTTTGGACAATCTGTCAATCAGAAGATGTTCACAACCATTCCCATTCGATTCTAATTGAGACGAATCATCAAGTCTAGACAGTGACAAAGGAGATAAATGGTTTAACGGGCGATACGATACATTTGCGTGGATGTCAGTCAAGATAATTGAGTTAAACAATTTGCAATTAAATGACGCCGTGTCCGGCATTACATTCAACTCCACCATCAGTCCATCAACTCAATCCATCAATTTTGTCAGAATTCCGAATGACACAAAGATAACGAATGCAACTCTTCCCCAAATCAATAATTCGATTCGTTTTATACCGGTCCCGCAGCCTAAACAACCGCTCAACCGCATCTTAGCCGCAGCCGTGCTGCTGCTGTACATCCTTTGACGACACAGAGTGCAGTTCATGTTTTTATTTCGCGAACTCGCATGACCGAATGACCCAATTTCCACGGCAACAAACACCACACACACACACACACAGCATCAGCGCCACCCAGCTGCACAAATAGGGGTGAGCAACAGCAGTAGACGCACACACACTCCCTGCCAAAGGGGGAGTGAATGGATTCATTTCAGGTTGCACACAGTACGGAACAACGATATATGGGATTCCTCGTCTCGATGCTCGTCGCTAGCTCCTCCGTTCAGACCCATGCACGGGGGCAGTCAATAAAAAATGCATTTTCCCGAGAAGAACTCTTGACAGATGTTGCGGCGGAGCTTGAGAGAAGGAAACAGGGACTGGAACAAGAACAACGATGCTAACGACTTACCAGTAGCACGAGACATAGGAACAGTCCGCAATTTTGGGGAACAGCAAATCGGTCGTCATTGTGTTGACACTTATGTACGATGGAGAGGGATGTGGATGCGTTCGTTCGTTCGTCGACACTATCACCAGCACTTTATGCTCTTATTCCCTTTCTTCACACACTTTCTTCACAACGTTCACTTTTTCTTCTTCTATTCGCTTTCACAGACAAACTTCTGGGAGGACACACAAGAACAGCGCGACTACAATGACTCCATGGAGCAGGGAAGGATACTCTTGACTACTGTAGGAACACCGACAACGACAAAATTCGACGGTAGTGCATACGGATCTCTTGTGAGCGTTTAGACACCGAAAAACGAAAAAACTCTACGCCCGGCTGAGTCGTCAACTCATTTGCGATACGTTTTCGGGAGGACTATCGATTTCAGGAGCTCTGCCCTCCGACACACGGTAAATTGCGATAAAGTGACTGCCAACCTTGGCTTCCGGACCATTTGCGGATCCACTTGTTTGACAGCACAGACGCCACACGCACACGATTCTGGAATTATTTTTCTTCTATTTTCTATCTTCTATCTAATCACAAACTGACAGCTGGCGATGTAAATAAATAGACAGAGGCACAGAGGCGGAGTGTTTTTCTTTTTCCAACTAGAACCCGTGTATATGTGCAAAGAGGTCGTCGCAAACCGACGAAGACAGGTCCATTCACGCTCCCAGTTCTGTATCAACTCAGATTCGCTCCAAGAGATATTTCATGGGGAACCTTTGGATACGTGCCGTGCCGGCGACGAAAATGCGAGTCGTGCTTGTGTGAGTCTGCTCATGCATGCGAGAGAGCGAGAGCGGTTGCGTTTGGATTGTGTGGGTGGGGTGGTGTGGTGGCATTGCGTGAAGAAAATTTCCCAACTTTCTCACCACATCGAAACGGATACAGAATCGGTGTGTCCGGAGAATCTGACAGCAGAGAGAATTCGAGTGCAAATAATGCGCAACTGGTATGCTGCATGCGAAAGTCCCATGTGTTTTGTGGTCATTGACAGAAGACGCGCGAGAGAGAGAGAGTGAACGACTGCATGGGAGACGTCTGTTGATTGTCAAATGACAGGCGAAGAGTGACATCTATGTGTGGTGGGGAGTATTTTCTAATCGGAATTTAGTTTGCTTTAAGATCTTCGTCTTGTTGTTTTATGTGCCAGACTTTTAAATAAGACACGAATTTTGTCAGAAAATTGCTCTTTAAAATTGAGTCGTTTTACCACACAACAAGTTCTACTCTGACAGCCCATTGTTTTCAAACATTTCATTGACTAGTAAAGTTAATTGTCCTTCGAATGAATTTTAGCTACAAAACGCTGTAACGGGGACCTTTTACATTTTGCTGAGCTTTAAAATTTCAGTCGGACCTAAAGGAAAACTCTGCAGTACACATTCTTTAACAAGCATAGTCCGCGAACACATCCATCTGAGAATTAGTCAATCGACGGCCGACGTTGGGTGGATTTGAAACAGCAGCTGTCAAATTGTCTGTTGTTTTTGAAACAAAAATTCAAGTTTTGCGATTTTCAAACAATTTTTGTTATGCATCTTAAACTAATGGACGATAAACTTGAATCTGATTCAGAAGGATGTTCGGAGCCGGATATCTCCATGCGTTTATCGAGCATACACACAAAGAGCGTCTTCAATATAACACTCGACCGTAAGTTCTCCGAACTCCCAAAGTGCCTGGCGCAATTTACATTTTTCTTCAATCCTTTCTAGTTCCCGATGAGTCCACGGAAACCAAGGAAAGATCAGAGTGAGATCCCAGTCTATCGCTTCGTGCAAATCAATTCTAAATCTAAACCCTTCCAGGTACGAAAAGCGGTTGAATGCGGAAATCGAAGAATGGTTGTCACTTCTTAAAAAGACAAAACAATCAATCAGCGGGTAATTGCCCTTTAACGACCTTGATGGGTGCCAAACTAACCTACTCCAACATTTTCAGTTTGTCTGCGGTTAACAACATCATCGACTACTCTGTGTTGTCCCCTGAGAAACTCGCGTACCTGAAACGCGCACCGGATCTGTCGAAGTTCGTCGAGGAATCACTTGAATTCCGCAAGGAAGCCAAAGCCTACCTGGAAATCGACTACGACGAGATTCTTGAAATGCATGAGAACCTCGTTGAACTCTGCAACAATCGCCTGAATGCCAACAAATCTCAACTGATTGAGAAGTACATTTTCAACAGTCCACAATCATGTAGTGAAATAAACTAGTTCTGTTTGTCTGTTATGTAATTTTAAGTTTTAATTGCTTTCACTCTTTGCCCCAGGCAGCTAGGTACTTCATGAGGTCCGTCAAGCCGTCGAATTCGGTTCGGCTCTTCGGCTCTTGTGTGCTCGTCAGTCTTGGAAGGGCAGAGCCCATTTTTTGTCGAAACTCCTCCATCTACAAAGCAAGACACATTAAACTGGAGCTTCACTTTATTACCTTGACTTACATTTTTAGCTCCCGATAGTTTCCATATACCAAAGCAGAAAGTTCCAGTTCCCACCACCGCATAAAATGTACCCCAGGCGAAGGCACGCAACGCTAATGATGTACCAGCATCCATCAGAACAGCAACTTCACGTCCTCCTTTCGATATAAATGTTGCCTCTTGTTTTTTAGCTTGTCCAAGAGTGCGAGAGAACCCAAACAATGCCCCCGTGCCGGCAACGAGACCCAAAAACGCTCCGGCTAAGATATTTGGGGTTAAAACGCAAAAAAGGTATAACGCAGTGAAATTTACCTCGATATCGATACTTTTTCCGTTCCTCATCCGCGGTAGCACCAGCAATTTGTGAATCCGACATTATTTGTCGAGGAAATTTGCGGCCGAGCAAGAGATGCTTTCCCCAAAAATATTTACATCTGTTTGATAAAGAAAAAATGTTGCTGTCAGATGTGAGCAGCTGATAGCTGAGATGCAGCTACTGCTCGATAGGTGGCAGGCGGAACACGGCGGTTGAGAATTCAAAATGTATTTCGCTCTGCACCAGCTGAAGGCATTTGGTTGCGTAGTTTATCAAGGCTTCCTTGCGTGAGGCACTGTAGATAGCTACCGCTGAGTGGGGTTGTGCAGTGCTTGAGATATCGATAAGTGATTGCTGAACGTAAACAGATTACATTTCACAAAAAGGTAAACAATGTTCTTTCTGTAAATTTCCAGAAGTGGTTGGCATTATGTTTTTGAATTTGTTTGATTCTTGGTGATGAGTATGTCTTACACTCTAGTCTGTGGATACGTCTTTGGGGCTCATAGACAAACCATTGGAAAAGTACAAGACTTTGGCTAGTTCATTGGCGAGTTTGACATAAATCTTGAGGTACATAGATAATGTAACTAAATTAAACGAATAAACAAGAATCCAGTGTATTCCTTTAGCCCTTGACATCTGAGTCTTAACTCGGTGCAACTCAATCTGCCTGCACATTGTATAAAACATACAGTGCATCTGAGTCACCGGTTCTCTTTGTGAAATTTTATCTTTTCAATAAAATGCCAGAAGAAGTTGTACTCCCAAGAACAATTAGCTGCCGCAGACAATGCAGCCTATCATTGAGTCTGAAGGACTACAGAGGAGCCTCAATTCCAGCTGTTGACCACAGAATATAAGGAGAATAAGGGAGAGCATCAATAACCATCTGCCAAAGTGATCAGAGTTAATTTTCATCTAGATCTGCTTGGAAATTTAATTAATCTTTACAGACCAAAGATGCTGTATGGAGTTTGTCAATGCCATTCGGCAAACTACATTACTCACATCAGTCATTCAGAATGAATCAAATTAGCTCTTTGGTCACATCGAGCAGCGTGCTTTGTATCGCACGTAAAATGTAATAATTCATTCCAGTTGCTTAGAGAAATGCATGGGATTTGAACCTAGACTTCGAAGTCTAGTGCGTTGAGGTCGACGCGTATACCCACAACGCCATGGCGCCCACAGGGAGTTCCTTTAGTACATTTTATTTAATTCATATTTGACATCCTCTGCTTTAAATGATCATGTGTCGTCATTTTTGTCGCTCACAGTTCCATCCACTGGATCTAGTTGGGTCTTTTGGAATCCAAATCTTCACGTTCTATTGAACGCTCATTACCTATGCGTAGGCATCGTACACTTGGTTTCCATTAATGTTATGCGCAGAAGGATGAGATCCTCTCCTTCGACTCCGCCCACATGGTGCAACGCAATAAAAGACGCGTACGGGCGTACGTAATTGGAGACAGCTGGCTAAAAATCGTACCAGCTGGAAAGGCTTGATGCTCAGGTCCGTCCCGGACTATAGCGGAACCAGAAGAAGAAGAAGAAGAAGAAGGGTCGCATCCTTTCGTCGAAAGATTACATTTACACCGTGCTTGCAAGCTATGTCAAGGACTTCCCGTGTTGGAATCAATCAATCTCGGAGATCAGTTCTTCTGGCTTACAGGACAAGGGTTTCCTTTTTGGCATCGTGGACCCTGTACACGTTGCAAATGATGGTGAACTCGGAGGTGTCGCTTGATTCCATTTCGCCCTCAAGGGTAATCTTTCTTATTGTCCTCTGCATGACATTCTTCATGATTGTACGGTCGTTCTTGATGACTTGCAAGAAGATTTGCATTTCTACAGGGGGGCGCAAAATTAATTATCCTACCGGAAGATGTTATAATTTTTGCAAATGGCGTCGTACGTCAATCGTATTTGACATTTGTGAACTATACAGCTCCAGTATACAAACAGTATACAAATGTCAAGCCATCCTCAATCTCAACAACGGCGACGACGATTTTGAGTCGAAAATCATCATGAGCGACGAGGCGCATTTCCACTTAAGCGGTTACGTCAATAAACAAAGTCTTCGTTTCTGGAGCACTAAAAATCCGCGTGTGATACACGAAGAGCATTATTGAACATTATTGAAAATGACTTTACACTTAGGTGGACATGTGTTTACTGCACGACTACGCATTGATGCATAGTGTTTACATTTATAATTTTGATGCAACCCTTATGTAGTAGATCAGCAAGATAGTACAAAATGGATGAGAAAATTAATTGAGTTCAAAGGCTTTAATTGACTACGCCTTTCTAGATCCACGGCAAAATTGGAAATCAACTGTCACTTTTCGGAATAACAGCAAACTAATGCGACGAGATGAAAAAAATGTATAGCACGTCTGCTTCGTTGTGTATTTCTGAACGCATACCTGCAGTATTGCTGCATACAGTGCCTCACAGAAGTATTCGAGATTATGTTTCTTTCCTGGATTTAATTAGAAAAAAACAGTTTTAATCACAAATCAATCACATATAGATATCCAACTCCTACTTCTCTTGCCCCTTAATTTCATCTGACAGCGTTTTTTATAACATTTTCTCCGACACGACTCACCGAGAATACGTGTGAGCTATGCTGAACAGCTGATAGACTTCCCCTCTGAGCTGATGCAGTGAAATGGGCATGGATAGTGTTTACATGCACGGAAGAAGGCAGGAGCATCGAAAATAAAGTATTTGATTTTCCACAAATTGGAATGAAATAGTGTAGATTTGTCGAAAATCTTACATGAAATTTGATTTTCCGGTGAAGGCGTTCCGTTTTTATCCCATATAGTTCCATTTTCGACATATTTTTCTCAGAAAACATTTCATACATATGCGATATGCCCAGAGTCATCTAAACACTCATAAGTTTGTTATTTATTTTTCAAATGTTGTCATGGCAATTTTCAAAACAAAGAGTAGGAGGAGCTAAACAATGAAGTTAGTGTTCACAAAATGTATTCGTTAAGCACTATTTTTTTAATATTTAGGGTCTGAAACATTTATTGGAAACAATACTGGAAACTTGTAAGGAATACGTTTGAAAATGGGTAAATATTGAAACCATTTTCGGTTTGGAAAGGTTTCGGACATCCTTTAAGGACTCAAGTGTGTGTGAGTGAAAATGAGGAAATATTTGTGCATTCATCATCAACCGTCAAATTTATTGGAAGATTCATGAATAACTGTCAAATTTTTGAATAGGCTAGGGGTTTTCCAACTGGAAAGTTACGCATCTTTATATGACTGATTTGTGGTTTCAATTCAACATTTATTCTCTGTTCCCAAAAAATCAGAAAAAAGAATGCATGTTTTCTATATGCAACAACAACAAATTGCAACAAACTAGGATCCAGGAAAAAACCTAATTATGAATATTTTTGTGAGGCGCTGTATCTGTTTGAGGATTAACGAATTGTAGGTATGTATTTCTTTCGATCGGAGAAATAGTTGCTCCATTTTAAGCACGCCTCGTGACCTTGCGTTTCACAATCGCACGAAGGAATCGCGGTTCAGTAACTGTTGGCCGTGTGGGTTCGTGCGTCGACCCATGCGCATTAGACTTTCACAGTCTAGGTTCGAAACCAAGTTCAGACAAACAATTTTTCAAAAAAAAATTGTTCGCGGTCCCATCTCTTTCGAGTCACTGACAATGCTCAAAGAGTATAACTGTCTAGAAAAAGCTTCTCAATCTCGGCGTTCGGAGTCGGCATTAAACTGTAGGTCCCCTCCACTCGTGAGAACACAACAACACGAGTTGGTTGGTGAGAAGCTAGGCCCAGGTCCACTTTGGACTGTAGCGCCGCCATTATTATTATTACACGCCTGAGAACCTTCTGAGAGAGCACAGGAGTTCCGTCTGGAATGATGACCATTAATCTATCTGCAAAATCAATATAATTTATTCTCAATTCTCTTCTTCGCATGGTGTTGCAGTCCGAGGTGAATTCGGAGTAATAAAATAGCCTCTCCAGCGGGCACAGTTTCTTGCTACTCGTAGCTGATTCCAGTAATGCCCACCAACTTGATTGTGGTACTCCTCCACATGTGTGCGCCACTTCAATCGTGCGATGTTCTGTGTTGTTCTGTCAGAGCCGAAGAGTCTTAATTCTCTCAATGTTACATATTCCTTAGGGACACGGGTGTGCTGCAACAACGAGAGCTATTTATAAATCACGCGGACCATTCTCTTCATTTTGGAATTTTCTCCTGCAAATATGTACATATGTTTAATTCGGATATCGGATACCAGGTCTACCTACTTACTCACCCACTTGTTTACCTGTTTCCTGGTTTACCTGCCCGTGATTGATTTCGTGACTGCGCCCAGACACACGATAGTGATTTGATTTGGAAACAAAAAAACACTCAACAATCGATGTTAATATGTGCGGAAACATGCGATGACCAAAAATAACGCCGAAGAGATAATAAATTGCCAATTTCAACGCAACATGCCTTGGGCCCTTATCGTCCATATCGCACATAATCACAAAACTGAAAGTTTCTTCGTCACTATCAGTGTCTCTGGCGTTCATCCTCACTCTCTCTCTCTCTTCCTCATCCTCTCTGTGCTCGACCCCACACATGTGCTTCGATTGAGTTGGCTAAATCGATTATAGCCACAGATGGCTTGGGCTTTACCGGGCCATCGTTAGCTTCGGAATGGTGCCAAAGTTTTGAGTTCATTTTGTGCTAATTCATTTTTTTTCCCTTTCGTCTTACCAGTCGGACCAGTGGAACACATTGGCTTAGTCTAACTCGGTTGCTCGGCGATTACGGACGTGCGTTGGCATTTGTACAATAAGACGCGAAGTACGGCACAAGTGAATAGTGTACACGGACCTGCAGCGACTTTTTCGGTGCTACTAAGTGCCGACCAGTTCGACTGGTTTTCTTTGTTTTTTTTTTGGGAGTGTTAAGTAAGTGAAATCCTCAGCTAGAACTAGAGTTTAAGTGGAAAGTGTGAGTGGAAAGCAAGAGTTTTACGAACAAGTCAATCTATCAGGCCTTATCTAATCAAACAAACGAAACGAGTCTAAAAATAAAACAAACAAAAAACAAATTGAACTCAAAAATAACTAGTATCTAGAGCGACCGCAACAAAGCGGTGATAGACGGAAGGACGTGTTTACTCGGCAAGGAGTTAGCAACCCGCTGTCAGTTTAGTCCGTGACCTTGTCAACGGGTTAATGACTAATCAACTGAGTCGAGACAATCCGCGATTACAGTGGAACCGGGTGTTGTCATGAAACGAAACCGATCTGCAAGAGTAGGCACGCTTATGAGATAAATACTATACTCAGTCTGACACCAAGCCTCGCTGCCGCCGCCGCGTCGGCCGGTCTTTGCTAGTGATTGCGCCCACAAGACAATTGCCGGGACCAGTGAACCGAAGGCAGATTGCCGCTGGTGTCGCTGTCAAGCGTGCCGTCTCGTTAGATTGATTTATCTTTGGCAGATGTGACGGTCAACAGTTTAATTGAAATTCAGTATCCCATGTGATTTGTTGCATAAGAGGTTCAATAAATTAATTTTGTTACATGCCTCGCTTGGGAAACAATGGCGGGAGGTGTCTTGCTCCCGGAAGTGTCTTGGTTAACAAACTGAATTGACTTCATAAACAAAACAAACCTTAACAGACTTTGCTGATGACGAGCTTCGGCAATTAGACGGTTTGTTTGATTGTAAAAAATTCAAGAAAATGATTCAGTGTTTGGGGGTAGAAGCACCTGGCTTATCGGGGGGGCTATAAAGTTCGACAGACTGATAAGTTTTATGGAGTTGAATGAGCTGGGAGGGATTTTCGACATTTTCCTTACAGTCTTAGGGTTTACAAGGCTATGCTATCATAAAGGGACGTAGTTAGAAGAGTTCTTTGGCGGAAGTTGTGGAGCTAAACACCTTGATTACGTTCTGAGGAACTTTAATTGTTTTATGGTGTGGATCACTTTTGAGGGCAGAGCAAGGCCATTTGTAAATACAATTTAGAAAATGATGGGCTATGTGCCATTTTTAAGCGACTTTTTTTAAGTTTTCTTAAGCGACTCCATGGCCTATCTTATCCACTTTTTTGTTGATGCTAACAAAAGTCCTACTGACAGCCCGCTGTGGCCTTTCGAAGATGTCAGTTTCATTCGCATATGCGAGCGGTTGCACAGATTTGTAAAAGATCGTGCTTCTGATGTTGCCGTTTGATCTACGATATTTTCGAGAATGATATTGAAAAAGTCTCATGACTGTGTGTTGCCTCGTCTGAACGCTTTCTTAACATCAAATGTCCAGCTGAAGTCTTTACGGACCTTGACAAAGTAACTGTCATTCTTTTTGCAGGGATGACCAAACTAGACAATACGCTGTATAGCTTATACGCGGCCTTAAAATCGAAAAATAGGTGAAGGGAATGAACTTGAACTTCCTGGGTCTTTCCAAAATCTGTCGCAATGTGAATATTTGGTCGATGGAGGATCTAGCTGGCCTAAACCCGCACTGATATTGACCAATCAAGCTGTTGACGTAGGATTACAGGGGCAGAGATATTTTTTCTTTATGAAATTTAGAGGGTCTACTTCTTTAGAATTTCTGCTCCTCATTCCACTTAAATTCCGTCGTTCCTACTCAGTGTTTGTCTTCTTCTTCATAAATGAAGCAATAAACTGTAAAAAAAAAAAAGTCCGAATCAACAAGCTCATCCGCATTCAGTACCGCAGTCATAATTATACTCGTATATAGGGTGTAGTTGCTATATTCTACAAAAAAGGGACAGGGAACGCATTTTGACCAGGAAAGGTCCATCATGCAGACCCATTCACTGTTGCCAATACATGCCAATTTCCAATTCCAAATGTCGTCTAAAATGTCGTCGAACTTAATCCATGTACTTATCTTTTGCTTTTGTTAAGTGGTCGAGATAAAAGCTTCCTCTCCTGATTAAAAATCACAACGATTTAGTATTCCCCAATATCTTGAGGGGACAAAGAAAGTGATTTCAAAGGTTTTCCATGTATTTTTAATTTCTAGCGACTATCTAGAGTATTATTGATTTTGAAGTCAAGACTTTCGTTGAAATCGCTGCACGGGAAAGTGCAAGTTTTGTGTTCAGTGAGAAACCATTTTTGTCAAAAATTATACAGCTTTGATATTTTTCTTGCATCTTCTCCTGTCGGAATATATCGTGATAATTTGAGTGCAATTAGAATTTAAATTCTACGTCAAATTATGGAAACCGCAGGAAAAAGAAAAGTCAATCGGTAGTGATTTACCGACACTTCAAACTACATCAGTAGCCACTGTAGCGTAACGGGAAGTGTGTCGATGACAAATCTGAAGGTTTAAGGTTCCATTTCAGTGCGAACAACTTTCACTTTCATGACACCATCCTTCTCGAGTCGCTGATGATGGTCAGTGAGTTTTATGCCTAATGGTGCGATCGGCGAGTGACGTTTAACGTACAAATAAGCAATACAGTGGCACAGCGTATCTCAAAAAGTGAAACAAGGTAATTTCTCTTAAAAACGCACATTTGCGTATCTTTTAACACATCAAAACATTTGCGTACGTTTTGACACTTCCCATACAAATGAAGAGTTTTCTGTGTGTTTGAGGAGTGAAAACAGCTGTATGTCATTTCAAAGTATGCCTGATAGACAGCCTACGTAAACGAGGGAAGTATTGTGTTTCTCTCTTAACTGTTCAGAAAAGCTTCTTCGCATTTCGAAGGCAGCATAATCTCCCTTCCTCTTGTGAAAGAAATAATATCACCTACAACACAACTGGCTTCTATAGATCTAGACTCAAGTCAACTCCGGACAATAGCACCCAAAGAAAAAGTAACTAAATCCACCACAACTGAATCAAATGTCTAAATGTTCCAAGAGAGTGCCTCTGTTCTTTCTGGTTCTAACTTATCTTGACACATTTCACTAATTTGTTCCTGTTCATTTCTGCTTACATTTTTAAAAACTTAACTCATCAACTAATATCAGAAATCATGCCAGATGTTTGCATTTAAAAATGTGTCTTAATAAATAACCATTGTCGTCACATACAATATTTTAAGGTTGCGCATCGCAGATAAGAGTCTGACGCTCTTGTTGCATAACAGTGATTAAAATTCTTGTCGTGCTTGTTATTCCTATTGTGACGAAATCATTCGAATTCGAATTCGAATCCAATCAATTAAAGAAAAAATATTCTCAGTTTCAGGTTAGAGACTTTAGTCTGCACTGCAACTCACTCGTTCCGTCTGTGAATCCGGTTATGACAAGTGGAATTAAGTTCTAAGTTGTCGAATTTCGTATATGGTTTGTGGTGACTGTGAATTGGCTTAATGCAGGAAGATAGTCGACAACAAATATGGTGTCGCTATTTAAATTGGCTGCTGGAGCATATCTGTTGTTTCGTTGATTAGTACTCATGGTTTCCCAGAAGGACGAATGAAGCACTCTCTCAAAATTTCCTAAGGGTTCAAATCTTAAGACACTTTCTGTCGTAGTCTCTATTGCCTTAACATCGTCCAGATTCCGGCCTATTCTTCATGTAATAAGAGTGCGTCAAGAGTTACGTGGTCAATTAGGTTTCCAAATGGCCAAAGTCTCTAGTTTATTACCATAGACAAGTGACTTCATATATCCCCGCAGAAAATAGTCCAGAGGTATGATGTAAAATGATTTTGGAAATGATGCGCTCATCAAAGGTCTCCTTCAATAAATTGATTTTGTCGCGCATTGTAGGACTTGAAGCATCTTCTCGTTGAAACCATAAATCTTCCTTGTTATTAGGACACAAAAAATCAGTGATGATTTTTGCAAAACTCTCTGGTCGGCTTTATCCTTGAAGAATGGGATAATGATTCTGCAAAGCATTAAGAACAGTGACTTTTGTGAGTATAAAGACGATGGACAATTGGTAGTAAACTGGCTGTCATCATTTCTTGCTGTTAAACGGCAACTAAGACACATTGTCAGACAGAATGTTCCAATCAATCTGGACGACGGAAGATCTAGACCGCCGATCTAGACGAGGTAGATATAGTAATATCGAGACTAAAGTCTAACAAAACTGCAGAAATCGTTAAAGCAGCGAGAGATTATCTGGTTGGCCGTATGCATCGACTCATTTGTAAGACATGGTTGGAGCAAGGCATGTGATGTGTGGAATCTTAGTATCGTTCGCCCGATACTAGTCGATCTCATGGCAGCATACAAAAGTTTGCTTGAAGACGAGCTACACAGGGCAACGTTCAGTTTTTATATCCCTGTCAGACTCGTTAAGTTATGTAGGACAGCGATGAGGAACTCTCGTCCATTTTGTATGGAGTTTGATTCCAACCTTGATAAAAATGGACGAGATCCTCAATGTCACAAAAGGTTATTGGCAGGGCGACGCGTTTTTCTGTGATTTTTTTTAATATCATTCAAAGATAGTGTAAGAAATTACTGGCCAACGCGATAACCCTGTGGGATAACGCAACAGAGGACGTCCTTTGTTGAGCTGGCGTATATAAGAGGATAGACACCTCAACCAACTTGGCGTCTGCAAGTGGAGACAACTAGCGAAAGGTCGTGCTAGCTAGGGGGAACCGCCTTAAAATACTTTGCAAAGACGAACTGTACGAGGTCTTCCCTCACTGGTCACCGACAGCTGCTTGGTGCTGAAAACGCTGGACCAATCAGTGAATTATTGGAGCACTGGGCGCATTTTGAACATGAAAGAAATTTCGAAATAATCTTTGTGTCTGAATAATTGTTTGTCGACTTTCAAAATAAAATTGAACCACTTTGGTTCTTTGTTATGTGTTGAATCTTTCCATGATAAATTTTCAAAGTTTTTTAAAGCTATTTCTAAAAATCTTAATGTTTCTTATGCGCCACCCTGTATAATCTCCCATTTTATAAAAATATGCGTTTCCACCACTACTGCGGTATCTTTCTAATTATTTTACATCCTTCGTTCGCACATGGAACATTTAGATTGATACTTAAGTTCATCCTTTTTGTCTTGTGGCCTTTTGAAAGTATGTGTCATTCATTTCAATTAAAAAATGTATGAGTTCATTGAGATTTCTCCGAAAGACTTCTACTGTTTTTCCTCCCTTTCGGTCATCGAATTCGTTTATGACCAATTGCTGTTTGTCCCCATTCCGATGGTTCTGTCACAAGTCATTGCACTTCCAATTGATCTCGCCAGTATCAAAATCGTGTGTGAAAAGCAAACATTTTAATGCAAACAAGAACAAGTGACATCAAAACAGGCCTACGTTAGCCTAAGTGTGACTGCATTCTGCAGTCAGCCACTCGCACCTAAGCCCAAATGATTGATTAACCTCGTTTGCCTTTTTTTTCTGCCACTGGTTCCGCTTTCAAAATTGCACATGATATTAGAAATGATATTAGAAAAATATTGCACATCGTCCGATTGAGCGCTTCGCTTAGCAATAAATCTGATTTTTAATTTAGAACGATTCTATTAATGTTATCTTGGGTATGATTTACATACACTTACACTGATAACGTTCACAGCAACTGAATCACCATTCTTAGTATAAATCCAGTGGTGATTCAATACATTTTGAGAGCATCAAACGTTTGCACCTTCTTAATCTAAATAATCGGAATTATTGCTGATTTTCGATCGCATAAGGGATCTGAAGCTTTTCTCAGATTTTTAACATGATAATAAGAATGGCGGCGCTACAGTCCGAGGTAGCTTCTCAGCAACCACTCGTGTTGTGCGTGCTATTGTTCTCTCACGAGAGGAGGGGGCCTACAGTTTAGTGCCGACTCCGAACAGCGAGATTGAGAAGCATCGTCAGTGACTCGAAAGAGGTGATCAATTTTTGTTTTGAAAAATTGTTTCTTTTTCTGGTATTCGAATCTAGACTGGGATGTCTAGAGCGTAGGGGTCAACGCACTTACCCACCGCCGCACAGCGGCCACTTTTTTAACAGATCACCTTAAAAACAGATTATTAGACACGTATCCAACGCATACGAAAGTGTAATTGTTATCAACCCTATCTATTGGTGGAACATTGTACACTCACCTTCTCCAGGATGTAATCGTTGTCATTTATTGACATAAAGTTCGTTGATAAGCATTCGGCAATCGCTTCTGCTTTGTGTAAACACAATTGTATTGTTATCGTACTTTATTTGATGTGTAAATATCGGTGGTTTTTCTTAAAGCCGGTACTAACATTGATTTTGTAAAAAGTACATGGAATTTCATTAAATTTATTTGTGTTCAACCGTTTCTAGCACTAGTTTCTAGCACTTGTGGCCGTATGTCCTCAAGCACACGAATAATGTTTGCTTTTAATGAGTCTATTATTTTTGGGTTTTTCGCGTAAACTAGGAAAAAAAGAAAAATACTCAAGAGCCGTCACAAGATCTTTGAAGTTAATTTACTCCAGATTATGTGTCCATTGCATTTTTCTTTCAACAGTGGATTCTATCGCCATCCTCCTAGAACCACATCTATATTATTTCCATAATCTCATGAGAATTAGCTACGTTCCGAAATGCGACGATTTTGCTTATTAACATACCCCTTAAGTCAAAACTGAGGTTCATAGTTGAACACAATTTTTTGATAAAACAGCATATCCAATTTCGGTTGATTTTGGGCCCTTTCACCGAAATTTCGACGCACAAGATGGTCATTCGGCTTAAAATCATTTCCCCATTCAGGTAAGGTCCGGAGATATCGTTGAAATCACATGTCGTCCAAATCCATATCTTTCAATTTTGGTTCAAAAATCATGTCGTGTTGTTATGTCTCCAAAGCGAGCACCATTAAATGTTATTGCCTGACCAGCCGTATTTTCAAAGAATGATACAGTGATGCATACAGCAAAAACTGCACCAAACAGTACCACGTTGTGGATGTTTTTTCAACAAAAACTGGTTGATTTTCTGCTTTCTAGATTCGATAGTATGCTCCAGGCCATGATCCATCCTGGACTGTATGATAACTATGAAAAAGAATAAAAAAATTCGCACTTCTGATGCTTAACAAAGCCATCAGGTATGTCACAGAGCTGAAAACGAAAATTGCAATCTGAATTTTTAATATATTCCTCAGCACTGAAAACGTGTTGTTCTTTCCGTAGCTTTCCGTTTTTAATAACCTGAACTGTCAGTTGCCACTCTGCCTCTTTTTTCGTTGGCAACACTACACGGCGAAAATGGCGCAAAATGTAAATCACTCTTGAGTTTTGAGACACACTTTACAAAATGTACTCGTCTCCATAAAATTTCCATATAATTCACAGATAATTTATTCAAAAGCCATTCAAGCTTTGTTTCGAAGTTCTATAGATTCGATCATTCATCAGTGCTTCACCGTTTCAAGTTTTATTTACCCGCAAACTTCTTTGTAACCAGTTTAAAGCCACGAGAAAATTATTTTTATCGTTTTTATTTAAACGGAACGTTAGTTGGTGCGAAAAATTAATGCTAAGCAATAATTTATTGTCGTATATACGAGTAGCATGCGCTTCGACTCGACTTAAGCTGTAAATAAGAATAGTCGTGGACAGCCTCATCTGGCTTGTGGGTTTATATTCTTTCCTCTACTGGGGGTCTACATGTGCCACCTGCACTTTGTCTTATGAAGCAGATATGAAAAGAAGTTTTTTGCGTTGGTTTGAAGTAAAGTTTTAAGCATCATTGGGTGTCACATATAAAAAGTGTCAAAAGGTTTCCTGTAGATAATATTGTGCCCGACTTTTAATACAATTACAAAATTAGAATTACAAGAATAAGAAAAAGAGGCGTGGTACTTTCTGACTAATGGAAACATTGTTCATAGACGAAGATGATGTTTGTTTGTTTGTTTGTTTGTGCCGTAATTTTCACTAGAGTATGACGTTTTTTCGCTGGAATAAGCCTTATAATAATAATATTATGACGCGAGTATGGGGTGGAATTATGCCAAGCTTCAACAGCGACAACTCTTGTTGTTCGTGTTATTGTCCTCTAACGATTGGAAGGGATCTACAATTTTATGTCGACTACAAACAACGATGTTTGAAAAACTTTGAAATCTTTATACAGACAATAATACTCTCGAAGCATTTTCAGTGACTCACGAAATATGATGCTGTAAAATTGAATGTTGTTGTTCTAACTCAGAGTCGAACAAGTCAAATACGAGTCATTTACAAATTTACAAATTTACAAAAAAAAAAAACGCGGAAACAATGTACAAAAGTTGTATTTTTTTATTGACAGATGGTATGTTTTGCAGTATTGCCAACTTTTCCTATTTACGTCCTATTTTGGCACACTTTAGGTCGAAACTGATAAATAGGAGGCAAAATTAGGATACAAATAAGTTGCCTTCTTTCAGTTTTGAGCTTTGCAAAATCAAAACTCTTTCTTCAGAATGGAAAGCGAGTCAATTAAGACTGATTGTTTGAAGTCTGGAAGTGCATGCAATCGCACATACGAAATCGTAAGCTACAGTCTTTCGTTTTTGCTTGTGTGATCGTTCTCAACTCTAGCGAACTTCTTGTCGACCAATATCTAAAAGAAGGTCCACCAGCTAGTTTTTGCTTTAACGTTTTATAAATCACATGATTTGCACTCATCTGATGCTTTGGAAATTATGTGGTTTCGTGGTGCTCTACTCCGATTATAATGAATTTGTAAGCATTTCAGAAATAAGGAATGAATTATTCATTTTGTTCAACGCGTTAAACGTTGCTGTTACCATCTGATACCATTCATTTATTGACAAACCAGTTAAGTGTCTGAACTTCCTGTTCTGCAACCAACTATCACGAGAAGTAAATTCATTCGAATGAACATTAATGTATGTTTAGGAAGCAATACATTTAAGTATAACAATGGTGGCGCCTCTGATTGGTGTCAATTGTAGTGACTAAGTGAGGCAGATGTTGAGAAGGAAATTGCACATTCATTCGATAAATGAAGTATCAAGTATCAAATCAATAACAACGACATTCTTTCGTTTAGCACGTTTGAAGTGAAATGAAGAAAAGAAGAAATGACTGGCAGAAAAATTAATCACTGATCATCTATTTTTGTAGGACTTACATTCGCTTTCAATCAAAAATAACTTTGTTTAGAACATTGTTGCTAACTGATTGAGAATCACAAATTGTCTTAAATTGAAACTCCATCGTGACTAGATCTGTTATCAATTGGTGTCCATGCCTCGTTCAAGTCGCTGTCAGCCAGTTTAAACCGGCATAATATCGATGCAATAAATTTGGCAGATGGAGACTGAACATAGTTTAGAAACTGGGGTAAGCTGATGGAGGTTTATTCTAAATATGGTCTGACCAACGAGCAGTAAATTGACATAAGACTATAAACATCTCGAAAGCCCTTGCTATTTCTTTTAATGTAAATATAAAGCAATGAGTAAAATTTCAAATCAAAAATTACCCCAAGATCTTTTAGTTAGTCTAGGCGATTATGTCTAAGATCGTTTATAATATAATCAGAAACAATTAGCATTGCAATTCGGTTTCCCCTAAAAATTTTACATTAAGAATTATGTTTACATCATTCCGGTAAATTATAAATATCCGCCTAAAAATCAATGCCATCAGTTTTCACGTATAAAGAGTGTATACGTGAAAACGATTTTAAGTCATCCGCGCATGTTAAATGTTCACATAAATTGAATATTTCGTGAACATAGTTAAAAAAAACAATGCTTTGTCATGGCGTAAGATGTTTCTTTTATTACCCGAGATGTGCAATTATCGACCTTTACCAATTGCCTTCCTTACATTGAAGGGTGGAAATTCAACGATTTAAGCTTAGCCAAAAGCAAAGTGTGATGTACTCCATCAAAAGCTTTCGTGAAATCAGTGTAAAGTACATGAACTTGTAAACGATTCTCCAAGCTGTTATGTACATAATATTATTAATACATATTGCTAAATTAGTAGAACATGATCTACATCGTTTATTGGAAATAAGTTCTTCCACCGCGAAAAAAAGATTATGCTCAAATAATTTTGGTATCGACGAAAGCTTTCGTATAGGCCAATAGTTTTAAACATTTTGTCTAAAATCCCCCTTATAAACCACTAGAGTATCCAGCGTTCTTCGCTACGTCCTCCCTGGTGGGTGTGACCACTTCTTTTTCCAGAGGATCTAAGTTTTCCCGGTGTTCTTCACATGTGTGCAAAGTTTCATAATTCTCCGTCAAATGTTTGCTGAGAGATGAATTTCTGTTTTCACACACAGTATACATACAGCACACGCCTACGTATTTGTTGTTGTTTCTTTTATAAGGACCAAATCAGATGTTGACATAAAAAGTCATAACTCACGAAAGCGTCCACCAATTTTCATGCAAAGATAGATAAACCATCTACACAACCATACGAATATACCCTAAAAATTTTATCGAATTCGGTTTGACAGTTTGTGAGTTATAAAGTCACAACGCACTTGTAACAATCTTTTATATATACTAAGTTCCGACAACACTATGCTGCATAGAAGACTAGAAGAGCGAAACCCCCATTTTCTTTCTGTGCAAATGCCCAGCCCTGACAAAGATCAAATATCGTGCAATTACGTATTTCAATCGAAAGGTATCGAAATAGTACACCATAGTGATAATTGGGTTTTTCTTAAGTCTGGGGAGTGTCGCTATGCTCTAACAGTCCACATATATGAATCTATAGTTATGATAGAACTTGAAATCTTTGTTTCCGAACTTCTCGAAACAAGCAATACATATCCTAGATGACTTTCTTGTAGTTTCAGATTAGCCCAGTGATGGTCTACTTGATTTTAAGACCCACATTTTCCTCAAGACCAGACCAAGAACTGCACACTGTTCCACATTTGTGCTCTCCTTGTGGCCCCTGTTACATATCTTAAATGGAGTACTTGTCAGTGACTAATTTACAACTCATTCAGTATTTATCTGCTCTCGTTTGACTGTTTGCATCTCGTGAATGATGTCGAGCAATTAATTCTAATCATAAAAATTGCAACAAGTGTCTGGTTTATTGTTGCCACCGCGGGGAGTTCAACAACGGGCACCACCAACAGCCTCGTGCAATAAAGACATTGTTTACCAACGAAACGAAAGTAAATCAAGGCTAATCATTTTATACTTCGGTCTTCTCAGAAGATTAGACCGATGTCGGTAAGGAATCGTATGCTTATCTTCAAATCACTGCTGTTTTCATAGTTATCATCGATTTTTTGGATTGAAATTTGACAGAAGTTTGCGGACTTGTTTGGCACGATCGCTATCGCGTTGTCTTATCGCACGAAAGTATGGGTGTTTCTAAGCTGAAATTGATAGGAATCTTGAAGATTCCATTGACTTTTCACCCGTCAGTTAGTCGTACTTTGACGTTTGCGTGCAACGTTCGTCAACAATCAGACGTCATTATCCCCCGTTTACATAAATTCTTGACTGTTTTTGTTTTGATTGCAATGAAATGGCTTCGTGGGGGTACTTGTGTGCTTGCGTGAACTGATGATCGACGAGTTTGTTTAACGGAAGTGCACTTTTGGCGTTGCAAACTTTGACGTACATATGTGACCACCTACAATGTTGTCAGATTCAGAAAATATGGTTCTTTTGAATTTTATTTTGCAATCGATGACAACATACCCTTCTTTTTGACAGGAAGTTTCTTTTTTAGAATAATTTACGCTAAGTTTGCTTTCCCTAGACGCAGAGCAAATTGGTTCTAGCAATGTCACCCAATTTTAAGATTACCGTAATTTCTTCTCATTCTTCGTCACAGATTCACCGCTAAACACACAAAATGACGGGTCAATCGTACAAGGAGGAAACAGAATCCCTGCAGCAAGGCGTTTACAAGCCTGTGGTCGTCTATGGGCTGAACAAACCAATTAAACTTGAACCATTGGGTGAGCAACCAAAAGCCGTCCGGAGGCAGGTAAGCTACGAGGATAGGTCCTACTTGAAGCCCTCTGACCAAAGACATTTTTCCAGGAGCTGATAGGGGTTTTGGTGAACGTTGGAATATTTGCTATTGGCATGGGACTAGCCTTACCCTCTGTGACCCTTCGACAACTGACTGATCCCGAGGAACCTGCGTACTTAACCAAATCCCAGGGAACTTTGTATGGTAAGTCCTACCAAGGCCAGACTCTGCGAATGAGGAGATTAACACTGCATCCCTAACAGCTTCCATAAATTCTTCCGCAAGTCCATTGGGTGCACTTATGACAGCTGTTTTGCTGGACAGAATTGGTCGGAAGAGGACTCTCATACTTATCAACGCAGTGGCCATCGCAGCGTGGGCGCTTATGGCCACAGCATCCCGCACAGACTCAGACATGCTCTGGACTCAGTTGCTGCTGTCTCGAATCATTATTGGAGTCGGCATCGGAATGGGTAGCGCCCCTCCGGGCGTCTATGGAGCCGAAATAAGTTTGCCCAAAATTCGAGGACGGCTCATTCTGGGCGTGTCGATTGCGGTGGCATTGGGCATTCTGTTTGTCTATGTGCTGGGATATTTCATCAGAGTGAGTCCTTGCTGTGAACAGCTGCTTCAGACTTAGATGCTAACTGATGTTGTCTTTTCCAGAACGATTGGCATCTCATAGCCCTGATCTTGTTGGGATTCCAGATAATGTGTTTGGTACTGTTGATCCCAGTTCCTGAGACTCCCAATTGGCTGCTCTCAAAGGGGAGGAACGAGGAGGCAAAGAAGTCATTGTCGTTCTTTAGAGGTCTTGACGAAGGTAAGTTGACAATGATCCCTCCAAGACATTCTCCTTGCATTTTATTTTTCTCCCCTCCTTTAGGCCAAACACACCCGGAAGTTGAAGCCGAGTTTGCCACGCTCCAGAAAGCCATTCAGCTCCGAGATGGTGAACGGAAACAGTCGTTCATCAGATCTCTGCGACAACCGGAAATCTACAAGCCAATCCTGATCATGACTGGCCTCTTCTGTTGCCAGCAACTCTCCGGAATCTTTGTCATCATTGTCTACGCTGTTCAGATCGCCACCGAAGCTGGAGTGAGCATAGATCCAATCCTCTGTGCCGTCTTCATCGGTATGGCCAGACTCGTAGTCACCTGCATGATGTGCTGGCTGCTAGAGAAATGGGGGCGACGCGGTGCTGGACTCTTCTCAACCGTAGGCAGTGCCATTTGCATGTTCATATTAGCCATTGAGGGATGGTTTCCCGAGACCAAGATACCGTATCTTTCAGTCACAGCCTTGGTGGTCTTCATTGTCTGCAGCACCATGGGACTGCTAACGCTCCCCTTCTTTATGATCCCTGAAGTGTTTCCGCAGAAAGTCCGTGGCCCATGCGCTGGAATCACAGGCTGCTTTGGTTTCTTTATGACATTTGTCGTTCTCAATGCACACCCATCGATGACTGAACATATCGGGACGTATAATGTATTCGGATTCTACGGAGCCATGGCGACTCTGTCCACGTTCTTCGTATACTTCTTTTTGCCGGAGACAAAGGGCAAGACGCTCCTGGAAATCGAGGAGCATTTCCGAAACGGGAAGAAATCCCACCGCAATACTACAGATGTCGAAATGAAGGAAGTGAAGCAAGCATTTGTGCCCAAGGCTACGTGAGAATTGCCATGCCTCTCCAGAAGACTGTGATAATATCGAAAAACTTAACAATAAGCAAAATATTAAATTGACTATAGAAACAAAAGGTTTGCTGACTTTCAGTGGTCTATCGGGGGGTTTGTGGATTTGTTTTTCTACTATAATATAAATCGGTTCTCGCCTTACTCGCAGAGGACACAGCTACGAGCTTTGAGTAGGTATTTCAGTAGTTAATCCCACGAGTTGATAGCGGCCAGTTCTTGTTAAGATATTTGCTACATTCACAAAAATAAAGAAAATCTTAAACTGTGTCCTTGTAGACTTATTAATGTTGCCTACAAAATCATCTCCGTAATTTTGTATGAACGCCTGAAATTGGTCACATACCTTCAACTGTTAAGCTGATGTAGGTCTTGAGACTGGAAAGTTCAAATATAGAGAAAATGAGTAAAGTATCACGTTCGGTTCCAGGAATCCCGACTTATAATCGATTTCCAGACCTTACATGACGACCTACGTGTGATGGGCCGAACAATTCATGGATAGACCGGATTAAATTTCCTACAAATATTCTCCAAGCTCCAATGTCAAAAAATCTTTGACAAGGCGATGCGGTCCAACACAGGCATTTTAATGTACACACCTGATTTAAATAATAGATACTCGTACACCTCCAAATACCTTACATTTTTCGTTTTTTCGCAAAAAAGGCTAATATATTTGAATTCTATACACTTTTTAAAAACTTAAGACTTAACAATATTTTCGATATTAACGTTAATAATGTTTTTATGAAGATAAAATTGTGTTAGCACATAAAGATCGTGTGATCAAAAAAATAGATACGCTTCAGATTGTGATTAAAATTCAATTATATCATAATTTTCTTTGCGAGTTTTTTGTCAAAAATGTTTAAAATATTTTATTGTTTTTGCTTGGTATCAAATAAGAAAAAGGAAACAAACACTTTAGGTTTACCATGGCTCGAAATAGACAATGCAATACAGAAGAGTAAGTTTTGCTTCTTTCGCACATAAAAAAAAGGAAAATCTCAGCGTGAAATCTCGAAATGTGTGTAACGGTCACTTTATTTAGCGCAAAATGTTTTAAAAGCTGCACCCCAAAAAGAATTTCATGGCAAATCGAAAAAAAAACGAACCCCGCGGATGATCGCCGTATAATAATGCTATCAAAAACTGACCCTTTTAAGTTATCAAAAGCTATTTCCGCAGAAATTAACAACATCGTTAGTGCTCCAAGAGTTCGTGCTGGCTTACAAAAAGCCAAACTTCTCGGACAAATAGCTAGGAAAGTTCTCTTAATGAGAAAAAAAAATCAAGCATGAGGCTATAGTTTGCCCTGACACATACAAATAGGACGAGCGATATTGGTGAAAATAAATGGCGAAATATTTTGTTGAGCGACGAAACAAAGATTAATATCTTCGGAAATGACTGTGAAAAGAGTGAAGAGATTCTCGAGTCAAGGAATTCCATAACCGTTGCATAAAAAATACAGTGGAACATGGAGGCGGAAACATAATGGCCTGGGGATGTTTTTCTTAGAATGATGTTCGTCTCATATTCCAGACTACAAACAATATGACAATAACAACAACAACATGACATTTTGCAAATCGTAATGCTATCAAACGCCAAAAAAAACATGCCTCTGCGTTGGGTTTTTCAGCAGGATAACGACTACTTCCACACTAGTAAAAAAGTGTTTTGTTCACAACAAAATCGACCAGCTAGCTTGGCCAAGTCAATCTCTAGACTTAAACTTTATTGAAAACGTGTGGACGCATCTAAAGAAGAAATTGTTTGAGCAAATATTTACCAATACAGACTAACAGTGATAATTTGTTCAAAAAACTTGTTATGAAATACCAGTAGCGACATGTCAAGCAGTATGCCGAAAAGGATGGCAAAAAATATAATGCGAAAGCGTAACTTCCCGGGGTATTAGTGGTAATTGGTTTCGCAACTGAAATAAGTAAGCATTTTAGCTCTTAATTTAAAAATTTTGGAAAAAATTACAATGTATCTATTTTTTTGATCACACATTTATATGAACTAACACAATTTAATCTTCATAAAAAAGTTATTTACGTAAATATTGAAAATTTTTTTATGTTTTTAATAAGTATATAGAATAAAAATATATTAGCCTTTTTTGCGAGCTTTAACTATTTATTTCACTGTGCAACACTAAAGACGAAAAATGTAAGGTGTATCTATTTTTTTGATCAGGTGTGTAATTCACCGAAGGGCGCCATTCAAGATTTTAGACAAGCCACGGTGCAACATGTTTCAAAGATATTAGAGTAGTAAGACGGACACTGAGTGCAATCAATGAAGACTTTGCTGATCTTGAGACAGATCTGCTTGTGAATGTGTACAGTACGAAGGATACTCTGTTGTCAAAGGAAACGGCTAACCAGCGCCGATATACGAATTCATTTCGATGGTCACCAGAATTTGGAGATACTCAAGGATTTCGTCTATCTCCGCTTGGGCGGAAAAGAATTGCATAATTGTTTTTAAAAAATTTTCATATTTTATGGTTAACATGATGCAGTGGTATCGACATCGGCTGCAGTTACCAAAGCTTTAGACAAAAAACCAGCGTTTTCAATCAATGACACTTTACTCGTTGCAAGTCAACGACAATCTAGTCAGACAATTACTCTTAAAATCGTTGCTTAGGCTCTATAACTGACTAATGATACCTAAATGATACCTAAAAATAATTCCAAAGGATTCCATTGCAAGTTTTATCCAATGACTGCGGTTTTTTAATTATGGATTAAGTAAAAACTTCTAACAAGACAAAGTCGGGTGAGTAGAGTCCGATAAGTGCCAACATAGAAGATAACACTACAAGGCCGAAGCAATGACCTAGATACCATTACTGAACCCAACAAACTCCAATGACCTAGATACGCCATTACTGAACCCAACAAACTCCTCCAATGCAACAAGAACTTGCTAGAAATAGTAATAAACCAGTAAAATGAGAGTCAGCAATGACAACATGTGTAGGGACTATGGGGAATTAAAGGAATAAAAGGACACCCTGAAAACCTGACTACTATTAGTACTTTTTCAATGAGTTTGTTGCTGTATGTGAGCTAGCGGAGTCTTCAGACCACATTTTTTCTTTTAAATTAAGTTAATCAGCGTGCTACGGATAACGGTATTCCCTGACTGAACAACTCAAATGTGGAAGAGATGTTGTTTCAGCACGATGGGGCTACGTGATTGAAAAAGCGGTAGAAAATGTTGTCTTCCGGTGACATTCATCAGATCCAGTGGCCCGAAGTTGTGTCAAGAAACTAATTACAGTATATATTCTCTCGATTGAACACAAATAAATAGAATGAAATTGTATATGCTTTGTTCGAAAACAATATTGTTTATGTCGACTCAAATGCTGAAGGTGCTGGTAGGAACCCGGCCACAGCTACCATTCCCGAGACGCTGACATTGCTCGGAGAGACAACAATAACGCGCAGAACATAGCTAGGTAACTCATGTAAAATATGGGACCAAGTCTGCTGACTAATGCGCCATCTTCAAACTCTTCAAACTGGAAGCATGATGTAGGGACAAAAGTGGAATCTTTCAAATGTAGTGGGCAACAAAATTACTTAAAATATAAAATGTCATCGAAAGTTAACACGGATAAATGTGCCAACTTTAGTCAGATCACAAGTCGCACTTCAAGGACTCTGCAGTTATATCATTGACATCGACAATCTCAACACGAGACACTCTTTTCCGTTGATTGCACTTCTCATCAATTGAATCAATTTTTTCGGTTGATTTTCCTCTGCAAAATGTCAATCACACCAAGAGCACTCCTCGAATCTTCATACATTGGACTCAATCATGTCCAGGCCGTTCCACGCGGGAAACATCAGCCACTCGGGCAATTAAAACTAATCGATATACATTCATTGTGTCAATTGGCTTGCGTCACAGCACCCTGATTGCCGTCGTACTTCAGCCATCACATTGGCAGTAATTTATTTGCTTCTTCGATGCCAAATGGAGGAGCATAGAAGCGCCGCGCCACAGAGAGATGTGGCACACGACCCTGTACAGGCTGACATTAACAAGGAAGCTTTGCGGTTTCAAAGATCACGAGAACTACATTTGATCTTCCTCCTAGACACGAACAGGTCTATGCAATTGAGTTTATTTATCTTTGCGATGCAGCAACTATGTATGTCCGATCGATCGGAGGTAGCCACGTAAACATTTCATTGGTCTGCAAATTATTCTTAAGAAAATATGACAAGACCAATATTTTTGAATCATTTTAAACCAGACATAAGGTTGAATGGGGAAAAATATGACTTCTGCGGGATGGGTGGATGAGATTGATTAAGTATTTGTGCGATTGGTAGACCTTTATTTGTTAGCATTTATGCCACGGAAAGACTCGTCAGTCTCGTACAGAGTCTGTCCCATGTCTCAGCAATACCTTGACCGCATTGAATTCGAACACATTGTCGACGCGCATCTTGTCATTTATGACTAGAAGAAGAAACTTGCTAGTGGACCACAATTCGAGACTCCAGCACAAATCCACGAAATTTCTAGGAAAAAAAAAATCAAAAAATTCAAGATAAGAGACAAAATTAAAATTTCCGTTCCGCTGAAAATTTTATACAATTTACACTGTGATTCCAAAAACCTTTGAACTGGCCTGACGGAGGATAGTGCTAGCCATTCGGGATATGAGTCAGCTCTGTCGCACTCATCTTTCTTAGAGTCAACATATCATGAGCGTGACTACAGCTCTCGTCATACCTAATAATAAAGCAGATAACTTGAGATCTACATGTGTTAACACCAAAATATTTAAGCAGCACACACAAAAAATCCCTTGCATCATACCCAATCACTGCGTGTGCATTGCTGTTTGACATTTAGGGGTTGAAATGAAGGTGAGAGGTACCGCTGAGACTCGTGTTGAGTTGCTGATCTCACCATTAAATTTATGTGCAAAAGTGATAATCTTTGAAAACTTATATGTCACTCGTACGTTGATATCTCGAAACATGCACATAAGCCGATATTTTGATATTTATCATTTCTTAATGCATTTGATCAGACCTACAAAACTGCGTTTTCAGAACTTCAAAATTCGCATATCGATGATTGACCGTTTTGGAAAAATATCTCGAAAACTACTAGAACCAGAATGCTTGAAATTGTTTTAAATGAATGTACTCATTCATGAATGTACTCAATCATGGCAGGGGGGACGCATTAATATTGGAACTCCATATATTTTAAACTGTACTCTGGAGCAAACAGTGTTAAAGCAAACAACAGTCTATCGATTAATACATCAATCGGTAGGATGCGTCAATATTTCAAAATCCATGGCCTCTTCACTTGTACGGGAGCAACGCCCAAATGACCCCACTTTTTAAATTTGCGTGCATGGAAAATGATTTGTAAAATGAAATGAAAAGCATAGGAGAGCTTTTAAAAGTGTAGAATGATTTTACAAAGTTGAGGCGGATGGATATATAAGTGCCAGTAAGATTATACAATACATTTTTCTACAAAAATTGCTTTGACATTATTCACCGATTTTGTCGCATTGGATTAGCCAGTAGAAACATTTTTTCCATACTGCACTGCTTAAAATGCATGCTCTAAATGTATGCCAAACTTTCAGTGTGCTTTGGGCACACGGTGCCGCCACGTACTTGTTCTAGGTTTCCCGAAAATAAAAGGCGGACACTAATAATTATTTTTTAAAATAAAACCGTTAATAACATCCATACCAATTAAAGTTTTTCTTTTTTAATTTAAATTTGTTTTGTTTATTACACAAATTTGTTGCAGAGCTTTAGGATAGACAAATTTTATTTGTTTTTTCATCTTTCGTCAAAATGCATAATGCCGATTGTTTGCCTACTCGTGAGCATGCAGGATAAACAGCTGTACATGTGAAAACACTGGTGCAAATTTAACACTTTTTAACATTTATTATGTTTTCATAGACTGCCCTTGCGCTTTATTTGTATCGCAAAGGCAAAACGAAAAAGTAAATCGAAATCATTTCATTTCTCATATCATCTTCAGTGACTCGCATGTTTTACTAAAGGAGTTGCGGGGCAATGCGTGCACGAAAGATCTCCAGGCGCCTCGATCCTCCGGCATCGACTCTAACTCATCAGGAGCTAATGAGCACAACCAGGCGAATGTTTGGACTTGGTTTAACCATCTCGTCCCGAATTTGCCAAGCAGTCCCCTACCTGATGGAATCGCATTCACGGCATGCCTCGGATGTCGTGATGATGCGGACATTTGTGCCACGTGACCAAACCATCGAAGTACAGCCCTTTCCGTACGAAGAAGCACCTGCCCAACATTGAGTTCTTCGCGCACTCCCATGTTTCTCACCTGGGCAGCTTGTATTCGCGATCTTATTCTCATTTAAAATCAAATGGCTATTCGGTGGAGTTCCGAGAATTAAATTGTCTTCGCTTCTTCGGTACTTGAATTACTTTATTCTTTAACTGTTTCGCTGTGATTCATTTATTCACGAATATCGTGCTGAACACACAGAAACTCAACACACAGATTTCACTGATTTAGTTCTAAAAACAGGCGATCACCAATGTTACCTTCAAATAACCAAACAAGGCACTCTCGTTACAAAGTCTAACTTTTCTAATGTCGCACATCCTTAAATTCGTCCAAGGTTAGGTTAGGTTTTGGAAGGGGAGTGTGATGGTTAAAGCATCACTTCCACTCAGAGACTATTGGACCCATTGTGGATCCCTTCAACTGCGGAGTACAAAATCTAAAAACCTATCCTGTCACGTGATGGCTGAAACTACCCCGTACTCTTTACAAAATTTTAGAAGATCCGATATATCTGCATTCGCTAAGTCCGCAGTCTCTGTGAAGAATCTTTGGCCCAGCGAAGCTAGGCCCCGATTCTGGAGAGCTGGGCAGTGGCAAAGCAGATATTGGATCGTCTCGGTCTCTTCCTCATCTCCGCAACTCCGGCAGAGATCGCTGGATTCCGCATTCCATTTCCGGAGCATTGTTCCAATGGGGCAGTGTCCTGCAATCATTCCGGCATATGAATCGAGTTTCGGTCCAACGCCAGAAGCTTCTTCGTTTTGCCGAAGTTAAGCTTTGGCCACGTTGATCTTGTCGTGTGACAATCATTTCTTGTAAACCACGTCGAGTCGGCCTCTTTTGTATTGTTTCGGTTATGAACCGGTACAGTGCACTGATCGGTGCTCATAGTGACGTGTCCGCTTAGCTGATGTCCATTTCAGACCCTTGTCTGACCATTTCGTCCACCTCCTCGTTCCCAGCAATTGAGCTGTGGCCCGGGACCCTTGTGGTGGCTGATGGACCTCAGTGAGTCGTGGCAATTCAGAAAAGCCTTTGATCTCGTTGTACAGGATCATATTGACTTGGGTGCAGCCTGGCTGTCTGCAAAAATGGTGATATCCGATGGTGGGATATCGGTTACCTGTATGTGTTTAGCTTCTTTCTCTATTGACAGGATCTCTGCTTGGAAGACACTGCACAAGTTAGGGAGTCTAAATGATTCCTCTTTATGCAAAGTCTCCGAGTAGAATCCGGCCCCAGTACCTGTGTCCATTTTTGATCCGTCGGTAAAAAGGGTAATCTCGTGGTCGTTTATAACGGCATTCGATAACCATTTTTCTCTGTCGGGGAATAGAATTGGTATCTTGAGGGAGAAGTCATTACGGGGAGATATATATATATATATATGTAGCTACGAGGAACCATTTTTTTTTCCCAAATCATCTCTTGTCTTGATTATGGCCGCATGTCCATAGTTGGCTTGTTTCCACAAAGAGGACTCCCTTAGTCTGAGATCACGTTTCGCGGCGCAGCCTTTTATGAATAAGTCCAGGGGAAGGAAATGAAGTATCATAAATTCGTCCAAACTATCGAGTAAATCATTTCACAAAATGTTGTAATCATCAAATCCATTTCGATAAAATTTGTTTCATTTTCAGCAGAAAAACATTCGAGTCAATGTGTTATCATTTTTCTGTAAGTACTCGTAAGTACCTAAAATTAATCCAACAAAATGTTCATTCGAAACCATTTAAAATCTAGAAAATTTTGAATTCCTGATTTTTATTGACGTCGGAGTTGAACTTTTTAATGTCGCTTGAAACAAGAATTATTACTTATCTGGCAATACTTACTTTACGTGCAAATTGAATACATTCTTTTAGAAACGGTTTTCGATCATTTGGCGGAAGAAAAATGTTATTGAATAATTGTGTGAAATATTTCAACGTGCATTCGCCGTATGTTTCTATTGAGCAACTTAATTTCGCCGTCGTCGGCTTGCTCTCGTGAAGCTGTGGTCTTAATGAACGTTATGGTAAACGACACAACTCAATCTTTGAAGGTGAATATGTGCAGTGCAGCAAGGCAATTACCATACAAAATTAATAGCTTAGCAAAGATGTTTCTCTTTACCCCGATTGAAAATCGTAACCCGTCTGGATGATCAACTGGTAACACTTATTGACAGAAACATTGCGTAACAAATGTCGCTTGTTCACCAACCGAGGTAATCAAGCTCAAATTCACGATTAATGTTCAAAGCAGGCAAAGCTACACTTACGCCTCCAAACTACCAATTTTCAATTAAACTCAACAAAACATTGTGACTGATTTTAGCCGTTCGCGTCGAAACAGAACCGCAACCGTAGATTTATTCGCACTCTACCCTTTCAATGGGTATTTGTGAGCATTTGCCTCTCACTCACGAATGATTATTCCGTACAGATGTTCAATTTCGAACAAACTACGCCCCCCTTGCACCAAGCTAATCATCAAAGCTCGTCAATCACACACGCAGGTGACGATCGTCACGAGACTCAGCAGTGCTCACTGCCAGTGGCAATGAATTATCTGTCAGATTCAATTGGCTACACACCAAGAGTGTTTCATCGATACGTCATTAATCGAAGCTCACCGTCGCCGTCGCCGTCGCCATAGTCCGCTCGCTGGCAAATTGCCATGGAGCGAGGTGCCTTGCGCTCATTCACTCTTGAGTCAAATTTATATTCAACCCGATTCGGTGCTGAATTTTCGCCAAAAATCACATGTCGACCAGGAAGTCGGGGCGCGGGAGCGGAAATAAGAACAAAACTAATGCGATCAACGAACGTGGGCACTTTGGCTGTCGAGCGATGGGTGGTGGTGAAAGGTATCTCTGGCGTCTCATCTGAGGTGAATGCAAATTCAGTTGAAAACGATCGTTCTGAAAACTCGGCAGTCCCTTCATCAAGCAGACGGCGTAACCTTGTAAACGACCGGAAACTCGTTAACCCACATCGCGGACCTTTTGTCTCCCATCTTCGACACCTGACGTCGATACGCACCCCTCTGCAGTGCTACAACTCGTGGAAGATCAAACCGAGTGAAATAAAAGTGAATTACGCAAGCCAGTTGCAACTTGTTAGCGAGTGCACTAAGTTCACCACTTAGGCACGTATTGCATGTCATTCCTTAGAACTCGCCAATCAATTCGAAAAAAATTCGATTCAGTCGCTTGGAGTGTGCCGTTCGGGTTGTTAGTCGTGCCGTCAGAACTTCACAGATACCGAGAGAGTCTAGCGAGTCACGACTCGATAACGGAGTTCAGTAAGCAAGCAGCAGTGGTCCCGGTGTGTCTTGGCCTTGAGAAGTTGTGACTTGAATTTCGAGTGAGATACCGTGTGTGCATCGGGCTCTAGAGACTGTCGCTGCTAATAGTCTTGCGAGAGATGTGCTTATCGCTTTAATACACGTGATTTCAGTGCTTACCAGTGCGCATCTCTGAATCGGGGATTTAAAAATTCAAAAATTGGTGTCGAGTCTTGAAGAAGATTTCAGTGTGTGCCTTAGATTATCCCAGAGACAGACGGCGTCACGATGACCTCGCACAACGAAGACGAACTTGAATCGCTTCAAAATGGCAAAGCGAAGCCGGACATCTGTTCGGGCATTGGGGCTGCAGCGAAAAAATCGGACAAACCACTGGGAGAACGAAGCAAGGCGGTTATCAGACAGGTGAGAGTGTAAATATACATATACCCATCACCCTGACCCACTGGAGTCGAGTGTAAGTTTAATGTGTTGACTTATGATTGTCAGTCTTTACACGGCTGACTGCAAATTCTTCATTTTATGACGCGCTCGTGATAAGGGCTATGCTAGACAGTTATCAATCAATTTAAAGACCATCGGAAGAGGTAGATTATTGTCTTGTGGTTGGCATGCTTCTCTTGCGTGGTCATTGGGTTGTAATCGATCTTTCACTGACAAGTTCATGTTCAAATTACCGTCCGTTGTGAAATACGATGATGATGTGTTTTTTCTTTCAATTTTGTGAATTGAACGCACTTGTTATTGCACAAGAGGAAAAACTAGCCACTTCACACGAAACAAGAGAACACTGTTATCATTTCTCACCTTCAAGCAGTTTTCTTACCACTGCCTTTTACATTTAACAGGGCGAGTGTATCATTCGAGACACCTAGTGCTTAGAGCCAGAAAGGCAACAGGTCCACTGGTGATTTGATGGAATATCTCACCGAAAAGTGGAACCAATCCTTGCACAATGCTGGACAAAGCAAGATCGTTGCGCTTGATATTTCAAAGGCACTTGACAGAGTTTGGTATCAAGCTCTCTTGTCGAAAATGCGTGCTTATAGCATCGACGAGTCTCTTCTTCTATGGATTAGAAATTACCTTTCGAACCGTTTAATTCAAGTTGTTTTGGATGGGTTCAAGTCTGATATTCACCAAATTAATGCTGGTGTTCCCCAAGGCTCTGTTTTGTCTCCGACACTCTTCCTCATTTTTATAAATGATCTCCTGCCTGCTACTTCTAATCCAATCCACTCCTTCGCGGATGATAGTACTCTCAGCTTTTCATATTCGTTCCAAGACTCACGACCTTATCCTTCGGCCGTAGAATTGGAGCAGCAGCGTATGTTAAGCACATTAAATTCCGACCTTGAAAGCATATTCAATTGGGGTAAAAACAATAGAGCGGAATTTAATGCTTCCAAAACTCAATGCTGTCTACTGTCACTTAAGTGATCCCAAAATAATCAGCCATTATCCCTGAATGGCACTTGCATCGAAGAAACCGAAAAACTTTCCATCCATCCTTGGTATGTGTATCAACGTAGTTGGAATGATCACATATTCGAGGTCACCAAAAATGCTGCGAAATGTCTAGGTTTCCTCAAGCGATGCAAGAAATACTTCACCCCCTCTGATTTGGCTTCAATTTATAAGGTGGTGCTCCTAAGACCTCCCTGCATCTACTTGATAGAATACAACAGCGAACTTATAGGAGACAGTAATATCGTGAAGTCAATAGACTCGCTCGAACATCGCCGTATTGTCTCGTCCTTGTCATTGTTTTATCGCTATTTTAACAAACGATGCTCAAGTGAGCTAGCCAATTGCATTCCTCCCCTCCATGAATTCACCCGCAATACTCGTCTCACCAGGAATGCTCACCAGTTCACCCTTAAGCCTGCTTTCGGACTTACAATTAAGTTTAGGGAGTCGTTTTTTAGCCGCACCACACGAATATGGAATGCTCTTCCCAACCAAATATTTCCCACTCACTACAATCCACAGACATTTAAGACCAATGTGCACAGGTACCTCTTCTCCCTTTCTCCCTCTTTACCTTCGGCCGTGCTGCGTCTTGATTCCGGACACTTAAGGGTATTCGTAACCCATTTTGCGCGCGTAAATCATAAAAAAAGAAAAAGCAGATTATTAAGATTTGGAAAAAAGTCATGGAGACCAAAATCCAAGTTATGTACTTTCGTTCATTATGACAATGCGAACGGCAAACGTTATTTGAAACCGTATTTTTTATTAAATTTTACAAGATCAGAAATCAGAGATTAGGTGTGCAGCCTATTTCTTCTCGAATTGTCATCATCGCAAACAAGACCAAAGTTCGCACGCAGAATTTCTAACTCGAAAAGACTAAGAGCTTTTTCATTCGCTTTGGATTCGCATTCTATGCAAAATTAGAACTGGACAGCTGGATCTTTCGAGGGAATGGTCTATTACCAAAACAAACAAAAACAGGGGTTGACAGGCGTTATTTTGCGTTTGATCTCGGTAATGATGTTGTTTTCACTGTTTATCGCAGAGGTTGACCATCTCTCATTTATAGCTATCCATTGTGGCGTTCGGGCCAAGTACTCACTTTTCTACATCCTTTTTCTAAGACAGCATATACTCGTACTTTACTTTGTACTCGTTGTACCCATTTCAGTTGCATTCGTTTCAATGCCAGCAAACGCTCGCTATGTTCGACCAATCACTTAACGTCATCTGCGTAGCTAAGAGCTGTACAGAATTTGAAAAATCGTCCATCAAATGTTTACCAGTTAGTTGTACACGATCGATGTTGAAAAGCCACGCAATCGCCTTGCTTAAAACCTTTTTTGACATTGAAGGTATCTATGAATTCGTTACCGATCTTAATGGAGCAGCGAGAATTTTCTATCGTCATGCTGTACAACTTAACGAAATTGGCAGAGATGTTAAAACTAGACATGGCGCTTGTCTCGACAAAGCCTTGCAATCGACAAAAAGCTGGTGGTTGTCGATCTGCATTTCTTGGCCCTGTTCCAGGATCTACATTAGTGGTAAAATTTAGTCGATTGTGGACTTCCCTGGCCTTAAACCACACTGATACGGACCTATCAGACTGGTGGCGAAAGGTTTCAGGCATTCAGGAGACTTATTCCTCTATAGTTGGCGCAGTCAGATAGACCTCTCTGACTTTCTTATGGGTCAGGTAAACGATATTGAGGTTTCACTTATCGGGCATGCTTTTTTCCGACCATATCCTACAGATGAGCTTGTGCATGCTCCCAACCAGGTCATCTCTAGCTGTTTTAAAGATTTCAGCATGTAGACCATCTGCACCAGCAGCTTTGTTAGACTTCAGTCCCAAGATTGCTGTCTTTACCTCGTCTAGATCAGAGGGACAGAATTCTCTAATATAATCGTCCATTGTGTTGAGTGGAACATTCTGCCTGACAGCGGCATTCCTCAACGCCACTTAACAGTTCACAAAAATTATTTTTCCAAATTTCCAGTACCAGCTATGACTCTACTACCAGTTGTACCGAGTTAATGTTGAATCCTTGGAAGGTTTGGGCATCGAAAATACTGGAAGAGTGTTTGATGTCGATCGCAATGTGAACAATCTAGTTGACGTAGAACTAACCGCCAGGTTGCCTTTTGGATGTTGAGAATAGGAACCGCGTCCTAGCTACAATGATCTTTCGTCCCATGACAAAGTCCAACATTCTGAGTCCGTTTTCGGACGTGGTGTCGTGCAGGCTGTGTTTACCGATGACTCCAGCAAGAAGTTGTTATCCAGATTAGAATAAAAATTTCCTAGAACGATCTTGGTGTCGTAGCTGGGGCATTGATCGTATGTTATTTCTTGGAGATCATAGAAGTAATTCTTGCTGTTGTCATCATTGTCCTCTGTGGCAAATCATGTTGATGTTCCCGAATTTAGACTTGAAGCGAGTTGTTTTGAAGCGCTCGTTTACATGCTTGAAGATAAGCCTTTTTGTCTAAATCTGCCTCAAACAGCAATTCCACATCCGAATAAGCACTGCATTCGTTCTCAAAGTTGCAGCTGAGGGGGATATTTTGCAACTTGTTTCCACTGCACTATTTGTTGAGCATTTCACATTAGTCTGAACAGTGGAAAATGATGGTGCAGTTAGTCTCAGAACACAACAGTCCAACGAAAACTTCTCCAAAGGAAATTTTCGTTAATTCGTTTTTATTCCTGAACTGAGTCTCCTTCACAAAATTCGATTTACAGCTGTTTGAAAAATAAGAGCCCAAATGGCCTCTGTACATGACCTCTTCTACTGATGTTAATAGCTTCCATCCGAAACATTTTTGCGTTCAGTCTCAGGGAGTCAATTTTAATGAATATGATCAAAGTGGCAATAACTCATCGATTTTCGCCTTTGAACCTGCAGATGTTTGCACTCGGCCACATTCTTGATGAAAAAGCACTTTCTTCTTGGCCACATGTGAGCATGCTTTTGGTTAATCAGTCCTTCACTTATTGTTTGTTATTTTTCCAAATGTTTAATGCAGTACATTTCACGCTCATGCCATGGTAATCATCTTGCTTTGAGAGTAGTTCACGACCTGTTTTTATTATTTCTTCCAGACACTCATGGTCTTCTTTGCCAACACTGGCGTCCTAGGGTGCGGAATGGCAGTGGCAATGCCGTCAGTAACTCTGCAACAACTTACCGACCCCAATGAGCCATTCCATCTAAACAGCTCCGAGGCGTCGTGGTATGGTAAGTAAACCTGATCTTCCATTCTTCTCCTAAGACTGAATGTCATTTTCGACAGCATCCATCAACACAATGGCATGTCCGCTTGGCGGTATTATAGTCGGTTATCTTCTCGACAAAATCGGTCGAAAACGGACAATGCTGCTGAACAACCTAATTGGCTTCATCGGCTGGGCACTGATGGCTGCAGCTCTGCAGAAGGAGAAGGAACCGGCTTTCATTCAGATACTCATAGGGAGATTTATAAGCGGTGAGTAATGGTGATATTCTGCACAAAAGACGGACTTGAAAGTCTTTTTTCAACTCAAAGGCGTCATGATTGGACTCTTCTGCTCACCGACTGGAGTCTACGCAGCCGAAGTCACTTTGCCAAAGATTCGAGGCAAGTTGCTGATGGGGACGTCGTTAGCACTGTCGCTCGGCATAATGTTCATGTACACCATGGGATACTTTATAAGGGTATGTCATGAGGAGGCGGTGGTCAGCTATGAGTAATGTTTGTTTGTTGTTTTAGGACAATTGGCGTTTGATTGCAACAATATCCATGTGCTACCAAGCAGCTTCCTTCGTCTGTGTTATACCGATGCCGGAGTCTCCAAGCTGGCTCATGCAGAAAGGACGCAGTGAAGAGTCAAGGAAATCTTTGAAATTTCTTCGTGGAATTGATAAGGATGGTAAGTAAACCTACTTTGGTAACGATTTCATTCCACAACGAAGCCGCTCGAAGTTGATGTGATTTATATTATTTGAATGAGAAGAAAAAAACCTCTGAGGAAGAACATGAGGATGGAGAAAAAGATCGTTTAAATGATCACTCGTTAGACCTCTTGCAGCTTCTAAAATATCAATATCAGATTCAAAGTCTCGAAATGACTTGCAGTGCCTTCAGAACTCCTACCCCTAAGCCAACATAAAATCATCATTGCGTTGCGAAGATTGTTTTAAACCATATAGGGCCTTAGGTGATCGATTTTGTGGACGAATTGTTAACAGCTTAAGAAGCTTCTGTTCTATTTATTGCTGTTGTCACGCAAATACAGTTTAAGGTAATTTTTCAGCGAAGACTATTTGAAAGATTTTGATCGGAGTTAGACTCTAGAACATTGTAACTTGCATTGTAAATAGAAATATACGGTCAGCGTCAAAAGTGAATGAGCAGTCAATAACTGAAGGTTTGTGCTCAAAATTGAAATTGCCAGGCATTGATACCTCAAACAACCGTTATTTGACATAACTGTAAGCAGTTAGTTTCGTTCAAAAGAAAAAAGGGTTAAGAACGAGTGTCGTAAGGGAGTTAACATCTAACTCTAAAAGGAATTATGTTATCCAAACCACTGTTTTCAGTTTTTTTATCTACCGGTATAACTGTTTCTCGGAGTGCTAAATTAACAGGATCCATTATGTCTTACGATCATTGACACAACCATACTGAAACCCATTTTTGAGGGCCGTTTTTAGCATTTTTCTAAATTTGAGTATTTGTTTATGTTTACGTTTTAGTTGAATATAATACAGTATATTTTAAAGTATGACTTTAGTGCTTCAGTTTAATATACCCATGTCTACTCTGCTCATTCTTCTTCTTCTTCTTCTTGGGGCGCTACAGTCCGAGGTGCACCTGGGCCTCACCCACCCATGCCTCTCCAGCCAGCACGATCTTTCGCCAGCAGTCTCCAGTTTCGCACACCAAGCCGGCCGAGGTCCCCCTCGACTTGTGTGCGCCACCTTGTTCGTGGACGTCCTCTGTTGCGTTGCCCACAGGCTCAGAGTCGAAGACTCTTCGGGCCGGAGCTAAGTTGTACATACGCTCTACATGGCCTAGCCATCTTAGGCGTTGGATTCGTAGACGCCTGGCTAGACTCATGTCGCTGTACAGCCCATACAGTTCGTGGTTGTACCTTCTCCTCCAAATGCCCTCAACGCAAACAGGACCAAAGATCACGCGCAGAACTTTTCTCTCGAAAAGACCAAGAGACTGTTCATCCGCTTGGGATATTGTCCATGCCTCTGCGCCGTACAGCAGGACTGGGATGATCAAGGACTTGTATAGAGTCAGCTTGGTCTTCTGAGAGAGGGCTCTACTACTCAATTGCCTTTTTAGACCATAAAAACAGCGGTTGGCAAGAGTTATTCTGCGTTTGATCTCGGTACTGATGTTGTTTGTACTGTTTACCGCGGAGCCGAGGTAGACGAAGTCCTTCACTACCTCAAAGTTATAGCTGCCTATGCTGACGTTCTGGCCAAGTCGTCGATGTTGTGCGTCCTTTCTCGATGACAGCATATACTTTGTTTTGCCCTCGTTTACCGCCAGACCCATTTTAGCCGCTTCCGTTTCAATGCCAGCAAACGCATCATTGACGGCTCGCTGTGTTCGCCCAATCACGTCAATGTCATCCGCGTAAGCTAGCAGTTGAACGGACTTTTGGAAGATCGTGCCTCTTGTGAGAGTGTTGGCCAGTGAGTTTTGAGCACGATCTTCTTAAGAACGATATTAAAGAAATCACATGACAGCGCGTCGCCTTGTCTAAAGCCTTTTTTGACATGGAAGGTCTCGGTGAGTTCGTTACCGACCTTGATGGAGCAGCGAGAGTTCTCCATCGTCATCCTGCTCAGTCTGACGAGTTTGGCAGGAATGTCAAAACTAGACATGGCGCTGTATAGCTCGTCTCTATACACGCTGTCATATGCGGCCTTGAAATCGACAAATAGATGGTGTGTGTCGATCTGCATTTCCTGGGTCTTCTCCAGGATCTGCCCCAGTGTGAAAATTTGATCGATACTCTGCTCATTCTGACGAATTTTAATAAAAATAATAAATAAACTTTTCTATCAGATGACTGACTGTACTTGTCGTCTATCATTGTCTAGACGAATGGGTGGGGAACCTACTATACTCATCGTAAATTTGTATACAAATTTGCGAAATATCAATTAATTTTATCATTTTGTCCAACCAAGAATAAAGATCGTTAACAGGTTTCATGTGAGAAACTCAATTGTAAGAATCGAGCATGTGTTTTCAAAGACACCAAGGCATTGTTCGGCTGAAATGTTTGTATCCGTATTCGTACGAGTAAGTTTTTATTTCGTAGACACCAAGTCTCGTTGCGTTTGTCACTCACTGCCAACAAAAAAATCATTCCCAAGTTCAAAACCAGCGCGCGAAGGTTGTGCGTTACGCTACACTCATGCATTTATGCATTTGTTTCAGCGTGAGACAAATTAATTCGCTGTACACTATAATTGTCTATAATTTGCAGTTATTTCAATCGATAGCAATTATAAAAGCACGCTCCATATGACTCGGGAGACAGGTTTCACGTGCACTTTTGTCGTCTTAATTGACCTAGGTCTTGAATGAATATTTGGTCATGAATATGTAAGCTTTAGGAAGTGAAAGTCTGTGAATGAGTCTAGAGGATTGCATGAGCCAATTTGATGACAAACGCAATTCTTATGGCGTGTATCGGGCGGTAATGGAACCCGTTCATTTCTTCACTCTCTGTGAAGATTCACAAATACGGTCAACATTGTGCAACCGTTATTTTCTAAAAGGAAATTTATTATTTACAGAGCCAAAGGCACGCGTTGTTAGTAACTTCGAAAGCATTTCTGCTCATGCCATCGACGTGACTGAGTCTGTGAAATCGATGGACCTTCGTCGTCCGAATTATGTCCACGTCCTTGTAGCCACTGCCCAGTTTGGGATTTTTATCCTTATGTTCCGTACTCCTTGTCTCTAGTCATTACTTAGCCATCCTGTTGATCGAATACACCTGAAAAAACACCTCATTTGTTTGACTTGGAAAAAGTCTTCTCTCAATGTATTAATTCTTAACTAACCAAACTAGGGCGCTGGCATAGGTAGTGAAGAGTATCCTCCTGTTCCTTTTCATTCCCTAGCCTCTATATAAGTTGTCATTCTTGAGTCCCATTTTCATGGCATGGTTCTTTAGACGATTAAGAACGGTGAGAGTTCCTACTTGCATCGTCAGTAATGTGTCAGTGTCCGAGTGGTCTCACAGGTGGTTAGGGGCACCACTTTCTATTTGCTAACTCTAGGGCTCTGTTACCCACTTTTTTCTTTAACTCAAAAATGAGCGGTTTAATCCATTGAATTGCTTGTGACAGTCACTGATCCCTTTCTGGCAAGTTCATCAGCTTCATTGTCAGAAGGAAGGAAGGAATTTGTCTCTTCCAATCAATACTACATCGTCTGCGTAAACAATTGCTTCCACTTCTGAATATATGAGCCGTTCTAAGGCTTCGTTGATGACTAAAACCCACAGCAAGCGGGAAATTATTCCACCCTGCGGCGTGCCTTACGAGGTACTGGTTTTTACGGATTTGCCATCTAGCTGTGCACTAAATGTTGTATGTTTTTGTATGCGACTGCTGAACTTTGGCTTTTTTGAGAGCGCGCTGAATCGCTCACGTCTCCAAATCACTAAAAGCGCCCTCTATGTAAAGAAATGCGACAACAACATACTCTTGAGAAGCGCCGTTTCCACAGTTTTGCCTATTATATAGGCATGTTGCGCTGCGGAGACTGTGTTTTGGATAAAGTTGTCGCGAGTATAAGCGCTGAGAAGTTTCGCAAATGATTTTGGGACAAATGAAGTCAAGCTTATTGGTTTGATTTTTTAAAATTTTGTGCATCTTTTGAAACCTGAAGTCTTAGAAGCGAAGCAGCTTATAGAGATCGCGGATAGGTCATCTCGATCCTGAGATGTCGAACTCGGCATCGTATCAGATATCAGTATCAGTTTGCAGCTAATTCTTTCCACGACTTGTCCAAGTTTGAAGATTTTGTCTATTTGCCAGAGATTTCCATTCTAGAAACACTTGCACTTCGATAGTCTATAGTCCATTCAACACATTTAATTTAACTTCCATACGCTGGCAAGAACTTCAAGCTATGTCGAAAAACTTAATCACTTTCTATTGTCTTTCTAAGGAATGCTTGAAACTTCCTTAACCTTACCCTAGACTTCTGATTTACATCTAATCACACTCTTTCGAAACTCAAACCCGCTCTGATTTGTCTTTGCCTCTTTCCAGACAACAACACTTACGAAGAATTCGAAACCGAGTTCAGTCAGATAAAGAAGACGTCGCAACTCGCCGCTAGCGGTGGCAAGCAGTCCCTCCTCAAGTCGATCAAAGAGCCCGAGGTCTACAAGCCGCTGCTCATCATGATTGGCATGTTTGCCTTTCAGCAGTTCTCCGGAGTCGTCGTGGTTGTTGTCTATGCTGTGCAAATCGCCATAGAGGCTGGCGTTTCCATGGATCCTGTGCTCTGCGCCGTCATAGTTGCTCTCTGCCGAGTCATCACCACGTGCTGCATGTGCATCATTCTGGAGAAATGGGGACGTCGTCCAGCTGGGATGGTCTCAGCCATAGGGATGGCGTCGTGTATGCTGCTCATCGCTGCCAGCACGTGGTTCCCAGTGATCCTCGAGAAGATTCCATTCCTCACAGCCATGTGCATCCTGCTGCAGTTCGTGTTCAGCACTCTGGGCCTGCTCACATTGCCGTTCTACATGATATCCGAGGTGTACCCGCAGAAGGTCAGAGGGGTCGCATCCGGGATGACCGTCTGCATCGGCCTGGTGATGTCTTTCATTGTTCTCAAGATCTATCCAGCCATGTGCGACGCGATGGGCAATGGGAATGTGTACGCCTTCTACGGATTGGTGTCTTTATCGGCAGTATTCTATATTTACTTCATCTTGCCAGAGACCAGGGGGAAGACCCTCCTGGAGATTGAGGAGTACTTCAGAACCGGAAAGTTTGCCAGCACCCAGAAGCTGGACATCGAGATGAGGGAGGTGTTCGTGAAGAAGTAACGCGGGCTGCTGCTGGATTGGGTGGACTTACCGACGAAGGAATTCTCACAAACGAAAAGACTGTAGACAAAAATTTTTAGGATAATGAGAACATTTACAAAGAAGATAAATACGAAGACAAACTGTATTTTTTTGGCTTAAGGACGTGTACTTTATGTATCTAGTTAAGGAAGTGTACAAAGTGTGATGAGTAAAGAATGAGCTGTGAATTAAGTTTGTGAGTTTCCTTTTGTTGGTTTATAGGAAGTTGTTAGGTTCCAGTGGCAGGCTAAAGGTGGAAAATCAGCCACATTTAGGTCGAGTTTGACTTGTTGGTTGCTCCTAAAATGTAAGCAGAAGAGTTCCCTTTGTCTTACTTAGGTACTTGTGAGGGAGACAACCCATGGAGAGTCTGAGCCCATGCAAGTATTCAAGACATCCTGTATCAAACATAAATAATCGAGGGTGTCTGGCAACACGCCAAGCGTCAACAACGATGATTGATACTGATTTTAGATGAAGATATGTCTCAAAAAGTCCCCATTTCCAAAAAGAGATTTTTTTTACAACAATTTCGGATATATTCCAAATGACTGGACATTAGCCAGATTCACAGATATTTAAACTGCTGCCATACCCATTAATTATAGACTTATTAGAAGCTCATTATATTTTTCCACCGAAACAGTTCGTGTTTAGGGCCCATCAGGTTCGTCCCACTAGGAAACATCATTTTTTCAATCGAAATCATTAAGCAATCTTTATGGTCGCACTTTAGTCTAATTTGTCAATTTGTCTAAATATTTTTCTACCCCAAGGGGTAGAATGGTGGTAGAATGGTGGGGCTGTATTCCGAGGTGCACTTGGGCCTAGCTTCTACAGCAACCACTCGTGTTGTGCGCGCTATTATTTTCACACGAGTGGAGGGGACCTACAGTTTAATGCCGACTCCGAACGGCGAGATGAAGAAGTTTTTTCTAGACAGTTATAACCTTTGAGCGTTGTCAGTGACCCGAAAGAGCTTGAAAAGTGAAAATTGCTTTTTTTTCAAAAAACACGTCGCACGTGCTCAATAAGTTTGGTTTGGTGGTTCACACCACTGCGAAAATGAGAAAGGTGTAACTGTCACAGTCGATTCTCATCGCTATAACCAAATGTTAGACGATTTATTTTTACTTCAAATCGAAGATACGGATATGAAAGATGATGACACATAACCCAAAACATGCCCGATATTGCAAGAGTGGGAGCATCCTACAACGACTTTTGTAGAAGCTATAGGAACGAGGAGGAAGTAGAAACAACACTACACTACCTCGGCACCAGTGCAGCCTTCGCAAGAACAAGAAAAGGACGCTAGTCAAATATTCGTTAACCAGTACAAACTCTAAAATCACATAAAAATTCAAGATATGATAAAGTTCAGAAGGAAAGCAAGTCCGTCAAAAGAGTGGATCATCACAGGATAGACCACCATGCCACCAGCAGGTAACTTCAGGTGTTGGTTAGTTTTTTGGATCCATTCAGAATCTAAGTGGATCATGGTTGAAGCAGCGGTGACAGTCATTTTAACTTTACCTTACCTAATCTACTTGCCCAACCTCAATTTGGGAAAAAATTCTTAACCCTCATCTATTCATGATCTGATGGATCTATTTGAGTTTTCGCAAAAGGGAGTGAGAGTGGAGCTATTTCAAAAGATCAATTTTGTACTGTCCTTCAGACAGAAACTATCACGATTAAAGGGGCTCTTTCATGGCTTAACGACAAAGTGATGTGCAAAAGAAACATCATCATATGTATGTACAGGCTTCTTTCTAGGGTGCAATTAAATTCTTTGATTTTTCTTTTTCGGTGTGCCAAACTTATTATGCACTGGCAACACATACTCTTAATTTGACTGATATCATAACTGTTGCCTGCGAAGCTTATGGTTTATCTGCAGATGGGCACATTAAATTGAGATGCTTATGCATGAGACATGTTTCCAGCGGAGAACTAAAGCCTCGTTCCAAATTTTACGAAAGTCTGATACGATTAGCTCTACTAATCACTTATTATTTGCACCGATATACCAATTGTATGAGCTCCAAGAACGACAAACACGTGGAAAAAAGCTGCTGTGGCAGTACAATAGACCAGTTTTGAGTCTGAGTGCTCCAGTAGTGTATCAAAAATCATCCGAAAAAGAAGTACCTGTCTTAAGTTAGAGAGGTCCCAGGTTTGAATCTCAGTGAAAAAAAAAGTTAATACGCTTTTATCAGGTTTTTCAAATCTGGTCCAGTCACCATTTACGGCTGGGATCAAATTGACGGCACTATCACTGGAGCGGTCGATCAGTGGTAGCAGTCTGACTGTGGGTATCACATTGGACCAACATGGTCTAAGTGCGGTGGTGAAATCACTGGTAGACCCCTAACCTAACTATTGTTCTTTCTTAGATATGTAATAGTGCCTTTCCGCCGCGTAAAAAATACTCACTAGATCTATTGTGCTGACTTGAACCCTATCCCAAGCGAATTCATACCCTCAGTGCTCACAGTCTTCTGATACGTGAAAGGCCCAACGAGTTGACTTACCTATGTACCTATTTCTGAAGCCAGCGACCCCTGGAGGGTCTGAGCTTAAACCACTTTCCATCTTTCGTTTCACCTGAGCATGAGCTACTTTCCATGGCTGACGGTCTCGTTAATGTTTGCTTTTAATCATAAAGATCAAGTTGTCTTGCATCCCCGATTACTTTATACCGAAAGATCCAGGAGAACCAGGAGACTCTGATTCGACTTTCTTAGCCGCGGCATCAGGTACCACTGGACATGCAAGTATTCTTAACAAACTTGCAGTATCAGAAGTCGAGAGCTACTACAGGCTCCCATTCCTCGACTTCGAGAGACCCTTCAAATGCCAATACCCCACCAGAGAGGAGTGGGCGTCCAATGAACCCATCAACAACTTGACAATAAAGGTATATACCGACGGGCCAAAGATGGAAGCAGGCACAGGCGCGGGCATTTTCTCCAACGAGCTAAACTTGCACTGCTCAATCAGACTCCATGATTATGGCAGTGTGTTTCAAGCGGAGGTCCTGGCGGTCAAAGAAGTGGCCAAAACGATATAATATTGCGTATTGATTGAAAGCTCGATAATCTTTTCCAGAATTTGTCGAAGTTTCAACGATTGGTCTACGGTCTCTCTGTCGGACCGGATGCCACACTGGTAGGTGCCGATTAGAGTGATACAAAAAGTGTTTAGACGATTACGCAGTACATTAAAGAGAATCTCGTAGGCGTCCATTGAGCTTCTTCTTCTTCTTAGGGTGCTACAGTCCGAGGTGGACCTGGGCCTCACCCAACATGTCTCTCCAGCCAGCACGATCTTTCGCCAGCTGTCTCCAGTTCCGCACACCAAGCCGGCCGAGGTCCCCCTCGACTTGTGTGCGCCACCTTGTTCGTGGACGTCCTCTGTTGCGTTGTCCCACAGGCTCGGAGTCGAAGACTCTTCGGGTCGGTGCTAAGTTGTACATACGCTCTACATGGCCTAGCCATCTTAGGCGTTGGATTCGTAGACGCCTGGCTAGACTCATGTCGCTGTACAGCCCATACAGTTCGTGGTTGAATCTTCTCCTCCAAATGCCATCAACGCAAACAGGACCAAAGATCGCGCGCAGAACTTTTCTCTCGAAAATACCAAGAGACTGTTCATCCGCTTGGGATATTGTCCATGCCTCTGCGCCGTACAGAAGGACTGGGATGATCAAGGTCTTATACCAAGTCAACTTGGTCTTCCGAGAGAGGGCTCTACTACTCAATTGCCTTTTGAGCCCATAAAAACAGCTGTTGGCAAGAGTTATTCTGCGTTTGACTGATGTTGTTTGTACTGTTTACCACGGAACCTTTTTTGACATTGAAGGTCTCGGTGTATATATGACATGGCGCTGTATAGCTCGTCTCTATACACGCTGTCATATACGGCCTTGAAATCGACAAATAGATGGTGTGTGTCGATCTGCATTTCCTGGGTCTTCTCCAGGATCTGCCGCAGTGTGAAAATTTGATCGATGGTGGACTTCCCGGGCCTGAAACCACACTGATAAGGACCTATCAGTTTGTTCACGAATGGTTTCAGGCGTTCACACATAACGGCAGAGAAGATCTTATAGGCGATGTTAAGGAGACTTATCCCTCGATAGTTGGCGCAGTCAAAGGGGTCTCCTGTCTTGTGGATCGGGTAAACGATACTGAGATTCCACTCATCGGGCATGCTTTCCTCCGACCATATCTTACAGATGAGCTGGTGCATGCGCCCTACCAGATCACCTCCAGCTGCTTTAAACATTTCACCGGGCAGACTATCTGCGCCAGCCGCTTTATTAGACTTCAGTCCCGATATCGCTATCTTGACTTCGTCTAGGTCGTTCTTCTATCATCGTCCGTTGTGTTGAGTGGTCCATTGAGCTGAATCTTTTAAAAAAGTCCACGTCGTTTGATCGCTCACATCTTCAATGGTAGTTCATTTTTTGCACAAAGGTCACAGCAACACCAGTAACACCGACAGCAGTAGTTTGAACATTGTATTCAGCGCCATCGCATTGAAGAGCCATGAAAGTGATTTCTAACTGCAGCAAATTGTATTCCATGACGCAATTTCAACTTCCTTAAAAGTCTGAACAACGTTTCGACTTCCAGTCGTGCAAGTATCTAGCCCATTGTGCAATAGTCAATGAAATAATTGCTTCTGCTCTGAAAGTAAACATTCTGATTGTGTTTATTAATAAACTGAATCACAAAATCCGGGAAAGGTCAGAACATTTCTCCGAAGGTTATCTCGAAGCCCAATAGCACCGAGTTGGATGATTGTAAGCTACTTGTCGACTTCAAGAACAGCCGTTCGAGTACAAAAGCCACTTGGTACATGAATTCACACCATGGACCACAGACCAAAAAAAGAATTAAACGCCACATTCACAACACATTCACGTCGAAATAGAAAACACCATGATCTCCTTACGAACTAACGGTAAACTTTAATTTGATTATAATACGTAGATAAAATATTGTGTGTATGTATACAAAAGAGTATCTCATTTGAAGTCACTTCACCGGCTGTAGCTCTTGCAAACGCACAGGGACAGTATGCAGCTGCCACTCTTGTAGCCTCTGAAGAAGCAGCTGGTAGCACACGCGGCGGTATTCATGCTCAGGAACTCTGGCATATCGCATGCATCCCGCTTCCGTCTGCTGAGTGATACATTTTCTGGTCCGATTTGCGCTGGAAACTCCAGATCAGCCGATTCTTCCTGCACAGGCAACGCTGACGTTAGACTGCAGAGGAGCACCCCCAAAAGCACAACAAACACAACACTAGCACGCATCTTCAAGCTCGGCTCACAACTGTTTCACTTCGAATGTCTCGGGTAACCAGCTGGGTAATCTTTTTATATGTACCTCACAGCTCGCTCGTATCTGTGTCGTAAATAAAATGCGCTGCCGTATGAAGCTCGACCTCGGCCGATGATAGTACGAATTCGAAGAAATTATCTGGAATATTTCGCTAGTGTTGTGTTGTGATGCTTTGAGCTCCTCGTACCAGACACTCACACACACACACACACACACGCAGAGACCCGAATCCGTAAGGGAGACTCAGGAGTGGGGATGCTGCGAACGTGGCTTATCTGGAACTGGGCATTCTGCAGTCGAATTATACTGTACTCGTAAATTGATTTTTCCCTGTGTTGGGGTTCTTGAAACACTTATAGTTGGCCTTGTGGAGGCCACAGAAGTGAAGATGTGCTCTTCTTCGCTGCGGCATTGTGCCGAAATCTCGCTCGACATGCTAATTCAATTCTCTTAATTTGTTTTGCTGAGTTATTCTTTGTTCTTCTAGAAATTTGATCTTCAAGTTCGTCGCTGGAAAACAACAAATTATCTGAGACGATTCACGGTTTAAGTGGTGTGGGCGTGACAAAATGCTGACAGTGAGTAGTTTTCTTAGAACGAGAGGTTAGACATTAGGTCAGAGTCTCGACCGGAGGGCTTATATGTGCATTGACCAACATGTTTACGAGTTCAGTCGTATTTTGTCGGACTATGATGTGGTTGAAGTCAGCAGGAAGCAGAGAAGGTCTTATCTGTAGTGGGATATTCCCACTGACCACAGAGCTGAGGTGGTGCATTCGACGCTACAAAATTCGTAAGCAGATCCTTTTGTCATAGTTTCTCTTAATTCTGGATGACACTATTGTACGGGGTGAATCAGAGCGTGAATGCGTGAGAGTTCTATGTGCTATGTTCAGACGATTGTCAATATATCAATTTTGTCAGGGCTGCTGGTGTGCTGACAATGAGAAACTATCGGTGCCGTGAACGAAGGCCATATGAACAAACGCCATAATGGCTTTAATTCACTTTCAAATGCGAATTAACACCATAATCCACTTATGGCTTTAATTCTCTTTCAAATTGGAACTAAAGCCATATATTAAATTGAACTAACGCCATATCATCACTTTCAGATGCGAATTAACGCCATTATGGCTTTAGTTCATGTGGCCTTCGTTCACGGCACCGAAACTATCTTCTTCTTTTGGCGCGATACAGTCCGGAGTGGATCTAGGCCTCAACCAACAGACTTATCCAGCTGGCACGATCTTTTGCTACCTGGCGCGAATTGCCCACTCCAACTTGGTTGAGGTCTCTCTCCACTTCTGTGCGCCACCTTAAACATGGACGTCCTCTATCCTCTGTTCCGTTGTCCCATTGGTTCAGTGTCAAAGATTCGAAACTACCTGCGAACGTGAAGATGTCAACTCACACATTTGTCAGATTTTATTCCAGTTTCTATCAGCTTATTGTCTGACAACTGGTCTGACAATTAATTTACTGTCAAAATTGTCCAATTAAAGCCAACCGGTTACGTGTCTTTTCACGAAAAACTATTGTCAAGAGCCAAAGAATTGCTATCTGAAAATAAAAATGAACTGGAAAATAAAAATTTAAATAGATTAATTGACATGCAGTGCCCTGAACTCTAATGCTGACACTGATACAGTATTTGTTCCAACTCTCACCTATCTCCCCCGCGACCCCTTTAGTAGAACATGCGGGTCATTGAAAATGAGATGATGAGATGAGATGAGCATCGGTTTTAAGAGTTCAAAGGTAATCGGAATTGATACTTTTGCGCTTAGCCGGACTCCGTGCTGCTATCGAATCTTTCGCGGAAATTCGAGCATTCAAGCCTCCGCCGCCGCGATGTATGCTGGGCTGTGGTAAAGAAAGGGAACAGGAGGATACGCCTCACTATCCCAGCCTGTCATTTCAAGTATAGAACCACCTTCTTCCATTATCATCAAGAAATACCAAGTAGACGCTTCACCAATCTGGGCAGATTCAAAAGAATAACCGGATAGGTGGACCCCATAGATTTGGCACACGACGTCTCGTATAAGCATAAGGTTTGAGCACCTGAGTCACTTCACCGGCAGTAGCTCTTGCAAACGCACAGGGACAGTATTCAGCTGCCACACTTGTAGCCTCTGAAGAAGCAGCTAGTAGCACACGCGGCGGTATTCATGCTCAGGAACTCTGGCATATCGCATGCACCCCGCTTCCGTCTGCTGAGTGATACATTATGGTGCAGCATAAGATTTGAGCAACTTCCATCTTTCTTATTTTCTGTTTCTTCTCTCTCCTCTCTATTACTTTTTTCTCTGTTGCTCATCCAAGGTCGGTTAGGACTTTACTTCTCTGTATATATTTTTATGTAATCGGATTGAGTACGAGTGAGATGATAACAACAGCTGATGAATTATCCTACTCATTGAGATCGGAGCACCCACAGTTGCTATGCCTAACGTCTGCAATAAACACAGACGAGACAGTAATGGACCACTCGAAAGCGTTTGGTTTAATCATCCACTCTCGCTCGCAAAGTCTGAAGTCACATCCTGTGGGATGTGGATTTTTCCCTTCATCGTCAACGCCAACGTAATCAATCTCGCACCGACACCAAGAGTCACAACACAAAACACAAAAAAGAAAAAGCCTTGATTTTAATTTGATAAACATTTATTTAGTTAAACTGATTTTAATCTCAACAAATACGCAGTGACGTGCGGTGCGCACGTCAGCTGCACTGCAAGAGTTTCTCTTTAGATTCAAGATGCATAAGAAGATAATCGATACTAAGAGGATAAGAGGTTCCTTAGAAAGTAAATACTCTTCATTACATATAATTATTTAATTTTTTTTTTGTTTTTCTTTTGTTTTTTTTTCTGTTTGTATTTTTATAAACTTCCAGTGACACATGAATGAGTGAGTGACAATAATTATTGCATTCGTTGTATTGCCAAATTATATAACAGTCGCACATGTACATTTGAGTGTGTGTAACAGAACGAGTCAAGTCATATTTACATTAAGTACAAACAATATTATCAAAAACAATTAAGTATCAAGTTAAGAACAAGTTTTCAGAAAATTTGCAAAAAATCTTATTTTTGGAAAAAAAATTATCTCTCCTATGGGCGTTATTTTCTCTTGCCCAGACCGACCCACATGTAGTTGGGGTCCAAGAACTGTGAGCCGTGATAGCCTTCGGGGTTGAGTGATACCAGAGAGCGGATCCTTTGCGATGGTCGGTAGGTTCGTATGGCGTGGAGGAAGGCTGCTGTGCCAGTTGGTTTCTCACCGTCGGAGGCGAGCTCTTCTTTCAGGATGCGGATGGGATGATCGCCCTCGAGGAGGTGCTCTGCGGTACCACTGAAGCGACCCTTCTCCATGAAGTCAACGTTGTTCCGGAGATTCTTGAAGAAGTCTCCAAGGTTTGTCATGGCTCCTGAAAGAAAAGTTTTCAAAGAATCTTAAGATATTCGAAGGACAAAACACTGGAAGGGGGTTTGTCTTAAATGTGAAGTAAAGGGTGACGACTGGATGTGGCAGTTGGTTAAGTGTCTGTCCCAAGTTATAGGGGTACCAGGTTCGAGTCCCAGTGAAATCGAATCTGGTCCAGTCACCAGTCACATTAACGGCACTTCAGTAGGTTGCTACCTGACAGTACAATGGACCAGTTTTGAGTCTGAGTGCTCGAGTAGAGTTTCAAAAAAATCTCCCAAAAAAAAAGAGGGTGACTGGGTAGGTTGGGTACGGATGATAGACTTTAAAAATGTAGATTGAAGTATCGGCTAAACAGAGTAACGACAAAATAAAATGTTATCTGAAAAAATACAAAGAACTTACGAAAAAAATTGTATTAAAATATTAACAATGTTTATGTTGGAGAGGCATGCTGCTCCTCTGCAGCCCGCCTGCTCGGAGTCGCCGTAAGATTTTGGAGCAGCTACGAGGTTTGGTGGATTGGGTACGCTGTGTCGACTATTTTCCCGAAATTCAACTTTCGAAACCGATATTTCAGCATTTTTCACGAAAGTCAACATTTCGCTTTGTCGGTAAAACTTTTGGCGACATTTCACAAATTTTTTGTGTGTGCGAAATTCGACATTTACGAAAACCAACAATTTTTTTCGGTCAACCAAGCTGCACTTAAGTGACCCGACAGGAATGATCGTTTCTTCAATCGTTATGTTTTAGCAGCTGTCAAAGTGGCCAATGACATGCAGCTGTCAAAAAATTTAGTAAAGTCTGCCATTTCATCGTACATTGTTTCATAATTGCAGAACGTGCTGAAATTATTAAAAAAATTTATCGAAATTCCGGCTCAGCTGGATATACGCAACCTAAAAACGTGAGGTCGGTGGCTAACACGGTTTCAGTGTTCAGGCAATTCGTCGCATCGTGGAATAGTTTTGAGCGTGAGTACACTCTGTTGGACCTTAAGCCGTCAACCAGACAGGGGTTGGTGCGAAACTAAGGCAACATAGCCATCGTAGCGGCCAGTATCGATTTTTTCAGATTTTTAAGCACTTTGGTTTAGAAATGGCAGGGGCATTAAAAAAAACTTTGGAGCTCCATATTTTCCAAACGGTATTTTGGATAAAAAAGTGTTGAAAGAAACCTCCACCTCATTTCAAAAGATCTGTCGATTGATATATATTTCGATGGGGTGGGACAATTTTTCAAAATAAATGTCAACTTCACCTGTACTGGAGCAACCCCCAAATGGCCCCACTTTTTAAATTTGGGTGCATGGGCAATGACATCTAGGTCTGAAGTACCTAATTCCAAGATTTCATGCCGATATCTTCATAAACTTCGGTGAAAAAAAAGTGTGACAGACACGATGGACGGACGGACGGACACACCGAAATTATAAAGGTTCCGTTTTTGTAGACGGAACCTTAAAAACGAGGAACTTAAATCTTCACAATCACAGAAACCCAGAATGTCTGCCATAGGTTCAATCGAACATTTCGTTTTAACCAACCCTGCAAAAATGTCGATTCACCGCCGATCAGCTTAATTGGGCATCGCCAGAGAATCAACCCGGCTTATTTTTTGATTGAATTTGAGCCTACAACCGCACAAGATTGTGCTGACATAAGAATTGAAGCCGGACGACAATAGGCAAAGCCTTGAATTCACTCATTGGGCGCTGGAAATTTTAAAAGGAGATCCGGATTTTTGCCAGCAAATTATTTACACTGACGAGGCTAATTTTTTGCTCAGCGGCCATGTTAACAAGCAAACCGTCATTGGGGCGAACATAAACTAAAGGGTCTTCTGTTGGAATCATCCACCGCGTCTTGTCGGCGGTGCGAATCGATAACCTTAGCGGGAACACCACCAAAATTTACAGCAACACTCTAGAGCAAGGGCGACCTAAACCAGCAACCATACGGAGCATGAGCAACGGGCATAGGCATTCTGAGATGCCTACATGCGAAGAAACAGCACGTGCAGAGCGATGACGACGAACCAAAACCCTTCGTGCGGCGCGAAGAAGGACCAACAAAGGGAGACGAGAAAAACAGCCGACCATCCCGTACACAGCAGCGCGACGACCCAGCGGTACCGATCACCGGTGGCCTGTGCGCCGACGTTTGGTGTTTGATGGAAAATCAATTTCCCTCACTCTACTTTTGTCACCCGTGCCAATATTAATTATTAATCTCATTGTTTGTTTTTTAATTCGAATACAGTCCATTTTATTTTATTATCGAAGTAGGATTTTAATAAATAAGAATTTAAATACAAATTTCCTTTATTGATTCTAACATCTTCCAACAGGGATTTCCGAACTTTGACAGATCATAGCTGCCATATTGTTGAAGCTACTGTCAAATTGCCTGTTATTTATTCAATCTTTACTACATCACCATCGATATCACCACATAGCGTTCAAATGATGAAATTGTTTTATGAAAATGGGTGTTCTGTTCGGTCAACGTTCTGCGCACTTCGCCCATTTTACGGTCGCCATAAGTAATCGTCGTACCAAGAGGACTATCCGCAGTGTGGGTCACAAATTTGAGTCCACTGGTTCAGTAAGCGATGAACCAACATCCGTACGTCGACGAAATGCAAGATCACCGCTGTCCGTGAGAGTGCGCAGAAGAATCCGAAGCTGTCGATATCGCGTTTCTGACAAGAACTTGACCTTTCGCAGGCTGCAACTTGGCGAATTTTGCATCGTGACGTAGGCCTCCACCCGTACAAAACTCAACTGACTCAGAAGCTGAAGGTAAGCAACCATAGACAACGTAGTTGATTGAAGATCAAACGAATGACCACAGCCTTGTCAAAGGTGTACCTTAACCTTTATTTGGTTTCATTAATTACTAAGAAAAGCACTGCAGCCGAGAAAAATTTCGATTTTAAGCCACTTAATTTGAAAATAACAAAACTAATTTTACAAATTTATCAGCAACACGTTCGTAATTATCGTCAATGAACGGCAGTTAGCAGGAGATTATCCACCGCTTGAAAGCCGGCTATATCGACGAGTCAACAAACAATAATTTGTTTTTCTCGAACCGCCTATTCCTGTGCATTTATTAGACAAGCACGACCACGATGACATAACTTCCTCGGAAGGGGCAATTCCATTCCAACAGCATACAGGAAAATGTACAAAATTTTGTTGAAAAATGTACAGCTGATGACAGTCTATTTTCATGCAGTTCTTTGGAAGCAAAATGTTCATCTTTAAATAGAAGAACAACAAATATTTAGGGCTATCCCGTGTTCGTTTTCTTCACACCGACATGGAAGCCGGCCACTTGCGGCAGGTCTATCTATTCGATCAGCACTTCAAAGTCAATTGTCAGCATCGCACTCACACGCAATCGTCATCGTATCGGCTCGAATCACCTTTGTTTGCACACGAACCGCTCCCCACCCACTTCACGCGATGAAATTTATTTTTAGCCCCACTAAAGGCCTCGTATCGAACATGCACCAATCGATCAACAAGTGCCCGGCTAGCTCAGTCGGTAGAGCATGAGACTCTTAATCTCAGGGTCGTGGGTTCGAGCCCCACGTTGGGCGAGAAATCTTTTTTTTTCTTCTCATTTTTTTCCCTTCCACATCGTCAAACTATTTCATTTTCGCCTTCCTTCCTTCTGTGCGTTGGCGAGGTACGTTTCCGCAATTAAAACTTCGCCAGCGACGATAATCGAAATTTTGACAAAAAAAATCGTTGGAGCATGAAGAGGGATGGGACTGGGACTGGGACAGGGACTGGGTTTTAAGCTATAAAACAATTTCGCCCACCAAAGGGGTTCTCTACTCACCGACAGATATGGAGGGGATGAATTGGGTCTGATGTGATTTGAGTTTCTGCCGCTTGAATGCCACTAGAGCGTTGCGCTTGTTGTTGCCATCTTCCACCAGAGAGCCGAGGAACTGCTGTCCTTCCGCGGGGCCAAACGAGAACGGATGTTGCTGCCGTTTGAAGATGTTCCAGGGGTAGTCCTCCATCGCCGACTCGTCCTCCAGCATCGACTCCCCACTGCCGGCTGTTCTGCCTTGAAGGTCACGCTGCACAAGCTCGTAAGCGGCCTCCTCGTCCCCATCCGGTTGCGATATCTCATTTAAGCCATTGACAGCAGGTGCTGACGAGAACGACGGAATTGGGCCTTCATTCAGCGACTCAGGATATCGTTGGCGGTGGTGGTGCTGTTGGTTGCTTTCCACTGCGGAGCGATGATGATTTCGAAGATGTCGATAGATGTTCCTTTTGTTGTGGCTAACGGCGGCGGCAAGCAGATTGGTGGTCGTTGCCGTCAGCGGTAGGGTTGAGTCGTCGGCCAAAAATTGCTTCCCCGCCGATACAGGTTCTAATTCTCTTAAGGGTTGAAAACTAATTTCAGCCGAAGATGAATCGCTTCCGGTCTCGAAGTTCTTTTGATGGTGACGGCGGTCGTCGTCGTCGTCGTAGTTGCCATTGTTGCTGATGCTACCCCTGACACTGTCGCTGCCGCCACCGCCTCCGACTTCGTGCAAGAAGTTGATTAATCGGCTGCCATAAGATGTGGGGTGAGATGTGACTGCAAGAAAAGTAGTTAAAAGTTCAGATTCAGTTCGGTAGTGTGTGGGTTCTTATAATCGGTTTCAATTTTGTGTTTGTTTTCAGTTCTGTGACGTGATTTGTTAATTCTTCTCAAGAGAGTGGCCCCAGTTGACGGGATGGGGTGAGAGAGTGCTCGGCATCCGGAGGGAGATTGATTTTTGCATTTTCAAACGGAGTAAGCCGGGCACATCAAACGAGAGGAGATTTTGACAAGGATAACGATTTTTGAAGATCAATGCTCGTGAGCCTTATCAGGGGCTAACGCGATTCGGCGTTTAGGAAATCGTATCAGTGGGAGGATGCGGAAAACTTTGAAAAGTTGGTTAGGGTTTCAGGCTGTCAAAACGTCCTGAGGTCAAAGTTCAAGTGCCACAAAGACTAAAGCGTACGGCAAGCAGAGTGCATCCTGCTGATTGGGATATAGACTAAAAAAGTAAACGCTTTCAAATCATGCGTTTTCATTTTCCAAATTCGTGTAGAATTGGAAATCTGTAAAGGCATGTTTTGTCCGTTCGTTTAGTTCGCATGAACCAATGGAAGTTGATCCAGATGAACATGTCTTTCCCGGTCAAGAAAGTTTCTAAGTTCGTGTGGTGGGTGCTACTGTATTTCACGAGTGGAAGGAGCCTAAAGTTAAAAAGTCTTGCCTGTGCCGGAAATTTAAGTTAGACTTAGACCACGGCGACCACAAACAATATTCAGCCTTTTTTGTGTTCTGAGGACAGTAGCTTGCACTTAAGTGGCCAACAAGTACAAGTGGTAACAAAGGCTGGAAGTATCTGAGTGACGGTCTCTGAAAAGTCCGGTCCAAACATATTTGAAAATATGCATAGAATCAAGTCAGGCCTTAAATCGTTTCCATTTTTAAACATTGTGCGGATGATAAGCTTTAAATTACAGCTCACTCTCATGTTGTTGTCATTTTGTGTCATTCTGATATTTTTATGCGCTTTTTTACTATTTATAAACCCGTCAAAACGTAAATCGCAACTCAACTAGAAGGGCCAGCGATGACACCATCCACCGCAATCAATGATTTTAATCTTCTTATCGCTTTTGACTTTACTTTTTACGCTTTTGATTCCACAGTTCACGTGGTGAGGTACACGGAAATCGGAATGAGAGTGTCATCTGATTGAATTCTTATCAACGAATCGAAGTTGTTTATGGATCCAACACAGTGATCAATTTTCGTATTAACACGCGATCAGCGAATTCTCACATTGTCTTTTGAAAGCGAAAAGTATGATGATAAAAGTAAGCATCTGCTAAAAGATGTTGAAATGTAATCAAATCAAATTCTGAAACGATCCATAATTGGTGATTTAAACTGGGTCGCATTAATAATCGAAAGCGTCAAAAATGTTGGGCAATGAATGACAAGTGCTTGCGAAAACTGGACTGACAATGCAAAAAGTTAGACTTGCGTGTTGGAAGAAAAATCGTTAATCATGAGATTCTCTCTCATTCTAGGATTACATGATTGGCAATTTGTTTAAGTATTTATGCTTTTTTGATGTCCACTCGACATCAATTGTGCAAAGGCACAATATTTCACATATTTCAAACCTTTTTAAAAGACTGCTGTTAATCGACAGCTCAATTGAGTCAACCAGTGGTTGACGTTACAGCACAGACGCCAAGATTGGATCAAAATTCGCAGGAAAATTAACAGATATCGTCTTTGTTTCAACATTTTAGCTTTTAAGTCAATCATGTAAATCGGAGGAAAAATTTGTTCACGCCTCTGTCAAAACAATGTAATACTGGCATAAAAGTATTGACGACAGCACGCTTTTTCGTCAGTCGTGTAATCCTAGCATTAGAGTACGGAACTCAAGAGGTTATGGCCGACAATTGAAAAAAATTGGCCGAATGGACTGATATAGGGTGTTTCTTTAGAGGCATAACAATTTAAAATGCATGGAATTGATTTAATTCGAAATATAATTCCATGTCATTATGTTTGGATTGTGATTTTTGCCCTGTGCTAGCCACAGCCCCTTCGAATGAAGCGTAATATGCAGGTCCAGCTTTCCACAAATTTGTCCAGTAGCTGAAGTCGTATACCGGTAATAACACGGTTGGATCAAGTCGTCCAAAGCACCTCGTTTATCGCTATAGACCAGAAAATATTCCAGAAGTGTTATGTCACATGGTATTGGAAGTTAATTCACTGACCCATTCCGCGAGCTGATTGTCTCAGCAAAAACATCCTTCATGGGATCTGTGAACCACACTGTTCTGAATTGACTGTAGCACTTTGGCTGGCGTCATCCTTGGCGAAATATGAATCCTTACTTACTTACTTAGTAGGCCTACGACCCATGTAGGGTCTGAGCCTGATGAATCGCTGCCTTCCATCGTTGACGGTCCTGGGCACGCTGACCAAGCTGTCTTACGTCCGCGATGACTTGGTCTTTGTACCGGAGGTTCGGTCTTCCTCTCCTTCTCGAACCAGGAGGCTCGGATTCGAAGACCCTCTTAGCTGGAGCGTTGTTGTCCATGCGCTCGATGTGGCCGAGCCAGTGCAGTGGACGGATTTTTGCCTTCCGGACTACATCCACATCCTGGTACAGCTCATAGAGTTCGCGGTTGTGTCTTCTCCTCCATTCGCCTTCCTCGCAGACGGGACCATATATCCGACGTAGAATTTTTCTTTCGAAGTCACCAAGAATCTGCTCTGCAGTTCTGCTTAGTGTCCAGCTTTCGGCTTCATATAGCAGGACTGGCAGAATAATGGTTTTGTAGAGCATGATTTTGGTCCTTCGAGTCAGGAGTTTTGAGCCCAGTTGTTTTGACAAACCGAAGTAGCATCGGTTGCCAAGGACGGTTCTACGTCGGATCTCCAATGTGATGTCGTTCGTGGAGTTCACATTTGCCCCGAGGTAGACAAACTCCTTCACTACTTCAAAATTGTGGCTGTCGATAGTAACGTTTTTTCCTAGGTGGTGTGCGGCGGATCGTTTCTTGCTCGACAGCATATACTTCGTCTTATCCTCATTGACCTTAAGACCAGCTCGTTTCGCCTGTTCTTCAATCGCCGTGAAAGCTTCTACTACGGCTCGCTGGGAACGCGCAACGATGTCATCTGCGTATCCTAACAGTTGGACTGACTTGTAGAAGATAGTGCCTTCCGTGTTTACAGCAGCCCGCCGCACTATCTTCTCCAGTACCAAATTGAAGAAATCACACGACAGCGCATCTCCTTGCCGAAGTCCAGTGCAGGTTTCAAACGGCTCGGAGGTTCTCGAGCCGCACTGCATGGTGCATCGCGTATGTGTTAGCGTGGTGCGAAACAACCGGATCAGTTTTTCCGGGATCCCGAATTCGGCCATCGCTTCGAATAGTTCCTTACGATGAATGCTGTCGTATGCGGCTTTAAAATCGATAAAAAGATGGTGCATATCGATTTAAAACTCGCTGGTCTTCTCCAGGATTTGCCTTAGTGTGAAGATCTGGTCTATAGTCGATTTGCCGTGCCGGAAGCCGCACTGGTACGTGCCGATTTAGACGGCTTTAGACGTTCACACAGTACGCTGGACAGGATCTTGTAGGCGACGTTGAGCAGGGTATACCTCTATAGTTGGTGCAAGAGGTAGGATCGCCTTTTTTGTGGATGGGGCATATGGAGCTGATATTCCAGTCGTCGGGTATGCTTTCGTCTTCCCAAATTCTACAAATGATCTGGTGCATGCTCCCTACCAAAACATTGCCACCGGCCTTGAAGAGCTCTGATGGTAAGCCATCTGAGCCTGCGGCTTTGTTGTTCTTCAGCTTTTTAATGGCTGTGCCGACTTCTTCAAAGCTCGGTAGGATGACTACTTCATCGACTGGAGTTGGGATTTCTTCATTCCCTATCACTCTCTCCTGGTCCGGCCCGCTAAGCAGCTGTTGGAAATGCTGCTTAAACACATCCACTATTCCCTGCGGGTCAGTAACTGGATAACCCTCACAATTTCGAAGAGCCTGGGTGCCTTTAAAAGGCCCGTATTTTTTGTTTCTCCCTAGATTCCTCAATATCCTTGAGCTGGGAGGTTGCGAGCGACCTTTTCTTCAGGCGTAGAAGTTTTTTCTCCTCCCGTCTTCTAACCCGATCGAAATATGGTTCCACCAACCCATAAATCATCAAACAGTTACCGACGCCGTGGCAAAGTAAGTAAGTGCGTCGATTTCAGTGATCACCTCTCTTGAGTCAATGACAATGCTCAAACTGTTCTAACTGTCATGTGATGCTTTTAAAACCGAACCGTTTGGAGTTTAGTACTTCCCCTTCAATCGTAAAGAACAAATGCACGCATAATATGAATGGTTACTATGTCCGCCTCGGATTGTAGCGCTATCCAAAGATAGAAGAACGCTGTCTCCATAACGGATTGTGAATTTTCTTCACTCCAGATCTGGTAATTTTGTTTATTGATGCAGTCATTCAAGCAGAAGTGAACCTCGTCGCTGAACAACATTTTGTTGCAGAATTGAATCAAACTGAACTGTAATGTTCGAGGTAAATTCGTACAATTAGCAAACATTGCTCTGCCTTGAGTCTTGTCGTGGTAAAAGGTGTACATAAGTACCCACACAACAAATCACCAAAACTGTAAAATTGACTGTCACTGCGAGCAGTGCTGCCAAGTTGAAAAATAATTTTAAAAAACACCCTATACCTATCTCAGAAGTTACGAAAACATTGTCATTGTGACGAAATACAAATTTCTTTGAATCTGAAATTTCTGAACAACGGATGACCCTCACTCCTCTGTACCAAAACTATGACGTCCTAAATTAACTCACGAGTGTAGACTTTATTCCGTAAAACATCTTTGAAATATAAATCACAAGGATATAGGTACAGTGTTGAAGAGTGAAATCATCAGCTTCACTTCAAAAATTGAACAAACTCAAGCGAAGAGCACAGATTCAATCCTTAATATCTGCATGGTCACTATTTTTGCACTTGCAACATATTTTTTAGGACTGTGTCTAACATCAGTCAACTGGATTACAAGGCATGTCTCCCCTATCTAGACTTACGTTTTCAAAGACGACGTTGAGCACTTAACACTTGAGGCAATGCCTTCGAGAATAAGGAAAATAATCACAAGGCCTCATCAGCCTTTTCCAGTCGGTCCCAAATTAAGAAACACAAGCAGTCGCATTGACATTCACTTTCATCACCAGCATTCTACGAATGCCCATTTCAATCCCTTAAGTGTTTCGAATAAATTTTTTTTGTGTGCCCCAAAAAGAGCACCTTTCTCCCCGGTGACCAGTCACATCTATGCACCATCCCTCAGCGCGGGCAAATCAATTGGACATGTTTTATGAGCCGTAGTTGGCGTAAAATGAAATATTTTGCAAAACCATAAAATTGCTAACCAGCCGCCGTACAGAGGCCACCGGCACAATTAGCATAATGGCGCGGAAGGTCTCATACAGCCCGCCGTCAAGGTGAAAAGACTTCACATGAGAATGGCCCATAAACCTGCCAACGAATCAACACAACTTTCGGATAATTAACTCCCAGGTGGGTGGGCGACATGTCGAAGACGCGGCACAAGATGATTCCGCGGTCGATGTGGGCTCTTCGATCAACTTATGCGTGGAATGCTCCAAAAGGGTTGCGGTTCAACGAAGCCATTCACCTCGCGCACCATAATTAAGACGAAACACTTATCGTCGTCCTCACGAGGGGGCGGAAGTGGTGTGGGTCTGGCAAATGATTTTCATGTTTTCTTTTCGGGCAGACATACCATCATCGGGGAGCGGTAAACAACGAAATCCCCACTCGGGATGCCGCCGTTTTTCTTAAAAATTCATCTCTTCATTTGAAGCTCCTTTAATGTTATTCCTCGCTGATGGTTCCGGAAGGGTTTCGGCTCAGGGATCGTGGGGTTTTACATAAATATTCCTTAAACATGTGACGGTCGCGGGGACGTGTGAATGCGCTGCGATGACATAAATATCTCTTTGACAGGACGAAAATTATTTAGTGGTTTCACACAATCCTTAATGGGTAACAGGAGAGTGTGCGAGAGTGTTTCTCTTGACCGTGAATTCAAAATGGCAACTTGGATAATTCGGATGCACGTTCGTTTGAAAATCAAAAATTCACTTTCAGTCCTCTAAAGGAGACAACTTTTTCTGCATCTTGTGCATTTGTTCTTGAGTGCCCTGTCACATGCAGCGTTAATGCGTTTGTGTGAGACGTCAAAAACTGTATCTGCTCCATGTTCGTGCGTTAACATCAGCATGCATCGACATTGACCTTGACAGTGGCATCTTTCAATGACATCGGCAAACATGAATAGTCACGTTTTTCTCTCTGCTCTAGACGGCTTCATTAAAGGTTTTAAAAATAATTTGAGTTCGTAGTTTCCAGCTTAAAATCACATAAGTACGTCAAACCGAACTCTCATCGGAGAGTGAATGTGTTTCGTTTAAAGTTTGTCAACGTACAATATGGACAATCGCCGAAACTGATCAAATTGTGACAAGTTGCTAAAAAAAAGAAATGATTAAGTAGTAGGTACGTTTTGCGCTTTAAGAACGGTCGCTATTATCTTCCATCTGCACGTACTATAGACAAAAATGTGAACAAAGTCGAAGAAGTATTCCGGACAACGACTGCAAATGATTTTGAAGAAGGAAAATACAGTACCTGGTGTTGACATACTGTTGAAGACTGCACCCAAGTAAGTCCCTAGCGTAAGCAGAGATTTGCTCACATCTATGAATGCCGTGAGTGTAGCGTATTGCATCATTAAATGCCTCTTGTAGCTTGTGCATGAAGACTGAGTCAGGTATCTTAAGGTAGGGTTGGGTCCATTGCAAGTTTTTTGCGCGTATCTAGCGGAGTGTAACAAGCACTGGCCCACAGCTTGCGAAACCACCTATAGATGCGACCAAGGACCATATTAATGTGATCATATCCAGATAGATCTTTGCTTATTATATATCCTAGGCTAGTGGTTTTAAAGTTTAACTTTGGAGGTGCTGAGGTGGAGGTTAGGAAGTTGGTCTAGATTAAGCATCCGTTTGGAAATAGGAATTGCTTGGGACTTGATTAGATTTAGTTGTAAACCATACGCTCTTAACCAATCGTAGATACGCTTCAAGACGTCGTTCAGGAGAGACCCAAATTCATTAGGATTTAAATAAGGGTTCGCTCTATGCAATTGAACATCATCAGCGTACATGTGTACTAAAGAATGTCAATAGTGATGGTAGATCGTTGATGAACATACAAAGAGAATCGAACCTAATAGTGAGCCCTGCGGAATACCACAGAAAGAGAGAAACCTTCTCACTTAATAATAATAATAATGGCGGCGCTACAGTCCGAGGTGGACCTGGGCCTAGCTTCTCAGCAACCACTCGTGTTGTGCGTGCTATTGTTCTCTCACGAGCGGAGGGGACCTACAGTTTAATGCCGACTCCGAACGGCGAGATTGAGAAGCTTTTTTCTAGACAGTTATACTCTTTGAGCATTGTCAGTGACTCGAAAGAGGTGGAGCCGTGAAAAAATGTTTGATGTTTTTTTCGAGATTCGAACTGACGACCTCGAGCGTAGGAGTCGACGCACCTACCCACTACGCCACGGCGCCCACCTTCTCACTTATCTGACCAAAAAATCAAAGTTATTCGGTAGCATAAAATATCATGATTTTCTTTGTCGAAAGCCTTCGAGAAATCCAGCAGATACAAATTCAGTCCCTGTTTCTTCAAGAACTATATGAATTAGCTGTAATTTGCTTTGCTGGATATAAAGAAGACCGTTAACAGACAAGTGTTTTCTAATCTGAGTCGCTATTATTTTCTCGAAGACTTTAGACAAGCAGAGCTCCTCTCCTTGTACGTAGTCTGTTCAATATTCTTAATATAGAACAAAAGCCTGTGCGAGAATAAGCGCACAAAGGAACAATCTACCACACAAGATCATCCGATCCTGTGTGTGTGTGCATGCAGGATCACCCCGGCAGTTCGCTATCAGCACTCAGGCGACGAACGCCAAGGAGAGCGGTCGGGATAAAATTACATATATTTCTAAAATGTGTTACAGTCCACTAGTTTATATCGAATAAAGACATTATAATTCTGAACTTAAACGTAGTGAGTTTATTTTACATAGTCCTTGTTCTTGAAGTAGTTCAGTTCGTGCTGAACCCAGGCCTTACCCTAAAAGCCTCAGATACAACATTCTATAGCTTGGAATTTCGTACGCAAAATAGTTTGACGTTCCCTTTAACTTATTCCCTGTGTCCTTTGTTGTGTTGGGTCGAAGTCGAAGACTCTTCGAGCTGGAGCTGACTAAATAATCTACAATGTCAACCACCTCAAGCACTGGATGAACCAAGGTCTCCGCAAACTGATGCCACATTACAGCCACATTGATCCTTCTCGCCCATTTTCTCTCGAAATGGTCAAGTGCTTCTATATTTCCCTTCCTTTCCGGACATTTAAGGGTATTCGTAACCCCTTTTGCGCGCATTTGTTGTATAAATGAAACTCTCTGTCCCATGTCTTAAGTTTCTGTACCAAGGATTAGATGGACAGCTGCCAAACTGTTGCAATTCATCCACAGACAGTCACAGTGTTTGTTACAACTGTTGAAGCCACATTGTTAGATGTGCGTCATACAAAAAAAACATTTGGTAAGAAATTTCACGACGAATAGTGAGTTCAGTGCTCAACTATCGTGACTATTAAATTCATTCACCATTGTAGGCACTATAGACGAATTTTCTAAACAAGGGTGAATGTACGAAGGAGTTCTTTGGATGACAGTCTACGTACATGTCAGAGAATTGTCAAAAATAAGGTTCTCATCTTATCCCCGTCGGAAGATCTATCAATTTCCAGCATTTGACAGATTTAACGCGGTCAGCGACATCGTATGTTGCCCTTTGTATTCTTACAAACTGTACCACCCGTGGACGCATGTCGCTGAATGTATTTCAGTTGTCGTCTTGGAATGGTACTGATTTGTTTTGTACCGTCTTTTTTTCATCAAAGTTTAGATGTTTTTGTGAAGGAGGATGTACTCATCGTCCAGGTCTTGCTAACATTTTTCCTGTCAGGAAATTTGACTTGACTTAGGCAGAGCCATTCGTTCGTATGCTGTCCCATTACAAATATTTTGCCACAAAAATAAGACAATGTTTTGAAAAACCTTAAAGTCTTGAAACTCCGCTTTAAACAAATCTGAACAAAAATTCCCATTCATCAAGGTCACTTTCAACACCTACCACCTACCTTTCGCCGAATGCCGTCGCACTTAATCTCTTTCAAGGCATCACTTGAAAAGCGCACATCCCATAAATCGCAGCTTTTTATGACGCCCAATGCATTTTCAGTCACCCGTCTGAATCAGAACACTCCAAATCAGTGCGACAGTGTTCCTTGTCTCCCTTCGCAACGTGTGTACGTCGATTCACAAAGAGTGGGAAGTTCTTTCCTGGCATTCCCCAGTCTCATAATAAGGTCCCAAAACTTGGCGCGACTGGCTACACATGTAACACCTGTGTGAATGCCAGCAGGGCCCACGACGACGCGTCGTCCTGCGAGACCATCGCACAATCTCTTTGTAATCCCATTTCCTGTGGAATTTTCAAATAAAAACCCCGAGTCCTCGATTGCATATGAGACACAGTTCGCCTCGCATCGTTGACGTAACAGTCCTTGGTTGGGATGGAGGGGTTTGCCGCCTTTAAGGTCATTGTTATCCCTTAAAGAGAACTTCCTCCCGCCGCCAGATACTGTGAGGGTGCATAATGCTGCCCCAAAAGCGGATCACCCTCTCCCAACCGTTCGAGCATGAGTGTGCGTTGCGTAGAAAAAAAGAAAACAAAAACTTAAATTGAGGCAACAACGAAAGACGTCGAAGCATGTTCGCAAAACCATGGAAACATTTTAATTAACTCACACAATGGCCAGTGCGTCAATGCCCCCGCATTTGAGGGCTAACGCTGCTAACCAAACAGCCATCCGCGGAGGGATATGTTTTAAGCTAATCAGCACCCGATGACATCGTTGTGTGAGGCGGCCTAATCGATTTCACATTTTCAATTTTATAACAACGCTTGGATGCGCTTTGGCGCGCGATATCCTTTTTTGATGGATATCGCACAAGCAGCCAAATGGACTTCGTTGAATGAATGAAATTCCCTGTCGGTGACAACTGGTTTATTAAGAATTTTAATTAGTAAACGAGCTGGTCGACACGGGGGCCGTCCTCCAGTGACCGGGGATATTCGAATTTATTTGTATCTCATATTACAGGCCGATACTGTGACTCAATTGGTTTGTTTACACAATGAGCGCATATTTTGTGGAATCACTCGTAAGCGTGGCTAAGTCGTGGAATGTCCATTCGCGTGAAAATCAATTTCATGACTATTTTAGAAGCGCTCATTCAGATAGCAACGAGTAACAGGAGGCATGAGAATTTTGACATTTTGAACCTTCTGCTAATTAGTGAGCTCTAAACGAAGTACTGGGAGGGAACGATAATGCGACTCATGATGCAGTCCGAGAAAACATGAACCATTTTAAGTTCATGCAAGCCTTCGGCAGCATATGATCCGAGTAGAAAAAACGTTTGGTGTTGGTCTTGTAAATGACAGCCTTCGAGAAAGGGCTCTATTACGCAACTACCTGCAACTACCTTTTGAGTCAAAAGAAAAAATAAAACAGCGGTTGGCAAGAGTTATTGTGCCTTTAATCTCGCTACTGATGTTGTTCGTCCTGTTTACCGGGGCCTTGATTATTCGGGACTCGATGTTGTACCTGTCCATTGGGATGTTCTGGTCAAGTTTCCGATGTTGTGCTGGTCTTCTGTACGAAAGCAGATACTTCGTTTTATCCTCGTTCAACACCAGGCCCCTTTTTTCCCGTTTTCTTTTCAATCCCAGCAAACATTTCATTGACGCCTCGTTGTTTCAATGTCAATGTCATCTGCGCCTGCTTGCATTTATACAGACTTTTGAAAAATGTTGCCTCCAGTGTTGACCAGAGGCCAGAGTTTTGCTCGATCTACTTCAAAATGATGATGAAAAAGTCCTACAACAGCGAGTCGCCTCAAATCTGGACCCTGTGAGTTCGTTACCGGTTTTAAAGGAGCAACGAAAGTTCTCCATCGCCATCCTGCACAACCTAATGAAGTTTGAAGTTCATGCAAGCCTTCGGTAGCATATGATCTGACTAGAAAAAAAGTTTGGTGTTGGTCTATCCAACAATCCCATTGAGTACCGACGTCAGCTTAGCCTTATTGTTTAGGTAAAATCCAGTGGTAGGTCCTGCCATCAATCTGTGTGCACCACACTAAAAAAAATCAGTCTCTACTGCTTTGTTTAACTTGCTCGAAGTGGAATAAAATATCTAGTGAAAACTGTGTTGTCTCTATGCTTAAGTCGTTAAGAAATTATTTGAAATTAATTCAAAATCTAAAGCAAATTTAGTCAAATTCTTGAAACTTTTTGTACAATTACGTCCCTCAAATATATTTTTCCTTTCTGTAAGAAATTACTTAGCTTAGATAAGGAGAGCATAAGAAAGCTAACGGGCTTTCTTACTGGCCACTGCGGCTTGTATTACCACCTTAACAAAATGAACTTGTGTCAAAACACGGAATGTAGGTTCTGTCTTGAAGAAGACGAAACATCCCAGCACATTTTATGTGAATGTCCGGCACTACATTGGTTAAGGAAACGTATTCTCCACAGGGAAATACTGACTTCAGTGGAATTGAAAAACTCCACTACAAAAGATATACTATCTTTCATAAGGAAAGTGGTAAATCTTTTGGATTAACTCCAACCCGTCGATACAATAGATCTTTTTAGGTCACAGTGTCGCTGCCTTTACGGCAGGGTTGTACAAGAGGAAAAAAAAAAAAAAAAGAAATTACAGTCCCTATGTCTGAGTTCCTTCAGCATCGGCTTCCAAAGACAACACTTTTGCAAAAATTTTCAATTGCGATTAATGCGCCACTCAAAAATTAATTTCTGGATACATTTTCGTCTAAAGAGTTATTCACTTAAGTACGCTTGAGAGTTAATTCAAGCAACTATAAGTCTTCTCAACTTTTCAATCACCTTAATATAATTCAACTAAAATTTAAATATCGTTGTGTTTATTGCGCACTTAAGTCATCGCAAATTTATCATTTTTATCATGAAATAGTGCATGTCTTTTGTGCAGTTCATATCGGTATTTCGCTATCAAATATTAAATATTGAATTCATTCAATAAAATATTTGAACTGTTGTCGAAGAAACGTGATATCAAACCACAAACTGAATAGAGGAATATGGTATCTATATGTTCGTTGAAACTAGCTAAACAGATATTTGAGTCAATAAAAAAATATAAGAGTATCACACGAACGATTTCTGGTTAGTTTCAATGACTCAGATTATTTTGGATTATTTAAGCAGATTTATTGGAATATTGCATCAAAATTCGAATTTTGAATTGAATTCGTCGGTTTTCTTATCTGTCTAAGCAATCGTATCAGTATCGTTTGCCCGATCCACAAGAAAGGAGACCCCTTTGACTGCGCCAACTATCGAGGGATAAGTCTTCTTAACATTGTGTATTTGATCTTCTCTGGCGTTTTGTGTGAACTCCTGAAATTTTTCGTCAATAATCTAATAGGCTCCTTTCAGTGTTTTCTCAGTGTAGGAAAGTTCACAATAAAAGACCTTCACACTAAGGCCGATCCCGGAAATGACCCAATAAATGCAAACCGACACTCACAAACATAGAATAGCATAGAGACGAGCCATAAAGACACATGTCTAGTTTTGACATTCCTGCCAAACTTGTCAGGTTGTACAAAATGGCGATGGAGAACTCTCGCTGCTCTATCAAGATCGGTTACAAACTCACCGAGACCCTTAATGTCAAACATGATATTAGGTAGGTTAACGCGCTGTCATGTGACATTTTCAACATCATGCTTGAGAAAACCGTGTAAAACTCACTGGCCAACATAAGGCCTTGTAAACGTCTGTGCAACTGCTAGCACACGCGGATGATATTGTATTAGTCGAAAATAGTGGAATCGGCTAAAATGGTTCTGGCGGTAAACAATGAACGTCACAATGGGCAGCTATAACTTCGAGATAGTCAAGGATTTCGTCTAGAAAGAAAGAAAAACATCAGTACCGAGATCAAACGCAGAATAACTCTTGCCAACCGCTGCAACTTTGGTTTCAAGAGGCGATCGAGTAACATAGCCCTGTGTCAAAAGACCTTGATCATCATCTTTACTACGGCGCAGAGGCACCAACAATACCCACAGCGGATATTGAAGCTCTTGGTCTTGTCGACAGAAAACATCTGCGTGCGATCTTTAAACCTGTTTGCGTTGATGGATTAGAAAATTCAACTACGAATTGTACATGCTGTACAGCGACATAAGTCTAACCGGACATCTGCGGATCCAACGCCTATGGTGTCTGATATTGATATTGTTATCAATATGAGCATCGGCATCTGACATGCTGTCATGAAAACAGAAATGCAGTCTCAATCAAAACTCGCTAAAGTATTTAATGGCTTTTGTAGTTTTTATTTAAATAGGAACTTTGAGATTTTAGCTACGTGGATGAGTAATTAAATAATACCATTCTGATGGTGTGATTTAGTTGGGTAACGTCAATTTAAAAAGTCCTAGTAAAACCTATCGTGTGTTATATCTTAAAAATTTAAAAAAAGTATTGCGAGACGGAAAAATAAAAAGAAACTGTCTTTTGCGATTGCAAAAGAAACAAATATTTACATTTCTAAATTCGCTCAGAAAATAGACACTGTTATAATGTTGCCACTTGCTAAAACTTTTTAAGAAAAGTTTTCACAACTTTTACAGTCAAATTACGATTTTATAAGAACTGTTTTTAATGTTTTCATCTAAATAAGAAAAAAGAAATATTAAAATGTTGACTAAAATTTGACACAAATTTGTTAAAGTTTTATCGGACACATTGGTGGAAAAACGTTAAAACCACACATCTTTTCAAATAGTTTTGAAATCCTTTCAAATAATATGTGGTCACACATCAAATTAATGAGATAATATTTAAATTTTGGATGCATCATCGATGTTATTTTTGGTAGTATTTTTCTAAAATGATTTTTTGTGTAATAAACTGTTCGTTTCTTGAACGAACGTCTTTTACACTCTCTTTAAACTTCAGTTCTTATTATTCCATTAAATCACAGAATACAATAAGAATGCATTTCAAACTTTAACAGGATTGAAAAAAGGTTTTCATAGGAAATATTTTATTTCTTATTTATATTTCTTTCATTTTAGGCATGAGTTAAACTAAAACGCTGGATATACGGTTCGCTTGTCCTTAATAAATTATGAACTCAGCGATATATCATTTAAAATTTGCTGAATTTTTGGTTTTAAGAGAATGAAGAAATTCATAAGATCCTTAAATGCGGGTGCGAGCCGCAATCACAAGAAATAATTACTTTTATTTCTGTACGAATTCTATTAAAAAAATTATTAAACTTTTTCCAAAAGTACGCAGTTGAATTTATTACAATAAATAATTTTATTAAAATTAAATTAAAAAATCAAAATGAGTAAATCTGGGCGCCATATACGTAAGAGTTTTGTTATTTGTTTAAAAATTGGTAAGAAATGAACTCATCACAGGTGCGATTCATCGAAAATTGTCTCCAAATACCAAATGCGATCAAATTGTCTTTAAAATTAAAAACATTGGCATGTTAATTCAAAAGGGTTGATAACTCAGTCTGTGCTTTTTCGGGAAACGTATTTTTCTTGTTAGACTGTTTAACCCAATCTTCTTTGACCAAAACACCGACGGAACCAAGAAGTTTAATAATTTTGATTTATTGGCAATTACTCCAAAGTGTGCTATGAAAAAATGTTCTTCACGAAATCAAAAATGTTTGGTAATTGCTTTTGAGTTTCATTTTTGTGTTTAATCTTTTTTCTTTTTTTCTAATTATTTTTAAAATTCGGCTGCTACTTCACAAATTTTTTGATGCAGGCATAATTCGAATCAAGTTAATTCATGAGTCACAATGTAGAGCTATAATCTGTAACTTCCACTAAACAAGTTAAATGAACGGATTTTTAACATGCCCAACCGTCGGCAACTCTCCTCTCAAGAATTAACTGAATGTTGGCACGTCTGTAGTTTTGAAAATTGTTTGTTTTTTTACGAACTTGTCTGCTTACCATTTAAAATGAAAGCAAATATCACAAGTCCCCTGATGTACTGCCTTGGTGTCATAGTTCCTCCGTTTTGTTGCTACAAAATTCTGTTAAATATCAAACTCGATTGTCTCACAAAAAAACATCTTTAACCAATCCCTCACACTTTCACCAACAAAATTTCGCACAAACTAACCCCAAACTAACTAACTGACGATTTTTTTTAAATATCCAACACTTTCCTTTAAAAATTGATATCAACCACAAGCCCAAACTTATATCACTTTTTACAGAGTTAACAGCTAGAGTGTGTAGTAAGGATTGAACCTGTTGAGCATAAAGCTACGATCCGATAACTGAAGCTGAATTTGAATTTGTCAATTCTTTTATAGGGTTCATCTGCAACGGCACACGGCACGTCTAACTCATGCGACAGCTTCAGCCAATGATTGTCTCATGGCGTGGTATGGAGTGATGCCCACCCCCTTACCGCCCACTCACAGTGCGGAGTGCACACCTGTTGGATATTGGATAACCCTCTAAGCAGACATCGTCAACAGGCAAAGCAGGAGAGGGATGACGAATGCCATACCTGTGCAGTGTGTTGTGCGAATCGCAGACGACATGCGTACGAGTGATGGGGCATCAATCGGTGGCAACACTGGTGAGGTGGGCAATCGGGTGAAAAGGTGAATTCATTCATTGGGGTGCCACCTTCAATCTTTTTGACGTTTTATTTGAAAAATTGAACCTTTTATTTAATCAGTGTTGTGCTTCAAAGGTTTTGTTACATTTTTGAATGAATGTCCGTAGCAAAGATCAAATTTGATTTAGTTTGATTTAGCCTAAGAATAGTGCTTAAACTCAAACTAGACCCAGAGTTTGTTACTTCTTGAGGAAGAGAAGATTTTTTTATTTGTGTTCCGCCTAATGGGTGAATGGATTCGCACTACTGGGGAAACTTTAGAAGGAAGCAGTTAAAATCTCGTTTTACTGTCGAAAGTTTTCCTCTTTACGACACCCAAAGGGTTGAGGTGTTTAGGGATACATTTACCACCTCATAATTGTGCTGCGATTTATTCTATTCCCAGGAAGTCAGTTAAGGTTAATTTTTGGGGTTTCACCTCATTTCGACCTTTTTTAAAGACTAGAGTCGATGTAAGTGAACTTATGGTAGGTTCATTGGTTGCAATTTTTCGTAAAAGTTGAAGGGGAACTGTGCTGATTTATGAACTTTTTGAAAACCTAATTCGCTGTATTAAAGGACGATTTCTGGTCAAAAGATTTTTAGATTTCAAGGAAATTAAAAGAGTGGTTCTATAGGGGAAGCTTGTATTAAAACGCCCACAACTGACATAAGACATAATTGACAAAAGAAGAAACTATCGCAATGGGAATCATTATGATTTCATCATTTTGATGCCTTTAATATTTACGCTGTTGTTTAAAAAACATTTTGATTTTACAAATAAACAGCCCCTCAAAGCAGAAAATAGGAATACTTCAGAAGTTTCTCCTTAACATCTACTGCTGCTTCAAAATTGAAGTTTGTTCTTCCCTTATAACTTGAATATCGTTGTCGAAGTTCTATTAGTACTTTTTATTTTTCAATTGCAGACAATTTTGTGTATAGCATTCAGATCCGCATAATTTTATCTGTGAAATGTATTCGCAGAAAAGATTCTGAGGTGCTGATCGGTAAAGTAGGTTAATTCAGAAATGTGTTGCATCAGTCTTGGTGATTGGTTAACTGTTCAACATTAGGCAGACGTATTTCACTCGCAAGGGAAGCGAAAGAAACTTTTATAGTTCAAACAGTCTTGAAAAAATGGTGAATTCCTATTGAATGTGAATATGCTATGCACATGTGTACATGTGTAGCAACCTCTGCCCTGGATCCGATAAGCTCTACTCATCAGTCCAATTGAACGTTTGTCCCATTCCCCTAATGATGGCACAACTTTTGAAATGTCCCCATTTGGAGTCCTCCATCTTTCTACCTACTCCCGTCTTTTAAATATTATTTTTTTCCAGCTCATTTTTACTTAAAACTGGACGGATGGATCTGCGGAGGACTAGTTAGAAAAATATATTTGATATTTCACTCGAACGAAAATTGATAGAAGGTTTTCAATAATTTTTTTTAATTTTACAAATCAAAATTAGTTACTGAGTTTAGATTGCAAAACGATTTTACTTTTACTTTTTAGGTTGCGAAACTCCGTTGGGAGTTTGTTGAGTACTATCGGAACTGCTACGTTATGCATCCCTCGGTAAACTCACTCCAGTACCTTAAAACTTTGTATATTGTAACTTTAACTCTACAGTCTTTTGCAATTTCTCGTCTGCTGCATATGTATCCTGTAGCTGTTGTCGTTACCGAAATTGTTCTGCGTTTCCAGATTGCATTGTTGGGAGATGCTAAACATACGTTTGATTTGGTTTAGACTCTGCCGACCATCGATGATACGTTCAGCTGTAGAGTAGATGTGGCGACTTCATTTACGATGCTCTTCCCCACGCAAGTATCTAAGGTATTTCAGGTGCGATTCCACATATCCGAAGCAGCACTTGTTTGATAAATTTTGCTGTGCTGCGGTTCGCAGGTTCTGGGTTCGCAGATTCATTTCTTTCTTCCATACGCCTATATATAGCTCTATTTGAAGTCAAGTCAACCAACAGCCTTAGATATTTGTATATTCACACGTTCTCTATAATTTCGGAGCAGTCATCATCTTCCTTTATTCCATCACATCCATTTCTGTGCAAGCAATCAACGTCATGTATTTCAAGTTTAAGTTTTATTCTGCGAATATGCGGCGGACGAATGCGTTTTACCAAAAGTGCGTTTGTAAGCAATCAATGGTCGTGACACTAGACTGTGTGACTCTATTGAAATCAAATTACATAAGTCTTGCAGCTTTTTCCACCCTCCTATGGCTTACTACGATCCCGGAATCGTCCTCATATGGCCGCACTTTTTCAGTCAAACTAAGTCAAACTAAGCTCGTTATGAGACAGCACTTTCAAACAGATCGCAGAAGACTCCTGCCCCGTTCCTGCACCTGTTTTTGAGCCATCAGTACAGAAAGTCAATATCATACCTCCGCGGAAAGAAGTGAGTCACTTCACGCTTGAACAGCGTTGCCAAATATTGAAAACTTATTTCCAAAGTGAGCGCTGTGTAGCCCAAACAGTGCTTTTTTTTGAAAATAAGTCTTGGCCGAAATGAAGCACTTGCGACTGCTGTACGCAAGATTGTGCAAAAAGTTAGTGAGACTGGTATGCTAGTGGACGACACTTATGATCCTCGTCGTCGTATGGTGCGCACAGGTGAGAATGTGACTGTGGCCGAGAGTGCGAGACTCAATTTACGAACATCGCCATCGCCATCGATCTCAACAGCTCAACATTTCACGCACTAGCCTGCAGAGAATTCTGCACAAAGATCTTGGATTATTCGCTTACAAGGTCCAATTGACTCAGCAATTGAAGGCGCGCCACTATTCGCTTCGTTATCGCTTCGCAGTTTGGATCTTAGAGCAGCTTGAATTGGACAATGATTTTGGGCGACAAATCATCTTTTCTGACGAGGAGCATTTTCAACACGGCGGCTACGTTAACAAACAAAATTGCCACATCTGGGGTTCGGAAAACGGAAAACCCGCCCATTATTGTCGAGAAGCCAATGCATCCACAGAGAGTGACAGTTTGTTGCAGATTGTGGAGTGGTGGCATCATTGAACCATTTTTCTTCGAAAATGAGGCTGGGAACAACGTTTCGGTCAACGATGGGAGCCAAAACCATATTAACCGACTTTTTTTTACTGAAATTGAAGGCATGAATTGGGACAATATCAGGTTTATGCAGGATGACGCGGCATGACAGTAAATCGTTGACGTATCTGATAAAAAGAAGTGCACCTACCTTTGAACCCTGCGGCACACCGTACTCTGTCTTTCCTTCAACACGGACATGCTCATGCTACTTAGGCAGCTTCCAAATCATGCGAATATGTGACCGTCTCCAATATTAGTTAGCTATCTTGAGATTTATGTTTACAATGCATTTCTTCTTAAATTTGACTTATCTTTGTTACTGGAATCATTTCCTGAACTTAAAGAACTTTCCTGAAAATGCAATAAAACAACATTTTTGACAGTTTTCAACTTAATCTCTATCGATGTAGTATGTCAAATATGAGTCTCTAAGCCTTCTCAGAGTGCTTCCTTTATCCCCCAGAAAATTGCTTAAGTAATGGCTGAAACACAACAGTGCGTCAACATCAGCTTTGTCTTTCAACGCATACAATTCAATGGACATTCACGAAATACTGCAGCAACCTACGTAAGTGAAAAATGAGAGAGATGAGAGGATCGTAATAAAACGTAAAAAATGCTCAAGCTTCCTTATGAGGACGTTAATGTTTTCCCCCAAAACCAGTGGGGACTAACGGTAAAGTTTACATGTTGCTTCCAATTTTTAATCTAATTCTGCTAAATCACGAGTCTTCGTAGCTGATTAATAACCGAACAAAGTGTCAACGTTGCTCGCTTTTAATCTGCCTTCCGACTGCATGAATCCGTCTAAAAAAGTCAACACGCATGCATAATTCGCACATAAAAATGCTCAATACTCGTATATTACATCTTAAGATTGGTTCCATTCACTTAGCGCTACGAACTTACAAGCTACACATGCTTAATCTAGATGAACTGCTGTCTGCTCTCCACTGCTTAACTGCTACGTGTGATAAGTTTCAAAAGAATGTTTCAATGGCTGCTGAGATTAAGAGCTGAGGGGGGCATTAACCAAAATTATCACAGTTTTCCACGAGATGGAACGAATCCGGCATCCACTAGTGAACGAATGTCTCCCTCAATTCAAGGTCCGTCATAAGGGGTCGCTTCTGCTTGCCCTTGAAGTGCTCGGATATCTCAAACAGAGTCTTTCCCTTTGTCTCTGGCAAGAAGAAGTACACGTACGCGATGGCCAACATCGAAGCGGATCCGTAGAAGGCGAACACATTCTCCTTTCCCATCGTCTGCACCATGTTCGGGTAGAGCTTCACGTTCATGAAGGACATCGCGTAGTTGCAGCAAATCGTGATGCCGGCCGCTGTGCCCCGCATCCTCTGCGGGTACACCTCGCCTATCATCGAGAAGGGCAGCGTCATCAAACCGAAAGTGCTCGTGAAGATGTACATGCAAATGCAGACTAACGGCAGATGGGGCAGGGTGCCCACGGCCGGGAACCAGATGGACGCCGCCAAGAGGAACATGCACAGCCCCATCCCCAGGCCGGAGAACATCGCCGGCGGACGACGGCCCCAGCGGTCCAGGATAAAGCCAACCCCGAGTGTGGTTGGCACACGAATAAAGCCCACCAGCATGGCGCACAGGATCGGGTCGATGGTTACGCCGGCCTCGATGGAGATCTGCACTGCATACACCACGACGACGAATATCCCGGCAAACTGCTGGCAGGCGAAGAAGCCAACCATGATGAGCAAGGGTTTGTAGACCTCGGGCGCCCGGATGGCTTCCCAGAAGCGGGGTGAGTGCTCACCCTCCGCCAGCGCGAGTGACTTCTGGAGTTTATTGAATTCCTGCTCGAATTCCTCGTAGTACGTTTGATCTGGAAAAGACCGGGTTGTCAAGGCGACGGCAGGCTTGAGTGGAGGGGGGGTGCTTACCTTTGGCCCGGAGGCCCCGGAAGAACTTCAGTGATTTCCTTGACTCGTCCATGCGGTTCTTCACAATCAGCCACGAGGGGGACTCGGGAATGAAGAAGGTCAGGAGGAAGGTGAGCACCGAAAAGCCGCAGGCTATTTGAGCAATTAAGCGCCAATCACCCTGTGAAGTGTCAAAAGTAATTAACCGAAGAATTCGTCTCAACCGACGAAAGCGCTGCTCACCCTTATGATGTAGCCGAGGGTGTAGATCGCAAAGATACCGGTGGCGGTTGCCACCGATGAGCCGAGTGTGAGGCGTCCACGAAGGTCAGGGTGACATATCTCGGCCGAGTATACACTCACCGGCGAGCTGGAGATACCTGTTGCGATGCCTGCAATTAAAGAGGGTGAGGCCGGTTCTAGGGTGCGATGCGGTGAAGCCCTTACCAATGATGAACCGCGCGATTATCACTTGTGTGAATGTCGCACCTCGGTCTGTGTAGTATGTGCTGCCCATTAGCCCCCACGAGATGATGGCGGTTACGTTGATGAGGTATATGGTTCGTTTGCGCCCCAGGCGGTCGAGGAGGTATGCGCTGAGTAGGCCCCCCAGTGGGCAGGCGATTGCATTGATGGAGGCTGTGAATGAGATTGGAGTTGCAGTTGGCGCAGTGTGATGAGGGTGTACTTACCAAACCAGGAAGCTTCGTCGGGATTAAGGTGAAATGGCTCATTTGGATCTTCAAGTTGTTGCAGCGTAACGGCTGGATAGCCCAGCCCCATGGCGGGTGCCAGTAAACTGAGATTGGCAATGAACACTATAAGGAACTGCGAAAAGAGCAAATGAAAAATGAATGACCAAAGGTGTGGTTAAAATTATGAGTTAAGGGCCGAGAGTATCTTTACGATAGATGTTGATTGGGAATGCCAATATGAGGCGACTGTTGTGGCGGAGGCGGGTAGATGTTGCTAAAATACTGACATAGCGCCACTTTAAAATTCTCGTGAAATCGTTGAAAAAGTTTTGAAGAATGAAGTTTGGTGGAACTACGAAGAAGCTAAGGGAGAATGACTTGACAGTTTGGTACTGTTTGCCACTGTAACGCAACAAAAAACTTCTGAGCTATTTTTCGTCCGGAGATTGGCGGATTTCCCGATGAAATTACGGTCTGTAGGCCTGTCATACAAACAGCAGTCTTTGATATAATTTGAACTCGAATTCTGTTTGTTGCGAAGAAGTTCGATTATGCCATTGAATAAATTCATTTGTGCGTTTTCTGAAATGGCGTAGGATCGTTGAAATCTCCAAGGACGCACTAAGATTCGTCTGCAATTTTCGACTCTGAAGGTAAAATTACTCCGGCCATTTGTTGTTTTTTTTTAAAGTGCAAAAGACTATTGTAAGAATCTCTTCAAACTTCTGAATAAGATTTTGTGAAGATTTGGAAGGTCCAGAATTAAGGCAATGACGTACGCTGTTGATGTCAATATTCTTGTGGCAAGTAAGTTTTTCTCCGCGATCAGTCACATCATGAAGCACCCTTTGGGTGAAGATCTTCGCTGGGTCCAGTCTTTTGATCTTGATCTGAAATACTTTTTTAATTGTAAAACCAAAAGATCAGGGCGTCTTAGCAGTCGATCACTAAGATTCTACAGGAACGATAAGTATATCTTGGAATAATCATTGATCCAAAGCCTAGCAAGAAACTCAATTATGAAGAGCGGACTAGAAAGGCAAGCATAGGCAGACATTCGGAGAAAATGGGGCCTTTAGCCTACGTCCTATTGACGTACATAGCCCTTGTACGTCCTATTCTCACCTAGGTCGTCATCATATTATGACCTGCCGCTCACAAGAAATTACAACATCTATTGCTTTAAGATGGCCTAGATAAAAGTGTGTACCTGCAAGGGAAACGGGAGCTATTCGATTTTGTCTTATCGTTAGATTTTAATTTAACGATCGTAGACCAGCCAAGTTTTGAGATCGTAATTCTTATAACACCAATATTTGTCTCCAGTTGCAGCTTGCACACCAATCAGTTAGAAAAGATAATTTTAGGAAGCTATTGTAAATGACGGCCCAAAAAGATAGGTAGTGCGATCATTTCAAAGAGGATGTTCAACGATCTTTCAGAGAATTCAGCTGATGAACTGGTCATCCCTTCGGTCACGGTAACATCCTGGAGTCGAAACCGAGCAATCTGTTTTTTTTTTTTTTTTAAATTTGCGCACGCAAAAGGGGTTACGGATACCCTTAAGTGTCCGGAATCAAGACACAGCACGGGCCGAAGGTGTAGAGGGAGAAAGGGAAAGGAGGTACCTGTTCACATTGGTTTTAAATGTCTGCGGATTGTAGTGAGTGGGAAATATTGGGCTGGGAAGAGCATTCCATATTCGTGTGGTGCGGCTAAAAAACGACTCTCTAAACTTAACTGTACGTCCGAAAACAGGCTTGAGGGTGAACTGATGAGCATTCCTGGCGAGACGAGTATTGCGGGTGAATTCATGGAGGGGAGGAATGCAATTGGCTAGCTCATTTGAGCATCGTTTGTTAAAATAGCGATAAAACAGTGATAAGGATGAGACATTAGGGCGATGTTCGAGCGAGTCTATCGACTTCGGTCTAGCAGGTGCAGGTCTAGCAGGTGCAGAGAGTTCTTGGGAGCACCAGACCAGATATGAGCGTTATATTCAAGTTTGGGGCGGATGTAGGCCTTGTAAATTGAAGCCAAATCAGAGGGGGTGAAGTATTTCTTGCATCGTTTAAGGAAACCTAGACATTTCGCAGCATTTTTGGTGACCTCGAATGTGTGATCATTCCAACTAAGTGTTGAGTTGATACACATACCAAGGATGGAAAACTTTTCAGTTTCTTCGATGCAAGTGCCATTCAGGGATAATGGCTGATTGTTTTGGGATCGCTTAAGAGACAGTAGACAGCATTAAGTTTTGGAAGCATTAAATTCAATGCTGTCTACTGTCTCTTAAGCGATCCCGATGTTTGTGTGTCTGACCAAGTGCACCGCTCCTGCCATAAGCCCATTTCCGTTATAGTAGAAATGGAAAAGTGGTAGGGTGGTAAGACGTCATCTTTTCAGTCTAGATTTCTCTAGATCTCTGTGGGTACCGGATTATGCTAAAGTGCTTCAGGCTGATCTTTTCGCGATACGAGAAGCATTTGCTTTAGATAGACAGTGAAAGAGGTATTTCGATAAAGGACCCAAAAAGTACTAGGTGCCATTGTGCTTCATCTTCAAGAAAGTGAAAAATGAAGTAGGTCAGAGTTTGACTTTCCTCTACATCGTCAGATCTGCGACAATGTGCTTTTTGCGGAATATCTAACATAGCTGCGTGATTTCCTATCGTTCCAATATTGAGCGCTTTTTTTCTTGGGATGTCTGCACGGCTTCTCTTTAGAAGATCGGTCGAACTTCATCATCTTCATCATTTTCAGTGACCCGCATGTTCCACTAAAGGGGTCGCGGGGGCAATGCATGCACAAGAGATCTCCAGGCCACTCGATCCTCTGCCATCAACTCAAACTCATCAGGAGCTATGCACAGGCGCAACCAGGCGAGTTTTTAGACTTGGTCCAACCATCTCGTCCTGGGTCTGCCAAGCGGTCGCCTACCGGATGGATTCGCATTCAAGGCACGCTTCGGAAGTCGTGATGAATCGTTCGAACTTGCTTGGCTTAAATGCTTGCCATGTACTCTTAGGTTTCCCGACCCGTTGTTACGCGAGTGCCCTCGTAATATAATAAATATAATTCCTCTAATTTTTTAACAAAAGTAAAAACGCGGTATTTAAGGTTGTGCCATTGTATGTTTTGTGTTGGAAGATGAACTCGATGGTAGTACCGTTTAACGCCTGATTCTAACAAACATCTGGCAACAAGTTCGTGGCAAAATCACTTTTCAATTCCAAGAACGACTCACCACAATCCTAATTTGGTTTTCCCTACCGGCTAACGTTACTCGCTTGCATTTTCACATCAGCTCACAGTCTCCCCACGACCAACAACTTTGGTAGGCAATGGTTTTGAAAATGCATCAAAGGATAATGAAACACAAACACCACAAGTAAGCCGTCATTATTTGGCTTTAATTCGGGTAGAGTTTCAATTAATTCAAGGGAAATAATAATTAAAATTTACTCATGTGCACTCTGCGGCTTTTGAGAAGAACCATAGGTGATAAACTGCAGCGATTGAGGAACTAGTTCGCAATGACGAAGAAGAAATTAAAAGGACACACAAAGCGGATTCAAGATTTAAATTTCAAAGAACTGGAAAACTATAATAAATTCTAGCCACCTATGAATGGGGGATCAAATTAAATTCAATGTCAATGTCTAGACAAATCGATCATTCGTTAAGTGAATGCTTGGTTTTGTGCATTCGAAGAAAAATTTTATTTAATTGAAGATGCTTCATTAGTGATGATCATTTCCCTAGAATTTTTGACGAAAATAGAGAAGAAAAGTAATTAAAATAACATGTAAGCCGGGGAGAATAAATAAGAGAAGAAATGAAATTAGTGGGCCAACTATAATATCCGTGCGAAAACTTAGCTTATGTCAAAACCTAACGAAAATTATCGAGAAGTATCGTCAAATTTGAAAGTATTTAAAATTGCTTATAGAAATTTCTGAAGAATGCTGCTGTCGACTGATATTTGCATACGTAGAGAGTGATTGATTTCGCGTCCGCGTTAGAAAGCAAAATTGAACGAATTTACCGAAACTGAACGAATCGGTTATTATAGTCAGGGTGTATGATTTTTGTGGATTCGCTCGGTAGCCTCAGTACTCTTAAGTTTCTCTACGGCGAACTATAAGGGCCTGTTACATCTAAGTCGACGAGTTGAGTTCACGAAGCCCGACGTGGTGGTGGCTTAAATGTTTGTTTCATATGGCGACTCTGAACGTGTGGGACAACCACGTCCACGTTTAAGGTGGCGCACGTAAGTGAAAAGGTACATTAAATAAGTTGTTGGGGGTTTTTGAGACAGCTAAGGAAAGAGCGTGCTGGTTGGAGGGACTTCTAGATAGAAGCCCAGATTAGTGCCATAAGGAGAAGAAAAAGATATGTCCTCAAAGTCGTGTCTTCAAAAGTACTCTCAGGATAGGAAAAACAATTGCTCCCAAGAATGTGACCATGGTCAAGGGCGGCCCGTCGCATCAGATCTTTTATTTTATTGCTAATCGTTGATGTGGCCATTGACAGTTTGGAAAGGAATTAGCTCTAGATCTAGTTGCGATTGCAATTACATGCATTCAAAGATTTCGCGCAAAGCTGTCAAGGGCTTCTGGAGTAGCTCAGTCCTGGGAATCAGAAACCGCAAGCCGCAGCCAAAGCCAGTCTAAATATTGTTTTTCTGTTCTTCCCAGTTGACGATCCACACTGCCAAGACGAATGTCTTGAGCGTAAACAACACTTCACAGCCGCCCGATGCGCTTTCGGTTGTTTATTTTCCAAGCAAACATCGGAAATGTTTTCGTACCGCTTTCGACGTAGTGCAACCGCAACGCACTCCTATCCTCAGAAATCGAAACCACAAACGAATTTCAAAGAGATCCAGTGAATTCCGAAACGTCTCCATCTGTCTGTTTGCACAAGTCGCACCCAAAGTGCAATCAATTGCCAATCGTTGTCCTGCCGCCGCTCGGTCAATTGATCGGCGCATCATGCTCCATCATGCTCTTATCTTTCTATTTTTAATCAATCAAAGTCAATGGACGCAAGCGACACAAAGACACGAAAACACTAAAGACACCCCGAAATAAAAAGCGTCAGCCAAACGACTTCGTGTGCCAAGTTAGTGATTTGAGTGAGAAATTAGTTTCCCGTGACCATCAATCGCATGCAGTCAGTCTGTGTAGTTTGTTGGGAAAGTTCCTCAACTTAATTCGCTTAGAGAGAGCGTCTTGTTTAACGGTCACAAATTGAATTGATGGGATGGCCAATTGTCTTGAATTAGCTGCAACTTTGTGTGTGATCGATCGTGTCTGATGTCGTTTTGCGGGAGAATGCACGTGACTTACCTGTCGGAACACAGCGGTACACCGCAGTCCTAGCGGCTTGAGATCCCGCGCATGGGAGTGATTGTCGTTCTCGATGGGAACCTCCCTCTGATGGAAGCCCATCCTGCGGGGATTCAATTCTTCGGCTTCTGTGTCTTGGTCTTTGATCGCCATGTTGTTGGCAGCTTCAGGGAGCGTTGGTCAGTCCTAGGCGCGTACTGAAAGAAGAAGAAAAAAAAATCATATTCTGCAGTTAGAAAATTGTAAAATTTTCGTACAAAAATTAGAGGAATGCCGGCGAATGCGGAGGAGTACTTGCATAACACTGGGACACAAAAGATCACTTTCACTTCAAGTGTTTGCCGCTAACAAGCGAACTGTTGCACTTTTACGTTTGATTGCTCGAGTGCCGATTTATTTGAGGAACGTTGGAAGCGAGGCAAGTTTGTTGTATCCTCGGTCTTGGCCCGTTGCAGACTGATGAGACTAGTCGGAGGAATTTTCGCAAACTGAAATAGTTCACGGTGAGCCAGCGAATTCGCCCCGTCTCTTCTGAATTTCAATCAATTCAAGAGCACTAATCGAATGTCGAAGATGAACAAAAAAAAATAAAACAAAATCAAGAAAGAACATAAAGCATCGAATTGGTATCGATTTAGCTTTTGGCGCATTCGGTGCGAACTAGGAGCTTTGCTGATGCTGCAGTGTGGTCTGCCGAAGATGGGTGACACTAAAGTGCACCGACGATCGGCAATTAAGAGGTGTTCACTTACAAACTTCCGGGATGTAATGGAAATTACTTTACTTCATGGCAAAGCTCTCATTGCAACGATGCCATGTGATCATGAGACAAATTGATCAATCGTAATATCGCCTACGATTGCTGTAAAGTAGTTTCAGTCCTTTGTTACTGTACATAAGGAAATCGGATCTTAGGTCTTTGAAGACTAATTTAAAATAAAAACAATTTTAATTAAGAGTACTGGACTCAAGGAATACAACTTTAAATAAAAATACAATCGATTGTGCTTAGTTCGAAAGAAATAAACGTTTCGAATCAAAGTGAATTGCTTGCTGATTTGGTTAGAGGCTTCCATTTTGACAAGAGGATTTTGTAAGAGGAAAGAGTTTCAGTATTTATAAATTCAGAAGTTGGGCATTTGACTATTTTTCTCGAATATTTCTGCAAAATGGATGATATTTGAACACCATTCGCACACTTTGTATAAATTACCTGATCATACTCGAGAATTGTCACATAAAATCGAAGAAAAGTCCAACATTTGATTATATTTTTATTTTTAGATTAAAAGCGCAAGTTCTGAGGTTAGTAATGGAGAACAATATCTACCCAAAGTCGGCATCGGCTCTCCCTGACAACGGTCATCCTTTTGATTACATTTTTTGCGTTTTCCAATAATTTCAGCTAAATCTCGCAAATAAAAGCTCTGATATTGCATAAGTCATTGCTGCAACCTTATCTACAAGCCTTGATGAAAAAGTATACCTGCGTTCAATCGCATGATCTCGGCGGCCTGTCTGCCTGTCTCATTTTCGAGAAATCAAAAGTTCAAAGAATGTTTTAGGCAATAGTGCCAATGTTTCACAAGCTATATGGGATATGAAGCCGTCGTGCTGAGAACAAACGTCATTAATGTTCACAGTCAACTTCAGGCAAAAAAGAAGTGGTCACAATGGCATTACTCTGGAAAAAAATTAGTTTTCGCATCGGATGGTGCATTAATTTTTTGATTACGTCATAAGACAAAAGGAAATAAGCATGATCATTCAGAAAAATTTGGTGTAAAATTGTTTGATCTTGTTCATTTGTTCACTGCACGCGATCAACAAAAGTATAGCATTTGAAGTCTTCTGCTGATTTCAGCTCTTCTGTATACTGGACCTTATAACCATCTAGGCCAAGATCTTTAAACAAAATGCAGTGCAAAGTATTTGTGAGAATACCTAATCCCTGTGATCGTTTCGTCTTGACACGGCAGCCAATTGGTTGAAATTTTTTGGAACATTATTTCAACGTCGGCCCTCTTCTGTATAGATATCTGTACATAGGCTTAGGTGCCTATGATCACAAAAACCAATGCAACTATAAAATGTTCTTCTTCTTCTTTTTCTTAGGGCGCTACAGTCCGAGGTGGACCTGGGCCTCACTCAACATGCCTCTCCAGCCAGCACGATCTTTCGCCAGCTGTCTCCAGTTCCGCACACCAAGCCGGCAGAGGTCCCCCTCGACTTGTGTGCGCCACCTTGTTCGTGGACGTCCTCTGTTGCGTTGTCCCACAGGCTCAGAGTCGAAATGTTAGTTTTGATTATTTAAGAATTTAGTTATTGGATAGCAAAAATCCCACATGTGCTTCAAAAGACTCCATAGTATCCACATAAAATGGGCATATGAAGTGAATTTTATGCTGGGGGTGTGATTGGACCCATATTTTTTTGTTGGTGAAAATGATCGCCGTGTTACGCTAAGATTAGTTTTGCCCAGCATAGGATAGACTTGACCTCAGTGATATTTGGTTCCAACAAGATGGTCCCAAATGTCACTCAGCTCCAGAAAAGGTAAATTCGAATGGCCAACTCACATCAGATCTGACACCGTTTAATTTACATTAAATGTCTGGCTTATGCCAACAAACCAAAAACGCTATAGTAGCTCAGGAACAATAATGAAAGCGAAATTGCCAACGTTCCGTCTGACATCTGTGGACGAGTGGTGTAAAATTGGGTCCAAGCAATCGATCACTGCAAACGTGCTTATGGTAGTCATATGAACGAGATCGAATTCCATACTTAAATTAGACATGTGTTCGAAGTGACTGGCACGATAAGAAAATACCGCGGTCCACTTAGGTCCTGTTTGGGTCCATTTTGCTGCCACTAATCGGTAGTTGAGACACCAGTTCCTCGATTCCCAAAATCAAATCTAAGAGTTCCTACTCATTTCTTAGTGGTTCGTCTCTAGGTGTTCCGCTATAATAAACTTCTGGGTTACAGCCAATTTGTTATTTTTAAGAATTTAATCATGTCTTGGATTTTAGGGTTCGGCAATTCTTCCAGGCCGATATTTGCCTAGCGTCCTTTTTCTAATTGTTGCAAGAACTGAAGAGGTCTCAATTTCTGCGTCCTTCGTAGAAGTCGTTATTGGGAGCTTACATCCTTCTTCCATGTGACCGGTTATTATGCCTATGACACTTTAGATTCTTTCCTATTTATTGCTAGGAGTGATTCTGTTCTTGTTGGGCTTAGTGCAGACCAAATTAGTTGGCCTACAAGTACCCAGTTTTATCCGTCTGAGATTTGTGATTTCGATGTCATCTGTAAGGAGCAGGGAGTTCATTACCTGCAGTGAGCTATAGGGTGTCTCCTGGTTGTGTTGTTGCTAGTGGAACACCTTGATGATAACTCTTCTATTCACTCAGAGTGTTTAAGAGATGAGGAAAGGGCCGAACACACAAATATGCACAGCCTTGCAATATCAACACGAACCAATAAAAGTCTACGAGCACATGTTACTGACACCGCATCCTCAAGGACACTTGACTCACAATCTCTCCCGCCTACAATTTCATCTCGTCGTCGTCGCCAAGCCCATAAAGTTCATTATTCACGCTCTTGCAACCTAATTCGATTCAATCAATTCAAATCTATTGCGGTCTTCTGATTCCCAGCCTCCTTCCAGACTCATAGACACTCCCCTCCACCGGCCACTTAGCCATCCCCACAGCGACTTAATGACATTATTTTCCATTATTTCTGTGCCACTCACTAGCCGCCGATAAGAATTGAGCTCATTAGAGTCGTAATCGTACAAACGGAACGCGGAGCGCGCCGCGAAATGGATCACAATTCAATCCGCGAATCCATCCCCGATTCGACTGATTGAATTTCCCCACCTCTGCTGCTGCCTTGCCGCGGCGAAATCAAATTGATTGCGCGCCCGATCAAGTGGTCCGATAAGGCAGCACGTAAATATTGACAAAACCCCCCAACAATTGGCTTCCGTGGGGTCATTCTTTGGACCGGGCTTGGGGGCGTGTGGACTGGGTGAGCACTTGCAGGTGGTTGTCGATAAAAGTGCCTGTAAAAAATCGGCACACAGTCGCCGGGGGTAAACATTGAGTCGACGTGACACGTGGGTGAGTAAACAACTCCACCATCGCCGACACCACCGAATCTTTTGCCGAAACGACTGGCAGCGGTTGCTCTTTGGATTAACGTCTCTCAGTCTCTGAGAGTCGGTGTCCAATTTCCTGGACTCTTTGATGTGACCCTTACGGAGGAGTGTGTGCTAAGTGCATATCCTAATGGCGGGCGAAATCGAATTAAATCCTTTGTCTGCGCAGATGGCGTGAAAGAGTCGGAGCCACTTTCTAAGTCGGCCGGGATATTGATTCGGCAGCATGTGCGGGCAAAAGACGTTAATGCGTAGTGCCGCTGCTTGAGTGTCGTGAAATTGCCTAGGGACCGGGCGATGAGTGTGCTGCGATGTCCGGGGACAATTGAACGGTCTTTCACGGCGCTGCTTTCAGGGCGGGAGGGGGTTTTTGGGGACAACTTTAAGTATAGTCCTCAGACTGGTGGCAATTATTTTTAGATTTATCGACGGCGAAAGCTATTGCGTGGGATGGCGGTATTGTTCGTGGGAATTATTTAATCGTTTCAAGGATTCTTCGATTGTGACCTTAATTTGGTTAGTGCGACTACGATGTCCTGCGTCACACGAGGGATGGGGGAAGGAGTCGGGAGGTGAGCGCTCACACAAGAACAGATGTGTGTGGGGTGATGTCAGAGATTATGGATGCGATAAGGGTTCGTAGATAACGCCAGTGATTGCGAACGTCGCCCTTCAAAAGTTACGAAAGATAAGCTACGCTCTTGAAGGTAGGGTTTCCGATGAATCAATTTGCTCACTGACTGGCTGTTGACGTGGAAAACAGATGCTGCTTATGGCCAAATGTGACGCACTTGTTTATGGATGTTTAACAGCAAATAGGGTTGATGACACAAGAGGGTAATTGAGACTAGGCCATCAATTATGGCATCTTTGTGCAATCGTGACAAGTTCACTTAGTTGAATTTCGAGAACGAATGGGTAGTGAAAGGGAGTATCAGTTGCGAGCTACAAAAGCTTGCAAAGACGATAAGTTAAACAATCTGAAGAGCTGCGTCTGTGAAGGTTTGATCGACACATTGGTTGACCACAAATTAAGGGAGAATGCTAGGAATGCAGCTTAAGTCCCGTAATCATTCAGACCATCAGAGTGCTGGAAAACATTTTTTGTACGTGTGATGCAAAAGGAACTATTTGTCGGTTAAAAAAACAAGCTTTTTCAGCTGGGCCATAGAAATCTATAGTATTCCTCCGTTTCCCAAAAACGTCTCTTACTACCAAAAGAAAAAAAATGGTCATAGAATGGAACCTTGTCTTTTTTTTCCGGAGGATTTTTGAAAAACTACTGGAGCACTCAGATTCAAAACTAGTCCATTGTACTGCCAGCCAGCAACCTTCTCCAGTGCCATTAATTTGATCCCACTGGGATTCGAACCTGGGACCCCTCTAACTTGGAGCAGGCACTTAACCAAATGCGCCATACAGTTGTCTGAATCTTGTCTTACTCCACTTTGAAGCTGCAATTCCTACAAGAACCTACCTCTGTGCACTAGATATTTGAAACCGCTTTATGTAGCCTTAATATAATAATAGCAATAAGTTTATCCAACATTTCTCTTCTGCTTAGGGCCTTAACAAATAAACCTTCTGATCACACTATCTTTTCCAAATGCCTTTTCCAAACCAATGAGCAGCAGGTTAAGCTAAAGGATGGACCCTTTTTAGGATAGTTGACGATGTGAGCAGTTGTAGTAGCTCTGCCGAAATTATTGGCTCAGCTCGTAAGTAAACAGGAATACATTCAAGTAATGACACCACATACTAGATCAATTTCAGCCCCATCCATTTCAATGTCAGCAGCCGCATCACTGACGGATTCTGTATTCGCTCATGCGCCTTTCTATTATGCTTAATGTGGATCTGCGAAATGTCTCCATCGTCATTGCTTTTATCCTAACAGTCCTCCTCATCCTTGAGATGGCTCAGATGAGCATAAGAAAATCCACTGACAAACTTTTAAAACTCTTTGTCCTTGAAAGTCCCCCATCTCACTCCTCAATAGATAATCCCGAAATTCGAAAGACTGCATCCAATCGATACACTCCGCCGTCATCAATATGCACGATAATTGACTACTCATAAAAGTCCCGAAGCAGCACGACCCACATTGCTGCGAAGTCTCCTGGCACTCTGTTTGGATCACTCTCACTGCGGCCTTTTGTTTTGTTTTGTTGCTGCTTTTTCGATCCTTTATCGAACTCCCTAACAAAGATATATATTCCTTTTTAATGCCTCGCGTGGGTACAGCGAATTCGCATTCGTTAAGGAATGAACTTTCCCTTTGGCGTAGTGCCCCGATGACTTATTTGCTTCCCGCATCCAACCCCTTTTTGGGTGGCAGCTAACGAAAATATTAAAAGTGAGTTGAAAAGTTATTAAAGCGCGAACCGAAAAGAAACTTGCCCACGCTTTAAATCGCCACCCGTCGCCTGCCGATGCCGATGTGCGTGCGACTTGAGTGCAATAACTTTTTACGATACGCAACAAACCCTTCACCTCGGCGTGTGCTCATTTGTGAGATACTCATGGTAATTGTTTTATTTTCCCATGGCCGCGTTCACTTCCGGTAATCCTAGGGCAATTGGATGATTCAACCGTGTCCTTGTAAAGTCGCACAATGGCCGCGACGTATCGCAGTTGTCGTGTGAATCTCTGACCCAGAGCATGCACATGTGGGTGGGAGTGTTGGGGTGTTGCGGACACGTTTAAAGTGTTAAATTTATGATTCGAGGGAAATTGTTTTGCCTGAGTGATATCGAGAAGCCCACGATTTACAGCTTTAATCCAACTTTAAGGGCGCATTCGATGAGCCACGCGGACGGAAGCTTGTTTTCATTTTACCACTGCACATGATAAATTCGAATTTATGAATATCCCGGGAATTTTATATGCACACATGGCAGGGGAGGTGGTGTGTTGGGGTGGTATCTGTTTCTCTGTTTCTTCGGCCATCCATAACAGTCCTGTGGGGAAATATCAATTAAAAACTTATTTATGGTGGTTGCTTGTTCGAACTTGGCCCAGATATGAGAGTGGTGGATCTGGGGGCCTTAGAAATCGATTCGACTTTGAACTCGATTCTTCGGCGTCCACCGATGGTTTTTCAATTATTTATTAGTGGGAAAACAGGCAATGAAGGGTATGTTTTCCTTCTTTAAACTGAGGTACAACATATTTTTAGGATTCTAACAGAGACTTGGATTGATCGTGAACCGAAAAAATATGACATGTTAAGGAAGTCTCATGTTCCACTCAACACAACGGACGATGATAGAAGAGAATACCGTCCCCCCGACCTAGACGAATTCAAGATAGCGATACCGAGTCTAATAAAGCTGATGGTGCTGATAGTCTGCCCGCTGAAATGTTTAAAGCAACTGGAGGTGATCTGGTAGGGCGCATGCACCAGCTCATCTGTAAGATATGGTCGGAGGAAAGCATGCCCGATGAGTGGAATCTCAGTATCGTTTGCCCGATCCACAAGAAAGGAGACCCATTTGACTGCGCCAACTATCCTTAACATCGCCTACAAGATCTTCTCTGCCGTTTTGTGTGAACGCCTGAAACCATTCGTGAACAAACTGATAGGTCCTTATCAGTGTGGTTTCAGGCCCGGGAAGTCCACCATCGATTAAATCTTCACACTGCGGCAGATCCTGGAGAAGATCCAGGAAATGCAGATCGACACACACCATCTATTTGTCGATTTCAAGGCCGCATATGACAGCGTGTATAGAGACGAGCTATACAGCGCCATGTCTAGTTTTGACATTCCTGCCAAACTCGTCAGACTGAGAAGGATGACGATGGAGAACTCTGGCTGCTCCATCAAGGTCGGTAACGAACTCACCGAGACCTTCAATGTCAAAAAAGGTTTTAGACAAGGCGACGCGCTGTCATGTGATTTCTTTAACATCGTTCTTGAGAAGATCGTGCAAAACTCACTGGCCAACACAAGAGGCACGATCTTCCAAAAGTCCGTTAAACTGCTAGCTTACGCGGATGACATTGACGTGATTGGGCGAACACAGCGAGCCGTCAATGATGCGTTTGCTGGCATTGAAACGGAAACGGCTAAAATGGGTCTGGCGGTAAACGAGGGCAAAACCAAGTATATGCTGTCATCGAGAAAGGACGCACAACATCGACGACGTGGCCAGAACGTCACCATAGGCAGCTATAACTTTGAGGTAGTAAAGGACTTTGTCTACCTTGGCTCCGCGGTAAACAGTACAAACAACATCAGTACCGAGATCAAACGCAGAATAACTCTTGCCAACCGCTGTTTTTATGAGCTCAAAAGGCAATTGAGTAGTAGAGCACTTTCTCGGAAGACCAAGTTGACTTTGTATAAGACCTTGATCATCCCAGTCCTGCTGTACGGCGCAGAGGCATGGACAATATCCCAAGCGGATGAACAGTCTCTTGGTCTTTTCGAGAGAAAAGTTCTGCGCGCGATCTTTGGTCCTGTTTGCGTTGATGGCATTTGGAGGAGAAGATTCAACCATGAACTGTATGGGCTGTACAGCGACATGAGTCTACCCAGGTGTCTACGAATCCAACGCCTAAGATGGCTAGGCCATGTGGAGCTTAGCTCCGGCCCGAAGAGTCTTCGACTCTGAGCCTGTGGGAAAACGCAACAGAGGACGTCCACGTACAAGGTGGCGCACACAAGTCGAGGGGGACCTCGGCCGGCTTGGTGTGCGAAACTGGAGACAGCTGGCGAAAGATCGTGCTGGCTGGAAAGGCATGTTGAGTGAGGCGCAGGTCCACCTCGGACTGTAGCGCCCTAAGAAGAAGAAGAAGAAGGTAGTCTCATGGATCATCGGGAGACTGATTTACAGACAACATTTGTTAAAAACATCTATGTTCAGAAGTCTGTAATTGTCCACTATTGGCAGTGGCAATAACAGCTGGAATAACAAGGAGACGAAAAATGACTTCGATGCTTCTATTTCTTCGTTGCGGAGGTGACTATTCGAATATTCACTTTTAAAGATAGCTGCTTAAAGAAGGGAGAAAGTGTGGAAAGGACTGCTGTTTAGGTCTGTCGGTCTGAAGTAGTGTAATCAGATCTCAGACAGTGATCAAACCGATGCTGTAGCGCTGCTCATTTCCTGCAGATTTGAGGTGCAATTATAATGACCGTACGGAAGCTAAGCAAACGAGTAAATACACAAAAATTGAACACTGTAACTTTAATAACCCATTCGTTCAGTCTTGTTAAGTCCGTTCGTTTTGTTTACTTACGTTGGAGCCAATCGCTCTCTACGTGTGCTAATGTCAGTTGAAACCTGAAGATTTCTTAAGTTTCTTTAATCAGTTATTGACACGATGTTTCTGATTTATTTTCGTTTAGTTTTGACACAAGCCCAGGATTTGGTACGGCTATTTTAGTTTTAACGCGGAGTCTAAAGATCACATCCATGTACTTTTAGTGCGGTTCTAATCATATAAAGAGAGTCAAAATAGATGAAATAAGGCCAAATGAAATAACGCCAAACTCGAAAAATTTGGCAAAATTACGAAATAATATAAAAAAAAATGTTGGCATTATTTCGATTTTAAGGCGTATAGCAACCTCAAATTAAATTGCGATAAAATTGGAAATGAGTCTACTCTAGCCCAGTTTTGATATAATATTTCTACAACAAAGCGTGGAATAAGTATGGGGTATGGCATAGCTGTAAGATTAGGGGTAAGTGCAAGGTGGTCTTTATGCAAAGTTTCTTTATGTCAATATTTTATGACCTTGCCAACCAACCAAGCACCTACCTCCAAATCCTACAGCGAGCCCCAAATGCCACCGACTTTGAACTTATAAAGAGACTGAAGTGCAATCCTTCTTGTGCTTAATAATTTTTTTAATTTTCCAACGTCAGGTTTCAGCTGTGGATGAATGGCTGTGCTGAAAATTCGAAACCATATCTCCTCCCTCAGATCTTAGGGATTTAAAGGAGAAAAGGTGCCAAAGGAACGCATAAGTTAAGACGTCATAAAGTACGTGCGATGCAAGTTTTCAATCAAATGAGTAAATCAAATTCTGGTTTGAAACCTCTTACATAAGAGATCATTCAACTCAATGAATTAATTCACCCCTTCAGATAATACATTTTTCGAAAAAAGCGGCAAAGAACTGAACACCTTTTTTATGTGTGATATGCAAAAGAAAGGTTATTTGTGAACATCTCTTTGTCAATTCAAAGCTGGACGATGAAGTGCTTGTACAATTTCGTCTTCAACTAGATTGCAGTCGATCTTTTAAATTTACTCTAAAAATTATCTCCAAAACGATACTAAATACCATCCTCAAATATTGTAACAAATCATTGCGCAGTTGTCATTAATTTGTTCATTTTTCCAGCCACATATCGAATAAATTAATTTTTTCTCGACCTTTGTCCACTCTGGAGACTCCGATCTTTAATGAATACCCCACGTTGCCACTAATCGATGGTTAATCCCCCTACATACTTACCCTCACATCACTTTGGTTGCTTCCCACAAAAACCAGCCTCAGCTTTCGTATTTCTGATAGACAACCCGAAGCGTCAAACCCAAAGTGTCCTTGAAGTGGGAAATCGATGTTAGTTGGAGTGGAAAACGATTTCTGGCAATTAGGCCTATTTGGGATTGCGTTTGAAGGAAGACATCCACTCTTACTGGGAGGGATATGAAATGAAGACATCTTTGATGATGGTATCGTAGGGCGCCAAGTCTAGCAAATTCGTCATTAAGTGTGTCGTTTGTGGAGAAGTGGAAAAGTGAGGAGACTCTTGAGAGTAGGAAAACAATGAAGAAAAAGGACATGGGGAGGAGATGTAAGACTTATCAAGAATTGATGGGAGTCTGCTACGATAATATGGTCTAGATATGACCGCTTGACAGAGCTTTAATGTGGTAAGTCAAAGAATATGCATTTAGACTTTCACTTTTTGAAGAAGTCACCAATTACCGGCATTTTGAACCAAACAGATACTCAATCAAACTCTTCTTGTTAGAAGGCATTTGTTCGTGTTTTTTAAGGGCACACAATCTGATTCAAATTAAAAAAATCCTAATGAACTGTATTGTCTTACAGGATGACAGATGAAGAAAAGGGCTTTATATGAGCTAAAAGAAAATATCGAAGATGCGAACATCTAATGAAGACCAGGCGTGTTTAAGTGCAACGCTGAAAGTTTCCCTTCAATGACAGCTTTGAATTTCAGTCACATGCTTGATGAAGAAGACAAAGGCTGACCTATTGGATGAGGGACAAAGTCTTCAACGTTGACTAAATAAACTCAGTATTGGATATCGTAACTTTTCATTCATTTTCATTATCCAAAATGATTCAGTCAGAGGTTACCATTTGAATCGAGTACAACTGTCATTTTGTTGAAAGTTAGTAGATTACTTTCTAAAATTCGATTAGTAAGTTATTGCACATTTACAGCTGTCAACTAGTAAATGCGTTTGACTGCTTGTTTAAACATTGGCCAACGATAAAGTGAAAAGTGTTATTTTGAATCAGATCTTATTTATTCATTTTCATTTTCATATTAAATTTGATGGCAATGAAAGTATGAAAGCAATTGAACGATCCACAAAGAATTCGAAATTATTCACCATCTATTTTTTCTATTTCAAGGCTGTAAACGGTAGCGTGCAAATTAACAAACTATACGACTCTATGTCTAGGGTTGACACCTCTGCGCAATGAGGATGACGAACTCTCTCTGTTCCATCAAAGTCAATAACGATCTAACCGAGATTTTTAATGTCAATGAAGTTTTAATACAAGTTGACGCACACATAGCCTCTTTAAAATCGTGCATAGGTTAGGTTAGGTTAGGGGGAATTCACCAGCACACTTAGACCAATGTTGGTCCATTGTGATACCCACAGTCAAACTGCTACCACTGATCGACCGCTCCAGAAATAGTGCCGTTAACTATTATCCCAACGGCAAATGGTGACTGGACCAGATTTGAAAAACCCAATAAAAGCGTATTAACTTTGCTTTCACTGGGATTCGAACCTGGGACCCCTCTAACTTAGGGCAGGCACTAAACCAACTACGCCATCCAATCGTGCTTAAAAAGGTCAAGCAAATTTCTGTTGCCAATACAAGAAGTACGAGCTATTAAAAGTCCATGTAATTGCTTGCCTACGAAAATGATCAATGTTATCTGATTGGACGAAAATAGGGAACTGCAAGACTTGATAGCGATTGAAGAAAAAGGTTCAACTACGGATTGTAAGGGCTGTACAGCGACATGAGTCTAGCCAAGCGCCTACGTACTCAACGCCTACGATGTCTAGGATATGGGGAGCGCATGAACAACTTAGCGACTTCGACAACGAGCCTATGAGACAACGCTACACACTACGTCCACGATTAAGGGGCGCACATAAGTGGAGAGAGACCTCAACCAATTTAGGGTGCGCGGTTGGAGGCATCTGGCGGAAGATCGGGCTGGAGAGGCTTTTTGATTAAGGTTCATGCTGGACTGTAGAACGACAAGGAAAAAAAGAAAAAATGAGGTATAAAAATTAAGAAAGGTTATGTCAAGACTATAAACGTCTTGACAAGGGCATCATCAGCTCCATGGTAGTCAAAGACTTCGTCTATCTTGGCAGAGGAACGGCAAGACATCAGTTCTGCACAGAAATCATGCTTTGAACTCAAAATGTAATTGAGTGGATCTGCTACTCTAGTGCAGAAGAGATATTAATTGTGGGGTGGATTTGGGCCTAGTTACACAGCAACCACTCATGTTGTGGGTGGGGAGGACCTACTGTTTAATGCCTACTCCGAACGGCGCATTTAAGAAGCTTGCGAATTAAATGTCAGTTTTGGGAATCGAATCTTGACCACAAACGTAGTCGACGCACTTAACCACTACTCCACATCGCCCATCTTCTTCTTCTTCTTAGGGCGATACAGTCCGAGGTGGACCTGGGCCTCACTCAACATGCCTCTCCAGCCAGCACGATCTTTCGCCAGCTGTCTCCAGTTTCGCACACTAAGCCGGCCGAGGTCCCCCTCGACTTGTATACGCCACCTTGTACGTGGACGTCCTCTGTTGCGTTGTCCCACAGGCTCAGAGTCGTCCATCTCGCGGAACAAAACTGACTTAACAGAACAAATGCGGCTTTATGTTGGACGAGAATCATTCTGGCAGAAGCATAGATCTTGCGAGTAGCAAATGAAGAAGCCCTATGTCGTAGGTACGAATATATCGCACTTGATCGTTGGTCCTGTTCGCGTTGACGGGGAATGAAGGAGAAGACTCATCTAACAACTGTGGTACTGCAACTTAGATCTGGTGAGACGTTTATGGATCCAACGCTTGAAATGCCTGCCTAAGTAAAGCGAATAGACAGTAAAAGTGAAGACGAGAACGACTGGATGGCGCAGTTGGTTAAGTGATTGCCCCAAGTTAGACGGGTCCTAGGTTCGAATCCCAGTGAAATCGAATCTGTTCCAGGTACCATTTGCTGTGGGGATCAAATTAAGGGCACTGGAGTAGGTTGCAACCTGGCAGTACAATGGACAAGTTTTGAAAATTCTCCGGAAAAAAAGGCGAAGACAGCTGGCAAAAAAGCGCGCTGCTTTGAGCTTCGTGGAGGCCCAAGTACACAAAAAAACTGTGTCGGCATAATAAGAAGAAGGTACATGAATATAACTAGAATTTTTTTTGGTAGTCCTGATTTCGAGTAAGTGGCAGTTTGGGCTGGAATTTTCAAATAGTCTTGATTGTCCTTCTTTTGGTGAAGTATAATAAAGGTAAATAAAATCAGAAACCTTTAATTTCGCAGTTATGTATTTAATTTTATTTTTATTTTTCTTATTTTTAATTTTATTTTTTTATTATTATTTATATTTGTTGATATTATGACAGGAAAACGCTGCTGTTTGAATAAAACGAACAAGTAAGTTTTTGTGATTCGTTATTTTGATTGAACTCAAGTCGTAAATCAATGATGACAAAATGAGGGTAATGGTCCAGCTCAAAAAGACAATATACTTATCATGTCGCGTGAATTGGCTTATGAAACAATGAATTAGTGCAACGAATACCATTTCGTCAGGTATATCGCTTAATGGACTCAGAATTAACTCTCACAACTCTCCCGGGCATCACTCCTGATGAAGTACAGACGTTATCGAAGGATTGAGTAGCTTGGAGAACCCTCGTACGCACTCAATTTCCGCACAAATCTAAAGAATAGGCGTGCAAAAATGACGACCTTTCTCAGTCAGCTTCAAGAAATAGGGTCCAAATGTTGACATTCTCGGTTTTAGACTGTTATCTCTAACTGAGATAAGCGTTTGTTTCATATAACAGATTCACTGATGAACTCCAACAAAAAAAGACTGAGCCAGTCTAAGACGTCTTCTCTTGAATATTGAAACCAATACTCGAAGCAAACCTTGTTTCAATATGGGTCTGAAAGGTCACATAAACCACTTGATCTTATCGTTCATCAATGTCTTCATGACTACCTCCACTTCCCACTTATTCAGGTTCCAATATTCAGAGCATCACCCCACCTCGCCCTATCTCTCGCTAATCCCTTGCAAGCAACTCAACACAAATCTACCCACTTGATTGCCCCTGTCTATACGTTCGGCGGTAATTCCGCGTAAAAAAAAGCCATAACAACGAACATCATGTGTTAATGAAGTTTCCACGACGACAGGAATCATTTTTCATAAAAAGAAAGCTACACGTTTCCGAAATAAATCTTCATCACATCCCACCAAAAACGGGCAACAGGAGTGTGCTGGTCCTCCCTTCCAGACACAAGAGCCCATCCCCAACATCACACACACACAGCCACCCACACTTCATCATTCGGAGCCACTTCAACCGTCACTTTCAGAATGGGACTGGACACCGTGCACTTGATGACTAAATAATAAACTCATGTCAGCAAACGATATCCAACAGTTTTTCATTGCACTTCATCACTTACAACTTGTCACTTACCTCCCCCCAGTGCCATAGAAATAGGGACGCACACACACACTCACAAGAGCGAGGATAAATGCTTTCAGCTTTTCAATTGGCGCTACCCTCAGTCACTGGTCGTTGTTAACTTTAAAGCAGCAACACTCAAGAGCTCATCCTTGTTACGTATCAAACACACAAGCATCCAACACCTGGCGCGTTAATTTCACAACTAAACCACGTTCTCGTCGCACCCGATCAACAGGTGGGGGATGTTTGCCCTAGTGTTGCCATTTGTCGCAACCCCAACTATTGTCTGACACAACGTTACAGTTCCTTTTCAAGCAGGAAACAGTCAAGGACTGATGGTGGGTGGGACACCGAAGGGGTACACAAGGACCAACCCTTAAAATTAATTGCTTAGAATTAATTTTACAGGCAGTCGTCTCCAGGCAATGCCCCCGAGACGAAGGGGTACAGCGTCCAAGACGATGGCGTTTTCTTTTCCTTTCGGACCGTCGGAGAGTGTGAATTTCTAATGACTTTCTACATACGAGTACGGTTGTCTGTATGCCGACTATCGAGGGCTCCCGTACCCCGTTCTGGGTCTTGGCCACCGGTATATCAATATTGAAATGGAGATACACCGACACAGCGACACCGAGAAGGGCTGACGGTTACCGATGGGCGGTGGGTGGATGATGAGTCGCTTATGCCGCGGCAGCAGTCAGGCAACCCACAAAGTCACTGTTTTTACTGAATTTGCGTGTTCTTCGCGTGCTCCTCCAGGCTTACGGTTTAATTTTGACAGAGTGGTAGAATGGAATATCTAATTCTAATTACCGAAGGTCAAACTGGTCTCTCTCTGGGCTGGACAATTATATTTTCAAAAATATCGACATCGACATCGAAATGGAAATCGAAACGTTCGACGTTCACAAATTAAAGACGTCGATTCCTCTGCCGGGGGACACAAATGCGTACTTACCACGTATTGCAGGGTGTATGCGTGGGTGTGGGGACTTCGTTTCAAGTCCTTAATGGCATCGTATACCGCGGGGATACCTCGAAAACCCCTCAATAAATTCAAATTCACCGTGTCACAAAATGGAAACAAACAGCACACACTTGATTTATAACGTCTAATAGATCACCATTTTGTTCAAAAATTAACTTATGATGGATGTCCGGTTAGGAGCCGCGAGCAGCACAACGGCCTAGCCTTATTCAAACGGTAAACAAAAATGAAAAAACTAGAGGAGGCGCAACAAAACACAAACCGAACCGGCTCGCATGCTCCTAAAATTCCATTACAACCCTCAACTCGAACTCGGTTTGTTGAGAGCTTCAGCGCGCGCAGCTTTTTGAACGAATCGAACGAACGGTGTGTGCATTCGCTTGACGAGACCGGTTGCCGGATATGGTTTGACACCTGCGCAGCTTTCGAGGGGCAACGTGCTTCTCAAGCACTTGCAGTGGGAGTGCAGCACATCAGCGCTTCGGCTTCATTCATGAAATATGAAAGAAGCGGGGAGAGGCACACTCTAAAGCCCCAATGACGTAGCCCCGATGGAGTGAGTTGGCGGCCGAAAGCGAAACCACCCTCGGAGACCACGTCTCTTCGACGTGAGTGCGAAAGCTTGTTTTGCGTGAAACTTCACAAATACCGTACCGACCGGTACGTCGCGTTGGGTGGAATAGGAATGGTATTTTCGGCATTCTCTTGGGTTGGCTGTGAAGTTTTTACACAGTTATCTTTGAGCTTTGGTGCAGTTAGGTCGTGTGTCTTCTGCGGCTAAGGGTAACATCTGGTCTTGAATTTTATATTTTCACCCCTTGTGCCTGGTTTGTGGTAGTTGTTTTTTTCCAGCGTTTTTTGCGCCCAAAAGTGACACGTTTTGTCATGGTTTTCAAGTTTTAATCGTCAGTTTTGAAGTGAATCCATCGAAGATCGCAGTAAGCGCGAGTGAAAGTCGGGAAAATTCGATTCGCACAGGCACTTGTCCAACCCGTAGAGTGAATTAAAATAACAAAAAAGCTCCGCCGTTTTGACAAACACAACCCCTCCGGCGAGCCGATAACTGGCATCGGTAACTGCTCTCAAATTTCCTCTCGACTCTCGCAGAAGGAGCTGTAGACGAGGAGGAAGAAGAAAAGGAAAAAGAAAAAGGTTGTCGACCCAAAGCATGCAGAGGCTGCCACAGTCGGCGCGCCATTGAGAGTGAGGGATGTTTTGGTTCCATTGCTGATTTAGGCAGGTAAGTCTCTACCGTCGTAGTACACCGCCCTTGGCACTTGTTTGAGAGTTGTTTACTCCATTTTTCAATTCAATCAAAGTGTCTGTGTATTCGGGTGTGCTCTCTCAGATAAGATATTCAAATGTGTGCGGTGTGTGCTGGATCTCGGAGATAACAGCTGGAAACTTGATTATCCTCGCAGATTGATTGTGAGCCCCCACGCGTGTCGTGACTTGTCTTGACAAATGTGACGTCTTGGACTGGTCTGGAGTGGGAACTGGTTCCGTCTTGGGTGACTGCAATCTGTGCTTTTTTTGCGTCAATCAGAGCTGCAGGCTTAATTGCGCTCTTGGCTGGCCACTTAGCGGGTTTTTTTTGCTTCCGCACATATGATGCTGCTGCCGTCAGTCTGGTCTTGTGCAAAGTGGCTCGCCGTCAAGGCCGATATGCAATTTGCGCTTTTCATCTCAACCAGATAGTGACGAACGCCATAATGCTGTTGATGGCTGTCCATGGATGTGGATTATCTCGTGCTATCAAGTGACAAAACGACGTCGGGAAGGCCATAAAGATAGTTCTGTTTGCTGCTGTCGCAGGAACTGCTCGTAAATAAGCCGTTTTATGCAGTTAGTCTAGTCTAGTTGTTTAATTCTCGCTTGGGTTTATAGCTCATCAGGGGGGACTTGAGATGAAGTCTCGTAAAGATAGATGATCTGAAGTCATGTGTTGACTGTACGCTACGCGCTTGGGCAGATGTAATTTGAAGTGTTGACGCATAGAACGCTGTCATCTTCTCTGACTTCACTTCTTCACTGAATTGAATCGAATTAAGCTTTAAACGTGACCAGGCGGTGCTACAGAATAATTGGAATAGGGGAACTTGTTTAAAAACACGTCGAAAATCATGTGATTTATAGCAAACGAGGTTAATCTACAAACTCTGTAAAGATGACCCTTCATCAGCGTGTTTTTGAGGATGAGAAGCGGAAAGAAGGCAAGCGAAACGATTCTCATCAGGCGAGAATTCTAAAAGTGTTTTCGACGCATCATTAAGTTTCGTACTTAACCTCGTTGACCTAGATTCTATGGGCCTCTTAATTCTGAATTCAAAATGATCTCTATTGTTCATTTTTCGTCTGCTATTGAAACTGTACTTGTTGGCGCCATGGCCGTGTGCATTAGACTTTCAAGCCGAGGTTCAAATCCCAGTTCAGACAAACAATTTTAAAAAATTGTTCACTGCTCCACCTTTTTCGAGTCACTGACAATGCTCAAAGAGTATAACTGTCTAGAAAAAGCTTCTCAATCTCGCCGTTCGGAGTCGGCATTAAACTGTAGGTCCCCTTCACTCGTGAGAGAACAATAGCACGCACAACATGAGTGCTTGTTGAGAAGCCAGGCCCAGGTCCACCTCGGACTGTTGCGCCGCCATTATTATTATTATTATTGAACCTCTACTTGACTAATACGGGCTCTATTAAGGCTCCTAAGCCTAACCATCAATTCAGAGTTGCTACTCTACAAGTCTGCGGTACTAGTACTCATGTATGGATCCGAGACTAGAGATTGTGGAGAAGATTTAAGTTGCTTTAGAGGATTTTACATCAACTATTCCTTGACTAACTTTGCTAAGAGCTTTGGGTCATTATAGTGTTGGAAGACCCAAGGCGTTCTTAGACCCAATTTTTGCACAATGGGTATTAGATTATCTTTTAAAATCGTTAGGTAATCCTTGCTGTTCATTGCAGACTCAATGAAAACAAGATTCCCTGCTCTCGCAGCCGACATCGCTATTTGATGATCTTCAGACCTTACTCCTGCGTTTTGAGCCGAATGTTTTTTCTGTTATTTTATAGTGTATAATAAAAGTGGGGGCCGTGGTGTAGTGGTCGACTCCTATGCTCGATGTTCTCGGTTCGATTCCCGAAAAAACACCAAACATTTTTTCACGGCTCCACCTCTTTCGAGTCGCTGACAATGCTCAAAGAGTATAACTGTCTAGAAAAAGCTTCTCAATCTCGCCGTTCGGAGTCGGCATTAAACTGTAGGTCCCCTTCACTCGTGAGAGAACAATAGCACGCACAACATGACTGCTTGTTGAGAAGCCAGGCCCAGGTCCACCTCGGACTGTTGCGCCGCCATTATTATTATTATTATTATTAATAATAGAGGGAGTTGCGAGCTTTATTTCTGTGTTTTAATTATTTTTCCAAGCGCACGTGGTGATGCGCATCTTCGCTTCTCTACTGTTGAGTACTGGGTGTATAAAAATTTTTGACTCTTACTGTACGTGGTTATGTGTTAGATGTACCGTTTAACAGACGATCTTACCAGATTTTCGATTTGTGAATATTTCTTAGTTTGTTGGCGCCGCATTTTCTAATGTTATGTGGAAAAAACCATGAAACCAGTGTTCCAAGCTCTCTTCCCATTTCACAATCACGTCAATTTCTCCCAATCTTTGCACAAACAATCATCGCCTCTGCTATTTTGTGGTCTGATGTGGTTTTCAGATGCTTTGCTTCAATAGATCAACTCTGACATCATGATTCTAGGTGAAGTCATAAGCTTAATGAACCACCGCTCATTCATTGGTAATCATACTTCTTTACAATTAGCTAGACGGACTATCACCAGACAACCCACTACATCATTATTTTACGATGTCAAAGGTGGACTGAGAAATCAAGTCAATTTAAGACGTTTACACTTAGTTTAGGTGGTGTATTCATTGGATATTCTGTCTCCTTCTTGAATCTCTTGTTCTGCCCTCTAAAGGGAAACATTCATTCGAAGCAATGCTCTAATGTATGTCCACCGTAAATGTATTAAATTTCACCTTCATTCCGTGGCTTTTACTTCACGCCATACATAGACCTCCGTTTTGAGTGTCTGAACAATTTTAATTCTGTAACCATACACGCTTTGTTTATCTGCTTTCCATCTGCCTGAATACAGAAGAACATTTTCCACACATCTATCAGCTTCTATTTAGATTGCATGCATTACATCTCCTTCACTGTCAATAGAAAGATTTACCGGAAATAGTTTCTTCTGCAAGAGATCCCTCCTCCGCTGCTGACGTGAAACGCTACCCTGAATAGCCGCGCTCATCTTCCCCATCGAGCCACTCGCCATCTCACTTCATTGAAAGTGAATCCATCATCCAAAAGATTAACTGCTCCGTCAAGCCTACCAAACGTCATCTTCTACTCATCTCACACCTCAAGTCGCTCAATTTTGTCCCAAGTAAACATAATAGCTTCACTTAAGACGTTCTCATAAAATAAATGCCAGAAACTAAGGAATGACAATAAAAACTCTTCCACCCACGCCAGTCGTCTCTCATTCTCCTCCTGCCTTTCAGCCAGCAATGACATCCTGAGACATCCTTCGGTCTTCGCCTCTTGACGAAGACACTCTTCCACACCACTAGCAGCGCTCGAAACGAGCAAGCGGTTCTCTTGCGACGAAATGTCCTTGCGCACTTTCAATTACACTAATGCCTACAAAAAAAACCAGCGGAGAGAACTCACTCGCCCCCATCGACGGCTCTCCAGCCCCCTCACATGCACAAACGTCCTTTTTATCGTGCCAGCAAGTAATTAGGATTTTATTGTCACATAAAAAGCGCGCGTCCTTTTCGGATAACGCTGCTCCGCGTGGAATAAGTGGTTGTGTGGTGTGGGTGACAAAACCCCGGGACATTCAAATGATTGCACATGCAATCAGTTATTTGCTCCGCTTTTTTGTCGGTCTGTAAGTGTGTCCTGATTGGAGTGCCCCCATCAGCAGTCAGCAGCCATCAACCGTCATCACATTATGAGCGATGGTTGCGGGGGATTATGGCAACGCGAAGGATGTCCCTCCTCTCGAGTGCGAAGCTCGGAGCCAATTAACCTGAGAGCGTTTGGAATTAATTCATTAGACGCAATGATCTGAGGCAGATGTTGCCATAATTCGCTTTATGGGATCAAAATTGAAATGGATTTGATGCGGAAAATATTAATTAGAAGACGAGCTCTGGTTTTGTGCTTTGTTTTTATTTATTTTGTCTGCAGTTGAGCCTGAAAATCGCCCGAGGAAGCGGTGTGATGAGAGTGAGATAATCACCATGGATTTGATGCGACGATACAATGAATCATAATTAATCTGCCTCCAGAAAGGATGTTCATTGGATTAGTTCGTGTTTGACTGTGTTCACTTGGGGAGAATGTCGAGTATGTTATTCTGCGGTGGGTTTGAAAGCAGGGACAGTTAAAGCTCGAGGAATCATCATTAATCTTTGACTTTGGTCAATTGATTTCAAATGTCAGCTGTCAACTGCGAGAGCCAGTAACTGGCACATATTCTCAATCACAGAGAAGGAACTAGAAGTCTTGGCTCTTAAGGATTTACAAGTAATGTCAAAGGACGTGTGATTGTTGGGAAAATGCTCAAAGATCCTCGATGAAAAGGCGCATTATTTGAAATCAGGTTGAAAATTTCTGGATCTGAAAATCTATGACAACTGCAAAGCTTAAGATAATTTATAACACCAGAAGTTATAACTTTGAGGTGGCAAAGGACTTTTTCTTCCTTGGTTACATGTTTGACCTCGCGAAAAAACTTCATCGCATCAAACGCCCAAAAAGACTGAATGTTCTTTAATTTGATGCTGTGCAACAGAGCAGTGGTTAGGTTAGGTTAAGTACGCGTGGCCAACTGCAGGATAGCAGTCTCACTTAGTTGTGGTTATGGTACCACGGAGCAGGTATCCTCTTCTATCCATCAAACCATTTGGTTCTCGTAACGAAACCTTTTAGTTGACTGATGCCGACGTTGTCCGACTCATTCAGGTCATTGAAAAAATAGGCTCCAAAGTGTTTTTTTCTGCGATACAAATGCAGAGGAGATGTATTATGCTTTCCTCTTCTTCTGCGTGTCTGCAGCTTCTACAGAAGTCGTTTTGAGGGAGTCATATTCCTGAAGCGTGTGTGCCAATGGCACAGTAACTGGCCACCGTAAATGTTTTTCATCGATTCAAAGCGACATCCATGTCATCTGATTTTTTTACATCGTTTTTGAGAAGACCAAACACTGGGTAACAAAAGAAACACGATCTTTCCAAAGGGCCTTCAACTACTAGCATGCGCGGATGACATAGACGTAATTGGTCGAACATCGAGAGCCGTTAATGAGGCATTTTCTGCCATTGAAACGAAAGCGACATAAATGAGTCTGGCGGTAAATGAAGGCAACGCTGTCATCCAAAAAGTACGCACAGCATCGACGACTTGATCAGAACTTCACAATGGGCACCTATAATTTAGAGGTAGCTAAGGACATCGTCTACCTCGACTCGGCGGTAAACAGTACGTGCAACATCAGAACCGATATAGAACGCAGGAAAACTGTGGCCAATTACTGTTTGGGCAAATGAGTAGTAGGACTATCTCGAAAGACCAAGCTGTGCACGCACAAGACCTTTACCATCCCATTTCTGGTCTGAGGTGCACAGGCGTGAACAATATCCAAAGCCTTGTCTGGTCTTGGTCTTTTCGGGTGAAAAATTCTTCGTGCGATCTTTGGTATTGTTTTCGTTTCGACGGAAATTTGAAAAAAAAAAGATTTAACCAGAAACTCTTTGAGCTATACAGGGACATGTGTGTGGCCAGGCGTCTACGAATCAAAACGTCTAAAATAACTAGGCCAAGTAAAGCCCATTGACAAAACTGTTCCGAACCGAAGATTATTCGATTCCGAGCTTGGGAGGGAACATCCACGATTAAAGTGGCGTACACAAGTATTGTCAATCAGTTTGTGTCCAACTGGAAACAAACAAAACGAGTCCGTTCAAGTTTTTTTCTAAATTGGCACTAATATTCAGTGGTTACCCAACCCTCTTCACCGTCTGTATTCAAATACTTGCCCATCTTAAGTTTCTTCTCAGGCTCAACCCACGCGATACGAGATTCCCTTATCCTCTATTCCCATCCTCACTAAATCCCTATTTGAGCCATGCAACCTTTCTGAATCATTTGTCATCTGTTGAGGGCTTGTTAGTGAATACCCTTGATGTGAGAAAAGTCCTCACATTCCCGGGTCGCAATAAATTCCCCCTCATTTCAGGTTCCATATACTCGAAGATGATTCCAAATTGTGCGTGTGTGTCGCTTCAGAATTCATCATATAATTTATTCATAACGACCTCACCCACATCCATTCACCTCCTGTCAATTGATTATTAATAACCCAGAAATGTATTCTCTCCCCACTCTCCTAATCCAATTTATTCCCTGACCAGCCCCTGTTCGAATCAATTGCGTGTAGCAAATGCAATCAATCATCGTCTCCCCAAGCTCGATGAATTAATGCTTCGACATGTTTACCTCCGCGAACCAATCTGTGCCGCTTCCCTTGCCAAGATATTCAATTTCATCGAGCGATTTAGCCTCAGATACATTTTCGTCCTAAGGTCAATCCATTATTATCGCAAACACCGCCGCCCAAGGACGCAGTCAGATAACGCAGATAACACATCATCTTAAGTGCTCACATTCGTATCGTTTCCCAGAAAATGGGGTACACATGAAAAACGATCTAGCACTTGTATCTTTCGCTTCTGGAAAAGCTTCAGATGACTTATCATTACACGGCCACGGCTGATGTTTGTTCAAGATCTTAGCAGAAGCACATGTTCTCGCTCGTGTCTTACTCCATCCCCCCGCCGTCTGAATTGGAGAACCACGCTGCCACCCATCGTCTATGCGAGGCACACTAGGAAATCACAGCCGAGCTAAGAGTTCGCGTTTAATTAGCATAAATCCACAAAAAAAATGTAAATCCACGAGCGGCGTGTGAGACAATTACACAATTCGATGCTGGACAGCCGCAGAGACAACCCCTTAGACGGTCTTATGCGTGCTAGCGTTGTCGCCCCGTTGACAGACGTGTTCGGTGTTTAATCAGCCTGAAAGTGGTTCAAGTCGCGTAGTTGCCGTAAACGGCCGGCGTGGTGATGAAAAAAAAAATAAAGACGAGAAAACCGGTTACGATAGTTGTCTTCTCAGGCGAGAATCGGTTTCGTGTGAAATAAATAACAGAGAGTGTGCGCTGCTGGATGTGGATGACTTTCGCTTTCAGCGGCGCGGCGGCGACTGAGGCAGTGGCGCAATTAAACTTTTATTCGCCCCCCACTTGAAATTGCGGAGTAATCGATTAAAAGCGTACGCTGAGAGACGCGCTATTAAGATCCAACCTTAATTGCGGTTCCAACACTAAATCTCTTTTATTGTTTAGTCAGTATCTCTGCTCAGTATCTCAAACAAAACAAAAAATTAAAATGTAAAAATAAAGACGGAAAGAGAGTGCTTGCCATTAAAGACTTATTAATTTGCACTTGGGAAGCGGGCTCACTTGGAGAGCATGTGATTTTCCACGCTTTCTTTCGGGGGTCTAGATGAGAATTCTACGATCTGTTTTTTTTGAAAGTTTCAAATTTAAGATGACATTGCAGGGATCACCTGAGAGTACAGTGATTAGATGTGGGCTACATGGAATGACGGCACCAGACTTCAAGCAGTAGGCCAGAAGTTTTTGACAAATTGTTGTCACCTCAAACTGATTGTTGTTTGCGTATAGCTCTAACATCTTTGATTACAAGCATTCAACAAGGCATGTAGGGCCGAGGAAAGGGAGGTGACTGTAACACATCTCATCTGTACATGTACTACTGCTTCTTCTATGACTTGAGTAAGCTGAACAACGCCGGCATCAGTCATCTTCAAAGACTAATAGCAAGCACCAAATGGTAATGGGTAGGAGACAACCGATCCACGTGGTACCACAATGGGCCTATGTTGGCCTACTGTTTCCCGCAGTCGGCCACTTAAATCTAACCTAAACTAACCTTGAAATTGTTGTAAACTCTGATATTTGCAGTTTTGTTGCATTAATTTTTGCTCATTATTACCAAACTGTCAGTAAATAGCTCATAACCTCATTTGTTCTGATCCACCAATTCCTTTTTAAGGTTCCGTCTACAAAAACGGAACCTATATAATGTCGGTGTGTCCGTCCGTCCGTCCGTCCGTCCGTCGTGTCTGTCACTTTTTTATCTCCGAAGTTTATGAAGATATCGGCATGAAATTTTGGAATTAGGTACTTCAGACCTAGATGTCATTGCCTATGAACCCAAATTAAAAAAGTGGGGCCATTTGGGGGTGGCTCCAGTATAAGTGAAGTTGACATTAATTTTGAAAAATTGTCGCACCCCATCGAAATATATATCAATCGACAGATCTTTCGAAATGAGGTGGAGGTTTCTTTCAACACTTTTTTATCCAAATACCGTTTGGAAAATATGGAGCTCCAAAGTTTTTTTAAATGCGTCCCCCCCTGCTATTTCTAAACCAAAGTGTTTAAAAATCTAAAAAAAATCGCAAAAACTTGGCTTCATTGAGTACTTTAATTTAAAACTATTGCGAGCATTCTGGCCCTAATGGTTTTGGAGATATTGGCTAAAAACGGTCAATCATCGACATGCGAATTTTGAAGATCTGAAAACGCAATTTTGAAGACATCAATGTAAGCATTAAGAAATGATAAATTTCAAAATATCAATTCATGTTGAAATTTTGAGATATCTAAAATTTAAAATGATAACTATTTTCATTTTCACACATAATTTCATGCTGTGTTCGGCCACTCTATTCGTTGATGAGTGTTATCTTTTCGATCTCACCCCTAAATGCCCAACAGAAATGAACACACACACACCGCAGGCATGAGCAGTGATCGGGTATGTGTATGATGGAAGGGATTTTCTGTGTTGGATAAACTTGGATAGAGATATACGTATATGTAGGGATGAATAAATGGTTGATTTTGGTTGAAGTTAGAAGAAAATTCAACTGAAGTAGTTTGGAAACGTCGTTTGATATTCAGAAATCATCCATTATGCGACGGAACCTTCCCCGTGCGAGTACAACTCGCACTTGCCCGGTTTATTTATCATCTCCTGCCAACAACATTTCAGCGATTCGTGTTAAATATGGAAAACGAAGCGACGAAACAATGAGAAAGTTCAAAAACCAATACCCAGGAGGTGGTTCCTTTAATGTCGCTGTTTTCAGACAACTGGAGGCAAGACCATTCAAGCACACATTCTTTCAAAAATTCTCCTTTTGCCCTTTGCCTCTTTGCCAACTCACAACTTTAGCCACCCTTACCCCATCAAATTGAATGGATCATTACCCTCACTTCTCAAAACCCTGTCATGAGTGGCAAAACCAATCCCTCCATCCAAAGAAAATCAGTCCCACATCGCCGTTCGTCTCATAAATTCCAGAAAAAAAAATATCCGATCCCAATCTAAATCACTTCAAACTCATTTCCACTCGCCAAAGTCAAAGGCATAACCTTCGATGGAAACAGCGTCTCCTCCACATAAAGGCCTCCTCCACAAGTGGCCGTACTTAAAAATTTAATATTTTCAAAATTATTTTCCGCTCCATTGAGCAGCCGCATAAAAGAGTCTGTTACCCACTGTATCCACATGCTCGTGCCGAATTTATTCAAGTATGACCCCCGCTCACGCTCTACAAATCCGCAGCAGCAGATTCACCATGTGCTCGCTACGTGTATCTACGAGCGGCAGCATCCAGTCGAGGTCGTTGTCGTCATCGTCATCGTTGAACACAACAAAACGAAACAGCGTTTTTTTTAATAATCAAACAGTTTTTCCACCTGACAGCACCGCTAATACACGGCTGGCATGCTGTCTCTTGTAAACAATGGATTCGATTACCGGATACTGTCACAGCGCGGATTGACGCTGCACGCAGCCGAGTGGAGGGCGTTTGAGGAAGAACCCTTCCTCAGCTAGCCGCTTGGTGCCGTCGGCTAGAGTGAAAATCTAGAACCATCTTGAAGGTTGTCGCTGCTTGCTTTCGGTTTCGATTCACCGGCAGTCATGAGAATTCGTAATTAGTTTGCGGTTATGTTGAGATACCGAATGTGCGGTGGGGTCGGGTGGCGCGTTCGTTCGTACTCTCTTTCGCTTGGCTGAAGACAGTTGTTTTGTGTGACATCATGCCGCGTGTACCCGGCTCAAGAAATGATGTCAGATTCATAGTTTTTTTGCTAGTTGCTAAGGTGCATAATTGTGTTAATTAATGTTTATTGAAATTATTGCAGTTTTTTTCTTCTGCTCTCTCTGGAGACACACATACTGGTAGATACCCGCACGAGACACTTAGGCTGTCTGGGTCGTGAGCGTGTGGGTTGCATTGCGCTGTGGATGCGGTCCCCCAGTGGGGCACGATTTTGCAAAGAGGATCACATTACCATTAGGGGCATTGTTCGTGGTGGTGTGCAATACCGAAGGTGAATCTCCGAGATTGCCTCTGATGCAATGTTTTCCTTAAAATGGATTTCAGAATGGTCAAACCGTGTCCGTTTGGTTATTGGCATTAATCGCACAGTGGAAATGATTTGATTGCGATTCTGTGGTTGCGACACTTCATTGTGTCAGCTTGAAATTGGCGCTATTGTTGAGATAAGATAGTGTATCTGTCTTCATCATAATTTGAGAGGTAATTTTAGGGTCTTTCGTTCCAATTCAAGTGCTTTTAGCGTTTATATTGGCGCTTATCGATGACTGCGACTGGATGTCTGCGACTTGATGACTACGATAGACGATTATGACACTCATATGCGCATTTATTTGTTTGAAACATTTTATTTTTTTGCATAAGTGGAGTTCTTTTGTTTACTCCGATTTTAACTCCGAATTGTAATTTGGGCTCTATTTTGAGTCTACTATGAATTCCTCTCTTTATCGTGTTCCAAACTCTGCTCTACTGCGTCATATTCTGTATTTTGCTAAAGGTTCCTAATCTCATCTCATCTCATCTCGCTTTCAGTGACCCGCATGTTCTACTAAAGGGGTCGCGGGGGCAATACATGTACGAGAGGTTCCCAATTCTATTCTGAATTTTACTTCGTGTCTTACTAAGCACTCTTATCCTAATTCCATCCCGAATTCAACTACGGATTCTACTCTGAACTCTACTCCGAATTCTCTTGTGAATTTAGTCCAGTGTAGGATCTGCTGCAAATCTCCCCCATTCTAACAAAGAGCTAGCTCTGAGTTCTATTTAAATATCTACTTAGAGTTTAAACTCGGAATTCCGAATTCCCCCAAGCTCAACTCTTTCTTCTCTAATCTCCGTATGCACTGATGGTGTTTAGAGGAGAAGACTGAACGACGAATTCTGTGGGCTATACAGTAACATTGACCTGATCAAACGAATTCAAGCTACAAATACATCTGGCCGAAAAGACTTCGGGTCCAACTCCGGGGGATAACGTGGTAAAAGAAGACCATTCTTTCCGAGGCGTACACAGACGGCAAGGGACCTCAATCAGCTGAACGCGTGCATTTGATATTTCGAGTTCTCATCCAAACTCTGGCTCGACTTGGTGTAAGATTTCAACCCCTATCTGTACTCCTAATTTTGTAAACTGAGTTCTACTCCGAATTTCTTTTTAATTTCTATTCTGTATTCTTATTCGAACTCTAGTATTTTCTTTAAATTCTGTTTCGAATCTTTTAATTTGTACTCCGATCTAAACTCCGAATTTTACTCTAAATTTAACTCCAAAATCAGTATTGATTTCAGCCAGTTTTCTACATCAAATGTTACTGCGAATTCTTCTCCGAGCTCAATCTAGCTCTAGTCTGAACTCCATATCGTGCTTTTATACAAATTTTGCTTGAAATTCTAAGTCGAGTTCTATTCCTACCTCTATTTCAATTTCTACGGAAATTTTGTCATAGTCTTATTCCGAATATTACTCCAAAATGTAATATTCTCACTCCACCTTATTTTTCGAGTCGTGTCCTGTTCATACAGTGCCCGACTTCTATTTAATGTTCAATTTCTTTCTCTAATCCGAATTTTGTAAACTGAGATCAACTCCGAATTTCTCTTAACGTTCTATTCTACATTCTTATAAAGATTCTACCGTTTGTTTTAAGTTCTGTTTCGAATTCAGCTTGTAATGTTACTTCAATTTAACTCCGAATTCACATCTGAATCCATCTCTGAAATCTGTTGTGACTTCTGGTTTCTTAATGTTTCTTACAGTGAATTTTACTGCGAATCGCGTTTTAATTCATTCTCTCAACACTTAAGTTCAATTGAGAATTATATATCACGCTATTGTATGAATTATGCTTAAAATTCTAAACGGAGTTTTATTCCCAGGCCTATCACGAGTTCTGTTTCGAGTTTAATTTCAATTTCTGGGGAAATTCAGTCACAATCTAACTTTCGAATATTGCTCCGAAATGTAATATCTATTCTCACTACTTACTCTAATCTATGTTCTTTGACGAGTCGTGTCAAATTCCGTTCCGAGTTTCGTTTCAATTTCTAAAGAAAATCAGTCATTGTGCTACTCCGAATATTACTCCGAAATGTAATATTCCCAATACCAACACTAATCCATGTTCTTTGTCGATTTATGTGACGTTCAAACAGTTTCCCATCTGATCTACTTAGTTTTGGAATTGCAACTACTTTTAACGAATCCAAGTTAAACCGTTTCGGAGTTTTTCTGAAGACAATAGAACCACAATCAAATCTCAAAAATGCAAAGAACTGGTCGTTCATTTGAAAACAATTAGTTGAATAACTAGGTCAAAGAGAAGATTCCACTTTCATTGTGAAACTGATTGATTTCCCATCAGAGCAGTGACCATATGTTGTCTCCCATTTCGTCACAGAAGTGTAACCCATCCCACCCAAAGTGCCTTGTCATCTAAAACTCAAATTTCCTGAGCCTACAGCAGGTTCTTGAAAAAATATATTTCTCCCCAAATGAAACCCAATCTGTTTCATTTCCTGAAATTTTCGCTCGCCAGTGTGTCAGTCGTCTTACGCAATCGAAATCTAAGATGGTTTCAGTAGAACTTCTACCCTTGTCTCCCATTAGAATCATAAAATGCACCCCCAGTCGATTTTCGCCGTTTTCCTTTGTAAATTTGTTGAAAATTTCAACACAATTCTTTGCTAACAACCGCGACACAACAATAACCACGCTTCACTGCTCACATCACGTGCCTCTGGATTCACATCGCAGACAACATAATGGCAGGCTCATTCAGCTCGGATTTGGCAATGGATCCATCAATAATCGGTACCCCACTCCACACCGGCCTGGCGACATGTCTCCCTTGGATGTCTATCATTGTATCTTCATCAGAAGTGGCGCCAGACAAGTCTTATGCCAGCCCACTCGGGGGTTGAGACCGTTTCAACCCCTCGACGTGGATGACATGTCTCCGGAGATGATGGTGGTGGGTCACAGAAGTTGACGCGGGAATGTTGCATGCCGCCACCCACCGCCGACTGACTATCGTGGCCCACTCTCTATCATGTCTGGCATGCAAGAGAATCGTGACTGTGTCCAGTGGTCACTGCAAAGCCAATTGGCACGGCTTTTGGGTCATTGTACCAGGCTGTGGGCTGGAGGGAAAAAAAATATCAGAAACATGTCACTTCGTGTAGATTAAATACTATTAACTGGCCAATGCATGGCTGAACTTCCGGTCGATGAACTCTTTTTTTTCGATTTTCGTTTGCTTGTTTTGCGCGACCAGCTTGGCTTGGCACCGGGACCCACCGCCGAAGGCGGTTGAACTCAAAATCGTGTATTGGGAAAGCGTGCGCGCAGCGTCGTTTGTCGCCGAGCAAATAGAGAACAGTGACTAGCCAAACATGAGAATCGCATTTGTAGATTCGCATACGTGCCGCCGGAGGTGGTATTTCGAGACCAACGATGCATGTCACTGATAGATGCCATCGTGTGGGTGGCGGTGGACTGTTGACTCGGCGATTAAACAATCAGAGCACCCCTCGAGATGACGGACTTTCGAATTAGCGGGACATCATGTGAAAGGGGCCTGTGATGTGGTGTCGTTTTGTTGTGACCAACGGCACAGCGGGACGCATTGATGTGAGAAATTTCGCGGAGATATGACCGATCGGTGGGGGTTAAGGCCATTTTGTGAATCAAAGTTAGGGTCGGTGAGTCAGTTTTGTGTTATTTTTGATCACTGCAATGGGAAATGAGTTTAATTTTGGAGAGATGATTCGGCGGCGGGTGTTGACTGGTTCAACTGGTTCCGCTCCAGGAAGTTGTTGCGGTGACTATGGTTGAGTTTGTTTGATGCATCATTTTAACAGATTTCGAGTTTGTTGACGAGGATGCCGTTACCGGACTTGATGTGAGGGTGGCTTAGATTTGTTAGTGGAGCTCAATGTCCACCGATGGCGTCTGAGAAGAAGGAGAGAGAGTAAAGAAAACAGCAAAGGTGTGAGATGTAAAATTGATTCTGGCTTTATTTTGAAGCCACATTCATGCCATTATGTACAGAATTACACATCATTCAAATACCACCACGGTCTCGCTGGAAGTGCTTCAAGCGTTCGTTCCAACTTTTGATGACATGGTCCAATATGTGAGGCGTTATTTCGGCAATAGTGACTTGATTGTGTGCCTGGAGTTTGTCCAAAGTGATTGACTTGCTAGGGACTTGAGGTAGCCCCAGAGAAAATAATGAAGTGGTGTCAAGTCGCGTGATTGCGGAGGCCAATTGATGAACATTTCCCGTGAGATGACTCAGTCGCCACATTTCTCCTTCACAACTTCAAATGTTGCGTTTGTATGGCATGCAGCCCCGTCTTTTTAGAACCACAACTCGGATGTACCGATGTTATCGAACGCTGGCCACAGAAAGTCGTCTAACATCGCTCTATTCCTGAGGACGTTAACGGTAACCGTGACTCCTTCCTCATTTCGAAAGAAATAAGGTCCGATGATGCCGCCTTGCCATTCACTGCACCAAACAGTCAATCTTTATGGATGCATTGGTGCTTGGTCGAACATTTGTAGATTGTGTTCGCTTCAATAACTGTCATTCTGCTTGTTGACAACGGCTCTGTAAAAATGAGTTTCATCCGAGAAAATAATTTTTTTTTCTAAAATCTTTATTTTCGCTCAACGTTTCCAGCGCCCAATTGGCGAACTCACTGCGTTTTCTATGGTCGTCCGGCTCAAATTCTTGCGTCAGCACAATTTTATACGGATTGGATCAAATCCAACCGCCGGGTTGAACCCCTAACGATTCCCAATTCAGGTGAATCGAACTTTTTTCGATCTTCCTGGAATACTGGCCGCTACGGCGGCTATGTTTTCTTCATTTCGCACAAATATCTCCCTGGTTGGTCGCTTATGGTCCAAAAGAGTGTAATCACGCTCAAACTTTTTCACGGTGCGACGAATTGCTCACACACTTAAGCCATGATGGCGACCGACCTCACAACCAAATTCACGTTGCGTATTTGCAATTGGGCCGGAATTTCAAACATGTTTTTTTTAATAACATCCGCACGTTCGGCAAACGTGAAACGATACATGATGAAATGGCAAGCCTTACTGAATATTTTGACAGCTGGATGTCATCAGTAACTTTGATAGCTGCGGAAACTTAATAATTGGAAGAACTATCATTTTTATCTGGTCACCGTTTACAAAGTGACTGTAAGTCTCGAACAGTCGTCTGCAATCTGACAGACAAAATTTCACAACTGTCGCCTGACTTAGGTGATCACATACAGTGCCTCACAAAAATATTCGGAATTATGTTTTTTTTCCTGGATCCTAGTTTGTTGCATTTTGTTGTTGTTGCAGACAGAAAACATGCGTTATTTTTTCTGATTCTTGTTCTTAGAGAATAAGTGTTAAATTGAAACTGTTTTTTTTATTATAATTATAATAATTATTTGTTGTTTAATAATACTAAAATCCAAGAAAAAAACATAATTCCGAATACTTTTGTGAGGCACTGTATCTACTTTCAGTGTTTGTTCCTTAAAATCGAATCGGACAGCTCGTACTTGACCAAATTTTCAAGCCACTCATTAAATGAACTGGCAACAACATTCTCCCGGTCTCCTCCCGCTTCTTGGCCGAAAACTTGTCAAAATTTAAAGCTAAAAATTGCCACGCATTTGTGAAGTCACTTAAAAAAATCACTTTACTCTCAAATATGTCAAAAAATCCCTCACAGCCTTTGAACACGACCACAATTAATTCAAAAACTTTTTCGAAATTTATTTCCTGCTCCAACCAACTTGTGTCCTATCGCATTCTTCCATTCCCATTCAGGAAATTCCGTTGCCACATTTGTGTAGAAGGGGCACCTATTCCGAATTTCATTCAGGATGTCCTTTATGTCAGCGGGTGTCGAGGCAGGTTCACTCTGAGGTTGAGTTCAATTGAATAGAATACATCAAAGGCCAACGAAGGAAATTAAAGATCCTTAACACTGAAGGTGCGGTTTCCTTTCGGATAATAAATTGTGCTCATAAGTAAGGGAGTTTATTTGTACACGTGGCCGGGTGGGGATGCTTCTTATGTATGGGTGCTGAAAGGCGATCATTTCAAAGCAATCTGTGCCAAAAGATTAGCTGTTAGGTAGGGTCACGCAGAGCTATTCATTGAGCTTGCATAATGGCGCGCGTACTCATGTGATGGCGGAGATAGACGCTCGACATGTGTGTGCGGGAATCAGAAATGATTTACGGTCTTAATCAGGGATGTTATTAGCGCGGTAACCAGATTTGCAAATGTATAGGCTATTCAAAGCAGCGTGTTTACACGTCTTTGAGATGGGGGAAGATAAGTTTTTAAAGCGTGTCATGGGAGGCGGGGTGTGTTTTGTCAGCAAATGAGGTTTTTGTTTGCGTTAACGGCTTTATTTGATAACGATATGCGATGTGATATGTTTTCTGGGTTGCAATTTGTTCCACAAACTTAAATAGTGAAAGATTAGGTTTGGACGGTTTGGATATTCGTGCTCCCCATAGTAAACTGACTCTCCGACGTGGCACTACAACTGCACAAAAATCACCATCCAATCACTGCCTTAATTTAGTCTACATCAGCCCACTAAAACTGTCCTGCCACAATCTACATCGGCTTACCACAGTCTAAACGTGACAAAGGTTATTTTGACTATTTTTACTGCCGACATGAGGTTATGACTTCCCCCAAAGACCAGTGAAAGTCAATTTTTCCACCACAAAACGCAAGAGAAAAGCGGCTGCCTCGTGTGAACAATTTTATGACAAGAAGCACATAAAAAGATAGTTATGACAACGATTTATATGGCACCCTTTCTCATTAACTTATCGAGCGCCCAAGGGTGAGAGTGGTTTAGGTTCACCCTTCAACTGAAGGAAGGCGCAAACTTTAACTGGACTACTTTTGTGTAAAACATTCATCAAAAGTTTCCCTTTCGACAACCAAGCCAAACTGCCAGTCACTCACATGTCAGCCCCTGAGGGCTGTGTGCTTATCCCACAAAAATCTGGAGCACCATCAGTGCGCCTAAGTATCAGAAGCCCATCGCGATTCCATCAGCAGACTCATGACCGAACACACCTACGCGGAGGATGAGACTTTAGAAGTCACCTCGAGCGCTTCTAACGAAAGTGACTCAAGTGCCCATCAAGACTTGAGTCAGCATTCTGTTTGCTTTCATCTTCAGCACGAAGAGATGGGCAAAGATGATGAACTTTCATTACTCACCATCGGTCTTGGACGGGTCACTCACCTGCCGAAAGCGCCAGCAGCGTCGTGATGAATTATGAGGCTCTGAGGTGTCAGGAAAGTTTGTAAACAAATTCGAGTTGTGTCTCTGGTTCTCCCCCAGGAAATGAGGCATAAAGTGGTGGGGCACCCCGGCACGCTATAATTTGAAATTAATGTCTGGTTTTGGGGGTAGTTTTTTGAAGGGATTTCCTAGCTGGTGATGCATGCAAATGCATGCATGTGCTGTGACCTGCTTCCGCGTTATTTTGATTAAATGCTACAATTTGAGTGTTAACTAGGACTTTGCGTGAGAAGGGGACATTTTTTGTTTTTTTTGTTAACCCAGCAAAGCAGGCCTGCTCTTTGTTGGAGAATTGCATAAATTACTCCACGTGCTGCCGATGGAGGGTGGAGTATGATAAGCGGAGAGGGGTGCCATAATCAGAAAATCGACTACGTGATGCGATTTCATATTCTGTTACGACACGAGAAGGGTGAATTTTCAAATATCAAGGAATAAGGCAGCGCTCAGAGGGTTTCCTCTGGGGGTGGTCTGAAACACGCACAAATGTTGCATGTCTCGTGCCATTGAGAGCTTCGGAAGTGTTCCATCCTTCGTATCGATGAAGTTTTCCACTTAAAGAAGAATGGTGAGCATACACATTTCGGCATTGTTTGATATTGTCTTATTTCCGACGGTTGGGAGACAGTTAATTGATGTGGTTTGGATTGGACTGGGGGGGGCTGTTAAATGTTTAGGTTAATGAGTGAAATGTGCTGAGCTCGCTTCACATGCCATGTTTCCATATTTTACCCGACTATTTCGATATGTTGATCCTTTTTAGAACAGGACTCGCTGCGGAAGTGGAACAACAGTGTGAACCAACTTAAGCCAAAAGTGGTTCAAGTGGTGAGTGGTCCAGGATCTCAGACCGGAAAACAGTGAGCGCAATGAAATAAAAAGAAGCATCCATCTGAAGCATGTAATACTGTCCTGCAAATGCGAGAGGTTGCGTTGGAGGGTGTGACTGTTTTGACACAAGATTGTCTTCTACAAACAAGAGATGCTCTTTTTGTTCTTCATCTACTGGCGCCAAGGTCCGGGTTAGACCTGGGCCTTAACTAACAAAACCCTCCAGCGAGCACGATGTTTTGCTAGCTGTCTCCAGCTGCGCATAACAAATTGATTCAGATCCTGCTCCAGTCGTTTGCACCTTAATTGTGGACATCCTCTGTTGCGTTATCTCTCAGCCTCAGAGTTGATCGACATCTTAAGCGTTGGATCCGTAGACGACTGGCAAGGCTCAAGTTGCCGCCATCGACGCAAACAGGACCAAAGATCGCATGCAGAACTTTTCGCTAAACAATACCAAGAGCTTCTTCAACCGCTTTCGATATTGCCCATGTTCCTGCACCGTAGAGCAGGACTGGTATGATCAAGGCCTTGTACAAAATCAGGTTTCGAGAGGGGGCTCTGTTATTTAATTTCCTCTTAAGAACAAAGGAGCAACGATTGCGAAGAGTTATTCTGTGTTTGAGCTCAGGTCTGGTGGGTGCTTCTACCTCGGAGCAGAGGTAGGCTAAGTCCTTGACTACCTTGAAGTTATAGCTGCCTATTGTGATATTCTGTCCAAGTCGTTGAGATGCTCTGCATATGGATATATCAGAAAAAGTTGATTCTCCTGTGGATGAACACCCTTTTTTATTTCGGTTTACACTTGAGGCTGACAAGTATGTAGGATCCTTAGATAATTTTACCGATCCACACTCTCGACCAACAGGAAATGAGCAGCATGGTTCAGTCAAAGAGAGTTTCCTAATAATTTTAGGCGCTTTCCATGACTTTGTCAATCTCGAAGTGTTGCCAGAGCCTTGTGAGAGGTGATGCAGTGAATTCGAACTTTGAACTTTCTCGCTTTGGTGACCACAAATTTGATTTCCTTCCGCGGCCTGAAACCGAAAACGAATGGTTTCAGGTGCTTTTAGGAAGACTTATCTCTCGATAGGATAAGGGCAAACGATGCTGAGATCCCACTCATTTCATTCACCTGCGCCCTACCAGATCATCTTCAGCTGCCTTAAAGGGTTCTGCAAACAGTCCGTCCGCATCAGCAGCTTTATTCGACTTCTGTCTGGATATCGCTATCTTAACTTTGGACGGAATTCTCTCCTATCATCGTCCGATGTGTTGAGTAGCACCTCTCCATTTTCTCGTTCGTGCGCTTCTAGTGTTCTTTCTAGTGGTCTTCCCTTCTTTCAAGTTCTTAGAGCTCATAAACCGCTCTCGTCTATTATGCAGCGTCCTGTTAGATTCGCTGAATGTCTGCTTGCCTGCACTCATTGTCACACCAGTGGTTTTTTTCTGAGCGGCAAATTTGATTCATTTCCCCAATTCCCCTCAGTCGCTGAGATTGCCTTTAGTGTCCTCAGATAATTAAGTTCATTAGATGACTGAATTTTCTACGAATCGTCCATCAAATACTAGCTATGAGAAGGAATACAATTTGGATCAAAAATAGATTGTTAAGACAACAACACACCAAGCAAGAGGCCTTCCAAAAGCCTTGTATCATTACAATTATATCGCCCTGCGTAGGTAACCATGACAGGAATCAACTTAATGACCTCATCCAGCCTTCGTCTTCAATCATCTCCATTGCCGCAGACACTCCGCAATCTCCAACGTAGCCATCCGTCAATCAAGCCCACCTCACTTCCATTCAAGCAGATCACGAATTTTAACGCCAATCAAGGGGGTTGACATCATCGTCTCTATTCGAAAATAATTAATCAACGTCTAGCCTTCCGTCCTCGCAGACCCTGCCACACACACACTCGCCCTTCAACCAATTAATTGACAAATGTGATACGCCACACGTCAGGCGTCAACTGAATTGCTTTTCGTCACATTATGACACAAGATTGTCATTGTTTGCTACCCCCGCCCTTCCCCAATCGCACTCGTTCGCATTAAGAACAAACAAGAAAATCTGTTGTCAGACGCCCACTCCTAGGTCGCTTCCCAGCAACGAACGACGCACAAAAGATCATCAACCTCGGCAATTAATAAGAATCAACAGAAGATTGGCCAAACGTTCCTCGAGATTGCCGTAGGCAATTTGGAAACTTCATCTCCACCGCCACAGTCCGTCCCGGCGACCAAGTTGTCGGTTCCAATTAAAGCTGACACTTCCACCTAATTGATCGATTTTACTGCAGCCCCTAACCCCATCGCTTCACCCTCAAGACTCGCAATAAATTCATTTACGCTTCCTCAATGCAAAGCGATCATTTTGATAAATAATTTTCAGACGAAACGAGTCCTCGCAACGCTCCTGTTTGGAATCTATTTGCCAATGCTACGTGCCGGAAGTTTTATTGTTGTTCTCGCCCGTGCTAGGCCAAGAGGGATGTGAAATACAAAACAACTGAGACTCTTTAAAAGTTCAAAAATCCCTCGACGCCTACATACGGCACACACTTTGAGGGCTGCTTCTAGGATCCTTCTCATAAAATATTCAATAGACGGTCTCCTGGAATCGCACGAAGTTATTCTCGTCGTCTCAGGCGGAGTGAGTTGATTAGGGGAGCAACCCTTGAGTGTGGATGTGAGTGAAAGGTACGTGGGCGGTGGGGAGGGATGAACAATGGGGAAAAAATTATTGAAGCACTTTCGTTTTGAATTTAACGGGGCCTGTGAGTTAATGTCCCACACACGCGCTGTGTTTTGCACAGAACTTGGCCCGGTTGGGTGAGCAGCTGGGTGGCCGTTAACTAAAATCAATTACCAAATGATTGGCGGTAAAGCAAGTGTAACCGAGTTTCAGAACCTGCCACAAGCGAAATGGAGGGTTTCAAGTTTATGGTCGATGACGGAGTGAGATGGCCGTGAATGGATCCTTATTTAAAATGCATATGACAGCACGATGATTCTCCGATTTGTATGCCAAATGGGGGGTAAACGATTTGTCTATCCCTTCGGGTGGAGGGAATAGAACACGATGAACTCACACGAAGTGGGGAATTTCAGGGGTCTTTTGGTTGACTTAAGAGCAGGAGGAGAAGTTCAAGGTTAAGCCTAGCAGACGGTCTCTTCATAATCCTGTTGGGTCACGTCTCTGATTTAGGCACACTCCGTGCCATTCATCATTGTCCCTTCCACTCTAAAGTGATAAAATGGAGCTCTGATTGAATGCCTGTATGAAAAAGGTTCAAATGGCCTTCCTTTGGAACCGAGATGGAAATTGTTTTCCATGAGCTAGTCACGTCCTGCACGTGTACAGATTTTTTTTATTTTTTAATTGATGGACTCATCTGGGGATTATTCAAACAGCAGAGATAAAGCTTTATTCATTAAATTGACACCATTAACTGAATCACCAATTCTATGGGATTGTGTAGAAGGATAAAGAGCTACAATGCACAGGTGCACAAATGTTTAGTCACCACTGAAAGAAACGCCTATTTTGAGGACCTAGAGAAAACCTATTATTTGAAGCAAATAAACAAATTGGAAAAACGCTGGACCAAATGTATCGAGCATAAAGGAGACATGTTGAGAAATAAATCGCTTATTTGAAGAAAAATAAATATTTCTTTCAAAAAGTCATTGACTTATCAAACAGCCAACCATCTTTCACAGTCCTTACGAAGTTACTTCATGTTGTCAAGACCAATTTGTCTTGCTGCGATCAATTGATCTTTATAATGGAGGTTCGGTCTTCCTCTCGGGCGAAGCTCGGACACGAAGACGGCTTCTATAGTCGAAGGATATTGCCTTTCGGACTATGTCTGCAACCTTATATAGCTTGTTGAGTTCTTTTTATTTCTCGCACGACGCAATCAAATATTCAACCCGAAAAATTAGCATTGCCCACTTGTTTCTCGTTGAGTTTTTAATTTTATGTAGAAGGACTGACATAACAAAAGGTCAACTAAAATGGCCGTACGAAAACTTAAGCGAACCAAAACAACAGAGCGAATGCATAAAAATAATACGCTGTTACTATAACAACTGCTTCGTTCAGTTTCGATGAGTTCGTTCAGTTTTGACTACGCGAAATGAGTCTCTCTCAACATCAGTAAATGTCAGTTGACAGCTGAACTCATCTTATGTTTTTATAAGCAATTATGGATACAAGCGTACAAGAGGACATCTTTGCTAGAGTCATCGGTAAACACAGCCTGCACGACACCACGTCCGAAAACGGACTCAGGCTGGTGGACTTTGTTACGGGGCGAAACCTCTCTGTAGCTAGCACGCGGTTTCCACACCTCAACATCCATAAAGGGACCTGGCGGTCCCCTGATCATTCAACCGTCAACCAGATTGATCACGTTGCGATCGACGTCAGACACTCCTCCAGTATTCTTGATGTCCGAACGTTCCGAGGCGCCAACATCGACTCGGACCATTTCCTTGTTGTAGCCAAGGTAAGGACACGGATATCGAGAGAACAACGGAGTCGAGGAAGACAACCACAGTTTGACGTCGAAAAGCTACAATCGCAACAGACTGCCAGGAACTTTGCCGATCGAGTCTCCCTGAAACTCTCCGAAAGTTCGACGTCGCCTGCACTAACAATAGACGAAGAATGGAAACGTTGTCAAAAAGCCATCAGAGAAGCCGCTACTGATGTGCTGGGTTTTAAAACGCCTCCTAGGAAAAACACCTGGTTTGACAACGAGTGCAGGCAGGCACATGTAGCAAAGCAAGAAGCCTACCGGGCAACGCTGCATCGAACTACGAGAGCTGTTCGTGAGCTCTACGAACAGAGAAGAAGGGAAGAGAACCGGCTTCTCAGAAAAAAAAGAAAGAGCACGAGAAGCGCGCGATCGAGGAGATGGAGAGGTGTTATGGCAGGAATGATGTCCGAAAGTTTTACCAAAGGGTACAACTTTTGTCGAACGGGTATAAAGTTCGGACAGAAGCCTGCCGGGACGAGAATGGACAACTAGTAGTAGATTCGCAGTCGATACTGAGAATTTGGAAAAATCATTTCTGGACAACTTAGCTCCGGCCCGAAGAGTCTTCGACTCTGAGCCTGTGGGACAACGCAACAGAGGACGTCCACGTACAAGGTGGCGCACACAAGTCGAGGGGGACCTCGGCCGGCTTGGTGTGCGAAACTGGAGACAGCTGGCGAAAGATCGTGCTGGCTGGAGAGGCATGTTGAGTGAGGCCCAGGTCCACCTCGGACTGTAGCGCCCTAAGAAGAAGAAGATGGATACAAGCACCGTATTTTCTATTTGTCACTAGACTCCTGAGCTAAGAGGCTGCTAGAAATCATCTTCTTGCTCGATATTCCTTTTCTTCTGATCTGGTTTTTCGTTCGAAGGTCTTTTGGCCTGCCTCGTCAATTGCTTTGCGAGGAGATTTCGTGCACAAAAGTCCGTAGGTCGGAAGCTGATCACTCTTGCGAAGACGTTCTCCTTGCCGATCTTAACATCGTACTCCTGACAGACAGACTATGTAGGTGCCATCCCTGAAGTCATAGAAGTCCTCTTTTGGTGGGGTCTTCAACCTAACTTTGTACAATCATCGGATCACTGCCTGGTGGTCTGGTGGTCATATTGATCGCTTATCGACTTGGAGTTGGAAACCTTCAACCATAGCCGCTCTTCCAAGGCGAACCCAACATGTGTAGGCCTTTGGTACAGCTGTTTCCTATCCCATCCTCCGACCATCCGCATCTTATCGAGCGTACTTCCGGGATCGCAGTAATGTCCGCCTTGTACTGCGCGGGAATGCTTTCCAGTCTATAGAGTCTACAGAGTTTTGAAATTCCAGAAGCATTCTCGCAAATCGTGTTCCTTTTTCGCGCCATGTCGTGGTTGGCAGTCCATCCGTTGTTCCGAGGGAGTTATCTCATTCACAGCAATACCTACTTTACATGGACATATTATTAGCCCTCCACACAATCGCCAGATTGGAAGGAGAGAAGTTGCGCCCTCTCCATGGTTGTTGTAGACGCTATTCTATCCAGAGAGTGCCCCAGGGAGGCTGAATGTCAGTTTGGCTTAGACATTTTCATGGATTATTGATCGTATCTCCCCAGGTTGGGAGCAATTAACAACTTGTATGCAAAAATACTGCCCTGCGTGAATTAAAAATGCGATGACAGGAGTCATATCAAAATTGCACTTGATATGGTTTTCTTAGAGTCGAAGTAGCCGAGCTTTTAAAAAAGTGACATGAGGAGTACGTCCTTTCATGTTCACCATTTTTGCAATGACTGCCCTACTCTTAATTGTATCAGTTGAGTTTTGATCCAATTCTTCATCAGCAGAGCGGCAGGTTTCGCCTTCAGTCTTTCGCTAAGACGAAGACCAAGTGGGGATTGCTTATGCCGCAGGGACACGATACTAACTAGACGAATTCATCCGTTTGGTCCATTTGACTGTGTCCTCTATCTGAACCAGATTAACATATATTTTAACATTCTTACCCATGACCCTAACCAGTCTTACGCAGAATAGGGATCTTTTGTTCTAATCAACAAAAACTGAAACAAACAAAAAATATTAAATGTTTCCAACTAAACGTTCAAGTGTTGAAGGCGATTAAGACCAGCCACAAATTATTAGACACCAGTAATCCTTATGAAAGTCAGACGTCATCATCTTCTAGACCTTTCACACCTTCCAGCTTATCTTGTTGCGTTCATAGTTAATAATAAAATACACACGTAAGCTCACCTTATCCTTCTTCTAATGAACTTTATTGGAATCTATACGTCTCTCGAGGGAATATGTTGAGCTAGGTTGCCTCGAACACAAACCTGCCAACGCCCCTAAGCGCACACGTACACAAGGTATTTCATAAAACTTCATTATGAACCAACGCCCCAATCGTGTCAAGGCAATCGCCCGCAGCGAATGCAAGGCAATCGTCGTCCTTAGCTTCCCGCATTTCATGAAGGCAATCAGTTTCCGCTTCCCGCCCGTGCGATTATTCAGATTACCCGAACCCCAAGGACCAGTCGGCCGGTCGGTTGCCTGCGAAACGGTCAATAATCACACGTAACGTGCTAAACAAAAGTCCATTTGGAAGTTTGCCATGCAAGCCACCTTCCGTTGACCCAAATAGAGCGCAAACAATTCGCCGCACCCAGGACAACACAACACCAATTGTGTGCCCTGTCCACCTGCCCCACCTCCAGACCGTGCGAGCTCTAATTAAGTCAACTTGTTGCCGGTAGCCCGGTAGTGAGCGGGAGCAGCCAACCTTGTCCTTGTCGATGCCAACGAGCCACAAATGAGCGGAGTTAACAAACTTGTATCTTCAATTTGCACGCAAGTTCGATCAAATTAAATTCCACGTCCTTTTCGAAGATTTATGACGGTCGCTTGCCCGTGGTCCTTTTCAACCGATGAAAGGCGTTCACTCGTGCGAGCTGAAACAAAAAACCGTGTTTCACCGCTGACGGCGAAAGTTGGGGAAAATTATTAGCCCTTGGACGAGTGCCAATTATTTTCGAAACAATGGAAGGCGATTAGCATTCAAGTGGCCAGGTTGACGGTCAACTTTCGCCTGGAGGGCACCCTCCCCACGACCACCCTTTCCCTCGTCTCATTAAATCGAAATCAAAAGAGCACTGCATTACCCCTCGTTGCATGAATGTGATTGTATCGACCCGGTGAGGTCCTTGAAAGGCCTTGATGGCACTCCATTGTCGTGTGCGCCGTCTTCGAACCACAAGCGGGCGGTAAAAGCAGAATCGAGGTCAATGTCCATGCTAATAAATGAGAAAAAGGCACGGAACCTCACACCCTCCCTCTCACCGTCGCTGTGGGCCAACGGACAGCGTCTATGGGACGATGAGAGTGAAAGGAAAAAATCGTAAACACGAGGGTTGCGTAAGTGAGTTGTTACCAGGATTTAAGGCGGCGGGTGGACTGGATAATGCTCAGTAATGGTTTATCGCTAAATGTGACAAGGATTTCGGGGTTTTCTGGAGTTTGGAGTACCGATGGAAGGACGTTCAGATGGAATTAGTAGTGTCTTGAGAAAAAGGGATTGGCAATTGAGACAGAGAGTACTTTTCAGTGTCAATCAGACGGAGGGGATCAAGATGTCGTTTGCGAATTGAGTGGATAAGACCACGTGGCGGGTTTTTCTCGTGTCGATTTACTGGAATAATCAATATCACGTGTGTTAGAAGCAAGGTTGAGGCGCTTAGGCATTTTTTTCTTCGCTTATTTTTTCTTCCTCTCCGAGAAGTTTGACAAGAAAAGAGAGGAAGCTCATAAAACAAACAAAAGAGAAGTCAAGCAGCACGAGAGTTGCTCGTGAGTTTCGCAAGCAGAAAAGAGAAGGAAATAGTCTTTATTTCAGGAAAAGAAAGAAGCTTCCTATCAATGAGACGAAGAAATGCACTTTAGGAATGGTTTCCGTATGTGAGAGAGAACTAGAAAATGCATGGGTTATCGTGACGAAGAACAATCGGGACTTGCTCCGCAGTTATTTTGGCGATTGCAGCCCCTAATGTCGGACAATTTGCTAATGCCGTCAAGGTACGAAGTAGTTAGGTAGGTGGAAGTGGGTGAGAAGTGCACTTAGACCAGAGTTGATCCATTGTGCTGCCACATAGGTTAACATGTGTCAATCAATTCGTCTACTTGTAGGAAACCATTTTAAGCTTTCAATGAAGCGTAGTAGATTACTAACTGGTGCTCCACTCCCAAAAAGTGTCATCGAAGAGACCCCTGAGCCGAGCAAGTACAGAGAAGATGATGAATGTTCTCCACTTCCATTCTTCCATCTAAGCAGCTTCTGGAAAAATCGTCTGCCAGAACGCCAGGCCTTCTTGCACGTTCACCTTTGAGGCAGTGGCCAGCGATGACACCTACAATGATGCCGATTTTTTGTCTGTCCAGGAAGATCAAATTCCTGAATAGCTTAAGCCTGATCATTCTGGAGGCGTGGGAAGTTGTGCTTCTCATCCATCCATTCTTTGTTTTTTGATTTGGGTCTTCTCGTCAGAGCAACTTGCATGTAGCAAGAGTCATATTTATTTTGATTAGAGGCAGAGTGAACTTAGAATACTTGAGTGTCTGAATGGAATACTGGAGAAAATACAGAAGGAAACTATGCCTCTTTTAGTAACATGGAACAACGGACTTGTTCACATGGTAACGGTACTATGGAAAACCATACATTTGAAGCACTAAAGAACTTATTTCGGCTTTGAAGTCGATTCAAACGAACGCATAGGCAAAGCACGGAATTACTCTTGACAGTGGATGTTCCTGTGGTCAATTGATTGGCAGAGTTTTTCTTCTAAGATAAGTCTAAGAATTACATCACTGTCCTAATATATGGTTCCATTTGTCCTTCTTCGTCTTAGATAGCTTCTTTACACCCTACGTCGAATACCTTTATGACAAGGGTGGGATAAGTTTAAATGACCAAATAACTTCAGTTCAGTCTTGATGGGAATCAACGAATTCAACGCCATTATTAAGTAGATTCTGCTGACACATGCTACCGACTCTGAATATTTTTGAAAAGAGCTCCCTTCCTGGTTTTCTTTAGCGCCTGCCTACAAGTGGTCCAACTTTTTTTTCATCATCATTTCCTGATGTCCTCACTCCACAAAATCACCATAAACTGTAAAAAAAAATAACCTTTCATCGGAAAAGTTTTTCTTATGACAAAAGGCCCCTGAAAATATGTTTCGCTTTGAATAGCATTTCGCTTTATTCATCAAAACCCCGTTAGGAAAAGTTTCAACATTTTTATCAGAAACCTCTGCGACAAGTCCCCATCAAAGGCACCCTGTTTGATGGTAGTTCAAAATCCTTTAAAAAATGCCCAAACACTCACACATTTCCTTCAGCAGCAACACAATTCACGGGGCCAAGAGCGGAGCTCTCTTACTGTGCCGGTGACTTCCACGTCTTGACGTCTTTTGCAGTGCTCGCGTATGGCGCTCGTAAAAGAAAAACAACTTAACCCAAATTCATTTAGTCACTCAAAGGAAATGAAAAATTTCTGAACAAGTTTGTGGCAAGCGTTTGCGAGTGCTTTTGAATGAAAGGAGGAAACACTCACCCGATGTAGGATAAGTTTGTGCTTGAGCTTGTTACTGCGTTTGCTCTTTTTAGACGCCTTTTTCTAATGTGATTGGATTTTTTTTCTCTTCCGTAACATGTGCTGCACATATTTTAAGTTCCGTTTGGTGGTTTAAAGCACTTAAGTCATTCCATGAAAAGTGATTACATCCCCGAAGTCATTGCGTGTTGAGACTCTCCTCAAACTCTCTCGGGGCCCCTCTGTCAGAAAGCAACTTTCAACTCAATCGAATGAATTTACAATCACGGTACATTTTATGTTTGTTTTTTTTTCTCCTTTCAGCAATTGGATCGGAAGCGTGAGTGCCTTCCAGGAACGAGTAGTTGAACAGGGACTACCAACACATATGCGGATTTACACCATTGTTACACTTTAAGCAGCCAAAGCCGTCAAAATGTTTCTACCCCTAAGAACAAACGCGTAAGTACAACACCGTTAGTGAATAATTCAAAAGCTAATTTCAGATCAGGAATCGGAAAATGTTCGGGGAAGCGTTGTGATTGAAATGAACCTGGGCGGGGATATGGGGGACAGACTGACAGGGTGTGCTCGAAGTGATATGTTTTGACATCATTCGGTAGTCAAGGAGGTGATAGGGTGTAGTCTTGGTTTTTCTTCCTTTGAAGGCATTTTATGCATCGTTTAGCAGAATGGTGGATATCTGTCAAAATGAAACAGATCTACTGACATTTAACGCAAAGTGTGGGTTGCCTTTGATGTCAACTTTCGATGTGTGAATACTCGTTTGTCTAAAACAATGGGGATTTCGATGCATCCAGTCAAGCAGGAGATGAATTTGTTGGAATTCGGCAGTTAATTTGCTTGTTAATGCTTGTCTGGGTGCCTGTTCAAAGGAATTCATAAAAATGCTGCGTTTATGCTATTGATACGGTCCTTTAAGAGAGTTTAATTGAGCTGTCACTCCCTCCTTCCAATTCTATGCACTGAAACTCTACTATTCAGGTTTTGAATATTGATTGAATACCCGTTTATCTAAAGCAACTGGGTGGATGGAACCACTTAATATTTCTCCTGAACTGATAACCAAAAGTAATATGAAGTGAAGGAGCTCATTTCGGTCATCGAAAGAATGAGTGAATTGGTATTTCTGATAATTGAATGCCGCCCATTGAGGGTTGAATGTTGCTTGAGGCAGATGAGTATACGGCTGGAAATACTGTGTGGAAATACTCATACCGATGAAAGTATGCTTAAGGGAGTTGAACTAATGAAATTCGCCAGAAGTGAAGCCGATCAATGTCAGAAAAATGGCAAAGATTAAACGGTTTTTTGGATGACAGAATAATTTAAACACAATTTACACAAATTTTCCCGATCTTATGTCTGGAAGACGTGAAGAAGGCTGAATTAGAATTACTTTGGAGATTTATAGAAAAATCTAGGTAATTTTAGTCATTATTGATTGGTTGAGAACTACTCGTTAGCCCACCACGGACACAGAGAAGAAAAGGAAGAAGAAGGAAAGCTACTGTTAAGTCAGCAAGTTGATTCTGATTCATGTTTTCATATTACTAAGCGAAACTGCAGGAATCCTGTCAAACACAACCAGAGGGGTGACCAATTTTTGCATCGGCAATGGTTTTAATTCATTATAACAAATCAGGCATCAACAATTAAGTTAATTCAAGCCGATATTTCTCTACCCGTCTCTCGTACCACAAGACAAGCTGCTTTCCTTAATGTTCGCCCTCTGCTGCATTATGCCAATAGGCTCGTTCACACAATACTACTGACCAAGTCGTGGGACTTGCAGTACAGTGTGAACGGGGTCTGACAGCGCGCCGCCTTAACAAAAGTTTTTGAAATTGATGGTTTCTGTAAACTATCGTAAGCCTGAGCTTGTGTGAGTACGTGTGATCAGTGATCAGTGACAACAGGTAACCCAGATCTACTCGAATAGTGTTGACTTTTATGATCTTTTTTCATACCTTACGAGGGTCATGCCATTTTGGTCATTTTGGTCTGTACTTTGTTTTCTTCACTCCTCAAATTAAACGTCCAAATGTTTCACCCTTTCAATAATTAATCAAATGGCTTATCAAAAGATCGCGAATACAAGCTACTGAGATAAGATTTCTTCAAGCTGTTGTGGGAATTACTCGCCGGGATAGGGTGAGAAACACAAGTTTTTGGACTTGTGAGGAACTCAACGTTAGGCAGGTGCTTCTTCGTACGGAAAGGGCTGTACTACGATGGTTTGGTCACGTGGCACGAATGTCCCCATCATCACGACTGCCGAGGTGTGCCTTGAATGCGATTCCGTCAGGTAGGCGACCGTTTGTCAGACCCACAAAGAGATGGTTGGACCAAGTCCAAAAACTTGCCTGGTTGCGCCTGGGCATAGCTCCTGATGAGTGAGAGTCGATGGCGGAGAATCGAGTGGCATGGAGATCTCTCGTGCATGCATTGCCCCCGTGACCTCTGTAATGGAAAATGCGGGCCACTGAAAATGATGGTGATGATGATGATGATCAAAAGTTTAACATTTTCTGACCGAAAAACACGTCTTCAACATGTCTTAATCATTTTTGAAACGTAGACCGAGTCATGTCTTTGAAGGCACGTTTACCTAACCCTTATTAGACTTGATTGTGTTCAGTAAGTTGCGCCAAATAGGCACTCTGACTCCTTCAGTTTTCACTTGAAGTTTACGCTTTACACTCACTACTCAATAATCTCTTAAAACCCTATTGATCGTCTTCAAAATTGAAGACTTCTACAAAATAAGCGAAAAAGTGCGTTAACGTCAGTTTCAACTAGAAAATTCAAACCCCGCATAGGGCCAGTAAGATAATATAAGAATCCCATTGTATATCTAGTTTAAGTATTTTTTTCTAGAATGTGAGATTTTTTTTTAAAGATAAAAATAAAAAAAATGCTTTTAAACTAAACTAGAAAATCCAAACCAAAAAAATGTCTCAAATTGTCACTTAAATTGTTTGAGTAAACCTCTTAAAATCCTCAAAATGATTTCAAAATCTCTTCCCATTGCAGTTTAAAGTCAAAAAATATTGCAAAGAGGACTTCCATGGTTTCACAGTGGCGACTAATCACTGTTCAAAACTTCTCCGTCGCCTCGAATTTTCAGACCAACTCCCACACCTGTCGTTCGTTCCATCATCATCGGCACAATTTGATTAAAATCACCGCATTCTCAGACAGATTATCTCCTCGTCATTCTTCTCATCTTCACAGACATGCCAGTGGTGCCTTCCCACACATCCTGTGTCATCCTAAGCTCCAAAAGGAGATTCTCTCTCTCCCTGGGTATTAAATCGAATTCTGCTCCCAGTAATGGCGGTTACCATCACATTGTGTCCTCCCAACCCCCACGTGTCCGAGTTTATTTGTTTTTCAAGTTCATCTCGGCTTTTCTCTCGTGTGGCACGGAACTCTTTACAGGTACAACTGACCCTTCCTACTGCGTCATGGGATTGGTGGTACACGAAAACAAAACCCAAACTAATGGCTTTTGCGTAAATAAATAGTCTCCCGGATGACTTGACATGAAATCCGCTTTGTTAACATCCTGTCGTTGTAATATGCCATCCTTGGGGGGATTTTATACCCCGACCCAGTTCCTTCAAAGACTCCTTTCAGTCGAGATCGTAAAAGTGCAGAAAACTGGAGCAAACCAGTTCTCGGTCGTGAACATTTTACTACTCTGCGGGGATTCCAGGACACCCTTGTGATTCTCGGCTTAACAATCAAATCGATTCGACAGAAATTTGAAAAATAGAGACGGAAACGCTCGCACTGCTTCCTCCCATTCAATCGATTTTCTGTTCGCTCGACGTGTTTCCTCGCATAGCTGGCTGCGTTGCCGGGGAGTCAGCCAGCCAGCCGGTTCACCCTCTATGATGTCATATTCGACTGTCGGCAAATGGAGAATTTATAAACCGCCCTCGTGCCATTGGAAAATCGATAGAACACCAAAAAAAAACCCTCGAATTTTGGAGTAAGTTTCAGTCGTGGCAAGGGAAAAGGGTCAACTCACTCCAGACCCGTAAAGTTGCGAACGACAGAGGCTAATATTAGGACAGCATCATTCCATTATGTTGGCCATTTGGCAGCGATGATTCGAAGCCTTTATCACCGGCAATTGCCCAAAGTCCCTTCCCTTGCGCGGTGTATTTTTGGGGTTGAGGGTGACTTTGAGGGAAAAGAAATGAATATTAAATTGATGGGAGATTCTTTGGTTTTTCATTCCCACAGAACCACCGACACTGATAGAGGTAACAACGAGGATGTGACCACAACTAGCAATAATTCAACACAAACACCCAGCGATCTTAGCCCACCGGGACCAAATGAGGAGGTACTGCCGCAAGCACATCATCAGAATCCAGGACACTGCATTGCATCGTTTTCCGCCATCAATCAGATGCGGAATAATGCACAGGTGAGTAGTCGTTCCCAGTTTGTGTGGTTTCCTCTTTTTCTCCCGATATCCAGGAATCTATTCCGAACACGTCGCCTGGGGATGGTTGAAATTTCCGTGAAATATGATGTCTGAAGGGCTACAGTCTATGAATACTAATTGGGGGGTGTCCAGTGGTTGAGATGCTGTTAGGCGATGTAAATTTATCTGCTCGATCCTTGTGAATGGGTGTCTTGAAATTCATTCAAACTTTTAGTGCTTGATTGACCCATAAGTTGCTCGGGAGGATTTATGGAGCCTTCATTGGTTTGCAAGTGAACAGATGGAAGAGCTTAGTCGATGTGATGAAAGGTGATATATTGCTTGAGAGGGGTGTTGTTTTGCTAAAGGTTGCAAGGAGAAGTTTCTTTTCATTTAGCAATCTGCTTTCGAAGGCCCATAAAATGATATGACAACACGTTTAGCTCGTTTCAAATCTTGGCTAATCAACTCGTTCACTTCAAAAATAAAATACTGGAAATTTCTGAAACAAACTAGATTGTCTTGAAGCGACTGTACTTGCAATATCCTTTTGAAACCAATTCTCGGATTTCTTATAAAAAATATATAGTTTGTCCTGTCCTTTTGACAATGTCTTGTATTTTAATCGTAGTTAGACAGAATTTTTTGTTATTTCTTATGAAAAAAAGTGTTTTTTTTTGTTCAGGTTCTGATTACAGTTGCGCTTGGGTTTTGAGTCGAGTCTTCTGTTCGAATAATACACCTCTGATATCCGAGACAGCTGTCCTATTCTATTGTCGGTTAACTCCGAAAACTTTCCCGCCGAAATGTGGGTGCCACGTCGTATTTCACAGGGAGGACGAAACCCTGATGCGCTTCTGTGAGCCAAAAACAGTCATGGTCCCTACGTTGTCGACTTCTGAAACCGAATTTCAAAAAAAATTTCCCCAACCCTACAGCAGAGTCAAGTCCTTACTAATGAAAGTCATGAAACTAAAAAAACATATTCACTCTAGAACTTCTTATTTCCGACTGAGCGAAAATCTGACATTTCATGTGTTACAACCCAATACTACGTTGAAGAATGGCACTTCATTGAAGAAGGCTTGACAAGAATCCTTCGTTAATTTCGTCATCTCCCCTCCACAAAGATGACTTCATTTTGCAAATCACTACATGAGTGCTTTCGAAAATTTTTGATTTCACACAAAGCAAACTCAAAAAAGTTTAAAAATGTTCATAGAGCATCTTTGTGGAGACCAAGGCTTATCTGCATCTTATCTAATTAGATAATAATAATAACCTCGGCGCTACAGTCCGAGGTGGACCTGGGCCTAGCTTCTCAACAACCACTCGTGTTGTGCGTGCTATTGTTCTCTCACGAGTGGAGGGGACCTACAGTTTAATGCCGACTCCGAACGGCGAGATTGAGAAGCTTTTTCTAGACAGTTATACTCTTTGAGCATTGTCAGTGACTCGAAAGAGGTGGAGCCGTGAAAAAATGTTTGATGTTTTTTTCGAGATTCGAACTTTAGACCTCGATCGTAGGAGTCAATGGACCTACCCACTACGCCACGGCGCCCACCATCTAAATAGATAGCAACTCATTTTATTTTCCCAACATCACGAGGTGTTAGTAGGCAGCAAATTAGATTCTTTTTTTTCGAAATATTTTTGAAACACACAGACTCGAAACTTGTCCATTGTACTGCCAGGTAGCAACCTACTCCAGTACCGCTAATTTGATCCCAACGGCAAATGTTGACAGGACCAAATTCGATTTCACTGGGATTCGAACCTGGGACCCCTCTTCCTTGGGGCAGGCACTTAACCAACTGCGCCATCCAGTCATATAGTTATAGCAGTCGATAGTATTTCTTTTTACTCAGTCCACTTAAATGTTTGCACATTGAGTGAATGAAAAAACTTGAAAATAAAAAAAATTTCCGCCACCCCTCGTTTTATGCTGTAAAGACTCCATAACTTATCACCCTTTATCATTTGTTTAACACCAACGAGAATTAATTCGCACAAATTCATTCAGACAGTTAAAGCTTTAAGTAGTTCTTTGGGTCTTAAAATGTCAGCTTATAGCAATCAGCAGTGATTTACCGGTACCTGATTGCTCAAGCCCAGATACCAAATGTACTGTATTGTGAATGCTTTCAGGTATTTGCATGGTTATTGCACGAATAGCGGTGCCTGCTGAATATCTGTTTATTCAGATGTGAAATAAATACTGTCGACGTAATGCTCTCTAATCTTTGATGGACTAGGGTTATGTCATGAATAATTTTGTTGACCTATAGGCTGAAATTCGGAGCCGAAATAATCAACCATGCTATCACAAGGAGCACAACCAATTCAAACCTATCCTAAAAGTGGACCTCATCAATTTACCAGCTATTCGTCAAATATCCACAACAATGATCAATCGACCCCATTTCTCACTGAATCCATTGCTCTAACAAGAACCGAGGTCAATAACTCACTTCCTTGGCAGTAATTAATTTTAACAAGCCAATCGAAGATGCTTCCAGGGACTCTCTTGAGTACAAAGCTCTTCTGTCGTTTCCAATCGCCTTCACACCTCCTATCGCTTCACGTGCATATGAGAGCATATCCTTGTAATTTTTGCACGATAGGCAGAAGCCACTCCATCGTACATGTCAACTGCGGCGGCACAGAACTTGAATTAATTAAAGTGAGTACATCCTTGTCGTCTTCAGGAAAAGCACATCATTATTCACGTCCCATCGCACTATGGCATCGTGTCCTTTCAGACACAAGCGCAATGTCATCATCCACTGACAAGTTAACGACACCTAAAGTGCAAAGCCATGCTCCTCAATAAAATCTCCTTCTAAAATCAACTGCATCAAACCACTCTCGTCTCGGTCTTGGGTGTCCTTTGCCGCAAAATGTTCGCTCGTGTGTCAGACCTTTCGTCCCTACTTGCCGTCGGTTAACACTTTCCGCCTCCACATCATCCTGATTTTCTCGAGTGCAATGAATCAGAGAAAAGGGACAAAAAGAATGTAGACAGACCGTGCTTAGCTCTGGGCGCTCAAAAGGAATCCCCATCGGAAGATCGATATGTCCTGTCCCATCCTGTTCCGTCGCATATATTGTGGAAAAAAAATATGAGCCCCACGAGTGGCCATAAGAGAGCTCGTCGGAAGTTCACTCAACGCGCTTCAATCATCAAAGGGATCATCATGGTTTTTGGTTTTCATGGTGATGCCAACAATATGTCTCGTCTCCGTGCCCCCTCCTGTTGCCTATGAAAGCACACTGTCGTGGTTTGCCCCAAAAAGTAAAAAACTGATGAAATAACCTCCCTTGTGCCGTTGGGGATTGTTGTCTCGCAGCAGGACGAATCTTCTATGGCAATGCAACAGACTGCACAGGTTTTCGTCCTACACGCGCACCGGGGTTGATGCACACCACATTAGGCCCAAAGGATTCACCGTGTTTGCGATTCTAGTCTCATCCTCTGCCGTTCGTTCGCTATCTGCCGGGCCATGAATACAAAATTTTGCATTTTAATCATGACGATGGAGGGCGGAGGAAAAAAAATAAAGTCACCTCTCCCCGGGGGAGGATGTGGACTGTGGGACAGGAAGCTAAATGAGGATTCAGGCTCTTGCCAAAGTGGTTGGTAAATAGAGGAAAAAAATGTAGTAAGTAAATGAAAGGCATTCGCATGCAAATGGGCGCTGTGAACTCAAGCCAGCTTCGGGCCATCAACAACCCGGAAACGATGATCCACAACAGCACCAAAGCGGAAAGAAACGCTCAGCCGAAACAAGTTATTCGACGCCCACTTGGCATTCCTAGCGCTCTTTGGCGTCCAACTGTCACGGAATGGCCACACTTCGTGGCCTCGTTCTACCGTTTTGGTGAACCCGCCCCCACCTTGACATATTTCCACTGTGTGTTCGTAAATATTGATTTTGACAAAAAGTCACTGCACGCACTTGCCACCTGCTCCGTTGCGTACGCGGTCTCGACGGTAATAGCCCCGGGTAATGGCCCTCGGTAATGACAGCTAATTCAAGGACACACTTTCCTTTCCCTTTCAACTGGAAGCGAACGGTCATTGAGTTAATTAGTATTCCAGTGGAATCCATGAATCTATTCCGTTCTTCTCTTCCTCTGGATGGCGTCTAATCAAATTTGTCACGAAAGAGCTTGTGTGACACAAGTGCCGGTAGTTGTTTTTGTCGCATGACGTGTATGACGGCGCAAGTTAATGACAGAAGAGGTTTAGAGTTGAATGACTCTTCACGGGCCAGTGAGGCAAATGGTGATTTGAGCCCACGCGAACTGACGTCTAGTGAGTTTAGTTGAAATTGATTGACACAAAATGAAGTGAGATTGAGAGTGCTCAGTGGCGAATTAGCTTGATGTTGCGGTGGGCCAGGAGATGTCGTGTGTGAAAATGGCTCTTAATTAAAAACTGGGTCAACAAATTACGTCAAGATCAGATCTGAATGAAGCAATGACAACACTCTCGGTATTTAAAGCAGATGTAGGTCGGGAATATTAAAATGATTAAGGTTAAGTTTGCAGTCAAAAATTGACGCTATGTCAAAGCTTGTAGATCTGTTTTGATTAAACAAAGGAGTGGAATCTCTCAAGGTCAGCTTTTTCAAAATTGTATAAAAGCTGTTTGTTGGCCTTGCTACTGAAACGTCCAAAAAATGAACCATGGATCCCACCTGATGACATAATTTTACGGTATCTTTTAAAAGATCTCGGTAAATAACTATCCGTCACAGAAAGAGAAATATAAACATTGCATCATCTTCTATGCAACTACCCAGCACTGACCAATGTAAGAAGGAAGATACTTCGTTGACTCCCTCAACGACAAATTTAATGAGACGAATTTGTTTAACCGGCTCGCTGTACAGCCCGTAAAGCTAACCGCTAAGTCTCCTTCTTTAAACACCATCAGTATAGGCGGGAGGAAGATAATCCGAAGGACCTTTCTCTCAAAGTGACCAAGAATCTCCTCGTCAGCTTTAGATAAAGTCCATGCTTCTGCGCCTTACAGCGGGGCTGGAACTATCAAAGTCTTACGTAGAGACACCTCGACACCTTCGTCGAGAGAGGAACTTTATTCCTCACTTGTCTTTCAAGCCGAAAGACACAGCGATCTGCGGTGGTGTCGTTGTTTAAATTAATTTCAGAGCTTAGGTAGACAAAGTTCTTTACTATCTGAAAGTTGAAACTACCTATAGGGGCCCTCTGTCGTCGTTAGTGAACCTTTTTCATAGACAGCATATATTTGACTAAACCTCATTCACCGCAAGCCTCATCTTAGCTGCTTCCTTCTCGACGGGTACAAATGCCCCACTGGCAGTCCACTGTGTCCTTCCGATCATGTCAATGTCATCGGCATATCCGATTTATTGCACAGATTTTTGAAGGATCGTACGTCTAGTGTTGACATTTGAGTCACTTACGATCTTCTCGAGAATGATAATAAAAGGTCGGATGATATGACAGTGACAAGATGGGACATCAAAGGTCTCATCCGTCTTTATCGACCTTGAAGGAGGAATGAACATTCTTGGAGACTTTTACCTTTGGAATAGTCATCTTTTAGAGGGCCTCCTAAAGAAATCAAGATCGATGTTGAGATTTCATCCGTCAGGCATACTTTTATCCGACCATATCTTATAGATGAGTTGGTGTTTGCACCTTACCAAATCATGCCCAGCTGCTTTGAAAAGTTCGGCAGGCAACATCAACTTTCAATAAGTAATATGTATAACAATTCGGGGGCATTTTCCAACAAGCTATTTGTGATGGGCGCCAAGTGTTAAGGAAATAAAACTACATTAGACTTTTAGCATTTCGAAGTCAATTGACAAAAGCAAAATTGAATCGGTTTTTTTCTGACATCCTACATGTTTTTTCATTAAAAATTTAGAACCTCGAAAAAATTATATTATTACGTCAAGTATGTACTGTACGTGGGCGCCGTGGCCGTGTGGGTTCGTGCGTCGACCCATGCGCATTAGACTTTCAGAGTCTAGGTTCGAATCTAAGTTCAGACAAACAATTTTTAAAAAAAAAAAAAATTGTTCGCGGCTCCACCTCTTTCGAGTCAGTGACAATGCTCAAAGAGTATAACTGTCTAGAAAAAGCTTCTCAATCTCGCCGTTCGGAGTCGGCATTAAACTGTAGGTCCCCTCCACTCGTGAGAGAGCTATAGCACGCACAACACGAGTGGTTGTTGAGAAGCTAGGCCCAGGTCCACCCCGGACTGTAGCGCCGCCATTATTATATTATATTATGTACTGTACTAAAATTCCGGGGGGTGTTCACTCCGTCTTTGCTTGTCTATCTCAACATCTCAACATTCACAAAAAAATTAAAGAATTTTCCATTAATTTAAATTGGGGCAAGACTACCGAAAACTCAATTTTTTATTCCACAACTCTTCCCAACAAAAGACGTTAGATGCTTGTGACCTGTCGCCAGATTTATTCTCAAGGATGTCTGTGACACTTTTCAGTTGAGTTCATCGAATTGTGCCAAACAATGTAAAGCATGTGTTGTGCTTTGTCTTATCAAACTTATCCGAGATCTCCCTCTCAAAACATTGACCTCGTGCTTATCTCCATCCATCGGTATGTCCTTTGTTCCCCAGCACATGTGTTCATTCAACGAAAAGTCAGTAATGGAATTAAACATCCCTTCACCCTAAGACACAAAGCATCTCCACTCTAAACAAAACTTCGTCCCTTCGCAATCCGATATAGTCTTCAACTTCGAGGGCTTCTCTGATGTCGAACTCTCTGCTCATTGCAAATTCCACCCACCATCCGTCCAACTATGGATTCACACATCGTTCACCCTCCTGCTAAATCAAATTCTCCATCTCTCTCTCTCTCTCTTCATCCCCACAGCTCTGTGATGTCATCCTGGAAGTCGGCAGTGAGACCATACATGCACACAAAGTCGTTCTGGCGTCGGTTAGCCCGTACTTTTACGCCATGTTCAATGGTAAGTAATGCCAACGCGGAGGAGACAGCGATGACTCTTTAACTAACTTTTCCCACACTTCCCACCCCCTCTCGCTATGCTCTCTTTCAGATGATATGCTCGAACGGAACCAGGGTAACGTGACACTCCACGACGTTGACGTTACCGCACTCAGGCAACTAATTGACTACACCTACACTGGAGAGATAACAATAACCGAGGAGAACGTTCAGGTCCTGCTGCCCGCATCGAGCCTCCTGCAGATCCAATCGGTCCGGGAGGCGTGTTGCAAGTTCCTGCTCCGCCAACTCCATCCCTCCAACTGCCTGGGCATCCGCAGTTTTGCAGGTAAGCTCTTTCGAACCACTAATCACTCCCCATCTTCGTCGAGCGGAGCGATTGAATTAAAACCGCAGCACAGTTGCATGAACTCATTCTGGCCCGTCTCCCTCTTGTGTGCGTGCATCCCCACGGTGCAGCAGGAGGATGTCGTGCACGATTTATTGGGGTAGAAGAATTCATTCATCGTCTTCGTTTCTATTTGTGTTTGCTACCCCAGTTAACTGAAGTGATTTCGCCACTTTTCTGTTTATACTTACTCCCACTCACGCCGGCACCCGGCACTCCAGCTAACTAAGGGGTTGACGTACGCCGACAGCTGACACCCACTTTGGCGGTGGGGTCGGTTTATGTCCTACTTAGACACACGGTGTGCCTTAAAACACAATCTTTCGTTCGTTTTATAGATTTTTGCTTTTAGTTTTGGGTCGTTGGACCCGTTTTGTTGAGGGGACTGCATCTTGGGGGTGAAGTTCGTCAGCAGTTGGGAGAGACTGCGGCTTGCGGCTTCCCTCTTCCACTGCGGCTCTGTCAGACTGTGCACTCCGTGTGGGGAAGCGTGATTTTGGGATTTGTCTTCACTGTCGTTGACCCAGCGGTTGTCTACTGCGGGTAACTGGTTTTTTGGGTTAATATGCTCGGGGCCGTGGTTTTGTGTGATTTGTTCCTGCTTCCAATTGCATTGGGGGTAAGTGGACATTTGTTTGAGGGGATTATCATGTTTACATGACTCTAATTGGACGGTATCTGTGTTCCTTTTCGCTTATGTCGGATTGCGTCTGTGATTGGTGCTAAGTGACGGGAATTACTTTGCTCTGCCTCGATGGATTTTGACTGCAAACAGAGGAATCACGACGGAGAGAGGATATGTTCTGATTGGAGTTATTTTCTTGATCTGATTCTTGGCAGAAGAAGTTAAAAGTGATGTGTCTAATGTGGAAATTAAATGTGGCTGCATCAGAGCTGAGGAGAAAATTCAACTACGAACTACACCTGGGTCTTGTCTACGAATGCAATGATTAAAGCTATGTAGTGGGCGCCGTGGCGTAGTGGGTAGGTGCGTCGACTCCTACGCTCGATGTTGTTGGTTCGATTCCCGAAAAAAACACCAAAAATTTGTTCACGGCTCCACCTCTTTCGAGTCACTGACAATGCTCAAAGAGTATAACTGTCTAGAAAAAGCTTCTCAATCTCGCCGTTCGGAGTCGGCATTAAACTGTAGGTCCCCTCCACTCGTGAGATAACAATAGCACGCACAACATTTGTGGTTGGTGAGAAGCTAGGCCCAGGTCCACCTCGGACTGCAGCGCCGCCATTATTATTTTTATTAGAGGGCGTGTAAAACCTACCTGCTGCCCGAATTCGTCGAATTTCTTTGTTAAAATATAACAGGAGGCGCACAAAAAATGAAGGGCAGCATCAACAGCCTTAATGTGAACCACTTAAAACAGCTAACTAGATATCGTTCTAGCTGAATATGTCTCGAAGTTAAAGCCCAGGTCTATAACGCCATCCAAAAAGAAAGAAGGGGAATTTTGTTGCATAAATGGCAAATGAACACGATACATATTCAATGAAAAGAGCTGCATACATACCCTTTACTGGATACACACAATTTAAATCTCTGAAGAGATTTATTCGTTCAAGGGGAGTTCAAGACAATAAAGCTAATCTCACAAATCGAAAATGTCCTGAAAACGTGAACTCTTTGTACTAATAGAAGCTCTGCATGAAATATTCTCCATTTACTGCACTTTGAATTTAAGTGATTACAAGTCTTAATTGTCTACTGATTCCCATTCAGCCTGCTCGTTCGAGTGCAAAGCAAACCCACTCGAATGAACATCCTTTGTAGGGATGGTTCTGAACTCTCCCGCCTCTGAACACATGGCTTTTCACTCCAAACAATTCATAGTTACTATCTGGAGAGCACACAAACCCCCCCACAATTGTGCAGTAAACCAAATGCTTACAATGCGCCCCCATTCGAAATTCAGCTCTCAATCGAATTCTCAAACCGATGCCACTTCATACGCAAGAAGCCCTCAAACAACCAGCCACTTGCTCCCATTCACCCCCCAATAAAGCCGATCCGCACCGAAACTTCGTTAGAACCAAAATGTGTGCTGGCTTTGCGTTCCTCTGTAATCCTCCCAACTACGCCGAAACATTCCGTTGGGAGGCTAAGCCGGCAGACAAACAACCCAACCTTGCAAATTTTTGAGCAAAGTGGGTAATCCCGACCGCCATTGTTTTCCATTTCAGATGCACACTCGTGCAAGGAGCTGCACACCCGCTCGCATAAGTACGCCTTGCAGAACTTTCAACAGGTCGTCGGAACGGAGGAATTCCTCCTGCTGCCCTTCGACGAGGTAAGAGCCCACCACTTGACCCACTCCCCCACGCCACACTCACTATTTGCTCTTCATTTCAGGTCAAGGATCTGATATCGAACAGTCAATTGAATATTTGCTCCGAGGAGAAGGTCTTCTTGGCCGTGCTCAATTGGGTGAAACACGATTTGGACGAGAGGAAGAAGCATGTGGCCGAGCTGATGAGCCACGTCCGCTTGCCGCTGGTTGGTAGGGACTTCCTGATGACCTGTGTCGAGTCGGAGAACCTGATTCGAGAGGACCCGCAGTGTAAGGAGCTGCTGCTGGAGGCCATGAAGTACCACTTGCTGCCGGAACAGAGGAGCCTCATGAACAGCCAGAGGACAAAGGAGAGGCGCCCCGACGGCATGAAGCCGTACATCTTTGCCGTCGGAGGGGGCAGTCTCTTCGCCATTCACAATGAGTGCGAGGTGTACAATCCTCGGACGAACAACTGGCTGCCCATAGCGCCGATGCTGTGGCGGAGATCAAGGTCGGGGGTCACTTCGTTGCACAAGCGGCTGTATGTGGTGGGAGGCTACGACGGCGTCACGGACCTACCCACGGCCGAGTTCTACAATCCGCTGACGAACCAGTGGAAGAACATCACCCCCATGGGAACGAAGCGCTCCTGCATGGGAATCTGCGCGTTCGACGGGCTGATTTACGTGTGCGGCGGGTACGACGGTGCCTCTTGCCTGAGCAGCATGGAGCGCTACGACCCCCTGACGGGGATTTGGAGTTCATGCCCGGCGATGAACACCAGACGGAGGTACTGCCGCCTTGCCGTTTTGGAGAACTGCATCTACTCGCTTGGGGGCTTCGATTCCAGCAACTACCAGTCGAGCGTGGAGAGGTTCGATCCCAGAGTCGGGCGGTGGATGTCTGTCCCGAGCATGTTATCCCGAAGGAGCAGCAGTGGAGTGGCCGCCTTCGATGGGCACGTCTACTGCATCGGCGGCAACGACGGGACTGTGTGCTTGTCTAGTGGAGAGCGGCTGAACTTGAGACGCAACGCCTGGGAGTCTATCGCTGGAATGCATGCAAGAAGGTAAACTCCTCGACGGACTTCCTTGAAAACACTGTCTTATGGTTTTTTTTTCCAGGTCCACCCATGAAATTGTTGACGTTGATGGCTACATTTACGCCTTAGGAGGCAACGATGGCTCCTCGTCGCTGAACGCTGTCGAGAAATACGATGTTCGACTGAACAAATGGACGATTGTCAATTCGATGTTGGTGCGTCGCAGCTCAATCGGAGCATCCGTCCTGGATTGCTACAATCTGGAGCGTGGTCTTGTGCAGACAACAAACTTATGACCCGCCATTGTTGAAATGTTTCCCACAACTACAAATGCGAACGCGTCATCGACCAGTGGCAATAGCAGTGGTAGTAATAATTTTAGTTTAAGCACCTCAGCTCCGACGGGTCCTTCGGGAAAACCTTCAACAGCTTAATAGAGAGACGTCATGTAGGATATGATGGTTGATGTCAAGTTGAGATTGTGTGAAATGTCATAGATTTTTATGGGAAATGTCAGGGGGATTTTAAACCAGTGACAGCTGGTTGGCTTTTAGTGGCAATCATTTGTTGGATAGATGGACGTGATTTGTCAAATAATTGTTCCTTCTTAGAGCAAAATGTGACACATGACAGTTGAAGTTAGACGTTTTTAAATTGTTGCTCTTTGTCAAAACAATGAATTCAAAAAAACATGTCGATTTTGACATCTGTCACTTTTCTAAATTATAAAAAAAGCGGAAAGTCAGATGTCCTTTGAAAATGGTTTGACACTAAAAAACAACTTTTTCCTTCACTGCCGTTATATGAGAACGAAAATGACATTTTTTACTGCCATTGCGTAAGAACGGGAATGACATTTATCAAAATTGTGCGATTTTTTGACAGATTAACGTATTTGACAGAAATTGAAGGTGGCTCATTTGTGTTGTGCTTTAGGAACTCTCGTGGTTTTCTTTAACATTTTCAAAAGACGACTTTTTTGCTCTTATTTTTTGACATTTTGACATTTGTGTCTCTTTTAGATTTTAAGTTTACTCTGACATTTTGACATTTGTGCCAGTTTTGGGAATTTTATTTTTTCAAGTAGGAACACGGAAGAACTCAGATTAAATTTGTGTTATATCAAATTGCAGAACAGCAAGGCCAGAAGTTTTGGGGCATCAGCTTGAGCTTAGACTTTTTTGACATTTCTCAGAAAAGAAAAGTTGACTGCTGTGTGCCGATTCAATGTTTGACAGTTGATATTAAGCAGAGTTTTTATAGAATGCAAACCAAAGACTCGCAACGATGATACATCCTAAGAGCTGTTCAAACCACAAATCGCTCATATAAAGAACTTCAACTTTTAAGGCCCAACTATAATAGGCATGAGCGAGCATGAGCTATTGTCAAACGCGTATGGGTTAGCGAGCGAATACACACTCCTATAAGGGCGACTATAATGGAGTTCACGAACGATTCGGAACATTCCGTTAAGCACATGCGAATTTAACAGATGGTACGAAAAAACACAGAAATTCCAAAATGGTATATTGTTGAACGACATTTTTGAATTGAATGAAACAAAACATGGGAAGAAATTCTGATAGATGGCTATGCACGCATACTTATGTTCATTATGGCTATACGTGTGTTTTGTGTGAGGAGACATTTCGTAAAAGGTAAAAAAATTAAAGCATTTGTAGTGGAAAAAATCTATTAAAAAGACGCCAAGACGCCGTGCCAATGGTTCCTATTTCTTTAAAAATAATGCACCCCAAAACATTACTGCCAACAGAAAGTGATGTAAGTCCATGATTTATATATTTTATGTTCTTCAACTGAGATGTATTAATGTAGAGCAGCACTAGTTTCAACAAAATGATGAATCTCGTCGTGGAGTACGTGCAACCAACAAATTTGAACGAAAACATTTAACGAGTGCCTCGATTTGCTCAATTGACCTTTAAATTGTCGCCTTAGTTTGTGTCTGATGGCAGATGTTCGATCTGGGTTTTGACCAGAGGGCCAACAATAATATCTGCACGAAAACTTAAGCTTATGTCAAAACTAAACGAAAAGTGATAAGAAGCATCATCAAATTCCAAAATGTCCATAATTACTTATACAAATTTAAGGAGAGTTCAGCTGTTGCCTGGCATTTGTGTACGTACAGAGTGATTAATTTCGTTCCCGCTTAAGTAGGCAAAAATGAACGAACTGAACGAAACTGATTCATTTCGCTCACCGCTTAAGTAGGCAAAAGTGAACGAACTTAACGAAACAGAACGAAGCGGTTACTATGGTAACAGTGTATTAATTTTGCGTATTCGCTCGTTTCAGTTCTTTTAAGTCTCCGTATGGCTATTATAGTTAGCCTTTTAGACTCTCCCCATCTGACAACTGACATTTCACACCAGAAAATCAAACTTGACTGTCTTCAATCAAATCTTACATAATACATTCCAAACACAAACAATTTTCGCGGATTTTCTAGTCATATCAAATTCAAGAAATTAAATGACAAGTCTATCCCCTGATCCTGCTTCAAAATGATAAAGGATTTGAAACAGTATTTACACATTTTAAGATAGAAACAGAACAAACAGAACTAGGTTTTCTTTTTCGCTGGGACGCATGTGCAAGACATCAACGAATTTTAAACATTCAAACGTGTTTGTAGACATTCTCGAATTGTATTTTAATCGTTTCAGATATAAGATTAATATTCCTGGGGGCACGAAAATTGCTTCTGTCTATCTAAAGCCTTTTCTATGAAGTTTACATAAAAGAGATGTAAATGAATAAATACGCATTTTTGTAATTAAGAAGCACTCAAATATTTTGGAGTTAAAAAAGAAAAATCAAAGTCATTGCTTCAAAATAAATGAATATATTTAAGAGTTAATTGAAATTATAAAACAAACACTACCGTCACTGCCAAACTGGAAGCATTTGAAACAGTTGTGGTTGAACAAATTGGACCACCATTGTTTAGTGTTTATTTGTTTGTTTGTTTTTTTACAACTACAAAAATAAGAAAAGACAAATTTTCTATTTAATCGATGACATTTGTTTTTCATACGAAACGCAAAGTGGAGAATTAATTTAAGGTAGCACTGTCGCAAGACGGACATATTCATAATTATTCCAGAAAACAGATCAAATTTCATGCAAACATTTACTTTGTCTAACGGTATTGCACGCATTCGACGGCAATACTGTGTCTATCTAGAATATAAGCGAGTAAATTAATCGGAACTAAGCATTCGATGAACACATTAACTATCTATGAACAAGAGAAATAAATAAATCACTTGGCAAAGTCTAATATATAAACAATAACATTTCTACATTGTACTACTGTAACTGATTGAATTTCATTTAAGTGTCTTTTTGTATGTTTGACTTTATGTTGTGGGTCTCTTTTGTATTTCATTGCTGTCCGCACTCTGCCAGGCGTGGAGTGGGAAGAGTAAAAAAAGAAGAGTATTTTATTGTGAAGTGCATTTTGCAAAAACAAAAAACTAAATATTATTATATCGAGTGAAATAAATAAGATAAAATATTGTGCGAGACGTGGTTTTCTTTGGATGTGTTCAGAAGCACGTACGAGATTGTTGCGGTTTGTTTTTAGGAAGTGATTATTTTGGATGACTCAACGTGAAGATGAAGGTGAACTGAATTTCGTTAAGGCACAGGGTGTTCTTTTTAAGATTTGGTTCTGGAATCGGTAACACTTTTTTTCGAATCAGTTTAGTGAATCGCTTGTAAATACGTTATGAAAACATTCACTGAGGTTGGGTTAATTTCAAGTGGCTGACTGCAGAGAACTATTATACTGACCCCAACATGGGCCCATTGCGATTCTGTGCGGATCATAAATTTGGATTTCCCACCCATAGAACCCTTCAGCTGATTAAAGCTGGTCTCGATTACTCAGACTGTTCAAGGAGTAGCTCTCAGATAAGCGTTCGTACCGATAGAGATGGCGTTACATGCGGAGAGAAGATGCGTTAAGCCTGGACCGGTTGTGCAGCAATGCAGCATGTATTGAAAGTATGGTTAAAAAAGTTTTTCTCGAAGAGAGTTTGAGGGAGTTAGTGTCTTAAAGAAAATATTCAAATTTATCAAGAATATTGGAGCCTCCGGTGCAGTATCCAAACCAAGTGAGAAGTGTTTTCAGTCCAACCGCTATAACTTCTATTTGTCCACCATATATGTCCAACGGAGGGAGGGAAGCGGATTGTAAAGTTTTTAGTGCTCCCCTGACACAAATGCATTCGCATAGCGCACACTAGTGGAGAAGGACCTCAAGTAACTACGAGGTAAGTAAGTAACTCGTAGGTGACCACAGCTATCGAAAGATCGTGCCAGCTGGAGAGGCTTGTTGATTGAGGCCTAGATCCACCCCGAACTGTAGCGCCACAAGGCGAAGAAGATGCACTCAGTTAAGCACTAAGACATACAGCCTCAGTTTCGGCCCATGAGTGTTTATATGCCAACTTTATTGCACAGACTTTGACCTCTTCATTGAGTGCAGTAGCAGTGTCATCCTGAAAGGTTGACGTTTCTTCTGTTTTCTTTTGATAAATCGGAAAACGTTGGGCTTATAATAATAATGGCGGCGCTACAGTCCGAGGTGGACCTGGGCCTAGCTTCTCAGCAACCCACTCGTGTTGTGCGTGATATTGTTCTGTCACGAGCGGAGGGGACCTACAGTTTAATGCCGACTCCGAACGACGAGATTGAGAAGCTTTTTCTAGACAGTTATACTCTTTGAGCATTGTCAGTGACTCGAAAGAGGTGGAGCCGTGGAAAAATGTTTGATGTTTTTTTCGAGATTCGAACCGACGACCTCGAGCGTAGGAGTCGACGCACCTACCCACTACGCCACGGCGCCCACGTTGGGCTTGCTGGGATTTATAATAAGATTCCCATCACCACGCCAATTGTTAGTTTTAGGGCCATCTGCATGTTGTTACCCATAGAACTGTCATAATAGTGCAAATGACACGAACCGCTGTACATTCCACATCTTTCATATTTATAAGGCCAACGTCTTTCGGTGGTTCGGAGCCTGACTAAAAGCCGTCTTCCATCGTTGCTTGTCCCGCGTACCCTGCTCCCAGTCAGTCAAGTAGTCTTGCGTTCGCGATCACTGGGTTTTTATACCGAATAATCGGTATTCATCATCTTTTGGAGCCAAGGGCCTTGCATTCGAAGACCCTCTTATCTGGGTCATTGTAGTTTACTCGCCAGAAGTGGCCGAACCAGTTTAATCTGCGGATATTTGCCTTCTGGACTATGTCGACATCTTTATACAACTCGTAGAAGTTGTATCTTCCCCTCCATTCACCTTCCTCGCAGATTTTTGTAGGCACCAGTCCTTTTTATCGTCCAGCCTTCGGCTCCATATAGCAAGACGGACAGGATTAAGGTTTAAAAGAGCAAGACTTTGGTCCTTCGAGCCAGATTCACATTCCACACCACACACACACACAATTTATTTTGAATGAGAAAAACAAATTGAATTAGTTTGTACTTGTTAGCAACCAGAAATTTGATTTCTGGCGAGGATTTTAAGCACCACACTTTATTGAACATTATTAAATCTAAGTTAAGCTGAAACTAGTAATGCACGTATAAAAAAAATAGCAGTCGGCGAGAATAATGACACAGCGTCGAAGTCTTTACAGCAATTGATCGGCCGTCCTCATGGCGAGTTTTCCAATACCACTCTGATTTCCATCACTCGGTGCTGACAATCCAAACCATTCCACTGCACCTGAAAAACCACACAACATGATTCGCTGATCTATCAATTGAACGTCGTTAGTTTCTCATCGAGCCGTGGAATGGAATGGCATACCTCAGGATCAAATAAAACACTAGAACTCAAAGCAAAGAAAATAACTCCTCATTCAATTTTATCGCCGTTTTATTAAAATGTTTCTTATTTATGTTTTTCACGGAACTGAAGCCAATGCTCCAAATGCGTGGTGAAAGTGGAAGGGAAGCTCCATCAACTCTCTCGCCATACGCAAAACTGCGAAGTAAGAAAAAATGCAAAGCCATCGGCAGCGAGAGGTTTGACGAGAGCCCCATCCACTTCCATCCAGCATCTGCCAGTTGCTCGTCTTTTTACATGGTAAAAACTAAAATCTAGAACAACAGAGGATAATGCATTCCACGCACAATTCGTGAAAAACCAACAAATTTCAACTAAAGCTACGAAAATGCAAATGAAAAAACGGCCAAAACAATACAAAAAAAAGATAATTGTGTGCAAGGAAAGCGATATCCTTGTTTTTCTTATGACCTAACGCTAACAAATCATCCGCCGAACTCAGTTAAAGCTTTCCAAGCGACAGAGTTAACAATTAACTTTATTTTTAGTCCATTATGCTGTCTGCGAGATGGAGACACAAGAGAAAAAAAACGGAAGAGAAGAGAAAGAACGAGAAGAATATCGTTTTAAACTCTCGGTGAAGTGACGATGTTTTGGGGGGATTTGGAAATTTATTCAATCGCGGGTGGAAAGCTTTAGAGGGGATTACTGGGTTTTGTTGTTTATAAAAATCTATTTACTTTTGTAAACTTTTTCAGTCATATCATCGAAGGTTGGATCCTGGATGTTCAACATAAGGCTGTTGGCTGAGAGGTAGACCTTGTTCTGTGAGTTGGCAATCTATAGAAGGGAGGGAAAGAGCATTGAGCGTGTATGTTTTGGAAGAGAGGCGGAACACTTACGGTTCGTGCTATGCTCTGAGCGGCACGGATTTTCCTCAATTTCAGGTAGGCAGGGTTCTGCTTAACGGCCAGACCCAACATTTTTGCTGCCTCAGCTTCACCCTCAGCTTGGACAATCTTCTGTTGTTTCTCCTGCTTGGCGCGTTCGACGAAGAACACTGCCCGCTGTGCCTCCTGTTGGGCGACCTGTTTGGCTTCAACGGCAGCTGTGTACTCCTTGCCGAAACTCAACTCTGTCAAAGAAACGTCATCGAGGATGATGTTGAAGTCACGAGCACGTTCAACGAGCTCCTTGCGGATCAAGAGGGAAACCTAAATGAGGACACTTTAGATTGAACCAGTACACCTAACAGATGATCTAACGAACCTGAGCACGCTGTGTAATCAATTGAGAAGCATTGAACTTAGCCACCACACTCTTCAGAACCTCGTTACAAATGGAAGGCAGCACTTTCTCGTCGTAGTCCAAGCCCAACTGGCGGTGCATCACTGGCAGGCGCAACGAATCCGGTCGAGACAGCACACGCAATGAGATATTGATCATCTGCAAATCCTTTGATCCTGTTGGTGATGAGATTTTTCTTGGCCTCGAGCGAATGTCGTAAATGATTGGGTACTGGAACCATGGAAGTCTGAAATGCAATCCTTCGGAGTAGATGTCATCCTGAATGCCACCCAGACGGCTGAAAATGATGGCACGGTGACCACCATCGACTGGAAGAGTACACAAAGCATGTTAATTCAATATTTTTCCCGAAGTCTCCATGAGACAAAGTTATGCAACCACCCGGCATGGATTTCTCTGATTGCACATGTCAATTGAGTCCCTTATTGGATAACCACAATGCCATTGCTCAATTGCAAGAATTCAATTGAAATAAAATAATCATTTCGTCAGAAAAATATTTTATTTCATGATTCAATCAGAGATTCCATCATGCAGTTACCGAATTTAGGTTATGTTACACCTTATCGTGATATTTGTCAAATTTACCTGTGTAGAGTGATTGGGAAACGCCATAGGCAGCAGCACCAAGTGCAGCGATCACCTTTAACCCTGTGGTCAATCCAGGAGGACCACCTTTGCCGAGCTTTCCAGCTAAATCGTTCAATTTACTTTGTGCCATTGGTGCGGTGTGATGTTTCCTTCACAAATTAACTGATTGGAAATATAAATCTCAAGTTTAAACAGCTGCGAAGTGAGGAAAATGTATTCACTTACAAGTAATGAATAAATGCGGGCTTAACTGAACGATAAAATGTTTTATTTTATCGCGTAAGAAATTAAATATCAAAGAAACGACGTGCCGCACGAGACTTTAACCTTTTTTCTGATTGGGGATTGGGAGAAATCGGAATGACAGCTATCGAGGTGCGATGTCATGTGTGGATTGAAAATTGTCTTTTTGGTGATTTGGCGACATCTGGTTGAGGGATTTGCTTTTAATTTTGACAGTTTTTGAAAACGAATTCTGAGAAAGTTCAAGACAGAAATCAGTTTGTTGATTTCTGGTTCAAAATTTGATGCTTCATGTGGATTTTATTGAGCAAATTAGAGACAAATTTGCAGCATTTGTTTGTGAAATTGAGTAGGGATTCAAGAGCATCCTTGTTTACCCCTCTATGCATGATTTAGCACAGGTTACCTGTAACGGATTCTGTCCCACACCAGCTTTCCAGCATCAATTAATTCATAAGCAAGTAAACAGTATAACAAGATGTATATATTTATAAAAGTATTGCGTATTAGAAAATAGTTAACTAGCAGACAATACATTGCATACAAAAAGAAGACGACGAAAAATACTTAAAACAAAATTGTAAATGGATAACACAAATGAACACTCCGCTTCATAGTCAGACGTCCGGCATAAACCCCTCGTTCCGCCCATAATTCGTATCCTTCAGGTAATGGATTGTATGTTCATTCAATAAGGACATTACAGTTGCCTTCAGATTCAATAGCGAAGCTAGTTTGTACTTTAACGCCACGGATTTCACGAAATCTACCAGAGCACAGAGATTCTCCTCCATTTGCCTGGATGTGGCGTTGTTTTGAGCAAACAATTGGAAACTGCGAAGGAAGCGATGGATGATTTATAGAGAAGACATTCAGTTGACTGACTCACCCTTTGACCACGTTATCAATGATTGAGTCAGTAAGGGGCATCTGACTCTGATATTCCACAAGATAAGGCTTTCTTTCAAGGATCACGTACTGGAAGAGGATAGCCTCGGACCAGTTGATCTCCTGGGAGTAGGCTCGACTCAAGATCATCGCCTGGGGGACTCTGCGAAAGAGAAATCCAATTGAAACCAGACAGATCAGTGCAAAGGTGGTACATACCGCAGTTCGGTGTGGATAAGTTCCCGGAAGTCTTCTCGCGATAAAACACCCAGCACCGAGACACAGCTTCCAGCTGACGAGCCTTTGTGCAGCAAGTCAATCTGCATAGCCACCAGTTCTGCCATGGAAACGCTTTTCTGGGCCAGAAGCAGCTTGTTGTCCATCAGATAATTCTCTGTCGCATGCGTGTAGTACTCCAGAGCTTGTTGAAGCAGATTCGATACCTCCGGTGAGCATTTAAGTTTCGGAATAGAAGCCAAGCTCGATGATGATATTTTTTCTTGCGCTGGAGTGATGTCACCCACTTGGGTGTGGGTGAGGACTGTAGCCACCACTTTCTTTCCATCTTGCTCCCACATCTCAGCCAGTTCCTTGTACATGGAGAAGTGCAAGCCTGCGAGTTTGAAGTACTCCTTATTTTCTGGACAATATTCCCGGAGGTACGTGAGAATGGCTTGACGCAGGCAGATGGTCTTGTCCTCATCGAACTGTCCCAGCAGCGACTCGAAGTGTTCGTTCTGAATCAGCGAATCGAAGCAGTAGAACATCTCCTTGTACATGGCGATTCCGATCAGCATCCGAACGATTAGCGACCACGACTTGGCGGTTGTCAGAATCGTGTTCAAGGCCTTCGTTCGGTTGAGAACGTTCGCAATGCCCTCCATCGAGCATTCGTGCACAAAGCATTGGTGCGCTTTGATGAGAAGCTCCACGTAGATCAGGTTTTGCTTTTTGTGCGAGAGCACTTGCGTTGTCCCGGCCATCACGTGCGGCAGTCCATAAAGTCGAATGATCTCGGAGAGCTTCTCGAAGACCTTCGATGATTCGTACTCTTTTCCGTCTTGGAATTTCCTGTAAGTCCTTAGGGCATCACAGTATTCCAGGAGGCTATTGCCGAGCAGAGTTGTGTTGGGACAGAGCTCCAGAAACAGATGAAACTCTCGGTCGAGGTTGAAGCCCCACAGAACGCTGTTCTTGAACTGATTCGCGCTCTTGGGCTGCTGTTCTGCCCCGAAGATGTAGAAGCGAGGCCGGATGACGGCGGTGGATATCTCGAAGGCTAGGTGTTCAGCAATCTGAAAGACGGAAGGGGGTTAGACACGTTCACCGCGTAAAAATGCAACTCACTTCCATAGGCGTCATGTGTGTTGAGGTAAAAATGTCGCTGACCACCATCAGCTTGTGCAGACAGTCTTCGCTGGTGGCTTTTTTGAGCAGAACGGAGTTGTCCTTGGTCCGAAGCACGTCGATGTACTCCCTCTCGAGATACATTGCCGCTCGGTATGTCATCACAATTCGCTTTCCCAGATTCACCCCGAACTTCAGCTTCGAGGCTATGCCCTGTATTGTGTTCAGTGTGTCCTGCTTCTCCTTCGGGGGAATCTCCTCGAACTCCAGCAACTCCATGGTGGAGCTGCTGTCCGACAGGTCTCCGAGCTTGAGCGGCGAGCCTTGGCCTGCGAAACGTTGAAATGGAAGTAAACAGTCTCACAAGATGTCAACAATACCAACCACTGCTCCTCAACGTGCCCAGAGTCCTCTTGTTGAACTTCGCAAATGAGCTCTTCTCAATGTCATTCAGAATCTGTCGCTCCTCTGGGGACATGTCGTGCATGGTGCTCAGCCCCTCGGCCAGGGCCATGCAGAAAACAATGAAGTGCAAGTCAATCGGGCGATACTCGAACAGCGCCTGCAATCGTAGCGCTTCCACAATGTCACCCTCATCCAAGAGGTTATTCAGCAGCATCGCCAGCCGGAGCTTCATCTTCTCGGACAATTCCGTCTTCAAACTCGTCGTGAGGTCCTCAATGCCGGCCAGCTCCTTCAGTTCCATGAATGACTTGTACAGCACGCACCGCTCCTTCAGCATGATCTCCTCGTAATACTCTGAGTAGTAGATGTCCAGCTTGTCAACATCCTCCTCGGGAATTTGCAAGTAACACAGAATCATCTCGTACTCGATTTGATCGCGATCGAAGGACTCATTGGGGAAGAGGTGATTCTTCTTGATCACATCGAGGGCCTTCTTGAGCAGCACATACTTCATGCGGCAAGGCTGCGTGAGGCGTCCAGCTGAAAAGAGGAAAAAGTTCACTAGAATCTCCGGTGGAAGACTGTGGTCACGAATTTCCTCTTCGTATCGATGGAAGTCAACATTCTCCGAGTGCACGGACTCAACCTCAGAGACCCACTTGGCGTAGACGATATCACAGATGGGAAGGCCCAACAGCGTCGACAGCTTTATGGCCTCGTCGTATCTCCTGGATTCCAGGAGCACCGAGAGAATGTTTTCGTACTCCGTGTTGTCTTTCTTGAGCAGGTGCAGGAAGTCGATGTCTATCGACAGGATGGGTCGAATAATGGTGAAGACCTCCTTCAGCAGGCAGAAGTCTACGATGCCGCTGATATCACTGACTCCCGAGTGGCAGATGACAGCAAGCAGCTTCTCCTGGTGGAATCTTGAGCCGAAGTTTTCCGTTAAGTGCAGCATGAGCAGCCGGATGCTCTGGAACATGAGCTGGTCCTTGCGGAGCTTCTCACAGAGAGGTAGTTCGACTTCGTCATTGCTCCAGGCGAGGAGATACAATCGCAGCTCGTTGAGAACATCTTCTGTGAATCGGTTTTGATGCGTGTCGTAAAGGAATCGTGCGAAGTGTGAAATTGGAGCGTCCTAATGGTAAGACAAGAGATTGGTGGGGAAGATCTTGAGGTTTTAGAGAGACATCCTTACCTTATAGAACACGTCGAAGCTGTGGCTCAGCGTTTGGACGAACCCACCGCAGACGCAGTGTTCAATCAATGCCCAGGCCACTTCGTTGACGTCTTTCGAGATAACTTCCTGCGCTCTCGGCCAGAAATCCGTATAAACAGCCAACCAGATGAGCCAGTTCCACTCGATGTTCATTGAGCACACCGTCGCCGAGAGGAGGGACAGAATTGGCTGGCCATACTTGATGGCACTCTTCATGAGGTTGACGGAAGTGGAATACGAATGATTATCCTGAAGGAGTTCAATGACTTTGGCAGGGGCTGAGGGGAGCTTCTCCTCGGGAATACTGTTTGAACTGATCAGGACAATCGCAAATATGTCTAGGGTATCACTTTCGTGAAGGAATCGGATCTGATGCGAAGCCTTAAAGAGAGCGTTTGCGTCGTTCGACGAGCTCATTGAAGATGTCATTGTCTCTGCAGATGTTGTAGATGGCTGAAAAGAGAACTGTTTAGTTACAGACGGAAGGACGTTGATTTGTGTGGGATCCTCACCAGATTCTCGTACTTGGCTTGTCTAGTCTTTTGTCTCGATATGCTCGGGCGTCGTTTCACCTTCTCCGCAGTTGGCTCGTAGGACAAGGCTCGTATCATGTGCTCCCCAATTTCTTTGCACGCGAACCGACGGCAAATGTTCTTGACCTGGGAAAGGGGAATATCAAAGAACTGCACCAAGACGAGTATTTTCCACCAATCGTTCGCTTTGCAGTACTTTTCCATGATTGCCTCAGGCCAGACCTTGAACTGATTGCATTCAGCGATTCGCATGAGTGCCTGATACTCGTTAAGGGGGAACCTCTCGAGATCCTCCGCCAAACGGGCCTCACAGTTGATGATGAGGTCCCCGAATCCGAAGAACTGGTTCGCATTCTCCTTGTCTTCCACAATTCGCGACAGTTTCAGAAAGCACCTCAGGTTCTGAGTGTCAAATCCGAGCATCTCACTGAACGCCACGCAATGAGCAACTAGATCGAGATTTCCGGAGTTCTGCAGAGCCAATTCGGCGACGGTCTCTGTCGACGTGAACAGCTGCGCCTTGGTGATCTGAGAGTAACTCTTCAGATGCTCCACGAAGAAGAAGTATGCCGCATAGCAGCTTCTCTGTTGCTTCAGGTAGTGCAGGAAGTTGAGTTGGTACTTCCTAGCGTACTTCTCACAGAGCATTGAGTTTGAGAACGAGGGCACCTCCTCATTCCCAGAATCCCTGCAGATTTCTTGGAAGTCAAGGTTCTTGAAGCGCTTCAGGAGGTCATAGGGTGAGGGGACTGAGGGCGTGGACTCTAGGCGTTTCGCAAAAGACGTGAGGTACATGAGCTGATTGGAATGAAGGAATGCATTAAGGGATGACACGCTGTTGGATTCATTTATGAGAAATTCTACAAATGATAGCAAAGGGTCGACGAAATTTTCGTTCTTGCTTTCGAGGTAGGTTCGCACCGATTGAGAGATTTTCTGGAATCCATCGAGCGATGTGATGTCTTGGGTCTTGAGGGCGAGGATCAGATCAAGAAAGTCCGTCTTGTGAATCGACGATTCACGTATCTCTTCGATTTCCCGCGATGAAACGATGTCACGGAGCAAAATGGGAAAGAGGGACGGATCCTCCATGATGTACTTTCCAATGGGAAGCTTCTCTATGACTTCTTTGTTCACCTTGTAGCTCTCCGAAGAGCAGATCCTTCTCAGCGCCAGCTGAACATCGTACTTCTCATCAGCGAAGATGTAGCCCTCACGGGCAAAGAGATTTCTGAGAGTATCTGGGGGATCTTTGAGGTTATTCACAGCATATTCGAACATTTCTGCATCTACTGGCCAGTTGGAGTACTCATTGTCTCCTCCACTGTCCTCAGAAAGGTGATACCACCGGATAAGCTCCAAAAAGTTTTGAGACTCCACCAGACAATCCCAGAGATCCTGCTTCTTGATCCGGCCCAGAATGTTCACGTCACGGTTGACCAGGTACAGCTTCGCCATCAATTTCCTTCGAGTCGCCTCCGAGAGCTGCAGGAAGTTCTCCAAACTAATTTGCTTCAAGCCGTCACTGTGAAATTCACGCATCAAATCGGGATTCCCCTGAATCTCCAAAGTAACACAGTAGTAGAAATAAAGTTCCAGAATCTCCACTTCAAAATCAGAGGGATCCAGTCTCTTCAGATGGTCAACAATGACCTCCTTCACCTCCTCATTCTGACACTCGAAGCCGTACTGCAGGAAGACACATTTCACGTTGCGATGCACATTCTTGAGAACATTCTCCGCTTTGCACACAAGTTTCTCACTAAGTAATCTCTCCACGTATTCATCGACCACGCTATGGAAGAAGTACCTCGATTCTTCCAGTGAGATCTTCTTCCTGTCGGCTAAATACTCAATACAGAGGTCAACATGCTCACCTTTAGTAGCAACCTCCTTAATAAGCGAGACCTCGGGTACACCCGTCCAGGATTTAATGATTATCTTTCGTGGAAATGAGGCCATTTCCATTTACAGGGCAGGGGCTTTAAAGATTAGAAACACAAAGAAATGTATTCTTAAATTCGAGGACAAATTATCTAATTGGATCGGAATCAACGTTACGCATCACGGTCCCTGCCACAACACCACCGCGCACATCAGCCACACTGTAAAACTGATTACAAATCATCTATGCCTCGATGCAGCATTTCTGAACAGTAATTGATAAGGGTTGATCATTAATTACAATTCGACTGGAGATAAGTTTTTCATGCAATTTACACGAACGACGAGCAGAAGAGGCAAGCAATAACAGAAACAATGGAGCAACTTTAATGTTTTCCTTTTTGATTTTCGGCTGAATTGTCAGTTTGACAGTTTGCAAAGTCAAAATCATATGATTGACAGTAGCGGGAAGAGGAAAGTGAACACATGGGATTTTATGTGTTGAATAATTTGTGTAATTTTTATACGTTGTTTATATATTAAAATTAACGAATAATGAAAATGAATGCAAAACTAATTAGGAATGGGGATAATAACAAAAATACGCTGGTTCATGTATGTATCATCGAAATGATCTCTTTTACTCGTTTTTAGAAGCCTCCGTTAGGTTAGGTTAGGTTAGGGGGTGGTGGCTGAGCCTCAAATAGCCTTATTTTGGTCCATAGTGTTACCACTTTACAGAGTTAACCTAAGTGTTTACCTCAGAGCCTTTATTGAGACAGAAAGATTTCTAGGTACTTGCCAATTTGATGAGAAGATGTGGCTTCACGGAAGAGATATCATTTAGTGATGTGAAGAAAAGCTGTCCTAACGTTTTTTGTCTAGTTTTTGCCAGAGCAGGGTAGAAGCCTAACGCTAACATTTATTATTATTATTGATTTCTATCATCGTTGATTTCTACTCTTATCATCAGTTTACCCCAATGTTATCGGTCGTACTGTGAAGTTTAGACCCTAATGAACTTTTTCGTGAAAGCCTAAATTCTGCATTAAAGTCAAGCTCAAAAGTACACTGCCGACAAAAGAATCAGAAAAATGTCAAGCATGACGCAAAGGCAATAGAAATTAAGGAGGTGATGCGTCCAGGAAGCTATCTTGAGAAAAGATACTGGGGCGCACTGGGTAGTAGAAGAAGAGTAAAATTGGTGGCCATAGAGGAAAGGTCAGACGTCGGTTTCTCAGACAGATTCTAGAGTCAGCAGGGTAATCGATACACGATAGGATGCGTTGAAAGGTCTAGGTGTTCGCAGTTTTGACGATTTGACCCTTTACACTCTGTTGTCCCACTCTGGGCCTAGAGTCGCCTTGATTTCAAAACCACAGCCAACTGTGCAACTGTTTGACTTTCAAGACATGTTCGCAATCATCTGTTGTCAAGAAATGAATGACCTTCCAACCAACTCCCAGATGATGTGTGCGATCATAGGATCACGATCACTGACCACATCCGTGATCCTTCACCGCCAGCGACGCATAATTCAAGATCAACTGGCTTGATTCATTGAAATGCTCATGAGCTGATTAAATAGATGTGCCTGCCATCGAAGCCCTTGATAGATGAGGACTTAATTGATTTCATCTACTCCATCTTCGTCTCCCTCGCCCCTCAAAGCGACAATAGACTTCGACTTCAAACCCGAGCAAAGCAAAGAACGCTCGCACTCGCACTCGAAAAACAAACAAGAACCGACCAATCATGCATGTTGATGGATGGCAGAGTGCTATTATTCAATGCCCTGACAAGTCAAGGCTCTTAGCCTTGCCGTCTCTATTCAATTAGATTCTCGAAGATGCAAAAAAAAATCCGCACAAGCGTGTGTTTGCGCGGGACTGACCGCTGCTCTGAGTCACACTCGAGAATTACTCAGTGCCTCAGATGATTGAACACGAGATCAGCTAACTACAGTTGGAATCCGAGCGCAAGCTCACTGACCCACAGACCATAACCAACAGACCCAGCGCCCTATGTACACAAAAACGAGTCCCGGTCATGTTTACCTCCGCCAGAGATCAGCGAACGAAGACAAAGCGTGCACGGAAGGCGAATAAATTAAGACGGAGCAGTCGCAGAAGACGATGCTGCTGCTGCTGCTGATGCTGCTGATGCTGCTGTTGATGATGATTAATCGTGCGAAACGACAAATAAATATAAAAAAAGATTGAAAATAATCCCAAAAGTTCGCGTATTTGTCGGATGCAAACTTGATGTGCAAATGTGCGTGGAGCTGGCGTGCGGCAAGTCGTCGGCTCCGGGCAACGGATGCATCGCTATGGGGAGGGTTGTCGCTTTAGTCATCGGTTGAGGCGTTTGAAATTAATCCGTCGTGTTACGGTGCCTGGGCGTACGCTACTGGCGGGTACCTTGCACCAGAACCATCGCCATTGTCATCTTTACACATGTGTAGCGAGCTCGAAACCGGCTTCTTAACCGGGTTCCCAGTCGTGTTCGGTGACTCAGGGCCCACTTATGCGAGTGAATCGAGGAATTCCGATCGAGGTTTTTGGGGTTTAACTGCTGTCCCGTTGCAGGTCATAAATAAGGCAGTGATCTACCCTAATGCATTCGGAGTTGATCGGCGAATAGATTCAACTTCAACCGCAGCTGGAGAATCTTTGGTGGGAGTTAGTTAATTGCCAGTGCAGCCGATGGGGCACTCGTAAATTGATTGCAGCTAATCAAAATCGCATATATGTGTGCAAACAGGATCGTTAAATTCAAGAGAAGAGAACATAGTTGGTCTTCCATTTGGCAAAATCGTTGCATCATCGTATGACGGTGTCTTTTGAGCTGCTGGCATCACCTCATACCGCGGTGTGAGTCAGCAGCAGAGAGGTAGAGTAGGGTTGGTAGCATTCACACAAATTGGGGTCTTTCTCTTTCGACAGCTGGTTGATGTTTTGGTTGTTGACTGGAATGCAGTGAAGTCGAAATTTATCATCGATCAAGTGAAGGACGAATTTAACTGAGAGTCACTTAACTGAAGCCTTCCTGGAATCAGTTGGGTTATATTATATTATAATTAGTGGGCGCCGTGGCGTAGTGGATAGGTGCGTCGACTCCTACGCTCGAGGTCGTCGGTTCGAATCTCGAAGAAAACATCAAACATTTTTTCACGGCACCACCTCTTTCGAGTCACTGACAATGCTCAAGGAGTAAAACTGTCTAGAAAAAGCTTCTCAATCTCGCCGTTCGGAGTCGGCATTAAACTGTAGGTCCCCTCCACTCGTGACAGAACAATATCAACACAGCTGAGAAGCTAGGCCCAGGGCCACCTCCGACTGTAGCACCGCCATTATTATATTATTATTATTATATTAAAATTGGGAAACCTTGAAAGGCCTGTTACTTCTTTGTTCCCTCCTTTCTAATCCCAGGCGGATGATAGGCACCATTTTTAACTGTCAGTTGCAGTAGATTTTGTTAATCTTCTAACCAACGTTCCATTCAAGGGCAGTCTTTTTTAAAGTTCTTGTTTAAAGCAGAGGTTTTTAGGACCAACAAATTACCAGTTTTCAGTTTCAACATAAAACTATTACTATGACAACCTTCGATAAGTTTCGTTAACTTTCACGAAATTTGGCGGGAACAATTATATTCGAAAGCTGATAAAGAAGTCCTTGTCGGTTTCGAAATGAAATTTCTGCGTGCAATGTCCTGTTTGCGGTTATGGCAATTGGAGGATAAGATTCAACCACGAATTATACGCAATAGGAGTGTCGGCAGGGATCATTGGATCCAATGCCTAAAGTAGAGCGCATGAAAAGATAACTGTGGCTCGAAGGATCTTCGACTCCGAGCATGTGGGACAACGCAGTAGAAGACGTCTGCGATTGCGGCAGCGCACACAAATGGAAAACGACATCAACCAACTTAATGGCCGACCATAATGGCCGTACAAAAATGAAAAGTAACCAAAAGCATCGTTTAATTTCAAAGTGTCTATAATTGCTTATAGAGACTTAAAGACAATTCAGCTGTTAAAGGACTTTTGTATACGTAGAGAGGGATTCATTTCGCTCCCGCGTAAGTAGGCAAAAGTGACCAAACTTACAGAAACATTTTGCTCTCTTTCGGCTCATTTAGCCGCTTCCTCTGGAATGGCGTATGCTATCATCTTCCAAATTGAGTACAACATTCCGCCTGATAGCGGTTAACTATAATCTGCAAACAGCCACTCGCTCCTAACCTTACCTATACCCTATAATAATATATAAAATATAATAAATTGGACCAAACTTCTCAGCAACCACTCGTGTTGTGCGTGTTATTTTTCTTTCACGAGTAGGGGGGATCTACAATTTAATGCCGACTTCGAACGGCGAGATTGAGAAGCTTTTTCTAGACAGTTATACTCTTTGAGCATTGTCAGTGATTCGAAAGAGGTGGAACCGCGAAGAAATATTCGATTTTTTTCGGGAATCGAACCTTATACCTCGAGCGTAGGAATCGACGCACCTACCCACTACGCCACGGCGCTCCTATGCTCTATACAATGCTTAATACTCAAGACGATGACCATACCCGGACAACGGGACACATTACTACCAAAAGTGGTGCCATTCTTCCAAAACAAATGTGACACCATTAACGTTAAATCACCTAATCGAATCCCATTCCAAATCACTCCGAAACGATGTTCATTTGCAAATCTCGTCTAAACATAGCAACGCAATGTATCACCCAGCTTCGGGTGTCCGCACACTGCGTTCCAGTACCAAATCAATGCCAAATCCTTTCTTTTAATCGGCAATTAACGTCACTCTATCAGCTCGCACGTTCCCCACATCTACACACTCGTCCGCGAAGCCCAGGTAGCCGGCTGGAGGAGGAGAAGAACCGCAGCCAAAAGGGTTTCACGAGGTAATTTTTCAATTTCCATGTGACCGTGGGGAGAACAGGTGAGACAATCGGATATTTGATGACACATCGAAATGTTAAAATTTATTACCGCCGTACTCGAGCTAGTCGTAGATAGTGGTTGGCGCGCCGCAACAGCGTCCATCAGGTCTAGCTGGCTCGGTCACCCTCGTCGCGTTTTATTTCAGCTCGAGGCGCAGGAGATTACTCACAGCGTGTGGGTAGCTCGCGAATTGAATGGTTGTACGGACGATTATCAATTAGGCATTCATAGCATGTCTAGGGACCACTAGTGAAAGCAACAACAAGCGGCGATCGAAAAACGATCATTGGATTCGTAATAAATGTGTGAGCTCACCTGCACTTGGGCCAGCGTGCTTCAGCGGCGCAATGGGAGCCTTGAGACGTCTCAGCTCTGGTCTGCGTGGCGGGCCTGGGCACTGCAGTTGAATGGCGATTCAAAAAAGTGATAGCCGAGCCTAATGAGGAGGAGTTTTGTGCGAATGACTGGCCCACAATGATTCTGGGAACTGGGTTAGAAGTGTCAATTCGATCACGGGCCGCAGGCTATTTCGTAGGGCCCCGAACAAAGCCGACAAATAGGTTTGTAGGATGCCCATAAAAAGGCACAAACGAGTCTCAATTAATTTTCACGGATTAAGGTTTAATTGAGTGCTTGGGCGTGACGTGCTACTGCGGATTGTGGTCGAATGGTTGTTAAAGAAATTATGGCCTCAAATGGTACTGCAGTTCAATTAAATTAGTGATGAGAATTGAACCATCGACCAATAAAATGTCAGAGGACGCCTACAGAAATTGATTTCGGATGCAATTTGCCTTTTTAATGGGGAATTAAAGGCCAGAATCTGTGTCGGTTGCCAAATGCAGCCGATAATTTGGCGTAATTGAGTTCATCAAATGACCAATTGACCTCATGTAAGTACGACCCTCTCAGTTCAGCTGACTTCAATGGGGTCACATGAAATGTCTTCAATTTGCTGCAGAAAATAGCAAAACAAAAAGTCTAATGCAAGTCAGACGAGGTCAAGATAGTAGCATCAAACAGAATTGAAACAAAGCTGCTAGATGGCGCAGTTGGTTAAGTGCCTGCTCCAATTCAAATGTTCGAATCCCAGTGAAATCGAATCTAGTCCAGTCACCATTTGCCGTTGGGATCAAATTAACGGCACTGGAGTAGGTTGCTACCTGGCAGTACAATGGACCAGTTTTGGGTCTGAGTGCTCCAGTAGTGTTTCAAAAATCCACAAAAAAAAAAAAGAAAAAAAAAGCTGCTGGGGCGGATAAAAACAGTCCAGAGTCCAGAAATCTTTGAAGCAACTGGAATTAATCTTGTTGGGCGCATCCAACAGCTCATCTGGAAGATGTGGTTAGAGGAAAACATGCCCAGTGGATGGAGTCTAAGTGTTGCTTTCCCGATCTACAAGAAATTGACTGCGCCAATTTTCGAGAGAGAGCCACTTTAACATCTTCTCTGCTGTTTTGTGTGAACTCCTAAAACCGTTCGTCAGCTAACTGTAAGGCCCTTCTCAGTGAGGCTCTAAGACTGGGAAGTCCACAATGGATCAGGTCATGGCACTGCGGCAGATCCTGGAAAAGACCCAAGAAATTCAGATCGATCATCACCTATTCGTCGATTTCAAGACCGCACGTGAAAATACGCGGATACAGGGTGCGCCATCTTTTCTGTCGGTATGTGACATTTGTGGTATCTGCCCACAATGAGCCAACATCCATCGATATCGATTCCAATCGACTGTTCCAATGATGGTTTTGGCGTAAACGCCGGCCCAAACAGCCCATTTTAGTCACACAGTGGTGACTCATGAATCTCGTGTGGATTTTCCAATCCCTAAGTGCAGCAATTTTGCTTGTTAAGGGCAGCAGAGGATGCAAAATGTGCCTCGTCTGCTATCAAAATTTGCTTCCAAAAATCAGATTCAGTGTCAACCATTCGAGAGACTCTTTAGCCGTATTCCAAAATGATGGGCGCAGTGAATATACGACACATATGGGTTCTCGACAACACTCTCTCTTACCACTTCAACCAGTTCATTGGGACATCTTGGCATTGATGAATTGCATGTCAGCGATCTCCCACTGTTCAGAAAATTCCAAAATTCCAAAAACTAAACGATGAATATTTTTATCAGACGGTGCTTGTTGGACACGATATTTTCAACGATATGCACGTTGAATTAACACAACTTACTGACTTTAACTGACTTTTCTTCAAGTTCCATGTCTAGTAGGCCGTAAGAAGGCATTACAGATGCAAGCAACGCTTTCTTGAATGTTTTTCGGTTGGCCTGAATATGACCGCAGGGCCCTACTTTTACGAATAGTCAGTCCGATCTTCGTGCGTCCTATTGTTCTCTCACGAGTGGAGGGGACCTACAGTTTAATGCCGACTCCGAACGGCGAGATTGAGAAGCTTTTTCTAGACAGTTATACTCTTTGAGCATTGCCCGTGACTCGAAAGAAGTGGAGCCGTGAAAAAATGTTAGGTGTTTTTTTTTTCGAGATTTGAACCTTATACCTTGAGCGTAGGAGTCGATGCACCTACTCACTATGCCACGGCGGCGCCTTGAAGTTGATTGTCCCTGACCTAGAGCGCTCTCCACTTTTTAACAAAGTCCAAGAGGACTGCCTAAGTCTTGAGGTCACATCACAGCCTTAAGCCAACACTAAGGATTCTCCCCTTTATTCACCTTAAGTAACACACTCTCCTACTGTCTGTTGATAGAAACTGACATACGTCTCAATCCATCTTCTGTGAAGACAAATCGTCAAAGCTTCACTCTTCAACAAATATTTCAGATGCTACTGAACTTCCAAAATTCTTTTCTCATTACTCACAGGTGCCCATGCATTTACTGAAGCATATGCCTTTCCGTCGTCCCACAGCTTATTCCCCGATCGATTCCTGCTCCACGTTGTGATCGGTTCTTCGCCAGGAATTTACGCAACATATGGCAACGTGAGTTATCGGCTGACAGAGCCCAGAAATCCAACGAAAAATAAACATCCCCAACATCATACTGCTTGTCAGATACAGTTACACGGTGTAAAAAAGAAGGACACCGACCTAACACCGTCACGTAAACAGTGAAATCCAATCCGAACGGCCTTTTACGTCCTTCAGCTTTTTTGTGTGTTTTCTGTTCTCCGCACTCATTCGGTCTTGCTTCACTCGATCGGGGGAGAGAGGCTTTTGTTGAAATTAAACATATTGCACACAACAACCGAGACGCACCCATTGTCGCCCACACGCATACAAATTCGCTGTGTGCCAGCCACCAATTCGCAATCCATCCGTCTGATCGGTCGGCGTCCGGTTGGATCGTCGTACCCCGGGAAACCTTCCCCAATTATCCAGGCAGTTCACTTCAACGGGTTCCATTGAAATCGAATAGCGAATGCAGCCAGGCAGCCAGGCGGCGAGCTCCCCTGCACGATTACCGGGGAAGACCACACCGTTCGAATGATTTATGGCCGTAGACTTAATTGAGGAATAAGGTGATCGAAGCACGTTGATATGCTGTGGAGAGCTTTTACAGGCAACCTCTTGAGGGCAGCACTCGAGTGTGTAGCCTTAGTTGCCGTTGTGACAGGGTAATCGAATACGCTTTGGCGGTAGCTCTTGGTGTTGAAGTGAGTTCTTTTGTGTGCGACGACCTACAAGGTCGAATATTTTGGAAAAACGGTGTCATGTTACGTAGTGAATAACCTTAAGGGTACACTCAGCCAGGAATACCATGTGGAGAGGCCTCATCGAGATGTGTGCGGAGGGACTATACTTGAGCTGCTTTATGAAGTCCCACAAGGTGAACGGTTTCCATCGATTCTTGTTTGTGGATACATTTCGAGACATGAGCGACAAAACGACTTAAGCTCTTGGGAATGACATGTCTTTCGAAACCTTGAGGCAATTGTCGTTGAATCATTATGAGAGCCTTATGGGATCCAGATGGGAAGATAACGGTGAAATGTCACATATTCTCAAGGCCAAAATGGATTAAATTGACTCTTAACAGAAATGAATGGCGGCTTCGAAACTCATGCAGCTATAAGAAGGACCGAGGAGGGCTTTGGTTAGGGGCAAAAGTACTCTCAATCCAATTTATTTGCACATCTATCCTGATTGAAAAGGGGCGTATTGTGATGGTTTATTAATGGTTATCCTCTGAAATATGTCGAAAGATGACTGTTTGTGGCAAAAGTATGCTTAAATTGTAACACTCATGAAAAATTTCCAAAGCGTCCTAAATTTAAAAAAAAATGCATTTTGGGAAAAACCTTGTTTGGGAATCTAAAAGAGAATCGGCTAATTACCAAATAAATTAGCTACAGAGGAGGAAACCCCAAAACTCATGACGCACTAGAGATGAGACACAAAGCATAAACCACCTTGGGTGCACTATCAATTGAAGGTTAGACAGTCGAAAGTCTTCAACTTCTTTGGAGTCTATGAAGTCCAAGTTCAACCACTCCGACGCAGCTGGAGATCCACCCATATCAGCTGCAACTGATAGAGTTGCACCTCCTCTCTCTCAACACGGCCTTGGTCTACAAACATCTCTTCAAATGCCACAACTTTGTACGTAGGTGGTTGCATCACCACCCAAACTAAACGAAAACTCCACCGAAAACGATTAAGAGAAATATTAACGGTTACAAGAACGACTGGCGTTCATACGGGCGTTTCACTGGCTTCTGCTGGCCGTTGATTAATTACTGCCATTACTGTCATGAACTTACCACTGACCTTCTTCGTGTTGCGCAACCGTTTGGCTCTTCCTTCGGCACAGCGCGGCGGTCTATTGCAAAAATGTGTCCCATTAGTGACTTCGTTCGTAAATCGTGTTTTCATGAAGCCTTAACGCCGCATCTCATGATCCGCACACATTAACAAACGGAGGCGCGCTCTTTCGTAACCGGCTTTAGGATTAATGCTGATTGATTTTTCTGGGCCTAAACACGCGACTGTAATGGTCAGCGATTGCCGAAACAAAAGCGCCTCACATCACAGTGTAACGTGAAAGCGTCTAGACGCCCTGTGTACACAACACACAGTGTGTAAGCCGGTTAAAGCGTTTTGTTTATGTTTTCCTAAATGACACATCAACCGTAAGCTGCGCTGAATACCGCGACGCACAGCACTTTAATCAAGCCACACACGCACGCTGACAACGGAGACAGTCTTGACAGCTGTCAGCGGATTAAGAACTTCCGCAGCTGTCAATGCGCGACAAACTACCGAAATTCGATTCCAATTAATGCGCTTGATTGTATAATTGGCTCGAGGGTTATGCCACATTAGAAGCAGTCCCGTCCAGCCGCGGCTGGGGGGGGATTAGGTTTTCCTCTCGGTCGGAGTCGTGTTGCATCTGCGAGCGAGGTTCCCATCGAAAGCGAAAACCTGTGAACGACACAATGGCCAGTTCTAAGTCTTTTGCGTGCTTTGCCTGCCAAAAAACGAGCTCAAGAAAAAAACTGTTTGCTCCGTCTCGGGTTCATGCTCGACAAGCGAAATGAACCACTTTACTCCAATTTCACCGGAGAAACGTGCCTTCGTTTCCGTGCGCCGCCGCTATTCCATCCCTTTGTGGCAACACGATCGACGTAAGGCCATACGGTGCGGACAATGAATTCCGCAGATTCGGAGCCGCGGCGAAGCGTTATTAGAAATTAACTGCCCCGACCGAGGGAGTTATTAAATCTCCTGTTCGCCAACGAACCTCCAGAGCGACTGGACCGAGGATACGGCGGAGTCATTGGAACGAGGAGAGATACCTTAATAAGAGCTCATCTCTCTGGGCGACAGACGGTGTGCGGGGTAATGTGCAACTCTGGAGCGAAGTTTACTTTCTTTTCGTGCAATCGTGCATCCAATTTCTACAACTGTCGAGCGCGCAATTGGATGACAATGGGATGCATTTAGCTTTGTCTTTGGGATAATTTGTCCAAAGGCAGGCAGGAATTGGAGCTGATGCTGGTGGCAGATTGCAGATGTTCGCTTGGGCGGGAAAATTCCATTCGGTATTTGGAAGCAACAGACGTGTGAGCATGAAGTTGTTATCCGAAGAGGAAGGGGTTTCGATCAATAACCGCGAAGTGGCGACATTTTGTAGTTTGAGGACCGATCCAAGATCCCAAAGTCACCAAGGTCAGGCAAATGGCCTACGTGACTCCTACTCGCCTTGGCAACAGCAAACAATGACAGGGTGACGTTCAGATGTATCAAAGTGACGTATTCAATGGAATTTGTATAAATTAAACGTTTCCAGCGAAGTGATAACGGCACTATCTAGAAGTCCTGTTATGTATTCGCATCAACAGAAGACAACTGCTACTGGCATAGCTGACATTCCAAAATGAGCTCATTCTTCGCGTCGTCTTTTCACGAAGAACATCTGTTGGCAAAGACTTGTTTCATCAGAAACTGTCATCTCGTTTTTTTGACAGCTTTATACATGCACACAGCGAAAAGAATGCATAGCACGTGTTCTGCTATGATGACATCATGAGCAACAGCTGTCAGTTAGTCAATCAAATGTGTGCCTGTGTCACAGGGAATGGGAATGTGAGTTTTTGGAGACTGTTGCAAGCTTCGTTAACAAATGGACTTTTGCTTCAATTTAGGTAGACGAGGATGAATGAGGATTGAATTTGGAGAAATGTCAAACTGGAGACGGGAAAGGAGCTCAAATCAACTGTGACTTTTGGGGTCGCAAGCAATCAGTTTGTTGTCAGGAAATATTGTCTGATTACTCAGTTTCCTTTTCCCTAATCTTGGCTTCAAAACCGTGGAATTCGCATTTTGACAATCTGTCACTGTCAGCGAGATGTCACTGTTGCGATTGCTGAAGCGACTTAAATTTGTTTTTGGTTTCCTCGTCAAAGAGAAGGATGCACATTAACAACGTCTGGGGTGAAGCTTTACTTCGAAATAAATTAGAATTTCGTCCATCTTGACTCTGCACTGACGAATGACAGCAGGGCAGAGGTCGAGCGCTTGTAAATCGACCAGGTTTCAGGGAATTAAAATGGAATCGTGTTCTCTCTTTGAACAGAGTTGGCTTCAAAGGTGTCATTTCAGACCTTTTCCCACAGTTTCATAATTAAATCCTTCGGTCCTGCGAGAAAAAAGCACTCCTTGAAAGTATATCCGACTTTTTCTTTTTCGAGTGGCACTACAGTCTGGTGTGGACTTATGCCCCAACCAACAACCCTCTCCAGACCACACAACTTATTCTTCCATTTGCTTTATATTCCTTTCTTCAGCTGGCGCTACAGTCCGGGGTGGACCTGGGCCTCAACCAACATTTGGCTCCATCCAGCACGGACTTGTGCTGGTTGTTTCCAGTGACGCACAATTAGTAGATTCGTGGCCCCTTTCCAACTGTGTACGCCACTGGAAGGGGCTATTAAACGACATGATGTACGAGAATTTAAGGGTGTATTATTTATGGAAACACCACTGTAAGTAGCCAAAGTGAACGAACTTAACGAAACTGAACATTCACTCAGTTGCTTGAGTTCGACCATTAGCTGAATTGGGCCTTTACTTAATAAGCCACGGCGGCTACGAAAGTTGGCTAAGTCACAAGTTGGCTGTAGCACAAATTGCGGTTTTACCGTTATCAAAACAGACAGAGGCCTAGAATTGTCTGGTCTTGAGTGTCTACCTTTCCAAAATGTATCGACGCTTGAAGTGATGGTAAATTGTTTCTGTTAACTGCATACTCATAGCGTCATTAATTCCGTCATTGTGGCCTTGACACCGCACAGAAAACGATCACCATTTCAAGAGTTCTTGAGCACAACATGAAAAATATTCGTAAACACAACTCGCAAGCCCCGCCATCCATGTCCAAAGATAGTGCGTCATATCGTCCAGAATAGGTCTATTCCACTTCCATGGATAGCAACGACTCCATAGCTGCCTTCCCATAAAAGTGAAGGTGCATTACGTGCACTAATTCCCTCCATTCAACTGTCCATCTGCCCTAAATCCACATTTGGAGGCCCAATAGGAACGCTGTGTGCATAGAAAAGACCTCCAGATGCCCACAAATAAAGATGCATTGTCTAGTTAACACCATCTTTGTGCTCGGGCCCCCACTTACGCTCCTCAAACACGCGGCACATATTAATTTCTCCACCACCACCACCACCAGAGCGCTATCCCAGTCCCGGACGACGGCGCGTGTGTAATAAACAGGCAATCTGCGATCGCTTGACATGTGTGCAAATGTGCATATTCATAGAATCTGGTTGAGAGTGGTTGACTCATTCCACTCGGGACCAGACCCTCCAATGGACTTGGTCAGCCATGTGCGCGCACCCAGCGCGTACGTGCACCAAATTCTGATGAACGTCCATAGGCCATAGTCCATAGTTGCACCAGCTCGGCTGCGTTGCACTGCGGGCGTGCAGGCAGGCAGGCAGCCAGAAGTTTGGTGGGGTGCGGTGGGATGGCGGGCGGGCTTTTGGACTTGGACTCTCTTGTCGCAAGGAATTGTGACATAAATTTCAATTTTAGATTTACCCAGATTCGCGGGCGCACATGTACATACTCGTAGGCAAATGACGAAAATTTTATTTCGGTCGGTCCACCACGTTACTCGCCCTTGCCGTGGTCGTTGTCGTCGTCATCGTCATCGCCACCGTCGCCGTCCTCGTCCTCATCCTCATCCTCATCCTCATCCTCATCGTCGTCGTCGTCGTCGTCGGCAGTGTTGCTGTCGTATTCAGCGGAGAGATGGAGCACTTAGTGGTGTTCTGCTGTTCTGGTGTTCCTTGGTTCTCGCGTAATTAATTGGACGGGCTAGTAGATACATGGACTTTTATTGTGGAACTGGTTGGGGATTTAGTGTTCCGCGGAAATGTGAAGTCATTAATTGTTGGTCTCAGTGGGGATGTGGTATGTATGCGAGCGTATGCTGTGCAGCATGTAGTGATGTGGCTGGCGGATGACGAAGCATGCTTTTGACAAGTCGAGTCGCGCCGATTGCGCCGTGAACGCGCCTGCCGGTTGAAATGGAAAAGTTGGACTCGTGCTTTGCATAGGGTTGTGGTCATTTTGGATTTTATCGGAGTCTAAGTCACTGGTACCAGGGTCATGAGTTCGTTACACCAAGTACACGATCGTGATCTGCTGTTCAATCTTTAAATTGACTTTTACGATCTGCCTTAAGTCAAAAATAGACGGAGGTCATTGGAATCGTCATCGTGACTTATCAAAAAGGAAAAAAGCGAAAATTGTACGTGGAGTGTCGGTTTTTTTAAATCGAAAGAGTCCAGTGACCTGACGTCGTTTCAAGGAAGCTAATAAATTGAAGTTTAGTGATAAATGACTTAAAGCAAACATGTCCTTTCGGCCTGTAAATCAGAAGCGAGACACTGACTGGTTACTAAACCAAGCTTCAACTTGAAAACTTTGTTTCCTCGGGACTCCTTCATTATTAATATTTTTCAAATGGCCTACTCGGCTTTGCTAACAATGCTTCAAGCAGTCGGTTCAATTATTGATGACTAATAGCGTCTCGAATGTTGGCCTCGAGCTCGTTCAAAGTGGTTGGCTTGTTAGCGTAGACTAAGGACTTGACGTAGAGTGGTGTCAAGTCACACGTTCTCGGTGGCCATCAATTGGCTCTACGCCCGCCGTGAGATGACCCAGTCGCCAAATTTCTCTTTCGCAACTTCGATCGACTGGGCGCCGTGGCCGTGTGGGTTCGTGAGTCGACCCATGCGCACTTGACTTTCACAGTCTAGGTTCGAATCCAATTTCAGACGAACAATTTTTAAAAAAAAAAAAAATTGTTCGCGGCTCCACCTCTTTCGAGTCACTGACAATTCTCAAAGAGTATAACTGTCTAGAAAAAGCTTCTCAATCTCGCCATTCGGAGTCGGCATTAAACTGTAGTTCCCCACCACTCGTGAGAGAACAATGGCACGCACAACACGAGTGGTTGCTGAGAAGCTAGGCCCAGGTCCGCCCCGGACTGTAGCGCCGTCATTATTATTATTATATGACTCTCAGCGAATACCTTCAATCGAATCCTTTCCTGGAAAGCAGAACCGTCACTTTGAGACTTCCTCTATACATTGCCTCATTGCCCACAGCCTACAAAAATACTGCCCATGTGCCTCCATTAAATTAGGTCTTCTCAACTCAACCATAACCTTTCCCCAGAAGCCGTACCCATCGAATATTCTCAAACAGCAATCAATCATAAGCCACAACTCCTCAGCATCACTCATCCATTCTGATCTGGCCCACTCCAGCCTCAATTGCAGCTTTCACATCTCATTAGCAGCGTTTGAGTTCTACTCTCCAGCAGCACCTCTTAAGACTGCAAATCCCCCCTCCCCCTCTCTCATCACTTCGCTGGCAAGAAACAAAACATGACATTGATGCTCCACACAAAAATTGATTTACGGCGCTCTCCTGACACATTAATGCCGAGTAACCGCACTCTGCTCATGACTTTTGCCGCACCACCGGCCAACTACCCCACTAATTGGTCCATAAAAAGATGTCTTCCCATGAAACCATTATCTCCGCGTACTTGAGGCTCACTAGCAGCCGCTTATGGGTGTCCACTGATATCACAGATTCCCTTTCCATTGCCTGCAGATGCCATGCTGGATGCTATTCTAGGACGATGACTCTCCATGCTCGGGCATATTTTTAGCACTCCATTCGATTGTGTTTATTTTTGGGATTCGATTGGCACTCCATCGCCTCGCCAGATGTCGATTGGTGGGGAGGAGATGGTCCCATCGATCGGCTCCATTAGCTCGGGCTGAGTGCTAATAGAAAGTGCTTCGCTTTGAAGCCTCAGAGGGTCATCGCTTGTGGCTGAAAATTCGAGTTGCGTGTGTTTTTTCTTCTTCTTAACGCATATCCCTGCATATGTGGCGAAACGATGACATAAATCTTCGCGAATCCGTCTAGGGGCCTTTAACCTCGCAGACAAACGGCTTAACAGTTCGGCTTTGCATTTGAATCCATTCTTCTGTTCTGATTTGCACAATGAGTCCCACAAGCACAGATGGAGCGAGCCGCGCAGATACCGCTATGAGTCGCATTTCGCGGCAATAAATATTTATAATAAATATTCAATATGTTAATGAGAGCATTAATTGCCATGGATACGGTCTATAGTTTCAACTTTCGTTGCGATTTATTGGCTTGGGCCGAGCCCGCACTGGTCTCTGAACGGAGAGGGACGATCTATTGGATGGCTGGTGTGCGCAGACGGTACATGATTTGTTTTGGTGAAACTTGGGAGACTTATGGGGAGTGTGATGGGCAATAAATTATCCCAGTGCGACTCGGACTGGAGCTGGGGTGTGGGAAATGGCCGATTCTATGAGGGGCGGGATTTGGCTGGAATGTGGGCGCTGGGTACCTCTTGAATGCGAAAATAGACGTTCACATCTTTGTCTTTGGCGCCGGTGAAGAAGATGGACAACACGAAGGTGGTTGGCCTTAAAAGGTTAGGAAGAGGAATTTTGACTTTGAATTTGAAAAGGGATAAATCAAGGCTGAAAAACATCGTTCGTTCACTTTCTGCGGACTCATTGGTGGCTAACTTCAGCTCATCTAAAACCTTCTTAACTTCTTGCGAAAAAATCTGGCCTTGGTGTAGTGCGTCGACTCTTACACCGATGGTCCGTGGATCAAATCACGATCAATACACAAAATGTCATATATACGGCACCACCTCTCTTAAGTCGCGGGTAATGCTCAGAGAATAAGACTGAAGAACCCTTCCACTAGTGAGAAAAAATTGCACGCAAAAAAAACCTCGGACTGTAGCGTTTTTCAAAAGCCGTACAGCCATATTTGAGCCATTTTAGACGCATTGTGAGGCCACAAAATCATGCCTCCCCTACTCGGTTAGACCAATTGCATGTGTAGTAAAAAAATGTAGCTTATTGATGCAGATTTTCTTCAGCTTACTCAGACTGCTAAGTATGCCACTAGATGTGTTTATCTTAGGAGCGAGAGGCCACACCATGAGGAATTCTGTCCTTCACCTCTTCAGTTTGAAAAGAGTTCATAAGACGGAAGGTCCAATATGATATGCCTGTCATTGATGTATGCCTGGGAAAACCAGCTGAGCTTTTTAAATACAGCGGAGCCCGGACTCATTCAGTGATGAAGCACGTAGTACCTTCTGCTGATCTACGATTGGTCGTCTGGGAAGAAATAAAATTTGTCCGCCACCGGCTTTGCGATTGACACTTATGAGAAGGAGATTACAGATACTAGGCCAAAACGTCTCTCATGATCTGAGGAAAATGTCACGAGATTCTTACTCAAATTTGGGGGCTTTGAATCCTTAACGAAAATAATCGAGTCTCACGGTCACTCTTTTCTTTTCATCCTTAAGTGGACTATGGAACCAATTTTATGGTCTAAATGCGGCCGCTAGGACACCTACCTACCTACGGTTGGTGGAGTTTGTGGCGTAGAGCATTATTGATGGCTTGGCTGTAGGGCATGCATACATTCAGCTCATCGGTAAGCAAGCAAAAGATGGTGGCACTCTTAGCGAATTTTTTTAGCTTGGTAATTACCGAAAAAGTTACCTTACTTCTGAATTGAAATGAGGCGCGTGTTAAAATGCTTGCCCTTTTCAGTAAGCAACAGACAGCAAATTAGAGCGGTCTCTGAACCCGATTTAAATGAAGGCCACAATTGAGGTGGCGCATACAATTAGAGAAGGACCTCAGCCAACCGGGTTCGCGAAACTGGATATAGCTAGTAAAGAATCATTCTGGCTGGAGAGGCTGAGTCTTACGCCTACATCCCTCTCTGCTTAAAAATAGTGTGTTTGGACCTTAACTTTTTATTTAATAATAATAATGGCGGCGCTACAGTCCGAGGTGGACCTGGGCCTAGCTTCTCAGCAACCACTCGTGTTGTGCGTGCTGTTGTTCTCTCACGAGTGGAGGGGACCTACAATTTAATGCCGACTCCGAACGGCGAGATTGAGAAGCTTTTTTCTAGACAGTTATACTCTTTGAGCATTGTCAGTGACTCGAAAGAGGTGGAGCCGTGAAAAAATGTTTGATGTTTTTTTCAAGATTCGAACCGACGACCTCGAGCGTAGGAGTCGACGCACCTACCCACTACGCCACGGCGCCCACAACTTTTTATTTAGTAAGAGTTTAATTTACTGGCTGTTGACTCCATATCCGAAATTCTCGGTCCAGAGTGAGAGCTTAAGAGCATGTTGCATAAGACTCCTAGGCGTCGAAATAAATTTGTCAATAATGACAATCGCATCATTATCCGCGTAAACGAAAACTCTGTAGCCCGTATACCTTCTTCGATACAGTCCGCGGTGGACTTGGAGGAGTGAAATAGACTGAAAGACGACGCACATACCCACTATTTCAGGGCGGCCACAACTTTGCAGCCTACTTCTCTAATATAAACAGCAACTTACTGAGGAAAACATGAACTTCACAAACGACACCTTGATAGAGATCCGTCTGCTGATTGAATTCCACATCTTTGTGCTTTTACCTTGGATTCAAGTCTGTCTGATCTACGGACAAAATGAAGAATGAATGAAATTTGCTAGTGTTCTTAAATTCTGTTGCTCCTTAAAACTCACTCACAACTTCAGTCCGCAAAGTTATTGTCATTTGCGAATCATTGGACACGCTGAAGACCCTTCTTCTTCGCGAAATTACCATTCATCCATACTCATGCATACATTATTTAAATGTGGACATTCTCCTCCGTTTACCCGTGGAAGGCGTTGAGGAGGAATCTCCGATTCCAGGTCAACCTGTCACAATCAATAAGATATTCGATTCGAACGGGAAGATGTCCCATAAACCAAATCGAACTGTCGGACCTCACATAACCGCATTGCGTCATGCGTTAGACAAACAAACTACATCACAAAAGCAAATAGATACAACTTCCATTTCTGCTCCAACAGCGCGACAGTTATGAATACAAACAGCTCAATTCCCATATGTAGATCACGTCCCATCTTTCGCACCTCGGTTTTGGCGAACCGCTTCCGATGAGTGAGAGCGTCGAGCATAATCGCTGCTAACTAAGCAAGCAATTGACTCTCGCAAGATCCCGAAGATAAAAGTGAGATTCTATCTCAAAAATGCGTGTGTTTTATGAGTCATTCGCCTCCAAATGAACCGAAACCAACAGGCCCAACCCATGACTAGTTGGAGGATGTGGTGCTCGCCAGATGATCTAATGCCAGTCACAGACTCGATGAAGTGTCAAGAGAACACGTTCGCCGGCCGCCATCGCATGGCTTCCCCGACCCTCCCCTTCCGGCTTGAATTCCGAAGTTAATCGAAAGGCGACTTTGCTAATTTCAAAGTCAACTGAACCGTGGGAAATCAACAGAAACGGTGATAAACAACACGAACCGCCTCCGCTGCTGCCGCTGCCCGAGATCTGGATGGGACCGGATCAGATAGTGTATCTGCGACAAGTATTTGTGTCGAAAATTAAGAAATGCTCCGATCTCGTCCCATCAGATGAATCCGCTGTCGTAAGCCAGAAGCCACTCGCTTGTCATATATTTCAAAAATTTTCGCATAAATCGCTCGCCTAATCTGGGCAATCTACCTGTGAGCAGACCCTCTAAACTGTAGGTCGTTCGGATGGCGTTATGGCTCTCTTTATGGGAAGTCTCTCCGTCTCCCGCACACAGGCGCAGTCCGACTGAGACTGTGTCGGTGAGCTGAGCGGGCTCTCTCGGCCGAAAGACGTGCGAACGAGGAAACAGACAAAATAAACATCTCACCCATGGGCACCTACCTGTTCTCCTCGCCAACGCACACTTCAAGCAAACCTGCTCCAAATGAAATAATCAAAAACTGCACAAACCAAAACAAAATAAAAGGCGGCGAGGAGGAACACACCACCAAAAGGAGGAAGAGCAGGAGGAAGCGTAGAGCAAGAGACGACTAAAACAACAATAAAGCGAGCGAACGAAGAATCAGATACAACTCTACTAATAAATAAACCGGTGTCGTGTCCATTGTTTAATGATGACGACGACGACGACGACGACGACGACACGACCAAGACTACAACGCAAACGACGACGGTCATGACGATGGCGGCGATGGTGGCTAAGCAGAACCTAGTAGAACTTGGTCTGGCCGCAGAGTGAGAGAGAGGGACAGGTCCACCAATGCAGCTGACCACGAATTCAATTCTCATTTTCATCTGTTCGTGGAAAGCAATCCAGACCCGAAAACCGAATCGAATTCGGTTGGAGATGGCGAAGATGAGGAAAAGTGTTAAACGAAGGTGATGTGGTCACACAGACAGACACCGGGGAACGGACACAAAGACCTTAAGGACGACACGATGAGAAGGCAAGAGTCATTGAGGAGGCGCAGAGGTGGATGCGCATAACGTGATCCTTATCCAGGAACAAAGTCGTGGGTATACCCTACACAGTCCGTCGGCCGAGAGTGCCGTTCGCTTCGCGGTTTGCCGAGGTGAGGAACCTAAAGTGGTTCAGTTGCAGTTGCAGTTTTCTGCGGTGTGATCTTGGTTCTCGGTTCTTGGTCTAAGGAGGATCTATTTTTTTCTCCTGCTCTTGCTTCTATCCACACACACGCACACACGAAAGACTATGTGGGTTGAAAGAGAAACTGTAGTGGGTTAGAGGTTGTTGTTCCAAGTAAAGTGCACAGAACATCCAGGAAAGGAGGATGTAATGACCTCTGGAGGTTGTTGATCTGTGGTGGTCTATGACGATCGGGAACGGGAAGGTTGGTCGAATGGAAACAGTTGGACTTTTTTTCTACGACTTCTGTGTTTGATGTGATTTATGTATATGCAACTCGGTGTGGTTTATACAGAAGTCCTTCAGGAGAGACGAGACTGGGGCTGGAAAGGGATTTTTCAAGGGTTTACACGGTGAATGCGATAAGACAAGATGAATGGTTGTGGATCTGTGTAAACTGTGAGCTACTGGAGTGTAACTTGTTCTTTAAGTTTCGATAAAATGAAGACCTTCTCGCAGTATAGTCGACATTTTAGTAATATTTGATACTTGAACAAACAATGGGTTTTTTCCAATAAGGGCGTAAAAATTTTGTATATTTATGCGAAGGCATCCTTAATATTTTTTTATGATCTGTTACTGCTGAAACATCAGTTGAGCTTTACATTTTTATCACGGCGAAGTTCACGAACAAGCAACGTTTGGAAATGATTCAAAACTACTACCGTTCTAAAGTGGATACATTCGAGTCAACAGACTATCTATTTATTATCCCTGTTCCAGCGAGACAAATCAGTGGTCAAAGTACCGAAAATATCGCTGCTGAAAGTGCTTCAGTAGAAATGGAGCCAAGTCAGACGAGTCCACGTCGTTACAGGAGCTGAGGTTCGCTCAACCCACATTGTAACAAGTGGCCTATACCGTCATAAGATCGAATTAACTAAAAAACTGAAGTCTCTGGATCATTTAAAGTGCAGAAACTTCCCCGATTGGGCTTTCCAAAGGTTTGAAGAAAATCCTGAATTTCATCGAAGATCGATAATCAGCGGTAATACATTTTATTTTTGGCCTACTGGCTTTGTCAATGAGATAAATGTTATTGGGCAGCAGCAAATTCGTATGTGTTTTAAGAGACACTAATGTGTCCACAAAAAGTGATTGTGTTGTGTAGATATCATGCAGAAGCATGATTAGACTGTACTATTTTATTTCAAGAAAATTATCGCCGTGTTGTGGTCATGGCGTTTGCTATCGTGCTATGGTGGGGGACTATTGTTGACCAGAATTGGTTGGAATTAACTTCAGTGATGTATGGTTTCAACAAGATGGTGTCAGATGCCACACAGCTGGTGACACAACTCATCTGCTGAAGGAGATGTTCGGTGATCGTGTAATTTTAGGAAATGGTTCGGTCAAATGCCTTTTCGCCTCATGCTTTTACATCATTGAGTTCAACAACAAAACAGCTTGAGAGGAGCACAGGAACCATACCGAATGCGAAAATATCAAGGTTTCGCCCGATTTGTGGAAGAGCGATGAAAAATTGGTTCCAATCGCGATGGTTGGTATATGAGCGAGATCGAATTCTCAAAGTGTACTAGAAATGGAATACATTACAGCCCGATATTTCTACTATTCTGTGTTTCCTTTAAATAAAAAATTGTTATGACCTTATTGAAAAACCTTGTACATTTTTAGAAGACCTTAAATGATTTGAGAATTTTATCAAATGCGGCACCACATGGGGAAATATGGCTTTTTGAAGAAGTTGTGATTGTGGGCTAGTGATCCCGATACCTGATCAATAAAGTTGGTATTTGAAAATTAAAAATTCCATAACAACATCAAATTTTAGTTTTAAAGATTTTTTTTGGATATGTCTTTTATTGCCATAAACTTCATATTCCTCGTCGAGCGCGGATCTGAAATTCAACTAACAAGCCTGATCTCAATCAATTTGACTTGTTTGGCAGGGTAGTCAAAACTAAACTTGACATTGTAACGATTTTTGCACACTTTCATATGCTTCATCAAAAGCGAGAGGTAGGTGGTGGGTGTCGATCTGTCGTTATGTGAAAATATAACATACGAGTATAGTGGACTTTCCTGCTCTGAAATTGATAAGATCACAATAGGGTATGCAATGTTAGATACATCTCCGTCGATAGTTGGCGCAGTTAAAGCAGTTTCTTTTCCTTGATTCTGCAATGGCAATCATTGAGTGTACCTTCCTCCGACAAAATCCTACACATGAACTGGTGTTTGCGTCCAAATAGATCATTTCCAGCTGCTTAGCGCATGTTTGCAATGAGTCTACTTGCCCCAGCAGCTTCGTTTAACTTTAAAAAAGATTTTATTTCAAGTGTCTTGTTCTCATTCAACTCAACATTTCAATGTACACTCTCCGATAAATAGGTCTTTTGTGTTCTTTAAGAAAAAGATTTATCGCTTATCGAAGTGGAAAAGTCATTAATCACAAAACTCACAAAAACCACTTAACGTTTTTATATCAAAATTTGCAAGATCATTGTCATAATAAAGTTTAATTTTAGAGTTCTTAAGCATGCAATTCTTTTGGAAATCTGCTTGGTGTGTTTCACTTTAATAGAACATCAATTGGTGCTCTAGAGGTCTTGGATTCGATTCCCGAATTGGAAATGAAAAACTCAAAGTGCTCTTCAGCACCATTTTCGTAAAATCATTCACAAGGCTCCAGAGTAACTTGTTATGGTCGTTTTTCGAATACAGGATAAAGTTGCAGGTTTCTTAGTACTGTTGGATTTAGCTGTTTGAAGGGTGTCGTGGAGTATTGAGTAAGTACGTCGACTCCTACGTTCTAAGTCTAAGTTCGATTCCCTTCACAGAAATTCTTTTTGCTTCACGATTTGAAGTCTTTCGAATCACTGACAATGGTCGAAGAGTCAAGAATAACTTCAACTTTGAACTTTACCATACGGAGTCAGCTTAAAACTGTAGGACCACTCGTTGTAATCGAAGAAGCTAGGCCCAAATACACCCTGCACTGTAGCGTTAAAATATCATATTATTATTATTAGATGAATGAAAGGCACGATTAGCTAAGGAAGAGACAAGGCAAGGGCCATGCACAAGTAATTGTCATATACTCCGGTGGACCAATTATTTCAAAATTGTTCTTCAGTGTGAACAAGGCTAAGGCTAATCTAAGGTTTCTTTTACTGCAAACATGTCATAGATGTCTTAACGCAGTTTAATGCTTCGAAACGGTAGCCCGTGACGATTTTTTGAACATCGAGAAGCCAAGTGAACAAATAGGTTCGTCCAGCAAGGGCACTGCAAAGTATTGAAACGAAAGACAAAACTGAAACAGAAACAAAATCATTCTATGTCTTGATCGTAGTTGGTAGGCGAATTGTGTGCAGAGATTTTTTGGTCAAAATTCGGGACAAAGATCAACATTTGTTTTTATGGCCCCATCTCTCACTAATCGCTGACAGTCCTCCGAGGGTATACCTGTCATTTATAGCTTCACCGACTTTGACTTCAAAGTCGATATAAAACACTACTCCTATGTTGGTCTTGTAGAAGCTCATCAGAGACTCTTCAAAAGCTGTAGCTCAATCAACAAGTCTCTCCGGCCAGCACGAATCTTTGCCAGCTGTCTCCAGTTTTGCACACCAAGGTGGTTGAGATCCTTTTTTATGAAGATCCGTTGACCCAGAGTTATCATATTAAGCGTTCGGCCAGTAGAGACCTGGCTAGACTAAAGTCACTGTACAACCCTTTCTGTTTGTGGTTGAATATCTGCTCCAATCAAAGTCAATGCAAACAAGATCAAAGAAAATTTACGGAGTCAATATCGTGGGAACATTATAAATGTTCACAGATTTGGGTTCCGATGATTATGGACAAATACGTGATCCAGAAGAAAGAAGAATGTTTACATCTATTAGCTCTTAACAAGAAGATATCCTTTCTCCTTGTCATACTGGTTGGACTGATCATCCAAGTTGGGGAAAAATTCATCAAGTTCATCAAGACTTAGATCGTTCTGTCGCTGTCTTTGGGTGCAGCTCGTGGGTTTTCACGGTTAAGTCTGGCTGGTTTTTCTAGGAACTCTTGGTGCGGATTGTTGCCTACGATCATTTGGATATTACGATCACCGCCTAAGGGTTTTCAAGTCATCCACAGAAAGCTCACTTAGAAGATTTCAAACTTCGTCTTCACTTAAAATTGACTTATTTGGACCTTCCAATTTCCTTGGCTTACGATGTTGACTATTGAAGCTCATTCAGTGGAAAATCGCCGGTTTTATCATCAATAGAAGTAAACAAAGGAGTCATATATACACTCATCTGCAGGGTTAACCAAAGACTCAGAGTAGCCCTTCTAGAGAAAACCCCCAAATCTGTGGACATCACCTCAATTCGATTAAAGTTTCAAGTCGAAATTAAATGTTTGTGTTTAACAAAAGATTTCACTTGATAGCCTGCGGCAAAAATATCAGCCAAACACTTGATTAGAGCATTTGAATACTTGCTTCGACTTAGGCAGCTTAGAGGAATGCACTTCAACGAGATCTTGCTGAGATCAGCTGTTATTGGCCACCTCACCTCTCCACACAACTTGTCTTTCAAACAGCTTCTCAATCCGAAATGTGAATCGATCGCAATCTGCTCTTAATTTTGCACACAAAACCGCAAAACCTTGACAGTTCAGATGCAAAGTGAGAGTCTGCCTCGAATGTCTCATTGTCTTATCAATTTAACAGCCATTCTCCCCCGTTCAATGGCGATCTAGAATCGAAACTCAAATTCGTAAGCAGCCAAGAATCGAAAGACAAGAAAAACAAAAAACACGAAACCCACTCGCCAGTGCCACCACAAAACCACTCTACACAACATTCCTAGCCTGCAACCACCACCACACCACTCGTTCTCGCTCTCTCTCTCTCCCTACTTATGGCACCTTCCCTACCTGCCGCACATACAGATAGATAGATACACTTTTTTTATGGCAAACACGAGTAATTTTCTCCAAGTCCTCCTCGCACAGTGTTTCTGCGGAGGGAAGGTGTGAGTGTTTAGGTGAGATCGCACCTCTCTTGTGTCGGTGCAGTGGGGTTGTATTGGTGAGCGAGAGAGGAGAGTGGTTTGACTCTCCCACGAGCCATCGTGCACAACATCCACATCCAACAGATACACTGTCTCAAGCAAGAGTTCGTTCGCGAGTGCTTCGCTACGTGGTTGGCTTTACACTCGTGTGTCGCGCAAAACCTCTCTTCATCGATCGCGGACTGGACGTTCCATACGCGACGCTCGCGGACAGCATTCATTCGCGGTTCGATTGCTGTATCTTTTATTCGGTCTCTCAGCGATTGAGAAGGAGTAGTGGTGGTAGACGAAGAAGAAGAAGAAGTGGAAGGAGAAGACGAAGACGAAGAAGCAGAAGTGGAAGTCCAACGAAGACGGGGTTTTTGAATTTTCCTCTCTGGCCAAAATCAACAGTTGCGCGGACGCGAACAGCATAACAAGATCGTCTTTCGGATCGGTTCGGAACACGCGCAAAAAACTTCACACTCAGATCTATCTCCATCTGAAAGATACTCCAAGCAGGAAAGATACAAAGTTTTCAAAAACATTCAACCATCGTGTGTGCAGTGCGGTGTTTTCGAAAACGAATTCAAAAATCCAATCTCGCATCCCACAGATGCAGAAAAACGGTTGAAATACAAAATCACAAACTTGTTGTGAAGTGCACGGATATCTGTGGCATCGAGTGAGTTGTTGTTGAAGGAGGCGGAGGAGGTGGCTTCTCATAGGCAAAGCTCTAGTGTTAACGGGGAGAGAAAACGTGAATGAAAAATAAATAAAAAAAAAATTCTTAAAGCAAAAATTTTGTGTGGTGCAGCAGCAGTCTTCTCTCGTCTGATGTGGTGCGCGCGGCCGACCCCCCCTACAGTCACTCGAGTCGAGTCGAGTCCATATTAACGGTGCAGTGAATCGAAAAGATACCGAGAACGAGCACATTCTGTTCGTTCAGCTAGCCGCTAGCCGCAGAAGAAACAACTTGTTTCGACGGTTTTATTATTTATTTTTTTTTTTTATGAGTTTTTCTTTTTAAATATTTTTTTTTTACTTTGTTCCATCGTGTGCTTCGTTCGAGTGCTTAGCCTTACACCACCAGTCCAATCCAGTTTAGCTTATATATTTTTTTCTGTCGATTGTGTGCCGCCTCGCTCCCTGGGCTCACCTGCAAATGAAATGTATCTCAGCGTATCCCTAGCAATCGGTGGAATGTGTGAGAAAATTATGTAAATTAAATGTGCACCGGGGCTGGTTTTAATTAAATTCTTCCATGTTCTGTATCCGCGACTAGCTTTTGGTTCGACGCTCATAATCGAATGCATCTGGAGTAGGAAGAGTGCGTGTTGTCTCTCGAGAGGACGTCTTCGAATCAGTGTGTCTCCGACTAAGGACGCAACTGTCTTGTGCTAATTTTTGTCTTCTCTCTAAAGCACCATCGCAGCGGCACGAAAACAATTTTTGTTGTCTTTTGTTCATTTGAAACTTTCTGTCACAAGTGGATTATCAAACGAGATACAAATAGTGAAAGGTAAGATTGGTCTTTTGGTAAATACAATGTGTGTCAGTGTTGGATTAAAATTTATAACTCTCAGATAAGTTGTTTGATTTATGGGCAAAGTGTGGGCCAAATTGTACGCCAAACTGTGCGCCACAACGAGGGGGCGGCCGCCTGATAGATTGTTATTTCTGGCGAGTGATACCAGTCTGACAGACTGGCTTAGACCTCACCAGAGCCGTGACACATTGTCTCGGGTCTTGCGATGTTGTGAATTGAATTGCATCAGTGCTGTGCGCTGTTCGGCCGGTCTGTTGAATAATAAAATTAACTTCAATTGCTGAGTGAATGACGGTTTGGGGTAAACATTCGTATCGGCCGAGCTACTGAAATGTCAAAACAATTGAATCGGACTGACATTGACAGAACCGACATTGGCAATTGGATGGGTGCGTTCAAAATCTGATGGAAATTCTCAGGTTTCGCGGAATGACAAGTTGACAGGCTTGTAAATGTCAGGCGGGGAGAGTGTCAAAAAAAATTTGGTTTTGTGGGGAATTTTGTAAGTCACAATGCGGTTGGAGTGAACTGCGTGCAGTTATTGACGTTGCTTTTGATGTGGTTGGTTGCTATTGTTTTCCCATTCAAGCTTGAATAAAGGAATCACAGTGATGTCTACTGTCAGTCCTGCTGTCAATCCCTGACAATCTAGTTTTCTGTAACGACTCATTGTTTTTTTGAAAGTTGGCAAAACTGTCTTTACCAACTACGCCACGGCAACTAATCTGAGGTTAATTATGGAGGATTTTAAAATTTCCCATTGCAAAGCGTTCTGGTAAGAGATTAAAGGGCCAACTGTAGTGGTCGTACGGAAACTTAAGAGAATTAAAGCAACCGAACGAATATGCAAAAACAATAAACTGTGACCACAGTAACTGCTCTTTTAGTTCGCTCAAGGGAGCAAAATGAATCGATCTCTACGTATGGAAATGTCAGTTGACTGCTGAATTCTCCCTAAGGAATTGTGGTCACATTTGATGAAGATTCTGGTTACTTTTCGTTTGCTTCAGTTTTCGAACGGCTGTTATAGTTGGCTCTTAAGACCGACGATCGTTCTAAATCAATTGAATTTGTCTTAGGAAAATTTGACAGAAATTTTCAAGAAAGTCGCATCTTTCCTATTATTAATTTTTACCATATTTTGATATTCGACTAAAGTTTCTCCCCGAGTAGTGGCTTTTGGTTCACGCCTTTGGCATAAATTCCTTATGCGTTGTTTAAATCGTTCGTCTTTATATTTTGTCCTACGAAGCTCATTTGTGAACAGACCCCTTAATGAGCACTGGACATCTTTTCGTATAACGTAAGCTGCAACACAGCTTCGCATTTGATTCTTGCTTCATTAAGTCATTTGACCTCCTCTTACTTTAGATCCATGCCTGCAATCTTACGTAGAGTGGTGAAACCTTATTTCAAAACCCTATCAATGAGTAAATGGTGAACGTATCAATTGGGAAAGCGTTTTTGAAGTCGTACAGAATCGCATAGTCTCAGATTTTCAACAGAAAAAAATTTAAGAAGACCTTACAGCTATGAATCTGTAAATAAAAGATTTTATTTTTCTAAGACCGTCCAGTTGGTCCTTACAAATGGTGAATGTTGTCTTATGACATTATGAGGTTATATTCATTTTGTCCAAGTCAAGTCCCACTGAAATATTGTAAAGGATAATTGAACTTGCATTTCGACTCGAACATTTTTCGACTGTAAGGCTATTGGCATATACGTATAGAATGACCTCAACCAACTCAATGCAAAACAGGAGAGAGCAAGCGAAGTGCTATGTGGAGAGGCCTGTTGATTGAGGCCCAGGTCCAGAGAATTGAACTCCTATTCATCACATTTGCCTACAATCAAAAAATGTAGTTCTCGACGCCAATAGTTTCCATAAAAAGTTAGCGGAAAACAGAACCTTTCCAGCTGATCATCCAACATTTGAGTCTTTCTGAAAACAAAATGAGATTCTGAATATTCAAAAATGAATTTAAAACTATTCTTTATTTAAACACAAAAACTGACATTAACTTGAAAGTCTCTTCATGACACAGTTGCCTGTCCCAAAATTGTTTGATAGCTAATTCTTCCATCAGTTTGTGCCTTGAGGGGAAATTCTAAGTATTTTTTCCCCTTTCGCTGTCAAGCCTAAGGTCTTGCTACTCATGGCTTCCCCCTTAATTTATAATTTTTAATTATAAGTTAAGCTATTTTAAATAAATAAATAAATAAAGAAATAAATTCGCTGTTGAAAATCTGTAGTTATTTAATATTAGCATGCAGGTTAGAATAACTTCGACGTTGGTTAACTTACTGGACTAAGCGTAAAAAAATGTTTTGTCAGTAATTTAACGCTGCAAAAAATGCTTGCATCGCAAATTGGATCCAAATTTTGGATGCTTGTGGGACTATTTAAAATTACTTTGCCATTAAAGTCTTAAAGTATTTCAATGTTTTTTTACAGAGTAGCTTCAAGGCAAACTGGCTCACTTGCCTAATACCGTTAAGTTTGGTACTTGAAGTTTAAAACAAAGAACTTGTTCTTTTGGTTTCTGCGTTAAGAAATAAATTGCGTTTGCGAAACACTCAATAGTTTTTCCTTTCAGTAGAGAATCTTTATTTCTTTTTCGAAGTGACAGAGTTTGGCTTGTAGCGACTGTAACTTTAAACAAAATAGGGATATCCTACAGTTGAAATTTCACCCGATCAGTTTTTCTTTCAAAAAATGTTGTCTTCGTCCATATTGATAGAATAAAAGTCACGAAAAAATATGTCTCATCTTGCCAAGGATGTTAACCTGATAGCCTATCTTAGTGGTATTCACTGAAAGTTTTCGACACTCCATTTATCAACAAGAACTTCTTATACTTTTCTTATACTTTATTAAGAAACCGGACTCAAAATTAGTTCATTTACAGGGTGTTTTTTGACAAGACGGCAGGCTACTTAATTTGTCCCAAATTTTTATACAATTTGTGGTACTTATCAAAACATGGCAAGGGTTATTTTTCAGTGATTGCATTAAGTTCATTCCTCCAAGGAGTTTTCTACCTCAAACAACATCCGACACACATCTAAGGCTGTTTGTGATTTCAAAGACTGCTTTAAAATTGTATCCTCTCGCTAATTTTTGACACTTACATATAAGGGGAATATGGGGGTTTAAAATGTAATTTGCTCTTGATCTGCATAAAATGTAGCCTTTGACTTATATTTTGACAAATCTTGATATATTTCTAACTTGATTTGTTTTGGTTTACATTTTCACACAGATCAAATATATTGATCTGTTCCCACCTGACAATGTTTTGAGGGCATCACTGTTAAAAAGCATTTCAAAAACTAAACGAGTACTTTTCGAAAAAGCTAGAACGTAAAACAAATGCAGCCTTCAGGTTTCTATCAATGAGCTAGAGGAGCTAAATTTAGTGGATTCGTAAACATTATTCCCCTACAACTTTTTGCCTATTGTGCCTTCCGAGTAGTTCCGTAATCGCCCTTACCCACTAACGTATTTGACTTCGGACAAAGCACTGCACTTGGTCTCTCTCTTCAAAGTGCTCTGCGCAGTCGTGGTCGCTAAATAAACAAAAAAAAACACAATTCCCTCTTAAAAACCATTCATCTCCCAAAATCAGTGACACTGTCAACTGAAAGGACAAATTTCCATTTACGTTCACCCAAACAAACGAATGCCACACATTTGTCAACTGCTTACCTCCATCGACCCAAAAAAAAAAAACTCATTTCCATTATTCAAGGGGAAATAGACACCTTCCACTTCTTCCTACCTGTGGGGAAAATCCTTAAAAATCCTTCAACACCAACCATTCATGGACAAAAACAACAAAATCATTTCAAAACCCAACGCAAGGACTTCAAAACATAAACAAGACTCACCTCATGAATTCTCGGATAAGTGCGATAATTTGAAATTCTACCTGAGTCCTGTGGAATTATTAGAAAAGCAATAAAATTCAGGGATGCGTACTACTGTGATACCCCTAGTGGTTGAGACGTGCTTATGCAGATACACGGCCGCCGCGCCGTTGCGAATGGCTACTTTCTAAAAATATTTTTATGTGTTTTCAGTTTTGCCGGGTTCTTGGAAGATTTGAAAAAAATTTATTTTATGAGATCAGAAGGAGATCTTGTTGTCAGAATGATCGCGATTTTTGTATTTTTATGGATTTTTTCAAAAAGGAAGTCGTGATCCTTTGTCTTAAACTTGAACATGATCCAAATTTTGAGCATGCCATGAACGAGTGAATGACTGCGACATCATCGAACCGATCGCATCAGCTTATGATCGTCACAGAAAATGGTAACACTGAACGATTAGTTCAAATAAGTGCGCATTAAATGCGAAATGTTTGCTGAGAAGTCGTTCAAATTGAAGCCTTGGTGTATTCTTGTTTTTGACCTTGTCGCAGTCCAAATCTATGACACATTTTCGGCACTCAATTTCGATTTAATCTGATTTGATAGCGAATATGACATTTTGCTGATAAAGAAAATTAAAAGTGAGATTTTATTTGACGCCAGAAACCATTTACAACCACTTGGTCACCTGATACTCTATCAGTATTTAAAATGTCATGACGTGAAGGCTATCTGCTCGCGGAATGGGTGTGTTCGTCGAATGCAAATTTTGCCTTGGAGTGGAAAAGTTTTAAAATCAATTTATGGGTACATCTCAAACATAAATTTAGTACAGAATTTATTTATTTTTGCGAAATAAAGAACAGAATGCCTTACGTATTTTTGAAAAAAAATTTATGATTATGTCAAGCGTCATGGAAAATGTAGGGCCTTTCAGTCCCATTTGAAAGAATATTTGTGACCAACGTCAGTTTTTTTTACGTATACAAAACATAAATGTAGGTACTCGTAAAGCTTATGCATGCATACATGTGCATGTATTTATGTGTTTGAAACCACACTTTTTTTTTTTTAGAAAAGCATGGTTCGTGGGTTAGGTTTTCTAGATCCGCAATTGGAAATCTAATTTCTGATCTCTTTAATTGCCTTTTCATGATAATGGCTTTAAAAGAATTTCGTTGTGTAGCTGATTAGCATTTTATGTTCAGCATTAATTTTCCGCAGTTTTGACGTTTGAGAAATTTCGGCTGATAGCCTATATTTACGAGTGACATCACTTTATGGCTCATATACGAGCATGGTTAAGAAATAACAGACTTGTCATATAAGCATCTAGAGTAAAATGTTGCTTCTCTTATGGTTCCACTTTCATTTGAACATTTGGCGGAACAACAAAGTGTAGAATTTAAAAATTGACAGATCGTACTCCTTCGTGTGTAAGACGGCTTTAAACTATTAACGAATTCACTCTCCTTTAACAAAAAAAACTGATGATCGAGCAACAGCAAGTGACACAATGTCCAATTTGTAGTTTTTGTCAAAGTAAAGCACAGGACTGTCGACGTGGTCCTACGAACATTTTCTGCACTCGATTTAGATTTTCAATATTTTCGAAACCAATTCTTCAGAAAGGCCAATTTCTTCATTAAAAAAATTATGTGTGCTGAAATTTAATTGAAATTTAATTTAGAATTGTTTTAAAAACAATGTCATGATTTTCTGAGTTTAAGATTCCGTTCACCAAAACGGAACATTTATAATTTCGGTGTGTCCGTCCGTCACACTTCAATATTTTCTACATTTATGAAGATATGGGCATGAAATGTTGGTGTTGGGTGCTTTAGGCCTAGATATTTTTTCTGGGCATGCAAGTTTGAAAAGTGGTACCTTTTTGATGACTTCTGTATAGGTGATGTTGGGATGAATTTTGCATTATTGGCACATCTCATCGACTGACATCGAATGACGACAGGTCTTTGGTTCGCTTAAAGACTTTCTGATATAAATTGTTGGGCGCGCAACTAAGTTCTCGCTGTTTTTTTATGAAATGTAACTTTTTTCGAAAAATTGGTTACAGATGAATCATTCAAAGTATTGCCCATCGCTAGCTACAACTTTTTGCCATCTTTCTGGTAGAGCTCGAATACAGTAAAAGTTTTCATATTTTGAGACAATCAATGAATCAAGCCATGTTTTCATGTGAGCGGGGACTGCTGATCAGCCAGACCATGTGCCATCGAACGGAACCAGTAATGATTCGATGGCGGGTGGGATAGGACTTCCTCTCTGAGCGTTACCAAGTAGGTTTGATAACGTGAGGTCGAGCATTGTCATGGTGTAGAATCACTTTTACGTGCCACTGCTCATATTGTGACCATTTTTCGCACAGTTCTCGGCTCAATCGCATCAATTGAAGTTGCTACCGGGTGACTTCTAATAATGCAGCAAGTTGTTCTTCCGTTTGGCACGAATTCCCATCGGGCAATGACTCCAATTCAGTATCTTCGAAGGATTTTGGCCTTCCTTTACGCGGACAGCCGTCAACATCGAAATCGTCGCCTTTGAAGTGACAGAACCAATTACAATTTTAGAGCTCTCGATGCATTTCAGAAACCATTTTCTTCGAAAAAAATCACCACTTCCGGCAAATTATTATTTTGCACAAAATCAAAAATTTTTACACAACCAAAAGTATATGACGCCAAAACAAAATCACTAATGTCAAAACAGTTTGTTTACCACAAGTTTAAGCTCGGTTCATGACGTCATGGATATGTCAAAATCGACCAGCACTTACTGCTGGAGCCATCTATTGACAAACAACGAGAACTTAGTTGCCGTTACAGAAATATGGATATCCAAATTCGGTTTTAACTCGTCTCTTCTCCCATTCCTAAACCAAGGTGCTTACAAACCTGAGGACAGTTTCGAACATTTTCAATAGTGGGAATGAGATATTAGCCAAAAACGGTAAAGCATCAACGCGCAAATTTTGAAGATCTGAAATCGCAATTTCGTAGATCTGATTGAAGACAGGATAAATATCAAAATATAAACATGCATATGTGGAGAGTTATACAAATGTTAAATCTTCCAGTTCGCACTAAAATTCCCTGCTGCAGTTGACAACTCAACACGGGTCTCTTGGGGATCTCGCACATTCATTCCAAACTTTAATGCCTAGCAACAATATACACACAACTGACATAAGTAGTGATTTGGTATGGCGCAAGGTATATTGCCCAGTTTATTTTTAGATAAACCAACGATAATTCTGACAGGAGCAACCAGTAACTTTCACTTGAGTCATTTATTTTTGAGTGAGTGAACAAAAACATTTTTAATAAATTGTGGGGAGAAGGTCTATTTGTATCGAGAATCTACATACAAACTGAATTCTCGAGTTAACCATAACTTGTTTTTTGTCACAGCGTTTCATTTTTGCCATTTGCTTTGACTTTTTGATTGGACTACTACTGAATGAAGAAAACTTAAAATGCTTAGATTCAAGTTTGAATGGGTGGTTGTTGCAGAAGCTAGGTAAAGGCACGATTTCTGTTCCCTCCCAGTAACATCAAAATGTCTGAGTCTCAAATTATGTGGATTGATAATTGACTGTCTCCAAAGGTAAAAATCCTTCAACCAATCAGATGATGTTAAGTTAAATACCTTGAAGGGGAATGATTCCATATCAAGAATTCTCAAGACTAATGAACTTGAAAAACACGTGTGTAATTTAGCCACCCTCGCAGCAGTTACATGCCAAGACGTCACCTGAAGTTAGTATGAAAGCAAATATGAAGCTATTGCCAGCTGTGCATACTTAGAGAAAATGCGGTCAAGGTACATACGATCACAGCAAAATAAAAAAAAAGATCATGAGAAAAAGTGTACTGACTTTTGTAGAACTGTAAGGAGACTCTCTTATTTTTCTCTTTGGAATAAAACCTATTAAGGAATGAAAATAAGGAGAGATTTTCGGCACATATCGAAAGCAAAGTTAAGCTGTGTATTGGTCTAAACAGGAAACGGAGTATGTTTTTCAAGGTCTTTACAATTTTTGAACGACATTTGGTCAGTCATTAGGTCTTAGAAAAGAATCAGCAAGAGTCTTTCTCCACCTTCACTCTCAAAAACGGAACTATGGGATCTAAAAAGGAAAGTTTTGTCAGCTTTGTACAAAAACTGAGCAATAAGTTGATAAGAAGATCAGCAGCGTTTATTATGATTTTATTCCGCAGAAAATGTCTTCCTGTTGGATAACCTATGCCCAAGTCCACTTTGGACTTTAGCACCACCATTTTAAATCTGGCCCTCTCTGCAAGAAAGACGAAGACGAAACCGCAAACCCTAAGACCTGTGCAAAGACGTAAATGTAGAATGACAAACAAGAATTCGTCGACTAAGCTAGCTCAGTCAGGGCGAGCACTAAAACAGGAAGATTCCAACCAAAAATAAAGTCCAATCTTTGTTCGGTGGTATAGCGACCAATGCAGAAGTATAGGGTATAGAGTATAGGGACTACGACTGAACCTTCTGTATAGGGAACAAGTCATCGAAGATGTAAGGAAGCTTGTACTAAATAAATGAAAGCAGCCGGTCCAATGAAGTCTCAAAGGCAAGTATAACTCAGGCGCCGTGGACCGTTGCTCATAAGTCAAAAATGATTCAGTCTTGAAAAGCAGACCACTGGTTAAAAAGACGATATTTTGGTCTTGTAAAACGTTTCGTTGGATTCCAGACCCGATTAAAACTGACATGAATCACTTTTTCTCAGAGGCTTAGCAGAAGATGGTCTCAGTCAAGAAGACACACGTAAGAGAGGCAATCTTTCGACCATAACCCAATGCGCATCTAAACGCAGCTGATGAATCGGCAAAGAACGGGAAGGATTTTGCTTAAAGTTCTGGATCACAAGGAACTGTAGCGCCACTTACAAAACCAAGAAAGCTAGTATCTATCATAGATTCGGCGCATACCCTGTTTGACTTAATCAACTCTCGCTACTTAACACACCCATGTCGTCATCGCATAGATGACAGAAACGACTCCAGCAATATTCCAATGGTATCTCGCCACCCACTTATGACTTCACAATCAGGCGCACCTCCCCGACAATGTCCACTACAATTCACCTCCTCCTCCTCAACCCCACCAACGCCGACTATCACCTTCCTCGATCGAAATCAATGTTCAAATCAGAAAATTGAATTTTCTTTTGGGACTTACGAAAGACTATCCAATCAATGCTTGGTGACATTTTCATTCCCCCATGGACGCCTCCATTCACCCGTGAACATGTGTGCCTGTTGCAATCTGCCATTTTGATATTTTATAGATCGTTACGTTTTATGGGAGCTCCTAATGGCGCTAGATTTTTTAACGACCCCAAGTGGACATAATGGACCCCGTGTGGTTGCATCAATTCGGATTTGTACGCAAAAATTGTGGTGAATTTCGCTTTCAAATGATTTTAATGGCGTCGCGTGAATCATTTAACGGATTGAATAATCGACTGAGCATCGAAGTTAATTGTTGATTGTCGCCAAGCGGGAATCTTCCTCTTCCTTAAGTTGACTGATGGCTGCTTTTTGGTGGATGATGAAATTTTCTGAAGACCCAGTGATTGTCTTTCGTTTGAATGTCAATCATTTTTTGACACGATATGCTTCCTTGTTGAAAGGGGAGTTTGATTATGATGATCGGGTGTAGCTCTGGCAGTTGAAGGGGGGCCGGGAGTGTGTTGATGGTTGAATTTTGGAGAGTGTGTGGTCAACTGCCCTGAACTAATGTTTGGAGAGTTGACGTTGAAGTTGTGTCATGAGTTGTTGACTTTCTGGCGACATACTTTGATTGATTTTTCGTGGGGTATAGAGGGCCTAAGAGCTTATAATTACAGTGACAAGCATCTGACCACCGACTGTAGATTGTGTCCATTTGACATTTGACACGCGGAAGCTCACAAACTGTCCTGAACTACTCCCGACCTACAGTTTTTCAGTGAAATAAGGTCTTTCATCGCGTCCAGTAGTCATATCAAACTAATGATTGTATAAAGATTTTCTGGTCACACACTTCCTTACAAAAATATCCTCAGAAATTCACTGTCGTCGTTCAACGCGCCACAAAACGACTTTTAAATGTGAAAGAGGCTTTAAATCTCATGTTAGTTGAGGCCACAGTCTGTAGCAGGCGAAACCTAAGCAACCATTAAGTTGCAATGCAATTCCCCTTTGATCTTGTCAGAGTTCAAAGTCCAAACTCTATTCTTTTGACTCCCAACCTGGTCAACACCATTCTCCCATCTCAAAGCCTTTTCAAACGTCGACAGACCGTCAGAGGCATTTATGTCATCCATCCATCGATCGAGTTACGTCTGAACAATTTTTTCTTACTTCACTCAAGTCACCATCACCTTGGACTCTGTTGCTCAACTAAAACCCTCCAATTCATTTCAAATCCTTCGCCTGTTGATCACGTGGTTATTCCAAGACCTTTAAGTGTGACTAAGCCGGCAACAAATGGGATTCTAATTCTACACTAAATCTTCAGACTCAACCGAGTTGACGTTCCATGGAATTAGCATACGACACTAAATCATTGTCTCGCTCGATTGAAGGAAAAACTCGTAAAGTTTTACGACGAAAACGTTGCAAGTACCTTTGCCATAAGACCAAGTGGTGTAGCAAATATAAATGACTAAGCGACTGCAACCGTGGCAAATGAACGAAATCTATTTATTTCTTGACCACCATCGAATCTCATCAATTCGTTTCGATCTTGATGGATGATGGAAGTTTCAGGGAAAAATATTTACAAATCCCCACAGTGGATGTGTTCAGAGATGGAGAGGATTTTTTAGTGACTTGCGACCTTTTAGTGATTTTTAACGAATATCATGAGTGGAAAAATGCTTCATTCGTCTTATTTGAACAATGTGAGAAACCGAATAATCTTCGACTCTGTGCTTGTGCACAAAAGCAACAAAGGGTGTTAAGGTGGGGTACACATGTAAGAAAGGACAGTGCGTAACTGGTGCAGCTGGCATAAACTGAGTCTATTTGACATGTCATTTTTATTTCCACTTCTTTCGACAGAAGAATTGAACTGAAAATTCTAATAATAATATTCTGTCGACGACTCGACATACGTCGGAATCTACAGTCGAAGTCGAGAAGGACAACAATGATCTGCTCGAATGATGTCATCTTAAAAGTATTTTCTTAGATTTTTGTTGTCTTGAATTTACTGAGGCTACATTTCTTAGATGTTGCAGAAGACGTTTTTATTCATTGGTAATCGGCGGGAGTTGATACAGTCCTGCATCTGCATGTCTACTTGTTATGAACGGATTTCGATGCTCGAAATTTTGCGTCTTTGTAGTGCTCCAATGCATTGGTCAGCTTGAAGATTTGTTTCACTTTTAGGGCATCTACATCGCTCCTCCCCATGCCATCACACCATAACTTAGCCTTAACTCTATGAGTAATAAACGAATTTTATTACGGGGTCTGGGGTCTTGCATTGCAGACCAGCAAATGCAAATAGTGATGCCCTCAGCTTGCTACGTAGGGAGTTGATATGTGACGCCAAAAGAAGTGTACTTGTCAACGAGTTCAATTGCAAGTTGTTCGGAAGAAGTGTTATATGTAAGGTTGTTTGGACTACGCATATGCATAAATTTTGTTCTCGAAACGATTAGCACAAGCTGGCTGCATCACTCTTCCTGCAACTCCGACATACGACAATCGCTGTATCCTCCGCATGGAAGAAATTCACTAATTTTTAGGCATTTCATTAGTGTACAAGGTAAGTAGCAGAAGAGCGACTGGATGGCGAAGTTGGTTAAGTGCCTGCCCCAAGTTAGAGGGGTCCCAGGTTCGAATCCCAGTGAAATCGAATCTGGTCCAGTCACCATTTGCCATTGGGATTAATTTAACGGTAGTGAAGTAGGTTGCTACCTGCCAGTACAATGAACTAGTTTTGAGTTTGAGTGCTCCATTGTAGTGTTTAAAAAAACTCCGAAAAAAAAGTAGCAGAGGACCTAATTTTGACCCTTGTGAAACTTCATGCTTTAGTTTGCTTCTTTGGCTACAGCATTCTCTTATTTGCCTCTCCGACGTAATCTACCAACCAATCTAACAATTAACTCCTTAATTCAATTCGACGTACAGTTGCAATGTAAAAGTTTGTTGTGACATCGATGCTGTCATATATCTTCGTAGTTAGTACTCCAGAGACTCCAGAACTCTTTGAACATGAAGAACTCAGTACTCATTAGCGATCCACGTGAATATTCAAATAATTTGAAATCATCACATAATTTTTCTGAAAAATGTCGCCTTTCTTCTTTCAAAATCTTAGAAATTTGTTATTTCCTTTTTCGAAATAATAAATGCACGAAATTTAAATTGAAACCTTTAACTGAATCACACTTAAAACCTGGTTCGTTCTATTAGCATCTTTTTCTTACATTTTATCAATGTGCTTGCTTAGCTAGGGGGGTAAGATGGATGCTGAGTGTTGAATCTGATGAGTACTCAAGGGACAGACAAAAACTATTAAGGCAGTCCCGACAGCTCCTAGCTTCACTCACAGTTCCTCGCCGATTGGATATTTCACAAATTTCTGTTATTGCCACTGTGACAAGCTTTTCTATGAAATTTGTTCTCCACAAAACTTCCCACAAAATTGTTTGCCGTCATCAAACATCTATTCACTCCCTTGTCAAAAATGCCAAATTATTCTCATTACATGACAGCCTATGTCTTCAAACATACCTCTACATCCCCACTTCTTTGCAAAACCTCATCAAGTTATGTACATGTTAAATTTTTAACGCGCCCAAGCCCGGAAACTTGTCTTCCCACGATAAAACAATTTGAAACACTTCCCATCCCAAGGTCGCGCAGTGCCACAGAAATTCACCTCATCCATCTCACAGAACAAGTTTCAATTTCAACAGTCAACCCAAAGACCGAATTAACTTCACTAAGCCTCGTGTTATCTGCCACGGAACACCGCCGAAAAATAAAATTGGTCCGTTCTCACAGATGACAATGCGAACAGTAACTCAGGGACACTCCGTGTAACCTGTTCCCCGGATTTTCGTCGTCTACCTGCCAATCAGCGGAGCCGAGGGCCTGCCCTCATTGCCTGAGCATCGAAACATTTCGTCAAACACGTGAACAGGAACCATAAAGACCCAAACGGGGATTACTAATTAGCACTCGCTCCCTCTCAGTCTCGTTCCACGGAAAAACCCTTGAGAAAGGATTACCCGCGAACTCCAGCAACCAAATCCGTGTTGCCCCGCCGACAGCAGGTACCTGCCGTTACACACGCACGAAAGGACTTGTAATTAGAGCCCGTAGTCGCCGTCATGGTCGTCGGGGCTTAGGTCAAAACACTAAATGGTTTGTTCTACAGCAGGCGGTTCCGCTTTTGCGAAATGTAATCGTTTTTCCTCGCCCTTGCGCTGTGAACAGTGCACCACGGCAGATGCTCTGGGAAAGTCTCACGCAACATCGATGACCATCCGAGATAAGGTGGTGTCGGGGCTACGCGCAGTTCTTGGGTCGGTCGCACCCAGTTGGCGCTCGAGAAGAAAGCCAAGAGAACACGGAAACATATCGTGAGAGCTTGTTGGCCGTCGGTGATCTAGTCGCCCGACCCCTCGCGAAGGGCTATCAACGACGGCAGCGTCTGCGGGAGAAAGTGAGTAAATGCCCGGATTTTTGAGTTTTAATTGCACTCGATAGCGGGTCTAAACATAAAAACATCCAAGCTGGTCCAAAGGCCACCGCCGCTCTCAGAGCGCGGTTCCGTGACATCGTGAGTGCGTTGTGAGGTTATGCAACCACATGCCAGTTGCTTTGTGAAATTCCATTCCGGGGTTGGCGGCGCAGGCAAACACGCGAGTGTTTTGTGAAAAGAAAGTCAACAGCGGGCGGCTGAGATGGATCCCAAGTGTCGCCTCAGCGATACTTCAAAGGTGAAGGTCGTCGACGGCAGGAATGTGTCTCTGCTTGGCTCTAGGTTTGCGTAGGTGTGCTTATCTGTTATCTGCGGATCGAGCGTGTACGTGTGAGATTTGCACAAATGAGTTTGCCCAGTGATTGAGTGATAAGATAAACCGGGACGAAGCGGAAAACATCATGTGTTCGGCGCTGGGTTTGAGGTCGTTCGGTGGAGGCGCTTTGTTTGCTTAGTGCATTCCTGGGTAAGAAAGTGTGTTGCAGGCAGGATGTTCGACTTCCGAAATCCCAAGGTGACTGGCAGTTTTCAATGAAATTGATTCAGTGTCGGTATGTGTGTCGACGGAATGTCAATGAAAAATGCTACCTCGGCGGCTGTGGCTAATGATTTCAGGAAGTTCACTTGTCAAAGGGATTTCGGGAAAGCGAATGCAGGTGTTGATGTCGATCGATTGTGTCAGGAAATCATCAAACCATTAGTTTGGTGATCGAACAATGCTGATCATTGTAGATGGCGTGAGTCATTTCCCGTGGATATCTCTGAACTTTGCTGTAGATCTCTTTGGGGGACATCAAAGGCCAATGTGGACACATTTAAGGCAACAAAGACAAGCTTGCAACGTAAAGATCTGTATCTCAGGGTTGAATGAAGGACGGATGTTCTGCTGCCCGTCTTCTTGATTTGTCACGGGATCGAGAGCATCTTTCCCCATGTGACTGACAGATTTGTTGACTCATGACGGTCGTCTGTTATTGTCTCGCGGTAATTCGCTTTGAAGGTGAGTTTAAGCAAAAGACTGACTTTTGACGGCTTTATTGTTTTAAGATCTTCTTTTCAGTTGAACGTCAAGACTTTCTTTAAGAAACAAGGTCATGCCTTGCATTATTTGCATCAGTGATTCTTTCATTTAGTTCTGAGGTGTTTTCGTACATTTACCCAATTCTGTTCAGAGATTCGACGCATATTGAGCTGAACATAGAATGGCGCAAAAACGGCCCCGTTCACAAATCCAAGATTTTAAATAGGACCACCTTGAACTAAATTTTAACTTTTGTAACTAAAGGTAACAACTTTTCGTATCTGTTATTGCCAACGATTGACAGGGCCCTTTGGGCCAGCTTCGGTAGGTAAAGTGAAATAAGGCCGAGTGAACTTAACCCAAATTTTAAATTCTTCCTTATTCCGTTATCCAAACCGAAGACCTAATTTCACGTCCTTGAATTGAAATATTGCCAAATTGGCTTTATTTCGTTTTCTGAAATGAGATGAAACCATAACTGGTAATTTAAGTTAAATTCGCTTTTGAAAATAAAATAATACCAACTTTTTGGATTTTGTTCTTATTTTACGTCACAGATTCATTGTCAGTGAATAGGACGCGTAAGAAACTGTTAATAGGAACTCTTTGGTGTAGAAATTGTCAACAATCGACCTGACACAGCTCATCACACAAATGTCTGCTAGTGTACGAAACTGTACTGACTATTTTCCTACAGAATCAGGGATGTCACAAGGATGTATGCTTTGCCCACTTTTGTTTGCAAATTTTCTACAAGAAAGGATTGTTGATGTGGAGAGCAAGTCGTCAGCATACATGACTTACATAATTATTTTGACCGAAATCAGCTGCAAATGAATAAAGTAAAAACCATTGCAACATAAAACCCCTTAAAATCTAAGACCGTTGTCTGTCATACTCGGGAGAACTGGTCTTTGGAGGAAGAGTCGATTGAAGTTGTCAAAATATTTAATTATACATGAGAAATCTGTTGCAGCTAAACCAACTATTAACCTCATGTAAAGAAGTTCCCTTGGCAACCACCGAGTCGACAGTGTTTCAAAGTTTAAGGTTTAATGCCGCTATAAATACATGCCTTTACTATGCAAGCCCTGCAGGCTGCTGCAGACTGCCCTTCAAAGGATGGAATGAGTTTTTTTTACTGCAATATAGTTCTGGTCCCATAAAAGCTAATGTCAATAAAAATAAGCTTTACGAATGCATAAAGAAACACGGCTTCTATCTTTCTGTGGTCATTTCAGCTCAAGAAGAAACATGTTCAGCTTTTACAGCAACCAGTACTTTTTTACTGAATCGACCACCAGTTTTGTTTGCTGATTCTGAGAGTCGTACTTTAAGAACCGTTTTATTACAGTTTTGCCCTCCAACTATTGGAAACGACTCGCTAGAGATGAAGCGATGATGAACGTTAAGTTAAAAGTTGGCGTTAGAGCCATTTACTCGATTCAGTTTCGAATTTCGAACCCTCTGAACTACCCATTACTCCCACAAGCCCACTAAGCCCACAATTGGAGGATTAACATCGGGTTTTTATTTTTTCTTATGACGCCATAGTCTGCGGTGGACCATAGCCTCAATCAACAAACCTCTCCATCTTAGTAAGATCTTTCACTAGCTGTCTCCAACTACGCACACTAAATTGGTTAAGGCCCCACTCCAGTAGTGTGCGCTGCCTTAAACGTGGACGTCCTCTATTGTTTTGTCCCACAGGCTCTTAGTCAATGATTCTTCAGGAAGGGGCATAGTTGTTCATGCGCTCTATATGGCTTATCCATTTTAAACAGACCAAACTGTAGAGTGCGCCGTGGCGTAGTGGGTAAGTGCGTCGACTCCTACGCTCGAGGTCGTCGGTTCGAATCTCGAAAAAAACATTAAGCATTTGTTCACGGCTCCACCTCTTTCATGTCAATGACAATACTCAAAGAGTATAACTGTATAGAAAAAGCTTCTCAATCTCGCCGTTTGGAGTCGGCATTAAACTGTAGGTCCCCTCCGCTCGTGAAAGAACAATAGCACGCACAACACGAGTGGTTGCTGAGAAGCTAAGCCCAGGTCCACCTCGGACTGTAGCGCCGCCATTATTATTATTATTAACTGTAGAGGCTAAGTAAGTGGACTCATGTCGCTGAACAGGCTATTCAGCTTGTGGTTTAATCTTCCCTCCAATTGCTATTAATGTAAACAGGATTTCTCTCGATAAAATGAAGAGCTTCTTCATCCGCTTATTATATTACCCATGCCTCTGTGCCGTAAAGCAGGACTGGGATGATCAATACCTTGCACAAAGTCAGTTTGGTCCTTCGAGAAACAAAGAATCAGCGGTTGTTAGAGTTATTCTGCGTTTGTTCTCGATTCTTATGTTGTTTGTACTGTTTTCCGCGGAGCCGATATAGAGTCCTTCACTACCTCGACGGGTTATCTGCCTATTGTGACGTTCTGGCCATGTCGTCGATGTTGTGAAATCCTTCTGGATGCTATTTGTCATACGTTCCTCAAATTTAAGAATTTGCATCCTTTTTCAGACGTGAATACTTGTCCCTACTTTTGGGTTTGCGTACATAACACCCCCTGCTCTAAAATCCTTCAAAGTTGCTTAAAATTTTTTAGGCGAATTGTTGCCTAAAAAATTCACGAAACGTAGAAATAAGTTTATATGTGATCAAAACGGATACTTGTGTTTATAGACAAAATTGTTATTAAATTCTAACCAAATTTTGATCAGAAAACAAAAATATCGAAAATCCTATTCTCTTTCAAGGACATTTTGATCTGTCCAACTGTCCAAAAATATGTTCGAAAAATTGAGTTTGAAGAGAGAAACTTTTTGGTTGCAAAAAAAGAGTGGGTCTGAAAATTGTTCTCTGTGGAACTTTATTTTTTATGAATCGTGTAGTAAGACGTGCCTTAGTGTTTCAGGCCATTTGTAATTTTTTTTGCTCTTAAATCCTTTCACTAGTACAATGGACCAGTTTTTGAGTCTGAGTGCTCCAGTGTAGTGTTACAAAAACCTTCGACAATATAAAAAAATCCTTTCTCAACTGTACCGAAGATTAACCGCTAATTGAAATTTATTTATCAAAATGTACTAATTTTACACCCTTGTTATAATCCTTTTTCAAAAAATCCTGTTCTTTCTGCTATTCTATTCAAAATTGATTGTTGGGGACCAAACATTAGTCCGATCAGAAATTTCAAAAGTTTTTTGTTTCAAAGTCAGCTTCAAATATTCACTTTATCTCGACTTATAAATTAGAACGTAAGCAGTGATGACGATGATAACTGAACATGCCCCTTGTAAAACAAGGTTCATCAGCTTGCATAATTTTTCTGATCAACTTCAGAGCTTCTTGAGTCTTGCAATCACCTCGCCTACTCAAAAAGTTACGTCATCAATTCTCGTTGCACTTGCCCCATTAAACACTCGTTTGTCAGCGATTACTTAACTTATGTAGAACAACGTGCAACAAGGTGCACTTTAAACAATCGACTGACACTTGGAAGAGGTTCCCGCGATTGTGTTCATCGAACATATCTGGTCATCGTCCCGCGCTGAACGCCCTCACCTTAAGATCAAGTCAAAAACAAAAAAAAAAAACTTCTCCAATGACAAGCCACAAAACAATTCCTTGTCTAAATGTCATAACAGTCTTCAGGGGTCTCTTCAGATCGAGTCTATGAGCGACGCGTAACCACTTAACCCTCGAGTACGATAATTTTCTCCAACAAGCACCAGCACCACCACGCACTTCAGCGAGACTCGCATCTTCACGGGCCTTCAAAGCGAAGCACTCGTCGTCATACACCGCTATCGCCATCGCCATTGCCGTTGTCGTGGTCGTTGTCGTCATCGTCATCAGCATTATCGTCGTGTCGCTTTTCGCAATGTCACTTACACGCATGGGTCACTGTCAGACGTTCGTCCATATTAAATTACTTGTACGAGCGTACAAATGTATCTTGTATCTATCTATCTGCGATTTCAATGACAACCATGCCGTTCGTCAATTTTAATTGAATTCCAATTCTTTATTTTTTGTTTCCCCTCCTCCGTCGTCGCTCTGTATCGCGCGTCCCGTCCCTTTCGCTGTGCGCAACTAATTGCGTAAATTCCTAAGTACCTTCGCCCGGAGGCAAGGCGGAGGACAAGCTGAGTGAACGTCCATCCGTGGAGAGTGCTCGAAGCGACGAAGGATATGCTTGTTGGCGCCATTCAGCCATTAAGTACCGGCACACACAAACGCACACTCGTAAGTTTCGAGGTCTTGTGATGTTGGCTTATCAGCACCTCCCGGAGGCTATGCTACACGAACGTCAAGGCACACGGGTCTGGAGACACGGGACACAAAATGTCAATGCGCGAAGGGTTTGTCTCCTCGCAAAGGGAAAATGCGCCTATCGATCGCGGCAGTCGGCGACGATGTCGTTGTCGTTGTCGTTGTCACTGTTGTCGACTGAGGAATACCTTGCCAAGCGAGGTTAGAAATTTGTTTGTTTTTCTCGTCCGGTTTTGCCGCGCCATTGCCCGCTCCGCCGCCACCCTCGTAAGGATGAAGGAGGGAGAGGAAAATCGCAAAGAACTTGAAACCTACTAAGAAACCGGAATTTTCATTGCAACATAGGCAAATGGTTACAAGGCAGATCAGGCTCGGAGCAGCAGCAATCTGGAGGCACCCAGCATGAAGTTGTCGGCGACGGCGGTCGTCGCCTGGTTTCGGGACAAATACCTTCGGCAATGCCTAGCCTAGCCAGCGAGCGCAGTGGAGGAGAGAGAGAGAGAGAGAGAGAGCAGAGATGAGAGGAGCATCGTATCGAAGCGTATTTTAGCACCATCATCCGCCAGAGCGAGGATGGAGTCTCGTCATTATCGACTCGCTCTGGCGGAGAGGGAGACACAGACTGCGAAGGGGATAAGTCGAGATTACGTTGGAGCCAGTCAATTGGCTAAAAATACCTGACTACATCGTGGCATGTGGTTAGACGAAGAAAATCCATCCGAAGGAAAGCCACAGAGTAACGATCGCTGGAAGGAGCAGGAAGAGTGCACAAAAAATGAAAAGAAGAAAAATGCAAGCATTTGAGCAGAAGGAGAAGAACTTCATGTCTTGGGCATGTCGTCGACGACGTCGTTGTCGTCTTCAAAGACGACGTCCTCCACACACATCCTCCCCGGCTCGCGGATGGTTGCCGTGGCACACCACCATCAGACGAGAACGACGACAACGGCGACGACAACGACAACGACATCGACGAGAACGATGGAGAAGGCGAAGAAGTAGACGACGACGACGATGACGACGACAGCCTTCGGCGCGGCTATGAGGAGAGATCATGTTCTTTAAGGCATTCTATGCCGTTGTCGCTGTCGTTGTCGTCCCTGACCATCAACATCATGGCCAAATCGAATGATAGAATTGAACAGCTTCCTCCGCTGGCCTGCCGCCCGAAGGAAAGCTCCCCTCTGGCAGCGTGAACTGACTCGGGTTAGATAACAGTTCCTCACGATCGCAGGATGAAGAGGAGACTCACAGACTCACAACTAAAAACCCACCGAGCAGCATCTCTGCTCGTCGTCTCGTTGAAGGGTATCGAGCGGACACGAGCGGGACGCGACCACAACCGATGCTGGAGAGTGTCTCCAGCTGATAGCAGAGTTTTTGCGCCGCGCTAGCTGTCACTTGAAGGCTCTTTATGGCGATTTCCTATGTAAACTCAGAAACCGCTTGCAGTCAGCCTCTGTGAGTTGAGTCCTCAAATGCGGCAGGAATGAGGTGTTTTAACGGTATGACGCTGGTGTGCTGCATGAAAATAAATTATTCCATCCCCCATCCACGAGGTCTGTTTGCCCGCCGATTTGCATTCGTTTCGTTTCTCCTGCTGGCGCACGGGGAGTGCCTTTCGGAGGCAAAGGGACGCCTGATTGGCACTCTGAGACGGGAACTTGGTGACCCCAACGAACTGGAACTTGCTGAATTCAGTAGAATCGATTGCTGCACTGATGGAGGCTGATGAACTCTGGCAACGAAATGGCTGCGATTGTGGGAAGATGTACAGCGGACGTGACAGTGTCTGGCGACCTGAAGCAGAAGTGGGACGGACAATTTATTTTATCAGCAGAAGCGTAATGACTTTAATTTTGGGGTAATCGTGTTCGTCTTGAGTCGGTTCAGAGTCTGGGGGGTCATTAGAGCACTCGTTCGTGAACAGATGCGAGTTGGCTTTGGTCTGCTGGATTGAAAGATCGACTTGTTGTTGATTGGAGCAGTAGGTCTGAGTTAAGAGCAAGGTTTCGATGACTTTTGTGTCGTTTCTATGATGAAGGGGGACTTTTGTTGGTCTGAAGACTGTTCATTTTTCTTGTGCACTTGATGTTAGGAGGAAAAATAAACCGTGTTATGGAGAGCTTTGGGAAATTTTCTCGGCTTTTCGGGCTCAAACGTATCTTCCGGACTATCTTTTGTTCAGGGTTCATTGGCACTTTCATAAGAACTTGTTCATCGAGTTTATATCCAATTCCTTATGAAAATTTGGTCATTCTAAAGGATTTTTCTGGACAATTTCGGTTTATTGAAAAAGAAAGCGAGACAGACTTTTCAAAATTCCTGCTTCGTTTGACAAACGTTTCCCGAATTACTTGACTTATATCCTCGTCTTGCCTAGTCAACAATTCTACATTTGGTGGCCGTCATCTTGTGGCCTTACCTACGTGTAACACAGCGGATGCCATAATGGACATTCTGTGCGAGAGATTTGAGGAAATGGCCATTTTTAAAATGTTGCTGTAAATTTTAAAGCAACTTACTCTTGATGCCACTGCCATGGAGGATTTAAGTCTGAGCTGATAGTGCCCTTCATTCCTGACCGTCGCTGTCTCCAGTTATGTACACCAAGTTAGTTGAGCTTTCTCTTTATTTGCATGGGCCACGAAGAACCTCGGGCCGGACATAAGTTATCAATGCTCTCTAGTTGGTCTATCCACCTTAGGCATTGGATCTCCATACTAGACTCACTTTGCCGTACAGCTCGTACAGTTGATGGGTAAACTTTTCTCCCACAAAGACCGAAAGCTTCTGTAACCGCCTTGAATATTATACATGCCTCTGCGCCATAGAGCAGGACTATCCCAGTCCTATCAAGGTCTTTTATAATGTCACCTTGATCTTTCGAGCGAGAGTCCTATACCGGAGGATCAGCGATTGGCCAGCTTTATTCTGCGTTTGATCTCGGTACTCATGTGGTTCGTACTGTTTACCACGAAGTCGAGGTAGACTAACCCCAATAACCACCTCAAAGTTAAAGCTGCCCACTGTGACATTCTGGCCCGTCGTCGATTCGATTTTGTGCGTCCTTTCTCGATGACAGCTTATTCTTTGCGTTGTTTTCGTTTAAGGCCGTTTTTTTTCTTTTCGGAGTATTTTTGAAACACTACTAGAGCACTCAGTCAAAACTGATCCATTATAATACCAGCAACCAACAACCAGGATGGCGCAGTTGGTTAAGTGCCTGCCCGAACTTAGAGGGGCCCCAGGTTCGAATCCCACTGAAATCGAATCTTGTCCAGTCACCATTTGCAGTTGGGATCAATTTAACGGCACTGGAGTAGGTTGCTACCTGGCAGTACAATGGACCAGTTATGAGTCTGAGTGCTCCAGTAGTGTCTCAAAAAATCCTCCGAAAAAAAAAACCTCTTCTGACATTGAATGTCTCTAGTTCGTAGTTCGTCACGGACGTTGATGCAGCAGCGATGTTCTGCATCATCATCCTGCACAGACTGACGAATTTCTTATGTGATTCCAAACGAGACTATCACTTTCCGAAGGTCTTTTGTATTCCCTCAAAAGAACTGTTTGCTGAAGGAGCTCATCGATATACAGAGGGGATTTTCTTGAATTTTACCACTCAATCCGTTGGACTAGTTTCTGCAGTGAATGCAAAGCCATTCGATATACCAGCTGGTTAACCTTTTGCCTGTTAGTACATATTCAGCGACAAATTTCCATCTTTAGTGCGACCTTATGCCGTCTTTTTGCTTTAAGCCTGAAATTGATCGAACGAACATGACATCGGAGAATGCCATGCATCCCTCAACTGGACACGGACTCCTTTCACCTCATGTCGCCTCACCGAGCTGATGTGCGATGACAATCCATCGATCCCCTGGCATCCAGCTGGCCTTACCCAGTCTGCATTGCATGCAAGTCACCATCAAGAAGATTCGATTCACAATGCCTGCTTCCACATCGATACGCGCCGGTACCCAAAGACCGTAAAGCGCTTACTGTGCCTTATGAAGACCACGTCGCTGCGATGCAGTGACTAGCATCTTCCCGAGAGCATTGCGTTCAGTTAAGATTATGTAATTGCCGTCTAGCTGACCTTTTAAGACGATAGCTGTATTTTTTTTTCGATACTGAGCCCCGTCTCTGAGCCTGACCATGACTCGACGCATCACATCCACCAGCCGCCAGTAATTAATTTCAATACATCGCACTCTGCGTAATTAAATACCACACATCCGATTGCAAGTCTTCCAGTCCGTAATCCGATTTGTGATAGAAATCGAAAGAGGCACTGGGCGGGACGATGGGGGAAAAACCCGTCCGACGGGCGCAATCCGATTTACACGAAAATTATGTGTGCGCTGTGCGCGCAAGCAGAAGAGAATCTTCCGCATTACCGTGGCCGGCCGTCGTTCCTCGGAGCCAACTGCCGCCACGACTCCTCTCGGTCGTCTTGGCAGCGTCGAGGACAAAGACGGAGGTGGATGAGGAACAACACAATAATTACCAGTGCAACTGGTGAGTTTGCTGGGCGGCATCAGAAGGAATCCACAAGGTCACACTGAGGCGACGTCGACGGTAGTCAGAACCGCCGGAGCTATTCGAGAAATGCGGGGCTTTTTCTCCTTGTGCCTCCTCCTTGATGGACCTGGAATAGACCATATCAGTGGGATTGGTCAGACAAGAAGCCCCCCACCAACGCTACCCGAGAAGACTCAATCAGTATGGATTTTCGTTCGCTGGCGGGGCATGAGCGCAGCGAATTCTAAGGAGCAATCAGTGCCAGCAGGTTGTGCGCAGCATCGTTGTGTCATGTCCAAAGTGACAGGATGGACATGCTGGAAAAAATCATAATTTCCCCCGCTGCCGGCGGCGGTATGTGTGGCGTGGTGTGCCCCCTATGAAGATTAGAATGAGATTTTTCTAAGTCGCCAGACAGACAGAGCTGCTCGTTGTGTGTGCTTGCGTGGTGCTCTGGAGACGGACTACTGCATTCCTCGACTCGGTGTTTGCTCTTTTTTTCTGTCTATTTCTGGCGTGACATCTAATCTGCGGAACTCGTGTTGCAACAAGTTTTCTGTGGTGCAGAAGAAGAAGGCAACAGAAGCAAAAAAAAAGTGAGGCAGGAGACGGGAGTGCTGCTGTCCAGTGGAAGACCGATTTGAGTCCATTGAACATGGAGCCAGGTGAACATGACCATTCAGGGGCGACATCGATTGAGGATGACGATGATGTCGGCTGGGCGACGGAATGTTGCAGGGATACTTGGAAGGGCTGCTCAGATTTTCTGCATGGGATGGAAAGGGACTTAGAAATGTTACCACAAATTTTGTGCTTTAATGAGGGAGTTCCTTGACTTTTACTAGAATTGAAAAGATTTGTCCTTTACTGACTCAATGAGCGACAACGCATTCTCCCAGCCAATGGCCAACAACCCAAAGTTAATTCAGCTGTTCGACAAGACCCCATTTAGAGTACAAATGTCAAAACTTTTTTTGAGTTCTTAATCTTTCTTAATGTCCAATGGGATTGGCAATAAAGGCTTATGACCATTCATATAGAACAGTGGTAACATTGAATGGAAGATACAGTTCAAGATTCTGCATACTGCAAGTCAATTTTGTTTCTGTTTCATTCCGAACTTATGGTTAACTTCATCCAAAGAATCGAACGTTGCCCACTCTCTAACTTGTGTTCTGATCTGGTTGAGGCTCATTCAATTGTTGTCGAGATTCTGGTTTTGAATACAGGAGCTTAACTAAATTTGAGTCAATTTGCGATATTTCTGATGGCGAAGACTCTAGGTCTGCTCTATGCAAATACTTCGCTAAGTTTTCTAAGTAAGAAGATGAAGCCTTAACTTCGGTTCAAGTGACTGATTCCAGACTAGCAGTCTCACTTAGGCCAACATAGGTCTCTTGTAAGACAAGGCGAATCGGGTATCTTCTACCACTTCTTGCTTGCTATGAAGTCCTGTAGTTGACTGATGCTGATGTTGTTCAGCTTGTTCAAGTTATTGAGGTGAAATATGCTCCCAGATGAGCTGAAGAGGGCACTGTACGTGCAGAGGAGAGGTGTTACAGTCTCCTCTTCTTCTTCGTCTCTATACATTTTAAAGTCGTTGTATAGGAGGCGCTGTGACCAGTGACAGTGACCTGTGCCGTGGCGCCGTTTAAAGTCCTGATTGCTGACCTCTTCATTCCAATTAGACAGACTGAATGCTTAGAGTTAAGTTAAGGCCAGATTTGCTTTGCAATCAGGGACGTAGTGCTTTCGGACCATCTATGGTTAGTGGTTCGAATTGTTTTAAGTTCTTGAAGATGTTTAGCTGTAGCAAGCGTTAGCTCTCTACTGGATAAAAGTTCCACGCCCGGCGAGTTTATTAGCAATTTCGGTGTCATGTTACGTTTATGGATGTCACAGTATCCCGGCATACGCATGATGTCAATGTTTAAATTGCTCAGCTATCTCAGCAAGAAGTTCAGGGAGATTTTAGAATAAAGTGCGAACGAGCTCAGGGAATTAATCGCGATGTGACTGTCCGAACATATGATGATATATTTCTTGGATATCGCATTGTTTTTAAGCCATGACAGAGGCTCTTTATCGCCACGGTTTCAGGGTTTCCAACTTCATTTGTAGTCTATGACGAGATCCTAACATTTAGCTTCTTACAGTGCTTTGTGGGCAGCAAAAACTTTGACGAGCTAAAAGAAGTGAATAAGATTGAGCTCTATGTGACTGGATAGCGCAGTTGGTTAAGCGCCTGCCCCAAGTTCGAGGGGTCCCAGGTTCGAATCCCAGTGAAATCGAATCTGGTCCATTCACCATTTGCCATTGGGATCAAATTAACGGCACTGGAGTAGGTTGCTACCTGGCAGTACAATGGACCAGTTTTGAGTCTGAGTACTCCGGTAGTGTTTCAAAAAATCGTTCGAAAAAAAAAGATTGAGCTGGAAGGCTTTTTGAGATTCATACAAAAATCTTGGCGGTTTTTATTATCAGCAGAATATTTAGGCCTCACGCTTTCACACCTTCTCCTAAGGCTCAGCGGATCAAAACTGCCGGTCTGAGAATGTCGCGGTTGAAAGCCTCAAGGATACACGTACAGTCTTGGCCAAATGTATTAGGCATCCTTTAAGATTCATTATGTCTTCAAAAAGTAAAAAATTTCATGAAATGAGAGGAAAAAATAAAAATCGTATACAACCTCAGATAGTGTCGCCGAAAACCATAAAATTCAAACTAATTGCTTCCGATAAGTGATTTGGCAGCAAAGACAAAAAGATAATAGTGCCTAATATATTTGGCCAAGGCTGTACACCTATCTACTAAAGACACCTTCGGTGAAAGCAAGGCGTGACCAGTTCTCTCGAAGTCAAATTTAAGGGTAATAAGCTCGTAATAATCATTGAGCTTGTGGAGAAGTTTGGTAAATGAAGCCAAGATCTGATACTGACTTCGAGTTTGAAATGTATCACGAAAGAAATGAGTTAGATAACCGATTCCTGTCCCAAATCAATTTTTATGAATTTTTGAATCAAATTTGTTGAGCCCCGACCGCCTAATTTAGATTCAAACACTCACATCATTGAGCTGAAACGGACTTAGAAAAAAGTTAGTATTTGTTTGTCCTAACCAAAGGTCTTGATTGTATCTACAAAAAGTCGTCACGTCATTTCGTGCCGATTTTGGAGCATAAAAAAACCGAAAAGAGTATATCCACCTGAAACCAAACTTCCACTGGACAAAACGGCCAACATTTTGTTAAATTTTCGCAAAAGACTTAAATTGTTGAGTAGCTCTGACATATTTTGATAAGATTCGGAGGAGACTCGAATTCAATTTAGGCCATGTTGACATCTAAAAGATTTTAGCCATGGTTCAGTTTTAGTTCATTTGATTCAAAATTAGATTCGAAATGTCGAAACTAAGAAAAATATAGTTCGATTTTCTCATCGTAAGTTTATTTGAATTTATTTATTTAGAGTTTGTTCAGAAAGTGTTTAGAATTTGTTCAGAATTTCAAATATTCTCAAACAAAAATTCACCCAAACCATCCGATAGTTGGATAGAATTCCCCAAAACCACCCAAGACATCCTCACCAACAGTTTGATTGAATAACTCCCCAAAAAGAGTTTTCTTTTATCCCCCCTAAGTCTGTCATTTCCGTTTTGCGAAAAAAATTATGATCTGACATCAAAATTTGAACCTCTCTCCTTGATGATTGATGTGCCAAACTGTGTCGGGAAACAATCACTTAACCAGCTCACCGCATTCCACTTCTGCATCCATTCATCTGCTGCATCACTGTGAAGCAGAAATTCGGTGAACAGCCCACTTCCGGTTGGCCCTAAGAAAGCCGCATACCCACGTTTTGAGTTGCCACAAAGTTCAAGAGACGCAATTAACTCAACATGCAATCGAATTACATTCCACAACACTCAAGTCAAATGAGATCCCAGGGCAGCCCACTCTCTGTCGATTTGCATGAAACATGAAAATCTCATCTTGAGCAAGCACTCTTCCCTCTCTCCCTCCCGGGCCGACTCACAGCGTCTTACAAAAACAAAAAATGCACTTATGCCACCGGAATGCAGCACAGAAGCAGCTGACAGACAGACAGTCCGGGGAACGGAGGGCAACGGAAAGTAGCTGAAAGCAACTTCAAGATTGAATGTTGTGTTATGGAAATTCGATTACAAGAAACCAACAAGGCAAGCCAACGCGCGCAGCAAATCTCTAAGCTCGCGCTGAAGCTGGAGCTGGAGCCAAATCAGAAGAGGAGGAAGACGAGGCAGAGGGACCGGGCGGCAGATGAATTCACAATTCGCAATTCACAATCCACAACAATGACTAATGGTGTCGGTCTTCGCGCTCAGCATACACGCTCTCTCGCATGCGCATGTGCATGCAACCGCCGCCGAGTGTGTAAGAACCTCCTCCTCGGATTCCCTGGGTTAGCAGGTCATACTCAATGCGCGAGTGTGAGATACTTTGATTTATTTCGACCATTTTCATCACAATCGGATGCATTGAGGTCTGCGCCGTTTCCCCGCACCGACGACTGCAGGCTCTAATCCAGGCTTTGGGGGATTTTGACGAGCACCGCCAATGCGGACTCATAAATCATCGGACTAGGATTAGATTGGAGCAGAGCCCGGGTTTTGGGCATACCCCCACACACACTCGACGGACATGTGCGCCCGGTCTGGCTTTCACCTCATAAATATTTTAATCTGTGTAAAGCGGACGGATGGACGGCAGCTGCTGCCGATTCAATTGTCCGCTGCATGCTCTGGCATTTGATGGACGATGGCCACGGCCACTCGGGTTAGCCGTCGAGTGGTGGCTGGTATCGCTAAGGAGGTTGCGCGGCCTATAATCTCTTCTTATTCTCAAGATTGATTCTTTCTCAAAAGGCCTCCACCACTCAGCGGCTGTTCTTCCATCGGCGCAGCAACGGCCTTAGTAGGTCTCGACGGTGCCTCTTGGAATTGCATTAACCTAAAAACGACGCGGTGCACCGCTCCCCGCTGCAGGCCGGTGCAGTGCGCGTGTTGAGTGAAATTATTGATAGTTGACCTTCGCACGGAGTTCCGATGAAATGGGTTGGAATGCCAGCCACTGCGAGCGACTGTGCGACCGTTCGAGATCTGATTCTAGACCACGTTGGCTGGGGCTTAATGACACGTTTCCTCATCAGCCTCGGTTGTATAATCTGCTTTGATGTGTCTGTGTCTTGCGAGATTTGTTTTCTTTTTTGCCTCCTCCGACAGCCGGCTCCGTGTGTAAACAGTCACACGGATTCGATTTATGCAAATCCCTCAACCGGATTCCAGCCTTGTAAGCACACTCTCGCGCACACTCACACACGGTGGGTACAATGTACTCGGTCGGGAGCTCTAGGAAGGGAGAACGAACCACGCCGCCGCCGACGAAATTGGCTTCTTGACACATGACGCCTACGAGTGTATCAAGCAGATTTATTGCCAAATGGCAGAGTGTCAAGATTTCTGCTTCGCTCCGTGGCTCGGATGGATGACGGCATGTACACGGAATTGACTCGCTGACTGTGGGTCACATGCTAGTTTTGGATACAAATTATCTGTCAGTTGTCATCTCTTTTGCTGGCGCACTGCTGCAGCTCGAGTCATCGGGTAGTTTTGTTAGCCAGTCGGATGTCGGCCGAAATGTGTGTTTAGATGACGTCTCGTGTAGACTCTGTTTATAGGACAAACTGTCAGGGGATAACAAACGCTGGTGGTCCGTCTGGTGGGGCTGTGCGAAAAGCGTGTGTGACTCAGAGGGAAATCGAGCGGGGTTTTTAGGTGGAGATTTTGTGTGTCAGTTGGAAAATAGAGCTTTTTAGGTTCTGTTTGGAGACTCATTTCGGCAAATTTCGAATTCCTCTCAGAGAGAACGAAAATCGGAAAAAAGTAAATTAACTTACAAAACAACAAAAGTGGTTCCAAATTAATGGAGAATTGTATGATTTGACGGATATCACAAATTTTCTCAAAGGAAATCTAAAATTTGCAGCATGGAGGAATTTATGCGCTGGTCGGGAAATATCCCCGATGCTTCTGAAGATGTGTTTTTCTTCGATGGGAAAACCATGGTTTAAGCACATTTGTCTATCCTTCTAATCTGGTATCTTTTCGAGTGGATGAAAAACAGCATTTGTTCAGCCTAAAAATCTCGAATTTTCGTCATCATTCTCGTACCGATTCACAACACTAACGTCTCTTCTTTCCAATGTCATGGCGACACTGATTAACCGCCAGCTCATGAAATATGTTGAATCGCGGGAGCTTTATAGTGACCGACGGTACGGTTTTCGCAGCAACAGATCCATTGGTGATTTGATGGCATGTCTCATCGAAAAGTGGAAACAATCTTTACACAATTTAGCCGAAAGCGCAACGATGCTTGATATTTCAAAAGTGTTTGGCAAAGTTCGCTATCAAACCCTTTTGTCGTGCTGATGGTATCGACGATTCTTGTCTTCTATTAATTAAAAATAACTTTTCGAACCGCTCAATTCAAGTTGCTATGGAAGTTTTCAATCTGATATTTACCAAATAAATGCTGGTGTTCCCCAAGGCTCTAAATCGCTTCCGAGTCTTTTTCTCATTTTTAAAAATTATCTCCTGATTCTTCTAATCCAACACTGTCTTCCGCTGCTGACAGTACTCTCTGGATTTCATATTCGTCCCAAGACTCACGACCCTGTCCTTCGGACGTAGAAATGACAGTGAATGTTACATTGAATTCCGACTTTGACTGCATAATAAATTGGGGTAAAAATCATAGCGGCATTACTGTCCCAACCTAGCTAGAACTGGACTTGAACCTAGCTTCTAAGCAACCACTCGAGTTATGCTATTGGTCTCTCACTAGTGGAGAGGACCTACAATTTTAATGCCGACTCCGAACGTCAACCCACTACGGCACGGCGCCCATACAGTTGAATTAGTGCTTCTAAAACTCAATGTTATCTACTGTCAGTTAAGCGGACCCTTAATAATAATCAGTCATTATCCATGAATGGGGCATGTGTCGTTGAAACCGAAAAATTTTCCATCGTTGGTATAATATAACACTTTGTTAAATTCAGCGCATATTTGGGGTTGTCAAAGACGTTGCAAAATGTCTAAATTTTCTTAAACGATGCAGTCTATTCCGACTATTCCGTGATTTGGCTAAAATTTATAAAGCCTACATCCGGCCAAGCTTGAGTGTAGCGCCCATTTGTGGCCTGGTGCTCCCAACGCCTCCCTGCACGTACCAAACAAAATTCAACAGCGAGCGATTAAACTTATAGGAGATAGTCCGAACACCCCCGTAATGTCTCTTCCCCGTTACTATTTTATCGTTATTTTTACAAAAGATGCTCAAGTGAACGAGCCGATTGCATTCCTCCCCTCCATGAATTCACCCGCATAAAATACTCAACGGCTTACCCGCAAGCCTGCTTTAGGACGTACGTTAAATTCAGCGACTTGTTTTTTAGCCGTTCCACAAGAATATGGAATATGCCATCCAGCCCATAATTTCCCGCTTGCTACAATTTACAGATCTCCTCTTTATATGTCTCTATCTCTTAATTGCGGAGTCTTAAGAGTATTTTTTGCTAAATTTGCCTGCGCATTATTATTATGATCCTAACGTCTCCCAAACTCTATTTACAAAATGACTCCATACTTCAAGGGAATTTCGAAAATGTTCGTAAAAATTTTTAAAAATTCGTAACAATTCCCTGTTTTGGAAGAAAGCGCACAGTGTTGTGTTTTCTTGGAATTAATTTAATACGAAATGCTGCGGTTGTCAGCTAACAATTTCGAATTTTGTCAATTGTGACGGATTGGGTCTTACATGGTTATTCAAGCAGTCAATGGGGTAAGAGTAAAGATCAGAATTTCCGCTCTGAAACTGCAAATATTTGCATAACCCGAAGAAAGAATAATATTGACATTTCTTAAGTAATTATGGTCCGTTGGTGCTTTATACCTTCTTTATCGTATCGTTGGTGCCTCTGTCAAAGCTAAAGATGATAGTCTAGAGACCATTTTCAGTGCATTTTATATGAACAATGCGACTGTGGCACAACGAAACAGAGAACGTTCTCAAAAGTTTAGAGCAGCCTCAATTAACTTGGCGGCACATTTTGAAATCACCAAATTGCTATGTGAATTAAATTCACAAAACGTCCTTGACGTTTATTTCTTCCATGCGTTCGTTTAGCACCTCATCTGTTGTCGAATTCCAACAAACAACTTGTGGGTTTCTGATCTCACTGCTAGCTGGTATAGGCTGGACCCTCCTCCGTCACCTCGTGGGAACCGCAAACCTCCTCTCTCACTCGAACCGCTATACCCTTGCTTGCCAAAGCACTTAATCGATTTCGAATTCGATTTGGGAACGAGTTCACCTAAAATATTCATTCCTCTCACCAAAAACCTCGCGTTAATTAACACCTTTCCACTCGGTGGAAATGTATCTACGCCTGCGACAAACGTCACTCCTAACACCGACCCCCCAGGCCCATCCCAGATCCAAAACGTGCTCCAACTAGATCAATATCTCCCAACTGGGACGAACCCATTTCGAACTTAGAGTCGAAATCTTTTATGGAAAACGGTATCATCCGACGATCTCATAAATTCCTCATTAACCGCAAAAAGCTACCATTGTATCTCATTATAAGAATCGCCATCACCGTCACCATCTCCACCTGAAGAAATAAATTCGCATAAAGTGCTGCTTCTGGCGGCGAGACCACTTCGGTTCCATAGCGACATTTGGGAGTTATGTAAACGCACGTCGGGGTGAACGGCCTTGCGCCCTCCTCATATGGCACAGATTGCGTCTGGTATCTCTCTTATCTCCTCGGTTGAAAACAATGGAAATGAGATCATCAGCGTGCATGCGACGAGGGTGCACGAGGAGGGGTCGAACCACAATCAATACATCTCGGTGCAGTGGTGGCCACTCTCTTGACCTAGGCGGCGTGCACTTAATGCTGGCGCCACCTCAAGTGCTTAAGGCACACATTTCACTTGGTCCCCGTTGGTGAGCTTCTCTCGAAGCAGTCTTGCATAAAAAGCCCACGTGTTTGTCATGTCGAATGCGTGGCGATGATTTGTTTGTTTGCTTGTCACACTCATTTTGTATCTTTTGTTTCTCCTCTCTTGCAGATACTTCCTCCCTTCCGTGGATACGTAACGTGAAAAGTTCGACATTTTTAATGGGATTAGTCTCCGGCCGAGTGTAGCCTACTTTTGTGTTATGTCGTCGCGGGTATTTCCACAGAAGTCTGAGAAATAAGGAAAACGCTCGTAAGTGCCAAAAGATCGAAGAGACGAGTGGGCATGGTGCAAAGTAAATGCCGACCAAGATGGTAAACAGCTTTCGTTTTGTTAACGTGCTTTCGTATCGTGAATTTGTCGGTAGCTAGATCGAGCGGGGAGAGAGAAACAGATTGAAAAGAAAAGAAAGAAATAAATTGATTTTGTTTTTGCCATGATTATGAGGAAGAGTAATCATCAACAAGACGAACATCAACACCAGCACCAGCAGCAGCAGCAGCACCAGCAGCAGCAGCAGCAGCAGCAAATGCAGCAACAGCAGCAAGACCAACAGCGACAACAGGAACTGTACCAGGAGGAGCACAAGTCCACGCTTGTCATAATGTCGATGAAGTCTCAAACACAAAGTGTCCATCTGAAGAGCAAAGAAAGTTCAACTGCAGCCATGAGGAAGCAGTTCACTCCGATTTCGGATATAAGCAGTGGAAGCTTCAGTTCCGCCTCTGTAGCTGGTTCTATTCAGGTGAGTTCGCAAATCATATCCATTTTTTTGGAAAATGATTAACTTAAAAAAATAACTTAAAAAATAAATAAAAAACAATAAAAATTAAAAAAAACTACTTTAGCTGAGATTTCCTAAAGGGAAATATCAGACCTCATAGACTTAATTGGTCTGGAAACATTTTCTTAAAACTTTGATCTCGTTGATCCTCAGTGGAGTTTTCAAAAGCAAAGTATATCACGCTGAACCGACTGGATGGCGCAGTTGGTTAAGTTCCTGCCCCAAGTTAGACAAGCCCCAGGTTCGAATCTCAGTGAAATCGAATCTGGCCCAGTCACCATTTGCCGTTGGGATCAAATTAACGGCACTGGAGTAGGTTACTACCTGGCAGTACAATGGACCAGTTATGAGTCTGAGTGCTCCAGTGTAGTGTTTCAAAACCTCTGGAAAAAACAAAAAAAATATCACGGTAAACAGTCTTCGACATTTCACCAAACGCTTTTTATATGACGCTCCAGTGCGGAGTGGAATTACATAGGTCTCAACGAACAAGTGCTGGCTTCCGCTAACTGCCTCTGGTTTCGCATAGGAATGTTTTTGTTCTTTTCGGACATAGTGTAGGCCAAATTTGCCTAATTGTCCTTCAAGTAATAAACTCCATCCATCTCCGATTGGTGCAATCTCTCGCTGCATTGTTTTATCATAACAAGAATTATTCAGAGCCCTGATAGTCGCTTGATTGTAAAGCAGAATAGAGAACCCGTCTATCGAACGAGTGGACAACAAACGAGCTGATTCGTGAATTGTCTTAAATTCTGTCTGAAAATCACGGCAGATGTCTGGGATGCTTTTTTTTTGTTTTAAATCACTTGTACTTTTTTGGAAACTTAATAACTTCTCCGAATTTTACGGCTCTTAATTGTTCTCCTGGCACGTGCTGTCAGCTTTAAATATCCTATCTCCCTCAGCATAACCATTAAATACAAAATTAGGTCTTTAACTCTCGCCCCCGGACAAGACTCTAGATCGTCGCCATCATCGGAAGAATTTTCCGACTCCCTGCGGGGTAAAACCCTCGCTTATCTTGCTCTTTTTAACTCAAATTACTTCATTCCTCAGTCATAATTTCTTGGAATTAATAGGAACCCATGAACCCCCCCAGACAAAACGAAATTGTTAAATCACAGTTCTTTCGCTTAACAACCACACTGGCAGGTCTGCTCACGGGCACATTTGGTCATCTTCGATAATTGCAAACCCGGATCTAAGCTTTGTGACCAGTCGAGTTATCTAAGTACCCGATTGGACATAAAATCGATTCACTTAAACTGATTTATCGGCGTTGCCCTCGTCGATGCAATCACGACTTAAGCCCGCTCGCACGGCCGTAGGTCATGACCCGCCTTGTTTTCAGTTTTCACCAAGCCCAGCTACTAAATCAATGCTTTCTGAATAAATATTTGATTTCGTTTTACTGCCCAGTCACATTGATTCTGAAATATGCACATAATCCAGCGCAGTCGCAAAATAGAACTTACCACATCGCCGTCTTTCGTAATGACCCCGATAGACTTTTCTCAGAAACTCGCCCAATCACCGGGCCCATGGTCAACAATTAAATGGCTGAATATAAACTATCTAGCGGATTAATGACATTTTAATGGCTCATCGAAAATAGACTTTGCGAGGGAATAGGAGAATAAGACGTTAACACGATTATGTCGTGTATCCCGATCGGGCGGTTCATTTGACTAAACATCCTCGGTTCTGATTTAAGTGAGCTTTTAATGGTTGCCGAGGTGTATCCATGGGCGATGAGATAGCTGGTGGACTGATTTTTGAACTTTTTGCGACTCTCGATAACTGCGGAGTTTGTATTTGATTTATGGTTTAATTGAAAGTCCGATTGACCAGTTAGTGAAATTGTGACTAACCGGAGGTATGATTGGACTCGGTCAAGAAAGCGGTGATAACATGAACATGTTTGATGGACTGGTTACTGGTTTATTTTATAGACGCAGCAGTTTTAAAAAAAACACCATTGGGTAGCTTACAAGGGAATAAATTGCTTCTGGTTTTTATTTGGGAAGGAAAAATTAGGAACCTTAAGCATGACTAATGAGTGCCAATCTGGAGAGTATTTCAGGCGGAATTGAAGCTCCCGATCATCGGATACTGTCTCCCTTCAATGAAAACATCCAGATATAAATTAGTTGTAGGCGTCATTGAAACAACTTACTCCAGATGGACCAATCTGACAAAAAATTTGCAAAATTTTTAGGCTGTTATGGCCAACATTTGACTTCAAAAAGTTTGGGACAAATTTGTACGATTTTTTACTATGCTCTGCCTCAAGTCCGCTTTAAGGACTTCTGCAGAAACTGCAAAGACGAGGGGATGGAGGATACCACTCTTACTCGTAAAGAACAATATCACGCAAAATACGAGTGGTTGTCGATAAGACTTTTCGAACCGGCTCTTTTCTTCTTTAAGTTTTAGAGTTAACAACCTGAAATTGGTTTCGGCGTTTATCATCGACTTTTGTGTGGCATCTTAATGGGCCTCTATCTGGTCTAAATGCGTCACGGATCTCCTCTGAGTGAGACACACACTGCCTCTATTATCGGCATGGTCTCAGCTTGAAAGTCGCTATAGTGTTTGAGAATATGCAGGGATGTGCAGGGCGTGGACACCTTTTCCTACTCCCTTATCCGTCTTTAAACAATCAGTGAAAAAAACAATACCGCATAGAATCGGATCTGGTTGTGGAATTTTTTTCAAAGATTGGTCGAGGAAGTAGAAAGTCTGCACTTTGGGGAAGTAACACGAATTTATTGAGAATAGTTATGTGGGCGGTACACCATGACACAGTTAAGCGCAGGGAATTGTGGTGTCTTCAAAACTCGACTGACAATGCCTCTCCTGGAAGATGCTGACCAGCCAAGGGGGAATAAAATCTGCAGCTTTTTGTAGCTATATAGCAATTACGCAAACAATGCTAGTTTGTAAGATTTGATCAGTTTTATTAGAGGCCACATAATAGAATTTTGGTCATAGCAAGGTGCCTACGTATCAACTCGACTGTTCCACCTTAGCTGTTGCCGACTTGGTTAACTTCATTCTACAGAGATGTTATTCGTTACAACTACGACGTGAAAGTTTTCTACATGAGCTACGGATCGAGGTAGGTAAACGTCCAATTCAATTTCAGTGCATGTCGTCTAGCTTTTCGTTGCCCACTCGTGAAAGCCGCTGACAAAATCGAAAATCAAACCAAGTTTCGAACCATCAAGGCTTTCACCACCCAAGGCCTAGACCTTGGCTTCAGAGTCATCAGTCCATCAGAGTCAAGTGTCAGAGGCTGACCTCGCAAAATGAAACTGTTTTTGTAATTTGATCTCAAAAGAACGTCGATATAGAAGAGTAATCCTGCGTTTGATTTTATGCTGTTCATTGCGTTGGCTTTGAAGCTGAAGAAAGTTAAGTGCTTATCTTCATTGATGGTAATTTTCTGCGTACGTTGTTTTTGATGTGTGCTCTTTAGAAGTAATAGAAACGCACTAGATGTGCAAAGGAGATGTGTTACAGTATCTTCCTCCTCATCGTCTCTGTAATTTCTACAGAAGTCTTGTAGAAGTAAGGCTTTATCTTTCATACATCCGTGTTCTCTGCCTTATATGCCCATTCCGAAGATCGTTTCCCTAGTTCTAGCCAGTGAACCTGAACTTATCTTGTCTCGAACTTTGTTTCGATATACACGACCTTGGTTAAATTGGCAAGGGTTTTAATAGAGAATGGGGAGTTCTCTGCCATCATCCTTCACCATCTGCCATCAGCTGGCAGGAATGTTAAAAAAGCAGCATGTTAGTGTGTAGCTTGCTTGTATGCGTATCCTCTTCAGCAGCCCTTGAACTTGTTCAAAACGTTGCGTGTTGTTAAAGGCGACAACGTTATTTACTAAGCAAATTGTCTGTAGCCTCCTGCGACTGCAATTTGCTGTGAGACGATAAGTTGGCTCAGGTGTGTGAGGGAGCTTAAAATGTAAATCCGTAGCACGACTCACCCCAAACAAATTATCGGCGAATTTTCACTGCACTGTCCATCAGTGAAAAATCTTTGGCTTATCAGACTGCGGTAATCATTCGCCAGTAAAATCTCACTTTTCCCTCGATGATTGATCTTCACTTGAGGTAGAAATCGCACATCTGGCATCCAGCTTAAACCATTTATGACCGATTATGACTCCGATTCGAAATGGATCTGTCTGTCGATATCTGTTCGCTCGCAGGCCTCTTAAGCCTATCACACTTCATGTCAGTTAACCATATTTAAATTGGCCACTCTCAAGCGTCCCTCAGTCCACCGACAACATAGTTCACAAGGCCTACCACAATTTCACGCAAAAGTGAAAGAAATCACTGCGGATGATCGCAAAGTCGACTGAGAGCGGGCAGTTTCCTTGCAAATCAAACGCTCATGCATTTTCATGCGCCGAACTTATACGAGCGCACCGCAGCAGCACGTCATTAAAGACTCCCCCGGATTTAGATTTCAACAAGAGAAAGCTCGACTCGCTGCCGCCGCACCGCCGCATGTAACGAAATCGCATAAGCCGTGCACTTAAACGCCGAACACCAAACGAAAGTGACATCTTTTCGCCCGTCACCTGAGAAATTCCACAAAATTCCCATCACATCACACCGCCAGTTCGTGTGTCTCCCTCTCTCGGAGGTTGCTTTTACAGCCATCACCCATCTAACAAGTGCAGCCGAGCCGAATCCGAATCCGAATCCGGCGTGTATTTGGTAACCTTGCCAGGTCGGTTTGGTTCGGAAATCACTTACAAAACACGTCATGCTCCACCGAGCCGACTGAATAGTCGATCGGTCGGTCGTCCGGACGGTCGACGTTACGCAACGCCGCGCCGCCTGTTATCGCACACCCAACGCCAGCGACTAGTCAGCAATGCACAACTGTCACACACGATTTTCTGTCAATTAATCATAAGCGCGACTGGGAAAGGTATTTTCAAATCGTGCGTGAAAAATTCCAATCTGGTGAGTGTTGGCGACCGAGAAACCGGCCGGACTAATTATCTGACGACAATCAAAAGGTTTTCAATCCGAACGTCGCGTCGACTCGACTGGGGTTTGATTTCTTGATTTCTGCACTAATTAGCATTCATCTTGTATCTCGAGTGGCGATGATGTAGCGTACCTGCTTTGGGGCTGCGGAACGCGGCGATTTGAGCGCGATGTCCTTGAACTTGTCTTGCGTCTTGATGCGAGAGTCGCGTCTAATTGATGGAAGAATCATTATCTCGCTAATCCTTCCGTGCGGAGAGCCTCCTCAAGTGGAGCCAAGGGATTTGCGTGTCGACCGGTTTTTCTTGTTTGGCTGGTCGGTGGATCGGTGGTTTGGCGGATCGGTGTATCTTTCGCAGAGATGCCAAAAAAAGGAGGAAAAAATGCTGAAACTGAATTAAAATTCCATTCAGAAAGTCAAGATTCGATGGATGGTCCGGTGCGAGTGCGAGTGCGGGTGCCGCGCCACAGGGCCGCCATGAGAGACGAGGAAAGACGGTCGCCGATGAATGACATCATACTTTGTGTTGGAATTGTTTACTTTTTTAGCGGACGTCAGCGGCGAGAAGTTGTGATCCGCTCCGAAGGAGCTGCCATGGGTTCGTTCCTGCAGAGATCTTCATCCTTTTTCATTGAAGAATCGCCGAACGCATCCGGTGAATCATCCGTCCCTCGGGCGCGTTCGTTGCAGGCCGCTGTGCGTTGTGTTCGTTTTCGTCTTGACGTGGTGTGGTGCAGACACGATCTGGAAAAGTAGTTTATCGTCTTCGGTCGTCGAGGACGAGGACGAGAACGAATGAACAGCGAACGAACGAGGTTCAGTTCTCGAGAAACATTGTGGTGTCGGGCAAAAAAGGGTTTCCGCTCTTGGAGTTTGTTTCACTTTCAGCGGCGGCGGCGATGAGGTGATCGTTTGGTATTCAAACGTGGAACTTGTTCTCTCGGCAGATCTATTGATTTGGTGCCTGCCGATGACGGGGCAGTTGTTTTTTTTCCAGTTTCCTCTGGACGTATCTGGATGACTGGGGAATGTTGCTTATTTTTTGGGGACATGGTCTTGAGCATTTTCTGCTTTGTGGCAAATGGAGTTGGAGCGATAGATTTCTTGGAAGCAATTTATGCTGAGAGTGACTGTGCAAAATTCAGAGAAAAAGGTTTTCGATTTCTGTCTTCACGCATTTGGAGACTTTCGTGGTCTTCCGTCACATGATTTGAAACTCGAACGGGGAAAGGAAATCTTGAATTTAATGGAGTTGGACGCGGCGGATTGGTTTTGACCAGGGCTTGCAGGCAGTACGAAATTTAATAAAAGTAGGCCGTGGCAACCGCTGACTTGTTAAGGTCAACCACAAGAACGAAGATGCACTCATTTTCCAGTCTTATAAAGGGTGACCAGATAGCAATGATAGTTTTTCCAACTGTCATGTTTTAGCAGCTGTCAAAAATACTAATGATATCCAGCTGTCAAAATATTCAGTAAGGTTTGTCATTTGACCTTGCATCGTTTCATATTTGCTGGACATACGGAAGTTATCAAAAAATGTTATCGAAATCAATTGGATCAATTGTAAATACGCAACAAGAAATCGTCGTGAGGTCTGTCATCATCCTGGCTTCATTGTGCAGGCAATTCGTCGCACCGTGGAAAAGTTTGAGCGTGAGTACACTCTTTTGGACCTTAAGCCACCAACCAGACTGAGATTGGTGCGAAATGCAGAAAATATAGCCGCTGTAGCGGACAGTATCGAAGAACACACGCCGATCAGCTGAAGCGGGCATCGCCAGAGACTAAATCCGGCATACTTTGCAATTTGATTTGAGCCTACATCCGTGTTGACGCAAGGATTGAAGCCGGGCGACCATAGACAACGCCGTAAGTTGGCTAATTGGGTGCTGGAAATGTTGGCCGGATATCCGGATTTTGGCCAAAAAATCATATTCTTCGGATGAGACCCATTTTTGGCGGCTATGACAATGAACAAAATTTCGGTTTTTGGAGCGAAAACAATCCACAAGTATTCGACCAAGCATCAATGCATCCATAAAGATTGTGCGGTTTATGGCATGGCGGCACCATCGGACCTTATTTCTATCGAAATGAGGAAAGAGACACCGTTACCGTCGATGGTTTCTGGTATAGGTCGATGTTAACCGACTTTCTGGGGCTAGAACTCGACAACATCGATATATTCGAGCTGTGGTTCCATCAAGACGGCGCTCATGCCGTACAAGGGAGGAAACGATCGAAGTTGTGAAGGAGAAATTTTGCGACTGGATCATCTCACGGCGAGCGTTCATCAATTGGCCGCCGCGATCATGCGACTTGACACCAGTCAATTATTTTCTCTGGGATTTTGTCAAGTCCTTAGTCTAGGCTAACAAGCCAACCACTTAAGGCGAGCTCGAGGCCAATATTTGAGACACTATTTCCTGAATAACGCAGCACAAACTGAACCGAGCCATCAATATTGGGCCAACCGCTTGAGCCACTGCCAGCGAAGTTGATGCGTCATTTGAATGATTTCCTATTCTATATATAATGGAATGAATGTAGCTTCAAAATAAAACCAGAATCAATTTTATGTCCCACACCATTGTTGATTTACTTGCATTCCTATTCTTATCATTCTTATCTGGTCACCTTGTACAAGATCAATGATCATGCTCACTTTCCAGTCTTAAAAATGACAAGGAGTCTTCCTGGCGGATATCTGTTCTTTCGAAGGCAAAGGGGCCTTCGTGGCGGATGTCTGTTCTTTTGGACTTTTGGACGGCAATGAGTCTTTGTGGCTAATGTCTGTCGAGTACACTCAGCGTCTTGAGTGCAGCCCAAACTTATGTTCGAAAACTGCATGATCTTTCAGTGCAGCCTCAAACCAAGGCTCGAGAGAGTTCCAACTCGACCATAGCTTGCAAACCTCATTCCTGAACCCATTTCTGGCTCACCTTTCCAAATATGATGCCCATTGCCCTTTCATCTGCCACCTGACCACATTATCCCCTGGTCTCTCAAAACTCCTTCCCGGTGTGACTTTAAAGCAGAATCTCCGCGCAAGACTCCAATGCTCATCGACCGTGTAATGCACTCGCCACCACGTGGAGTCTCACAATTGAATATCAGAGGCAACTTAACCTCAAAGTTCTCCATCAGCCCACCCTACGTAATTAGCTCCTGCCCCATCCGAGCATTCTCGTGCACACAGACATAACCTCTTCGCGTGTTTGGCTTCCTTCTTTCCCTGCTTTCGGCATAATTACCGTCACATCGTATGTGCTTCTAATTGCGGATGTTTCACTATCCCAGGCACGGTTTGTGTGGCGCAGCGCAACTCTTTCTCAGGACCGCGAACGAGAATTTACGGAATGTGATCTGGTTAACTTGTTGGCTGCTCCGCTGCTCTCCCCCTCAGCGCTCGGTGTGCTTCTCTTTGATTTAGATTCTTATCTCAATCGCAAGACCCCCAAGATACGGCCAAGTACCGCCAAGAAATTTACGGCCAATGCCAGGCTCAAGGTATTCTATTTCACTTCGCCGGCGATTGATGGTGCCGCACTCCAGCGGCCCGGACTGACACCCATGTGTGTGTGTGTGTTGGGTTGCTGAGCATTTTTTTTTTTGCGCGGGTAAGTTTCCTCGGAAATATGCAAACGGCCATGGAATGCACTCACTTCACGGTATCGGTCAAATTGCTCGGCGCTAGTTCAAAGGAAAACATAGCTCATCGGCCGGTGGCACCGCCAGCAGCGCTCCTAATGGAGTGCACCCCAAAGATTCTTTAAAAATCGCAGCGGAATTTTGCTGACAGTTCCTAATTGCCGGCCGGATGGGAATTGCCTGGGAAAGAATGCAGCAACCTTGGTTTCGCGGGCAAAGAACCGACCCGACTCGACTTGACATCATCCTTCAACCTAGCACTACACTTGTGGTGAGGCTGCCATAAATCAATCCGTGGCCCGTGCGGATCGTATCCGATTACTTAACTCATGCGCTTGCCACAAAACTTGCCATACTCGACCGCAAAAGTCGGTGCTACTATTGATTTTAGACGCGCAAGCCTAATGAAATGCATGTAAAATCTGCGAAGGGGGAGTGGGGGGGACGGGTGAAGTGAAATTAGCAACGAAAGTGCCTGCCGCTACGGTGCCGGCTGATGGAAAGTGATTGATAGTGAAGTGTGTTTGCGGCTAATGGGAGAATGTTTGAAAGGGCTATTCCAGCTCAAACGAAACGAGAGGGAGAGACTAGTTTGGTTGGATGCAGTAAAAGGGCTTGTTACAGAGATTTTGTGCCGTGTTTGCGGAAATCGAAAGGAAGTTGAGTGATGACAAGCATTATTTTGTGGAGAATGGAGGAAGGGCATCGGTGACCAGACCAGCGGTCAGATTTGAGTTAAATTTAGACCGGCGGTACTTAATATCGAACAGTATGTGTTCGTTTCATTGTTTGATGGATATTTAAAATGTTCTCCAGGTCTGGAGATCTGGGGTTAAATGCTCTAAATCAAAATTTGGATGATTCTGACTCATTTGGACGCCTGACCATAGGCTTATAATGAGTGTCTAAAAAGGAAATCCCTCCGTGAATTTCGAGTTTTCTTGGACACAGATTGCTTAAATTTCCTACAGTCTTCTGATTAGATTACTACCTTCACAGGGACCAAAAGTCCTGGAGGAAGTTGATATTTGAATTCCTGGAATGGATCTCTAGCAAGAAGCTTCTGAACAAAATTTTGACCTAAAGTCTTAGATATTCCGATCACTGCAATGGATCTCTAGAAAGTAGACTCTGATCAAAATGTTGATCAGAACCACCTGAAAAATGTTGTTCTACTTAAAAAGTTTTGTATATATTCTGGTCTGGTCAAAATTTTGAACTTCGAATTTTCGACCCGTGGTGGAAGATCTGACCGGAGTTTCTTTAGGTTTCTAGCTTCAAAAGATCACTATTGTGCGAAACATTAGTTTTGCTTAGTTTCTGGCCTAGTCAACATTTTGAACATTGAATTTTTGACCTGTCCAAAAACAGGCTTGTTCTGGTATAAAATGTAGCGACAGTTCCTCAAGGTTAACTGGCTTCAAATTGTCACATTAGTGCGAAATATTAGTGTTGCCTAACTTCTGGCTTGGTCAATATTTAGAACTCCGAATTTTCGACCTGTCCAAAAACATGTATAAAATGTGGCGACAGTTCCCTTAGGCTAACTAACTTCAAATTACCACATTAGTGCCAAAAATGAGTTCTGTCTAATTGTTGGTCTAGTCAAAATTTTGAACTTCTAAATTACGACCTGACAAAACCAGGCTTTTGCTGCTTGAAAATTTTGTGAGAGTTCCTCTTGGCTTACTAACTTAAAATTGCTACATTAATGCTAAACATTAGTCTTGCTTAGTTTCTGGTCTAGTCAACATTTTGAACACTGAATTTTCGATCAGTCCAAACACAGACTCGTGGGTGGAACATGTGGTGAAAGTTCCATAGGTTTACTAGCTTCTTTGTGCCAATTATTCTCTAACTTCGGGTGTAGTCAAAATTTTGAACTCCGAATTTTCGACCTCTCCAACATAAACTCGTTGTGGTGGAACATGCGGTGAGAGTTCCTTTAGGTTTACCAGCTTCAAATTGACACATAAGTGCCACACATAAGTTTTATCTCATTTCTGGCCTAGCCAATATTTTGAACTTAGAATGTTCCACATCTTCGAACGCGGGCTTGCGCTAGTGGAGAATGTTGTGAGAGTTCATTTAGGCTTCAAATGTCTACTATTGTGCGAAACATTAGTGTTGCCTAACTGCTGGCTTTGTCAATATTTAGAACTCCGAATTTTCGACATGTCCAAGAACAGGCTCGTGCTAGTATAAGATGTGTGAGTTCCTTAGGACTTACTGGCTTCAAATTGCCATGAAAGGTGAAAAAGATTGACAAGAATCACAAATTTAGTTTCATCAAAGACATATCCACGTCCTTTCTTCACTCCTGTGCCACATAAGGCTATACCACGTGCTCATAATCATGAAGCCATGCCCTAATCTTCATCTCCACAACTTCCCTGGTAGACTCCAAACAAATTTGTTACCCACCGTTTCTGGATTCACCCACAACCCCAGTTCCGCATCACTGAACTCTCGAGTCTGTCATGGTCCCAATTAACTTCGTTTCCTTCATTTGCCTCACTATTTGCTTTGCGTGTCGATAAATAAATCAATCGAACTCCGCCACTCAGCCGACGATACACCGCGATCCTTTTAGTGACTTCAATGTCAACAAACACCGTTCCAGTCGGTCGTCCCGTTCAAAGCAAAAGTCAGTCCCCACATGACAGACATCAGTTCGTGATCATGTTCGGTCAATGATATCATAATTGACAGCAAACGAAGACCCGATACATCTAGGGATGCCGTTTGTGTGTTAACACCGTCAGCGGTTGTGTTTGCTCACTCATTACGGGGAACCTCTCAAAGTTCACGAAATGCACTCAAATGAGAGGTCACCCTTGTACCAGCTAAATGCAGCACCAACTAGATGGGATCAGTGTGTGGCTCCCTGAGAGGCCACGGGTGAGCCATCTGTTCCGAAAGGGGTGTTCTAACAGCGCCGACATACAAGTGCTTTAAAGACGTCACAATCTTGATTTGTTCCTTTTGTTTGCTGGCGTTGTTCTAGGAAGAGGGCTGCACAGCACGAGAGCATGAGGGTTCAAGTTCAGGCGAACCTTCTGTGACCACACACAGTTGTGGGGTACGTTCACAGGAGCGCAGCGGGTTGTTCTTTGAGATGACGATAGAGGCGAATGTTTGGTGGTTCTCTGACCTCGAAAAATTCCCGTGGTACCTTGAGAGCTGATGGGACTGCCCTGAACCACAGCCGGAAGTGGTTGGTTGGAGAAACCTTAAGGTGCAAGATGTTGCACACAACTTCGGTAATGGAAGAATAATGTAAAGAAATGCTAGAGAAAGTTCCAAATCAAATGCAAGAAAGAAGAAGATGCAAGAAAGGCGAAGATTGCATTAAAGTCTGTTTCTGAACTATGATAGCGGCCCTTATTTCTGCGGGAGGCTCTAGTAAACTGATTTGATTCCCGCCGTAACATGAATGGTAAACTCTTCAACAGAAACTGAGTAACTTTCATCCTCGTGCATTAGCACATTTTCAAGATATTGCGATGTCTATTACCGATTGGAGAGCAAAGTCTTCCGTGCGAATTTGTATTCTATTTGCGAAGATGGACTAATAACGCATCTCAGTTCATGAACGATACAGATCCGGTTTAATAATAATAATAATAATAATGGCGGCGCTACAGTCCGAGGTGGACCTGGGCCTAGCTTCTCAGCAACCACTCGTGTTGTGCGTGCTATTGTTCTCTCACGAGTGGAGGGGACCTACAATTTACTGTCGACTCCGAACGGCGAGATTGAAACGCTTTCTCAGTGATTCAAAAGTGGTGGAGCCGTTAAAAAATGTTTGAAGTTTTTTTTTCGAGATTCGAACCGACGACCGCGAGCGTGGTAGTCGACGCACCTACCCACTAAGCCACGGCGCCCACGACGACACTATAGTCCATGAAAAAGTACAAATTTCATATAAATTTATCAGCCTCTTTTGATGTCTTGGATTGAAGACCCTTGGGATGGTTGCATCAAGTTCTTAAGTCTGCTGAACGATAGACGGATTTGGTTGGGTTAGGCTATAGCGGTATACCAATTGGGAAAGGCGCATATAATTGGTCCTTTGCCCTGTATCCACGTGTGAGGACCAATTGGAATTTTCAATGCAGCAAAAAAAAGTTTGCAGAGGTTATTAAAGAAAGATCTCCCATGATAGGGCTGAAGTCGTCTAAAAAACGCGAGTCGGACTGAAGAAGTCACTTTGCTCAGATGAATATCTTTAGAGCCTACTCCGTGTAGTCCTCAGTGGAAAAAATCGAGATGAATCCACGGTTAATCTTAAAAAGGCAACAAAAACAACTCTATGCCTATTATTTGATAAAGTTCTCTATTTGAGTGAAATAAAATCAGTTGCATAGCAGACTGCTCAACCTTAACTGTCACCTCACTCCTGACACCCACAGTTCAGAACCTTACGTCGACACTTTCTCCCTCAAGTGCACTACATGCAGACACAACGACCTGTTTACCCAACCGGTGGCGGCGGCAGCAGCAGCACCAAATACATACCCTCCCTCACACTCACAACACGACCTAAAAACCAACTACTACCCATTAGGACTGTGCCTCCAATTAAGGGCCCCCTGCACTGCCCGCCGCTGAAACACCAAATTATAAGCAATGACCTTTCAAATCAGAAACCACTTCCACTCCACTTCAGAACGCAGATGCACACGGCGATAAGCCAGAGAGCATCTTCAGCCACCGAGGTAAACAGTTTTTTCTTCTCCTCCATCATTCTCTATGTTCTTCTTCTGTGCCCCTTCTCGGTTGACTCAATGCCAACAGAACTCCCCCTCGCTGCCGTTGCCTTGGCAAACAGAAGAACCCACAGCACGCAGCGCCCTTGCCTAGGTGAAGGCTTGTGACTCATGCCCACCTCATGCGGGATTTAATGGCACACCGTGGTGTACCGCACTATCTTGTATCTAGTATCTTTCTCAGACACACATACACCGTCTGGGCATTGTCAGTGCGTGTAGCTGGGACTCCGCAATCGGTATCTACAACACTTGTCGAGGGTTGTTAGTAGGTGCGCACTCGGATTGTGGTCGCATGGAACCGCTGCGCGAGATGCTTATCGCCGCCGTCTCCAGCGACACCCGGACGAGGGGAAAGCCGGTCGCCGCTGATGCACCTGAGTGCCTTCTTTCAGATATTGGCAACTGACAAGATCCAACGACCGCCGGGGTCATGCGATGCCGTGGTCGCTCTGATGAATGGACGACAGTGGCGAGTGTCGCCGGCGACGTTTTGTTACTTTGTCGGCGGTGCTGCGGTGCGGTTTCTGTTTAATTGACCAAACGGTTGTGTTTAGGGTTTAATTGGTGAGCTGGCCGGCAGTCTGTGGAAAGCTCCGAGTCAAGTTTGTTTGTTTGTGGAGCGTTTTATGCGGCACTTGGACTGGGTGTTGTATTTCGTTTTATGAGCTTGTCTCCCTAAGGGGGTTTATGGCAATTTGGCGGGGACCTGTCTGAGGGGGGCATGAGATTTTGTAAGAACTCATCTAATTGGTGACAGGGTGCTGTAAATGTATGCCAAGAACGTGATGTTTCGTTGTGGGAAATATGAGAATCAGGAAGCGATGTCAGAGGTAATTCAAGCCGGTTTCTGTGGCTTGCACTATGTTGTGACCTTTTTGGTTGCTTTGGGGCCGATAGTTCTTTGTAATGCTTGGAGTAGAATTTTGAGCTGCTGTTTTTGGGTGACAGTTTTCTTGGCAACTTGTAGTGACCTCCGATTGGTGAGTGGTTCTTTGAAATAACATTCCTCTAGATGTGATGCATTCAAATTCCATTAGCTGCTGACTTAGAGAACCTTACATCGATCGTGGCTCTACATTACTTGTGGTTATACTGGGGAGACAGTGCTGTCATCTGCATCATTCGAATCGAAATTCAAGTCTTAACAGAAATTTCGACCAACAAAGCCATACGAGAATCGACTGACCTGTCGTAAGCAGTTCTATGGACCGAAACACACTGAAGCGCACTGTCGTGTTTCTCACCCTATCCCGGCGAGTAATTCCCACAACAGCACGAAGAAATCTCATCTCGGCAGCTTGTATTCGCGATCTTATTCTTTCGATCATTACCCAAATTTCATGACCATAGGTGAGAGTTGGAACAAATACCGTTAACTTGGCTTTGACACCAAGCTCGGCCTTCCTGATTACAGATCGACCAAGCTGTTTCAAAATTGAACCAGCTTGACCAATCCTACAGGAAAGCTCAGCATTATTCCTCCCGTCACTCGTGAAGAAGACACCGAGATACCTTAATTTCTCCACCTGTTTCAATGGGACTCCACTAACATGTAGAGTGCATTGAACAGGGGTTCTGGAAATAACCATAACCTCGGATTTATCCACGTTAACCTTCATCCCAGCATCAGCACATACGGCCACAAACCTATCTACCGCGCGTTGGAGTCCCATCTGGGAGGATGTGAGAATGACTAAGTCATCTGCAAAAAGAAGATGACTTGCCCTCAACTCTCCCAATGTGAAACATTCCTCGCCTCGACTGCGCTGTAACATCCAGTCCGTATATATAATGAAAAGAAGAGGTGACAAAACGCACCCTTGGCGAAGTCCAACGCCCACGGTGAAAGGTGTTGATTTACTACCGTTAACCCGAACACAGAAACTACAGTTTGTGTATAGAGACTGAATGACCCTCAACAAAGAACCATTAAACCCATACTCCTGCAGAACACTCCAGAGTTTACCTCGAGGAACTCGGTCGTATGCCTTTTCCATATCTACAAAACAACTGTAGATCGGTTTGGCGTACTCCCAAGCCGGGGCAAATGGACTTTATACTGAAGGAAAGTCGTTAGTTCTGTGAACTTTTTTCGTCCAAAAATATTTCATTTCTCAGCCGTTTCACAGTTGCTTTTCTGCCTGCATAAGCACTCCTCCACCATTTCTAAACTATCTGACCTTCGATACAATTACTCGTTTTGCAAATAAAAAATATTTTCTGACTTCCATGGAATCCGTACTCAAAACGAATCGAATTTCTCGTGGACCCCTGACCTACGAATTTTTTTTCTAATTTCCTAGAAAAAATGATGACCTCAACCTATTCCAAAAAAAAATCCACAACAGTTACCACAAACTTCATCAATTCCATCAATCTCCCAAGAGGTCTCCAATGCGCGACCTCGAAAAACCCTCGGAAAGAACCCCAGATTCCAGTGCTGCCCTGAGTGTGCCATCCACCTTCCACCGTAACTCATTCCCATCGCACAATTCAAATGCAAATCGATTCAGCAAAAAACAGCCCTAGAATCTGAGATCAGCCTCAGCTGACCACCGCAATCCACAATCCGAAACGCAGAATCCACACCAAACCGGCAGAGCGGGGCGTTTCGATCAATTTATCATCTGCCATCCAGTTACCCCAGAGCCATACGGCTCGGATTCAAATTGTATAATCACCTCAATCACCGCTGGGTTAATGAACCGAGCGAGCTCTTGAGCCAGCGAACAAGAAGATATCCCCCCTCGCCGCAGATGATGGAATCGATTCCGAAATCCAAAAGCTTCTCCGTTTCTTTGTGGATGAAGAGGAATTTCTCCTCTGCTTAGGCGACGAGATTAATTAAGAATCGCTTGACAAAGAAAAAAAGAACGCTCTCAACCACGGCTTGCGGCGACATGGAGTCCCCCCGCCCCCCTGCGCAAACACTCACTCACACACTCACGCTCAGAGCACACGGGCTGCCCGGCAGAGACCTGTATCGATGGGACACAGCCTTTCGGTGTCTAATTTAAATTTATTGGATTATAATTCTCTTGAAAGCAATCGTTTTTGTGCGCGGTCCATCCGCAGATGGATTGCTTGGCGAAAGAGTGTGAGATGGCGAGTCGGGGTTGCTGTTATCTGTTCCAGTTTTGGCTTTCGGATTCGGATATCTGGAGCCCTTTAGGCTTGATTTAGCACTGATCCAGCCTCTGACGCAAAGTGACAGTTTATTAAGCCGCGACGAGTCGCCGAATCAGGTTAGACCAGTACCGTCCAGTGCGCAGCACGTTTAATCATCTGGAAGGAGAACATTTATCCGCACCAGTTAGCCGCGGAACGCGGACGGAGGAGGGAGGAGGAGACCGAACTCTATTCGAATTCGCGGCGTCGTGGTATGGTGCGCGTGAGTCTATCGCTCGTGTAGGCCGCTTGACAGGCGAGAGCCTGCGCGCCCGGGGCCTTGGCGCACGCGTACTATAATTGCTATTGATTGACATTATGTACGCAGATTTAATCATGTATCGGATTCCGCGTTCGAGATACGAGGGTACTAAACTAATTTGCCACACCCCTCTCCCAAGCGCGCAACTCCATCGCGGTCTTTGTTTCGCTTCGCGTCGGATCATATTTCTAAAAATAGGCTCCGTGCCATTTGCAGCTGGCCTGGATGTGAATACATTGTTCCACATCTCCTCCTCCGAACAAGTGATGTCTTTGACTGCGACCAACTGGTTCTGGTTCGCCAGCGAGCTCGCCTAGGAATGCATGTCATCTAGAGATACGCGCAGAACGCTGTTCGTTCGGTTTTTGTTTTTGTTTGCTGCATTCTTGTTCTTTTGCTGCCAACTTTGGACCGTCCGCAGAACCGTCCACACATATGCTGTCCAGATGAGATGGCTAACTGACTGACTGGGTGCCTAGCTGCCTGGCTGCCTGGTTGGTGGGGCGATGTGATGTTTACGTGATAAGTTCATCGCAACGGAATTAGCATTTTGTGCTCTGGCATTTGGTCGCGTTGCAGAACGCGCAGATAATTGTTTGAAGCAGTTTATTGGTTTCTTGGGTGTACTTGCAATCGCCGCGGACATAATAGTAAAGTCAAATGCTTAACGATTTTATCCGCGAGGCGGCGACGTGGATACCCGCCAGCATGTCACTGGAGCTTGACCACCGGCAACGGCGGCGGCGGTGGCGGCTCAAACTGGGTTCGCGCGTAAATCTGACTGAGAAATGGAAATTGGATGTCTTTCTGAAGCCTCTTGGCATTTGCTTAATGAGATGCAATTGCTCTTGAGTGGTGGCTTGGATTGTGGTCTGAAGGCTCAAGTGAGAAATGTGGCAGCCGCGCAGGCGGTTGTGCATTTCGAACGTTATAGACGTCGCCTTTATTTAGAATTCACATTAGAATCCATGCCTAAAGTGTCTTAGATTTCTAAGCACTTTTCGAGGCGAGTGTCGATATTTAAGGGGATTTTATGAGAAGAGCTGATGGGGATGCCTGTTTGTTTGCTGAATTGTCATGCTTCATCGGGCGATTGGATGCGATCGGCGTTTAGATAGAAGTCGGATTTGCAATATGACACGCTTTTTATGGAGAAGAAATCTTTTATTTGTGTTATCTCTTCTCGACTTAAGATCTTAGGCGATATCTTGGAAGATTTGAGGCGTGGGCTTGGTTCTGTAACGAAGGCGATCACTTTCAGAAGAAGGTCTGTGAGAGGCTGTATGGTTTTTACCCTAAGTCGTCGACTGTGCAACAGTGGGACGACGCAATAGAAGACGCCCACGAAACAGATGACGCCCAAAAGTGGATCTCAGCCAGCTTAGCGTGCTTAATTTGAGGCATCGCGTCCACTGGTTGAGGTTCATTCTGGTCTTTAGCGCCATCAGAAGAAGATACTTCCAAAGTTACCGTCGTTGAAATTGCACGTTTGTCCATTTTCTCCCATTATAGGGGGGATCTCGTTTTTGAGTTCCCAAAGACTTCCACTCTGTCACTTGACATCTCTTGTTTCAGTCAAAACCCCCAAATTGGACATTCATTCACTTCCACAGAACGTCGTGTGATTTCAGTCGGTCTTGTCAACGTCTTGCCTCAATTACCGTCTCATTTCCATCCCATAACGATAACAATCTCCCCGAACAATGCTCCTCTCAAATGGTTCTTCTCATTGTCACGCTGTGTGCATTGACAGCGAGTGCCTAATGACTTCGCCTCAACAGAACCGGATCGACCTTCCCTTCGAAACCAAGAAGTTTCTCTTTTTCCCAAAAGAGGCGATCGCCTCCCACAAAACGGTGACACGCCACTCGACACATTTAGCCCACGGAACGCTTATGATAACACATTCCACAACCAGTTTCCGAGCGAATGGTCTAGGATGCCCAAACGAGCAAAAGCCCCCCCGAATGAGGTCAAATAGAGAAATCTACTCAAAGCTCCAGATCCAACACACACAATGCATCCAGACCGCTCGGAGCACTCTTACTTTTCATTTTCGGGAGGACGGGCTCTTCGTCTGGCTGCGGACTCAATTCGGGTCATTTAGATCCAGTTATCGGCTTCTGGTTAGATGAGTAGGCTCCGCACGCAAGTAATCGAGTGGCGGCCATTACGCTGCCTGCGAGGCAGAAGGTCAAAGTAAACAGCTCCGCGCCGAGTGGTGTCATTAGAGATCGTGTCTGCGCGCCGATCTTGTGTGCGATCAAGTGGAAGTGATTTCTCGGAATCGACCGAGAGAAAGGAGGGTTCTTGCCAAAATAATCAGTCAGCGGGATCTGGCTTAGAATGCTTGGCTTGCAGGAGGAGAACTTCGTGCGCGGCATTCGGACGAAGGCTAACAAAAAACAGAACCGGCAGGACAGTGAAATTCCTCGATGCAATTAAGTGGGACGCAACACAAGATGCGGGATGACAATGGTCTCTCTTGGCCTGTCTAAGGTTCCTGGCAAAAACTAGCCTTTGCACCTGCCCGAATGACGACCGATTTAGTTTCGATGCAGCTGGGGACGGAATTCTTGCGTTTCCAAAGCGATTTTTAATTGCGCGACGCTGAGAGAGCGATTCCATTGAATTGATGATGATCGCCATGACAGAGTCAGCCAGCAGCCAACAGCCAGTCTTCAAGGTGCGAAGTTGCTTTGCGGGCAATTAATGCGAGGATGTGTGTGTGATTCAGTCTCTCATGTGACAATTGTGGACGCAGATGGATCGATTGTGTCAACTGTACTTCGGAGTTTTCCAGGAGATTGCTGGAAGTAAAGGGATGGTGCGTCTCTTCATGCATTTTTTTCAGCAGTGACACTTCCTCTTCGGCCGGTCTTGACTTGAAGTTTGGAGAAATTCCTTGAATTTAAGTCATCAATTGAAGGGCATGGCTTGAATTGCTTCCATGGAGGTGAAAGGGTTAGCGTGCTTTTGACTAGAATTGCTCCTATGAAGGTCAAGGAGTTGGCGCGCCATTGAAATTTCAGTGGTGATTCAATTGGAGGTTGCAAATATAACTTATTGCAAAATATGCTAAATTTCAGGAAATTCCTCAGCCTTAATTTTCACGTACAGGGCAAAGCAGACATTTGACAAAATGTAAACTGCTACTAGAATTAATCTTAACTTGGTTTAAGGCATCAGACTTATTTGAAATTGTTATCACAAAAAATCAAATTGAATCCCTTGACATAACATTTTATGAAAGTTTTTGACTTGTATCTTCACCCCAGTACTTGTGAAAGAATTTGGAGAGTGTCTGAGGAAAGGATTGACAAAAAACTGGGTCCTTAGTGAGGTGACGTAATTATTTGGGAATAAGTTTATACGGAAGATTCACAGAGAATATGATTTATTGTCATTAGCAGCATCAACACAATAAGTTTCACTGCTGGGTATGAGATCTTTCATTTCTCGCAGAGTGACGAGTATCAAATCCGAGCACATTCGTGGTTTGACTTGAGCTGTAAGGAGACTATCAGGTTAAAAGAGTTGAATTTTCTGACTTACAAAGTCAACCCTCGTGAGCAAAAGTTAAGGTGCTCCATGGTGACCAGATAAGAACGATGGGAGATATAAAATTTATTTTGACTCTATTTTGAAACTGTTTTCATGCTAATATTTGTGGATAAGCTTATTATTCAAATGACAGCCATGGCTTCGCTGGCACTGCTAAAAGCGGTCAGTCCAATTTTTGATGACTCGGTTAAATATGAGCAGTGCTATTCCAGAAATAGCGTCTCGAATGTTGGCGTCGAGCTCTCGTCCAAAGTGGTTGACTTGTAATCTTTAGCTTAAGACTTGACTTAGCCGCAGAGAAAGTAATCGTGTGGTGTCAAGTAGCATCATCGCGGAGGTCAATTGATGAACGCTCGCCATGAGATGATTCAGTTGCCAAATTTCTTCTTGACATCTTCGAGCGTTGCGTTGCGTTTCTTGTATGGCATGTAGCACAGAGCTGTTTTATTGAAACCACAGTTCGGATATATCGATGTTGTCAAGCTCTCAGACATTGCACTATACCTGAGACCATAGTCCGACGATACCTCCTTCGTCATTTCGAAAGAAATAAGGTCCGATGATGCCCCTTTGTCATAAACCCCACCAAACAGTCAATTTTTGTGGACGTATTGAGCTTGGTCGAACACATGTGGATTGTGTTCTCTCCAATAATGACACTTTTACTTGTTGACATAGCCGCTAAACCAAAAGTTGGCTTCGCTCGAGAGTATTATTTTTTTGGCCAAAATGGTCTATAGTCGTCAGGCTTCAATTCGTACGTCAACACGAATGTAGGGCTAAATCTAACCGCAAAGTAGGCGGGTTGACAATCTCTCGATGCCTAGTTCAGCTGATCGGCGCTGAATCGACATTTCTAAGTCTTATTCGATACTGGCCGCTACAGCTTCTTTTCTATGTTTATTTTATATTTTCTTTATTTCACACCAATCTCTGTCTTGTGTGTGTTACTTAAGTTCCAAATAAGTGTACACAAAAACTTGTGTTGATTTTTTTAAGAACATAAATAGTTCAGCTTCGTCTTCAATCCCTATTGTAATTTCCAATGACATCCCAGCTCTAAGCTCTTTAGACAAAGGGCACAACGCTGCCATATTCCACTTTGTCTCCACCTATACTTGAGAGCGTCGATTATGTACGGGATATATCCATTTTTGCATTCATACAATGTCGAGAGTTCGTTAAACGTGCATAAATTTGATAGCATATCTCACCGAAAAGTCGAACCAATCCTTGCACAACTTAGGCAATAACAAGATCGTTGCGCTTGACATGGAGTGTGGCATCAGGGTTTTTTGTCGAAAATGTGTGCTTACGGCAGGGATGAATCTTTTCTTCTATGGATTAGAAATTACCTTTCAAACAGTTCAGTTCAGTTTAGATGATGTCAACTTTAATATTCACCTAATAAAATGCGGGTGTTCCCCAAGGGTCTGTTTTATCCCCGGCTCTTTTTCTCATTTTAATAAATGATCTTCTGCCTGTTATTTCTAATCCAATCCACTCCTTCGCTAATGACAGTACTCTCAGATTTTTATATTTGTTCCAAGATCCACGATTTAGTCTTTCGGGCTTAGAATTGGAACGGCAGCGTTCCGAAAAAGATTTAAATTTGAATTCAATTTCTGGAGGTAAGTTCTTGGTTCCAACATTTGGTGGCTCTTAGGACCTAAAAGTAGCCACTGTAGAGTGGCTATGATAATTTTACAAACAATCTCAAATACTATTTCTTACTTTTTCAAATATGAGATCACAGCTGATCTTGTGCCGCATTTGGACCAAAGCCGGTTTTTGAATTTTTATCGAATGTTAAGAGATTAATAAAATTATGTATTTTAAAACCAAAATAATTACCAAAAAGCATCGGCTTAAAATCTCAACAGCGACACAATTCAAAAACCGACTCAAGGGCCGTCCATTTCTTTGAAAAAACTGCTTCTTTCACACAAAATTTAAATTCCGTCACTTGTCCTGCAATCTTTAACAAATTTCTTCCACTTTCTTTCGTTACAGGTAAGCATCTCGCATCACCCTTCAGGAAAGATCCAGAATCCGTCCCAAAATTAAATCAATCTTTGGTAAAAATCCTCTCCCGAATATCTGTCAAGGGGACACTTAACCGATTGCCTGTCAACGAAACTACAACTTGTGCCACCTATTTCGTGATTCAGTTCTGACAGACGACCTAAAATTAACGGTAATGCCAGTAAAATGATAATTTAACAACCCGCTGTCACGGTGAGCACTAGCGCACCCATTTAAACTTTAAACCCAGACAAAACCACTTGACGTCCATAAAGCTCTTGATTGTCAACTTGTCAAGGCGAACAAAGAAATGTCAAGCCATCACCGTCACCACCAACTTGCGCCATGCCATCCTCAGCGCAACTCCACTCGAGCGTTAGCATTTCCTTCTTAAGCGCAACCCACAAGCACGTCGGCGTCGTCGACTGCAGCAGTCGCAACGGTAGCAGCTGTCAATCGTGTCTCGCCTGTCAGAATGACACACAAACATCATCGGTGACCCAGAAAAGCTCCCCCAAGAACCTTCTGCGCATTCCGTCGGAAGAAGCCCCTTTTGTGAAGTGTCACTGCGGCGTGGTGGTGCCATCACTCCCACTCCCGCTGGAACTGCAATCGATGGCCCCACCGAACGTGATTAAATCGGGAATCGGTGACTTGTGTGCGCTGAATCCATGGCGAATGCAGCGACTTCTTGTCAAGCGACTCAATTATGTCATAAGTCCGAAGCCGACCAGCAAGGTGACGTGTGCGCCTCAATGTCATGGAGTGCTTCCTCGCAGTGGGAACGCGTTTCGCTCGTGATTTGGGCTAAGAGGGCAAAGTTCCTGATTCGCGTCGAAATTCGCTCGCAAACCAGTTGCCGCAACAGGATCGATGATCTTTGTGTGTCAACCGAAGGCGGTTCCTGATGATTAATCAAATTCGTCGTGTGGTTTCTGGTTGCGCACACATGAGATTGCGAAAAATTGAAAACAGAAAAAACGGCTGAATTCAGTCCGCGCCATCGCCCCCCGGGGGCACGGTGGAACCTTTAATTCGGCAATTTATCCATTAAATGCATTTTACCTGTTTACAGGCGAATGTGTCGATCGGCGTGTGCAGTGTGGAGACAGAGAGAGAACGATTTCAAAACCGTCGTGGAATGTGAACGTGGGGACATATTTCCGTTGCAAGCCACCGCCGGCACCGCCACCGCTGCTGGTGCTGCTGCTGCCGCCGTTCATGTGAAGGCAGGAGAGTGGATTTGTCTGTTTGTCACGCAGATACGCTGTGGGCTTCGAGAGTAATGTGATCCAATTCACGAATTTGGAGCTTTCAAGTGGCTTATGGGGTGGCTTGAGTGTTTTTCGTAATAAACGCGGCTCAGGAATTTGACTGCAGCGCGATTTTTTGGGGGAGATACGTATCGAGGATATGGTGGGTTTCAGGTGGGCACACACTGTTGCACTGGCGTGGTGCACGTTTTGAATTCAGTTGTTAACCCATAAGTGGATGGAAACACTGAATGGCCATTAGGAATGGCTTGACTAGGTGTAGCTTGTCACTCGATAGGCAAACAGATGATCGGAAAGGGAATGGTATGTGTGTGGAATCGCTTAGTCCATTGGGACCTAGTTAATGACGGGAAATTGATTCCGTTTCCTGAACTGCCTAAGTGGCATTAAGGCTTTCAGTGGATTTCACACCTACAACGCTGTTGCTGGAACTTAGTCCGATACTTAGTCAATTGTTGTTCGAACTGTCAGCTTGATATTTGACTGACAGTCTTGAAGCGAAGTCCATTCTCTCAGAGTTTTGGGAAAGGGCGAGTGGTTTAGAAAGGACTGCGGCTTCAAGAACTTGTGCTCGAAAGGAAGAAACGTTCATTTATTTTGCAGGAGGCAGAGAGTGGCTGTCAGTTTGGCAATTAACTCACAGTCTTTCAGTGTTGATCAGCAGTGAGGGTGAATTCTGTAAGCTGTCTGTTATTGACATTAATTGGATTGAATAATGGCCAATTGTTGTCAATTTGGGTCTCAAACCTGATGTTTGACAAGTATCGGCTAAACCAAGGATTTCGGTTCATCATACCGCTTGATGGAGGTCGCTAGTTTGCCCAATGTTGCCATTGTCAACAAGGTACTGGCTTGTGATCGGACAGCGAATGGCTTTAATGTCCGAAAGTGTTTTTTGGTTTCTTGTTGTCGTCAAGTGTGTTCAGATAAAGATCAAAGAAACAAACCGAATCCGATAACCATTTTGGTCTCAATTTGGACTCTTGTCTTCAAGTCTCTGTCTAAGGCAACCCCGGATTTACTTCACAGTTTCTTGTGTCAGCGAAGACTTGAAGAAGTGAACTTCAACAAAAATGCATAAGGTCGCATATGCTTCTGCATCTTAAGCTCTTTCGTACCTTTCAGCTCTGAAAACATTTCACTTTCTTCACCAGCTTCAATGAGAAGGGCGACAGCCTTCTGGAATTATTCATATTTAAGAAACAGCTCATCTGATTTCTTCTTTAAATGTCTCTTTCAGTGACATGCTTAAAAAGTTATCAGATATTCTCGCGTAAATATGAATTTTAAGTTGAACTTCATTTACGATCCTTTTAAGATCAATCTGTACGCGATCAAATCAATTTTACTCATTATATGAGAAGTTCTACACTACGTCGATAAATATAAGGTTAGTTCTGAAGTGCACCAATTCTTTCACCCAAAGCCACACGAAATGTATGTTTTTCTGTAATCACTGGCATTCTACCAACTGTGTAGGCTGTACACCGACATGAGTCTAACCAGGCGTCTACGGATGTAGAGCGCATGGACGGCTTAGCTCCAGTCTGGAGAATCTTCAGCTCCGCACTCATTAGACAATGCAAGAGAGGACGCCCAGGAAACCGACGGCGCATACAAGTGGAGAAGGACCACGATCAACGTGGCGTGCGTAATTGGGGGCAGCTGGCTAACGATCGTACCATACCAACTGGGGAGTCTTGTTGGTTGTAGTTCAAGTCCATCCCGGATTGTAGCGTCATAAGAAGACAGAAGAAGAAGAAGTTACTACTGGCGGATCAACCAAAATTTGCATCAATTTTAGGGAAAGAAGACGACGGTCTGCATTTTTTGACTGGATCATTCTGAAAGGCAAATTCGAAAAGATTTTATTTACATAAAACATCCAGGTTTCTAAGTTTGTTTGTCTTCAAAATCTCCCTCGCTAAAGTGACTCGTGACATTTCATTTATCTCAAGCATGTCTCAAATCAAAACTTTTTTAAACAAAGAATTTTCTGTCCCTGGTCTAGCTCAGACTGACTGGCCAAACCAATGCTTGCTCAAAGTCCATTGAAGCACTTTCACTCGGATTCTATGTAGATCATTGCAAATTTTGTTTGCCCACATTCCGTGTCTGATTGTCTTACACTTAAAACCACTGTCTTCTGTCTTTAGGTCATCATGTCACATCCTCACGTGATCATGGTTTTACGAGCAGAAAAAACAACTTCACCGACACTGATTGAAAGCCAAGAAACGTTCTCTTCACCTCTCCCAGTTGTTTAAACGATTAGGAGACAATTGTCTTTGTTTTGGAAAACCATTGAATTCCGGATTGACACTCCATCAATGCAGTTATGAGGTTAAGAACCCATTCCGCTCAACGACTCGATGACCCTTAACCTATTGGAATGCAGAAGCTCGACGGTACAACTTTGTCCATGACCATTGCTTTTAATTACCCTTCCACCAAACTCAAGGCAAAAGAAGCACTCATTCATCGGCCATCTGTTTGGTTGCTTTGTTGGCGTGCTCCCCCGTCCGCCAGCAACTCCAGCCATGCGGCGAATTCTTCTGTAATGTCTTCTGTCCAGCGGTATTCACTGCCCCCCTCCCCCCTCTCTTTTGAGAGCCATTCGAATTATTGAACAATTAAATTATAGAACAGAACCATTCGAAAGATGAAAACCTCAACAGAACGCCACGAGAACTGACAATGGATGGGGGATATCACGCAAAACGTTGCTGCGATGGCAGTCGTTTCCACTGGCCAGCGGAGACCTGTTAACCTGCTTTCGTTTAATTATTCTGTTCCTCGCAGATGATTAGAGACGAGATACAGCGGAGCCCTCTGAATGGCATACTCAAGATCGATCTCTCGCGAACACGCATCCGATGCGAGAGCGTGTGGAGTTGAATATGATTCCACAGAAACACTGATACACCAGCGCACCATAGATACACGTCATTCTCGATAATTTGGCAGCGTGAGGGTTCTCATCTATTCGTCCGTCAATCGCGCGTGAGTGTTGTTGTTCGTCGATTAAGCGTGTTGAATTGATTTTTGAGTGATTAATGGATTTCTCCATTCCAGTGCGCGGAAGATGTGTTCGCGTCTATTGAGCGCAATTGTGTGCGGCTCACGGGGGGTTTCCGTGCCCCGGTGCGGACCTCTGCGTGAGATATGACGGGCGCGCGCAAAAAGTTTCGCTTGATCGCATACCACACTGCCGCCGCTGCTGCCGGCAATCTCTCCGAGTGATGAAGATTGGCAGACGAAAGATTGAAATTGGGAATCGATAATCGGCCGAATAACAGATACCTCTGAAGCCCTTGAACTCCATCAGAAAAGGAGTGCGGGGGCCGCGAGAGGCGAACATGGATGTTTGACACTTGGAATGACTTTGAGGAGAGACGCCTCAAGGGGTCCGCCAGAGAGGAAGGCTCGATTTAACGATTTCCATAATTAGAATGTAATTTATGAGACTCGAGACTGGGCAGGGGTGGATGATTAATTAGGGGGCCTTCTCGGTCGGGTCCCGCTGGAAAAATCGATTAATCGATTTTGCTGAGAGCGAAAGACAACAAATGGAAACTGGAAGTGACCCTTGAGGGCAGAGGATCCACTTTACCGGCCATTACGCGGCGTGTTGCCTTCAGGCGGTGATCGTATTGCGAAGCTGATTGTTTGAACATCAGATCTTTTAGCGTTGATTCTCAAATTAACTCTTTTCTGGAGTGTATTAGCAACAAACTTTCAGTGCAATGACACCGACAAAAAGCACTCTTAAGCTCAAGAGTCTACTACCAAATCATCTTTTTGAGATCGCAATAGATCACTCATCACAACAAAAGATCATAAGCCAAGCTTAATCAAAAGACCTCAGATTTCAAGGCATAACATCATCCACGTAATCTTCAGCAATAAGGGTCGGTTGAGGACCAATATCAAGCTTAGATTGAAATAAGAACTAAGTTCATGTAGTTCAAGCTGGACATGAGGAGGGCTGCGCTCAGTCAAATTGAGGTCCAAAATTCACTGCCGACTGGGCGAATGAAGTTTGCAGCAAACTCAGTCTTAAGCATTTTGGGAGTTTAGTTGACGAAAGCTTGAGGAGGAAGAATAATTGAAGCGAAACAAGAATTTCAAAAGCTATCAAAAATGGCAGTCTATTTTGCTGCTTAAGCCACATTTTTGGAAATATTTTCGAGCCTAGAGCCTTATGTACTATCAAGCTATAGCAAGAAGAGAAGTCATGAAATATTAGGAAGAATTGTGATAGGATCACTTAAGCCGGGGTTAAACAAATTTTGTCAACGTGCATTTGATAAGTTAAGGCTGTTTAGTTAGAAGAAATGCAAAGTAGCTATAAGTACTTAACGAGGTTTGGGCTGGGTTGCGACAAACACCAGCTTTATAATTGTGACTTAAAGCATGAGCAGTGGATTTGACCCTGCCAAGAAATCCGATGAAAAAAGCCTTTTAAGGCAACACTATCCAAGCAGTTTCAAGCTAAGCTTGAATATATTTTGCTTGTTACTGAGTCTTATCCACGGCTTGGGTATGTTTTCCCTTGAGAGGAGATGAAAACCACAGCTTAAGAGTTGGTTATCGCAAAATATGTCTTTAAGTACATTAAAAGTCGCAAGCTCTAGAATGTCACCATAGAACTTCTGCGACTAGGTTTAAGCTGGGATTAAGAACATTTGTCTGAAGTAGACAGGAGCTATCACGAACTCTGAAGCTGAAGACTGTAAGCATCTTGAAGGCTTAAGCCTCTGAACGAGTGTAAGATCTTTAGTTTAAGCTTTGCTTGAAACAAAACTTAAAGCGATTGAATTCAGAGTCCGCTTAACCCGGAAATGAGAGAAAACCAGAAAAAAGCAACGCCAGTAGTTTTGAGCTGGGCTTTTAATGCATCAAGTTAGACATTCGTGCTCATAGTCGTCTCTAAGTGAGGTCAAAAACCAAAAAATGCAGCAGAAACGCAATGTGTTCTGAATACTGCTGAAATCGAATACAATAACAATTCGAAAGCAATTTTGAATCGAGCACAAAGTAAAGCTTACATCGTTCACTCTAGAAAAGAGTTAAAATCATAGGTTCATTCAGCTGAATTCTGAATTTTTACCCTTACAAAGTGAGCCCACAGAAAGACCATTATGGCCGTCAAATGTGCTCGACCAAAAGCACTTGTTTAACTCACTAAAATCACTCTCACAGCCTTTGTGCACTTTTGACATTGAATTTCCGCCAACAAGATGTACAAACTCTCTCTAGCTCCCACCACACAGTGGTTTACATCATCAGAATTGATAGCTGGTGCCACAACCAAACCTCAGACACCGTTGAAATCCATCTCTTTGGTCTTTCAGTCAAGTAAATCATGAAAATGCACAGCACCGGCCCACGACATGTCACCGATTATGAATTACACGCCAAAGGCTTGGATACATTATGCTAACCTGCTAGCGATGAATACGATACGGCACGATGGCGCAACCTGCGGGGATATTTAAATCAAACTTTTTTACATCCGGAACGAGGGACTGTGACGCTTTGGGTTAAAAGATGATGCCCACCCACGAACGAACTGCAGACGATATTTCATATTTTAAAACTTATCCGTAACTCATCTCTGAACGAGGCAGAATGTCGGTCAAGATTTGCGTTTGATTTGTGTCACAAAAAAACACGAAAAGCGATGAACAGAAGAGAGTCGCTGTGCGGGTCGGAGGTGATCGACAGGTGTGCTGTTTGAATATTCGTGTCACAGAAAGGTTTGACACATGATTGTGATGGGGGCAGCAGGGAGGAGAGTTTGCGTTCTGAAAATAAGTTTACCTCAGATAATTAATTGACATGATGAATTGGTGCTCTTGAAGTGGCTGTTGAAAGAGATATTTTTGCAGCGGCTGCGTGGATCTCAAATTTCCGGGCAGCGTCATCATCAATTTTGACTTTTTAATGTTTTCCTTTTGCTCTATAAGTAAGTAGTAAGTAGTCCTGTATGGTTCTTCCGTTAGGTTTCTTTTTCTACATCGGGTGGACTTACTCGTATGTGTAGCTTCTAAGGCAATCACTAGAGTTCTACTTGTTTTTACGGCGAAGTATGAGACGCTTTCTTTGACAGTTTTGGTCCACGGTCTGAAGCGAGATTTTTGTGCATCTAGGCGCATCAAGTTTCATAGTCCTCGTCGAAAAACGACGCGGTATCCACTTTACAAATGAAAAAAAAAAGTTCATGGCTCCATCTCTTTCGAGTCACCGAATATGCTCAAAGACTATAACAGTCTAGAGTAGCCATTAAACTGTAGGTCACCTCCAGTCGTGAGAGACCAGTAGCTCGCACAACACGGTTGCTGAGACGCTAGGCCGAAGTCCACCTCGGACTGTAGCGCCACCATTATTATTATTATTACTTCTTCTTCTTCTTAGGGCGCTACAGTCCGAGGTGGACCTGGGCCTCACTCAACATGCCTCTCCAGCCAGCACGTTCTTTCGCCAGCTGTCTCCAGTTTCGCACACCAAGCCGGCCGAGGTCCCCCTCGACTTGTGTGCGCCACCTTGTACGTGGACGTCCTCTGTTGCGTTGTCCCACAGGCTCAGAGTCGAAGACTCTTCGGGCCGGAGCTAAGTTTTCCATACGCTCTACATGGCCTAGCCATCTTAGGCGTTGGATCCGTAGACGCCTGGCTAGACTCATGTCGCTGTACAGCCCATACAGTTCGTGGTTGAATCTTCTCCTCCAAATGCCATCAACGCAAACAGGACCAAAGATCGCGCGCAGAACTTTTCTCTGGAAAAGACAAAGAGACTGTTCATCCGCTTGGGATATTGTCCATGCCTCTGCGCCGTACAGCAGGACTGGGATGATCAGGGTCTTATACAAAGTCAACTTGGTCTTCCGAGAGAGGGCTCTACTACTCAATTGCCTTTTGAGCCCATAAAAACAGCGGTTGGCAAGAGTAATTCTGCGTTTGATGTTGTTTGTACTGTTTACCGCGGAGCCGAGGTAGACGAAGTCCTTTACTACCTCAAAGTAATAGCTGCCTATGGTGACGTTCTGGCCAAGTCTTCGATGTTGTGCGTCCTTTCTCGATGACAGCATATATTTTGTTTTGCCCTCATTTACCGCCAGACCCATTTTAGCCGCTTCCGTTTCAATGCCAGCAAACGCATCGTTGACGGCTCGCTGTGTTCGCCCAATCACGTCAATGTCATCCGCGTAAGCTAGCAGTTGAACGGACTTTTGGAAGATCGTGCCTCTTGTGTTGGCCAGTGAGTTTTGCACGATCTTCTCAAGAATGATGTTAAAGAAATCACATGACAGCGCGTCGCCTTGTCTAAAACCTTTTTTGACATTGAAGGTCTCGGTGAGTTCGTTACCGACCTTGATGGAGCAGCGAGAGTTCTCCATCGTCATCCTGCTCAGTCTGACGAGTTAAGCAGGAATGTCAAAACTAAACATGGCGCTGTATAGCTCGTCTCTATTCACGCTGTCATATGCGGCCTTGAAATCGACAAATAGATGGTGTGTGTCGATCTGCATTTCTTGGGTCTTCTCCAGGATCTGCCGCAGTGTGAAAATTTGATCGATGGTGGACTTCCCGGGCCTGAAACCACACTGATAGGGACCTATCGGTTTGTTCACGAATGGTTTCAGGCGTTCACACAAAACGGCAGAGAAGATCTTGTAGGCGATGTTAAGGAGACTTATCCCCCGATAGTTGGCGCAGTCAAAGGGGTCTCCTTTCTTATGGATCGGGCAAACGATACTGAGATTCCACTCATCGGGCATGCTTTCCTCCGACCATATCTTACAGATGAGCAGATACATGCGCCCTACCAGATCATCTCCAGCTGCTTTAAACATTTCAGCGGGCAGAATATCTGCACCAGCAGCTTAATTAGACTTCAGTCTCGATATCGCTATCTTGACTTCGTCTAGGTCGGGGGTCGAGTATTCTCTTCTATCATCGTCCGTTGTGTTGAGTGGAACATTATTATTATTACAGTCGACTGTTTTTTTCTCTTATTTAAGCTCCTAAGCGGATAAATCCTAGACTTAAGAGGACTACTTTTGGCTTGCTGTCCAACATCTGTCATCGGAAGCAACTCTGGTCTTTTTTGCAAGGATTGCCAAAGGCGATTCTGCGTCGGATCTCCACCAAGATGTCGTTTATAGAGATCACGTTTGCCCCGAGATAGACAAACTCCTTAACTACCTCAAAATTATAGCTGTGTATTGTGAAGTTTTGCCCTAGGTGATGAGAGAGATGTGGTACCCACAAGGGACAAAGACATGTGAACAGACAGCCAGACAGTGGACTCTGCCACATGCTATTTGAAGACAGTCGATAATTACTGTTTACCTTAGGTCCTTAGCTTAGGTTAAAGTGGCTTAATAGTGCACGTAAACCTGTCCTCGTCCATTGTGCCACCCATGGGCTTATCCACCATTTGTTGTAGTAGACTACTTAAGACTACCTCACTCAAGCCGTAAATGTTGTCAAATTTGTGAATGACCCTAGAGTCAGGCATGTGCAGAAGAATTGTAAAAAGTTTTCCGCTTCCTCCTAATCCAGACAACAATCGTCAGCTGTCTTAAGTTTGAAAGAAATTAAACAAGCGACCAAAACGTCTTCTTTGCCCAAGTCAAGGTGTTGACGTTTTAAGACTAAATTCCAAGTCAGGAATTCATCAAAAGACTTTATCTTTTATTGCTGTTACCGCTCGCTCAAAATCTAAAGAAACCTAGGGCTACACGGCATTCGACACCAACTCGTGTCATGGATCTCCGGTCAATCTGAGTACAAATTTGTTCAAACTCGGGATGAAATCCCCTTCGACCTTCGAACCATGCTGTCACTTTCAGTTTAGGACTTCATCGGTCTAGCCTTTCATCCCACAAAAGCCCAGATAAGTCAATTTGCATTCAAGAAATGAAAGATGATGCCACAGATCAGAAGAAAAACCCACAATCATCGACTCTCATCCTTCACCCGAGCTACACACCCAACTCCTATTATTCACCAAGTCAGCCCAGACCTTCATCACACCCAGCTTCGAACGCGAGTCATGTCTGCCAACAAATTATTGATTTCATCGCGAGGCACACTTCATAGCTGAATGATTGCTGGCCTGTTTTCCATTTAACTGCAGCCGACACCTCTCAGTTGACTCCTCTCGCTCGTTCGACTCAAATCGACTCCCAAGTCATTCATCACCTCAGAGGTCTTATGCAATCGCTGCAGCCTCACGCCTCACGTCAAAACGAATCAAAAAAGAAACTCCAAAGTTAACCTCAAAAACAGTCTCTCCCCCAGTCGGCCAGCCCAAAACATTGCTAACGAAGTTGGACACACCAGCGGGTGGTGCTGGGGCCCAGACCGGTGGCACACTTTCCGACCGTCTCAGAGGCGTGCTCTGCAGTCGAAACCTGCCCAAGTTTTGACAGACAGAAAGAGCGTGGTGTGTGCCTCCGCTAACATGTGAAACTTCGTATGTCATTTCTGCAGCCGCACATGATTCGCAAACTATCGCACTGGACCGCAGGTATCCAGAGAAACGCCCACCTAATTAACGCTCGCACCGTTTGGCATACATTAAATTAATCATTCGTCGCGGACACTGTTTGCGGTGGTTCGTCGCCATCGAGAGAGTGCTTAAGACACAATTATCGACAGACAATGGCGAGCTTACAGCCGAAGGAGACACAAATGATTCTCGCGTTACAATTGAACTTTCACTTTTTGTATCTGTCAAGTGGAAGAGGCGGAAACAATCGCATAACATGTGGCAAGAGACAAATTGAGACGCGAAACCGAACGGTTAATTGGATCCCGTAAGTCATGTGGAGCTCTGGCATGGCGACGTGTGGTGGACAGACCTTGGCCAGTTGAGCGGGGGTGGGTTGGATTTGAATTCTTGAAAGCTCAACGTGACATGTGCGATGGAGACTCTGAGACAAGCGATGAAAGTTGACGGACAAGGTGTTGTGTAATTGTTTGATCTTGAGGGGGTCTTGAGGAAAAATTATGTTCTTGAGATGTGGACTTGACTGGAGTGGATAATTAAGTGGGTTCTGGTTAGCAACTGTAAGAAGTTAGGGGGGGAGGAAATGTGATCTGTAATTTCTTGTATCTTGATCACCTGATCTTTTAATGTCACAGAAGTAAACTCCTTGAAAGCTTAAGTGAAATAAGGGGGATAACAGCGGTTTTAGTGACGACAGAACGAATGTGATCCGTAAGTAGGAGGAAAACTCTGCCGGATACTGCGGGTTCATGGTCAAATCCCGATCATTCGGTAAAGGGACTGATCGGTGGTGCTGACTTCTTCAAGGAAATATGCAGAACTATTTGCGATCCTCATTCGATACTATATCTGGCCACTCGATCAGAACTGTCTCTTCGAGACTGACCAGATCGCTGATCCTCAGATGAGTTAGGCTGTCAGAAATGTAGTCCAGGAGTTGGTTCATGGTCCTCAATTGATGTAGGACAGGTAATCGTAGGAACTTCATATTGGTCGTTGGAAGCGGTCGTTTTTTCAAAATTAGCTGGTGTTAGCTGCTGATTGGTGTTCGATGAACTTCACTCGATCTAAGAGATTTTATCGTTGGACCTAAACAATAATTTTCATTTCATTTTCTAATCCTCATTCCATCAAGATTGTGCCTAGAGATCACCAGTGATTGTCTCTAAAACTATAACATTAGACAGCATTACATTTCCTTGGAGTTAATCAGTGATCCTCCATTTTCCAGTAGGGATCGATCTTGTCTTGATACCCAATTGATCCACAAGACCTTGTTATCAGCCCTGACCCTCACTCAGACTACGGATGATAATCGAAACTGATCTGAACACGACGTAGAAGATGTGGTTTTTTCACATGATCAGTCTTCTTCAACAGATCTGAGGAATATGTGACCTGTATTCATAGAGCTAAGCAATGAACTTCACTCGATCTAAGAGGTACTGCCATTGGACCTGAACAGGGATTCTTGTTTTAACTGCAATTATATGATCCTCAAGATTGTACACAAGGATCATTAGTGATCGCATTTAAAGCTAGAATATTAGACAACATTACATTTCTTTGAGGTTAATCAGTGATCATCCATTGATCTAGAAGATGGACAGATGGACAGATCACAGTAATCTTGTCTGTGATTGTCGAAGTCTTTGAAGTGATCCTCATTTGATTCACGAGACCTTGTCATCGGCTGTGATCACCGATCTTCACTTGGACTTCAGGACGTGGTCATCGAAACTGATATTGACTCGATGTACGAGTAGGAGATGTGGTCTTTGCAAAAGTGATCTACAAATGATCGGAGCAATAAGTGATCCGTATCCTTAGAACTTCACTTAACATAGCCTTGAGACCTGATCAGCGATCGTCAAAAGATGTGGAAGAACTCCTCATCAAATCTGTTCAGTGATCGCCCATAGTGATCCCCATTGGATTCCCAGTGTGAACAGATCAATGATCCGCATTCGTTCTTTCTATTTCAATTCTGCGTAAATCTTCCCACTTCGACAATCGCTTTTAGGAAGTATCTTTGCCTAAAATCACACTCAAGATGTGCCTTTAGTTTGTTATGTAAAAACACGTTCGACTTGTTTGCGATTTAAGCCCATGATTGATCTCTCTCTCCCTCAAAAGTGATACCAATCATCATCCATTATTCATCCATCCCTCTTGTCAAGTTCTGCCAAAGTTCATCGTCCGCAAGGCCACCCAAAATCTCGGCGAGTACTGCGACTCTTAGGTTTGATTAAGAATTCAAATCGGGTTCAGAATTGAGGTTGAGGTATGGATTTTTGATTTCGCTCGAAGTGATAGTTTGTCAGATTGTCATTTTGACTCAAATTTCATCATTTGTTTACGGTGAAAGGCTGACATGGAGACTGACAGTCCAGCACATCGTTTCTTGCGAGACATTCAAAGATAATCATTTATGGCAGGCGCCGGGTAAGTCATCCATTCCATTCGATTACGACCGAAGTATCTGCGCTTACAACTCCACCGCCATCACTTCCTAAATCCATCAGAGGCGAGTCGAGTCAACGTCGAAGGCTGAGTTTCGTGGCAAGAGTTCATAAAAACCGACTTCCGCTCATGAAAGATTCTCCGACGCGAACTTCTTAAAGTATCTCCCCAGAGATCAAAACAGAAAAAACAACAAACAGACACGCAGCAACAACAACGGGAGGGATACTATGTGTATCTACTTAGCGTGGGCAGAATTTCGCATTAAGCAACGTTATTAAGTGCGGCTAACATCCGCACTAATAGGCTTTTAAAAGCACTCTCAAAGCAGTCCGTATCTGTATAGACCCCCCCCCCCCCCCACCCATTTGATTACACACTCACACACAGAAGCGAACATCTGCACGCTCGATGGGCAGAGAGAAGCACTCGCCCAGCGCGTGTACAGGCATACAGCACTTACCCATGATTTATAGTCTTTCAGCGAATATTTCAAAAGACTCCCTCCCCGGCGAACAAATAAAATCGAAAAGAAGCGAAGAAACTTTTTGGAGAAGAAGTTGCCATCCTCGTGCAGTCGCGTTTGTGGTTTGTGCTGCAACGAGCGCATCGAGATGTTATATAACCCGATTTGAGGTGGATTGGCTCTTGGTGGCTCTTAATTTTAAACGACAGCCGAACGATGACGACGGCGACGACGACGACGGAGATAAAACATTTACGGCGCGACGATGGAACCCGTCTAGACTGGCGATTCGAACTCGGCCTTGTTTGAAAGTCACATCCGAACCCGAAGGCCTGACAAAGTTGCAGAAGTGTATCATCGCGGTGACACTCTGCGTCTAATGCTGTGCGACAGTTCGACCTTCTCCTCCGATAAGCATCCGATTTGACGGTCCGTGAGCCTAGATCTTCTGACAGCTGAACGCGGAGAGTTCTTAATTATCCGGAGCCGGAGAGCACACAGCTCTGGGGCGCATGCATCTCTGACTGGAAATTAATTAAACCAGGATCGTGTGCCAAGGATGAAACGACTATCGCTAGTCCGAAACACGATTTATGAGACGCGATAAAGCGGAGACCAGTACCAGCAGAATTCCTCCATAAAACCACAAGACGTCCTTCCCGCCACTGAACATGGTTACCGCGTCCGATCCGAAGCCTGTTTCTGTTGTTTCTGTTCTGTCGTGACCACACTCAGAATGTGCGTAGTCTGTTGCTCCCTGCACGCCACACACACAAACCAGATAAGCGTCTGAGCAAATACGAGAAGACGGACGCCGCGATGGAAGAAGAGAGGAACGAAAAGGTTCCGTCCGTCCTCCGCGAGCGGTGGCGAGGCGATCCCTTGTGCTCGCTGAAGGTCATTGCTAATCCATCCGCTCTGTAATGAAATATGCCCACAACTGATCTCCGGCGGCGACGGGGGCTGCCCTGCCTGGAATGGAATTTTTATGGCTCCAACATAAGAATCTAAGATGTCTGCAGGCGTGAATGTTCCCCCGTGCCCCCGTACCAGTTACAGGCTCCGTCCCTCAGCCCACATGTGGACTGTGGAGTCTTGCTTGCTCATGCTGGTGGGCACAACAACAGAGAAGAGAGAGAGTGAGGGAGAGGCAGGGAAACGACACCGAAACCGAAGCACGATGCAAAAGTGTGAAACTCGTAACACGTTTCGACAACACGCCGCAACAAGATGCAGGTTCAAAAGGCCAACAATGTATCCAACAAGTTGTGGTGCACTATGCAGGCGAGGCGGGGGGTAGACGTGCGGAGCCGGGACATTCCATTGTCCCTTGACTACCCTGCGTCCTGTCTAGTTTGCGAAGAGGAGCCAATTTATAATGCGCATTCCTCGGGCCCCCTCAGGCAGACCGAATTTAGACGGAGATGCATTAGGCGAGGGTAAGACCAGAAGTCATCCGACCACTTCTAGGTACCCATGCCGAAGCGTCTCTCCCTTTGCGGTTAAACGAACCTCCTTCGGATGCAATTGTGCATGGAGCCACACCCTAGCCCGGTCAGTGGTGGGTATCTTCCATCGTCGTCGTTGCTGTCCGCGTTGTGGTCGTCGACGTCGCGTCGTCCCACGGAAATTCTTTTGAAACCCTGATAAAGAATCAAAGTTTATTGGGCGTCTTTGACACGACAGACGCGAGACGTCTCAGACATATTGGCTGTGTTCGAGTTTTTGGGTGTCCATGTCACGCAGGCACTGGGTCAGCCGCTGGCCGGGAACGCAACGGACCTGGGAAAGTAATTAATGTCGAACATATATTCTCGAGTGAAAGGGAAATTTGGGCTTAAACGGTTAACAATTTGCGTGCGGTTTTTTTTCGGTTCATTTCACTGGCGTTGGGGGCATCATTTGTGCGGTGGATTTGTGGAAATTGGTCGGGCTGTCGATTGTGTTGGATGTGCGTTGGGGGAATTGAAAAGGAAGTTGTCAGTGAAAGGTATAGGAGCAATTTGTCAATTTCTTGTTCTTCTTAGCGTGGGCTTGGGACTTTCTTTACATGATTTGCAATCAGATCTGGAACTCGCTGAGAAGATTTATGACATTTCAGGGATCTGGGATTTGCGGGTCTTTTGTTCGTTTGGACAAAAGAAGGTTGGGTTGAACATGAAAGGGTTTCCTGTTGGAGAATCAAGAGAAAACGTTCCTTTGTGGTCATCGCATTTTGTGGTGTTTTTGGCAGTCTTTGACGCATACCTTAAGGTATGCAATCATTTTTATTGATTTAAGGGAATTATTGGGCCTATTTCGCAATAAATGAACATCTCAACTTAATTTGAATGACAAAAGCTGATGACAACAGAACTCATATCTGTTCCCGTATGGAAGGGCTCGCCTGAAGTTCGGTTTGTAGGTGGTCACTAGAGGGCGTCGTCCTTCACTTACTGCCAAAAAACACGTTATTTTCGTAACGTTTTCTAGAATTTTCTAGGACTTTCTATGCTAATCTTCGCCAAAATCTAAGCTGTACTCCTTGACAGTGGACTCGAAGTAGAGGTATCAATGTCATTTCGAAGTAGATCATTTTGGTCAATATTAATTTAGTCGATAAACTTCCAGCAGATGACTGACTTTTCACTCACTTTTGAAACTGAGTACAGTTGTTTTTTCACTATGTGATCTCAGTCAGTTCTGCACCAATTTTGTCCCTACTTTTCTATTTTTCTTGTGTCGCTCTTAAGTCTAAGTTAAATATTGGCTTCAAGCAACAAGCCCTCCCAGCTAGCGCAGTCTTAAGCTCATGTTTCGTTTAGCTCCATCTTAAGAACCAATTATAATAGCCACCCGAAACTTAAGCTTCTGTCAAAATCAAACAAAAAAGGTGTAAGTTGCTTACAGAAACTTAAGGAGAACTCTGCTGTCAACTGACATTTGCACATGTAGAGAACGATTCACTTCGCTGCTGCGTAAGTGGATAAAGATTCTGCAATAAAGTCTTTGATCACTCACAGTGACGGAGAAACTACTGCCTTTCGAGAAGATCTTACTTACTTATCAGGCCAACTTCCCCTGGAGGGTCTGAACCTGAGCAATTGCCGGCTTCCATCGCTGACGGTTCTGGGAACGCTACTTTCAGCCATCAATGTCAAGTTGTCTTGTGTCCGCGATCACTTGGTCTTTATACCGGAGATCGGTATTCATTTTCTTCTCGAATTGGGAGGCTCGGATTTGAAGACTCTCTTAGCTAGACCATTGGTGGTCATTCGTTCCATGTGGCCAAGCCAGTTTAGTCTACGGACTTTTGCTTTCCTCGCAGAGAGGATCAATGTCCGACGCAGAACTTTTCATTCGAATGTACAAAGACTCAACTCTGCAGTCCTGCTTATCGTCCAGCTTTCAGCAAGCCAAACTGGCGGGATAAGGGTTTTCTAAAGCAAGATTTGGTCATTCGAGTCAGGATTTGTGATTCCAGCTGTTTCGACAAACCGGAGTAACAGCGGTTTTTAAGGATTATTCTTCGTCGAATCTTCACCAAGATCGAGTTTGTGGAATTCACGTTTGCCTCGACAAACTCCTTAACAACCTCAAAAGTGTAGTCATCGATAGTGAAATCTTTTGAGTTTTCTCAAAACAATTCGGCGCAGATTGTGGTATAAAATTATTATCTCATAGTTCAGAAAGAAACTTTAAAGCCTCATTTCACACAATTTTAACAGTTGGTATTGGTTGCAGGTATAACTTCCCTTGGGTTCTGTCCAGTCAAGAAAATAAAGACATTTTCGGTAGAAAATTTATCATTCGAAAGATCTTCAGTGTTCTTCCAAAAAACTGGTTTATCATCCAGTTCCTAGACGAACATGTTTTTTTTATAAATAATGGAGAACGTTGGCCGCCGTCGGGTAGTGGTTAAGTGCGTCGACTCCTACGGTAAAAGTAAATTCACGGCTCTACCTCTTTCAAGTCAATAATGCTCAAAAAGTATAAGAAAAGCTTGGTACATTTCGCGTCTTTTGTAACTTCAATTCACAAGAAACAAAGATCCAAAGAGTTATATTAAATACTATCGTCCCAACGCCAACGCTTCCTATATATTAGGTTGTACAACATGAAATATCGGATTCTTTTGTAAAAAATTTTCCTATTTGAGATAGCTGTCGACTTAATGTCGAGGATACTTCCATATTGTGTGCAATGCTCCGCACCGTTTTTGTTGGGTCCGCATCCACCGTTTCTCGTAAAATGGCGTTGTCAATTACCGTTTACGGTTTCCCACGCATTTCGTTTTCGAGGCTTACATCTCCCGAACGGAACTTACCAAAACAATGCTGAATGATTCGTTTACCGTTATATTCTCAAATGCGTCATTTATGTTCTTGGCTGCCAGAAACGCATTATGTCCCAGTTTGAACTCATAAAGGAAAAGAGTACGAATTTGAACCATCGACAGCATGTTATAAAATTTCCTAGAAAAAAATAACTGTACTTGCAACGGACCCTAAAAGTCGCATACGTCAAACACACATACCTATCCTAAGAGGCATCATGAATGAGTTCATAATTTAGCGCTGTAAGTCACGTAAGTCAACACGACTTTCTGAAATGCAAGTCTACCACCACGAACCTTGTCAAATTTGTTTCGTTTCCCCTTTCAGCTCTATTTCTTTATCTCTATCGATTTTACTAAGGACTTTGACAAAATTTGCCACAGACTTTACTCTTTAAACTATCCACATTTGGCTTTAAACCAGTCTATTTTGAGATTGATACCTTCTTATCGGTTAAGCCGTTGCTAACTTGTTCGTTTTATCGGCGCTTTCCAGTCCTTTCCTAGTTACCTCTGGCGTCCCTCAAGGCAGTTACTTAGGTCCTCTTCTTTTTATTCTTACTAAAAACGATATCGAAATGGTCATCATGTATTCTCATATCTCCCTTTACGCCGACGTTACCAAGTTGTAGAAGACCATCCCGCCGACACACGATTTGACAAAAACAGTTCTTAAGTCTTGTGTCATACGCTTGAAGTTAAATATTTCCAAATTTCGATAAATTACGTCGCATGCTCGCAGGCTACGGAGGGCTAATTCGAACTTAATCATTTTAGACTTCAGCCTCAGCACCTCCTCCGCAAAACTCCACTTTCAGAATCTACGTGCTAATCCTTTCTAATCTTAGCTTGAAGTAATTTAGTTTGAAGCTAGATTAAGTCATAAGTGTAGCTTGGATTAAGCCAAATAAATGAAGTAAGTCGTTCCTTGTGACCCTTCCAAAGCTTCTTCCAATGTCACCCATTCCCACTCGGCTTAAACAAGATAACCCTACATTCCCCAAACGGGACTTAACACATTGTGTAGGCCGCCAATTGCATGACAAATGTCATCCATTTGCCCATCTGTTCGCTATAACTTTCAAATGTGGCCCACTTCAGAACCTTTCATTGATGAATTGCCTGCATATCTGTGATTTGTAACGCTCGGCATATCACAACTAGACCGTGCTCTTGAAACCCGCCGCACAATAGGCCTTCGCTTTCCCCGAATCTCTCCATCGACGCATTTGAATGCAGATTTTTGTATTTATTGGACCAATTTTCCCCGAAAGAACTATACACGAAGTCCGACAACAATCGCATCTATCTTCAGGCTGTCGCTGACAGCCGATCAATTAGAACTGTCAGACCACAATTTACACCGCAACTGAGCTCGTAAACGAATCGCTTTACATCACAAGAACTCGAAACAAATTAGAACAAGCTGCCCGACTGTGTTGTCTGTAAATTGGCCAGCCACAGGCACAGTGTCACCGGCACACGTGGAGGGAGATTATCAATTCAAGCCCTGTCCACGGTCCGGTGTCAAATTGAGGCAATAATTTGATGACTCTCGCCGGGCGCAGGAGGGAAGAATGGGAGATTAGCATTTAGAATGGCCTGGGCGGAGATCGCATTACCGGAAATTTATTGTCTTCCGATAACAGCGTGGACTTTGGATGCACTTTTCCGTGACACTGACACCCTGTGTGTGTGGGGATAACTTTCTACCCGCGGTCGATTAGGCACCAGCTGGTGGGCTTGTGAAAATGAGTTTCGGATGCGCTATCGCCTGGGATATGAGCGAGTGATGGGAGATCTGAGGAGAAGATTGTTTATCTAGATGAATTCGCTTTTGATATCTCGGCGAAGTGATCTGAATTTTAGAAAGTTTATTAACAAATACTTCTCGATGAGCAAACTGTCATTTTGGTTTAATATTCGACGGTGATCAATGGACGGTGTGTGTGCCGTGGCCAATGAGCAGACAATGGAATGCGATAAATTTGAATGCGGCTATGGGAATCACTTGTGCGTTCCCAACGGGACAAGGTTGACGGGGAATTCGTTTGGCTAAGAGATTAGGGCTAATGTTTTTTTTTGCCCTTGCCATTTGACATACTTCTCGAAACGAGAGCGGTCGGATTTTAAGCAGGGATTATGGCGCAGAGTGGAGAAAGACCGTCAACAAGAAGCGGGATAACCTCAGAGCTCTTATATTTTGAGCTAAAGCTGGAGTTGGGAAAAGTCGTCACGTCACGACCCTGCCATCAACAAGAAGCAGGATGGCCTTAGAGCGCTTGAATTTTGAGCTGAGATTATGGTCCAGAGTTGGGAAAGATCGTCACGTCACGACCCTACCGTCAACAAGAAGATGGATGGCCCTAGAACGCTTAAAATTTGAGCCAAGCATAAGCCAGTGTGGGGAAAGATCATCACGTCGACAAGAAGCAGGATGGCCTTAGAGCGCTTGAATTTTGAACCCAAAATATGGTCCAGAGTGGGGAAAGGTGATCACGTCACGATTCTACACGTTCTCCATTCGAGCAGTCAAACAACAAACAACTTGGACGCTCAAATCGCTGTGATTGATGGACGTTTGATCGACGAACCCTTCGGCGATGCCTCGCGGACTCTGAAAGGACCCCTCGCAACTGTTTCGCTTCGCAATCACTTTTTTCGCGTAAAATTTTAATTAAATTAAGGAACACAGATAAGTTATGTCCTACTTACTGTCAACACGGTCGTTACGGCGAGCAAACGACATCGATGCTCGTTCACTTGATGTCACATCGCGACGTATAAAATGGAATACATTTGCCCCGCAGGATGTTGGCCCAGTTAACCACAGCACAACGGTCCAACCAAAGCCCCTGCCACCGGCCACTGCTGCACCAGCAATACACCAGGCGAACCGTTCCACCGACACACTTGCGAATCGAACCGCTGACAGAGGAATTCTGCGTAAAAGTTCTGAATTAGCCATTCAGCTCAGATAGCCTTATCCCGGCGTCCCGTGTGCATACCCAACGAGCTTCGGACGCCCGTGCGCGTCCACACCAACCTTATTCGCATAACAAGTTCTGACTGAGTTTAATTTTTTGGCAATCATCGATGATGTAATGCGGTTGCGATACACGACTTCTCCGCTGCGGCTCACATGCGTCCGCATGTAGGGTTGAGGTTAATTCTCGTATCCCGTACGTGTAACAGACTGACGTACTCGTATCTAATGATTCGAGGATTGAGCATTAAATCATTTTAACTGTTTCACTCGTTCCGGGGAGGTGAAGAGTGGAGGCGAGTATTTGGTCTTGTAGCAGCTGCACAGATGAGGCTTTAGCCTCATTTTGACCACAGGAGGTCGAGAAACCCGCCACCGCCGCCGCGCTGGGGAAAATGTGTGAAGCCAAGCATTGACCGACGCGCACACCGAGAAGGCGGCGGCGGTGAAGCTGAAGAAGTGCTCTCTTCTTCTCCTCTTCACTTCACTTTTTTTTTTTTGTTTTCAGATTGTGATTGAAAAATGTAACGGAACTTTGAGTTTGATTTCTTTTCATTTGTTGTTCTTCTTTTGATTCAATTGCTAATGACCTTTTAACCAAATTCCAAGAATGAATGAGAACACAAAAGAACGAGCACCGATCAGTCATCGGGTATGGTCATGCCCGTTGAAAGAGGAAGACGTGGAGAATGGTGGAGGAGGTGGAGGGTGGTACCGCTGCAATCGGACACTAGAATGGCACAACCGTTTGAGACCGATATGCGGCACGTTTGTTCGAATTCAAATCAATTGAGCTTAAGTTCACTTCTTGGACAAGGCCTGACACGTGTTCGGGGCTGGGACTTTGTTTGTTTTTGTGTGCACAATGCACCAACACCCAGTCTTTGATCGTCGGCGGGCGAGGGTCTTAGAAGTGGATTTTTTTTGTTCTTTCTGTTTCTCCTTGGCCTGATCTGAGATGCATCGTGGATGGAGGTGGAGGTGTGGTGATGGAGAAACGAATCGCGCGCTGACAGTGGTGTCAAAAAGAGGTCAGGAAGTTAAATGAATTCATGGACACTCAAGGCGGAGATTTTTCTGTTCCATCATCGACCTTTGCTTGTCCCTTTCCAGCAGAGTGTCAACTGGCTGATGATGGACTATCCGTCCTCAATTTGACACCTATATTGAGTGGACACGTTTTTTGACTCTGGCTTGTCTTGTCGGATACAAACAGTACAAAAAACATAGCGGTCCAATACTCAATTGGCAGCTGAACAGTCGGGAGTTGGGGTCCACGAACCACGAATCAAGCGTCAAGCAGCTCAATCGGAAACACTGAATCATCCTTGATACCTTGTAGGTCCTTAAAATGTCGTGACAGAAGTATTCTGGGAGTCATAGTCACAGCCGTCATGGTCGTAACCGGCTTGCATAGACAGCTTATAGGGCCAACTACAATGGCCGCACGGAAACTTACGAGAACTGAAAGATCCAAGCAGATAGATATATAGATATAGATAGACGCAGCTTCGCTCGGTTTCGTTAAGTTCGTTCACTTTTGTGACACTGACACCCTGAGTGTGGGGATAATTTTCAACTCGTTGATGAATAGATCAGCTGGTGGCCTAGTGAAAATGAGTTTTGGATACGCTACTCAACTTAAGGGAACTGAAACAACCAAGCGAAAACACAAAAACCATACGCTGCGACCACTTCGCTCAGTTTCGTTAAGTTCGTTCACTTTTGACCTCTTACGCGGGGGCCAAATGAATCGCTTCCTACGTATACAATTGTTAGTTGAAAGCAGAATTCTCCATAAGTTTCTATAAGAAATTACGGACACCCTGATATTTGACGATGGTTCTGGTCACTTTGGGCTTGCTTTTGAATTGGCCCTTAAGTCTTTCATCGGAACCCCGAAGATTACTGTATTTTTTCTAGAAACCTAAAGCACGCTAGTCGCAAGATCACTTCTTATTTATATTATATCAAAATTTGAGCTCTGTCTTAGCAGAAGGGCCAACCATGATGGGCAGAAACTTAAACTTTTATCAGAACTCAACGAAAAGTAACAAACAGCGTCCTCAAATTATAAATTACCAATACTTGCTTCTGGGAGCTTAAGCAAATCTCAGCTATCATTTCGTACAAGAACTTTCATTTATGGGCGATTGATTTAGCTCCCGCAAACAAAATTTAACGAAATTAACGAATCTAATCAAAGCGGTTATTATGGTTACAGTAAGTAATTTCTTTGTATTCGTTCGTTTCCTTCAGTCATGTTTCGTACTACCATTATGGTACGTAGAGAGAGATTAGTTTCGCTCCCACTTCAGTAAGCAAAAGTTAATTAACTTAACGAAACTAATCGAAGCGGTTATTATGGTTACAGTGAATCATTTCTTTGTGTTCGGTCGATTTCTTTAGTTCACTTAAGTTTCATTATGACCATTATGGTACGTAGAGGCGATGGATTTGGCTTCCACTTCCGTAAGTAAAAGGTAACGAACTTAACGAAACTAATCGAAGCGATTATTTTGGTTACGGTGTATCATTTCTTTGTATTACCTCGATTACTTTAGTTCACCTAAGCTTCCGTACGTCTTTGGGCTCATTTTGACCGCTGGAAGTCGAGAAACTAACCCATGGATCGTGGGTATTCCCAGAGCTCACTTGCTCTAATGCACTTCATCTGACTCATCTTCATTTCGTAGCGAAGTTCTTTCATCCTCTTCAATCCAGAAAGACAAAACTCAAACAAGTATCTCTTCAAATCAAATGCAATCTCACCCGCCACCACTGTCTGCATTTATGCTCTCCACTGGCTGCTCAACCGACAGCGCTGACGCATTCATTCAATCAACCAACCCGTGACCATTGCGGCGGCGTTAGATGAAATCATCATAATTATCGTTAATGATGGCTATGTTGCGGTGCGATGGACACATGTGGCAAGCGGTGGCAAGCGAAACAATTTCAGTGCAAGCCGCACGCCGATCACTGATCGCTGATAGCCCTGCCAAGTGAATGCAATTAACATTTCAATCTCCGCCAGTGTATCTGCACGATATTTGCATACGGCTCTGGACCACAGTGTACGGGCCTCTGCAACATGTTGTCAGCCAATTGAAAAGTGACGCTGATTAACAAGGTGATCGACGGCTTAAGCCGATCTTCAAATAGGGTCAACGACCATCCACAGAAGCAAGACGAGTAGACGGGCATCCTTTCCCGCCCCTCATTCAATTACCGTGGCAACGATCAAGAGGAAAATATGCAAAATTGCAATCATTCATCACGGAATGATTTTCCTTCGATTATACCCGTCGTCTGACTCCGACACCGACGCGACGCCACCGTCGAATCGTTTTGTTTACGATCAATCAGCCGGCGTTTTCTCCTCTCCATCATCATCATCACCTTTTCACGGGGGGATTTCACCCATTTGCGTGTGGTGCCGTTGGAGCGAGAGCCTCCGCGAGATATTTCAACGGAATTAGCATAATTTTGACATAACCCAGACATTAGTGGCCGCCGTTAAGTTGTGTATATGAGATGCTAATATTCATCGGATTCACTTCGAATTTGGATTCTCCTTTTCTCCTTTTCTTTCGTTTCTGAGTTCGAGCTTTTTGTGTCAATTTATCTGAGCAGAGTGTGCGGCGCGCTGGTGATGTGATATCATTGCGTGAGAATGATGTGTTGATTAATCGAATTTTGATTGAGGATCTTCCTACTCGGCGATACTTGTTATGGTGTCGAGATTGATCGGCGATGGTGTGGGGAGGATGGCGCAAACTGCCTGGCATATGTGTGAATAAATTAACCTGTTACAAGTCGGAGTTTTACAGAATTTCTGCTGAATGACAAGTGGAATGTCTTCCGCGGGGAGGCACGAAATATCTCCGAATGATGAAATATTCATTCGATGATGGGTTTGATGCATTCGATTGCGGAGGGGAAGGAAATTATGCGAAAGAAAGCGGGATGCCAGAGGGTTCTAAATGGAGGCTAATGGATTTTCGGAGATTTGTGCACTGTCGTGGATAGTTTTGACAGATTTTATTACTTCCGTTGTCGTTGGGGAAAGTTTGCGAAAATTGATTGTCCATGAGGTCGACGGAAGAAGCCGTGTCAATGGTTCCCGTACTTCTTCTTGTGGCGCTACAGTCCAGGACCTGAGTCTCAACCAATAAGCCTCCCCGGCTAACTTGATCTTTTGCTAACTGCTGCCAATTGCGAACGCCATGTCGGTTAAAACCAAAGACTTTAACAACGAGAGCATATTCCATCGGAGCCTTGTTCAGAGTCCTGAGTGAGTAGTCTAAGAAAGGAAGATCACTAAGATGTACCTCGTGTACCTTTTAGAAGTCACCGTGATCCACTAGATCTATGGATCTGCGAAGATCTATGTGATCGACTTGAGATGGATATCTTTCCTCACAGTGGGCGGTACCGCACAAGAATAAAACGACGGACTATCTCCCACCAACTCTGGCTCCAACGAGTAAGTTATTTATCCGTATACCGGACGAGAGCGTTTGGCTTCAACTGCAACCACTTTCAAGCAGAAGCGGCAACGATGGATAACCTCAATTGGACCGAAAAGTTGTTGACAATGTACTCCGATAGTCAAGTGGTACTTAGAGCCATAACGTCGGACATCCTGACGTCGAAATTGGTCGAGTTATGCAGACTTAACTTTAACGACGTCTCCACTAGAAACATGGAGTCCTATGATAGGTACCGGGACATACAGGGATTCATGTAATCGAAAGAGCGGACATACTTGGAAAAGTGGGTTCAGAGATGAAGAAGTCCTTATACTTTATAGCCTTATACCATGCACCATACCATACCTTATAGCCTTATAGCCTTATACCATGCAAATATTCCACTAAGTTTTGATCATAAATCTAGACATCGGGTCAAAGATGGTAGCCATATGACTAGCGTTGAGCTAAACGAAATCATTATTATCAATGATCAGCCTCAGTCGCAAGTGTTGTGGTGAGGGTTTTGCCGGACGCTGTCCAATAGGCACTTATGTAATGCGTCTAGGCATCCCTCGCAGCGACTGCTGGGGAGATAAAGAAAAAATAGAAGCTTTGAGTCACCTGCTCTCGGATAGTCACCTCTAATTGCAGCACTGCAACCGGTATCCGGTACTGACCTCCTTTAACAATTCTCTCAAACGGTCCCGATCGCGAGCCGATGTCATCCAGTTGGCCAAGGCCCCTGATCTTAGTTATCCTTCCAGTGCAAGTAAGGTTTTTCCCTCCCTGGGTGTTCTTCTTGCAGATAATGTTACCATAGACTTCCTCCTTCCCTCATTTATGCGCAGCCCTATGTTTAGTGTCGCCCGCTCGATCTGAGTGAAGGATTCCTGTATAGCTAGCGCAGATCTTCCGATGACTCAGCTGGTGTGTCATCGGCTGGAGACTTTGTTGTGTTTCAACCGACTTATGACTCTTTTTACCTGTTCTATGCTTGGTGGCGGTAGTAAAATGGTTTTCTTCTTGTATTAGTAGACCCTCCAGTCAATTAAGCCGGTGAGCTTACCATTTAGCAATTTTTTTAAAATGCATTTCCCATCACTCCAGTCAGAGCCTTCAGGACCGGTGATCAGATTTCCTTCTCTGTCAACAAGAAGTGGAATGAGCTGTATACTGTGTCATGATTCGGACTATTTGGTAGAATTTCCGCGTCTGGCGCGGTCCTTGCCCTTTACTTCATTCTATTTCAATGACCACATTTTCTTTCAGGCTGCTTTCATTTATCCGTGAAGTAACTTTTCTGTTCGTCTGAGCTCTTTATATACGTCTCCCAGGTTCTATGAGATTCCTGCATTGCTTGTTCATCGCCAGTTTACATTTATCATCAAACCAGTCGCTCCGAGCGACTGCTGCCTAAAATGGAGTGCAGAGTACTAATGACAGCATTCTTAGGGTGTGCCCTTAGGGTGGCATCCTGTTCACAGGACTAATTCTCTCTCTTTCTCGTTGGAGTAACTGGGTAAACAATTCTTTAAGGAACTTTGAGATCTGAACAAAATTGAGCCGAAAGACTTGTGAGATTTATACAAAAATGGAACAAGTTTCTTTGATCGTCCAGGTCCTTCTTTTTTTCCAGAACAAAGCGAGCGCGCTTTTTGATTGTCTCTACATCAGCATTGCATGCGCTTGCTCCTTTGGTTTCATTTGCGTCGATGCTTAATTTACAAACGAGTCAACCAAAACGCTTTATAGACTTTGGCTTGACACTCACCCAATTAGGCAAGGTTCAATCATTTACTTAATATGCTTATGCGAATGAATACCCTCCCGCTTTGTCTTCGAATTCAGCCCAATGAGAAAGTACAACGGATGGACATCTCATGTAAGGTGGCAATCATAAGTGAAATGTAGTAACAACTTGCAGTCGGAAAAAGCCCGCGAATGGCAAAAGACAGTGGCTCTGAGGCTAGCATTTCTCAAGACCATAGACTGGAGCCTAAAAGAAAATAATCGAATGAAGATGCTCTCTATGAAGGATACCCTCTTAAGGATTGTTTGGTTTATGATCTAAAACTTGTCGATGGGAAACACAACGACTTGTTACAGAACTGACTATCACAAAGTCAAAAGTCACACACTCACTCCGCCAATTTGTGTTGACTAATTGATCAGAACATTAAAACAAACAAGATCCGAATTTATTGACGGTCAGAGACCTCATAAAATTTACAATTAAACCCACGACTGCTGTTTGAGATGCAAATCGATTCAATCATCCACGGAGCTGCCTTTCAAGTCAATTCCAAGCCAGACGTGTCTGTTCTTGTGTTGGGTTTGCTTTTGACAGAGATCACTGAATTTTTAAGACATTTTGCCAAAACAAACCAAGGTGTTGGGCCAAAAAAAAGTCTTTGCGAACAATCACTGAGAGAAGACCACTTCATTTAGCCTTGTAAATCCCATGCTTCTACTCATCCATAAGGGTACCACAAAAAGTTGGTGTCAGGTGGCGTCTGCATGACTCATTCCAACCCAAAAACAATCCATCGACCAAAATCACTTAAGAACAACAGAATTCCAGTCTTCTGGCGCACATGGCTCTCCACGATCACTTCAAATTGTTTTCTTTGCCAATCCCTTCAGCGAGCGCAAAGCACTTTCAATTGCTGGCGTACCCTTTGTCAGTCCGCTTCGTGTCTAATGAACTCCAGAGATCAATTCTCTGGGCCAGCAAGGAGATCTGCAGAAATCAAACGAAAATCGCCTACAATTGCAAAACAAAACGTAACCAGCCCTCGGGCTCAGACAGAGCAGACAAAAAAATTCCCCAAATGATTTTCGGTTTGGGCCGGCCCCAAAAATCCATTTGGACCACCATCAAAGCCGACAGAACAAGGCGAAGACATTCGGCCCCCGAGCGATCTGGTTACGTTTGCGTTCGCAAGTCAGCACCAAATGCGCTCTGCCCGAAATTCAGGCCAGAATTTTATTGGCCCTGCCGCCGCTCAAGCGCCACCGAATTCATTCGAACACCGATATACTTTCGCTTCTCCGGTCGGGCTATGGGTCTGCCTAATTTCGGCCTTAATGACTCTCCGGTCGGAGCGGCAGGCCAGAGCGTCGCGCCATCATGGGTCGGCAGGCTGGCCGTGTCATGCCACGAGTATTATTTCGGCAATGACTCCGCGAACTTTACGCCGCGGACTGGCTGCGGTGGATCTGCGATGGTTGATAAAATAATTAAACCATTCGAACGGCAAGTACTTGTTTGTATCTCAAATATTTGCATTCGTACATGCGCTGGACCGTGGTGGAGTTTTATTGGCGCGCGATGAGCTCTGGAGAAAACGTAAACCATCTCGAAGACATTAGATGGGATAATTTGTAGCGAGAGAGTTCGGCATCTGTGCGCGCAGTCAACCGCTTTCACTGGTTAATTATTTTTTTGTTTTTCATTGTTTTTGTTGTTGTTTAGTGTACTTTGTGGTTCGGTGAGGATTGGTATTGGATCTATTGTCTTGAGGTATTTTATTGACGATATGTCTTAATCAGGCACTGTCGAAAATAATTCAAATCGAAGTCGGTATTGGCATGCGCAGATGGCTGAGAGGAGTCAGACCAGAGTAACCAGAGCCATCAGGGGAGTCGGAGACGAGTCACACCAGAGTCATCCTCCGTGGAATGTAATTGTGGACATGGTTTGCAGCATCCATTGTCTGGGGCGGTGACGGCATGCAAAGCCACTTCACTTTGGCGATTATCCATAGACCCTCCTTGATCTGCAGTCTTCTCATTTTGTTTAGTCCGGCACAATTGGCTTGTAATTTAGACATGGGTAATGCATCATTAGTTGCCTATGGGATTTAGACTTCCTGAGGCTGTTTTAAGTGTTTCCAAAGTGATTGGTAGGGAGTAAACTTCAATCTTTGATTTAATTTTGGAGTGGCAACTTGAGAAAAGGGGTTCTCTGTGACCATCGGCTATATCACTCCGGAAAAATTACAGGAATTCGGAAAGAAATCATATTTGCACTGGATATGGTCGAGATTTGACAGTAAAATAGTAAGTTGGGAAAATCTAGATAAATATGGCAAAAACCCAAGCTTAGGCTAATTAAGGACTTGAAGATTGCACAACGCAAAATATGAATACAGAGGCGATTCTCTAAGCCCTTTATGCGTGTAGGCCTGCGAGAATATGCAACAACATACTTACCGTTAGCCAAGTTGCACTAAAAGCGCTGAGCTCACACAGCATGAACTCAAGACCCGTCATGGACTGCCACGACGCTCTGCAAAACCTAGCCAAGAAAAACAAATTCAAACTCTGGTGGTAACCTGGACGGAAAGGTATTGTTGACAATGAAATCGCTGGCCTTTAGCTAGAAACGGAGGTTGTTCTTGCTCATTCTGACGCATGCCTCGAACCTCTTTCGGTTATATTGCTCTAGGAGTTTCTTGGCCTGCTTCATTCCACGAGCGTTATTCCAGGTTTCTATCCGGTTCCTTCTTTCTAGTTCCCTGAATTCTTCTCCAAGGAGATGGTCTGCTACAGCGCAGAATGGTTCAGGGTCTCTGAAGGGTTCTGATGCTTATTTCCTTGCCAGGGAGTCGAACATTTTATTGCCTTCTATCCCCGTATGACCCGGTATCCAGCGGAGTTTTACTCGGTTTCTTCTACTCAACTCCGTGAGCTTTTGCAAGTATTCCCATGTGTCATAATAGCGGCTCGACTGTCCGACATTATTGCTATGTCGCAGTTGATAAGATTCATTCATTCAAGATTCATCTGAACGCATCTATATATGGCATAAATTTCCACTTGAATGATGCTGTTACATTTGCCCATGGGTTCGAAGTATTTTGTCCTGGATCCCAAAACTCCTGTTCTAGTTCCTTTATCAGTTCTTGATCCATCTGTATACCATTTTACCGTGTTGCTGCTCAGTCTGTGAACTGTGGAATAATTACTCAAGTCCCTTTTGGTGCAGAGCTTACAGGTAAATTTCTTTGGGAAGTTGAATTTGCTAGTTGAAGTTGCTAGTCATCCTTTGGAATGGACAGGAGTGGTAGCTTTTTGACTACTGCACCGAATTGCCGACCCTTGAACAAGTTCTCTAGAAATATCCTTAACTTTAAAAGAGACGATATTAGAAGACATGTTAGCTACCTTTCAGGTCACTGCGGTCTGAGATACCAGTCGTCTCCTACGCTCGAGGTCTAAGGTTCGAATCTCGAAAAAAACTCAACATTTTTTCACGGCCCCACCTGAAATGATCAAAGATTATAACTGTCGAGAAAAAGCTTCTCAATCTCGTCGTTCGGAGTCGGCATTAAACTATAGGTCCCCTCCACACGTGAGAAAACAATAGCATGCACAACACGAGTGGTTGCTGAGTGCCTAGGCCCAAGTCCACCTCGAACTGTAGCGCCACCATTATTATTATTATTTTAAACTCAACCATACCTTCAGTATACATTTTCATATCCACCTTATGCAGTGTAAAAGAGGCACGTGAAAGCGTTTGTTTCTCTTCCTTGTTCATCTTCCGCAAGGCTTACCCTAGCTTGTTTTCTAAAAGCCCGGTGTCCAATCAGGTCTCCGATTAGCTTACCAATCTTGTTTCTGCTTCATTTAAGGAAGGTTTTGGTGGTCTCGCTTTGGCGAAGTTCGCCTCGTAAAGTTAATTACGTCTCAATTGCGCCATCCCCAAATCTTGAGACCTTGATTTTTAAGGATTCTGTTGACATGAATGTCTTTTTCCGTGACAATAGAAAGTTGCATTTCCATGCATTCCTTTGTCTAACTCAGTTCCTTCGCAGCAACCCAGCACTAACCAACCAGATATTGTTCGACATCAACAAGCAAGACAAACGGCAATGTCTAGCCAATTAAGATGGTTTGATTGCTTTAATTGCTGTTTGGCTGCCGGAATAGATAGCAATGTTCAAACCTGACATCGATCTCATCGATAGCCATTAAGCGGCTTTTTGCGATCCACGTAGTTAAAGATTCTTCAAACCGGAGCTGTGATGACTATACAGTGAATTAGTTTCATGCGTTGGATTCGTACTCATCTGACTGTGATCATGGTGAAGTATAGACCGCGTAGTGGTTGTAGCTTCTCCTCCAATCGCTGTCATCACAAATTGGACCTAATGGCCGAACTTTTTTTTTAATCAGTCAAGAGCTCTTTCAACTACCTTCGATATAGTTCATGCCTTCAGAGCAGAGTCGGGAAGATTGGAACATTGTAAAAAATTAACTTGGTCTTTCGAAAGACGGGTCTATTTGGCTCTTGACCCCAAAGAAATAATGAATTGATTCTGGGTTTGATCTCTGTACTGACGCCCTTACTAGTGAACCGAGAACATGTCGTTTTCTACCTCAAACTTATCTTTCGAGGCCTTCCGGGCGTGTCCAGTGCCTCTCGTCCTTTCAATTTGAACTACTTTCCACTTTTGAATACAATTAGTGTCAAACGACTCTAGTTAAACTGCAAGAAACTCTAGAAAGTCATCCCACTCCGAAAGAAATTATTTATCTCCAGACAGCACTGTCGCCTCAGCCACTCAAAGTGCCCCCTGTATCGATTTACGCCTCTCAAACCATGGTCCAAATGACAGCCAACATTGTTCGCGTGACCTACTGGAGAAGATAAAATCCAGAGCACTCTGCTCAACCCTCTAATTGGGTCTTTATGAATTTCAAATTATCCCCGACTTATCTCGAACCAAAATTATGTCCATTCACTCCTCATACACGGGCAATAACCACCACAAGCACTGGGTGAACTACTTTCAGCTCGGAAGCGATCATAGTCGCAGCTGCGTGATGGCCCAACGAGCGACCACTGCCTTCTCCCAAATGCCGCATTAATTCGCATTCACGATTGAGAGCTCCCCTGGTGCTTTATAAATCATCCTAGTGAACGGCCTGACTCGCATACTCCCACTCCTGATCCTCCGTGTCACGTCAAGAACCCCAGTCCTTCAGGAAGCCGCTGGGGAATGCTTCATTTAGAAAGTCACCCCACAGCCGGTGCCTCCGTGGAATACCTAGCGTTTGACCATCGAGTGACTTTCAAATGTGAGAGGCACCGTGACCGCTCTCTTCCGTGTGAAGAATTTCGCACAAATTTATGACCGATCCTACGGTTGAGGCGATCCGAAAATTCCTCCCGACGACGGCCTCCGGATGGAGTTCCCAGTGCACAGAGATAGGGATCCAGATAAGCCGCTTTCGAAGGAGAGTGCTTTAATTTGATTCAGGCATGAGGCGACCATTATCTCATCGATAGCCTTAAGTCGCGCGCATATCTCCTGACATCTGCTACTTAGCTACGACACCTCGACTCGGCTGTTGCGTTCCGTCCCCAGCGCCGCGGTCCAGGTCCATGCCGACACGAACACGATTCTCCTCTTTCGATTGCAGTGTCGTCGTCTCACTCGCCAGACAAACTGCATGCGGAAACGTGCCCACCAGCTAAAGGTTACCCCCAGCCAGAGACACATTACTCAAGATAATTCCAGCGACAGATGCTGTGTGTTCTGGGGTATTCCTGTGTTCCTGTGCTCCCGGGGCCTGCGCTTGCGCAACGTAACTAGCACACAATGATAATTGCTGTCAATTGATCTAGTCCACTGCCCGTGGACGGAGCCGGTCCCCGGCCAGAGATGCTCCGCGGTGGTCAGTCCAGTCACACGGAGACGTGTCCATGCAGAGAGTCTGCGCTGTATCTCGTGTCAACCCCTCTCTCGCTCCGCCCGACCACTGGGTCAATTGGAATGGAGCAGAATGGACCTCTCCTGCCGCACGTCGTCCGGGAATCGATGGTCTCTCGTGCGGAATTGATCTCCAAACAAAGGATTCCTTGCCTCTAGGCCGAGCTATCGGTTGCATTAACGAGGGGAACAAAATTCAAAGTACGTGCGGAGAATTATCTAGACCGAAAGATGCGCGCTGGAGATGCACTCTGGGCTCTGGGCAGGCACTTGGACATACTTCGATCGCATTGTTTTTGGGTCAGTGGGCTGGTGGCCATGTTCAGCGCTCTGGCGTTCGCATTGAGACCGAGAAAGTCGAAGGCATCCACTGGCGGTGGCTGTCGGAGGGTATGTGCAAATTCATTAACGGCGTGCCTGCGTCTGGATAATTATGGTTAATTATTGCAGACACAAAAATGTCGTAAAAGAACCCCAAAAATACTCGAAAATAATAAAATGAGGAGAAAAAAAATCGTTATCCGTCGCAGAGGCAGTTGAAGGCCCTTTTGGAAGGGGCAACGCTTAGCCGGTTGTATCGTGTATTCTGATCTTGCCGAGCAATTTGGGGATTGGGCCGTAAAAAGCATGAATGATGACGGCGTCATAAACGACGACAACAACATCCGAGGGTTGGCAATTCGGTACAGACACAAAAAATTCGCGAAATGGTCTTGCTTAATGGGATTTGGCCGTTGGAATGGTGGTTACAGTCTGATTGGAAGGAATGGGAACTGTTGTGACGACGCAGATGGGGAGCAAAGGTCTTGAGGAAAGAATTTGTTCGGGAGAAGTGGAATTTGTCACAATCTGGCAGTTTGGAGATGGAAGATGTCCAATGAAGTTACGTTTCCTTCGTGTCACCACAAAAAGGTTGAACCGGTAATTCTCAAATTACCACTCCTTTGGGGACTTGCAGTAAACCATCTGTTGTTTCAGGAGTCCCACGGAATGTCACATAGAAACTGGGCTATACTTTATGTATCCGCTGAATGGACTACTAATACAAGAACATCCTTTGAGCAAGTCGTCTCAGAAGAAAGAAGTTTGAATATTGAATTCCACGGCCCAAGCAAGGTTAAGCACTGAAGCGGACAATCAGTTCAGCGATGAACTGTGGACCTAGAACTGCACCCTTTCATGCCTTTGCAGCTTAAAGCTCCTGTCTGATTAAAATCGGCGTCGATCAAACAATGTACACAGAAACTTAAATTGTTCCAACGAAGGGGAGGAATTTCAAGGATCGACAAATCGATTGTAGAAGTCTCTTAGCCCAGAGACGAGGAGATGAAGATTTTTATCTGAACTTGTTGAGAATAAACGTATTTCCTTTTAAAGCGTGGAACAAATTCTGAATCCAAGACGACTTTAAGTTAAAATAAACTGGGCAAGTAAGGTAAGTGAGGTTCCGTCGCATAATATTGATGGATGATTTCTGAATATCAAACGACGTTTCCAAACTATTTCAGTTGAATTTTCTTCTAACTTCAACCCAAATCAACTATTCATTCATACATTCACGCATCCAAGCAAACAAACATTCATCCATACATATACCTATACCTCTATCCAAGTTTATGCAACACAGAAAATCCCCTCCATCATACACATTCCCAATCACTGCTCATGCTCTACATGGCCTAGCCATCTTAGGCGTTGGATCCATAGACGCCTGGCTAGACTCATGTCGTTGTACAGTCCGTGGTTGAACCTTCTCTTCCAAAAGCCATCAACGTAAACAGGACCAAAGATCGCGCGCAGAACTTTTCTCCCGAAAAGACAAAGAGACTGTTCATCCGCTTGGGATATTGTCCATGCCTATGCGCCGTACAGCAGGACTAGGATGATCAAGGTCTTGTATAAAGTCAGCTTGGTCTTCCGAAAGAGGGCTCTACTACTCACTTGCCTTTTGAGCCCAAAAAAACAGCGGTTGGCAAGAGTTATTCTGCGTTTAATGTTGTTTGTACTGTTTACCGCGGAGCCGAGGTAGACGAAGTCCTTAACTACCTCAAAGTTATAGCTGCCTATGGTGACGTTCTGGCCAAGTCTTCGATGTTGTGCGTCCTTTCTCGATGACAGCATATACTTGGTTTTGCCCTCGTTTACCGCCAGACCCATTTTAGCCGCTTCCGTTTCAATGCAAGCAAACGCATCATTGACGGCTCGCTGTGTTCGCCCAATCACGTCAATGTCATCCGCGTAAGCTAGCAGTTGAACGGACTTTTGGAAGATCGTGCCTCTTGTGTTGGCCAGTGAGTTTTGCACGATCTTCTCAAGAACGATGTTAAAGAAGTCACATGACAGCGCGTCGCCTTGTCTAAAACCTTTTTTGACATTGAAGGTCTCGGTGAGTTCGTTACCGACCTTGATGGAGCAGCGAGAGCTCTCCATCGTCATCCTGCTCAGTCTGACGAGTTTAGCAGGAATGTCAAAACTAGACATGGCGCTGTATAGCTCGTCTCTATACACGCTGTCATATGCGGCCTTGAAATCGACAAATAGATGGTGTGTGTCGATCTGTATTTCTTGGGTCTTCTCCAGGATCTGCCGCAGTGTGAAAATTTGATCGATGGTGGACTTCCCGGGCCTGAAACCACACTGATAGGGACCTGTCAGTTTGTTCACGAATGGTTCCAGGCGTTCACACAAAATGGCAGAGAAGATCTTGTAGGCGATGTTAAGGAGACTTATCCCCCGATAGTTGGCGCAGTCAAAGGGGTCTCCTTTCTTGTGGATCTTGTGGAAGAATAACATCTGTATTGTTTAAAGCTCAGAGACATATACCCTATACTATTTTCGATGGCAAGGATTCAATATTGGTTTCTGTCGTACTGCTTGTATTTTCAAACCACATAGCTATTCAATTTCTGAATAGAGAAGTTATCCGGCCTTGGCGCTACTTCTACTTATCAGGCCGTCATAGTCCCTATCTATTTTACTCTTACCCAAAAAACATTAGAACAAACTAATAAACGGAGCATGACCCACCTTGCGTTTAACGTGGCAATCGTGTAGGCCTTCTGCAGTTCGTACAACAAGCAATTTAGCCACCATTCGCATTCCTTTCTTATAAAACCAAATATCTGCCATATGCAATCATAATTCCGACCAGACGCCTACGTCTCTCTAGAAAACATTTTCCATCGATCACAATTAAAGACAGAATTAGAACTTCTTCCATTCTGAGTTTCTTTAAAGGATTTTCGACTCGAATTTTGACCACTTCACTTTTGATATTTTGATTCAACTTCCAATGACTACACTAGTTGCTGCAGTTATTGCCAGCGATTGTGACTGAACCTTATATATCCGCTCACTCAATTACTGTCCTAAAGATTGAGGGGTACCCTATCTTTAGCCCCAATTCAATCGTTTCACTGCCGCAGTCCAAGTTCCAGTTACACCCTTCGATTGCAAGGCAATTCCCATCTCTGATCTGTCGATCTGGCATACATTTCTGTAATTCCTCAGCTTAGCCTTACACACACTGAACCTGCAATTACCCCAGGCATTAGGTGGGCCACTGCGAGATTGCCCACTTTCAGCGAACACCTCCCAAAGACTCTCAAGTAGATTCCGATGCAGGTCATGCCTCATCGGCCTCCATACATCGGGCTCACGACCAAAATTCAATTCCACCAGCAACAATGACCAATTAACCAATAAGCGTCCAGCAGCCACTCAGAAGGTTGTAAAATTCCAGCATGATTTGTCACACCCTAAAGAACACTTTTCCCGCATGGCTCCGTCCAGGCAACGACCTTGTTTGCAGCATTCCACATCGTTCACTCGATCGGCTGCATCATCCATCATCGCAGCGTCGACTTGAGTTAGGCACTCCACCAGCATCGGCATCGGTGCACATGCGTCCATTCGGAGTCAGGAAACCCATTCCATCGTCTTGCACAGTGGCTCCTAACTGCCACTCTCGATCGGCGCAAGTCGATGGCTCGAACTGGCAATCCAAGAGCACTTCTCCACCCGGGTCCGATCGGAGTTGACTGCTGTCTGCTCTCCTGCTTCCACGCGGAGCACCGCATCTTGCCACTGTTTAGCATGATTATGCGGAATTTGAAATCAGTTTTCTATTCTAATGCTCATTACCCTTGGAAGCATCTTGCGTCCCGGAGATTGACCAGCGACGAGTGGTAGGTATGTTTCCCGTTTTATGGAAATGAACAGAAGACGGTCATGGGAGCTGCTGGCAAGAGGGATAGTTGTGCACATCACGAGGAGATAATGGGAGGAAACAATAAAAACTGAAGATGCCTACTTCACGACCGGCACGAAGAGAAAGTGCAGCACAAGGGTACTCGAGCTGGTGTCAGTTGGGATGCCGGGAGAAGTGGTTCTTTGTTGGGAGGAGGACACACACATTTAGTGCACGCTGGTGTTGCTGCATAGAACCGAATCACGGATTGGGAGCGGATCTTGATGCACACAAGACGTCTGCGGGGAGGCCCCTTTGTATTCGTCTGCAGGACATAAGCGGAGGGGAGAGGAATTGAGCTGAGCTTGGATTTACTTGGAATTGTTGCGATTCTTTGGCAGAGATTGCGACTGAAGGAAAATGTAAGCCTGTAAATGTGGCTAAGTAAAGAGACCAGTTGAGCTGAGATTAAGACAGAGACCGGGATTTGGACTGAGAAAGATTAAGACCAAGTCTGAGGCTGAAACTGGGGTTTAGTTGAATACAGTAGTTGACAATAAGACCGAAGCCAGAACTGAGCTTAAGTCTAAGCCTAGGCCTAAGCCTGAGCCTGAGGCTAAGGCTGAGGCTGAGGCTGAGACTGACATTAAAACTGAGAATGAAACTAAGATTGAGACTGAGCCTAAGACTGAGCCTGAGACTGAGACTGAGCCTGAGACTGAGCCTTAGCCTGAGCCTGAGCCTGAGCCTGAGATTGGGCTAGACTGGACAGAGACATAAACTAAAACCGAGATCTCGACTGATGCTCCCTTAAGCTTAGGACAACGATTAAGCTGAGATTAAAACTGATCTGTAGCGCAGTTTGAGATACTGAGACTGAGACTTTTGATAACTGGCTAGAAACTGTCTTTGACTAGGACAATCTTCATAGCGAAGATTTCAACTTGGGCTTAAATAAGTTAAGCCTGAGTTTTTCATTAAAATTGTGCCTGAGGCTTAAGTGTTGACAGAAACTACGAATACATCTAAGTACCGGCTCAATGATTGTCTGTGAATGGTTATAAATTTCCTTATTCTGGTGATTGCTTCAGGGACTGATCAACTTAATGACGTCCAAAAACTCTTGTTGGCTACTATTACAACAAACAGAACAGTCACCCAAAGGTCACAGTCACAACCACTCTTCAATATCACCCTCACCGTCACAACGTTACAACTCAAACACCAACTCTCCACCATCAAGTCTCACGATTAAACAGTCTGATCCATGAGCCCATTCTAGGGCACTCCAAGTATTGCCTCACGCCGGCGGCGGTTCTGTCAAATCGCCGACTCCGCATCTTTCGTCACACCAAAGCCCTCCACGCAAAAGGCCTAAGCCCTTCTCCGCCGGACAAGGGCCACAATTAACACCTCGTGACGTAACAAGCTCATCCTCCACCAGCCGAACAGTGTCACTGTGCGATCTTTTCAATGTCAACTCGAGCCTCTTCAGGCAACGATCTCTGTGAGTTGCAAAATCCAAGCCCCGATCGAACTCCGATATCCAATGAATCACGTAACACTCGCGCTAATTTGTGGACTCATCATGTAACCCTCCGCGGTTCGGTCCGAATCCGACGAATCCCAACTCCAATCAACATCAATTAGTCCCGCTCTTAATTGTTATCCATTATTGTCGAGCCGCTGTCGGTGGCCAGAAGAGCGCCCTGCGCGCAATCAACTTCCCATAACCTTGATGTAATGAAGAGTAATTGTGGTGAGACTCCAAGGTGTCAGGGGGGAGAGCAAAACACGCCGGCCGACCGTCCGGCCGATTATGAATTACAAAATCCACAAAACCGACGTCTCTTGGTAATTTCCCGGTACAGTGACAAAGCTGAAAAGTTTACCCGTCCCGCGGCCGTTGGAGTTTGTCGTTCCCACGACACGGCGCAGTGTTAACAGCGCAGACGCGCGATCGCGCGCTTTCTGCCTGCGCACGTAGATCGGCTTTTTACGCCAACATCGGCAACATCGGCAAGATCGTTCCTGCTGAGCGCGATACCATCGCCGGGAACCACTGAGGGGAACAATAAATTTGATTAATTTGACGGACGAGAACTGAGAGTGCGTGCGTTATGACGGCGATGATGATGACACGAGCATTAAGCTCACGAAACGCGCCGCATCTGTGCAGCTGGTGGCCAGTGAGCCAGCCGCATGGTAAATCTGTCAGCGGAGTGTTAATCTGCTGTCAGACGACAGCGTGGAATAAAAATAAGGAAAAACCGAATGTGCTGCGGCGACAAATAGTTGGATTGTGTGCAACATGCAATCCTGACACAATCGGCGGCGGTCGGTCGTCCGGCGGCAGCCTTGAGGTTGGCTGTCGGTTTTTGCTTTCGTTTGGCGGCGTAATGAGAATAATGGTTACAAGCAGTGATTACGCTGTCGACGCTGCTGTCGCCATTCGATGACGCGTGATATAGTCGCATAAAGTGGAGTTTTTGACAATTAATTCATATTTTTCTACACGTGATTGGGCAATGCCATAAAAAGAAAGAGAGTTACGGCTTATCCTTGGGACTGTGGACATGCGGTGAATGCCAAGTTGTATGTAATCCTTGATGGAGGTGTTGTGACTGTCGTCATTTTTGAGCTGAGAGGTTTTGACTGCTAACGATTGGTTTTTACTTTAAAGCATACTAGGGACAACACTGCTCTGGCCGGAAGAATTTTTGACTCGGAGCTTGAGGGACAATGCTACAGAGGATGCCACGTTTGCACGGAAGTGGACAAGGTCCTCAACTGCACGACTAAATCCATCAGAAAAGAGGGCCTAGTACGATCTAAGACTTTGTGCCGTCGCAATAGGTTTACTAATATGGCCCAAGGTGAAGCCGATATGAAATTAGGCCCAATTTGTTGTAAGCATGCATTACAGTAGGTGGGAGTATAGTTTCTCATGCTTACTATTCTTCCCTCCAAGAGCCCAGTCGCATCAACACAGTTTGTTTGTACCGGGTCCCTGCGCACTAGGACAAAGACTCGTCCACAAGATGTACCCCATTTAGAGCTCTAATAGCCACAAAACTTCAGGACAGAGCTTCTATGAATTATGATCTCCTCGATACAGATCATCTCAAGTTCCCAGTCATCCCATTGCGCACTCGCACTCGTCTGCACTCGTCTGCAAAGACTGCTTGCAGTCTGCAGTCTCCCTTTTACACTTCACTTCAAGAATTATGTTTAAATTGAAGACACCACACCTTTTTCCGCATTAATTCACTTAGCTCCAGCATTTGATTTGGTATCTCCAAGCGTTCCTCGTTCATTTAACTCATTCCCCAAACCGATCCCCCCTTTCACAACCACCCTATCCCTATCCACAGTCCTTCCAACATCCAAACTTCTTTCCCGCCTTATCCACTGTTATCTAGAACAAATCTCGCATGCATTGCATATTTCTATCAACAATTTGCAATCTCCTTCGACCTCATTGGCTTCCTTAATAAAAAGAAACCATACTTTCCAGGAAATTACCGTCACTCTTCGCTGATCGTGTCTCACGTTCTCACCTCTCTTAGCTCAAATTAATGATCCCACTTAAGACGTACGCATGCAACACTTTTTCCCGGCTTAGCATACCGCTTAATTTCCATCCATCCATTCCCCACACAAAAAACCCTGGCCTACCGATCGAAATCTCCAGCTCTAGCTTCAGACTCATGACACACGAAGCCTCGCTGGCTCGGCAGTAAGTACCAACTCATGCTCGAGAAATAAATCAAATTGCCCGCAGTTTGACTTCATGTGTCTCCGTGGAGCGCAAAAAGCCCGAAATAAATCATGCAAACATGTGATCGTAGTGCGCGATCGTATCAAACGTTATGACGCCACAGGGCGTAAGGTCATTCGGCGCAGCACTCCTCCATGGAGGCAGGCGGTCGTCCGCTGCTCAGTAATGGCATGCAAATCAGGTCCAGTCTCCGCTCCCGGACTGGATGGCGTCATGGCCGAGGTCCGGCGCTTCGTGAGAGTGTGATCAGTTGGCGTTGTGAGCGCGAAAACACGGAAGTTTGCGAAGCGCGGATTACGAGTATCTAGAACAGCTGCCGAGGGAGACCTCTTAACACCATGACCCATAATTTCGGTCACAGATTGCCTAACCCTCATCAGCGTGGCGATCAATAAGCCACCTAATTGCGGATTGCTCTCTGTTTACGATCCTCGGCGGCCTTAATCTATACCCACGGTAGCATAATAAATCCAAGGCCCCGCAGAGCAGCTGCACGGAGAGCTGCCCGCAACCAGCTGCCATAAACTAGCCACCATCGAGCAGCTAACTTGTCTTCAGGTGTATCGAATGTCGGACGGATCAGATCCCGAAGACGTTTCCCATGAAACTGATCGCCATCAATCACGTGCACGATCTGCTCTGCTCCATATGGGGAATCGAATATGCAATGATCAACCCGGGGGAGGATTTGCTCCCGATCTGGTGGTGACCTTTTGCTCAAGATCCACTGATCGCGATAAGATTCTCTGACTCGCTGATTCTCCGATTCTCCAAACCAAACTACTTGTAGATCCCGATCGCATTGTGATCTTGCAACATGCGCGAGATCGCAATTAGCCGCTGCAGTCTCAGCAGCAGTTGCAGATGATTTCTTCATTTTCATCTGCGAACGGGTTCTCGTTAGAAGATCGCTTTGATTTGCTGCTCTCGATCACCCTGTGCCCGAACACATTTCATATCTATTTTCCGTTTTTTCTCTTTCTTGCAGGATGACAACATGAGTGATCAGTGCAGCCTGACGCAGGCCGGCTTGGAGGAGTACAACAGCCGGTCGTACTACGACCAAGCGGTCTTCCATCATCAGAAGCAATCATCGTATGCCCAATCGGAAGGTTATCACAGTTACGTGTCCAGCTCGGATTCAAGTTCAGCAACACCATTCCTGGACAGGTGAGTGTACAAATATGTCTCAGACTCGAGCGCAAGATCGATAGGGCAGCAGCGCCGCCTGCCTCCTCCTCGATCGCCGTCTCGAGGCGGAAATGAAATCAATTAACAAGATCGGCGCGGGGTAACCCCCAGTTCGGAGCGAGGCGGTGATCGCTGTCGATCGGACGGGGCACTCCAAGATCGTTTCAATCAAAAATTGACTGAGCTGATCGGGAGACCCGTAACCTTCGGCGGGCTCGAGTGTGTGCGCGGCGCACTCGACGGTTCATTAGTCGCTCCAGTGCCGTGAATAAATTAAATCAAAACCCTCAAGATCGCTTTTGTTTGACTCTCTCCTCTCTTCTCTCCCCACTCGTGTAGATTGCGCCAAGAGAGTGAATTGCTATCCCGTCAATCACATCACTGGTCACAGAATGACCTTTCAACGGCGACAGCAACAACACCGGCCACGTTGGTAACAACGAATGGCAATTCGAATGCCGGAACTGTTGGTGGAGGCGAGCAGCAGGGCGGCCATCATCTCCTCCACCACCACCATCACCATCATCATCATCATCATCACAGTTCGGCCACAAGCAACAGCAACGGCAACAACGCCAACAATAGCTCCGAGAGTCACTCGTCTACGGAAACGCTGAAGTGGCTGGGTTCGATGAGCGACGTTTCGGAGGCAAGCCATGCAACTGGCTATTCAGCGATTTCGGGATCAGGTAAGTTCAATGCGCAGACTCGTCGAGATGTGTACCGCTCTGTTGGAACAACCCCCGAAATGTGTGTTACAGGGAACTTGGAAGTTGCTCTGGTTGGCTGGTCGGTTGGTTGGTTGGTCGTGTTCCCATTTGAATTTTATTATTCAATTGTTTGGTTGCACGATTTGGAAATTTCATTCTTCGCCAGAGAGCGCGGGCGGCTGGCATGAGCAAACATGTGCTGTGCATCAAGGCGGTTGGGAATTTTCAGCAATGTCGGAGTTATTTTTTAGTTAAAGTGATGCAAGACGGGAGATTAATGCCTTAATTGTGTGACGTGAGGGGATAAGTCTGTATTTTTGCCGAGTTGCGTTTTTTTTTCTTATCAACGTCCGATGCTACAACAGGAACTGTTGAGAAGGGCTTGAGAAGATTGCAGAATACTGGAGTGGGTCTTGTGCAAGGTGCCTCCACTTACGCACGTTCAGCTAACTGAGCTCCCTTCCAGCCACCAGAGGCGTCCGTTTACCACGTTGTTCCTCGGAATTGAAGTCGAAGACTCCGGCCAGATCGTTGGTTGGTCCAATCGCTCTACATGACCGAACCATCAAGGGACTTGAACTCATTTAACCAGATCGATGTCGCTGTGCAATCCGTAAAACTGGTCGTTCAGTCTCCTCCTCCAAACACCATCAGTGCATATGGGACCCAAGTTGATCTAGAGGGCCGTCCTCTCGAACTCGAACTGAATTCAAATAACTACGGACACACTTCGATGTCAGCTGCCTCAAGTCCAAAGTAACGCCAGGTCCTCTGAGCCCAGCTCTTCCTCTCGTGTCTCATTGGATCAGATCTCGATCTACCAGAGATCTATCGCTTTTTAAACGATCCCATCGATTTTACAGACAAAGACGCTTATTCAATCAAACCCATCGCCTCAGGTTTATCCGCTTTGAAGGTGTCAATACGATGTGTAAGCCCGCAGTTATACAAGAACAGAATTGAGTGCTAAAGTCCTCGATAGCGATCTGATCTAAGTCTTAATGTTTCACTTCAGACATTGCATCCTGCACTCGTCTCCCAGCCAAACCACATCCCGGCCCACTTGCTCTCGTTCCGCCCCTTCAATCACGCCAATCGCCTTGATCACTCCTATCCGATCGATCGATATGTATGCAACGGTTAATTGGAAGCCAACTCTCATGTTAACATGTCCACCCTGCCAAATTGCTTTGAGCGCAACTCGGTTGCGCCTGCCAGCCTCACGTGTTCCGTACACACCCTGCTGTTGGCCAAGAGTCGGGCTTCACTTTCGATCCTGTGATCTTGCGCTCAGCCGCAAGACCACCACCGTCATCGTGTGCAATCGCTCAGAAGACAATAATTTGCGCTTATCGAGAGGTTTTCGCAAAACTAAACGACTCGAGCGACAGTTTGAAGGTTGACGACTGGTAGCTCTGCGTCCAGTCTCCGGCAGCGGCTCGCTCGAAGGCGACCGATTGAGACAATCATCTCGACGATAACGATGCCTTCACTTCCCCCTTGGATGTGTTTGTGTGTTTGCGGACGTGATCGATGCGATTGATCTTGTTAACACTTTCGGTATCCATTGCATTCTAAATTGGCCCGAACGGCCCTTGAGTTTCGTGCACGAGTAGCCACCACATGGGATTTGTATTGTTTCTGAGGTAATTTGCGATCGCCCGACAGATCTGACAGAGAACGATTTGGAAGATTTGTTTGTGTCCAGAGGCGGGTCCACGGCAGGACCTTGGAAAGTAAAAGTACGGCACCCAGAGCCCTGCGTCCCAGGGAAGCGGCCGGCCAACTCGAGTGTGTATCATTCAATTAACATTCTTTCCTATTAGCACTCCGGATAGGATCGGATCTGATGGATTCGAGTTTAATTAGAGCGACAAGCGACTTGGTCAGTTGGCTGGTTGGCATTTGCTCGGGTGGATGTGTCTTGTCGCAGAAGCCCCGAGGAATTGAAATCTTTGCGGAAGGCTGCCAATTGGCTCTGGCGGCTTCTTTCACGTCGCGCTGCGTGGCTGCCTACTGTGCCAGTGCTCATGGCTGCTGGTCTGATTTTCCGACTCAGTGATCAAGAAAGGAGCGCTCGAGGCATTTTGATAGGCGGAGTTAATTGGGGTTGGAGTTGGCAGAGACTCGGCGCGGTTGGAATTCCTTGAAACGACGGAATAGTTGTGTGGTATGTTGATGGTTCTCCTAGAAAATTGATAGCCACTGTGAACTGGTTGGAGAGTGGGGTGTTTGCGACATAGTCGGAGCAGATTTGAGCAATGACTGAAATTTGATGAATTGCACTTAGCTTCGTGACTTTGTGAACAATTTGTAAGCAGAGCGTTGGTGTTACGGCAGCTTGTTCAATGTAGAGCATCATTTGTTCAAGCCGCTGACAAGACTCGCGTTGAAATCTGATGGTGATCCAATCCACGCGTTATCCTGTTCTTGCAGCGGTCATGTGAGGTGTTTTTGAGCGTCTTTTCTGTCCCGTAATCGTAGCAGCAGTGACTTATTTCACTCTCAACTCCAACTCTTTCCAATTTACTACCAAGGTCCATGAGCTTTCATGAGCATTAAATGTGCCTCAAGAATTCTCTACTTTTGAGAGCCCCCCTTTATTGCCTGTAAGAGAAGAATCATGCTAGTCATTTGTCTTGGCTCCCAAATAGCATAAGGGTCTGTCTGCTTTGCACTGAACCATCGAGTCACTAGGTTTCGTCTATAGTTTCATCATATGTGCATCTTTCGGCAGAAATATTATAAATTCCTATAAATTCTACAAGAACCACTTCCAGAGAAGTGGTATAACTCTGAAGATTCGCATTAAAACGTTGACGACCTTCTGGATGTTGTTTTGATTGCTTTCTCGTTTCTAGCAAGCGAGATTCATTCCAAGAAGAGTACGCTTCTTTTGTCCATCACAAGTACGTCTTGAATAATCTTTCTGCCCGCTGAAGTTTCTGCTTCACAATCGCCACGTGATCTTTAAGCAGTAAAATGCTTCTTAACAAACTCAGAATTGTTAAAAATCTGCTAGCCTCAACTTGCATCAGAAGTCTTCACTTCATCGTTGAGTCAGTCTTTGAAGCTTGTCCTTCTTACACACGAATTCTTGTTAGAATACAATAGACCTTAGACGGACCCTTAAAACGTCGCTGACCTGCCTTTGGTGACCGATAAGTCGGGTTCTTCAACCGACACAAATACACTTTCCCACACAAATTTCTGACCCGATTTCTATCTTTTTAACCCATCGTAATCATAACTTGACTTAAAATTGTATACTTGTTTCAAAATTGTATCTCCCGCCCTTCCACAAACCTTTACAAAACAAAATCTCCACCACTTCGGACCCGATTACCATTTCATTCAGTCCAATCCTATGGGCTCGCCGCAGAAATGTCAAAATGTCAATAAAACTCTTTGTCAAATGAAACGCCACTCAGCCCACCACATAACTTCCCTCGGAAATTCCAACAAACTGTCAGCCAGTATTCCTTCACCTCGTGACAATCCCCTGCCTACGGCACATTCCATTCCACAACCGCTTTTGCTACTCGCCCTAGTTTCTTTCCCCCAGCCCACAGCTCGCCTTCGCCTTCGCCAACCACAAAAATCTCGCGCCCAACCTTGAGACACATCAAACCGACACAATCGACATAAATCAAACGACAACCCAATTAAATAGCCTTATCCGTATCCATCTATCTTTGCAGTGTCCTCGTCGCAGCTCATAGTGCACAGTTCGCGTGTGCTCACCCCCAAGCGACACCACAGTGAAAGTGTCCTCTACATGAACGACGATCAGCAGCTGAGTCCGACGCTCTCCGCCAGCAACTCGCCCACAGCGAACACGAGTCCCTGCCGCAGTGGTAGCGGAGCCAGCGGCGGCAGCACCGGCAGCAGTGGCGCAATATACATGTCACACCATCCGCCACACTACATATCACAAACGTCACCGGTGAGTTCTTTGACAAAAGGTGCAGTTGCGGCGGCAGCAGCCGCTTCGGTGTCCTCGTCGTCCCCAACGCTGCTCTTTCCCGGCAACCACTCGGATGCGATGAATAAATCAACGCTGTCGGTGACAATATCGGGCGCTCCATCACCGAATGGGAGTACGATCGGAATTGGAGCTGCAACTGGCAGCGACACAGCACAAACGCTGCACCAATCGCTGCTGTCAATTGCTCCATCATCGCCATCACTGTCGTCGTCCTCGCCGCTGCAGAAGTCTTCATCAGCGTCGCCGACCTTATCGATGACATCTCTCTCGGTGGCCGTCACGTCGACGAGCAGTCTGGCAGCGTCCTCCTCGCCCTCGTCCAGTTCCAGTTCGTTCTCCTCGAACACGTCGGCCATGACGACCACATCTAGTTCGTCGTATCGGAACAATCACAGGCTCTTTCCCGTTAGCACGTACACCGAACCAATTAACAACGGTAGTGGACCACCTTCGAACCCCACTGGACACGTCCATCACCACCACAGCCACCAGCAGGCCGGTCCACAGTCGCAGACGTCCACTCACCCGCAGCAGCAGCACTATGCATCGACGAAGTAAGTAGCTCCTGTCACTCTGAATCCTTCTTTCCTCACACTCACTGTTCCCCTTCCAGACTACACTCGCCGCAGCCCACTAGCTGGCAGTCGGTGGCTGATCGCATCAACGACTTCGAGCGGCAGCAACAGCACTTACACCATCACCACCACCACCAGCCCAACGCCGTGCAGAAGTACACGTACATCGACCCCAGCAAGACACACCGCGTCTCCAATCCAGCCCTGAAAGCCTTCCAGAAGAACGCCGTCCAATCGTACTTCGAGCGCCAGCAGCAACAGCAGCAGCAATCCAAAGAACACTTAAAGCACAGCGCCAGCGGCGGCAACCTAGTGCGACCACATTCCTTGCAGCCGACCGGCTCCACCAAGGAAGTGCCCAGTTCGGTGCTACTCAGGAATTCGCTTCCAAACACCTTCGGACCAGTGCCATCGCGGACGCCAGGCCACCACCAATTGTCACCTCAGATTAGCAATGAGGTGGCGATGGCTAACTCGTTTCCTGATTGCGGCAGTTCGCCGCCTCCGCCGCCGCCACCTCGGTCACGCTCGCTCATGCCGGTGCGCCGGTCGTCGTCTGCCTCCGAGTATGCAGAGTTCCGCGATCAGTATCATCTGGCAGCGACCCAGGAGAAGCTGCAGTCCCAGTCTATTAAGAACGTCACGCAGCCGGAGAAGATGTCGTTCAACGATTGCGGCATGCCGCCACCGCCTCCACCTCCCCGGGGACGGGCCTCGATGCCTGTCCGACGCACCTCCTCCGCCTCGGAGTACGCAGCTATGCGTGAGAAGGCTCTGCAGCACGTCGCCAACGCACAGCAGCAGCATCGGCAGAACGTCAACCCCATGGTCGTGGGTCCGATAATCACTGTCGACGACTGGGTGCCCGAGCGGCCACCGAAGAATCCGAATTTACGCATCCCAAGCCCGGACCTACCCCCTCCGCCGGCACTCGGGACGGTGGACATCGAAACCAATCTCTCAAACCAGGACGAGCCCCTGCCTCCGCCGCCACCCGAGATCCTGCGGCAGCCTCCTCCACTCATGCTGGAGTCGCAGAAACCGCCATCGCCCAATCGGAGGAACAGCTTCGCAGGCTCACCGTCCCGAAAGGCGTTCTTCAACGCCCTTCCACCGCCGCCATCGATCCCGAAGAAGCCCACCAACATGGACCTGCTGCACTCCAGACCCGCCTCCAGCATGGCCCACCAGTCGACCAAGGCACACAAGATCATCCTCAACGAGAAGTTGAGTGCCCCCCTGGCGGGTGACCACAAATCCGTGATGGTGGCCAGGAAGCGCCCCCACAACCCGGCTGTGATTCCTCCGATTCTGGAGAACACTGGACCCATGTTCGTGACCAATGGAACGAGTAACCACACCAAGTCGCCGACCTGCACTGACAATCTGAAGTCATCGCCGCCGCCGCCCTTGAAGCCGCGGATGCCCATCAACAGTCAGCCGCAGCCGATAGCTATCTCCAGCAAATTAAGGTAAGTGATGGAATGAATTGGAATGACATTTGTGAAGGGATGTGGGGACGTTTTAGAAATTTTGTTGATTTTGTGGAGATGGTGTCTCAAAAGATGGGTGGTTCGAGGATGCAAATTCATTTCGCAAAGGGAAACTAATTCACTGATGCACTGGCAACAGCAGCATAAATTACGTTGCCTAGGAATGAGCTCATCCGAGATTAGAGTCAAACGGCTATGGTGTCTTGAACCTTAGTCATGGCTTGAGCCGGAAGGACTGCAAATTCTATTGATTTCCTCGGGAACTTCTAGGAGATAGCTTTAAGCAATCGCTTGTTGCTCTAAGGTCCGATTTTGTCTTAAGCACTTTCAAAAGCAAGTTCTTCTGATTTAATTTCCAAATTTGAAAGCCTGGTAAGAAATAAAGATAATCTATCGCAGAGGACCTTTCAGCTCTAATCAAACATCATGTTAGCGTTTTTATTAAGACCGGAGAACCCATTGGTGGTCCAACCCAAGTACCTGTTGATGATCCTCTGTCAACAAGTTTCTCCAGTTCAATATCAACACACCTTCTAAGCTCTTAGACAATCAAGGCGCTATGTACTTTGGGACATGAGCCTTATCTCTAAGACTCCTCTTTTAAAACCTGTCGATTCCTTGCCTCAATCCTTATGGAAAGCATACATGGACCAAACCAATTAAGAGGAAGATTAGGGCTAATTGAGAAAAATAACTCTTACTTGGCCCAGCTGCGGACATTTTGAACACTGGAATTTGGCTTTCTTAAGAATCTTGATCATTTGGTGCCTTAATGAAGACACTTTTGAACATCAAGCTTTTTGAAGGCTTTTTAAAGGGATCTGTCGCATAGCATTGTTAGATATGCAGCTGTCGGCCCGAATATGATTGCAAATTCGCAATATGTTGCGTAGGTACATATTGAGCATCAAGCTTTTTGAGGAACCACCCTTCTTCTTTATGTCCTGAATCCCCTTGCGGCGCATAGGGCCTCTAGTGCACTTACGCTCTATCGCGTTTGATATCTGGAAATGTGCCTAAATTCTTCCTAAATTTTCCTCTGCAGCGCTTCACACTCCACCGCTCTGCGCGAAGTATTCTTTGAGCCGCCAGGACAAAACACGATAAGGCTTTGGTCACGATACAAGAAAACTTCACGTCGTCAAATTAAGACAAAATTAAATCTTTGGACCAATTGCTTTCTGATCAATAATTTCACGGATGATTGTCTTCACTGTGAACTACTTTGATGTCGTCAAAAGCCTATTTACTTGGGTAAGGTTTTCGTCGATCGAAGCACTTGGATTTTCTATTTAAGCCAGAGTCGCGTTTTTGAAAATGCAATAAACAATGCTGGGCGTTCATTGCTCGATCATGATTTCATCTAACTCCTTTTTGTCTCTTTGCCATACAAAGCTGCAAGCATCAACAGCTTTATTTGCTTTGAGTTTAACGCCCTCAGTCTTAGTCTGATCGATTGAGTTGCCAGCGAACATCAAACTTGATCTGGTGATCATGTGATCTTCTAAGCAACTGATCCTTCCAACTCTTGATCAGTTGGGTGCCTTCAATGCTCTGCTTTCCAACTTTTCGGCAAAATCGAATCTCCTTCGGAAGATTGTTATGCAACTTCAAGACGTGTGGTCACTGTGGCGTACTAAGTGCATCGGCTGCCACCGTGGATCAAATCCCGATCGGCACAACAACTTTTATGGCACCACCTCTTTAAAGTCATTGGCAATGCTTAGAGATTTTAACTGCCAAAGAAGATCTTCTCAAATTTAACCATTCGGAGTCACCATAAGCCTGTAGGTCGACTGCACTTGGATTGCTTCAGAGGGTTAGCCCAAGTCTATCTCGCACCTTCCTACGGAGAAGAAAAAGGGACAGAGAGGTCCTCAACTGAGTTTTCGAATGTAGGTCTCAGGAGACTAGTCGACGGAACTTTCTGAAACTGGGCCTCAACACACAGTGCCGTTCCAGCTGGTACGATCTTTCGTTGGCTGTCTCCAGCCGCGCATTCCAATTTGGTTGAGGTCCCTCTCCACTTGAGCTCGACTGCTTAATCGTGGGCGTCGTCAGTTGCGTTGTCCCATAGGCTCGAGTTGAAGAAGTCACCGGAAAATGAAGTGAAGTCGAACTTCTTCTTGGGTTGCGTTGTAGTTCAGAGTCTCAATTACAGCCCTCCTAATAGGAGAGTCTTTTGTTAGCTGGCTATTAGTTGAGACACCTTTTCGAGGTGGCGCCTCTCTTGTTACCCGCTGCGCTGTCCCTCATAATCCGATTTCTTTCAGTTAATTAACTACCGGAGTCCTTCAAACATGATCTCCTTGTTATGGTACTCCTCCCCTCGTCTGACAGAAGAATGACCCAAACAACACGTCATCTAAACAACGTCACACCGCCTAACCTCACGACTCACAATCCCATCCTAACTGCTCCCATTTCCACCCCAAATCATCCGGAAAAAAAACCACCCAAGCTCTCAGGCCTAAACTAATCCATTCATCAATCAGACCGCATACACTATCCAGCCATGACATGACCCAATAACTCACGACAATCCCTCCGCGGCCCAGTCAACGTAATGGCACTCAACCTCCCATAAATTATCTAAGATTTGACATTTTTATTTCGTCGATCCAAATGAGTGCAGACCCGAAATTTTCGCATGCCACGACCAGCGAGACCGTCGTCGCCGCTCCAATAGCTCACCAAAAACAGGTAACCAGCGGGAAGCCACTTGCGGAGAACCTAAATCAGGCCTAGCATGCTGAAGCTGTCAAATCGCTGAACCATACCGCCGAATTCATGTATCGAATGAATGCAAATTTATGGCCAAAAGCCTCTTGGCTAACGAGGTCAGATGGCTGCCACTAAATAACGTGTTATTAGTGCGCCATGTCGTGGGCTCAACAAATGCCAATGAAGTATGACACTTGCTGTCAACTTTGGCAGGTGACGCAAGGATCGGGATCGAATGGGTGCATTCAGTGATGCAAACTGTCAGAAGTTTCTCAGAATTTTTTCCACCCGATCATCGATCAATGTCGCCCACCGCAGCATTCGTGGGATCCGCTGGATCTCAACAACAAAAGTCTTTGTGTGTGTGTGTGTGCTGCCCGCCGTGCTTTGTGTTTCATAATCCAATTAAGGCGGCAGCGGGAGGGAGGCGAGCATTCAGCTCTCCGTCCACCATGAAAGTGGGCAAAAAGCCGCGGCAAAAGCAAACTCCAACTTCATGGTCAGTGCCAGAGCGGTGTAGGCTGCTTTAAATGACTCTTTAGAGGCCCTGCTTAGCGCACACCAACCGGCGAGGGCTGGGGAAGGGGCCAGGTATTCAATCACTGCTTGTCTCGGTGCCCATTGACATTTAATCGAATCATAGTTGCCAACAAAAAACAGATCACAAATCGTTGGCGAGATAATTGATCTAAGACCAGGTTAATTGATTTGTTAGCCGGAATTTCCTTCATCTGCGGACGACGAACGGTCCACCGAGGCGGACGGGCAGAGGGGGACCCCGAACAGATCGACGTGTGTGTGTGTGATGCAAGATTATTGGCCTTTCGGAAGGAGGGCTGTGTCGAAATATTGTTGTTATTTGTTTCTTGAAGCAACTGGAATTTACCTGCGAATCAGCCTTGAAGGCCGACGCGATTATAGACGTAGCGGCTCGCGCGAGCGGACTCCAAAGTGCGAAGATGTGTGTAATTGATGGGAGTGATGAATGGACAGGGAGGCAAATGTAACAAATGGAAATTTTGTGGGGTTTTGTCTTCAGAACTAATTGTGTGTCGATAGCGCGGCGGCACGGCGTCGTTGAAAGTAGTCTTGGAGGTTTGGAGGTCTTATTGTGGCGCGTACCACCGGTAGGAAGGTTGGGCACTTCAATTAACTCAAAGCAATTTTTTATCGCAACCTTAAGTGAAGATACCCACTCTTGACCGATTGATGGGACCTGTTGTTGAACCTGCGATAGAGTGGAGAGATGTTGACACGAGGCTTTGACAGGGAAACGGGTGATTGCTGGCGGTTTGAAGTGAGTTTCTTGGGCAAGTTTCGAATGCGAGATGGGACGCAGAAAGGGTTTGTGAAATTTAAGTTTTCCTCGAAACTGGAAGCAGAGCTTGGAAGTGCGTTAAATTCCCAAATGGGGATGAAAACTGTTGCCAATTGATCAAACTCCACTGTGTTTTGTCGAGTTCACTCAGAGGGCGCCACGAGGAGGATGTATATCAAATTGATCCGTACATTTATAGAGATCATTGCTTGCATCTCAGGTTGAGAACAATCAAGAACTTTACTCTGGATGCAACCTACTCCAGTGCCATTAATTTGATCCCAACGGACCAGATTCGATTTCACTGGGATTCGAACCTGGGACTAGGGATGCAACATCGTTCTTAAAAACATCGATGTTAGAAAACATCGACGGTTCCACGACAAACATCGATGTTAAAAAACATCGGCATTAACAACGATACATCGATGGTTTTCCGTTGTTTTATTTACTTTCTCAAACACACAAATTGTTGGCTCTATTTACGACTTACTGTACATAAACAACAAAATATACTACCCTAAATAGTTTCACCCCAAAAACATTCTCTGTTTTCCGTTTCGTTGATGGTTGGATTTTTACTTTGCGGCTTATAGGGCCAACGAAAAACCCAAAGTGACGGTGGAGGATCCTACGGTACGGGATTAGGACCCCCCTTGCGGGCCCTTCATGCACGTTTATACAGCGGGTCACTTGCTTCAAGATCGACACCCACTCCCAGCCGCACCCCCTTGGTGAACAGGCGCTAGTTTGGCTGTTGACACAAGGTCTGCTATGCTCACGCATCTAGCCAATATGTGCCGAAACATGAACCGTCTCCGATTAGCCACCGACTCACAGTTCCATAGGAATCGGGTACCCAGTCTCTTTGAGGGTTGCTCGATGCTCAAGGTGTACTATTTGGAGGTTCGGAGTAGGATGTTAGACTAGGAGAAGCTAAGAACGCCATTATGGCGTTAGTTCATATGGCCTTCGTTCACGACACCCTTTTTATATGGTATATATAACACATCTTGTCAATGTTTAACGAAATGAATGAACGATGTCGATGTTTGACAGTTTTGCCGTCGATGTATCGGCGATGTTTGCAAAACATCGATACATCGTTTGAATCCCTACCTGGGGCCCCTCTAACTTGAGGCAGGCACTTAAAAAACTACGCCATCCAGTGCGTTTGAATTTTACTTAATCTGATTGCTATGAAGTGCTCATTAACGTCTGTACAGCTTGTGACTAAAGTTCAGTTACAGAAACTTGAGGAAAATTCATCTGTCAACTGACATTTGCATATGAAGAGAGCGCTTCATTTCGCTCCCACGTAAGTAGACAGAAGTGAACGAACTTAACGAAACTGAGCGAAGCAGTTACTATGGTCACTCGTATAATTTCGCTCGGTTGCTTCAGTTCTCTTAAGTTACCGCACGGTCTAAGAATCGTTGTCTGTTTTTTTAATAGCAGCCGCGGTAATAATTGCCTCTTTTTTGTGTCATCTTTTTGTCCAATTCCTTCGCGTCGCACTTCCTGGATTGCATGTCTCCTAAGAATTTATTCAAGTAGAAAGGCAGGCGGCGAATGGAGGAGAAGACTTAGCCGCGAACTCTTCGAATTGTACAAGGATGTGGACATAGTCCTAAAGGCAAAAATGCGTCGTCTAAACTGACTCGGCCACACCGAACAAGTGAACAACAATGCTTCAGCTAAGAGAGTTCTTGAGTCCGACCCTCCTGTTTTGAGAAAAAAAGGAAGACCAGGTCTTCGCTATAAAGACCAAGTGATCGAGAACACAAGACAACTGAGTCTTGACGACTGGAAGCATTGTGCCCGTGACCGTCAACGAAGGAAGCCGGCAATTGCTAAGGTTCAGACCATCCAGGGGACGTAAGTAAGTAGGCATGAGAGTAAGTCATCAAACTGCTGCGCACGCATAACGACACGATTACAATGTGTCCTGCCTTAAATGTTTGTCTGTATAATCGCGCACTCCACAAAGATCCCGAAGACGAAATGTCGCACATCCACCAGGCGTCCTTAAAATGTCATAAGCGTAGCACCAGAATGACATAAAATCGACTCTGTTAAAATCCTCTCTAGTTTCCTCGACACACTTCAGATTCTGGTTCGGTTACAAAACTTTCTTTCGCCCAGTTTGCGAGCCGAGTCGTATTCATTTCCTTCATCCAAATGACCATTAGCTCACCACTGGGGAACAATTCCCCATGTAAGCTCTAATAACTTCCTTGAGTCTCGTTCACCCTAATTGATTGACAAGCCATTCCTTCACTCAGTCTTAGTGCAGCCGCAACCATTTTGCATCCACATCAGCATCCGCCAACAAGACCAGGCCGCGGATCGAACGGCAAACCAGAAGAAAAAAAAAAGCACAGAAATCAGTCCCCATACAAAGTGGATGCAGTGTGACACTGTTGTGAGACCTCTGGAGCACGATTTATTGCGCAACTTTTCGAAATGAATTATTTTATCCGAGCCCGCTAACTTGGGGGCCTCTTTCTTCTCCGCCTAGGCACTTCCCGGCGTCGTTTTTTGTTTTGTTTTGATTTTCTGTCCAATCCTCCTGCGCCGTGAATTGATCATTTACCACGGGTCTTGTTGCGGCTAATATATTTGAATTTCGACTTGTAAGCCTGGCTTTCAGGCATGTGTAGCAATCCGTGCCAAACATTTGGACTCTCTCATATTCTCGAGCAAGTCAACCTGGCACCGGCACCGGGCTCAGGGAGTATGCGGAATCGATTGGGGGCAACGAAAAAAGTGTCGCGCGCGCCTTAGCCTGATTCCGCGCAGCACCACGCCAGACGTGTGGCAAAGAAATCATAGTTCAATAGATCTCGGGCCAGCGATAGTTTCCCCCGGTGGTGTGGTGATGGTGGTGGTGGTGGACTGGTTTCCCCTGGTGGACCGTTGGATTTCTCGTCCTCCTTCATCGTTGACACTGTCGCGATCGCTGTCATTGCGGAGCGAATATTATTATGCAAGTGGAGAGCGTTTTCTCAAGTCGACACGAGCGCTGGAAAAAAAGGCGTGTACCCGTGCCGGGTCAAAGTAAGACCAGCACGCCACAACCGCCACCTAATTGTCACAAGAAATTTGAAGTTTTTTTGGTAAAGTGGATTCGGGATCAGGGCAGGACCGGCAAAGCAGTCATGACTAGCGCATGGCGGGCTCTAATTAAAGCACTGCCTGGCGGTGGGGCTAAGGAGAGGGTCAGCGTTGCAAGGCGTGTTCCCTGCGATCGATCGTGAGTCGTGAGAGTCTTTTTTCTCTGTTGCGGCTTGTCAGTTGGGTGGGATTGTCGCAAAGTGTCAATACACAACTGAGAGGCTACAGGTTAGGCCAGTGTGGAGGCATGTTCTTTGAAATTTCGCGATCGAAACTGTTCAGGCGAACGAGTTGTGGGCCAAATAAATTGAGGGTGTGGCTTTATTATCCTTGAGATCGGTTCAGGGAACTGCAAAAACAAGGAACGGTCATGTGTTGCAATGATCACAGTTTTGTTAGGCTTGACGGATGTGAAAGAAAACCAAAGCAACTTAATGTCGCTTGACAGGGATTGTCTTTGCGAACATATGGTACTAGAGCTAACTTAGTCCTGATTTAAGATTTGTAAGGGCAGACATGTAGCGTCTGGAACTTCTAACGCATCCTGGCTTGACAACTAGATGGCGCTTTTTATTTTATGGTTTCCCACGAGTTAACGAGTAAATTGATTTCTAAATTATATCGGCTCTGTGGAACCTTGTTTACGAACAGTCCTAATTTGCTGGTATCTTAATATTCCCCATTTATTTGGTGTATTCTAACCTAACTTTTTAGAAAGCCTTTAGCCAGCTTATTCGAAGGCTACAATTCTTTGATCACTTTGAGTCAAACTTTGCTGCGGTACTGTTGGACTGGCGATTTGTATCGCACATCTCTCTTCAGGGCTGCCTCTTTGAGTAGTCAATTCGACTTGAGCCTCTAACTCTGAATTTAGTCAGAATTTGTTGCTCACTTGCATCATTTGCAAGGACTATTCGCATGGGACTAACTATAATAACCGTTCGAACTCTTAAACTTTCGTTAAAATCAAACGAAAAGTAAGCAGAAGCATTGTCAAATTTTAAAGTGTTCATATTGCTTATAAAAATTTAGGGAGAATTCATTAGAAAAGTTTTGTTGTCAATGATATTTGTATACGTTGAGACCGATGAATTTCGCTCCCGCGCAATGAACTTAACGAAACTGTGTGAAGCGATAGTAACCGCTCGGTTCTTTCAGTTCTCTTAAGATTTCGTACGGCTAGTAGTAGGTCCATTAGGATTTTGGGCTGTCTTCAAGGTCGGAGAGTAGCTGTCAGATGTCGATGTTTTTTTGCGCTGCAAATTGCTCTTAGTCGACTGTAGAAGTCTTTGTAGGCCCCCTTGCAGCTAAATGTGATTTCTTCTGGTGGCCATTATAAGCACGCACGCCAATAGGAATGAAATATTTTGCAATTTTGTTTGCAGAAACTAAATAGCGAGAACTCTCGCTGCTCCATCAATGTCGGTAACGAACTCACCGAGACCTTCAATGTCAAAAAAGGTTTTAGACAAGGCGACGCTGTGATTTCTTTAACATCGTTCTTGAGAAGATCGTGCAAAACTCACTGGCCAACACAAGAAGCACGATCTTCCAAAAGTCCGTTCAACTGCTAGCTTACGCGGATGACATTGACGTGATTGGGCGAACACAGCGAGCCGTCAATGATGCGTTTGCTTGCATTGAAACGGAAGCGGCTAAAATGGGTCTGGCGGTAAACGAGGGCAAAACAAAGTATATGCTGTCATCGAGAAAGGACGCACAACATCGACGACTTGGCCAGAACGTCACTATAGGCAGCTATAACTTTGAGGTAGTTAAGGACTTCGTCTACCTCGGCTCCGCGGTAAACAGTACAAACAACATAAGTACCGAGATCAATCGCAGAATAACTCTTGCCAACCGCTGTTTTTATGGGGTCAAAAGGCAATTGAGTAGTAGAGCCCTCTCTCGGAAGACCAAGTTGACTTTATATAAGACCTTGATCATCCCAGTCCTGCTGTACGGCGCAGAGGCATGGACAATATCCCAAGCGGATGAACAGTCTCTTGGTCTTTTCGAGAGAAAGGTTCTGCGCACGATCTTTGGTCCTGTTTGCGTTGATGGCATTTGGAGGAGAAGTTTCAACCACGAACTGTATGGGCTGTACAGCGACATGAGTCTAGCCAGGCGTCTACGGATCCAACGCCTAAGATGGCTAGGCCATGTAGAGCGTATGGACAAATTAGCTCCGGCCCGAAGAGTCTTCGACTCTGAGCCTGTGGGACAACGCAACAGAGGACGTCCACGTACAAGGTGGCGCACACAAGTCGAGGGGGACCTCGGCCGGCTTGGTGTGCGAAACTGGAGACAGCTGGCGAAAGATCGTGCTGGCTGGAGAGGCATGTTGAATGAGGTCCAGGTCCACCTCGGACTGTAGCGCCCTAAGAAGAAGAAGAAATAGACGAGGATTAACAGCAGAATCTCCCCCAACTCCTATGCACCTGTTCGAAGCCTTCGGAGAGACCCCCAACTCCAATCTGCTCCACTTCATAAGCAGCTCTGGTTAGCTACTCCAATGTGCAAAAATAGCAATTTCAGAGAAGAATTACTACAGGTCTCCCTCCGTTAATAAACGATTCAAATTTGCTTACTTACTAACTTACTTTTTCCCAAGCTTGGTCTTATACGATGTCGCCATGGTCGCATTGAGCATGCTTAAAACCTTGTTATATGCTGATCAAACACATCTTAAGCATGTGCTTGGGCACTGCGGAGCCTAGCTCTTATACATTTTTCTTAATGAACTTGGCGTCCTAACAGATTGTGAAGCCAAAGAGACAAACTCAAAAAAGATTTAACCTAGCAAAAAAACTAAACCCATAAAACAGTTCAAGAGGCCCAGATACAGAACGGATGCGCTGCCGTTACAAAGCGATCGGAGACTACCCGGCTAAGTGCGACATCCCCCCCCATCGTGAGCTGGAAACACTTTTTCACAAAGGACGTCAAAGAAAATCACTTAGGCCTGCAAAGGATGGTTTTCTAAGTACAAATCACACTTGGTGACGTCCAGTAACAACTCTTAAAGACCGTTTATAAACGACAAAGCAGGATCTAGGTATAGGCTCAGTTCATCAAAAAAGTCACCGATTGTCACAGACTCACTTGTCTAGTTAAGACTCCCAAGTTGATGTTTTTTTCTTCGGAGGATTTTTGAAACGCTACTAGAGCACTCAGACTCAAAAGTGGTCTATTGTACTGCCAGATAGCAACCTACTCCAGTGCCGTTAATTTGATCCCAACGGCAAATGGTGACTGGACCAGATTCGATTTCACTGGGACTCGAACCTGGGACCCCACGAACTTGGGGCAGGCACTTAACCAACTGCGCCATCCAGTCTTCTTAGTTGAGATTTAGTTCACATTCTCTTGATGTGAATCCCGTTCTTCCTTCCGTAGACACCGTGCCGCATTAGTAGTAAGTGAGTTGAGTAGTACTATGGACCAACAAAGGTCTAAGTGGACTTCAACCTACTTAAGTGTGCTAAAAGTCTAGGCTCGACTCTGGACATAACAACTTTCATTTACACGGCATCACCTCTTTCGATTCACCAACAATACTTAGTATAAACGTCAAGGAAAGCTTTTGAAACTCCGCCGTTTGGAGTCGTCATAAAACTGTCGCTTCCTTTTATCTCATTTTGTTCTTATTCGTGAGAGAACAATGCCACGCGCATTGTAGTTGCTTTAGAAGCTAGACCCAAGTCCCCTCCGGACTGTAGGGCCACCCGAAGAAGACGAAGAATAGCCTTCCCATAATCCGCACTTTCAATTTTTAATACAGTCTCAATATGCTATTTCTAGTTTCCAACCTCATCAATCGCCCAACTGACGATCCTACATCATGATTGAATCCAATCCACCGAATTGTTCATGGTTGCGCTCAAATACGAAGGCCGCCGTCATTAGTCACCCTCTATATGAATCCAATCACATCGACTTAACGATTCGTCTTACAAATCTCCTCCGATCACGATCTCCTTCGAGTGGGTCGGCTGTCCACTTTGGCACGGCAAGACATCCCATCTATCCCCAGAACCATTACACAAGTCACAGAGCTCATTTGCTGTGAAAATTAAAACGGCTTTCCGCCATTAACGTCTAAGCAAATTACCCAACGCCACTTGAACCCGAACTCCCGCCCGACTCGAGATTGACACCCACTCTCCCAGTAAATTACAAATCTAAACGAATCGAACCGTTAACAGCGCAATTACAAACGAATCGCATTCGCCAAACCGCCGCGCCGGTAATTATCACAGTCCAGCTGGGCATATCCGAGAAACCAATTTCCTGGCCACCACCGCCTCGCTGCTTGCTGCACAAATCAAAGAACCTCTAGGGTCACACAGAGCCACAAAGCAGCGCTTAATCGGCTCGGCCTAAGCGTGAGTCTTCCGAATGCTAATCACAGATTGAGAGCTTCACCATCTGGCCACCATCGGTTGGCCGGTTGATGGGCCAAGCGAATTTATTGATTCGCTCCGGCAACACAATCGAACCTCGCTCTGTCAGGAGTCTGTACTTTTTTGGGGTGAAACAATGCCGCCATTAAGACCGCCGAGAATGTTTCTCTTCATCGGCGTCGTCGGCGTCGTCGTCGTGGGAGCCGATGGAGACGCCTTTTAAGGACGCGTAATGGTTATTAGGCTCTAGTGTAAATTATGGCCTCCGCGGATGGGGATTAACAACAACTTTCCCCCGTTTTGCTGAGGCTGCTGGTTTATGGGGACCCGTGGTCGATTGTCGGCCGACAGTCGATTGCTTAGCCCGGCCGGTACCACCGCGATCCATTACACGATAATTAAAGCGTCAAGTGTAGCAGCCGCACTTGGGAACGAAACCGAGACCAGAGCCAGGCTCGGGAGACATCATCATAAAGCCCAAAAGTATGCAGCTCGGTTGAATGGAATTTATTGTCAATTAATCGGTATCAGTTCGGCGCAATCAGAAATCGTAAATTCATCAGAGATGCAGATCGCGCGCTGTGTCGGCCTCTCCGGGCGAACGATTTAATTTGGCGTGGAGGCAGCTAGATGGCCGGTTAGTAATCCGGTGGCCAATAATCATGGCGAATGGATTTATGCCGGCTTGGGGGAGAGGTCGATTAGTTATTGTTGTGCAGCTGGAACTGCTGTTGTGTGTCCCGTCGATTGGAGGAACACATTTCTTATGATTCTATCTCGTTTGTCGGAGGGTGAGAGAGCGGGAGCGAAAGTTTAGCGTTTCTATCTTAATTAAATGAATCCCTGGCAAGCGTGATTTGAGAGCTCTTCCTCTGCGATCCCGTGGATCTCAATCAATCAGTCGGTTGGCGCACAAAGGGGGTATGGATTGTGTTTTAATGGAGTTAAATGATGGAGGCCGTGCTAGTTACAAAGCACTTCTGGTTTTTTTAAGGATCTCAGAGCAGAGCACAGAGGAGCTGAAAATGAATGTCATTGATTCTTAGATTTTTCCTTTCGTTTGAGGGGAAGACAAATTCTCAGGTTAGATTAGGTTTAGGGGGCTGTCACACTTAGGCCAACGTAGGCCCATTGTGGTATCACGCAAACCATTTGGTGCTTGCCATAAAGTCATAAAGCTTCTTAGTTAATAGATGCCGATGTTGTGCAGTTCGCTCAAGTCGTTAAAGAAGTAGGCTCCAAAGTGTTTTTTCCTGCGGTAGAAAAGAGCTCTACTAGTGCAAAGGAGATGCGTTCGTGCCACTGCTACAGTGTCCTGTTATAACTCCAATGATATTCCTTAGAGATGAGAATGAACGTTTTAAATCGCGTCTTAGAAACACTCTCAGCTGAAGGGCAATTTGTGCGTGGTTCTACGCCCTTTTCTACATCTGACCAGTCCGACTGACGGTCTCAAATATGAAAAGATGTGGGAAAAGGTCATTATCATTTTGAACTTTCGGTTTTTTTCATCATTTGACAAACATTCACTGCTTGTAAATATTGTAAATATCTTTAAATATTTTTTGAAAGTTTAAATTTGTTTATACTCCTTCTCTCCCTGCTGCAATGTTAGACTGACAGGCGATTCAATGGCGATCAAAAATTCATTCATGATCTTGCAAAGATTACTGAACGTCCTTTTCGTACATCCGGTTGCATCGTGTAAAACATGAATCTACTTGCAGTTCTTGCCGCTTCTTCTATTGTCAAAATGATCAGGTACAACCTTCGAATTCGTCGAATTTTCATAAAATACTCAGGCAATGATCGACAACCTTTACTGGCAGCCAGTGCAATATCAAGAAAAGGTTTGCTGAATTCCAGCACGTTGAAAACGGTCCTTTGAAGAAAGACTAAGCAGGTGTTAAAACTCTATAAAACACTGAGTGATAAGAAATAAAGCAGATCAGTTGGCTAGTCATTAGAATGCATAATGTTCCAACTGAAAGACAAGCCAATTCACCGTTTATCCAACTGCTCGGCATTCGTTGGCTCTTCATACTGCACTGGGCGAATAATTTTCTCATTCATTTCACTAAACAAGGTTTTGGTCGCCGTGGCGTAGTGGGTAAGTGCGTCGACTCCTATACTCGAAGTGTGGGTTCGATTCCCGAAAAAACACCTTTGATATTTTCACGGCTCAACCTCTTTCTGGTCACTGACAATGCTCAAAGAGTATAACTGCCTAGAAAAAGCATCACAATCTTTCCGTTCGGAGTCGGAACTAAACTGTAGGTTCCCTCCACTCGTGAGAGAACAGTAGCACGAACTACACGAATGGTTGCTTAGAAGCTAGGCCCAAGTCCACCTCGGACTGTAGCGCCTCCGTTGTTATTGTTATTATTAACAAGGTTTCAGAAGTCAGTGCAGCAGTTATTTTGAAAACACTTCTTACCGTGACACTCCTTGACTCCTTGAACTCCACTTTAAGAAAAAGAAAAAGCCATCGGGCGCTAGATGGATTCTCAAAATTCCCTTCAGAGGAAACAAAAACTTAGTCAAGAGTAGGATTGGAAGTCGGTTCTAATGGCTTGCTAATTCACTTCTCCTTACGCATTTTTGTCTAGAGTCGTAGCGTAGCGTTGTGCAGAGTAGCGCTTCTAGGCGGAAATAATGTCTATCAAAACTAATCTGTTTTCCAGAAACATGTGGTATCCAACAAGGAAGTCATAATTTGGATAGACAGTCAGGCTGCCATTAGATCCCTGGATTGTGTCACTTAACGTGATGGCTAAGTATTTTGCCATTTAATTAATTTTGGTGTCGAGGCATAGTGACATTCCAGGTAATTGCAAAGTGCCACACTCTCTTTGAACACCCCGATTGGAAGAAGGCGTACATTCCTTTCGCCAAAATGAAACTTTTTAACAAAATGCGCTACAAACTCCACCAACCGTAGGTGGGCAGAAGACAGTACGTGCATCATCATCAAACGAATCTGACGCTCATTCTGTTTGATCAGACCGAGAAGACCAGTAATAAACCCCTTAATAGGAATAAGTTAGTAAATTGAAGGAGATGTGTGTTCGATTTGAAGGAGGAATGAAATCCTCTTTTGATTTCCTGGTTTGCCCTCTGGCTCCACAGAAGTACACATCTAAGAGCCCTTTTTTGGTTAATCTCTGCAAGTTCAATAACATGCGCATCAATTGGCTAAAATCACTTCATTTTAATCCCCAATAGATTTAATTGAGTGGCGGAAAACATGATCCCCGCTATAACGCAGCGGTTCTAACTTAGCCTATGTGTGGCTACTTGACTTCTGTCGTGCAGTATTCAAACAAAAAAAAGTTTTGCAGTTGACCAGGTAAAAACAATGGATGGACGAACGTTGTCGAAAATCGTCAGAAATCCCAATTCTCAGTTCAAAACTGTTCTTGCTCGATTTTTCTGATCTCGTTTCTTGGTGTGGAGGGAGAACCAGAATGTGCCTTACTTTTCTCTGATGCATGATCTTCGAAGCATTTGAACCGAATTTTATTTATGCTACCGTTCGTTGCTACGTCTCTACACCATGCAAATCGTTTCCTCTTTGGGATCTCCAAGCCGTTTACTACATTTAAAGCAAGCAACACTGCTCAAGTTTCGATCCCACTGTGAAATATTGTACATATGTACTTTTGATGAAGTTCACTGGTCGGTTTTATGTCCACGTACAAGCAACACCGACAAGTATATCCAAAGTAACGCCTCTCGAGCGTCATTTGTTAAAATACCGCCAAGTTTCTTCGCAATCATCTTGAACATGCCTCTCAAACAAAACCCCTCCGGGTGGTAGAAGAATATTCAAACCTACGCCTGAGGTGGCTGAAAATACTGATGTAGCAACTTCTTAAAGATCAACCGCAGCTAGAAATGTATTTCTCATAAGTGACTAAAACGATCTTTTAAAGATCATATTCGAAAAATGTAAAAGCTAAACTGCTAACGACCATTTTTCGCCAAAAATCTCCAGCAAAACCCTTACACAACTGAGGGAAGACGCTTTCGATCAGTTCTTCCTTCACTCGCTACCAAAAGTATGCAACAAATCTTAGTCGATCGCTACATGAAACCAAATTCCATCAATCTCTAAAGCATACTTTCAGGCGCAATATCACAGACCATTTTATAACCACTGCTCAAGGGGGCCACCACACATCACGATGAATCATTTGTTCGAGTGTCAACAAGATCGTCGGTCTCACGGTCTTTCAGTCGCCTATCAATCGCGATCGCACTAAGTCACCCACAAGTGGGTCTCAATTTCCCACCACTCAAGTCGGACGATATATCAAAGGGAATCAATAGAAAGGACCGCAAACGGCTTGTCAAGCTCATAATTGCTGTTGTCCAGTGCGCCGCAATGCAATAAACCTGTCAATCGCAACAATAGTCGAGAATCAATCACGCCGACCTGACTTTAGTCGGCCTCTTGCTACATATACACCTCAGGGACACGCTTTGGATTTATTTGAGCCCGCAATGAATTGGCTAATTCACCGAGCCGTGCATTCAGCGGATGCCGATTCCAAAAATAGTAAAAATTCACACGAATTGCGTAATCGCATGTCGCCGACCATATGGTTTTGCCGTTCCCTAGCCTAGAGTCAAACCACTTGAGCGCTCCAATCACAACACACTCGACCAGTGGCCTGGTTAAAGCCCCAAGCCCGAATCTAATGAAAATCATGGCTCTCTAGTGGCACTCAAGTGCTCCTTGGATTCTACTTATCGTTCCACTTTTTGCGTTCTTGACGCGGATTCTGGCGTTTTGAGTGCGAACCACCCAACCAGTCAGGGTCGCTGTGAAGATTTCCTGGTCGGGATGGGCGCCACCATCGGTCGTGGATGCATTTCAAACGGTAGCGCACGAAGAAATCGGCGATTCATCCTGAGCCGGCTTCCGCAATTGAATTAGTTATTCGCTGCCACGATCGGCGATAAGGAAAGTGGAAATCCTTGAGATGCACTTTCTAAATCAATTGTGCCCCTCAACGGTGGCTGTGAGCGCCTTAGCACTTCGGTTTCACACGCGCAATAATCGCCTCGGCCGTCGCTCGCAGGCAGTTCTTCTGTGCCGAACAACAGAGACCGCAGAGTCTCACCGTCATCATCCCAGCCACCACCACGAGGGCTCCGGCGACTGATCGAGAAGAAGATCGTGACTCTTGGTCGCCTTGTCTGATGCGATTTTTTTTCTCCTTCTCTTTGCATCCGATGCACTACCGCTGGGACATGGTTTTGATTAATACTGCGTACTGGCTGGCGGTACGTCCGGGGAAATGTCAAATTTTTCACGATTTTCACGCGCGGCAGCGTCGTCGTCGTCGTTGTTGCGATCGATGATCGCCAATCCCAGCCATTGTCGTCGTCGTTGGCGGTGGCTGGTGGTGGTGGTGGAGGTGGCCCCTTGCAGCCCGGTACAGATCCGAAATGGTATCAATTGTTGTTCCACGGGATATGCAAATAATCATAAAATTATTGCTTTTTATGATTTTTATGCGGTTGTCGTGTTGCGGATAGATCCGAATGCGCAGGCGCAACGATCTGAGATACTTTCGGCGGTGATCTTGTCAGTGATATGGTTTTGGGCGATCGTGTCAGTGGCAAGGAAGTTACCAGACGGAGGTTGAGGAAGTGGCTTAGAATGTTAACAAATGGAAGCGATCGTTTGAATGGCTTATGGGCTATTGTTTGGGGTTTGGGGTTTTTCGGCGGACGACGGGCTGTGATTTAAGAAACTTTCTCTGAACTGCTGAGGTAGTCGGGTTCAAAGTTGTGTCTTAAAGTGAAGCTGAAGTGGTTTCTATTTACCCTTTGGTGCCACATGAAATCGAATCAAATTGCAAAAAGACACGACACAAGTCAATGACCCATGCGGCGGAGATTATTCGTTTGATGGTCACAAATAAAATCTTGACAAGATGCGAACTCATAGACTTTTGAGTTTGAGTTGTTGTTTATAGATATCCTGCTTTTCAAAAGCAGAAATTTAGCGGTGTTCTTTAAGAAGAAACTCAGACGTGGCTGTACCTGAGACAATAAATTGTGAGGACTGGCAAGACTGAGAATTGCCTTCCAAAGAATCGAAGCAGGCGTGTGTCAGCGAGTCATGATTTAGAAACTTAAGGTCAACAAGGTCATCCTTTTTGCCCTGAAAATCACTCGTAGAAAGAGGCTGTAGCATCTTGGACTAGGCGGACAACGAAAGTAAAACCTAGACAAGGTTTCACAGAGCAAGATATCTGACGGGTGCAAAGGCTGGCTGATTCGAATTATATTTCAAGAACGGCAGAAGGAAAGGTGAGTTATTCTAGAACTTCCCTGCGCATGGGTTTCAACTCCACGTTCAAGTGGATCCATGGACTCCACCAAGACGAGTCGTGTATAAATATCGAACGAGGAAATATCCTCCTCTGTCAGCTTAATTTACTTCCAGAGAATTGAGCGATCTAAATCCACCCAGCTGATTCGTGCGACCTAGTACTGTCGAAAATAATACATACTTCATCAGAATTGCAGGACCTTGCAAAAACTATTTGAACGACCTAATTGTCTTTCTCTAGCGAGAAAGAAGCATAAATTGGGACAGTTAACAAAAAAGGTGGTGAACGTCAGACCATCATAGCAACTTTCAGTGCTTTAACTGCTTCTCTGAATAGTATCTACCGAATGGAGTACGTTTTTCTATTTGTCTCGCAGTGTGTGCGGTGGTATTAAAATTTTCATGCGTTTTTGTCTGCCGGTGTACCCTATAGATAACCAACTTAATAAGACTCTCTTAAGCTTAAAAGAGCTGCTAAATTGTTGGCTTGAAAAAGTGAGTTGATCAATGTAGTCCAGTGTTGCTTATTAAAACCAGCTATTCATGAAGAACCCGAGCTATAGTTACTATCCAGTTTGGATCTTCCCGATCAGTTGGTCTTTTTCACTTTCTCCTCAAAGAATTTTCTGAACCGAAGCCTCTCCAAGCTAAAGCATTAACAATCAACAGACTATATACACATTTTGTGAGTTCGTGGTTGAGTCTTCTCCTTCATTCGCTTTCCTTACAGAGAATAATCAAACTAAGCGCTGTTTATAAGCGACTGGATGGCGCAGTTGGTTAAGTTCCCAGGTTCGAATCCCAGTGAAATCGAATCTGTTCCAGTCACCATTTGCCGTTGGGTTCAAATCAACGGCACTGGAGTAGGTTGCTACATGGCAGTACAATGGATCAGTTTTGAGTCTGAGTGCTCCATGTAGTTTTTCAAAACATCAGTAAAAAAAAAGCTCTGCTTATCATCCAGTCTTAGGCCTCACACAGCAAGAAATTATAATTCCAGCCTGTTCCTAAAAACGGCGAATCTTCGTCACATTCCTCGTATCGACTCATAACACTAATGTCCCTCCCTTGCAAGGTCATGGAAACGTTGACAAACCATCAGCATATGAAATGCTTTGAAATCGGCTTACCGGAAGTACCTTTTCCACAGCAACAGATTCATGGCTAACTTGATAGCATGTCTGACCGAAAAGTGGAGCGAATCTTTGCAATTTTTAGAGGAAACAAGAAAGTTGCGATTTGGAGTTTGGAGAGTTTGACATCAGGCTCTTTTGTCGAAAATGCGTACTAAAAACGCCGCACAAAGTCTAGCTTTTCTCAAATAATGCAAGAAATATTTCACCTACTCTGGTTTAGCTCCAAGGTTGAGTATAGTGCTCAGATCGGTTCTGGTGCTCCCAAGAACTCCCTGTACCCACTGGATAAAATTCAACAGTCAGTGATAAAAGTCTACCGCGAAGTCAATAGACTCGCTCAAACACCGCAACACCAATGTCCGCAGCCTAAGATGAAATTATTCGATTGACACGACATGTTACAGAGATCAGAATATTCTAGGATAGGATTCCAAGAAGCAAACAGAGGATTCATTGCATGATTCAGCAGCTGCCCCATGCGATGACACTCGAAGTGACCATGTGTGGTTATGGTTTCATCGATGTAGAAGATAGAAAACTTTTCAGGTCCTACAAGTATCACTGCTTATTAGTAAGACTGACTTGAGGCCGGTAAAAGAAGCTGACTCTCGTGAAACTCGTTGGACTAAGAAATGTCCACTGTGCTGGAAGTCTGACCTTACTCAACCAAAAAATGAAGGCCCGAAATCAGTAAAATTCTGACAAAAGATTCTGATTCTAAATTTTTTGATAAGTTTCCAAGTCTCTCTTTGTACATATATTGTTAAGTAGAGAATCAAGATCGCCTTCAATATCAACGCATTAATTTAATCTCAGTTTCTTAAGGTGTTTCAACAGCTTTAGTGACTCATTCAAAATTTTCATTCAAAAATTCGGAAAATTTCGAATGTCGGTGCACTTTTTTGACCGAAAGATTGACAGAAGATCTAAAATGGTTGTCCATCCTTAGCTGCCGGAAAGTTTAAAGTTTAGTATCAGCATGCATTTCTCGATCACAATTTTGACCAGCCAACGAAAAGGAGCTCTATGAATTGAGAGCTGATTTGCTCTTCATTCCTGTCATTCTTCTCCTAAAATTAGGCTTTTCAGTCGTTCAACAAAATCTGATCATATCATTTTTTGAAGAATCTCTTTATAATTCGAAATGTCCTCAAACTCCCTTGTCCGACCCGATAAGAACCTTGAAGATGGTTAAAATAACACATCTAACCATGGACCCATACAATTTTGATCATTTTCATGACACAATCCAAGAACTCTGCAACAGAAGAAATTATGATGTTAAATGTCAAAATGTCAATACAGTCGTCCCAAATACTTGACAAATGGTATCCTTATCCTCGCTGGAAATGAGTTCACATCACTCCAGGAGGCAGGACTTTAAGGTACCTGCTGCATTGTCTTTTGTAAATCAGTTCAAAGGTCCCTAACTCTTCCAATTATTCAAACGTCACAAAGAATATCACGTAACCTTGTTCTTCTCAAAATACGTGCGCCTCAATGGAATTCATTTGAATGCATTCAAAACCCGTGAAAACTAATACAAAAGTGTCCCTGCTGTCTTGCAAAGTCGACGAGCACGGAGTTTGACAGGCACGTCAACAGCAGGTAATCCCATTCGACTGCATCTCATTGAGTGCAACCGAAAGAAACTCACTCACTTTCGCTCTCAATTGCACACTCCTCCACTCCATCATCGCCTCTCATGGCAATTCGCCGCAAATGCAGACTCACCTGTTCATCCTCTTCACTCACGGCAAAAAGAGCATATCATCCACTCTGCCTCGCTGTTATCATCGTCTTTGTTTTGATCACGCACCTTCTGTTCACGCGGCGACAAGTTACAATTGAACAACGAATGAACAGCACAAAACGGAGAGTCTTCATTTCGCTGCGTTCATCGCAGCGCCGTTCATCCACGAACGAATGGCGAATGAATGCAAACTGAAGTTTGCCCCGTCAAACGAGTAGGAACTGTTCGCGTGTCAGCACGGCTACGGCAACCCGCGGTATCTTTCGTTCTTACGGCGAATGTATCGCGATAGCATAAACACCTCGTTCTCAAGTTTTTTCGTGCAAAAAAAAATTAAGAATGCATCAGCAAAATTATCAAAAAAATTAAGAAGACGTTCCTCAACTGAATTGACGTTTCAAATAGATTCGCAACAGATTTTGTTTAAATTTCTCTTCAGATATTTTCGCCGCATTTTCGGTTTTCTCTGCGTTTTTCATCGGGCTTTTTGTGAGATTTAAATTATGCACCTTGCTCTTGGATTCGAAGAAACTTTCCCTGACTACACAGGCTAATGTGTCGTATTGGTGTTTCGGTTGAGAAAAAAAATATTTATTTGCGGCGAAAAGAAGTAAAAAACCGAGTGAATTTGTGAAATTTGAAAAAAAAGAAAGAATCTGCATAAAAATAAATAAGAGAGAAAGAAGAAAAGAAATACACTTCGACATGAAGTGACCAGCATCTGTGAGATCGCGTGTGCTGTGTGTTTGTTGTCTCTGAAGTCTCTGAAGTGCGGCGGAGAGAAGAGAAGTGCGAAATCAAAAATTTTAATTCACACATTTTGCCGCAAAACCAACCAGCAGCCAGCTCTGCGGGGGTAATAAATTCGGATTAAACGGATCCAATCGATCTGTCGCCAGTTGCAAAGGAGAATAACCTCCACAAAACGATTTTCAAGATGGTCTTCGGCGGAAAGTTTCGCATTAGAAGGTTTGTACTGTTGTATCTCGATAGCGCATAAGAGTCTGATTCCAAATTTGGAAAACAAACACAAAACCATTCGCACAGCGTACGGATTTTAAACGCTCCATTGTCTGCGGGCCTGTGTGAGCCTTTCCGTCCGCGATCGCGACCGACGTCTTGTGGGGAAACAATCGATCGTAAAAAATCAATTTGCGTGCAATTATCACTAATCACCGCTACACATTCTTCAATCTTTTGCCCTTTTTTGGGGCGAGCTCCGGGTCCAGAGATTGCGCACAGTTGCTGCTGGCTACTGTCCTCTTAAGCTCGTTTAAACATTTTTTCCGTCACTTTTTCTCTTGGGCATCGGACCGCTGCTGCTGCCGCGGCCGCCGCCACTTCTTGTCCACGGATCAAGATCTCGTTGATCGGTCCGATCGATCGGTAGGTTGGTTGATCGTGTTTACCTGTGAGATGACGGTTTATTGGTTCGTAACTGGTTGTTGTTGGGGAATTACCGTGACCCGTAGTGTAGTGAGATTTGTAATTTATTACGTTGTAACAAATTAAACCATGGATTGGTAGTATTTTTTCCTCTCCTCTTCTATTAATGGTCGCTCCTTCTTTCCTCACTTCTTCACACACAACAGTTACTAGTCGAATTAATTGAGTCCACGATCCATTAGATTGGATATTAGATGTCGAAGGCTAACAAGCTTTTGCGACATGCAACGTTCACTGATTACCGTCAATCACCGGTGGTTATCCGATAGTTGGGTATGCAAAAAAAAATTGAAATGAGGTGAACGACGGAGAGAGAGAGGGAGATAGTTGTCACGTGTCAGACTTTGACAAGGTTCAAGGTTCAAATTCCTTTGTTGAAACTCTAGACATTTGATGAAGGATTTTCCTTTTCCGGTGTCATTTAAGGATACGATCAAATGCTGGTTCACTTTTGACTCACCTTGAGTTGGTTAATTGACCACAGACAGTTAAGCCGCAGATTTTGGGTCTTGAACAGCGAGTCAAATGCGCCGACATTGTCAAGTGTCTGGTGATTGTGTGGAATTTGCATGCTCAACATTCGCCGACTTGGATATTTGTCACGTAGAGCAGTTTCGATATAAACCATTTGTTTTGCTGGTTCGTAAGTAATTGTCTGTCTTTCACTTTCGGTGCTTGTCGATGATGGATGGCGAAGAACGTCACTTGCAAGTCACAACGTCTTAGATCCGCATTTCGATTAATTTAAGCAAAATTGGATACATTTTTTGGACCAGGAATTGCTATTTTCAAATTTCTGACTTTAATGGCATAAAATTGATTTTTAAATCATTTCGTGGCCAGAATGGTTTGACTTAAGCTGAATCATGGGAAGGGGTTCATATGAAATAGTCGTGACAATAACATGGCTCGAAGGACCAAAATGACACGAAGTACGATGAGTAAGCGACCCTTTTAAAGTGAAACTAAGTGTATCATCTAAACGACCTTCTGCCCTTGTGCTGCCACCTTTTTTATGGTTTAAATTTAATGATTGGATGAAAATCATGAATCAGAGGGAAACACGAATGTAGACGTTTAGATTTGTGAGAAAGGACCTAAGGGTTTCCTTGGAAGTCTGGTGTTTTCTGTTTCTCACCAAGCAAATTTTTAGTCAGATTTAACTTCAACTTTAGAAAAATGTATTTCTGCTTTGTGTTGACATTTTCTGACCAAATTTTGGACCTCAAATTAGACGTTTAGATTTGTGAATACCTTAGGGTTTCTTAGGAAGTCTGGGGTTTTCCCTTTTTAACCAAACCACTTTACATTCGGTTTATTTTTCTCGAAAAATTCATTTCTGGTCTCTGTAAACAATTTTGACCAAATTTTGAACCTCAAAGTAGAAGACATTTTAGGACTTTTTCCTGCTGTTTGGTTTTTTTTTGTCGAGAGTGTGAACGTCAATGATTTCTGATCCTGATTCGATACAGCTTCCGAAAACGTCCAAAATTCGATATTGAAAAGGCTTAAATTTGATGCGACTGTAAATTCTCGTTCCCTAAAGCCGTAGCTATGGATGTATGGAGAAATATTTCACTCCAAATTGAAAATAAAATTCTGGAGTTATGCTAAATTCAAAAATTTGGTTATTTGTTCAGAGGGAATTAAGGAACTAAAGAAACGAGTTTTGAACTTTTTTGGGTGCCTCCTAAGTCCGAGGTGGACTTGGGCCTAGCTTCTCAGCAACCACTCGTGTTGTGCGTGCTATTGTTCTCTCACGAGCGGAGGAGACCTACAGTTTAATGCCGACTCCGAACGGCGAAATTGAGAAGCTTTTTCTAGACAGTTATACCTTTGAACATTGTCAGTGACTCGAAAGAGGTGGAGCCGTGAAAATGTTTGATGTTTTTTTCGAGATTCGAACCGACGACCTCGAGCGTAGGAGTCGACGCACATACCCACTACGCCACGGAGCCCACGAAAACCTTTCTTAGGCGGACAAAAATGTTGTCACCGTCGCTTTCCGCCGAAGGAAGGCTTCACTGTTAAGACTTCAATTCTATCAAAAAATCGTTCTCCTCTATCTCCCTTAAATTTATTTTCCAAATTTCGTGAATAACATACAACATTTAGGACCTGAAAGCAGAATTAGCACAAAGAAAGACACTCCTTCTTCTTCTTCTTGTGACGCTACAGTCCGGGTGTACGTAGGCCTCAACCAACAAACCTCGCCAGCTAGCACGATCTTTTGTTATCTATCGCCGGACGCTCCTTCAGAAACCAACATTTTATATCAAAACTCAAAATGTGATCGCCCTTTTAAATATCTCTCCTTCTCCCACATCTCCTTGCCTTTTCGAAAATTCCCAGAAATCACAAGAATATGAAAATTCAACAATTAATCCTCTAAAAATAAACAAACGATCGTTTTACTGTTCTTCAAAATTCACACTTCTCTCATCAAGACGCTCGGCGTCGAATGTTACAAATTAATTTCTGATAAATCCCGAGTTTATTGTAGACCATTCCAATTAAGACACCTCATACCTAGTCCAAGTGATTATTCAAATGCGACTACTTAAGCGTCTTAAGTGTATTTTTATGCCTAGCTGCTCATTAAGCATACAATAAAAAAAAAAAGTTCGTTTAATCAAGGAAAAGCTAATCGAAAACTCCCGGGGTGTTCTCGGGTCAATGTGACGCCGCAACGCAACTGTTGCGAAACTGTCACCGCCAGACGTTTGTATGCAAACTATTTTTGAATTTCATCCAACTGAACTGAGTGTGGGAATCGGATCTGAATCACTCGATTTACAACCTCGTTCCCACTCACGCGCTTCCATCGATCGATCTGAGAGCGATCTAGAACATTTAGCTGACATCAGATTCTGTGCAAAGTGTGTCAGCCGAGACGTGTCCGATAGGCCAGCTAAATTAGCACTCGAACAAAAGTTTATGCCTATCCAAAGGGCAAACAACAACCGAGCGAGACGTGCGAATAAAGACTGTCACAGGACAGTCGTAAATTCGTAAATAACTCAGCGGATCATAGAAAAAAGAAAACAAAACAAAATGATTTATAATTCAAGTGTTTTTTTTTTGATTGATCGTGTTAATTGAGACATCAATTGCTGATGTATCGTCTGCTGGGGCTTTTGTCGGTGGGTGGTTGGTGTTTAATTGGAGATAAATGCAAATGAATTGTCATAATTGGACAAATGTTCTTGAAGTAACCTTTGGACAGGATTTTGGATTGTAAATCTTTTCGAAGAGCAGCACGTAGGGGATGGATGATTGGGTGAATTTTTGACAGATGACATTTTGCAGGGGAATTTTGAAAGAATTGTTGACAGATGACATTTTGAAGAGAAATTTGACAAGTGAAGTAGTGATTAGTCGTTATCTGATGGTATAGAGATGTTTTGTACAAGTGTCTCTGATTAAGTGTCAAGGCAGATCTAAGTGCAAAGTTCATAAGACGTATAGAGGCAACGTAATGCAATTTATTGAGTCGCCAATCGATGGCGATAGCTGACGTCAAATGAGTTGCAGCCTCTCAATCACACCATAGATGTCATGTATTCCTGTCAAAATTGACAAAAGTGGTTGACTTAAAATACAAAAATGGCGTATGACATTCGAACTTGCAAAAAATTCGATGAATATTGACTTCGAGGGAACTGCGTGCCGGTTTGTTTCACAATTCAATTGATTATTCGACCATTTTTTACGGTCTAAGACTGTCAAGCAATAACTCGGCAATAACTTGACGAACATTCGTTTTCAAAACGTCAAAAATTGATTATTCGACCATTTTTGACGGTCTAAGGCTGTCAAGCAATAACTCGGCAATAACTTGACGAACATTAGTTTTCAAAACGTCAAAAATTTGCGGATTTGTTCAAAAATACGAGAATAGTTCTTAAAAAGAAATCCAAAAGCGAAAAATCGCACAATCTTAGTGACTAGTTCACATCACTGAAACGTGAAGTAACTGGTTAAGTTCATGTCTTGTCATGTCTTGGATGACAGTTCGGTTTGACGTATGTGATCGAAACAGACTGCCGGCTAGCAAATCCGGACCACGAATCGGATGACACTATTCAATTGAATGGATACGAAGCTCTGGTGTTTTAGAGACTTTTTGGTAGAATGGAACCATTGTGACGCTGAATGTGAGAACTACTTCTTGGACTTGATGAAATGTTGACGTTTTTATCTCTCAACTGCTTTTGCCTTCCTTCAAACCACGTTTAGCAACTTGTGAACGTGCCCTTTGGCTCATAGAGTCTCAAAAGCGTGTCCCACCAGACAGACTTAGTGAATCAAATTTTGTCAGGACCTAGAGCAATTTGATGTCAAGACATTTAGCAATTTTTGCGATAATTCTACACAGATGCTGCAGATGCTACGCATTTCCAAAACAGATTGTTGTTCAAGCAGACTGTTGACTTTGAACTTGAAAGTTTGCTGATTGCATTGTGTTCACTCTCAGTCAACAAAAACATTTTCTAAAATATTCACAATTTAATCTGCAATTTCATTGAATTCTCAACCTGAAGGTTATCGGAGAGTCTATAAATAACTCCAGCGTATTTTAAAACCTCTTATGGCCTTAATATGAACCATTAAATACAGCATCTGAAGTGTATTTCGATCCGATAACACACGACTATTCGGGGAAAGAAGAATAGTTTAGCCTTGGAATTTGTTAAGCGTGTCCAACAGATGTTCGTTTTGAATGTTTAAGGATGCCATAATCTGTCTTTCATTCTCCGAAAACCTTCTTGGGCCACAGACTTTTGTGCAAGATCAAAATTTTGATTCCCTTATCAAATGTCAAAAAGTCTACACTTCATCTTCTTCAATAAAGTCTGGGGCTCAAGCAACAAACCTCTCCAGTCAGTACGACACTTGTGTATCTACCTCCACTTTCAAACCGGAAAGTTGGTTGAGGTCGTTCTTCACTTATGTGCGTCACATCAATCGTGGGCGTTCTGTGTTGCGTTGTTCCACTGGCTCAGAGTGGAAGTCCACAGGCTGGAAATCTACACTACGCACGAATTAAATACGTCAACTGTCAAATTTCCTTCAAACTGACGTAAATGTCGTTTACGACGGCAAAGCATGTTCCATGCATTACAGCGGAAGCCTTATCAATGTCCTTGTCACATTTCCCGATTGCTTTTCATTCGAAACAATGGATGTCCGGAACGAACTCTCCAAAAAGATGTTGCATTGCCAACTACACAGACTTCACTGTGTTCTGCGAACACCTGTGGTCGATTCCGAACACTTTCCTACAATAAAACCTCATCTAAACCAGATTTTCTTGTCGCCTTATGACACTTATTCGACGCACATTTAGACACTCTGCCGCACAAACAAACCCCAGGCAAAAGTCTACCGAGCACTTGTCAAATTTCAAGTACAATGTCAGACCACACTACATAAGCAAACAATTATTTTAATTTGATATTTGACCAAAATGAAGAGAAGAAAAGAGTTGATAATGACCACCGTCAGTGACAGTTCAAATGACGGTCAAGAACATTCAAGTTACACCACCAAAACATTCCACATCCCAGTCAATGTCAAGCAAATTGTGACATTCACTCGCATGTCTGACACAACCAAACGAACAGCCTAATTCAGCGAAAACAAAATGAAAACCGTAAATTTCACAATAAAATGCCACAGACCATTGAACCCTCCCACCGAGATCCGATTCTCTGTCATGACTCATTCCGTGCGTACACAACCAATTTTTTCTGTCGCACGTGGTTATGCAAGACCACCGAGCATAACTGCGATTCTTATGAAATGTCATCTCAAAGTTCTTCCGTGTTCGACAAAAAAAAAATGGTAAACACTCCTTTCAGCCAAATGACGACTCAATTAAACTCAAGCCCTGGCTGTCACAGCCAGAGACAGCATATCCAGTCGCCAAAAGACCACTTTGTCACTTCTCAACTTCTCGTTTAATTATCCTCTCGCGCTGTCAGATCCGCAAACAGAGACGCGGTCCATAATAAAAAAAAAAAGAAGCACAGAAAAATGAAATGATCTCTTCAGCGACCAAGCGTCAACCGTCAACCATCAGCCGACTGACAGTCGGTGTATGTAAGTTGTCATTCGTTCCTGTTGCTTATTAATTGACCCAAATGTCAAGACAATGGCGACTCCGAGGGGGTTTTACTTTATTTCTTCTTGCACGACTTTTTAAATGGCCATTGCAAGAGATATCACAATCGGAGTGTGCTTGTGCGCTGTTAGCATGTCATGTTGCCAATTTTTGGCCAGGCACGTCCAATCGACGGCAAATGTCAGCTTCGTACGTAGCTATGACCTTTTTTCTGTTTTTTCTGTTTTTTTCTCACTTTTTTGCGCGATCTAACCCAATTTGTGGGTTGCGTTGACTGTTTTAAGTGCGAAACTTCATTGAATCGACGTGTGTTTTGCTGTGGCTTTATGCGCAGCCTTCGCTGTGTTTGATAACGAATTTAGAGCGTCAAGCCACATGACTAATCAAATGTTGGTTTATTCATTGGATATCTGCTCGGAAGGGTAAAGGGGAACCCACGGCTGATATAGTCATCACCAATTAGGGTGATTATCGGGTGTTTTTTTTTTTTTGTTGACTGTTTTAAGGTGGGGTAGTTTGGCAGTAAAGACAACAGCCGGGGCGTTGAACGAGGAATCGAATGTGTTCTCCCGCTGACCACTGGAATTGGGAGCAGAAAGGGCGTGTTGTGTTGGTTTACGTTCGGCGTATCCTTGACACATTTTGGCGGTTGTCACGGTTGCGGAACCTGTTTCATTGTGGGCTTGGAACATGAATCTAATGACATGCAAACACGCGAGTTCCGACGAACCCCCCAACGACGTGCTGGCTGCGAACACGTGCCCCGGTGCGGTGACACGCAACGTTTCCGGTTTTTGCGGGGTTCGCGATTGAATAAGTTTGAAAGGAAATATGCAATGCAAAGCGTTGCATATGGATACGGTGTCCTAAGCCCCTGGACGCAAATTTTCGAAAGGGAGAGAGTCGATCTTTGTTTGGGGTTTCTCCATTTTTGATGGAGCTTCGTGATGGGACCCAATAAAGGGGAAATTGATGTAATTTGGGGAAATTCCGGAATCTTTATGTGACAAGTAACTCGAGCTTAACATGAACCGCCTGAGGGTGGGAAAATCCAAATAGGGGTTTACTTTTTCGCTTAATTGTCTCGTTGCACGACGCCTGTAAAGATAAACGTAGCGGCGTCATTAAAACCCTGAGAGAGAGGTAGTTTCACTTAACGTATGTAATTTTGAAAGTGATCAATGGTCAGAGGGTGTTATTTTTAAAGATTTTATCAAAAGGAATAGCTCCCAGCCAGGATCGCAGGCCTGATAAATAGTTAAGTGCAAGAAGGAAGAACACCCATTTTGGGCAGACATGTTCTTGTTGGAGAGTACTAAGCCTTGAGTTCATGAAGTTTGTGATCCAGGCTTGAGTTTGAGTTTCAGTTGAACCTATGAAGTCGCCTTCTCTCAAGTTTTTCCTAATTTCCTAAACATGGCTTGACATAGTTTGGGCTCAGTAATCTTATAAAACAAAGGATTCTCAATTCTGATCACATAGTTCGTTGTGGGAAATATTCCGTTGAATAAATAAGTTTCACGTCCACACTCATCCAACAGGGAGTTCATGGGCATCAACGAGATGTTGTTTTGCAGTTTTTTGTTGGACTAGAGATGCAGACTAATTGGGCCTCTTTGTACAAATTGAGATAAACGACTGAAATTTGAGCCTTAAACAATTAATTTAAGTTTAAGAGAAACAAAACAGAAGTGAACAGTAAGTGTATCGGTTTTAGTGAATTAAAAGAACCTATAAATTTAATGGCCTGGCAATGCTGGTAAAAATTAGACTGGTTCCAAAATGATATCTACAACGTTTTTTGACTTATTTAAGGTCTAAATGCTATAGCAATGGCTGCCATGGGTTGGTGGGTAAGTGCGTCATCTCCTACTCTCAAAGTCTGGGTTCGATTCCCGACTCAGACCACAATTTTGGCGGCTCTACCTCAAAAGAGTCACTGGACATTTGGAACATCCTAACCAGTGAGATTGACACGATCTTCGCATGCGTTTACACTTCCATAAAATATTTGATAAGGATGAATCTTAGATGCTTCAACGACAGTTTCAATTAAAAGCGAGTCAGCTGAAGCTAAATCTGACAAGAATGCAGTGGAATTGGCAACAAATTGCTTTATGTCGTATCATCTCAAAACCCTCTCTCTGCCTCGGACCAATGGCGACCACTTTATCTTTAACTTTTTTTTTGTGGGTTGGGTTCTCATATCAGAACTTCCAGCATATTCTATTGTATTTGAATTCCAAAACCGACGGACTGACACCACCGATTCTCAACAAGAAATCAAATTGTACTGAAATTCTCGAATTTTATATGCAATTTTCTTGGAATCTTAACCCGATGGTTATGGAAAACCTGAAGCCACGTAGTCCACAGCATATTTTAAGACCCCTCTCAGTAGTGAGGCGTATTGTCGATTGTCTGTCACTCTGGCTTTCTCAAGAACTCTGTAATTACAGAGGAAATGTTTTAATATTTTTTTTTCACCGCACATTCTTTGCACTTTTGAAACCACCATGATGCCGTAAAAGGGTTTTTAGACTTGATGTCCATAAAAAAGTCCGTATCCTTGTCTTCCATCTCCAGTGGCCTTCAAAGTCATCCTCACTCAATAAACCAAATTCCAAATCAAAAAAGTGTTGACTCCACTTCATCACGTTCACGGTCCTTGTTCGAAGCCCATCAACAGACTGTCCGTTCCCTTTTAATGTGAGAACATTGCCAATGGAAAGTCATTTTCATTTCCAGAAGGTCATTCCCTTCATCAACACGAAGTGAGCGAAACCTAAAGCACTTGTCAGCACATAGACCATTCTCTAAGTCGCACTTGAACCCAGTCATCTGAACCACAAAACAATAGACCGAAGTGGTTTCTCCGTCTCAACTCTCACCGCCTGACCTTGGTTCGGTTTATTCAACTAAAACAAAGCTCCCAATCCCCACCCCCGGCGCAACAGAACAATCAGTTCGCTTGACAATTAATGTCAAAATAATCAATTTACACTCTCCAATCTGAACGATCTCGAGTGCGCCTCGTTTGTCCCTTTTTGATTGGGCGATGGGCGATGGGCGATCTGCCACGTGGAGATCCGCTCCGACCTCGGCGTCTTTCATCCAATTATTCGATTGCCTCAGCGCAAACACCGAACGTCTGTAATTGCCGCCGCCACACCACTGTCTAGCCGTAATTCTAGCCCAAGGTTGGTTCGTCTTCTGCTCAATTGAACTGCCTTCAAATGTGCTGCTTAATTACCAAACGGGGAAGTTGTCCGCTGTCCGTCGTCCGGCTGGAAGACGTGTGGCATAAGGAATCTTGTCAATTGTGTAGCGAATATCTGTAATTTTTAATTGAGACTGGAGCCGAAATTCTGCTCAATCAATTGAACTGGTAATTGCTGGTTGTTGAGATAGTTTCCATCTCTATCGTTCGTCGACAATCAAGGTTAGATATCTTCGATGTTGCGGCCGGTTAGTGAAGCGTTTTGGTTTGTTTTTTATTGTAATTGGATTGAGTATCAATTTTGGCTCTGAAACGAGGGGATGTTTGCTCTTCTGGACGGGATGTGTGTTGTTAGGCGTAATTGTTGTTTGTACTTCGTTAGATTGATGCTTTTGGAATGGGTGCGTTCAGTGTGCGGTGAATGGGCAGTTAGGTGATTGCTCTGGTGGATGTAATGAATCTGGTACGAGTAGGATATATTTTTTGTAATCACTTTGGCGCTGTAAGGCTTTTGAAAATGATTACGCAAAACAACTTATTGATTCTTTGAGAGAAAGGCGAGGCTGTTGCTGAACATATCCGCTACGTTTTACTGCTTGTCTGTATCTGCTGCTTATTTATGCTTATTAAACATGTACACTCGCTGGGGAATAGAGTTAAACGTAAACATGTGGTTTGCAGCCTTGGGGAGTTGTCTTTCACAGCACGGTTCTTCCAAATGACACGGTCTTTCAAATGTTTCTACTTCTGGGAATGAACTAGAATTTGAATCCAATGGTTGTGCACTTCACTATAATCTCCTTCTTCTATCCATCTCCGTCCTTTTACGACAACGAGTTCTTAAATTGAGCTTGAATTCGTATTCTTTTTCAGCTGAAACAAGTTGCTCATCACTTGGAGTTAAAAATTGTTAAAAGAAATAGTTGGGCCTAATTGAAAAAGTCATAATCTTATAAGGCACTCCCTCTGTCTGAAAACTTAAATTGGAAAGACAGAGGATTGGAAGATCATCGCGTCTTGTGAATTTGATGGCGACTTCGAGCTGTAAATTTGGACGAGACAAAATTAGACTGAATTCCTTCTTTCCGCTCACTTTACTTGTGCGTGTCAACCGGTATTTTTGTCTGCCTTACCGAAAATTATCAACTGCTAATTCCTGCAAATTCTGAATGGGCAACCTTCGGCTCATCTTCAAACCATTCTTCCATTTTCCTTCCCACACTCTGCTTGATCTAAATTCTGACACTGCCTGCCGGTACAAAAAGTCATATGATCACCCAAACAGCGATCCCAATCATCACACAACCCCAAAGTGATGTTCTCATTTCAAGCTAACGATGACGCTCTACGCGAAGTTGAAAAAACCAACGTCCTTCAAACGCTAATGTCAAGCAGCACTCAAATAAAAATCAATTTCCATTGAAAATCTGAGCAAGATAACGTTTTTACGACATCCCCACGCATCGGTCGTTTGATTTTGCATGCACGCCAATAAAGAAACATTTGATTTGGTTTACCGACTCGTGTCGCCACCCACACGTCAACCTTTCCAAATATGGCCGGACTGCTGTCATGCACTTTGCCATTTGACGGCTGTAAGCTGCAATTTCACTCGCCAAACACCTCGAAATCCACGGAGAGGAACAAATCCATTTGCGATGACCCACAAACCTGAATGTGTCTCTTCATTTGCTCAAAAAAAAGAGAACTTAATTACGTTAAGTATTCCGCATCAAGACGAAATGAAATGGGAAACGTCAAACGGTTTGAAAGAGAAAGAGGAAATTAATTTGATAACAACACGCATTGTGAATGAACTGAACGCACAAGAGCCGCAATCGAAACGCGAAATCTGCGGAACGTTAGAAGATCTGCTGCCGCCCGAATGATGTGTCGGCTTTTGTGAGAGGAAGTAATTTTGATTTTGTCATCTTGACGTGTCTAGACTTTTCTCTGGAACTGTTCGTTTTGTTTTCCCTCTCCGACATAATGACACTTGACACTCTGGCCCAGTGAACTGCACTCGGGAGAGGAACAATTGTGTCCACTGCGCACGTGTAATGAACGCAATTACGTCAAATTACTCGTGTGGCATTGCTGCAATGGCCTAGAATTTTGGGTGACAGTCGAAAGAAGTCAACGGTAATTTTGGGAAGAAAACACATTTCAGTCTCATTGTTTCTCTTTGCAATGCACAGCGGCGAGCACTTGAGTAGGTGAGTACAGCGGAAAAAGGGTTAAATGTGTCATGACGTGGGAAGTCGGTGTACCTCCGCATGATAGCGCAGCGATTGTGTTTGAAGGGGAGCTGTCAAAATTGACAAAACCCAACTGTCACTGTGTAAGGTAAAGTAACTGTTTCCCAGAGATATGGCCGCTGCCAGTGAACTCGCGGCAGTGACTGTGGATTTGAGAGATACCACGGGTACCCGTACGAGTGCCATCTTGACGAGTGTGGGGTAAAAGATATGCAACGGGAACTGTAACTCGGCATGACACATGTGAGACAAGGATGTACTCGTCGTCGTAGTCGTAGTCGCAATCGTATCGACGTGAACGAGTAAGTGCCTCCCATTTGATCCGCGACACGGTCTGATGGATACACCCGTAGTACGCGGTGACTGACAGGTTAATGTACTCGTCAACATCGCGGCATATTCCGTCAGAAAGCCACCACCACCGCTCGCCCCACTTGGGAGGCGGAATAGCCACCGCAACCACTTGAAATGTTCGACTTATCGTCGAAGATACCGAGCGTTCTCGTTCGTAGCCGGTGGCGGCGTCCATTGTTCATCGAGAGAGTTAATTGACTCTATTTTTAGCCAGAGATAGGGGTCGGTCTTTCGTGCTAAACGGAGTTACCTTCTCCTATCCGCGGCTGAAGTGGCCCGTGGACAAATCCAGTGGAGCTAATTATCGCCTTGCATCACCCAGCGGTCTCGAAAAGGGGCCACGGATGCCTGCTGGAAGATCGATTCTAATGGTGCGCAACAGGTTTCCAAACTCGTCCGTGATTGATTGTGTGAGGAGTTCAATTAGAAGTGGCTGATCCTATTAACAAGCGAATCGGCATTCGTTCGAATTCAGTGCGTAGCGTGTGTGTTCTTGTGTCTGTCCGGATTTGGATGAGCAGGCACACGAAACCGTGTCTGAATTTAAATTGGGTTTCGGTGGACTGCTTGGCGAAGATGAAAGGAAATCGAATTGTGTAAAGTCATTTTGGGAGTACTGCGGGTACACCACAGAGAGATCCATTAGATAGCCTGATCTTTTGTGCGTTTCTGGGATAATTGGTTTGGTTGCAGCGGATAGATGAGTGTAGTCAATGAATGCTCTTTGTGATATCGAAGATATTTGGGTTGTTTCGAAATGGCTTGTTTCAGTGGGAGTGCGAGTTCGATCGGAAGAGTTTCGGGGAATGTCGCAACAAGAGCTGAAGCAATTGTTTGGGTGGCTGCAAGTGTCTTTCGGAAAGTTGCATGGAAAATGTCTGGTTTTTCTGTAGAAATGGCAGATTTCTCAAGTCTCATGGGGTCTACCGCAGTTCTAAAAGTTTGATTTCCTTGAAATCTTAAACTTCTTGCGACATATTCGCTTTGGTGGTCATACCAATCGTTAACAGGTCGCAATTAGTGACGATTAGAGGCTTTCACTTGACCAGTTGTCTTGTGGTGTATAATCATTTTTTTGATTTATGATCCAAGTCTGCTCTGTTTCGACCATTCCTTTCATTGCCCCATTATGTGCTTTGGTTGCTACTTGAACTCTCTCATGCTTTAAGCATATCTAGGAAACTAGCACAGTCCAAGCACATTTGCAAAAATGCCCCAAAAATTGACAGGGATTGAAATTAGCAGTTTTGGCGTTCAGTTCACTGCGCTCTGTAGACCTTGCTGAACACCATAATTTCGATGATTTTAAGTACAAACCAAACGACTGATCAGTCTGTTACTGACTGACGTGTTCATTTCTTTTATTCAATTGATAAATGTTTTCTGCGATAAGCTGCACGGCATAGCTCCCACATGATTTTGATGTATAGGTCACGATTTTAACAACATCCACGAGTCAGCGACCCACCTAGAACATGAAGAGGTCAATCGCAAGCACCAAATTTCGAGGCCATGTTTACTAATAGCACCAGACACCCTTTTGACTTTTGAAAGGTGATGTAGATCACAAAAGGTAATTTTGTATTTTAGCTTCCATTCTTAAGCAAAGGGGATATAGAACTGTTGGTTGTTAGCTTCGGTTGTGGTACGGGCTTCAAAGTGACATGAGTCTAACCAGATGTCCACCAATCCAATGCCTACGATGGCCATGTAGAGAGCATAGGCAACTTAGCTCCGGAAGGAAAACTTTTCGACTCTGAGCCTGTGGGAAAACATGAAAGGGAAGTCTTGTTATGCGCAAATTGGAGGCAGCTAGCAAAAGATCGGGCTAGCTGGAGAAGCTTGTTGTTTAAGGCCCAGTTTCACTTCGAACTACACCACCGTATACAGAATTCCGATCATATGTAGTGAATAAGTCTGTCGACAGCTAAGCAGAGGGTTCAGGTTCGAATTTTAATCGATTCGATAGAGCAAGTACGAATATTTCATTTCGCGACGACACTATTTGCGTGCCACTGACAATCACGCAAGTCGTATACTTCTTTCGCATTTCTTTCGGACTGGAGTCAATCAGATAAATAGCAGATAAAACGAGAATTGTAAGAGTTCCTAAACACACGACTTGTCAAAAATTGATTACGAGTGGTCTCGGAAAATTCGACTGTCGGATACGACCTGCAAGAATATAATTGTCATTGAAATCTTCTTAAATGTCGTACTTCGGTATCGGCATAGGACTGCAAGAGGTTTATTTCCTTTTCGTTTCTTAAATGAATTAAGTGATCCATAGTCTTATGGCGACAATACCACACAAGACGCTGTAAAAGATCTAGCTCATGAGTTTTCATTCATGAGCTGTGAAGCCACATTTATTTGCTAATATTTACAAGACGGATCAAAGAATTCCTCTTTAGGTCTTGGGTTTTTGAGCCATTTCGAAAAAATCTTAGAATTCGAGTCTTTTCCCGTGAATTGACGTCAGAAGCCCCTAGCCATCACCAAACCAAGAAGTTAACACATTAATTACATTCCAGAACTTCTTAGCAATTCGCAAAAAATTCACACCTTTTCCATCAAAGATCAGAATTAAAATACGTCTGTTTACCAAATGCTATCTAGGCTAATCATAAAAACGCCAAATATTTCAAGTAAAAGTCACGAATCGACCGAATTTGCGATTTATGCATCGACACTCGAACAGCCGCGAACCGCCTTCTCCACTCGACTCTCATCTGTAATTCCGATTCAAAGTTATAAAAATATTAATTTATCACCCAACTGAAATAGAGAAAATTATTACTATTTGCTTTCGCCTGTGTTTCCGTCTTTGTGGGTCTTTTTTTCGTCTGTTTTATTTTTGTTTTCTTTTCGTATCTTTTCTTGAATTCGTTCTTATTGTTTATTTTCTTTTTCCACTTCCAGGTAAGAATCAACGAACCTCCTCCGACTCAAAGATAAATAGTTCAATCGAATATGTGTGCGATATTTGGCAACGGTGGACGAATGAACGGATGGACGGGTAAAGGTTAAGTAGCTTTACCGTCAGATGATGAAAAATGAAAATAAACAGAAAAACTGAACTCGAGTAAGACCTTATTTGGCCACATGAAGGTGTGCTTGTTTGTGAATCATTTGTCTCAGTTCTTCTTTTTGTTGCTAATGCACACTTGTATCTTTGAGATGCGTCTTTTCTCCGCGCCACTTGCTTGTGGCTTTGTTCCTTGCGAAACAATACAAAAATTCCATCAATCTTCTCGATTAGCAATTAATATCTGAAAGCAGAGACAAAAACAGAGGAAAATTATTGGAAAATATGCATAAGTCTGTGGATCTATCAGTTAGATAACAACTGCGCAGAGAGATGGAGATGTTACCTCGAAGCGTCAGCCATCATCTGGACTTAGGTCATCGTAAATGCCACGGAATTGGGTATGACGAATCTTTGTCTGTTTTTTGTGCTGCATCTCGGGAATTAAGTGAAGCTTTGTTTCTGTTTTAAGTTTCACCGCTCATTCGCTGGGGGCATTTGACGATCGTAATTCGAGTAGCTGAAGCGCAGTTGAAACAGGGTTACTCGCTGAATGCCCGCGGTAAAGAGCGACACAGACGACAACGGCGACACACAGACACTTGCTCGTGACTTTGAATGGGCGGTTGGGATGAAGGCTTTCTTTTCCGAGTCGTGACGCCAATTGGGTTACCTCATGGGCAATGTATTTATCATTTTTTAAATGCAATAGAGACGGGATACTCATTTAAACTCGCGTCTGCTTGAGGGGAACTGAATTCTGATTCGAAATAATCTCCTTGCGAAGTTGACGGTGTACGTAAAGCGCAACATCTGCCCAAGGCTGTCATGAATATTTCGTAAAAATAGAACTCCATTTCGAGCGCTGATACGCGGTTCCACTGAAATGTGATTCTATTTTTAGCACATCTTCCCTAATGTGTCCTTGAATTGTTGTCTTGTGATATGAATTAGACCCCAGACTGAACAGGGAATCGCAGTTTTGGGACACATGTTCGTTGTGTACAGGAAAGCACTACATCGCGATGTTGAAACATGCAACGTTTTAAAGCAAAAATCGATGCAGTCTTTAAATGTTGGCCAAAAATATTTGTTCATTAAGAAAGTCCGTGTAAAGTGGGTATGAAAATGTCAGCCAATTGTCAAAAATGAAAAGTGTTATCAAATTTGGCAGCACTTGAGCAGGGTTAATAGTCACATTGAACCGTTGAATGAAATGTCAAACCAATTCTAAAATAAATCCTTAGATATTGGAGAAATTCTAAATCTGTTAGCAGTAAACCTGTGAAAGTCGAACTTAAATACTTTGAATTTAGCAAAATTTGCTTACGTAAACGTTGCCACAGGTGGGCGCCGTGGCATAGTGGGTATACGCGTCGACACCTACGCTGAAGAAAAATGTCTTCTTTCTCAAAACAAAAGGAAGATATCCCCTCCTCTTCGAAATTTTGTTTTCGAACAGCCCACCCATGAACCGCTCGTTCTTCGCCGTGACTTCAAAACAAACACCATGTCGAACTTCATAAAATCTCGTTTAGCCAACTTCGGACAACCTCCCAACAAGATGACACGATCTTCGCACATCCACAAAAAGTAATGTCGTCACCTCTCCCCAGTTGCCACCATTAAAACGTAGCGCGGAATATATTTCATATCTCCTTCCGGTATGTGTGACAGAGCTCATAAAACAGGCACGACAAATAATAATCGTTCCCGGCCGCAGAACACCCCAGAACCACACACCATAAGGTGCACCTCATGATTGCATCAATCACACCATGCACCACCCGGGATCGTTGTCGCTCTCCACCCACTGAGCGTTCATAAATCCGCCCCAAGGGGAATCGGGCGAGGCTCCATCTCATCCATAAAATTCATAAAGAAAAGATCTTGAATGATTTATCTCGAGCACTTCACGCCACCAGTCAGTCCACCGGTTACGCAACCTATTGCGCATTCTCGGATGCGGATGCATTCTGGATCAGGCGTCATTCACATACAAGCACCACCGGCACAGCAGCCGCCGCCACCGCCACCGCCACGTCGGTCATCTCATAATTCGGTATCCAACGACCATCGGCGCTGCATACATCCACTGGCGCCGTCAACATTAAGTCTATAAACCCACTAATTCACATGTTGATCTAGATTTCATCCATGAGAGCGCATCCGCTGCCTGCATCGCCAGCGGCGGGGGCCACGGTGGCAGTACATATTTTGAGACGGCTAATGGCCGATAGGCATTGTGCCCGGGACTGGTAGCGAGCTTTTGTCACATCTCAACGATGCGCCACCGCCATCACCTAGGGTTCGGGTATTTCGCTGGCAAAATTTCAAAACACATCAAACGCACTCGGGGATACATCTGTTTTGGAATGCAGTTTGTTTGGGGAGACGCGTTCGGATGATTTATTGAAACATCACCTCGGCATAATAAATTCGTTTTCGTTTCGTCTTTTTGTTTTTCTTTCCCTCCTCTCGAATGGGTTGAATGGATTTTGGATGTTGGGAGGAACTGCTGAGGAGAGTCGCTGACTAATTGACTGCAGTCCCGCGCCTGGATTCTGGATCGAAATTGGAGTGGTGTCGGAAGTGCAATTAGTCATGGTTCATGGAGGATGGATTTTTTTTGGGTCAAATTGAGTTGAGAATTTTGAACAGAAACAAAAATGTGGGCAACTGATGCAGATGGCCCAACATGGAACATGATTGGGGTGGTCTTGGTGTTGGGCGTTTTGTTTTGTGATGCGTTTTTGGTTCGATGGGATTGATGAAGAGATTGGATGGGTTTGGCTTTCATCGATGGATCTATGGTTCAGTTGTTCGTGGGGTTTGACAATGGTTCGTGTTACTTTGGGACAAGCGGATGTTGGGGAGTTTTTTTTTTATTGAATTTGAATGAAAAATATTTAAGACTTCCAAAGATTTCGAGCAGAGAACCATTACGAGAATTTTTGACGATTTTGGGCAAGGAAAGTACGCGAGAACTTTTTTTTTACTGAACTTCAACCTAGATACTTTTTGCGGGCTACTCGTTTCTTTAAATTCCACAATTACCAGTTTTTCCTGCCCCATTTTGATTTCTGTTTTATCAACTTTCAGTACGAGTAAAGCCAAACGTACGTTATACAGCTTGGACCACTGTTTTTTCCTAGGTCCTAATGTCGTTCTTCCTTTAGTCTTGAGACAATAGGTAACTCGAACGAATTCGAAAACGTGTAAGTGTGCTCACAATTGATGTTAATTTTACTCCATTGTAACAAGGAGATACTGAATAAGTGCTGCCAAATTTGTGTTATAGTTTACAGTTGACAGTTCTGACAGTTTGCTGACATTTCCTCCTGAGATTCTGTTTTTCAATTCGAATTCAGCGTCAGTTATTGGAAGGATGATAAGGTACAAAATTGACATGTTTCTTGAGACCGTTAACGCCCGACTAAAGTTTTGACAGCATGGCGAGTCTCCATGATGACTTTAAAAATTCAACAACAACAAAATTGAAAATATGTCTTAAATATTTCCACAATTTGGGTTACTTTTCCATAAAAATTAATTTTATTTCATTGCGACAAGAAAAGACGGAGTGTTGTTGAGTGCTGCCAAATCTGTGTTGTAGTTGACAGTTGACGGGTTGATGATACTTTCTACTCAAATTTCAATTCCCTATTCATACTCAGTACCAGTACTCAGAGGGATGATAAGGAACACATTTGACAAGTTCTTTGAGACCGCGATTTATAGTTTGACAGCACGATGAACATTTGTTGTCATTCACTTTTCGTGCTAAAACGATGACGAGTTCCCTTAACTGCTGACGATTCACAGAATTCCGTGACAAGGGACCACTGAACTCTGTAGACTGCATAACCAAAGGGTTCTTAATTAACAAACTTCTTCTACCATCTCCCTGTCAGTGGTAACCTCCGATAGACATTCACTTCGGTCATCGTACCCTTGAGTGGTTCATAAATCTAACACTGACATGCAATACCGTCAATTTGAAGGCGCACCTCATTACATGGATTATCGCAATTGATCGTGAAGCGAAATTCAATTATATGACACGTTACCTTCACCAAGTTCAACGTCACATTCGCGTTTCTATGATGGAAGGCAAAAAAGCAGCCATGACGAGCAATAAATCCTCCCAGAGTTGCAACAGTGCCTTGGGGTAGGTAATAGCTCTTAATGAATAGCCACTATGGTCCATTACTGTCTTATGTGAGGCAGTTTAGGGCGCAGGCTGCGAGGGCATGGAACATTCAAGTGATGTCGATGGATTCTCTTTTGAGGTCGATCTTGAAGCAAGGATTGTTAATTTGTCGCTAAATGATAGCCTAACATGGGATCTCCTTTCTCTTCAAGTGAGGAGTGATTGAAATTGATTGGGGGCATGACGGAGATCTCACAGTGGCTGTCTTTAAGGTTTTAAGTGACTGTTGTGTCATCGTTAATAGCGATTTAATAGGATACAGAAATGATGCAATAGAAACCGCTTGAGTTGAGGTTCAAATGAGTTTTTGAAGGAATATTCTTCATCAAATGGTTTGATTACTGCTTGAGAGATCGTTAAAGGGAGTGTTTTATTGCAGAGAGGCACGTAAAATGAAAGGATTTAAAAGACTACGTGGAAAGAAGAATAAAATATAGTTCTTACTCAATTTTAAATGGTGTACCACAGGGCTTCCATTTAAGTCCTCCTTTGTTCGCGATTTTTCATATTACATGAAAACAATTTCGGTAAGGAGATTTTTTTATTTTTAAGTGAGTTTCTACGCAGTTTACGTACTCACTGTTACGAGTATGTTGCAAGTTATGTGATTGATTTTGGTGGGACATTGGTTGACAACTGAGGAGCGTTCTGTGAGAAAATTTTACTTTCGCTTAATTATTTTTGAAACTACTGAGGAAATGTCCACTTTACTAAACTTTTAGAAGAAAACAAAAAATGTGTCATTCAGTCTTAGTGAAAAAAGAGCCAATTTGTAAGAAAGAATTAGAATTAGCCTGGTTTTTGTTCTCTTTCCTTGAAGTTTCATTCTAACTTTCTGTTGATGCTGAAGTTGAATGGAAGAATCTGAATTGTGACCAGACAGCAATGATCGTTTTTCCAACTGTTATGTTTCAGTAGCTATCAAAGTTACCAATGACATTCAGCCGTCAAAATAATTCCAACTCAGTTGTAAATACGTAACGTGAATTTCCTCGTAAAGTCGGTTGTCACCATGCCTTCAGTGTGCAGACGATTAGTCGCACCGTAGAAAAGTTTGGAGATGTGTACACTCTCTTGGACTTTAAGCCACCAAGACAGAGATAGCTGTGAAATGAGGAAAACATGGCGGCGGTAGCGGTCAGTATTAAAGACAAGGAAATGTCGATTTGGCGCCAAACAACTGACATCGCCAGATTGTCAAACCGGCTTAATTTACGGTTGGATTTTGACTTACATCCATGTAATTGTACTGATGCAAGAATTGAAGCCAAACGACGATAGACAACGCCGTGAGTCGCTGGAAATGTTGACCGGAGATCCTGATTTTGGGTCAAGAAATAAATTCTCGGACGAGGCTCATTTTTGGCTTCGCGGCTATGTCAGTACGGAATATTACCGTTATCGGAGCAAAGACAATCCACACGTGTTCGACCAAGCATCAATGTATTCACAAAGATTGACTTTTTGGTGCGGTTTATTGCAAGGCGGCATTATCGGACCTTATTTCTTTTGAAATGAGGGAGGAAACGCCGTTATCGTCAATGACTTCTGTGGCCAGAGTTCGACAACATCTATATATTCGAGCTTATTGTTCCAAAAGGCTGCGTTACATGCCATACAAGCGACGCAACGCTCGAAGTTGGAGAAATTTGGCTGCCGTCATCATGCGACTTGACACCATGAGATTATTTTGTCTGAAGCTACGTCAATTCCTCAGTCTTCGCTATCAAAACAAAATCTTTGGACGAGCTCGAGGCCAATTTGTCCAAAAGACAAATTCATTACAAAAAAAATGCTCCTTGTCGTTCGCTCCAATTTGCCAACGCTAAAGAAACCTAGACACAATCGAACTTCACCCCCTTCATCAAGCCTTACGTTCAACGACATCTCACTCATCAATTCTGATATTCCCGTGCGCAGGTAGACCTTCGCATTCTCCATTCCGTCTCCAATTTCCACTTGGACAACCCCCCAGCGCTGGTCAATCTTTCAGAATCCAATTCAGAAAGAAAAACAGAAAATCCCCTCGCACAACTAATTGACGAATCGCGCAAATTCCTCGCCCTAATTGCTCCCGAGTGCCAATGGAACCATAGAATACGAAATCAATTTCACAGAAATGATCAAACATTTACCAATCAACCTGGAACCATGCATCTCGCACTCGGCACGTCACAAGTATGCGATGCAACAGCAGCAACAACTCTCAGCGCGATGTATTTTGCCACAGAAGCTCACAGGCAAGCCAGTCAAGTAATCAAATCTCGTAGAACCATAAAAGTACATCTAAACGCATTCATGCCGCCGCTAAGTACTCCTCCAGATCGGAGCCGCCACACGGCCGAAGCAATGCGCGCTCACATTACAACATCTCGAGCATTAGTGGAGCGCTGCTGCGCGTCCATGACGACGCATCGGAATTTATAGGCAGCAGAAATGGCATTTGGCATTAAATTGATTCCATTGTGATTGAATGCAAAAGCACGCCAAGGCAGGATGCATGCGCCAGAAGGAGTAGCTTCCACTCGAGGCGCACAGATGCCCCTCGGTTTTCCCAGAAGACGCTCGCAGGGCTGTGCGGCACCAGAGCGCGGTAGCAATTCAAAATAGAATCCAACCGGGGAACGATGCCCTGGGGCCGAGTCTTGCAGGTGTTTGGGCCTGAAACCGAAAGGGTTCTCTCTCAGTGTATTTTCAGAGACTAACGAACGCACCAGGGACCGATCGCGCTCGCTGGCTCGTATTGTTATGGTAATTCGGTCTAGAATTTGCGATCCGCGAATTCAATGTCGAACTGCATTGCATAAATATTTCATGGGATTTTTTGGCATATGTAGATGGATTGCTCTGCTGCGACTGGGGTGTGCGCGCGCCGCTGGTGTGCTGCGGCGGTGAACGGAGTTGGCACGGCTTTCACTTTGGCGCAGCAGATCGTCACCTTGAACTCGATCGACAGGCAACCGGAGCTGAGCAGGGATTCGCTTGCGAGAAGTGCGCCCCGTGGATTGGTTTGGCGGAGATTTATTGATGGCATCAGCGTGGGAAGCGTTTGATATTCAATTGAAGTGAAACGCATTTCAAATGAGACACATCTCAGGGATGTGGGTTGGTTACGGTATTTTTTTTTTGGGACTCTTTGCAACCAGGTGGCAGCGTGTGTTCTATTTTAATGAGGTTTCGCTATTGGGGAGCGACTGGGAGTGGAAGATTTGTGTCAGAGCTATTTCAAGATCAGCTGAGCGGCCTTGAGAGCGGAGTTTATTTTGATGCTATCCTCGATGCTTTGCTTGGCTAAAATTTATGTGACCATTGAGTGATCAGTGATCATGAGTTTTTGAACGCAATCAACTGGGAAAATACTGCAACAGACGGAAGTCCACCTCAGACTTCCGAGGTCTTGGGCTAAGCTTCTCAGCAACCACTCGTGTTGGGCGTACTATTGTTCTCCCACGAGTTGAGGGGATCTATAGTTTAATGCTAACTCCGAAAGCCGACATTAAAAAGCTTTTTCTGGACGGTTATAGTCCTTGAGCATTGTCAGCGACTCAAGAGATTTGGAGCCGTGAAAAAATGAAAGATTCGAACCTAGACTTCGAGCGTAGGCACGTACCCACTACGTTACGGCGCCCACCATTTGATTAAATATGTCACCTTATTATGCCTAGAATGTCTATCATTGCGAACCTGACAATAACACCAGTCAACTTGGTTACCGAGTATCCGTAAATTTTTGAAATGTGCGTTACCCTTGGAATAATCCATAGCCCTATTGTGTACTCTCTTCTGTCAACTTCTAGTCTCGCAAATCGCCCCGATCAAACACAGAGCCAGCTAACTCCTTTCACTCGTCACTCACCACTCGCCACTCAGCGCTCAGCCGTCAAATAACCGCGTTGACCTCATCGTTGAACTGACAAAGTCGTTCCATATATCAAAACTCCCATGCTATAATTCATACTCACCTTAGAACCCCAGCCGGACAAGTTTATAGCTCACCACCACATGTGCTTGATGCCCCCTCGCCAAGAGCCACCGTCGATTTGCATGCACGCCTGCCTTCGGCTGACCGTGAGAACCGCTCGCACAGCGTAACCTTTCCGAGCTGCGCAATTCACAATCGGCGGTGCCAGTCGCCAATGCCAACCGGCGATAAATTTATGATATCGCCAACATTAAAGTAGCCATCTTTATCTACAACCCATCGGCAATGCGTGGCTTTGTTCCTCGATACGAGCGCGCACAGCACCTAATCAAGGGATCCCCACATCGCACACCAGCCGGGAGCACGGTGTATCATTTTGGGTTTATCGAACCTCATTTCGTATTCATCGGGTGCGTCCCCAATTCGCTGCTGGTGTCCCTTCTTCTGCGTGGAATGTAAAGACGCCCCTGATGACATGTCAGTTCCTCGAACTCATGTGTTACAGAATCCCCAGGAGCTCTCATTGGCAATTTCATAATTTTTTGCTCATGTCCTGGGCGTCGATCATCGATCATACCGATCTCGCAATCGCCGAGCTTGTTGCGGTAAACGCCAAATGGCTCCGAATTCGGGAAAAGTTCTGTATTTCGCGCACGTTTCGTGGCGAATTTAGGCGCTGACAAGGCCTCAGAACGGACCGACGAGGTTGTTGGCCAAAAAAAGGCTTAAGTGCCTTTAATGGACACTCACGACGTCGTCGTCGGCGTGTAAACAGAGTCACATCGAATTAGAGCCACGATAAGTGAATGTTTATTATGAGCGCCTGCTCTAACGGTATGGCGTGGCATATGTCGTCGATGCGTGAGAGGTCCCTCACGAGGGACCGAGACGCGAAACTACCAACGCTGCCTGTTGACCAATAAAACCGATCCGATTGGACCCCGCGGCAGCGCAGAGCTTGTTCTGTCGTGTTTTGCTCGAAATATTCGCCCGAACGTGTGAGCCGAATGCGAATTGAGGATCTTGGGACAGAAATAGAATTTGCTTCTGAGAATTTATTAATGCTGTCGAAGGTGATGATTCACCGATCGTGAGCATGATGTGTCTCGGTCTGGCTGACGATTGCCATTCCGCACTTGACTCGATTTGTGCAATAAAATAGTTGTTTACCTCATCTTGATAAGGGTAAGCATGGAGTGGAGGGGAAATTTGGAATTCTGAGACCGGTGGTTGGTGGGATTTGAGGGTGAGGTCATTCGAATTTGTTCTCTGTTGGGAGACGCGGTAATCAGGCGCCTTGCGAGTGTACGGTCGTGAAAGAAAGTCGTTCTAGAAAGAAAGCCGACTTCCAGTGATGACAAAGTTCATGAAGTGTGGACGCATACGAAAAGTTTTTCAAGTCACGCGTTTACACTGTGAAGGCTTGAAAATGTGTACTTCGGGTGATGCATCAATCCGTGGAAAGCGAAGTCATGATTTCTTAGGCCATGTGAATTCATAAGACGCAAATACTAAGTTTGTTAAATTTGAGACCACACAAGGTTTTTGCAGTCGAATTGGAATTGATAACTAGTGTCAGCTGCGCCCCCGTGTCTTCAGGCAACACAAGGGTTCTTTATCAGAGCCATGATCGAAAAAAGTCGCTATGAAGAGGGCTTTCCTTGAAATCTTGCCGTGCTTTTTGCGATTTATCTTACAAATCGGAAATCATCCGACAGGTGACAGCAAGAAAAGGTAGAAATCGACCGATTATAAGTTCATGCGTTACGAATGTTGAACATTGTTGATCATGTTGATTTTTATTCACCTTCTTCTCCAGTCTTACACCATTCACAGGAATGGTGGAATCCGATACATATGTTGTCTCTAAGTGACGCACAGATATTGTCCTTTCAGCAACTGAGTCAGTTCCATCAACTTCTTGTTTGCTGATTATGTTGCCCATACATTTTGAGGAACGCGCATAACTTGTCGCTTATTCCGACAGGTATTTCAAACAATTTTTGTTTTAGCCCAGGTCCATCTGGAACTGTAGCGAACTGAGTGGTGCTACAGTAGAAGTAGAAAAGATCGAATCTCCGGTACCAAGATTAACGGTTCGTAGACGCAAGTTAATTTGGTCTTGATGACTTGAAACAGCGTTCCTGGAACCGGCAGCGACGGAAGCAGCAATTCTTTAGGATTAGACCCTCCAGGCTTTGTTGACCGGATAAGTAAGTAAGCAATAAAAGTCGTAACAAAATGATCTGAGTACTGATTAATTGACTGGGTAGGCTTAGCTTCAATCTCATTCAGTATATCAATTAGGCACACGAGATTAATGGTGTCAAAATGGAACACCATGGAACACCATGGCCTAAGGAAACCACAGTCTGTACGTTGTCTCTTGTCAAAGCGTTGACTAATAGGCTTCATTCGTCTGTGTTTGTCGCATCTCAAACGTATATGTGAGTGCATGAGCTGGTTCTCCTGCAAGTTATGTTCGTCTGTTCTTTCCAGAAATTAAATTAGTTCTCTTAAGCCAAAGTGTCACTTTTCGCAAAATTTTCATAAAATTGTAATCCTCCAATCAAACAGTTCCTTAAATCTAATGTTTTCCTTTTCTCTCTTCTCTTGCAGGTAAGCTTCGAGAACCGTCGAAAAGAAGCCACCGAATCAGTAAGATATCCCTTAGAACAACTCCCTCAAGCTTGTTAGAGAGATCTTGAAGATCGAAACCGTAATATTAGTCACATTCAAAAATCAATGAAATATGGTCAATTCGTCACAAACTTCTTCCCCTAGATTGGTCGTTCATATCCTCCTCGTTCCCATGACGAAACAACACTCGAATCCCATGCTAATCCATCACAATCGTGAGGATTGCATTCAATCAGCCATTTACAGTCCGGCGTGCTTCGATTATGCATGAAATAACTTCAATTCCGCAAGACCCTGATTTATTGCGCTCCCCGCCGGACGATGGACACAAACGGCGGTCGGCACGAACAATTGCAGCAGTCGCCGGCCATATAAGAGAGCCGCTCTACACCCAGCCCCCGACAGAATGCACTCCCAGTCGCATTCCCAGCGCACTGCACCACCACGCCAGCGTCATTGTTCACCCTATATGTGGATGAGTACAGATAATAAAGATGCCTCGGCAACGCTGAAGCTATGACTTAAGCCAATTGCCTATAAGGCGGCAAGATGCCGCCAGCCGCGTCGACAACGTCGTTGCAGTCGTTGCTGTTGCTGTTGCTGTTAACCTAACCACACCTTGTAAGAACAATGCAGAGCCGGAGAACGCCTTTGTTTAGGCAAAAGGAGGCGACGACTCTAATCAAGAAAAATCAATTTATTTTCATCAAAGGAATCGTATTCCCTGCGATTTTCTTCATTTCAAGATGAGCTCGCTCCTCGCCTAACGATCTTCTGGGATGCAACGCAATGCCCTCTCTCTCTATTTGGATAGGCCTCACCCATATTAGGCTCACAGCCTGCCCAGCAATCATCCGCGCACAAATGACTGGATATTCCCTGGCAACCTGGAGCTGTTCCACTTTAATGCTTCACCTAGTCGGTGGCCGGGCTGGGAGAGGGCACACGTGCTCTGAGAGGTCTCACTTATCTTAGCGATCGATTCATCAGTAAATTGAGTAAAATAACAATAAATCTTGGAATTCCATCGATTCATCAAGCCCAGTGCATTGCTGCCCGTCCGCCGTGGGGAGCCCGAGCGATCGATTTAAGCTAGCTTGCCGTTGAAACCCTGATTCGAAGTGTTTTGCTTCACCAACAATGACAACGTCTCCGGCAATGAGTACTTGACCCAAATTTTCCGTTTAAGGAAATGCACAACAATCCCAATCGCATGCAGGGTTTCTTTGTCCGCTGTCCCCCTCTGCGTGTCTTTGATGTCATATCAGACGTGCCATGGTTGAGTTTCTTTTGAAAGTTCTTGCACTTGAAGGGCTTCCCTGCGGACACTTGTTTGAGGGATCTTTGTGGTGCGAGAAAAGGGAACAGAATTATGCAACGGCCAAGTGGCCTCTTGGTGTACGAGCCACTTGACGTCACCCCCGCTGACAGCTCGTGATGTGCTGCACCTAAGTCACGTTGCATAAGCCTAAGTCGCTTTCCTGTCGGGGCTTACCTTTCTAGAACCAATTAGATGACAGTTCAATCAGCGAAAGTGAAAGTACGAAATGAAATTTATAAGCAAGCGGAGAACCAAATGTCACCATCTGACAGCGGGGTCATAATGCCCGCCGGCCGATCGTCAATTTCCCATGCAAATCGAGGCAATTTGTCTTGATGACGCTCTGTTTGAATTAATGGATCCCATCAAGTTAATCGTGCGGTGACGACGTCGCAGTCGGGCTCATTAAGTGGCCTAACTGTCAAATCGACCGCGAATATGGCGAGTTTCGATTAACCAAATTCGAATTCGCTGCTTCGCCTAATTAGCGAAATTCGATACGAGGAAGTGGAGTTTGTTCTCTCAGGGGGACTCATAATTGGATTTGCTTATGTTTAGAGGGGGGAAATTTGAGACAGTTTCTAGCCGTTAAGTGAATGATGGATTTGGTGTGCAGATATGGATTTATGCGAATGACTTTCGCTTGGGGTGTACCTCAATGGGTGCCTTATTGATATTCTTAAGCTGATTATACAGTTTTTACACTTTCAGTTTCGACTTCCAAATGGGCTAAGGCTATGAGGGTATGATTTGACATGCGGGCACCAGTCAGTTACAGCTTTCATGGCCGGGAGCGGCTTGGATTAATGCTAAAATGACAGGACCTGCATACATTTTTGTTTGACACATCATTAATTTTGAATAATCAATATTTCACGAGACGTAAAGGCCAACTATAATGGCCGTACGGACACTTAAGACAACTAAGACAGAGGAAATGTACAACAATTCCAATCCCATGCAGTGCTTCTTTTGTTCGCTTTCCTCCTCTGTGTGTCTTTGAAGCAACCGAGCGAATACACCAAAACAGTACACCGCTTCGTTCAGTTTCGATAAGTTTGTTCTCTGTTGCCCATACACGGGGGAGCGAAATGAATCGCTCTCTACGTATGCAAATGTCAGTTGACAACAGAAATCTCCTTAAGTTTCTATAACGAATCACGGACACTTTGAAATTTGACGAAACTTATGGTTACTTTTCGTTCGCTTTTGACATAATAATAATAATAATGGCGGCGCTACAGTCCGAGGTGGACCTGGGTCTAGCTTCTCAGCAACCACTCGTGTTGTGCGTGCTATTGTTCTCTCACGAGTGGAGGGGACCTACAGTTTAATGCCGACTCCGAACGGCGAAATTGATTTGTGAGAAGCTGAGTGAGAAGCAACCGACTTAAGGAAACCTTGGAGCTATGCATCTTAGGTCTCACAATAGATCTGTGAATCCTGCGAAAAAGGCAGAGTCACAATCACGATATGTTCTTTGAAGTTTGACGACCATTAAAGAATATTTTAGTCCAGAAATTGATCCTCTGGTTAAAAATGTGTGGCAATAAGCCTTAAAAGCTGAAAGCATTGTCCGATCGTGAAGAAAATATGTCATCTTTTAAGCACTTTTTCTTTATTGTTCGCTGAAGCGATGTGACAAATAGATCCGAGGACTTGATCATGTTTATGGCTCTATGTCTGATTTTGGTTTGCATACGAACGCGCCTCAAGAAGACATTTCCACAGACCACAAAGAAGGATAACGAAAGATCTTGAAGCTGTTTAATTTCCAGGCACTCCCTCTCTTGATGGAATCAATTATACAAAGATCATTCGTAAAGCTTGGGCGATCTTAATGGGCTGTCCTTGTTGTTCTCTCCTGTTGTTTTACTTTTTTTTATTTATAAAGCCTGTGACATAGGGTCTGAGCCTGAGCAATTGCCGGCTTTTATCGCTTATGGTCCCGGGCACACTGCTTCCAGTCATCAAGACCAAGTTGTCTTGCATCCACGATCACTTGGTCTTTATACCGGAGATTCGGTCTTCCTCTACTTCTCGAACCAGAAGACTCGGATTCGAAGAATCTCTGGGCTGTAGTGTTGCGCTCTTTCGCTCAATGTAGCAGAGCCAGCTAAGTCTAGGGGTTTTCGGCTTCCGGACTAACTCCACACCTTTGTACAGCTCATAGAGTTCGCGGTTGTGTCTTCTCCTCCATTCAGCTTTCTCGCAGACAGGAGCAAATATCTTACGTAGAATTTTTTTCTTCCGAAGGCACCAGAATCGGCTCTACACTCTTGCTTAACATCCAGCATTCAGCTGCATTTAGCAAGACTGTCAGGAAAAGGGTTTTGTAAAGGATGAGTTTGGTCCCTCGAGTCAGGAGTTTGGACCTCATTTGTTTCGACAAACCGAAGTAGCAGCGGTTGCCAAGGGCGATTCGACGTCGGATGGCCTTTGTGGGGTTCACGTTTGCCCCGAGGTAGATAAACTCCTTATAATAATAATAATAATAATAATAATAATAATAATGGCGGCGCTACAGTCCGAGGTGTACCTGGGCCTAGCTTCTCAGCAACCACCCGTGTTGTGCGTGCTATTGTTCTCTCACGAGTGGAGGAGACCTACAGTTTAATGCTGACTCCGAACGGCGAGATTGAGAAGCTTTTTCTAGACAGTTCTACTCTTTGAGCATTGTCAGTGACTCGAAAGAGATGGAACCGTGAAAAAAATTTTAGATGATTTTTCGGGAATCGAACCGACAACATCGAGCGTAGGAGTCGACGCACCTACCCACTACACCACGGTGCCCACATAAACTCCTTAACTACCTCAAAATTGTGGCTGCCGATTGTAGCGTTTCATTTACCCTCTTGTTGTAGTCGTCCTAAAAGCAACAAATTGTCATGAACGTGCTCGCGTTCGGACATGCTTCCCTTCATTCCGATGTCTGGCTGTTAGTGTAAGCTCACCTTGCAATGTTCTAGGCTTCTTAGTTGAAGACCCTTGAAATAGTTGAAGAAATCTGGGAACGAACTTATTTACCTTCCTTTGGTTCCACGGTTTTCAGACTCCTGTCTGACTTAAATAAGTTAATCGACTTGTAAAACTTCCCGTCATTGACAGTTCGTTTCAACTCAATCCCATAGCATGCACAGTTTCCACTCATTTCCTTTCCCATTTTCTGAGAAAAGTCCGCCTTGTAGACTATTTCCCTCATAAGCTAATTAATCAAGTCAACGTGCTAATCAAAAAGAGATACCCCACTTTTTCAGTCGACTGCATGAGGAAACGAAATGGATTAACCTCACCTTTCCAGAACTTCTTGATTTCCTGCTTTCCTTTGTCTCTGTTTGCTTCAAAAAGATACATCATTAGTTACACTTTGATTACCCCATGCCAATGATCCATTGAGAGACATCGGTTCCCACAGCTATCCAAAGCGATATCGAATCGATCCAGCTCGAAGGACCAGTTTTTGTTTTTTTGCATACTCCTCACATCGTTATGAATTACCTGTTACAACATGCAACATGCAAGTGCTAAATTTGTTTTAATTCATTCCTTTCATTCACCGCTTCCTCGTTGGCAGTCTGTCATCTCTAATTATTATTAGCGTCACTTGACGAAAGGAAGTCATTTATTGCATCGAGTCGTAATTAAGCCCCCGTCATGGCGGACATGTGTCTGCTGAGGATTGATTGGCACCTGACCAAACACGATCAAACAAATCCCCAGTCCATAAGGTTCAATCCAAGTTCAAAGCACCAAAAGCATTCTAGATCAGACGTGAGAGAGTAAACAGTTTTCTACTGATCTTCTCCATGACTAAGACGTCACTCGTGATACACTTTTTGACAATCCAATGGCAATGGCGGGGGTGCGTTCAGCAGCCGAAATTGAAAACTAGCCAACTGACTAACGACGGGCGGTCTCCACAGCCACTTCCCCGGGGGCTGCGGTCTCTGACTAACGCAATCGATGGCGGGTATTTATGACGATGATGATAAAGCTAACGTTTATTTTTATTCGCCCAAAAACTCAGACGGAGAACAGTGCGAAATGAAATTCGCTTGCCGCCGCTGTCAGTCAGTGTGAGAATGTGCGCTCTGGCTACACTTTTTCACAGAGCGTGCTGCGATCTGAAGCAGATTAGCGTGTGAATCCATCGTTCGGGCGGGGAAATCATACAAAATCCGCGCACGGTGTGTAATAAAATTTCATTAATAATACTACAAGTATTTGTATACCCGTTGTATCTGTTGTATCTTTTCCCTCCCGGCTTTGTCTGTCAGTAGCAGCGATCATAAAACTGTTTGCTATCGCGCCAGAGTAGACGAGTGCTTTGTGGCTAGAAAGATTCAGCGTGTACGCAGATGTTCCTGTTCCCAGCTGCTGCCGGAGATACGCGTTCGCCAAGCACAAACCAGTAATATCTCTGTCGGCTATGTCGAAATTCGATTTGTTTAATTGTTTCGACGAGGTGCGACGTGGACTAAGGTACGTGCTGTTGAGGGTGGGGGCGGGCGATATCGTTCTCGATGAAAGGTGTATGGATGGAATGTGGAGGAAATAAAAATTCCAAGGACTCTTGCTGCCGCTGTACTTGTTTCCAGTTGCTGGTTGATTTGTCTCGAGAAATCTGGTTCTAAACGGTTGCCGGGGCTTAATTTTTTTTTAATTAATGAACTCTTTTTCCGCATTGTCTCGCTTAATTTATGTGCACCAACAACAGACTTTTCAGTCATGACACACACCACGTCCGTCCGGCGGCGGGCATGATTCAGTCAGAACAAATCGAACCATGACAAGTGCCAACCGTATCTGTGACCAAGCGACTTCGGTTCAATTCAGTCCCATGCGCGACAAAAGACCACAAATACTTCTGTCCCCCTGGCCCGGAAAACAAAGAGATCTACTGAAACCATAACAAAGCGCAGAGAGGAGGGCGCAAGCTAATGAATATTAATCGAAATTAATGTATTCACTTAATGCAAGTGAACATCATATCTGTCGACTTGCGCTGCTGTCACTTGCGCTGCGTGTCTACCTTTTTAGTATGCAATTTCATAAGCTGACACCGAGATGCAATTGCATGTGGAAATTAGCTACGAAATTGCCTTTCACTGCGGGTTGGTTAAGCGAATGAGGTTTTTGTGTACTGCAATCGCTTCTTTGTTGTTATTCGAATATTCACTGTTCACAAGTTTTTTTCTTCCTCTCTGTTTTATTTTTTCGTTTTGGCGAATGATGTCATATTTTACGCTTAGTCGGTCAAAATGTGTATCTCTCAGCAGCAGTGGAAGTGAAAATCGAAAGAAAAAAAAAATGCCATCTCGTGTTTGCATGAATGCAGCCATTTTAATAGAAACCGACTGTCGTGTCTGACATCATTCGGAACAGCTGCAGAATTGGCGGTTATTTTTAAATATTTTTGAACAGGAAGTCGATCGATTAAGAATCGCAAGAGCGAACAAGTTTTGATTTGTCAATGTCAAAATTGACCGCGAAATCAAGCGAAACTGGGTTGTGATCGAAGATGAGCTGAATAATCAATGATCTTGAAAACCAGAAGCAAGCTGGGAGACAACCTGTGACGAAAACGAAATGTTCGGTTAACAGAGAAAAAAGTTTCTGGATCAAGAAGAGTGAGTGGTAGCTTACTGGCTGATTGATTATGACAAAGTTGTTCAAATTATTTGGCCAGTTCACACCTGAGCTATTAAAGAATGATCCAAATTGAACTCTATTCCTTAAAGGAAATAATTGTGTGTAAACCTAAACAGGTTTGAATGCCGAAAAGAAGTTCTGTGCCGCGTCTTGTGGATCACATCGAATATTTAGTCAGAAAGGAGCTAGGTTATTGTTTAGAATTTTTAAGTCCTTAATTGCCCAAGCATATATACGCAATTAGGTTAAGATGGCCCACTGCAGGTTAGCAGTCTCCCTTGGGCCAATTACTACGCGGATTGGGCGTCTCCTATCCACTTAACCATTTGGTGCTTGCTATAAAGCGCTTTCTCATTCATGTGTTACTGCAATGTCATTCACGTATGTTACCAATTGTAAGAACTTTTGGAAGATCGTGCCTCTAGTGCTGGCCAGTGAGTTTTGCAAGATCTTCTCAGAAATGTTCTTGAAGAATTCACATGACGTCTTGCCTTAAAACTTTTTATTCATTAAAGGTTTCGGTGAGTCCTTAATGGACCTTGTCAAAACCAACTACAGATCTTCATCGTCATCCTGCTCAGTCTGACTAGTTTAGCAATAATATCAAAACTAGATGTCGCACTGTATAGTTCTTCTCTATACACGCTGTCATAAGCGGACAAAGTCATCCTAAGTTACCTAAGGATTTCAGCAGACCTTCTGATCCATCAGCTTGGTCTCGATATTGCCGTTTTGACCTCCTCTAGTTTGGAGAGGCGGTATTCTCATATATCATCGTCCTGATTGGTTCGAACATTCTGCCTGATAGCAGTATTAATGTCTTCATCGCCATATGTGTACATGTACAGGAATATTTTTCCGAATTCCCAGTATCGACTGTGACTCTAATACCAGTTTGACTTTCAAATCAAATAGTTCGACCAAAAAAATCGGTGATTGATTAGGACCTCTTAGGGAGCTGCTAAATAATTTACCCACCATTGACATGAAGAAGATCAATGTCTCTTGCTGTGAATTTCTCTTCTCAGTCTCCGTCTGTGTAGATCAAATCAAATTTTTAGTCAGAAAGTGCTCAGAGATTGTCATTTAAATTTGAAGACACCTTTTTAAGGCGCCATATTCCAAATTGTTGACAACACGATTCTTTTCCCTCCTTTACCTCCTTTTAGCAGTCCTGTCCTAACCTAAAGTAATTCTGCCAGATGTGAATCTCAAAATGAAGAGCTATCCTTCGTTTCTTGGATCAAGCTTATTTTTTTGATCTTAGAAAATATCTTTCAGAAAATATCTTATGTAAAAATCTGATGTCTCAATTTGTTCAGAAAATGGTTGTTCATCCTTAGTTTGGGAGCATCCAGCACCTATGCAGAATTTCATGACAAAACACTTCTGCAAGTGCTATGCTTTGTCTTGTGGATCTAGCTACATTTTTTGATCAGAAAAAAAAGAGTTTAGACATTTTTAGATCGATCAGAAGGTCGCTTGTGTGGAGATGATCCAAATTGTTCAGAAAATTGTTATACTTCAATCCTTTGAGTCCATCTAGCACCTGTTCAGAGTTTAGTGACAATCTAGTGTGTACTTCTTTTAATTGCGAATATCAAGATCAGAAATCAGATCGATTTTGTAGATGAAAATCAAATGATTAGTCAGAAAATTACTTAGAAATAGATTTAAAAGCTCTCGTTTTAAGACTCCGTGATCCAAATTGTTGATAAAATGTTTCTTCTTCCATCCATTTGAACGCATCCTGTTGCTGAGCGCAATTCCATGTCCTTTTAAATGACATAAAAAAAGCTGGCTTTTGTGGGTTAAGTAAAATTTTTGATCAGAAAAAAAGTTCAGAAATCGCTTAGATAATCGCTTGATGATTCAAATATGCAGAATTTCATGATCATTTAGTGGACACTTCTGCTAAATTCGAATATCAAAATCAAGTGCTGGGCATATTTTATGGACCGATCCAAATTTTTGATCGAAAAAAAAGGCTTAGAAATTTTTGGCCGTTCAGAAGATAGCTTGTGTTGAGGCTTGATGATCCAAATTATCCAGTGAATGGTTGTTCGTCCTTTTTGTAAGCGTGTTGAGCAGAATTTCAAGCTAAGTTTTTAGTCAGAAAGGAATACTTAGACTGCTAAAGACTTTATGGTCAAAAATAATAAGAGAATTATTGTCTATCCCTCATCTGTGTGAATCCGAAGTGGAGTCCCATGTTCATTTCATTGCATTTTTGCATCTTTTCCTTATTTGTGGGTCAGAGAAGTACGAACATTTTGTTAAATAAATCAAAAGATTGGTCTAAGTAGCGAGATGGTGGTTCATCTTCCGTTGCTGTAGAAGCTAGCCCAAGACCACCTCAGGCCATAGCAACATACGAGTACGTATATCCTCTGCTACTGTGCCAAAACTTCCTGAAACAAGTTCCATGTCCAATTTATGTATATGTCTGTATCACTGCGAATGTCCAATTCAACTAGCAGCCTCTGGCAGAAAGGCATTTAATTGGGCCTGTGGGAAACGCTTGATGCCTCCTGGTCACTGCTGAACCCTCTTCATTTCGTGCACTTATCTCTGCATCTGCATCCGCAAAGGCAAAAAGGAAGCACTTAAACACAAAAACTAGTCTTGCCATTTTCTCAATCCAAATTGCGTTGCATGCAAATACCTCCAAGCACTTTCTTCCCCCACAACCACTTCCTTGATGATACATTGTAGGAGCCCGGAGATCTGGATTCCACCCAAATATGGTACTTCGACTGTAGTTCCCCACCCCTCCGGATGAAGCCACAAAACAAACACTAACCGCTGATCATCAATCAAACTCCGCCAGCATCCTCAGACTCCCGCAACATTTTGCGGCCCAATGTCCGCCGAAGACTCCAAGCGCTTTGTCTGCAACATTGTCTTCCACTTAACGTGTTGCAATTACCCAAATCTGTACGCCACACTAAACTGGCTTCGTGTGCATTCCACTTCACTCTAGTTACCCACCGAAAACTAAAACGAGACTAAAGGAGAGGAAAGACGTGCCAAATTGAAATGTAAATTCAAATGACGACCGTACCGCGCTTAGACTAGACCCAGACCCACACTCGGCCTAATGCAAGCTAATTCCTTGGCCGTTTTAGATGCAGATACATGTATTTATCTTTTTGGTTATTTATCGTGCACGAACGGCGAGTTGTGGTAGTCGATCAGAGCGCAGCGCACAGCAAGTGAATGGCTTGGATGTCGAGAAAGGCCGTGGCCGCATTTCCAAGGAGTGGGACTAAATAAACCTCACACCAGAGGTACGAGTGCGCCCCCCGCACTGCCGCGATGCCAACTTGAATGGGAATGCGTTTATTAAACGTGGATGGACCAAGAGATCTGCCAAGTATCTGGATGCACAACAATGAAACAATTTCGCGGGTAAACGGATAAACAGCTAAACGGGCATAAAATGCATCAACAAAACCGCCACTTATCGCGCCCTCTCGCACACACCCACAGCGCGGCTGAGCCTTGATCTGGACTGATGTAGTAGATGTACGCGCCGTGTACACGAGTATGTGTGGTGATTGTATCTGCTGCACCGGCCACTCCCAAAACACGCTTGTAATTCGTTCCTGTCGCCCCCGACGACACAAAAGGAGATCTCGCTCTCTCGTGTACTTACAAGTGCACTTGTGCTTCACGGCGGCGCATTGGGTTCCACTCTGCTGCGCTTGCGCGAATTCTACGCGATCTTGTAGAACTGATAAACCTTCAGGGGATTGGGAGCGAGGGAGGGCGTGTGCACGGGGGGAGGGTCCCCCTTGCGAGACATTTTTCACGCCCAATGGACCCAAAAATGAAGCAAGCGCGAGGGACGGACGCAGAATAGAATGCCACTGCCTAGAACCCGGGCCAGAACGCGAGCTTGGCTCGGTCGCATTTAACGCTTGACAATTATTGCCTTCATTGTGCTTCGTGTTTGGCTGGCTGTCATTTGCATTTGAATGTTTCACCTGCACGTCGAGTGCGAGTGGTACCTCAAGCGAGAAGGGCAATATCCATGAACATGAAAATGTTGTCACTGGCTGCAGATATGAGTGCTCGCACTTGTGTCTTTTTACGTTCCGGACGCGAGCACGGAAGGTCATACACTCTGAAGTTCATCATACGCAAGGGGTATGATGCGACGACGGACGGACGGAGTGTTTGTTGCGAAACTCAATACTGTGCAACATGGTAGCCGGGCCTGACTAGCTCGAGTGGGGACAATGTCATCTGTCGAGAGGGCTTAACGTGGGCCGTTGTCACTTCATAAGTTGTTGCGAATTTTTGTTCGGTTTTTTCCTTGAAATTGGCAAACATGCAATGACTTGAAGTGGCCACTTGGCTTCTCTGTGAGTTTATTGAAAGTCTGTTTGTTTTATGGAAGAAGTTGCTGGTCATTCACTGGACACAGTAAGTGGCTGGGGTCATGGGAAGAACTGTCAATTCTGGTAATGATGGGGGGAGTACTCAAAAAGTCACACAAGGGCAAAGATGAAGTGTATTTAGGCACGAGAATCATGAAGATCATGAATGTTTTCTCATGATTTTCTTTAAGTAACTGCTCTGACATTTCAAGGATGAGCATCATTTTACAGCTCTTCGAGTTCGATTCTATGAGACGATGCAACAGAAAACGTTAACGATTAAGGCGGTACGCAGAAGTCCAGAAGGGCCTTAACAAATTTGCTCAGCCCAGCTTAGGACTGTTGGCGAGGGATCTTGCTAGATTAATAGGCTTGCCGGTTAAAGCCCAGGTCTTAGACTGTAGTCCTGTAGAAAAAAAGCGAAGAATAATGGAGCGTAAGAGTAGCTCTTTATTAGCAGCAGATCTGCCAGAAACCTCTTCCTCCTCTCCTGATCTGATATGCTCCGTTGAATATTTTGGAAAGATCAATCGTTATTTTCCGACAGAATCCAATGCCTGTCCCTTGCCGGCATTCGTAAGAACATTTCAAAAGATTCCCACAGTCGAAGGACTAATTCACTTTTCGTTTAAACTTCTTCCAACTTGGTTCTTGGAGAAATGTAGAAGAAAAGTAATGTGCTTCACATTTGGCCCAAATTTTGTCGGGCTTGTGCTTCAAATATGATCCAATTTTTGTCGGGCTTGTAAAAAGCTGGCATAATGTACCTACAATTTAGTCCAAATTTTGTCGACTTATGCGTCAAATTTGGTCCAAACTTCATCGGGCTTGTGCTTCAAATTTAGTGCAAATTTTGCCGGCCTTTTGAGTCAAATTTAGTACAAACTTTGTCGGACTTGTGCGTCAAATTTAGTCCAAATTTTGTCGGGCTTTTGCTTCAAAATTCAGTCAAAATTCTTTCGGGCTTGTGCTTCAAATTCGGTCTAAATTTTGTCGGGCTTGAGCTTTAAATTTGCTCGAAGTTTTGTCGGGCTTGTGCTTTAAATTTTGCTCAAATTTCGTCGGGTTTGTGAAAGCTGGCGTGATGTCTCGAGCTTGTCAGAGTCATCATCCGTTTAGACGTCTTTTGTAAAAATCCAAAATTCTGATAATGATTCTCTCTTTCTCAACTGACCAAAGATTCGGACGATTCAAGAAAGATCCATTAGTTGCTATTATTCTTTAACTGCTCTTCACTCTTCCCGACCAAGGATTCTGACCAAAAAAATTTGCAAGATTCGATCATTGTCTTGACTTTCTCCATCCTCCATCCTCCATCCTTCTAATTTTCAGTGCGAACTCTTTCTCAAAAATTCATCGTCACCGTGATTAATTTTGTGCTGTTGACTCAACTGTCAAGTCGGGTGCCACCTGTCTCACTCTAATAAGTTGATTCCTTAACTACATTCAGTTGGTCCTTCTTAGTCCCAAATTCTCTTAAATGACTGGTACAATATCAGTTAATCAGCCTTTTATTCCCCAAGATGTTCTGTAAGTCAATCAAAATGTTGACGTCATCTGTCATTCTCAAAGAAAAGGTTAAACTTCCTCAAAACACTTTCAATTATGTTCCCCATTTTTCGTAGTAGATGTTCAATTACAGCCCCCTTTTTCCTAGTTCGTGTTCACAAATCTTGGCCATCTGTTGAACAAATGTCAAACAATGCCACATCTGTCATCTCGAACCTTCTGAACATTCCCCTGCAACTATTCATTCACTGACAGATGTCAAAATAACACACCATACACCTGTTCCTCAAACTAAATGCTAACCATCCAACGGAATCAAGAATCTAAATGTCATAATGACTGTCAAAGTGACAGCCACTCCATTCCATTCCCAATCATTCCTCTGCCATTGTCGCCCTGACATTTCTAGCAAGGAAACAACATCAACATCACCACCTCCTTTTGTAAATCTCCTTTCATTACAAAATTCCATCGCAATTTTGCAATCAAATCGATTAATTGCCACCATATTCTCGTAGAGTGGCACTCGCACCAGACACACTACCGCATACCACGGACTAAATAATCACCCACCGGGCCCGAACTGCCAAGCGCCACCATCGTCATATTTCCGGTGCCGTATGAGGTGCTCCTTGAAAGTGTTATTTATTCACATGGCACTGCCTCCTGGCAGCGTGCTCTTGCACTCTCCGGCAAGTGCTGGGTGCGCGTATGCACATGCGCATCATGCGAATTTATGATGTGAACATGGAACTATTTTACCGATGTGGACAAAATGAAAAGAAAATTATTGAAAACAATTATAATCCACAAATCACGTCGGGGTGCATGTGTGCACAGCGATTACAACTCATACCGGTTTTAATTGCAGCGACTGAGGTGGGCACTGGTGTCCACTACGGGGACGACTGGAGCCGGTGCTCCTGGTCGGTCCCAAACATCGATTAATGACGGAATAAAAAAATAATTTGCACAAAAAGACAGAGGATGTGAGGCTGGTTTCCACAACGACGACTACGACGAAGTGTGCAAACACTTTCCCCTTTCACATGGCATGGCATCACCATCATCATCATCATCATCGTGGTCGATGGTCGCCGCCGTCGTCGTCATCATCGTCGTGGCAAGACAGTGGGGATTCCGATGGCGTATGGACTTTGCATTTACTCGTACATGGACACGGGATACTGTCGCGACGACATCTTGCAAACAAGACAAGGCAGCAAGCAACTCTTTGCTGCGGCAATCGATCCATGGAGCCGTATAATTCATTCAACTTCTTTGCGAAAACCAATTTTTCGGATTACGGAACACAGATGGACACTGAAAGGGAGGGAAGAACGCATTTTACTCGTAATTAGTGTTGGGTGCAAGAAAATGAATTATTACCGTTCGTCTGTTCGGACGGATGGTCTCGAATGGAGTTTGTTTACGTTAAGCGCAAAGTGCTTGCCAGACAGTGGGGTTGACTGAGGAAAGGGTGAATAATTCAAATTTGCGATTTAGTGCGGTTGCAAACATTTTAAAATTTGATTGTAAAATAAAGTCGTTTTGGTCTAAATCAAACAGTGGTCAGAAGACCCTTCTGGATGCAGTTTGTGTAGGTTAGGTAAAGTTAGCTAATAAGTAGATGCTACGCCAGTTTTGGTTAAATCCAAATGAAGTTCGCAGAAAAACTCAACTTTCTGTGTCGAAATCTTGAAGCAAAATGTCATAGAAGACGCAACTGAATGACAGATCTATAGTGCTGTCAATAGGGAGTGAAGAAAATTAATTTACGATGGGACCTACTGGGGTTCAGCGACCCACAGACACCCTGAGCATGAATTGTATTATTCTAAGTGGTCGAGGCAGTCTAGTAGAAGGATGCACATGTTTGTCCGGTCCATAGATTTCATACTCCGTTTCACAGAAAGCTTTGATTGGAGCTTCTCGAGTATATTTTGTTGTTCTGTTCTTGACTTAAAAATCCGTGCACTGAATTTTGTACTCGATCCTTTGGTTCTTTTTCCTCTTTGGGTGGCACTGTAGTCCGAAGTGAACTTAGGACAAGCTTCATAATATTGTGATCACTGAACTAGCTTAGACGTGTCCTTTGGGCCATATTTCTTCCAGAAGACCCAAAGCAACGGTGTTTCCCATTCCGCTTATGGGAATATTTCATCTTCTCAGATACTTGTGTGGGCTCATTGGTCCAATTTTTCCATTAATGCCAATGGCCTCAAACCAGCCGCAGAAAAACTACCCCGCATCAACATATTCTCTCCGCCATGCTTTTAAGCGACATTTTCGATGTCGTATACTCGCATTCAGTCTAGAATTGACTAGAATTCTGGCAATCAGACACCAGGTGGTCCTCTTCGTATTTTCACTTGTGGATCCAAAACGGACGAGGGAATAGGGATAGGTGTCTACTCTAAGGATAACATCAGAATATCCCTCAATTTTCTAGAATGTTGTATTGTAAGCTCTGCCTTGACGTAGAACATTGTGATATCTATGAAGGTTATCACCATATGTTCGGACAGCCAAGCAGCCAATAAATCCCTGAATTCAGTCATTTTCCATTCCACGACCTCACTGAGATGTTGACGATCTCTTAACGAGATGGCTGAGCATGTTAATATTTACCTCATGTGGGTGCCGGGATACAGTGATATTGCAGGAATGTGGAATGGTCTTATCGTTCTTACCTACCAGAGAACTTCTGCCCATGCTATTCGCTAACGTCAAACATCTCCTAAAAGAACACTCTTTTAAATAAAACTCATCATCCGAAGGCACCACATGCTTCATCACAAAACAAATCTGACCTAAACTTAATTGCAGACCTTCATTTTGTCTAATCAGAATGGACTGGTCATCTCCCAGGACTTTCATCGATGGGACATCACGGGACACTGTGCCATTAGCACACACGTCTCAAGATTAACATTTCCACATAACGACTTCCGTTGCAGAGGTAAGAAAGAAAAAATGATGGTTGCTTATTTCCTGGCGTATGTGCAGCGCCATCTATACGTTAAGGAAGGCTTAAGTCGGATCCTACTTCTTCGATGACTTGAATGAACTGAGCAGCGTTGTCATCATTCAATTTAAGCGCTTTTTAGGAAGCACTAAATGGTTTAATGGGCAGGAAACACCCAATCTGCTTAGCACCACAAAGAGCCTATGTTGGCCTAAGTGAGACAACTTGCAATCGACCACTTTAACCCAACCTTACCTAGGTCATTCGAAAACTTATAATAATAATAATAATGGCGGCGCTACAGTCCGAGGTGGACCTGGGCCTAGCTTCTCAGCAACCACTCGTGTTGTGCGTGCTATTGTTTTTCTCAAGATTCGAACTGACAACCTCGAGCGTAGGAGTCGACGCACCAACACACTACGCCACGGCGCCCACCATTCGAAAACTTATGCAATGGAATTGATAGGAGATGGAGACAATAGAGGTTGACACATTCCCTATACCGACAATGGCATCCATAAAAATGTGCGTCCAAATGAATATCTCTCAGGTTGGAATATGGGAGACTTTAGCTCGACAGCCAGATGTCATTCGACCAGATTCAGAATATTCGAATTGGAAGCGATCTACCCAAAATTGCATAAGAGATTTTGTAAGATTTCAACTACACTCAGTCCATTTTCTGTTTCTGGTTCCTGAAACCTGCTCTTCGGCAACAGTTAGCCTTCCATCTCTTCTCTGAAATCTCACATCGCATCTCACATCTGCTCAGATCCACGTGCTTCAGCTTCAGTCAGTACCTCACACGCAATTGCCATCACTAAGAACTCTTCAACCGATGAGGTAAATCAAAGCCCCAACAAGGTCATTCCGCCCGTTATTTTTCCCCCAAGCGGTTTCTCCAATTTCGGATTCACACATCAAATAAAAGAAAAATACCGTCCAACTACCATGGCACCACTGGGCAACTTGATTCGAAGCCAGTTTCCATTCCATCAGCAGACTTGGCCGTCCAGTTTACTTCTTGCAAAACCAAAAAAAAAGAAGCAAAAAACGACTGAAAACAGAAAAGAAACAAAAAAACCAATCCGTTCAACCGATCAGGTAATCAATTAGTACACCGTAGTGGTTGGCTTAAAGGAAAAACCAAAAATAGATCGCCAGCTCTTGCGTAACCCAGTTTCGCGTAGCGGCTGCCACCACCGCTACCACTGTGTGCGCAAACATTTGTTGGGAGCTAATCAAAAGCACTGGCCGTGCCCAGATTGACTTTCGAAACTTCACCGAACGACAACTCCTTTAAGTCTTCCAGAGCCAGAGTGAGCCCTACGGCTGCTCTGCCAGCAATTCGATGCAATCTGCCGCCGCAACGTCACCGATAGACAATTATTTGCGTTTATGAAAAATATCCGCGCGTCGACTGTGAAATTCACTCGAGAGAATCTCGTTTAATTGCGATTTATTTGCGCAAAACGCTTCGCTCCGCCTGCGGCCAGAAACGGAGACTTGTTTCAAATCACTCCGGTGGTTTGATGATCTTAGCCAATCCAATGGATGGATGAAGGTGGTTTGAGGTTCCAGTAATTTATCTCCGGTTTCGAGTGCAATTTTGTATCGAATTTGTCCGTCAAACACCGTGAATGTGTCTATCGATTGTGCCTTTGTTCTTGGGGTTTTTGAGGTCGAACCGTGGTTCGCTTCCGCATGACCAGTTGGCTTTGATTTGATTCACACCTGTTCGGGGTCTATTGCCATTTTTCACAGCCTCTGCTGGGGTTCTGCTCTCTGTTCTGGTCTGTCTTCTATTCGTCTGCGGTGGCTGTTGATTGAAGTGAATTTTTGCACGTTTTCCTTTTCGAAACGACCTACTCGTCGATGGTTGCTGCAAGAGCGTCAGCCGTCTGATCTGTTGCAACTTTGTAGACGTATCTGACATCTGGATAATTGAATTGCGAATGAACCGGGTTACGAGGTGATGAACTGGCAACTGTTGCTATGGCTTGGCCTTAATTGCTTCAGGAAACCCTTAAATTGATTCTGATGGTGGTTGCCGTCTTTCATGGATCTACAGCTTCTGCTCCAAAAACCCCTCAGCTAGGTTCTAACTCTCGATCATTCATCAAAACCACAACGAATCCACTCGCGCCGGTCGCGGAAACCACCCAAATCCATCAATTGATCGATTAGCTGACTTGGAACCGTTTCAAACTCTGGCGTCTTCAAGTCATTTATCAAGAAGCCAACGCGGCTATCCATTCAACGCCCACAATCACCGCCCAGCGGTGCTTCGTCCAACCTGCTACCAGTTGATGGGAGCCGTAGAACCTCTCGAGAGATCACCGCAGCCCACGCGTTGTGCCAGTGCACAGTTTTCATGGACAGTTTCACAATCAAAAGTCGACTGCTCCCAACCATTAGTCTCGCTAATCGCCTCCTGCTTCATCGCAACAATTTGATACATCCCTCCCTCCGCCGTCACCACCAAATCTGCATAAAAATTTATGACAACCCAGTGATCATTGCCATTTGGCTGCGCCATGGGCTGTGGCATATCCCCGGCCCAGTCGGTCGTTCCCAGTCACCACAACCACAATGGATTTGTTTAGCCAGCAGCTATCAAAACTTGCGGGAGTGAAATGTCACTTTGTCGGGCAGGTATTGTGCAACCGGCCGAGATGCTGGAGCCTGGAAGAGCGCCTTAATTAGGCGGACGCGAGCAGCTGGTGCAAGAATTCAGATGACAATCGATCTTCAGATCTGCACTGAAGATAAGCCAGTCGAAATCGAGCGCAAGATCACCAGCAACGCATCCGCGAGCGGCGGCAGCGCGCACTGTGCAACCTGTTAAGCAGATCATGCACCGAAAGGGGCTTGGTGCTGTGTGCCAGTCTGGCAACAATAAATTCTCGTGTGAGTTGAGTATACGCTCCGGTGCACAACTATTCGAATGGCCATAGCGCAGGCACTCTATTAATCTTTCGGGTTTGTGTTTTTTTCTTCTTGTTGCTGCGTGTTTTTTCGTAGCTCGTTTCTGTTTTTGCAAAGCTTGGCTCAGATCGTGCGGTTGAGTGGTGTGGTAATGGCTTTTAACAACCACCGAAGCGAAAGTGGGCTTTACGAGCTTGACTTATGCACTCCTCAGCGCGATGACGCAATGCTGGGGGGAAAACGTATGTGAATTGCGAGTCCCCGTCCAGGGAGCGCTCCAGAGGGGGGTTGCTTAATTTCTAATGAGGTGAAAGATCTCCATGATGTGATAATTAATTTGGCTCTGTGTACAGCCGAGAATGCCACACGAGTCGCTGTGCTTTGACCACAATTGCCACACGATGCCGACGATGCTTGGATTCTTGGAGTGCCCTCAGTGATCAGTGTATCGGTGATCGATCGGCTGATCTGCTGAAGATCAGTCTTGGGGAGTGACATTCCCCGTCTTGCCAACGCTCGTGGTTCGTGAGAAGAATTAACTCTCCAACTGGCTTCGCTATTTGGCTCACTGTTCCGCCAAAGAGTCTCCATACTTGGCCTGCGATCGCTAAGTGACCGACAAATTCTAAACACGATCGCTCTGCTCGCCGTTCACGGTTGGGAGCAGACAGCTTAATTGGTTTTATTTTAAGATCTCTAGACATTAGCTTGTATTGTATATTAATTCCTTCACGTAATTGCCCATTGTTTGTGGTCCAAAAAAATTCCCAGAGAGTTCTTCACCGATCGTGTGAATGTGGCCCACATCCTTGAGATGTTTGCTGCTTTTATTCGCCGATTCAATTGTCAGTCGTGATGTTTTCTTGTTTCTCTTCTCTTGTTTGACACAAAGAAACATATCAAGGTTCGCGTCAGCGCGGCGAGTGAAAGTGAACCCACAGCCCATTTACGTCGGTGTGCGACATTGATCGTCACGATCCTTGTCAAAAGCTCCTCCAATTAGTCAATCATCCGTTGTCAGTGAGCGATTTTAAGGTTGAGCTGCCTATCATGTGGGGATAGCATCGTCAGACGTTGAAAATTCGCCGTGCGATCTGTCAAACGATGATTTTTTGCGCCGAACACGATCACGATCTCGGTGGCTGTCATCCTTCGCGTAAATGCTAAATGCCGGGATGAACGGGCAACTCGCGTTGAGTTTCTTTATGCCAATCAGTGATCAATCAATCAAAATTATTTGCGTTCACACATTTTTGTCGTCGTTGTGTTTTCTTTGCTGAAATGCTGAATCTTTTTTTGTGGCGCGTCAAATTAGTTGTCAATTCCAGCTTAACCGTGTTAGTGACAAGCTGCCGGGGAATGTTATGAAATCAATACCCCGAAGACAGGATATTTTTAGAGTCTTCTCAATTGACGCCTGACATTTTCAATCGCTTGATTCAACTGGCAACTGGTTGGTTGCTGCATGTGGTGTCAGGCATCTGGGCTGCTGAATTGCGTGACAATCGCCCATTGGCGGGGATTTAATTGCCCGCTGGAATGTTATTGTCGACTTGGAGGAAAGACACAATTGTAGCCATTTTTAATAAGACTAATTAAAAGTTTGTTTTTCACTTAACTAATGGTTGAGCGTGGTTTTGTTGTCTTTTGCTTTTCGGGATTTGCGTCGACTTATGGGTTGCAATAAATTTTCTGTGCTCGTTGTTTGCTTTGTGAAGTTTATCAGTTCGAGTGATCTGCGCTGAATGGGGAATTTATTGACAACATTGATGGGGCTCCGATTGAGTGATTAGCACTGAAATGTGATTGCAGTTGAGGGCCAGTGTTTTACGACTGGCTGTGGGACTTTATCGGACCTGAAACAGCACTTAAGTGTGTGTGCATTTGTCACCTGACAGTCCTTATCGAGGTCGTCGAGTGTGCTTTTCCATGAAATGATAACACTTAAAAATTGGATTTGTTTGATTGTGCCAATGAGGGCCTTAAATCGTTATCGAGCGGTAATTTAAAGCGTTGGCGAAATTGTTTTCTGCTTAAATTGGACCTTTCCGTTATTGCTTCCGCAATTTATCAGACTTCCGTCAAGATTATGAAGTGACACACGTCCTTTCACACAAGAAAATTATGACAAGTGGAACCGCATTTACATGTGAGTTAATTTTTCTTTACTGTACATCATCTCGATTTGGCTGTCAGATGATCATGTATGACAGATCCAATTTTCCAGTAAATTCAGAAGCACGCTCCTTTGCTCATAATTTTTAACCGGCTGTAAAGGGTGCATCCAGTGAGTGTTACGAGGTTTCTACATTCGATCTGCCTCAATTCCTCAACGGACTAACGGTTATCTAAAAACCCTTCAGCTTAACTCAAACAAAACTCAAATGTTTGGAATCTTGAAGAAATTCCAGGTTTTCCAAATAAACGAAAAAGATTTGCCTGTATGAGGTATTTGTATTTAATTTATTCCTTTATTTGGACAGGTTTTTGAATACAACATCAATAAAGTGGCCGCCTCTATTGACCAAAGCATAATGTGCCCGATTCCCATCAACTGTTTCGCGTTGATTGAAGAAAAATGCCTCAATGATGCTTTTGGCACAAACGCTGATCCAAATAGTTACTTTTTGGTAGTACAAAGGTGTTTCATGGTTCTCGTGTAAATTCTGCGTTCCCTAAATGTGGCAATTTTGCCTGTTAACGGCGCGAGAGAGCGTGGAAAGTGCGAAATGGACTCCGTCAGTCATTAAAATTTGCTTCCAGAAATCAGGTTCAGTGTCCACTATTCGAACGATTGTTGCTCGAGAGGTTGTTGGCCACGATATTTTGGACTTCAACTGAACGACTATTTTCAATGTACGACGCGTCACTATTTCTGCGCGTTGTTTCGTTGTGGAGCGATTAATGGTTTAAATTGTACTGAATTAGCGTTTCATAAGCATGTCTTCCGAAGTCAATCGGCTGATAAATGTCAAAGTTATTTAGTGCTTACATGCTGACATAAAAGATGGCGCACTTTGAAGATAAATTTTAAAGACAAAATGGCAACAAAACGAGGCAGATTTTGAAAAAAAAAGTCGAGAATTTTGCAAAACATTCTTAAACTCACAAGTTCCACACAAGAGACTTCAGTTTGACAGACTAAATGAGGCAGATTTATCAACAAATAGAGAGCTTGCCAACACACCCTCGGACTCTATAAATTTCAGTTTGACCCACAAAACGAGTCAGATTTTACGAGGGAGTCAAGAGCTTGCCAACACATCCTCAGACGCACTAGCCCTACTTAAGTTTGGCTGAATTTTGGGTCTCCAAAAAGAAAAACTTGACCGATTTTTTGGGCATCAAAAAAAAAAATTTCGAATCTTTTTGAACACCACCACAACCTCATGACACATTACCACTGTCTAAGACGCGAGTGCCAAACACAGGGAAGGTGAACGCCTTCATAACCTCACAACCAATGACACCATCTTCCTTCGTCCTAAAAATGGCAGAAAATGATTCAAAGTTCTTGATGACGTGCGTCAACTGCCTGATCGTTCATCAAATTTTGAACTTATGAGTGCATTGCAATCGTGGCCTGCTTTGTTCTCGTTGAATTAATCACAAAACGCCTCCGCGAATCCATTTTGGCGTCGCTTTTTTTAGCTCCTCCTCCGGTCTTACAAATTGTTTATGCGTTTTTTGACAATTCAAAGACCAGCTTCATGACTTTTGCAAGCAAACGTCCATATTTACAGTGCCGTCCAAAAAAATAAGAACGGGAAAGAAGAAGACCTTTCTCAAGATTATAAAAATTACTGTTCGCGAAAAAAGTCGTCAATTTACTTGAATAATTCTTATTAAACACTTTACCGTTAACTTCAAAAAATAAATAAAACTTAAAACAGATTCTTTTACCAAAAGCAAGTGTAAAAATGAGAAACATCTAGGAAGTAAAGTGTGTTGAACAGCACTATTTCCTTCTGAATAACTTTAACCATCCATAATCGTCAAAAATCGTTCTCAACTATAATCAAATGACAAAGTGGCATTTGCCAAATAGTAAACTTGTCCTGAAAAGTTTAACAGTCCCAAAAATCTGTCAGTCAATGATTTAATCAACACTAAAGTTCTAAATGTCAACCATTTTGTTAAACTCCCCTCACTCACTCTCATCCACGCAATATGTCAAAGTGACAGTTTCTCCTCTACACCAAAAGAAATCACTTTCTCCTTCTCCCCATGAGCCTGGACATCTAGTTAAAACCAATCCATAAACATAAACCCCATTCGTTCTGCTTATGAATTTCTTCTTCTTAGCTTGCGCCACTCCGATGGATGACATCAAGGTGAACTCTCTTAACGACTAAATTAAAGAGCGAACTTAACATTTTTATATATGCGACAATAAAAACAAGAAAACAAAACCCTCTTTTTATGGTCACCAAGTGACGTTAAACTGCGCCCATTTATAGTGCTGTTGTTTTGTTTTCCTTCAATACACTTCAGCGTGTTCAATCTTCTGGAACGAGGTTTTAAGACTTTCAATTTATTGTGACACACCAGAGAGATGAACATGATCAGATGCACTTAAGGCCTTCAATCAGACGCTAGCACGTTCACTTCAATCTGACATTAATCAACTGTCAGTGGAATGACGTACTCTGTTCTGATGGTGATCAGGGTGATATTTCGAAATCCCAAAGCAAACAGCTTCTCTTTCTTTGACAGCTGTCAATGAACCAAAACTTTATGTTTGACATTCCAGAAAGTTGACGTCTCGTCGTCTGTTATGTTTATTTTCACACTCACTAAACTGTTTCCTTTTTTTCGTAATCTCCACGCAGTGTGTTGCCTCCCCTAAGCCGCCAGTTCACAATCGCTCGCACTGCATTTTGCAGTCACATCACGTGTTCTCACCCCGTCCACGAGCAACTGACAAAATGCGTTCGGTTCACAAACAAAACTTGCGTTTGTTTGCGTTTTACCGTTGCGTTTATTTACTCATTCACTTTGCTGGCGATTTCGTTCTTCTGTTTCCACTGAAATAAAAATCCTTCTAATGAACCATTATTCTCTCTCTATTCAAATCACTTGTCACTTCATTTTCGAATTCAATTAGAACACATAATCCCCGTCCAGCGCGCCGCCCGCGTGTCTTCACACGAAGCCTTCCCCCAGACCATGTTCCTAGACCTGAATTGCATTTTAATATCAAATTTTCCAACACTTTATGTATTTTTTTCTCTTTTCTGTCGTTTCAGGTAAGAAATCAAATTGGAAAAAATGTCTCGAGTGTCTAATGGTGACATGATGAAGTTGACATTGTGCGGTATGTAGACTGCATCTGAAATCAGGTGAATGCTAATTGAAGTGTGTGCGCCGGGAGTGTAAGCCGACACCAGGGTCTCGCGTGACCGGTGAGAAGTATCTGTGAAAATTGTTAAGGTTCCCACACAATCATCACCAATTTATATTCAATTTACATTAATTTTAGTGTCTATTTACACTGGCCGATGGTTGTGGTGGTGTGAGAGTTTCGGCTTCGGCTTCTGCTTGTTGGGGGAAAATTGGTCTTGACTCTGACCCCCGGGCCTAATACCCGTTCTGCTTGTGGGAATGGAAGTGGGGATTATTCGGGATCGCTTGTTAAGCGGCTGTAAAGATTTCATGGATCAATTTATGACATGATATGAATGTCTAATGTTTTTTTTTCCTCTCTCCGTCATTCCCGGTGATAATTGATGACATTAAATCAGTCATCAATTAAAAACGTCATTAATTATATCAAATGTGGGGACATCTCATGCATCGCTAAGCATGGTCGGCGCATCGGAATCGAAACTGATCCCGAGTGATTGGAAATAAGTTGTCTCATGAATAGGAGGCTGTCAACTTATTTTTTTCTGAGTTGATTCCCAGCCATCAATTTGTTTATGCGTGGGACTGATGATGAGCCATCGGTTTCACATTTATATCAGGCTTCAGAAAAATAAAAGAAAACATTTTGAAGACTAATCGTTGGTTTTATAAAATTTTGTCTTCGGTTTGGTGGAACAGTGCCTCCGAAAAAAAATTTCCGCGCGCTTTTTCTGAACAAAATCAAATTTATTGTCACTGCATCAAGAGATCGAATTCTAAAAAAGTGATCATTGAAAGTAATAACTGTTCTCGCCAACACAATGGACTCTATGGGTCTAAGTGAATCCAATGTGCATGCGTTGGAAGCCACCGTACCTATCTACCTACCTAATAACTGTTCTCACAAAATAAACACCGTATTTTGCGATAAACTTTATAACTTAATGCATCATCATCATCTTTAGTGAACCGCATGTTCCACCAAATGGGTCGCGGTGGTAACGCACGCACAAGAGGTATTCAGGCCACTCGATCCTCCGCCATCGAGTCTAACTGATCAGGAGCTATGCCCAAGCGTTTTTGGACTTTGTCCAACCTTCTCGTCCTGTTTTTGCCATGCGGTCGCCTAACTGATGGAAACGCATTCAAGGCACGCCTCGGATGGATTAGAAAAGTCCGTTGATGCTACCGTTTGCGTAACGTAGGTAGTCCTTCTGTAGAAACATGGCTCGAATCCATTTCGGACTGTAGCGCCACCGTTAATAACATATAATAGCCCTGTAGATTTCCGCGGTTTGAATCTAGCTTCGGTTAAACCATTCTCCTTTGTTCTTTTAGTTGTATCTTCCCAGAAGAACAACTTGCAAAATAGAATACAAAATAAAAAGCTAAAATTAAAATAAATTAAATATTTTTAGGAATCGACCAATCTTCTACGGCTGGCGCTATAGTCCAATGTTGACCTAGGACTCAGTCTCAGTCACGCCTTCCCATTTAGCACGGTTCTATGCTAGGTGCCTCCAGTTACGTACGTTCAGCTGACTGATATCCCTTTTCAGCTAAATACGCCACCGGAGGCGCAGTTTACCTTTAAGAATCGACGCTCTACGAGCAATAATGATTGAGAGGAAAGATCTGCTGTACAATACAACTGTTTGACCCTTTTTCCATCATGTTTTTATCAACCTTTTCTGATTGCCCCTACTCCTTATTATCTTGCAATGGACTTCGCTTGGTCTAAGTTCGTCTCTCTTTTGAGGAATAGACACTAATATCTACTTGCTTGGCGCTGTATTCTAAAACAAACCCCTATTGTATCAAAGTTTGGTGTCCACTAGCGTATTTCATTTCCAGTTGTTGTCGTTGACATGTGTTTGAGTCATCGAGTCAAGAACTAGAATTTTATTAATACTTAAACCAAATGTTTTGATCTGAATGGCCACTTTATGGCATTCAGGTTTTTCATGTCCACTTTAGCAGTCATTCAGAGGCATGAGTCTATCCTTTTTCATTCACACATCATCAGCCGATGACTCTTAATTACCATTTCCACGAGTTATACTGAAAACATGGCTAGAAACACTGCATTATGTTGGCAATTTGGATGAATAAATTGACATTGTCAACAAATGCTTATTCCAGGAACATTCTTTGGATATCACCTGACCACTTCTAAACCCATTACCACTTTAACGTCTCTCTTTTTTTCATGGTCTTCACACAGTTTTCTTTTGTTTCCGAAAAATCTAGACCTGGTCAACTTTTCTCGAGCTTTACAAAACATTTCTGAACCACCCACAGTCGTAGCGATCGATGAAACAATTTTTAGGTTTGTTTCTGTCGTTCGGTTTCTTTCCTTCTTTGATTCTTGATCTATTTATTACGCAGAAGATTATCACATTTTTTTGTGAAATTTGCATGCAATTGTTTATTTTGAAAGCAGCTTCCAACGCTAGAAGTGTCAGTAAAACTTATTTTCCTCCATTTTTACTTTCTTATCAAGCCAATGACCCCTGGAAGGTCTGAACCTGAGTATTTGTCGTTTTTCATGGCACCGGACACGCTGCTTAAAGTCATCAAGACCAAGTTGTCTTGCGTCCGCGATCACTTGATATTTATACCGGAGATTCAGTCTTTCCCCTTTTCTCTCGAACCAGAGGTTCAGATTCGAAGACTTTTAGCTGGAGCATTGGTGTCCATTCGCTCGATATAGCCGAGGCAGTTTACTCGTAATTTTTTGCCTTTCTGTTTATGTCCTCATCCTTGTGCAGTTCATACAGTACGCAGTTAAGTCTTCTCCTCCATTCGTCTTCTTCGCAGACAGGATCGAATATGCTCCAAACAGCAAGACTGGCAGGATTCGAGTTTTATAGAACATGATTTAGGTCCTTCGAGTTAGAGGTTTTGACCACAGTTGCTTTGACAAAATTAAGTAGCAGTGGCATAACTGAAGCTATAACTTATTAATTAGTGCGTTTTCAACTTTATAAGTTCAACATATTTCTGACTTATACTATGTGGTGACTAGGCTTCTTGACTCTGCGGTTAATAAGTGGTAAATTTTACTTGTCGCCGTGACATAGTATGTAACATAGTATGTTCGATTTCTGACAACGACAAACATCGATTTCCCTCTCAAGGCATCACCACTCGTGAGTCACCAACAACGATCCGAGAGTGTAATTTAAAATTTTTCAAACTTCGCAGTTCTGAGTCTGCACAAAACAATAGATTCTTCCAATTATTAGAAACGAGCTGCACGCGGTCCCGAATAAGTTTTAAATAACAAATTCATATAAATATCCTCTTTCGTCATAGGTAAGTCCCGGATACATTTCTCCAACGACTTCTAGAAATATCCACAAGCAACATTTGCCAAGTTTCCGTCTCTACACTTTAATTTGTCAACGAACTTTTTTAATGACTTGTAGCAAATCATGATCATCAAAAGAAATCGTGTTCTCCTGGCAAATTGGAACTAACCTCTTCAACCGCAGGCCTTGACACATGTTCTCACCACCTGCTGTAACAAATTAGCAACGAGTTACCGTTCAAAGTTCTAAAAAAAACATATTGACTCATTGTTTCATCAACTTTTCATCTTCAGTGATGTGATGGAACTCAGACAACTGAGGAAAGATGACACAACACTTAGAAACTTTTGTTGAGATTCGTTTTTTTTTAAGGATTAATTTGAAATTTTATTGATCGAAGTGATTAATGACACATGTCAAAAATGTTGAAGGAAAAGGCAATGAGGTGTGATCAACGGTTTAACCACCTGGCACAGAGAAAAATGTTTCTTTTGTCAGAACTTTCAGTATACCTGACTACAAGTGATGCCAAATGATTCAATGAGAGAGTACGTAGTTTACATTGAGTACGTTACTCACATTGCTCCCATTTTTTTTTATAAACGTAGGTTCACTAGCAAGCGACTGGATGGCGCAGTTGGTTAAGTGCATGCCTCAAGTCAGGGGGGTCCCAGGTTCGACTCCCAGTGAAATCGAATCTGGTCCAGTCACCATTTGCCGTTGGGATCAAATTAACGGCACTGGAGTAGGTTGCTACCTGGCAGTACAATGGACCAGTTTTGAGTCTGAGTGCTCAAGTGTTGTGTTTCATAAAACAACGAAAAAAAAAGAAAAAGTTCACTAGCATAAAGCAGTATTTTGGGCTTTGCCATTGAGCTGCGTGTGTTGGAAATTAAACGTCACTTGACGTTAGCAGCAACGCAGTATTGTGTTTTAATCAATATACAGTCGAGTCCGGATATTGTGACGGTCAAGGGACCGGTCGTACTAACCAAACGAAATTGAAATGCATTCATAGCAATTTGTATGCAAACCTAACATGTTGTTGTGTCTGCGTCGCAATAAGCGGTTGGTCGTTATAAGCGCAGTCAGACTAAACGGATTCTACTGTATTTTCTTATTCGCCACAAAAAACAAATGAACAGTCCCGATTTAAATTTGTGTACACACTCAACATTTTTTTAAGGCTACTTCTGGTGCCTTCAAGGCAGGTCTTAGTAACTTTAACATTGTCAAAATTTTGAAGCTACTCATGTATTGCAACAAGAGAGCTATAAAAATCGAATGCGCTATAAAGACAGCTATAAAAACTCTTCAGTGGCGATGCACTAAAGGCACTCCTTAGACATTATTTATGATATATGCATCATTTCAACATTTATGACTCGAAAATTGATATTCCTTGTCAGAGTATTTGAAGCAAGTTCAGACTCCCAAATTTTGTAAGACTTGGACTGAATCAAAATTTCGTACATTATTCATACCAATGAGACCTTAAAGGCAGCAAACATTGCTAATAACCACTCAATATGATGTTTCAAAAGTTTGCAAGGTCGCCCAGGGTTACTCATAAAAACACCGTATTTGACCGAAATAAAGAGGACAAATTTAGTATTTCACAAAAGCCTTTACAAACCAATCAAACCAAGGTACATGTTGACTTGTGCTCATGGTTTCGTGTTCAGCATCAGTTGGCGCAATTATACAGAGTGGGCCAAATGCAGGTTTCTTTTTAAAAATGCAATAAAATGAACAGAATTAAAAATGTTTGCATGTATTTGTTAAAACAAACATTCCCTTTAATTATGAAATACAGCGTAGTTCAAGTGGTCAATTTTGTTTGTTAACGTAGCCGCCGAGATGAAAATGCGCCTCGTCAGAAAGATGATTTGTCGCCACAAATTGTTGTCCAATTTAAGCTGCTCTAAGGCCCAAACTGCGAAGCGATAACGAAGCGGATGGTCGCGCGTCTTCAATTGCTGAATCAATTGGACCTTGCAAGCGAATAATCCGAGATCTGTATGCAGAATTCTCCTCAGGTTAGTGCGTGAAGGGTTGAGCTGTTGAGATCGATGCCGAGTCCATGTTCATGATTTGAGTCTCACACTCTCAGACACAGCAGCCACATTCTCATCTGTGCGCACCATACGACGACAAGGACCATTAGTGTTGTCCAGTAGCATACCAGTCTCACTACCTTTTTACACAATTTTGCGGACAGCAGTCGCAGTCGGTGCTTAATTTCGACCAAAACTTATTTTCAAAAATAGCACTGTTTGGGCTACACAGCACTCACTTGGAAATAAGTTTTCAATATTTCCCGACCTTGTTCATGCACAAAGCGACTCATTTCGTTTGACTTTCTGTCAAGATTTCGAGCGGGAAACAGCTGTCAGTGTCAAAATAACCAATGATTTAAAAAAAACACTTAATGACCCACCCTGTAAAATACAAGCGGTTCAAAGATGTTGAATAATAAATTTTTCAATCACCTCAAATCTCAAACTCATACAAGTCAATGAAAAAACTGTTAATTATTAGAAGAAGAATGAGAAGAAGAAGAGGGAAAATGTTCACAAAAAAGAATTTCGGTATTTCCCTTAAAATAGTTCAGAAATTGTAAACAAACTTAATCAGAATTTGATCAGAAGTTAACAGTCAAAATTTAACCAGAGTCTATATTTAACTTCAAGTACATAACAGTTATTTTCGACTGTCATACGTCAGTACAAACCACAATCACTTGAATCTAATATCAAAACAAGAAATAACTGAAGTATCAGACAAAAAAAAGCAACATTCTCCAGAAGTCACACATTAAGTCAGATTATCATGGCAACTCAACTGCTGAATAGTAATGCATGCCACGATCCACACGTCTCCATCCCCTGCATAATTAGACTAACTTCTGACATTCCTAATGCATGGTTGTTGGCTGAGGCAACCGACTCTTCTCGAAAATGCACTTAATTTGTTGAAATGTACCGCTGTAACCGCACATTCAAAGAGCATTTTGTAATTCAAGCTGACACAACCGATAACACACGTAATCTCACCTCACGGGGCAGAAAAGTCAGCCCCAAACCAAATTCCAGGAACCCTCTGCACTTCGGAACGTGTCCAACAATCCATCCAAGTCAAGTGCAAGGCATTTTAATCCAACACTCACCAAAACAACAGTAATAATGGGGATAGACCTGGCAGCACTGGAGAATCACCTGATCATACCCCCGACCGGGCGTTATTATCTCAATCCAAAAACAGCGTTAATTCCAATCCCCAGTGCCCCCAACACGGTTTGGTGGTAATGACTTAATTCGGTGTGCGATAATAATCAGTGGAACTGCGGTCGAGTCGAGTCGAGGCGCGCCCTCCTCCTCGTCCGCGCTAGAATCAATCATCATGACAACGTACTTCTTCGCGCAGAGAACTGAGAACACATATGTGAGTGGCGAGTGGCTGTGTTCTCGTCTAGCAGCGACGCCACCATTGCCGTTGCTGCTGCCGCTGCCTCTGCTGACGTATACGTAACGAACCGCGATCGTGATGAAGATCATGATCAGCGTATTTCAGAGCTCTGCCCAGTGTGTAGGTGTGCCGTTACCAAAGCTGATTGAATCTAATAGAATGGAGCTGAAGAAATGAAAATACGTTTGTTCAGAGCACCGAGTTGTGTATGTGGAGAGTTTATTCCCTCGTTAGGGGCTTATGGATCTCATTAGATTCCCGTATATGCGAGTGCGCGCATTCTTTCGGAGTCATTACCGTCAGTCGTCGCCAGTGGACACTTTCTAGCTGACCTACTTTCGGTGCTCTTGCTCTGGGACGTTTGGCTCTGGGACGTTTGGCTCTGGGATGGTTGACTCTGTTCTGCGCTGGCATGCTCTCGTCTGGAATGGTCTTGTCTGGCATGTGCGGGGTATCTAATTGAGTAATTGTTGTGGAATTTGGTGTGATTTTGGAAAATTCCTGATGAGATTCGTTGCGTTCGTTGCGCCCTATTTCCACACAATTGGGGAAGAAGCGCCCGGGTTAGTTTCTCTTTTGCATCATTAAGCGTTTTGCAATATAGACGCCGCTGGCGAGGCGGGAGACAATTAAACGCCCCTCGCAATCAAATAGCAGCAACACAAAGAGCGCCGATTGAAGAGCTTCAAGACTCCGGGCATCCTTAAAATTCATAATTACTGCCTCTGATGGTTCGTAATGATTTATCGTGGCAGTAAAATGCATCGAGACTCGAATTAGAAGTGCTTCTGGCAAAACTTTCAATTGCACGATACCACGTGCCTATCAATGGCTCGACGGTTGATTGCCGCCCCATCAGAGGCACTCCGTATTCGCAACTTGACCAGTCACCTGAAGTGGCGTCGCGTCTCGGAGTCGGTGCAGACGGAGGCGCACAAGGATGACCTCAAACGGCATGTGATTCGTGCGCTCACGAAACGAAACGAAACGGCTCTTCAAAGTCGCATTTGTGGCATGAGTGACACGCAGTTAATCACAGGTGGTAATGGCTAGGCTATTTTCGGGGCTGCACACTGTTAACGCTCGGATGGTTGGGTGTTAATAGTATTCTGGCCCGAAGGTGGTGCCGTGCCAGAGATGGTTTTCAACTTGAATGATGATCTACGAATTCGAATTTTGGTAGACATTTAAGGATTTCACGACACCCGCCGGCGAATAGCGGTAAGTCTTGACATTAACTTGAAGATTGGTGAGATTTTTGTGTCGGGGTTTTTTTTTTTGAGAAATCTCATCTGGGGTTGTCGTGATGCCTTGGAAGGTGAGTGAACCTCCGGTTCTTCAGTGGGTCAGTGGATGAGATGAAAAATGACTGGAAGCGGCCCCCTGCTGATCGGATAAGTGGTGGTTTTCATTAATTATCACAGAAACAAGGTCGGTTTTAGCTGTTTACCTCGACATTAGCCACGCTTGGCCACCGGTGGTTGAATGAAAAATTAGACAACTACTTGCTCAGAAGAATCTTAAATGTTTGCGCGGAACATTGGAATTAATTAGTGGTGTTCAAAATGTTCTCTACATTCTTCAGCCTGAAGGAACAATTGTGAGAAAGGAGAGAGGTCATAGAACGCGTTGAAGATGTGAGTGGAAAGGGACCGTCTCAGGGTCTTTCGACGCACAGGTTTTTTTTCCAATAGATCAGATGAAAAATTATTCAATCATGGTTTCAAAACGAGAGAACTTCAAATCAACGATTTTTTCAACTCTCAGTCAAAATGTTGGTCTTCTCTATATAAAATGAACCAACATTTTAATGTTTTATGTCTGGCTTACAGTTGCAGCTCGCTTAAACCAAAAAATCGGATCCATTTTGTCCTTTGGGATAGAGTGAAAGAAACACCGTCACCTTCGTTCATTTCTGTTATGGACTAAATCCACCCAAATTTAAGTATAACTCTCAGGATGTTTCTTAACTCTTGTACAATTCTTCCAAATTATCAAAGAAGTTTTTGCTAAAAATCTGTAATCTTCTTTTTTGTTAGAATTGGGTAATCTCAAAGCAGACGTCGAACAAATTCTATTTCTACGTCATACCTGTAAATTCTGCCGTAGCCGCCACTGGCAATGCCTGCACGCATTGCGTTTTTCTCTATTCCACAGCGTCCGGTAAGGAATCCCGCTTGAATTTGACAATTGACAAAGCTTCTTTATGTTCAACGACGACCAAAGGAGTTACGTCGTTGAACCAAGGGCTTTATCTATTAACTGCGTGTTGACACCAATGCTCTTTCATTGAAATTTGTCAGTAATGCTGGCAACGCTGCTTGCACTGCTTCAACTGAATAAGCACAAACATTTTTTTAGGATACAAACCAGAAAGAATGATTGAAATTATACCGCTATATTGACGGCCAGATTCAAAAACGCTTCGAACTAACCATCCCCAAACGTTATCAATGGGATTCAGGTCCCTACAATACGGTGCCCATTTTGCTCTCCGATCCAATGTTCTGCTAGACGAGCCGTGTGAATGGGGACGTTGTCCTGCCGAAACTGGGGAACATTTCTTTCCAAAAATTTTTCTGTAACTTAATGGGAATTGAACTTATATTGAAAGTCCAGTCCGTAGGAATTGACGCAAGCACCCACTATGCCGCGGCGTCCACAGTTCGGGGAAATATTGGTCCTGATTTTATTGAAACGAAGCTAATAGAACTCTTGTTGTTATAGCTGATAAATAATTAAAGACTTTTTGAATTTTTCAGAGATATGATATTTTCAGAGAAAATCAATCACTTTTCTTTAAAATGAAACTTTCATTATTCCTTGCTAAAGACAGGGTAAACATCCAAAAAACTTCTAAAATTGTTGTCTTCTCAATAAGCAACTCTTTTCTTTGCTGACTTCTTAAGTTAATCAAACTTAAGTGTTAAAAATGCAATATTCATGACAACCACTCGATAATTTTCGTATTTTAAAACCTGCTCAAGAAAATGACGCCTTCTCTCACTGAGTGCCCATAATTATCGAATAAGAAACAATCACTGATCATTATGGTCTCAAAAATATCTAAAACCCATGAAATTTCCCATTCAACTTAACCTCTGTGACCCTAGGACAGCACCGTACCAGTCGACAACTGGCGTCTCTGAACTCACCCCTCCCTTGCAATTAAGGTGTAACATTCCTTATTTCTCTACACGCAGCCATCCTCGCAATTATTAAGCAAATTATTGTCCCATAAACGCCGTCATGTTCCTCAACGATCACATATGTGTAGATCCGGTGAGATAGGCTCCAGTGATGATGAAAACTACGAACCCGAGATATCCACACAAAAAAATGTGTAAAAAAAACACAAACTAACAACCGCCACACACTAACATACGTTTGATCTTGAAAATCATAGAAAACCGCCGCAAAAAGATGGAAAGTTGTCATCTTTGAAATTATGTTTGCATCGGTGAACACGAGGCGGCGTGTTCGAACCACACACCCGCCACCGCTGCATAGCTGAATGACGGGCAACTCTATTAGACGCTGATGCTGTTGCACATGTCTCCAGGCGTATCAAACACATTGGCAATCGCATCGATAGGCGACTAGCAGCTACTCGACGAGGACCCCTTGCGAAATGTATCTCCGGTCGTGTTTTTGTTTGTGTTTGGGGCACAGACGTGTTTTCAGAGATGATCACTGCAAGTTTGTTTATTTTCATTTCTTTTTTTTGATGAACAAAAAAAGTTGGTGTCTTTGACCGGCTGAATCATATTTACTTCTTCATCGCACGCGCACAACGCACCTCGAGCTATGACAATGTTTTGATGGTGCTTGGTGAGGGCACACGCTGAAAGCTGACGTGTTCGTTTCACATTCTTTTTCTTGTCCACTCCTTTTTTCTCTCCCTCTCTCTTACTCTCTGTCATAATTCTTTTGACTTCTTTTTCGCATGGTTTAATTGCACGACAATCACAAGCTTCAATCATTTATGGTGAGTCCATATTTGATCAGGTGACAGCTGCTATTAAATATGAAATGAATAAACGCCAAGTTAGCTATGGCAGTTGACGCCACGTTCCTGGGCCTCGGTACAATGCAAGCGAACGGTGTACATTGCTAATGGTCGACACCAATATCCGTAGCGAACGCATTCATTTGCAATTTTTGTTTCTCAAAGATTTATGAACCATATACCTAATTGAACCGAGCATGGGAGACTGGCTAATGCAAAACAGATGGGATTGGTGGAGCACACGTAATGGATAGTTGCTGTAGAACATGCTCGTTTCATGGCAACTTGTGACCGTGTATAAACTAACCTGTTTATGTACTTTTAAGTGCTGAGAGTGAGCACAAATGGTTGACTGCGTTCAATGTCATAGGGTGCTGAACACAACCAGTTTATGGTGTGTACACATTGAATTCTAATAATCTAGAAAGGAAAAGAAGCATTTCAGTTCTAAGGTGTGAGTTATAATAGAGATTTTGCTGACACTTGGCACGCTTATTGGTTTTGCCACTTGACAGATGTCATATGACACTCATTTTATTTAAATGATCTGTCAGTTTAAGCAATGTTCTGTCTTTTTAAATGACACTTGAGTGAATGGTGGGGATATTTCTAATTTGTTGGCTGAAGGTTAATCTTTCAGTAGGATGTGTTAATTAGTGTCAACCACGGAAACAGGATTGATTTTGACAGAATTTTGACAGTTCTCATCACAAATTTGTTGGATAAAGGTCAAAAATGTTATTTAATCTTTCAGAGGAATGTGTAGGTTAGTCTAAATCACAGAAGCAGGATTGATTTTGACAGTTCTCGTAGCAAATTTATTAATTGAAGGTCAAGTATGTTCTTTAATATTTCGGCGGGATGCGTTGGTTAGTTTCAACCACGGAATCAGGAGTGATTTTGACAATTCGCATCACAAATTCGTTTATTGAAAGTCAAAAATGTTTGATCTTTCAGAAGGATGTGTTGGTTAGTTACAACCACAGAAGCAGTATTGATTTTAACAGAATATTGACAGTTCTCTTCACAAATTTGTTGGTTGAAGTTCAATAATGTTCGTTAATCTTTCACTCGTGAGAGAACAATAGCACGCACAACACGAGTGGTTGCTGAGAAGCTAGGCCCAGATCCACCTCGGACTGTAGCGCCGCCATTATTATTATTATTAATCTTTCAGAGGGATGCGTTGGTTGGTTTCAACGACGGAATTAGGATTGATTTTGACAGTTCTCGTCACAAATTTCATTTTAAAATAGAAACAAACAACTCTTGACATTCTTTTTGCAGATACTATTCAATGAGAAGAAGAAAATGACACCAATAAATGAGAAATAAAAATTTCCCCCCGACTGTGTTCGCAAACTCAGCAACATTTGCAAATCTATTTTTAAACAAACCACGAGGTCACTGCTTTCTCATCTGTCACATGAAGCTACACTTACATGCAGTAAACTTGAATTTCCCTCACACCACAATGTCACGTTAGTAAAAGCAAAAAAAAAAAAAAAACAAAAACAAAAGCCCAGCACACAAATGAGGTGTCAACTTGCAATTGCTTACTCAAAGCCAATAACTGGAACAATTAGTATATCACCAAGATCGGATTTCATTTTGAGAAAGAGGCAACGAACGAAACGAAAGTAAATGCATTCGCATTTCACTTCGATGGCACTATCGTATGACAATCTAAGATGTCAAATGCGATTTGCTCCCTGTCATTTCATCTCTTTAATTGGCATCACCGCTCACAACAAAATTCTAAATAAAACAAAATTCCACCTTAAATTGTGAAAGTCACCGCTCAAGAGACCTCTGAAAGTGATGAAATTTAATTCTCCAATTGACATTTAAACTTCACAGAAATGCTGGTGGTTTGCCAGTCCTACGCCAAGCTGAAAAGCGTGGTACTTGCGTCATAGAGCACAAGAGACGCGAGCCGCAGGACGCTTCCGCCAGACGTACACCCAGAGAGCCCATAACCACAATCGTTGTTCTCCGCAACCAGTCTAATCTAACCGACCTTTTGTATGCTAATTGTGTAATAAAACGTTAAACAATGGCAAATTGGTGAAAACCACTTACACCACCACTGCGGGCTATCCGCACTTCATCCCTCGCCACGCCAGATCGGCTCAGTCAACGTGACCACTTGTGTGCCCGAACGCTGTGTTATTTCCTTGGTCACATATGACATCAGATTAATTTGACTATCAAACCAAATTTGGCCTAATGCTCCGGCAACCGGATGAGATTTCAATTGTCAACTGTCAGTGATTGACATTTTGCCGGAATCTCGAAAAGCGATCCTTTTGGGCAAATTAGCGGGTCTATGCGCAGTGCAGCCAAAACTGAAAATGGACATTTGATTGGATCTATCGATATCTCTCGGGTAGACTGCTGCTGTCACATGGCCCTCAGAGGAACTGTTGTTATGATCGCACACAAAAAAAAGCAAACACCAGATATTCCACGCAAACGTCAAGCCAAGTTGAGCACACAACACAAGTTGGCTGAAAAGAGAGAGTTTTGTGTCTTGATTTCGATTCGTATTCAACTCATCGTGTGCTGAACATTTGTTGATATGCAAATTTTCGCGTTAAACGAACCCCAAATGCGAATGATTTGTTTTGCAATTTTTCACTTCTTTTTTTCCTTTTCATAAATGAAAATTCTTGCTGTTGCCTTTAATCCACCGCATCGTTGTTGGTTTATGGTTTAGTAAATTGCTCGGAGTTTGTCTAAATTTAACGCTGAACTTATTTTATTTGGAGCAAAAGTAAAAGTCGATGAATAATGAGCGGGGTATGTTCACAAGGAATGCGTGTAAAATGTTCATTTGTACGCCTTGTACGGCTTGTAAGTCTTGTAAGATTGCGCAACTTCATTAGTGCGCATGAACAACTCTATCAATCATTCAACTTGAAGTCAAATTATCCCAATTTTCAAGCCAACCTGCAGAACCAATCTAATCACCAGTTGAAATTCGCCTCAGCCTCAGTCACTTACCGCGCCTAGAAGAGAATTGATGACCTTAACTGTCAAACGATTGACACCTGAAAACCTGTTGACTTGGCAGCACACTTCGCTGACATCAAACAATCCACACACACAATGCAACGGTTTCTTTTTGAGGGATTTATCGATTGAGCTGTCATCTTAGCGTTATTGAAATCAATTTGTTCCGCTGTTCAAAAGTGAAACAACGAAAACCCACAAGACCAGTAGCCACAAGCGCATGCGGCGGCGGCGAGTACTCGAGCGGGTATTAAGCAATTAAATGCGCGCTAAACGCCTGTTTAATGTCATCCAAATATTTGCGGGAACGAAATAGAAATCTCTCAGCTTTTGCCGAGAGAAAACTATGCTTCGGCGGCGATGGCGGCGGCGTGCAGAAACGTGACAGTGCGTTGCAGTGCGGGCCTCACGAGAAAACTGAGCGACACGGGATTGAAAAAAAAAAGTGATTCCAAATCCACATGTAAACATGCGCGCATGTGAAATTGTTTTCCCTTCGATTGTGTGCGCGCGCAATGCACACTTCTAATTGATATGTCAGCGTGTAAGACCGTAAATTCCCCCGCGCACTTGGTACGATGACAGTGCTATGTGGTCTTTGATATGCAAGACACTTCACATCTCTCCAGCAATGCCCTGAGATTGTCGCCGCGCGAAATCTCTTCAAGCCACAGCAGCAGTGAAGTGTGTAAAAACAATCGAAAACAGCGCGCCATGGATACGTCCGTCCGCCGTAGGTACACTACTTTCGCGGATACGTCGAGTGGTACCTACATGTGTATTGTATCTGCTCGTTGTAATCTATGTCTGCTGTGTGTACGAGTGTCTCCTATCCGGTTGTGTTCACTTGCGATTGTTTCACTTTTGAATGCTCAGGCTCTTCGGTGTTCCCTGGTGTTGCGTTGTTCGCTCTTGGTCGTCGTGTCTTGTTGTCTTGACCAATGTCATTCCGCGCAGACTAACATCTAACCGGAAATCAAAAGTAACAGAGATCATGTCTGTTGTTGCTGTTGTCTTGTGGCTGATGATCGCGGTGCGACGCTGATGGCTACTTGGTAAGACAAAAGGTATATCAGTCAGGCGATTTGAAGGTATTTAGTGGTGGTGGGACATCTGATGCGGGCCCGATGGTTTAGGAAGTCGTAATTAACCTGGGAAACCGTGGCCGTTGGTGTGGGAAACTGAGCTTCGCAGTTTTGGTAATTTATTCACTGTAAGGGGTGAGTGTACCGTAAATTTACATGCTCCGATGTGGGTACACATTTTTGGCAGAAACCGTGTGGTTTTTTGTATTCACCACGATGGCTGATACAGATCGGAATTCGGGGACTGGAATGTTGGGCTGTCGACACTTTAGGATAACCTTTATACATATTTATGTGATAACACCTCGAAAATGTAAGCGGTTGCAAAATGCATACACACGCAGACCGTCGAGGCACTTATCCAGATATCGGTAGGAAAATCAATCAAAATGACTGATAGCGAATTCAAAAGCGAACTTCGAGCCAGTGACACCTGTCATTGATGCTGGTGTCATTCCACTGGTGGAGTGGTTGTCCAAAGTTTATGCCACTTGTGCGTGGAATTTACGTGATGGCACCCTACTTGCATATTTTATGAAGAGGTTACCAAAAGGTTGCCGTGTGAGCTGTAATTTGCTGACATTTAAATTTGTCTGCAGATTAGGAGGTGATTAAGTTGCGGCATGTGTGTAGTGTCTTATGAAGTTGTAAGCGATAAATAGCCACACATCCATCATGATCAAGGCTATTCTCTAGGAAAGTCTCTGGCTGAAAGATGAACTAAACGCGGACCTTTTCCATGCACTATGAGTTTGGGCTGAAATGGAGTTCACTGATTTTTCGAAACACGAAGACGTGAGAGAAATAAGGTAACCTTCTTGGGAGAATATCATTTTAAGGGAAAGTTATCAACGTTTGAAAAGAATGAGCACTGTACTTGGCAAAGATGAGCGGCGTATTATCGCTTGGCGCCAAGAACAAACTGCCACTCGAACATTGAAGTTTATATAACTCAGCTTCTGAAATGGCAATAAGATATGAACCAACAGGCCTCTTCAGAGGTCTAGCTGTCTCCAAAGACATTCGGTCACAATTTTGGATTTTCTAAAATCTAGTCTCCACAGACTATCACCCTCAGTCCAAACTTTTGCACCAGTGCACTGAAACCCTTTTTATGAAAGATCATCCCGTCCACATGTCTTCTCTTCTCATCTCTACAAGTGGTCGTCTGCAATTGAAAAGAACTATAACTACTTCTTGGAACTCACAACAACGTGAAAATGACATACAAGTTCTCTCTGATGAGGAGTATGCCTTTCCATGTATGCGAGGGATCCAGAGAACATTTTTTTAGACAGTTGTTTCGGCATTGCATTGTCTATGGATGATGTCCCTATATCCAACCAGCGAAATTTAAATAGAAGATATGCTTACGTACTCTTTTATTAAACACGTCATTGAGGTCGTCGAAAAATGGTTTGCAAAGGACACGCTGTGTGGTCCTTGGCAGAAGAAAAATAATAGTTTCCCTTTCATTTTCCTTGTGGTCTCTATACAGATGTCTTCTCTAGATATGTGTAGGTAACTGGCTCAAATCTTTCTTGACAGGAAACAATTTGTTTGCATTTGGCATCTAATATGCGCTAGCTTTAGAAAATATTGCATAATATTGTCTCAAGCCACTAGTTAGGGCACCGTCATACTCCTAGTGAAATTCAGGATTGATCTTTGGTGGAACCAGTCTGTATTCCACTCAGGTCTTTGATGGAAACAATTTGTATTCCGGAAGGAGTATGCAGGTGCCCTAGCCCCTTACAGCCGGGTCTCACTTAGACCACAGATTGGATCGATTTTTTTCCTGGTGATGGGGTGACTGTAGGCTACCATCATGAGACCATGATGATTAACACAACCAAGATTTTTATACGAATCTGAGGCGACTTTTCAACCCAACTTTATTCAAGTCTTCCAGCTCGTCAAGACCCAGTAGTTGCAATCCCTATCTCATTAAACCTTGGCAATCGCAGAATAGATGGCGAAAAGATTATTTTTCTTTTTCGTCTCTGTAGCTTCTGCAGTAGTCACTGCGGAGAAACGCCTAGACACATAGCGTGAGCGTCTATTACACAGTCTCCGATAAAGACCACACCACAAATCATAAATTTTTCCAACTGTATTGACCTTCGATTACTAAGTAAAACAATTAAGTTTCGATACTTTAATAACAAACTTCACTCTCAACTGACAACTCAACCGATAACAAAGTAGGAACCGATTCACAAGTAGAACCGTTTATTCAATGGCGCTCGGTCTTTCTCTTTTACTCTAGTGGTCGTTTTGTGGCATAGGTCTCCACAGCGACTGAGGCTAATCGATAATGACATCTTTTTGCTCGATGCCGGCCACAGGGATCTCGTTGTTTACTCAATTTTCAGATCCGCAAAGAAATTCAGTGAATCACTTGTGCACCATTCCATGCGAAGAAGTAGTATCTCCATTATATTTTTTTAGGCTGTCATCAGTGTCTTTAGTGGTTTTACCTTCGCAAAAAGTAATGAAATTTATGAAA